>JAQJVK010000011.1:3534160-4896041 GCA_035578135.1 Flexamia atlantica | reverse complement strand
TTCAATGGTTTTACCAACACATATAACCTTCATGAAGTAGAAGTGTTTTTTTATTCACTGAGTGCGCAGGGCGACGGATACATGTATTCCTGCCTAAAGGTCATTTTGTAATATATATGCGAGCAGATTCAAAGCGCCACCGCAAAAGCCCAGGGTATACCGCTCCCTATGTCATGCCCCATGACAATTAGGACAAGTTCAGGTACCATGCGGTAAGCAAAAACGACCATAAATGCTTCTCGGTGTTTGACTTCGGGTAAGCCAGTAAGCTCACTTCTGCTTCTCAATCTTCTTCACCTCATAGCACGATCAAATGGACAGCCTCCTGGACAAGAAAACAGCACTTTCAAGAAGGAGGGCCGCCGATATTGGGCATGAATCTACTCAGGGCAGCGACGACACCCTTGGGGGTTTTCGGTGGGGGCTGGATATGGTCACATTTCTAGTATAGACCGGCCCTTTAGGTAGGAATAGAATACCATAGAACACCCCCGTCGCAGCAGACCTGCGCACAAAGCGACTTTCTAAAAACACTTCGCTGTTAGATTTTAATAAGTAGAAATAGCTACTGTCAGATAACTAGCACGGCGTTTAATTCTTGTAGTTTAAAAATTGTAAACGAGATTTGTATGTTTATTAGGACGAGAAACGAGTCTTGTAATTGGGTGAGGGGGGCAACAGTCTTCAGCCGAGTGCCCCCACAGCCACCTGTCCGCCCTGTCCTGAAAAATTGTTAAATAGTCATCCAAGCCCCCTTGATTTTTCCTCTTCGTTAAAACGAGCCTTTTGAACCTGAGTCTAAATTAGTTTTTTTTTATAATTAATTTGTTATAATAAATTAAAATAAATTTAAAACCCTTTTTTATTTTAAAATTATTTTTATAGCTAGTAAAAAGAGTTTTATTTTAAATTAATTCATTTATATGATAATTTAAACGAACAAGATAATATTATAAAAAATTAATCACTTTGGTAAATATAAATGTTACAGAAAAAGTAACAAAATTACAGTATTTTTCATACATCACATTTCACTAACATCTGTGTGACAGACTTTATAGCAATGCACTTTTTTTAGCTTTGAGACTGAGGAACTTTGACATCCATTACAACATTATGTTACTGGACTTTGAAAAATTAATGTGTGACATGCTATCACCCAAAACTGGACTTTTCAAGATAGGAGTGAATCCGCAATTGGAGGTAAGTAAATGTAATGTGATGATTAATACTACAATACTTGCATGATTAAATTTGTCTTAAAGATATTAAATGTCATGTTAATGTAATTAATAGTGAAGATTATTGTTTTTCAGTTTTTCACGCATTTGTTGCTTCCCCGTTATCAAATTATAATGGAAATCTTTACGTGTCTGGCACCCTTGCAGTCACTACAGCTTTTTAAAAATTGCCGACCACATGAAATGTATTTTTTTATCACAAAGCCCACATAAACCCTAATCTGACAATGGATAGGTAAACAATGTTAGGAAATAAACCAGTTAGAACGTAGTTAAATTATTCTTACAAAAAGAAGATTTAATATCAATATCAAAACAATATTTTAACATTAAATACAATAATTTTAATCGTTGCTTATATTCAAAACCCTCACGAATTCATCATATATTCAATACGAAAATAACATACTGCACAAACAAATAATCGAACAATAATGCAGGTCTCAACTATATCAAAAATCACAATCCGAAGATCATAATCAGTATGCCATTGCTTTTTGGCTCTTTTGCTTTAACGCCCTTATATGAGTATTTCGAGTGGGGAATGTTCTTTTAAATTTTATTTTTGGATGCATTTTATCTGCAATAATTTTTGGGATTCTATACTTTTATTTTCTAACAGGGCTTGGCAATCACAATAGGAGAGTTTATTCTCAAAGGAATAGAATATAAGAAGATCCATGCTGAACAGTTGAACATCGTTGGTCTTGGTGTTTCTTCATACTTGGCTGCCATGGTGGGATATCAGATCCATAACATTTCTGGACAAAAAATTAATTCTATTTTAGGTAAGTTCTGTAAATAAACTGCTATAAAACACTAAAAACAAGATTTTTCTTGTTATTTAACATATTTACGGAGTTAAAATACCTGGAATCGAGTATTTTGTATATATATATATCTAATTTTAATTCAGTGGTTAAGGAGGTTTAATTTTTTCTTTTCACCTCTTCCCCATAGAAAATAGCTATAACATTGTTCCCTTTTACCTTGTACCTTCACAGTGGCAATATATTTCTCTAATATGAAAGCATTTCAACAAAATATCAGCCAGCGATGAAATGGCAAGGGTAAATATATGTAACTTTCATTCAACCCAAAACCATAAATCAAATACATTGGTGTACCATCTAATATGTTCTTGGATAATCTTTTATTACATTCTTATGTAGACTTCCGTTCATGTAAACTTTTTGTAAGATACTAACTTTTATGAAGAAAGCAGATAGGAAAACCGATTCGGATGCGTAAAGTTACAAACTTTGTATCAGTTACGTGGTTTATGACCGACTTAGAACCCTGCCTGGGAGCTTTTTTTATTATTAAACCGAGCGTCAGGCTTCGTAACTTCCATAGAATGTACTCCAGCTGTAAAAGGCTTATGGCACCTTTGTAGTTGCGAGATTGATCACTTAGCAAATCTTTATGGATGATCGGCGGGATTTGAACTTGGGACCTTGCGGACCAATGCCTTGGGCTCCCCTGCTTGGAAGTTCGTGAATTGCTTCAAATCAGAATAAAATTTAAGTTGATTAGCCAATTTTCGGTGAATTTGTGGATTTCTAGCCTCAAAGCATCGTCATTGACTTTGAATCTGAAGGCATCGTGTTTATGCGACAGTAACACGATGAAAGAAAGAGCTGTAATCTCAATGCTTTTTTTTACGTAAGGTAAAGTATAATTAACGTTGAAATATTGTTATACAGGATTGGATCCGGCTGTGAGCCTACAAAAGGGTATATTGGACAACACTAAGGACTACGTCAATAGTTTTCACATCTACCACACTTATAAGCTGATATTTTCCACTGAGCCTCAGACTGGATATGCTACAGCCGACTTTGTTTTTGGGGGTGCCGCTCGCAGCCCTGACTGCACTGTGGGTGGTGAGTGTTAAAATTTGATGTTTTGGAAAGTGTTAAGTTGACTGCACGAGGAAAACTACTGATATTTACTTTACATCTATTTGAATAATTAAAACTTAATGAACCCGAAAAACTTTCTAAATTTTTAGACTGACCCACGAATAAATTTTGTTTTTATACTTATTGTTTATTTTATTGGTAACATTGTATTTATTAAATTTTAAAGGGTTTTTAATATTTAACTTATGCTACGCTAAAGGTTATGTGGTAGACTTGTTAGTACATAATAGACTTATGTAATTTTCATGTAATAGATTTTTGATACGGTTAATACATTTGTCGCTCAATGGAAAATATCAACTGAGTTTGAGAATTCACAGTATTTTTTCATGTAAAAAAACTTACAGATATCCAAGGGAAAAAACTTTTCCTCATTACGATGTATACTTTGGAAAAGTGCAAACAAAGTATCATTTGAGAAGTCATTCCATGAAGCCTAACTTAAAAATGTTATCAGCTACTTTTAACAGTGTTTATTTGATTGAACTGATAATGTTAGGCAATAATCACATTTTATCCCCTCAGATAAAGAATGCTTCAAGACCGTTGGATTAAACATGCTAGTCGCAACTTTGCTCTACCCCAAACTGTTCCCGGCAAGGCAGTGTCCAGACTATGCCAAGTTCAATAGGCACAGTTGCGATAGCAATGATTTCGCATACGTCTCATTCCCTCCAGATAAAAGGTACCTGTTTAAAAAATGTTTGTTCTTTAATGCTCTTTAAAGTATAATTATATTTTCTTTATTATTACCGGTACACACTATTTTTCGGACACTGGTTTGGAAATACAATTTAAGCTTATCTTCCTATAAAAAAAAAAAAAAAAAAACTATGGTTGGTATGAAAACATGTTCTTGTCTTAGATGAAAAATAATCGTTACTACGCAAGGATGATGGCGTAGCCCGATAGCATCATATATATCGGCGACCCCCCCCCCCCATCGATGTTGTCGGGGATGTTGTCGGGGGGGAGGGGGGGGAGGGGGGGAGGGGGGGAGGGGGGGGAGGGGGGGGAGGGAGGGGGGGGGGGGTTTCGTCCCGGCAACATTGGCGGGGGGGGGGGGGGGGTTTGAAAATTGCTTAAAACCCTATCGTGTGGGTACTCAAATTACGCGGAATCAGAAGACAAACAAAAAAGGTCCAGTAACTTTTTTTGATAAAACCAACGGTATAGAAGTTATAACGCAAAAACTAAAAATTATCTTTCTTTACATCATATTTCATTTTATATGTTTCCAAACCCTATCATGTAGGTACTCAAAATACGCAGAATTAAAAGACGATCAAAAAAGGTCCAGTAACATTTATTTATTAAACCAACGGTATAGAAGTTATAACGCAAAAACCCAAAATTATCTTTCTTTACATTATATTTTACTTTATATCCTTTCAAACCCTATCATGTAGGTACTCAAAATACGCAGAATTAAAAGACGAACAAAAAAGGTCCAGTAACATTTTTTTATTAAACCAACGGTATAGAAGTTATAACGCAAAAACTAAAATTATCTTTCTTTACATTATATTTTACTTTATATCTTTTCAAACCCTATCATGTAGGTACTCAAAATACGTAGAATTAAAAAGACAAACAAAAAGGTTCAGTAAACTTTTTTTATAAAACAAACGGTATAAAAGTTATAACGCAAAAACATAAAAAAAAAATTTTCTACATTTTATATTTTACTTTATATGTTTCCAAACCCTATCATGTGGTACTTCAATAACGCAAAATAATGAGACAAACAAAAAACTTCGGTAACATTTGTTATTTAACCAACAATGTAAAAGTTATAACAAAGAAACAAAATTTAGATCTTTAACCAAGTTTATATTTAATCGAAACTGTAGTTTATTTTGCATTTCTGCGACTAAATTTTTTAGAAGTATCAAGGTGATATAATAAAGTGGCATCTTTAAAATATTGTAACTTGTACAAAGTTAAATAAGTGTTAAAACGATATTTTATTGCAAATATTTTAAAACCACAAGTTCAGAACGATTGTTTAATACTGACATGTTCACTCAACAAGAGCAACAGTACGACTAACACTACATATCCAAATATTGCGAGGAGTCTCTCATGGTGGTGGGGGAAGGCAGGTGCGCGGCAGATGTTCCGTCCTGCACATGTCTTTCGAGGGAGGTAACAGCGCTACCACTATCACATCAGTTTGCTGGTAGGACTCGCAGAGTAAACATCTAAATAAACATGAGTTCTGTTTTATATGTTTCTTTTATCAAAGATGGACTTTGTATTGAAACGCAAAGTTTCACTATTGATGCAGATCCTGTACAACAAATTTTAGTACATCCTCCAGAAAATTATGATTCTATCTACATTTCGGTGCATGAACCAAACGACCCCCCACCACCAACTGCCGACACGGAGTAGGACAGCGGCTACCACACGTCATTAACGCTCCAGCTCTTCACCCGAGCACACATGGACTCTGAGCTTCAAGATAATACTGTTTCTTCTTCTACATCTACACAAACTTCCGAACAATTACCTACTGAAAATAAAACTACAACAAGTGTACAAGTAAACGAAATTTCATCAACTGTTAGTTCTGATGCGCAAGCAATAATGCTATCATTAATTGGTTTCGACTAAAAATTCAACAATGGAAGAAGAAAGAAATTCGCTACTTTGCAACTTGGTTTTTGTGAACCCGTCGAAATTTGTTATTTTCCTACTTTCATTTTTATGTGGTTACAATTTTGGTTACCTTGTTCAGGAAATACTAACAGATAAAAAGAAAGAACATTCACTATTTTTTAAAGTTTATATTTATGTAATTGCATCTTTATTTGGATACTTTGTAGCAGGATATTTTCTTGTTAACTTGTCAATTCCGTTTTTAATATAATATTTTAATAGAAACAAAAATCAACAAAACAACAATTAAAAAACAGTTTGTAAAAAGAAACAAAACTTATCTTGCATTTTCGGATTTTCCGAAAATGCAAGATATTTTTTAAAAACATCCCCGGCCGACCTTGACCCTTTTCCGGACATTTAAAATTTAAATACCAGCACAGCTGGACATTTAAACTTTAAATACCATCCCCAACACGTCACAGCTACGTCACAGCCTGTGACGTCACTTCCGGTCACGTGACCGGATGTAGCTGTCACTTTTGATTAATGCGTTTTGGCCCAGAAGCCCCACTATTGCACTACTGCTATAAAATACCTCATTTCATTGGGGACGTCCATTCCTAATGTTTACTTTGGTTGTCTTTGTTTATAAATTAAGTGGCCTGAAAACAGGTGACCGTAGTTCGACTTCAACCAATCTTGATGTAATTTCACATCCCAAATCCTCATAAAAGAAATCAGATCTTATAGTGGTATTTTAAAAGTATATACAGGGTGTCCAGCGAGTACTCTGCCAAGCTTTACCAGCTTACTCAGCAGGTCAAAACAAACAAAAAATGTCATATGAACGTAGGGTCTATCTCGCTTCGTTTTCCGTCTGTCCGCCTGTATGTGATTTTTACGTAACTGATTATAACTTTTGAACGACTTGACACACTGATATCAAACTTGGTAAATGTATGATGACTAACAGGACTTATCTTTGTATGCAGTATCAAGTTTCTGCTTTTTACCATTTCAAAATAGCGGCTGTTTTTTATTTTCAAAGTTAAATATCTTAAAAACGGTAAATTTTAGAAAAATTATACTACAGGCAAAAAAGTTGCGACATTTAATCCAATTAACGCTGGTATTAAGATTATGATGATCGGACAGTTAATAATGGAGAAATTTTAATTTTTACAATTTAAAATAGGCAAATTTCAGACAGTATGTCCTAAAGAACCATGTTTTTATGCAGAAAAGTTTTAATGCCTCCGTTATTAGTTGTCCTATCATTATAATCTTAATATCAGCGTTAATTGACTTAAAATTCGCAACTTTTTTGTCTCTTGTATAATTTTTCTAAAATTTACCGATTTTAAGATATTTAGCGTTGAAAATAAAAAAAGCCGCCATTTTGAAATGGTACAAAGCAGAAACTTGATACTCAATATAAAGATAGGTCCTGTTAGTTATCATACATTTACCAAGTTACCAAGTTTGATATTGGTATGTCAAGTCGTTCAAAAGTTATAGTCGGTTATGTAAAAATCACGTACAGGCGGACAGACGGAAAACGAAGCGAGATAGACCATATGTTCATATGACATTTTTTGTTTGTTTTGACCTGCTGAGTAACCTGGTAAAGTTTGGAACAGTACTCGCTGGACACCCTGTATATATATTCCTCTTGGTACAACTACAATTACCTTTTGTAAAATAAATATCAAGATTTGTTACTTATGAATTTTATCCTCTGTAGTGTTGTTAAATAATATTTTAATATACTTTATTACACAGAAAGCGTATTAAAAATTAAATACCCCCGTTGCAGCATACCTGCATACTCAGCGAATTTCAAGTGCAAAACAACATATTTCGATCCAACATAGCGAGATTTGACATGTTTTTGTAAGCTCCATAAGAATAACATGGGGAATGAGTATGCAGGTTTGCTGCTACAGGTATATTAAAACTGGGTGGTTTTAATTCAATATTTAGTAGATCTGAACTAGAAGAAGCCATTTACCAAGTTTTATCAAGATATGTTTAGAAATAAGCGAGATATAGAATTTTACTTATTTCCCATAAGGTTAACATTGGGACAATGTACTGCGTTTACCACTTTCAATATCTCGGCAACCAATGGACATAGAGCCATGATTCAAAATACTAAATTGTTTGTTTTTTTGGGCTGAATTCAATGGTGCCAATAAAAATTTGAAAAATTTTATTTTTCTATGTAAAAAACTCAAAAAACCCATTTTTGGGGGGGTTTACCCCCCTTTACCCCCCTTTCCGGTGGTCCGATCGGGCTGGTTTACGAACTCGTCCGAATAATTACTACTTTACACGTCTACGCCAAATTTCATTCCGATTGGACCATTTTTGCGCAAGTTATCGTGCTTAAAGACACATATATATATATATAGATATATATATAGATATATAGATATATAGATATATATATATATATTTATGAAAGTGAACGAATGGTGTTTTTGGCATCTGAGGACCTCAAAAAGAAAAGTTATGATGGTTTTAGGCTTAGGTCTTACCATGAGACCTACGGTAACAGCTTCTTCCCTATAGGGGAAATTCGCTAAAAGCAACATATACTTCCCAAAGAAACTCTGATCAAAATATAATTTACAGTTAAAATAAAACCAACCAAAATAGCTTTAAAATATATTTTTCACGTATATCAAATTTTTTCCACATATTTTTAGATAGGAAAACAATAACAAATGTATTTTTTAGTACGGCTGGAATATACCACATGAACATCATCTACAAGTTTCCCTTTGGAAAGGTTTGGAGGGAATCTTTCAAACAGAGGAGGTTAGTAATCTGATGCTATTTAAACCTGAGCTCAATCAATAATATTAATAATAATTGAGATAAGTCATATTAGCTTGTTTTTGTGATGCGGTTGCGTGGTGTCAGATAATTGGTGTCGGTTGCGCGACTGCAATGATAAAATCACCAAGTTTGTTAACATAAAACGACTAATAAAAAAATAAAATTGCTATAGCTTTATTTAGAGCAGCGTTCACGCAATCAAAAAACCACCCAGACACGAACCTATACTTAGGACGGTAATAACGTCCCCTGTAGGCCCTCCCTGAAGACATAGGGATTAAACACTTGTACTCTATCATAATAATCAAAACTGTGCAACTATTAAATATTTCTACAATCACGTCAACCCCCCCCCACCCGCTCAGAAGCCTCATTTTAAACGGTTACCGAACGGACAAACGTTTCCGCCAATTTTCATTGTTGCTCGCCTAGTTATCTACTCCGTAATATATATTTAAACTCGTGTACTAATAATTATTTGTAGCTGAAAAGATATGCCAATTCAATTTTGCTTGCAAAGTACAACTGTTTAGTGCGTGTACATTGTTAATGTATATTTATATTTATTTCAACATTTAATATTTTTGGGGAGATCCATCGTATCGAAAAGACAAATGGATCGTTGTCATTGATTGCTTATTATTAGAAACTAGATACTACTGCACTGACCACTTGACTTAAGCCGTGCTTATCTACTAAAGCAGGTAAGTTGATAATTTTTGGAAAAATTCTTATAATAAGCATTTATTATTAGCACTTGATATCATCTGGCTACTTTTAAATTATTTTCGATACATTAAACACCTAAGTGAATTGTGTCTCTAACCAGCATAATTTTTGAAGCTGAATGATTTTGTAAAACAAATATTGGTTGTAATTGTTGAAAAATCAATTAATTTTACTTCCAAAATCGTCATCAAAAATGATATGATGATTTGTGTAAACGTTCAGTGGATGATATATGATGTATGTGAATGATGTTCTACGTAAATCAAAATAGATTATGTCTATTATGTATCTTAATTTTACTTTCGTAAACATTTTGAAAAGTTCAATAGGCACAGTTGTGGCACAAATGATTTCGCAAACGTCTCATTCCCTCAAGATTAAAGGTACATGCTTAAGAAATGTTTGTTCTTGAATGCTCTTTAAAGTATAATTGTATTTTCTTTATTATTATTCATTGTATATATACAGATGAATATATTTATTTTGAAACCTTTTTCTCTTTTAACTGTGCTATAATATACCATATGTAAAACACCAAAAACATAATAACACCTTCAAGCCTGAAGAAAATAGAAGACATCTAAAAGTCAAATAAAAATCAATTTGAAAAGCTGATGAAGAAGAAATGTCCTGTATAGCTGTACTGAAAACTCCTGGAACATAAACAAAGTGGAAATGTAATTATGTCTGTTATTTAAGTCTGATTTGTTTTTAAGGAGCTTCTAGGAATTTTTGATCATATGGGAATTTAAAATAAATATACAGGCAGTCAAGAAAACATAAGAAAATAGGAACCAAGAATAAAATAAGAACACAAAGCTAAATAAGAAAACTAAAAATATAAGAGGAAAACTATAATAGAAATATAAGAATAACATAAGAAGCTATATGCAAAGAACAACGAAGAAGACAGTAAAATTAGACTGCTAAACTTGAAATGACTTTAATTAACAAAGTGGCCGCAATACTGCAAAAGTTCTAGAGCTAGAATATAATACTTTTTAAATTAATTTGATGGGTAATATGTCATATTTGTAACCTTGTAGATGTGATTAAGATCGAGGAGGTAGTGGAATAAATGAATATTTTATGTTGTTTATGTACTTATATAAAAATATGTTTAACATGCAACATAATTTATTTACCTATTTTTCTTTTTTTCTCGTATAGGGAAAGTAGTAATGTGGAATTTTCTGCGGAACTGGCCAGCATCTTACTGAATGAAATTTAGTGGAATTTTATTAGAATACAGTTGTATTTTATCTGGTATATTTATGGGTACACTAATTCTTATATTATTCAAATATTTATTTTTATTTTAAACAACAATTAAAAATTAAACATCAACAACAATAAAATAACAATAGCAATAAAATGTATTCATTTCGTAACAAACCTATTTAAAAACTAATGTTTTATTTCCTAATCGAAACCTATAATGCTAACGCATGGTAACATAAGCAGCTCTATGGAATTCGTGGTTAAAACTCTGGATGCACAACATCACATGTTAAAATATACACGTCTTTCAAAAATACATTTAGATTACAATTAGATGCCCGCTAAACTTACTTACCTTAACAGGACTTTATTTTCATAATATACTTTATCTCTAATTTACAATTAGGTTCCGTCATAGGCGTATTATAAAGTCTTTGTCCTTTAAATTTTGGTAGATTATAATAAAAAAGTCCGCTTATATCATATATTCATCAAGAAATCCATGGTATATAAATAATGCAAAACCTAATAAATAACTCATAAAAATAACTCAGTCAAATCATAGTGATCAAAGAAAAATCCAGATTGCAAAAATTTAGTTTGAATGTTTGCTAGACCCATACAAAAGTTTAATGCCCTGAGAATGAGGCACAAGCTCGAGGAGGAATGCAGGGTGTTTTAGAAATGGAGGTCTTGAATTTGAATAGTGAAATATCCTTATAAACCTATGGCAGGCTGTACATCACTTTTAAATTGCAAAAAGAATACTTTTAGTAAAACAGAACTTCGTGTAAAACGGTGGAATATTACCGCATACCTGCTTTATTGATTTCAAAGTTTACACTATAACCTGTGTTTTGTAAACCCCTTAATTGTTTTAATTTCAGATTCTAAGTTAGTAATCTTTATTAAATTAGGTGTAAAATGGAAGTCACATCCAATCCATTAATGCTGTGTGGATTTTTAAAAACTCAAAATATATTAATGGCACACATAGTAACAAACCTTAGTTTCTCATATTGGTCCACGTTCATAAGAAGCTTTTTTAATCTGAAAAATGAAATTAATTCTTAATATAGGCTATAATTTTTTAAGAGATGACTTGAGACGTATCATTTTAAAGATATGCATAGAAATTGCCAAAATAGTTCCAAAATAAAAAATATTTTACAGGGTATTCCGTGGTATCTCCAATTCATAGGAATTAAAGCTTAACGCTAGGATTTTAACAAGTACCTTTTTTATTTTTAACCTTCAAATATTTAATTCCCTCGGCAACCTTATTTTTGTTTATCTGGACTAAATGTTCCTTTTAAAAGAAACTTCAACGCCTTATGATTGATATTTTAGCAGATTTACTCATAAATTCAAATAAATATTCCATTGTAAATTTATAATCGATTTATTAGCATGACATACCAAGGAATAAAAATAGGATAGGATGTAAAACAACAGGATAGATATCAATAGAATGGATACGGTGGAATGGAAATTGGTGGTTTCTCCAACTTAGTTCAAACGAGTTCTAAATAATTTAAATAATTTTCAACTTATCACGTAGGCAAGATAACTTTAGTTTAAGCATGATTTTAGTTAAAATTTTATTGGAGAATCTGGCTGTAATAGCTTTAACCAGTTACTAATTATACTAAGTACGTGCCGAAAATGCTTTTGGCTGGAATTCGATTTTGAAGGGGTCTGGTGATTAATAAGGTATATTGTTCGAGTGATCGACTATTAATATTCCCAATAGAATTCCATCACTCTTTTTATTGTAATAGTCTTAAAACCTACGTTTATTTCCAAAATAGTCTTTTGGTTATATTGACAGTAATCAGGCGTCATAAGTTTCCGGTACTCCTCAATGTTGCCTTATTAAAAGGGGATAATCCCTGATGTTTCTTTAATATGAATATTTCTGAAAAGCGAATTTAAAAAACCTTAGTTAAACATTTACTTTACCAACTACACATATCACCCTCTGACCTGTTTTATAATCGAATTTCGAGATTGGAAAATATGTTGTTCACTAGTTATTCGTTGGATCGAGTTGTGCTGGTCACTTCGTGTCAAAAAATACAACGATTTAAAATCACTTTTCATGCAGGTAAGACTTATTTCATATGGAAATAATACTTTTATTTAACTTTTGTTAAATGTAAATAATAAATTAAAAACCACCCACATTTAATAAAATAAACCAAAACAATTGTTACAGGCCTACACCATGCAAAACAATTTCTACTTACAAAGGAAAAAGATTAGTTTATCATATTGGTCAAATACTTTAACCAATCTTTTGATCATGAAACTTACCATTTGATTAGAACCACAAATGTGTTTCCATTAGACGAGGTGTCTCTAGCTTTCTCTTTGAAGGAAGCTGATATCATTGGTCTAATTGGTTTCGTACTCATTAGCCAGAAGCTAGCAAAGATGGTAAGTAAACGGATTTTTAAAAACTCAAAATATATTAATGACACACAAATAGTAACAAACTGTTTTTATTAGAGTAAAGATCTATTTAGCTTAATGAAACACTAAAGAAATATGATCTAATATAAACGAATGAATCATTCATTTTTTATGATTAATCTAACAAACTTGACTTACAATACAAGACTTACATTTTTAACAACCTCATGTTAAGTGTATATATAAAAGGTATTTACAAAACTTGTTAAGTATTTTGATATTTTTCCCTTGCTTTCTATTTACATATCAAGCCTTGGAGGAGGGCTTTTAATCACGTTTCGTGCATTACAGACGCTGTGGTGTAGAGAGTTCTCTCATTAGCTTGCCCTCCTGTATACTGCCGCTGGGACAGCCAAAGTGCTCTGTGATCTCCTATCATTTGGGATGTTGACCTACATACCGTGTCAATGCCCAAGGTTGGTTGCGTTGAAATACACATATGTAGGAATATTAATTAAACTGATTCAATTGGTTTTTAAGGAAATATCCCCCTCAAAAATAAACCCATCCCAAATTCATGTTTCTAATCTAGACTAGTTTTACAAAAATATTCAGTCCAACTTCTTTCAATCGTATGAGGAGGCACTTTATAGGTACTACTATGGGTGGTTGTGTTACTAATAAGATTTGGGTTGGTAAATGCTGTAATGTTTCCACTACCTACTAAGAACAATTGAGAATATTTCATAATTTTCATGCTATAAAAAAAGCTTCTAAATTTTATAATGACCCCATAAAAGTTTTTTTTAATAAGTTACCTTTCATGATTCTGGATTCGTTATTTTGTATTTGGTAGATGGAAGGGGTGGAATTTCGTTTATTGCTATACATTTAAATTACTTGTTACCACAACTATCAGAGGGTATTTTTGTGTGGCTGATGATCCATCAATGAGACAGTGTATTAGACCATGCATAAGTAATTCTTTCATCAGACTGAAGCTGAACACCAAGGCTGTTCCTAGAGAAATTTGTTTGTTCCAACAGTAAACATTCTTCTAATATTGGTTCTTTTTGTTTAGATAAAACTATTTATTGTGTCATTGAGAGGAAAATGAGGACGAGGAAGAAAATGAAGATGTATAGAAAGTGAGATGGGATATTTTGGTTCAAGGTAAAGTATGGTTATTTGCAGGGCAGCGGAATAGTAGGAAACATTTAAGAAATACGATTATATTGTCAAGTACGGAGACATAAATTAAGAGCAGCAATGGAAAGTGGCAGTAACGTTTATACGAGAGCAAGTACGTTTTCGAGAATCGGGCAGAGAAGCCAAAATTAACTCTTCAAAATTACAAGCCGGCTTTTCTGACTCAGATTTCTAAGATCTTTGCGATCCCTCCTGAACTATCGTATGCACCATTAAATCAGCATTATAAGGCGCCTTTTCAAAACCCTAACGTTCGTAGGATTACTGAAAATAGTGGAAAATAAGTTTCGATATATAAACGTACCTTAAAGTTGTAAGTTAAACATTAAAGTTGGACATTGTCTTGTCCACTGTTTGGTTATGTTTGTAAAATATGTCCTCTGAGTTCATAGCTTTAGTTAACCAATAAAACACTTGTTAAACCCACAATCCAAAAGTACTGAGTGTTCCCATATGAAAAGCAGGGTTTTAAAGCCTTGTTGTATCTACTTTATCTCACCTATTTTTAAAAATTAAATAGGTAATTTTAAAGACTGGCATGAATAAATGTCCCCAAAAACATTTTTACATGACAAATTTCAAGGTCGTTGAGGAAAATTTATAAGCTAATAAGTGCTTATACTAAATGTATGTGTGTTACTCCCATTTCAATGTTAGTTAAAGGATGGGTACATCAGTTAATAGTAAAGACCATTGTTTGTAATCTTTTATATCCTAGAAAAAAAAAACTAAAATTCACGGTGTAACAATTGGCGAACAGATAGACCGTAGATTAAGATTGATTTGGCGCTTCACAGACAATGACTCGTTCTTGACTGCTGATTTGGTAGCCTCTTATCGGCCTCATGCGGATGATGAATTATCACACTGCCTGATCACCATATCTTTCACAACGCAATTTCATTTATTTTAACGATTTAAAAACCCAAAATTGATTGTCTTTGTTAATATTTAAATTACCCAACCTTTGAAAAGAATATCTAAACTAGGGTTGCATCAATTACCATAGCGGGACTCATTAAGAATTTTAAAGCTTTTGTTTACTAGCTTTCTGTGTTTAGTGCTGTAAATAATAATAACATTAGACACTTGTATGAAAAAAAATCTTTGAGTTGCTCTTTCAAATTATGTATAATTTGTAAAGACAGATAAAATGGAATATATACTACAATGCATTGAAACGCCGCTATTATTTTTTGAAAAACCTGGTTGGTATAAATCGTTTTTATAATAAAAATTACAAAATATTTAATTATAATCATAAAAGCTTAAATTCGAAGTAATTAAAATGATGGTCAGTCGTTAATAGCTTTCATTTTCATAATACCACCAAAATCATGACCACTTTCAGTATTAGAGTTTAATATAATGGTTGAATATCCTCCGAATCACCGTAATGTTACCAAAGAAATGTATAAAATTAGCTGGTATACTGCCAAATGATTCAAATGTTGATTTCAACGACCATTGGTTTAAAACCTCAAGGGTTCATTTTCAATTTGTTTTCAGGCTAATTAAAAAAAATCCTCTTTAATGTTGATGGTGTTAAAGAGACATCATCACACTTATTTCAACAAAAACACGACATTTATACGAACTGATAAACAATAAACATAAACATAAATTTACAAAAACTCATGATATCTTCCGTCGACGACACATGTGCGGTTTTATTAAATAAAGGCCAGTTTTTGTAAATTTATGTTTATGTCTATTGTTTGTCAGTTCATATAAATGCCGTGTTTTTGATGTATTACGTGTGATGACGTCTCTGCACTACCATCAACCTTGAAGAGGTAGCTTTTAAATTAGCTTGGCAAAAACTTGAAAATGAACCCTTGAGTTTGACACCAACGGTCTTCGAAACCAACACTTGAACCATTTGGCAGTATACCATCTAATTTTATACCTTTCTTTCGTAATATCATGGCTTTCGTAGGAAGACGACCGTGATTCTGAAGAAGACTCCGAGGACGAAGACCCGCTCCCGAGTGCCGACGACTTCCGCCTCCGCACGGAGATCGCGGTGGCGCACGTCCGGTCGGAGGTGGAGTCGTGTCTGCAGCGGCTGGTGTCGCGCTCTGCCGTCAGGAAGTGCGTCCTGGCTGTCGAGCCCGAGGTGCGGCGGCTGGTCAAGAAGGAAATGATCAAGAAAATTAACTGTGAACCACAAGAACATACTGCTACCGGGAAAAAGTGCTTCTACGAGACCCGTTACAACAGCAGAATTGAACTACCTTTTTAGGGTGTCATTTTAATTAACATATTTTGTGATGTTGCTTGAAACTGACACCAAAGTTTTATATGTATTAAACATTAAAATGTATTTTTGACACAAATCTTTTTTTTAGTTATTAAAAACACAAATACTTGAAACTGTTCTTAAGATATTTGTTTATATGTGTGCCTACTTTGTTTATGGACTCGCAGTAAAAAGTTAATTAATAATAGCTGCAACAGTTAAATTTATCTATGATTACCTTTCTGCATGTGTTCAACATGTGTGATATTGGGTTTTAAAGAGCTAAAGCTTGTGACACAACTATATAAAATTATTTTCAAAAATATTATCGATACCATTCCGTTTAAGGTCCTCTTATAAGGCCTATAATTAACCTACTAAATGGTTAACTGTTGTGTTAAATTTGAATGTTCAGATTAGTTATTGCTAAATTGTATCTTGCAGGACAGCAATTAATTTTATAAAATTACCTTAGGTAGTATGCTTATATGAAAAAGGATGTCCTTTTGCTCTTTAGTTCAGTTTATATTTTTTCTGGGATTTTATAATTAGGGTTAAACTAAGACAAAAATTAGGGTTTTTATATTTAGTGATAACAATGAAAACCAAGGTAACACTTGCTTTTAAATCATCATCATATATATTTAATTTCGTAAGGCGATTCTTTGCGTCAAAATTATGTCGTAGACAGATAGGAGAGGTCTCACATTAAAGGTTTATATTCCGTGATGGCAGGAAGATTACTGAAATTGCTTAAAATCCATCAGAAAACGAGAAATACCATTAAATATCACCCATTTAAATAGCATTGCGATCTATTAACGTCTGCTTTGTTTAAAAAAACATGATGCTGATACTGGATTGGAAAACCATGTGTTAGAAATTAACGTATGGTAGATCCGAAAGCCAGTTTGCTATGAAGGTATTTAGAACTAAAATAGATGAAGATCATTAGACTTTTACTTTATTAGGGGCTTTTAGCCCCTTCAACCCACTAGTAACAATTAATTTACTTTAACTTCCACCTTGGAAACATTTTACAGTCTGAGCTCACAGTCTTATACGTATAAATTATTCAAGTTTTTAATATAAATAGTTCATATCCCCCTGGGATTTACCGGGTCTTTCAAGTCCACCCTCTTAGTGTTTTTTTCTATATTTTGCTACTTGCTATTTGCTATTTTGCTACTTGAAATTTTTTGTGTGTCAACAATTTCACCCCACCCCCAAAATCGGGTAGTTTGGGGTAAGTTATAGTTTTCAAATTGTAACCCGAATCTTGTGACACATATTTTTAAAGGGCTTATCAAATGAAGAATAATGGTGCAAATTAGAGGTCTATACGTTGAGGCTAAGTAAAGTTATGGCACCTCAAAGTTTTAATTTTCAAATACGATTTTAACATTTCACACCATTAAAATTCCATACATTTTAAATCAAAGCCAGTTTAGCAAACATGATTTAAGAGTGACCTCTAGTGGCTCATCTGGCTCTCTGCTATGTATTGGCAAAATCAAGATCATAGGGGCTTTGCTTAATGATGTGCAATGTTAAAACCATAGTTGGAAATTCAAAATTTGAGATGCTACAACTTTGTTTAGAGCCAACGTCTAGTTTGTGCCATTATTCTTAACTACTTTAATAAGACCCCTAAGGGGTTGGTACTTGAAAATATTGACTAACTCCCAAACTAACCCAGTTTGGGAGGAGGAGTGAATATTTTTACTGACTAAAAAGTTACTCGTTTCAATCATATAAACATTTCCGGAAGTTGATCTTTTCAACGTTGTTGATAAGAAAATGAACCGAGGGGGTAAGACATTTTTGACGCCCTATATATTACAATCAATTGCAATTAAATATTCCTGTTGTCAAGAAAACTGAGATTCCAAAACTAATGCAATTTTACAATGGATTCTATTTTTATCAGTAGAAACACAAAACATATTTTTTAAAGTGTAACGCAGCCTTATTATCGGAGTTGGAGTGTCAAACATAAATAATGGATGGGAGACACGTGTGGCGTTTCTCACTGAAGAAATGCATCTTCAATAATATTCTTTGCTACATTTCTTTCACTTTAAATCAGTCTCTTTGTTCCATCAAATTAGAAACATGCGCGCTAGCGCTTGACGAAAACTCTATCTCTATAAATGAACACAAAGAGCTCAGGAAATACCTTAAAAGTGAATTAAAATGATACATTTTAAATGTAGTTAAACTGAAAAATTGCTGGAAAAACAAAAATATTTGGATAGATATTATGAGATATAATGATTAAAATACAAAATATTGTGTGTTTTCCCTATAGATAGGGCTACATCCTAAAATTAATATAATTCAACCACCTTACCATTAAATTTAATTTTTTTTATCAAAGTTTGAGTCCAGTAAACTTACATTGCTAGTTAGTCAAGTTGGATTTTAGGTGTCTTAACGCTCAGGGGCACAATTTTATTTCCTAAATGTTTTATAATTTTATTCAATGAAGCAGGTGATTTATTTACACTGTTCAATCTTTTTTTAAAATCTAAATGCTAGAGCATTCTATTCAAACATAAAAGACGAATAAAGAGTAGATTGATGTTTAAACCAATCTTAGGAGGTATAGCAATTGAACATTCCCTTTAGATGATAATTGGAGTCTAAAAAATATCAACAAACCTCAAACATTTTTTTGATGAGTGAATGTTATCAAACATGTATGTATAAAAGGTGAGCGTGAATGGAAAATGTTAGTCATTTTACGTTATGAGCAATATGTTTGACCTTTGCAATAGATGTCTTGCAATGTCAATAATTGTCTGACTGCAATAAAAATATTTATTATTATTATTATTATTATTATTAACATAAGTTGAGGCCGACATTGTAATATAAGAAAAATGCATTTCATAGCATAAATCATCACAAATCCGTTAATTTTCAATCGCAATGTGCTGAAAAACTGAGTGGATTTGTCGTCAGCAAGAAAACATAAAACCCCAGGGGTAGATTAATCAAAAGCAATGGATCTAGTTCTTATGTAAGATCACTGGAGTGAAAAATCATAATACAATTTTGAACATTCTTATACTAAAGCAAAACCTTTTACTTATACTATTTTTATAATTCTTAAAAATTGTGTTTAACCGTCCCTAAACATTAAAAAACTATTGTTTCCACGAAAAATTTATTATTATTATTTAGCACCATTATAAATAAAAATAAATAAATAATGAATATATATATATATATATACATATATATATACTGTATATTTACACACATATATTTACACACATATATTACATTCATATTATCAGAAAACGTTCATAAAGTTTGTTTTCTTGCAAGAAATAAGCAATCATGTCAAAGGTTTCCTGTGGTGAATGGGTTATGCAAATATTAATACATACGTTAGTTCAACCCCACCCGTTCAAGAAAACACCAACAAAACAAATGATGCAAAATGCAAAAAACAAGAAGAAAATAAAAGAGATAATATAAAACAGTCTAACATTGATTCATGAAACGCCAAAACCATTTGGTTTTTGTATATTAATCATTTTAAAGAGAATGATATTGTAAAAAAATAATGAACTGAAGTCGAGTAAGAAGACATGTGCTTGGCACATAAATCACAGAAGTTAAGGACAGGTCCGTGGCTTGGTAACACTAATGGAGAAAAACCTAACCACCAGATGATCAATCTTCTGAGCCACTTTCAACAGCAGCTTTTTCCTGCATTTACCTCTCTTACATTATTACAATTGTATATCATGTGCAATGAGATGTACATATTGTATACTCATATATCAGCATTATTAACGGCACTTTTAGTCACTTTGATTGTGCTTTGGGTAGTGAATAGTTACCCAAAATATGAATTATAGGGTACAAAAATGTGAATTTGAATTTCTTTGAAATTGTTACTAATGAGAAATATTTTAGTGAAGGTAATTTTTTTGATAAATTCTAGTTTTTGGCTTATGTACACAGCTATTTTCTCTTCGACACATAATTGTTTATGATATAAAACGTTCCCATTGCATTTTCCAAAATACTAATTAGGTTTAGTCTTTGAGGAACTCTATATCATCAAGGGTCACAACTTACTTGATTGCAGGGGTGACGGCCGGTATACTTTCCAACTTACTTTTTTAAATACGTAATTTTAAGTACAAAGTACTCTGTAGTATACAAAAAGGACACATGTTTATACAAACAATGACCCAGTCAAATTAGACTGATCGAAGGGAAAAATTCTAAATTGCGGCAATCTGACAACTTTCTGTAAGACCCATCTGAACCAAAGCTCAGATAAGAGCTCGAGTGGATAAGAGCTCGAGGTGAAGTACAAGATCCAAAAGAAGAATAGCTAGGTTTGAATCTTTTCATTATTTTGTAAGTATCTAACTAAATGTTACCGCAGGATATGTGATAAAAATAACATTTTGAGAAAGCAGAACTAATTACTCGTAATACTTCACCATATTTTAATTCGTATTACTCGTATAAATATGGTGAAGATTTTTGATTTTTGTTTTTCCTTCAGAATCCTCTACAATACAGTTCTATATCTTTGTTAACTATGTAACAGTTTGTTCTCATCGAAATTCTCAATCATTGTTAAGATAGCTTTAAAATTATATAGCACATGCCATTACTTCCTTACATTCTAAATGTAAAAAATACATCATTTACCGAATATTGTGGGAAATCAGTCGCAATTACAAAACTAATCAAGATAATTACTATATTGAGTTCTAATCTCATTAAAATGTCCTTTTAACAATACCTTCAAAAATATTCAATTTGCTAAGGAGCTACTGCAAAGTTTACGTTTAAAGTTTTTAATTCTTGTTATCAGGTTAACTACCGAACTTCACAACTGATGTGACTCACCTTGTGATGCTTGTTGGTAGTGAGTGTGTTAAGTTAGGTTTGAAATTATGTGACAGTGCATTTCTTTCTATAGAGTATATGTAAAACAACGAATTGAAACAATATCATACAGGACAATTTGCTATTAGTTCACGCTAAAATTCTATTTTTTAATTCTAAATTTTTGTTAAGTCAGCTTTAAAATTGTAAGGAACATGACATTCATTTTTAACTTAATTCGATTTTTCCCAAATATACATAACGATAACATTCGGGACAAACTAGCCACCACTAGAGGTAATTGAGTTTTGATTCCTCTAAGATGTTTAGCATGAAATTTTAATAATAAACAATATTTTAAGGTCTCCAAAAAAACTTTTACGGTCAAACCCTAATAACTCCTTTTGGAATATCATTTATTTCGGCTCCAGCTCAATTCCCACCAACGGGGCCTTTTGGTATGAGACTCAAATGGTTCAACAAACATCTGATTTAACTGTCAGTCATCTAGACATAATTCCCTCGATCTAAATGTTTGTTTCTAATTCAACTGGGCTATGATTTACAAACAAGCTTATATCTATAGGTATTTATTAAAATGCTAATTAGCCGAATTTCTACCAAAGAAAAAATTATTGTAGTCTATCGCAGACTTGACACATTTTATTCTATCCCTCCTAAAAAGGGGTATTACAAAATACGAAATCATAATTAAATTAAATTTTTATGGGAAAATCACTTTATATAAGAATCGATGGGCAAGGGAAAGGTAATGAAGCCGGTATCCGATGTAACGTTAGTTACTTTAGAACCTTGTTAACGATGTCATTTTATAGAAGACGTAAGTTTATAGAGGACTCATTTTCTGAAATGGGTTGGATTAGTGTAGTCGAAAACTGTTCCGAAGATTTAGCAGGCTTGTTCTTAAAGGGTTTATTGCTATTTGGGAACATCATAGCTTTGGTCTGTTTTACGATAAACGAACATATCCAAACGTAAATCCAAAGTTATTCAATTAACAGAAAAATATATTTAAAACGTATTTTAATTTTGAGGCAACTCTTTATTAGTCAAAATCTTTTTTCAACATCAAACAGAAATACACACATGTCAACCATTTTTTGTGTTACTCATAATGCCAATTAATTCAAATATCGCCAGACTCATGAAACTTAAAGCCAATTTACATGATGCTTATAGTGGACACTCCCTAAAAACATGATTAATAACGTCAGTTGATAAAAAATTTTAAAATTGTTCATAGTGTATTAAATTTATTGCACGGTAGGTACTCAAATCTTCACCATCTTCCATAATGTTCAAATAACCTCGTGTGAAATAGTTTGTATACGCTCGTCTGAACAATTGAAAGATTTTGAGAAATTTAATTTTTGTTTGCACATAATAATGTTGTTTGGACTGCAAAACCAACAAACATTCCACATCCTAAGATGTTAGCGTGTAATAGTCATTGAACCTTTAATTATAATGTCAATTGGAGTACTTAGGGGCCAACCTGGACATCCAAATGAAAAAAAGAAAAATAATTTTTAGCCAGCGCCAAATTGCTCAGTACGCTTCCCACAACAAAACAAACGCTGTAAACAAACGTTACACCGTTTTGAGCGTCGGGTTTGGGTTAATAGGAGGTAAAACTGTAATATTTCGACTTGCTTGTAGATAAAAAACTGTTCGTTTTTGCAAAAATATTAAACTATTATTTTACATGTTATTATTATTTTACATTACATTTCGTACAAAACGATACCATGAAGGCCATTACCGGTACCTATCTAATGTTAACGGTTCTTGAGATAGTGAGGGGTAAATGTTATTTTATTATTAATATTAAGCACCAAATGTCCCAAAATTTCACTCCTGATGCTCAATTTTTAAAATTGATGCTTATTTAAATACAATTATACTTCAGAGAATCATTATATGTTTATAGAAGAATTTGTTTGGTCCTTTCAAATTTTTAATCCCTCCGTCAAAAAAATGGGAGACGAAGCCTTTTCAATTGAAACCCTATCATGATACACATCGTTTTAACATGCATGATAAAAGAAGATGACTAGTTAAATCTCAAGGTCTCCATATTGATCTTAGGCAAAGTTAGAGAGAACCCAAAGTTTTAAGTTTTATAATAACTGCTTTGCCTCCTCGTAGGATTTAACCTGGAGACCTATAGTTTTCTCCATCCATATTATATTTTATCATACCCTATAAAACTAAATGGATCATTATAGGTTTTTTTTTCTTTTGAACAATTCCTCCCACAATTTTAACGAAGAGAGTACAAATTTGGGAGGACCAAAAAATCCATCCCTAGACTTAAAATGACTTTCAGAGGTAAACTTTGATTTGAATAAACGAAAGATTTAATAATGGAGTATTAGGAGAGGATATTTGTGACATTTGGCGTAAAAAAATTACATTTACCCGACATTTTCTCAAGAGCCGTAACTTTAGATAGGTAACGTATCATTTTGTTTAAAATATGATGTAGATTAATTTTGCACATTATAATAATTAAGCATAAACCCACCACTTTCAAGATATTTTCAAAAAACAAAATACTACATTTTACCTCCTATTAACAACCCTCCCACCCAAAACCAATTCCCAAAACTGTGTAATTTTTGTTTACATTTTAGGGGAGGTGGATTGAAAAATTTGGCACTGGCCAGAAACTTTTTTATGCCCAGGTTTAGGTCTTATTGCACCGTAATACATAACCTGTTGTACTATTTAAATATTTCTTCCAGAAAAATGTTTCTTTTTCGGTTCTTTTAATTTGAAATGTCAAGAGTGTAAAATTCGTAATTATTTGAAATGTTTAAGTTAGAAGTTGGTGGCTAGAAGGGAGTACGGGAGAGTACGGTGGAAGAGGGTACGAAATGTGTCATGGAAAATATACGCCTAAATAGTGATATTTTTTTCTCTCACACAGCTTACCAGAATCATTTTACATAAAATCTCTAAATTAAGATCAAACAAAGGTTACAATGGTGAAAATACGCTTTCTTTGACGTTTTTAATAATGTATTACCTCAAGAATGAACGGTGCGACTCACATGTTCCTGTCACCAAAATTGTTCTTTTCTAATGCTCTTTAATTTTATATCACCAAGAATATCTCGCCATTTAAAACTTATAAGTTTGGGGTGAGAGTAAGGAGGGACTTGATGCAAGTATGAAATTTTTATGTGACAAATACTTCCCCATCGGTGATAGACGTTTCTAACAAACTGAATTCTAAAAATTACTTTAGTTTTCAAATAAATAAAGAAGTGTTTTTAAAAAACCTGTACAGGCCAAAGTTAAAATGCCTTGAATCCTACCTTCAAAGTAACTAGTTTCATCAAATTTTAACCCAAAAGATATTTCTGACGTATGCTAACATCGATAGCTTTATTATATTTTGGTAGGCTTGTATCAGGTGTTTATTTGCTGAGCAAACACAACATCTTCCATAAGATTACGAGGCGCCAGCTGATCAATAAGTCTTCTAACTTGTAAACTTTGTTGCAATATATTGGAGAAAATAGGATATAAAGTTGACTTTGTCTAATCTTGACTTGGTCTAACTTTGTTTAGTTGTAAGCTAAAATCTCATAACAGAGTACTACCCAAAATTTTCTCCAGAAATGAGTTTGATTTAAAGTTTTTTATATTGAAAGTATATTAAAAATTAGGCCTAACCTAATTAGGCTATTGACCTAATGTTTTACTAAAAATATTTACCTATTCACCATTACTTTGAATGAATTAATTCACTTTTATAGCTTATATAAATATATTAAGTAACATATATTCAATGACATATCATATATTAATTTATTCAACTGTTATAAATGATTCACTAATTTTGTTGTCATAAGGTAATATTATTCTAAGAATTAAAAGATAAACTCTAAAGAAAAAAGGCTAAAACACAAACGAAAACACGCGTATATATAGGAAAGTGAGGGTTTTTCTTAAAACATAATTCAATTATTAACTTCTACAATACTAAGTCTAATCAAGAATGATGACTATATGTATCAAAATCACCACCACCGTCAGGTAGTGAAATCTCTAAGATTGGACTGTTCCCAATAAAAACACTTGAAAATTCACTTTAATTAGTACTTAAAAATTCCATTTAAATGCAAAGTTATCATTAAATTTCATTCCTTCCAAACGGCTGTTTTGAACCTTTAAAATCTTTATTACATTTCATAGATTTTCCATAAAGCAATCATTTATCTAGGACTTATTTTTTATATTTTTCTCAATCGCTTTAAGTAAATACTGGTTTTCCCTTTTCCTGAAACAATTTATGAATGGGAATTTCAACAAAGTAAAATCCCCCTTTACTGAGGAAGGTTTATTTATTTGACGGCTCTCAGTAACTTAGCCTTAGGTTGACTGTAAGCCGGCTTATTGGTGGTTGCTTAATGGAACACACATCC
This sequence comes from Flexamia atlantica, assembly GCA_035578135.1. NCBI lineage: Eukaryota > Metazoa > Arthropoda > Insecta > Hemiptera > Cicadellidae > Flexamia > Flexamia atlantica. Next base: position 4,870,285 of record JAQJVK010000011.1, on the reverse strand, counting down.
TTCAATTCAATCCAAGTAATATATCATTAAAGCCTATTTTTCTTCAAAAACTCACATTTATTTGAGTTTTCACATTTTAAACTAATTTATGAATATTTTAACTTTTTTATAATTGCCTTGAATAAATTACTATAAATCACTGATGAAATATTGATAACATCTGCACCTCATTTACCAAACAGTAAATTTCTTTTTTACAGTTCAACTCATGTAAGAATAACGATAATCGAATTACAAATTATTATGACTATTTTATTATTCCATTTTCATATTTTGTAAAGCCAATAGAAAGACAAGAAGGTTCAGTTAAATAATTAAACAACATTTTAAACTAAAACTGCGTGGATACGAACTAGGCTAAGGATCACAATAAATATCTTAAAATGACTTAAGAAAAGTAAATTTACCTTGTTATAGGCCTAGTTAATTTCTTTTTAGACTTCTATAACTTAATCGCTAACTCGTCATTATAACTTAATCGTACATACTCCTACCACGTAGCTCAAATGAAACAATAACATGTAATTTCTTTTAGGTAGCACTTTTACAATGATACTTTTACAATAATACTATTCTTTTCTTATCGACAATGGACGCTCCAAGTCAATTTGGATTTAACTTTGGTATTTCACTTTTAATTTTGTTGGAGGACCATGGCATTAAGTAAATACACCAGTATATTACTTTTCAAGCAAATTCGTTTCAGTGTAATTTAAAAATTTCTAATTTGGCATTTACCTTTATTTTGGTTGGTATTATTTTTTAATTTCTGATTTATTTTTGTTTTATTTAAAACTACGGTACGTATTTGTTTTGCTGGTTACCTCTTGTGCTATGTGTAATAAGGGAGTGATTATAAATCAATATTGTTTAGCTTTACGTTAGAGAATATTTTTTCCAACTGTCAGTCTTAGGAGTTAGAAAAGTCTGCCACGGGGAGTTCTAACTACCGTACCTTATAGACGGAATTTTGACCCCTGAAATTTATCACTATTGAGACTTAAGTAGTCTTAGATTTTTCTCATATTGGGTCTCAGTGTTGTTTTCTGCCAAACCTTTAGCCACAACAAAACCTTAGTTTTTATGTAATCTAAGGAATCCATCATACACTTTAACAAAGACATTGTTTTTACAAAGCGTTATATAAAATATAAATTGCTATCAGTAAAATACCTACCTACAACTCTTACTTATAAATAAGATTTTATGTCAAAATCACAAGCATTAGAGCCCTGCTGTTTATATCATCTTTCAATTATAATCTTTGCCTTTAACGTGGGTGCATAATTTTCAAGGAAGTCTCATATAATATAAACAAACTTTTGATTTTCAGAGAAGAAATATACAAGAGAAAAAATCGAAAGCACTTTACTACCTCAAGTTGTTACCGCTGAGTATTAGATTATTATATTAACAGTTGGTATATTATAGTTTAAGAAATCAAAATAATTAACAAAATAACAAAATCCCTTTGACTTCGAATCTCCTAAGACGATAACATTTCGTGACTTCAATACATTAGCATTTAGAAATATTTAGAAGCATTTCACATAATTAAAATTAAATCCATATATCGCGTCTAATGAGAGATGTCAGTAAAACAGCCAGCATCAGTGTTTAAGTTTGTTTATACCTTTCTAAAATTGTTTTGAAATTAAAATTGCGCTATTAAAATTTTAGAAAATATAAATATTCTACAAAATGTATAAAGGGAATTTCCCTAGAAATTCTTCCTCTACTGTCCACTACGCTGGAAGTACCGAGAAAGAAGAACGATGTAATCCTGTTTTAGGACAGCCACCATTGTTTTCTTGAGGGATAAGAAGGGGCGAAAAAACTTACAGTTAGCCTTTCCTTCCCCAGAACATTTAATCCTCTCTGTTGTGTAAATGGAAGTTGCCCTGCACTTTACATTTCGCTTCTGCATTGGTAGTGACTTTTTAAAATATTGATTAAACGAAACCAAATTCTTGAATGATAGTCGCAGCAATCAATCTATATAAATAAAAATCAATATGATGAGTGGCAAACACAGTACGTTGTTCCAATGTTAATCTTACCTATATAAACAAATACCCCCGTTGCAGCAGATCTGCACAGTCTGCGAATTTCAAATGCAAAAGAACATAGTTCGAGCCAACTTAGCGAGATTTGACATGTTTTTGTAAGCTCCATAAGAATAACCTGAGGAATGAGTATGCAGGTTTGCTCTCACAAAATTGCAATATTGGTGATTTTAGACTATTAAACATTAGATCTCATCTAGATGAAGCCCCAAACCAAGTTTTATCCAAATAATTTGAGAATAAAGCGAGATATAGAATTTTACTTATTTCCCATAAGGTTAGCATTGGAACAACGTACTGTGTTTACCACTTTCGATATCTCGATAGCCAATGGACACAGAGCAGTAATCATATATCCTTTTAATTCAAAAAAAATTTTATTTGTGCACAAAAATGGATAATTCTTTTTTGTTTTCTTCGTATTTTTTAGGACAAGGTTTGTGTAAAATAAAATCTTAAATTCGATCTTAGGGCTCTGTCCTACTGGCCTATAAGGATACTTGACCATATAAGCATTCTGTGGAGTAACTTAAGAACTATTTCAAATCATAACCACATGTTGACATGTAAACAAATGTGAATTTGAAATATGTGTTTATTTATTTACACTTGGATTATTTACTTTTGTAGTTCAAGGATTTTATGAAACTAAAAATCTGATCTAAAATTAATTTTTGTATTTGAAGAATTCTGATTATATACATGAGACGTGACTCTACCTTTTCATCTAACTAACCCTTTAGGATGTACAGAAATGAAGATTAATCCTCATAGTTTTGTTTGGTTTTAGAAAAATTAATATTGTGAGCCGTATATGAGTGTGTGAAAAACTGCAGTTTTTATTTGACCAGAGAGGTTGAGAAGTGTTTGAGTTTAGTTCAGCACAATCATGACTATGTTAAGTTTAATATAACATTGATTGAGTATTTTTCTGATTCTTGAAAATGCCACGTTACCCTCCACGCAACGACCGGGCCGTAAAGAACACAGTGCTGTGAGTGTAGGACACTTTAGGGAAAGTCAAAATGACAAGCAAAACGAGTCTCGAAATGGAGATGAATGCTTTATTTAATCTTAAACTAAAACTTAATCTTGATCTTATTTAATCTTTAAATAAGTTTTTTAGTGAGTCGGTGGCGCAGTTGGTAGCGCACTCGGCCCCGGTTCTGTGGCGGCAGCGTCGCAGGATCGAGTCCCGTTGATGCCGCATACTTTTAGCAGTACTGTTCATCCTTGTACTGTACCGGCTCATTCCTTGGGTTCGCTTGATAACTTCCACGCACAGGCCTGAGGCCTATGTGGGGGGGGGGGGGCAAATGCAAGGTAAAAAGAGGCCGCCACCCTCTTTAAAAAAAAAAGATCTAAACCAGCACCGAGGAGATCTCGCATTCAATCCCCATTGAGCTGCGTTCAATTATAACGCGACGATCGATTACAGTTTATTGCTAATAGTTGCTGTTGGCTCAATGAACATTGTGCGCATGTCAGCAATTCCTATGACTTTAGGATTAAAAATGAAGCCCCTGTATGTGCTGCACCAGTGGCCAACTACAATTTCCACCATTGGCATATCAGGTTGAACCAGGCAAAACTCCGTTCCGTGGAATACTTACATCTTCGGGATGCTACCAATACAGATGGAAATCGAAACGCATTTAATGACGGCAGAGTGACTATTCTCCCAGCAACATACGTCGGAAGTCCGCGTACACGTATCCTTATTTTGGTTCGTTGAGAGGATAAAACCGAATGAAATCGATTATGTGATATAAGCTAATATAATGTAGAATATCCATTCAGCTGAAAGTCAGTTCAATAATTATTGTGTTGCGGAGCATTAACTTACCACTTAATTGTAACGGTACTCAGCTGACGGTGACAAAATTGAAGGGGTCCCCCGTAAAACGTTCTAAGCGACAAAATTTCAAAATCGGAGATATTCAGGGAAAAAGGTTCTCCAGGACAAGAGGTACACCGTGGTATATTTTGTTTTGAAGATATTTGAGTTGGTAGCCCTGATTTCGTCTGTCAAAGTTTGCGTGCTTCGCGAGACTGCACGGACTTTCTGGGTAATAACGTTATATTCGCCGAAAGATAGAATCCCCGCCGGTCGTTGCGCTGTCACCCAAGGACCAAAATCGCGTAAATAAAAATAAAAGACGTGAAGTAAATATTGGAAAGTGGAAGGATAAGACCAGGATTGAATATAGAAAAGTTGGATTACCCAATATTTCAAAAAATAAGAAGCCAAGGCCTTGAAATTGTCCCCAAAAGAGGTGGGTAGGATAACGTTTTAAGCACCACATGTGAATAACTTTTAGCAAAATGACGTATCACGTTTTATTAACAATATTACGTTTTTGTACTTTTAAATTAATAAAATTGTTTTATATTCAGTTTTATTTTTGCTTCTGTTGGTATTCCTACTCTCCCTCATGTTTTCTTCCAAAGTAGAAGAGCAGTTCGTCAGAAAACGTTCCAAGCGCCAGTCATTTAGAACGTTATAACCCCTAAAAAAACACGTAAAATGTTTTAAAATGCTTGATGGCAAGTAAAAATTCAATATAATGCTACAGTGCGATGTTATAAATAGGATGTTAAAAGATTATACATGATCATAAGTTCTAACCTTAAAAAAACCGTAAATTTTAGAATTCAACTTTCAACCCTTGATTACTCAAAACTAGGTTTTTGTCGTTTAGAACGTTTTACGGGGGACCCCTTCAATTAATGAACAACAAAACTGAGACTACGATTTCGTAAGGAAACTACAAAGGTGAAGACATTTTTATTCAACGTATCCAAATGATTCCAAACGATACGCTCTTTGATTTTAATCGGCAACAATTTCCTGCAGCTTGCATTTGCAATGTTCGCATAAAATGGACAGTGTTGAATGTTTGTGGAAACAACCTTGAAAATCCACGATTTTCACTTGACCAATTGGGTGTCACCTGTTCCCCTGCCAGGACACTGAAAAAATAATTTTGCGCCAGAAAACAAAACTAATGATGGTGTATATTAAAAAAGATTTAGAATAAAAGCTATGTTGTTGTTAGCGAATTTCCCCTACAGGGAAGAAGCTATTATCGTAGGTTTCATGGTAAGACCTAAGCCCGAGACCATTATAATTTTTCGTTTTGGAGCCACCAGAAGCAAAAAACACCATTCGTTCTAATTTATATATGTGTATATATATATATATATATATATATATGTGTGTGTGTGTGTGTGTGTGTGTGTGTGTCTGTTAGCACGATATCAGACGTTTAAAGTGGTAATCACTCGGACGAGTTCGTGAACCAGCCTGATCGGACCACCGGAAGGGGGTGTAAAGGGGGAAAAACCCTCCAAAAATGGGTTTTTTGAGTTTAGTACATAGAAAAATAAAATTTACCCAATTTTTGCTGGCACCATAGAATTCAGCTCAAAAAAATTTTTGTATTTTGAGTCGCTGCTTCATGTCCATTGGTTACCGAGGTATTGAAAGTGGTAAACACGGTACGTTGTCCCAATGTTAACCTTATGATAAATAAGTAATATTCTATATCTCGGTTATTTCTCAACATTTCTTGATAAAACTTGGTAAATAGCTTCTTCCAGTTCAGATCTACTAAATATTGAATTAAAACCACCCAATTTTAATATACCTGTAGCAGCAAACCTGCATACTCATTCCCCATGTTATTCTAATGGAGCTTGCCAAAACATGTCAAATCTCGCTTTGTTGGATTGAAATATGTTGTTTTGCATTTGAAATTCGCTGAGTATGCAGGTCTGCTGCAACGGGGGTATTTTGACCATTTTTATATTTATTCAAACTAAAACAAATTATCCATAAAGAAGAAAGAACAACGTCTGTCGGGTCAGCTAGTTAAGAATAATTTAATATCAATGTTTGTTAAACAAGTTATATATTACTTGACTTCTGTTTATAAATTTATGGATTTTAATAAGTTGTGCATCGTGGATGTATTTAATAACTTCTTAAATACTAAAGAGGAGTAATCATTTCCATGAGGCTATTTAAAATAAGAAACATTCATCGTTCCAGTCTTGTTCAACTTCACTGTAGATTTTAAAATTGAAATATATTAATGTGTAGGTTTTTTCTAAGATATTAGCTTGTAGATAGAAAATTTGAAAATTCCAAATAACGTTTAAATCTGCAGATTCCAAAGCAAGAGGATTTCACCAAGCCAGAGATACAGCATACATATGTCAAAGATTTGTTTAGTTTGGATAATCCAGCTTAAAAATATGATTTAAGGTTCGTCTACCTATGGCCAGTGCGTCTACCTATTTTTTCATAAAGATAAAGTAATCTTTTACTTAAAAATTAATATTCTAAAGATTGGTTAACAGCATGCATTTTATTTAACTTCAAGTAAAGATCAAATGTTTATGAAAAGAGAAAAGAAAAGTGACAAAAAACATGGGTATAAGAAACCAAAGAGAGTTATCTTGAGAATTTATCAGGTCAATTAAATAAAAATTATTCTGTAGAACTATATATTAAATTTATTTTCCTTTAAATGACCAACAGTAGTTCAGAATCCGTTTAATCTATCTCATAATAATATTACGCACAGGTGGTTTCTGTTCGTTTGTTTGCTGTGCTGGGAAAACGCAAAAACTACCAGGATGACCGGGCTTAAATATTCCGCAAAGGTTGATATTGCACCTATATGACAGTTATGCCAATCACTTCCTTAAATCCTTCATATCCTTAGGCTACTACCCCGTATTTAGTTTTTGTTTTGTTTTCTTTATAGATATTTTGCGCAATTTTTTGGGTTTTGGTAATTTTCTTTCGGTTTCCATGGATTTGCAGTTTAACCATGTATATAATACTGACAGATAGTTGCAGATTGCTAAAAACGATGAAGTCTAAGGAAGAAGAAGAAAATTTTACATCACTTACATACTGAAGTTAGGTGAATACATAACCAACACATCGTAGCACATTCGCCTGGTATATTTTAAATAGTGAAAACTTAAAATTTTAATAAATTATACTAACCTAATCTAACCTGACTCCGCAGAGCGCTGCCAAAATAAAATGTTCTCCCCAAGGCTAAACTCTCTATATTAAATAAATCTGTTCAAAAGAAACTAAATATATTTTCTTCAATTTTCCTAAAATTAAAAGTTATATTACTTCTATAAAAATAAAACAAGTTATATAAATGAAAACATAAATGTCGCCATGAACAATTGAACCCAAACCTGCTGACTACTAATTCAAAGACGTGACCACTGGACTACGTAACCATATAACTGCTGATGAAATTTTTAGGTATTTACTCACCTGTTTCAATGATCAGCTGTCAACAATTCTTCTTCTTCTCTAGACGTCATCGTTTTGAACAATCTGCAATTAGCTGTTTTTGTATAGACCTCAATAACAGGTTAATCCTATTAATCCTACTAATATTATGAGTGTAAAAGTTTGTGAGTTTGTCATATTATGTATGTCAGCTGTAGCAACTTATCATGCAGACTAATGTAAACAAAAAACCCAATTCCAATTGACAGATACAAAAAACAGTGCAGGAGCAATATCACCTGGTTCTAATCAATTTGAACGTGGGTGAACATTTTTTCAAACAACTGTTCTGCTACAAAGCATTTTTGGTGGAAAGAATATTGTAAGGAAATTATGTTGTCACTGACGGCATAAAATTTTTTCAAGACTCTAAAATCCGAAACAACGTATTTTCACATTTATATAAAAGATATTCAAAGCAAATATGGACACAATCCCACAACAAAAGGATTCACTTTGGCTGAAACACCGCTTACATGTGTTCAGGATTTGTTTTGGTTGCTAACTTTTCAAAGGATGGAATAATCATTGGATTAGTTGAACTTAAAAAAAACTTCTATTGTCATGACTCATTTGTTTTAAATTAAATTGGTAACAGTTTTAACAAATCAACTTTTTTTACCAAGTGAATTTGATTAGAAATATTTATTGTCTTCCTCACACCTATAAATAATATAAATATTATTTGATAATTTATATTATTCATGAAATTTGGATTAAAATCATAATATAATTGTATAAATAATAATGCCACTATATATAACAATAATATAACCCTAACAGTACTAAAAACCGTATGTTCAAGTAAAAATTACAGAATCGAAGAAACCTAAAATATTGCTGGAGGGATCGTAGTAAGTTCTTCAAAGATTTTACCTAAACGGTGTTTGCTGTAAGCTAGCTTAGAAATCATTAACAGTAAACCGTAATCCTTTTAAACACAATTTCAGGAGTTTTGGTTGAATTCCTCATGCATTTATCCTGCCTAAAATTGCAATACGATTTACAATAAATTCAAATCACCTTCTCACAATTATACTTATAGATTTCATGGACATATATTAATTTCAATAGATATTAGGTGCAGTTATTTCAGTGTACAATAACAGCCAATAACAATAGTGAGACAGCGGGCCAGACATATTTCAGTCTCTATGGTTATTTGTTTGCCCAACTGCCCTGGTCCAATCAGACAAGAGTGGCGAGAGGTATAAAAGCCGTAGGGGATGACAGTTACCTCAAACTATTGTTGGGACAGATCCAATCAGGCCGTCATGATTTGATAATGCAATTCCCTAATAGCGGTCCCCACTGTTGGGGTCGTCAATTACTTTTATGTTTCAAATCGTTGTCCAATTTTATAACAGTTATTTCTTCATGTCTTTTGTCATTATTAGGCCTAACTTAAAATATATGGGAAAATTTGGCTAAACATACAAAATGCGTTTAAATTCTAGCAGTGTCCTGATTTTATCTAAAGGCCTTTTTTAATGAATGAATGTTCTTTTGATGACTAGATTGCCGTCGGATTAGACCAAGTAGGTATGTAAACTAGAAAGACAATTTATTGCAGTACATTAACTGATGGCAATGAAAACTTTTGTTAATCTTTTACATTTGGAAATCATTATACAAGGAGATTATGAAATTTGTAATTTAATTAGCTCTTAAGTTATGTGACTGGGATTGCAAAAAGTATAACTAAAAAATTTACCAAGAGACAACAAAGTGATATTTATGTGTTTTGACCATCAATCGCTCCATGTAATAGAAGAAACATTATCGGCACCATCAGTATAGTAAGTTTCAACTTAAAAGTATAATCTTTCATACATTGCTATTTATACTAAGCAGCAACTGATAAAATGCACAGAACTGTACTCATTTATTGCAATAAACTATTAAGAAATTTAAATTTACAATCAATTAAACAGGTTAGTTATCCAAACAATGAATATATTTGAATGTATACGAAATTCCTTATAGGAATGTTTAATAGAATTATGTAAAATTTAACACGAGTAAAACCTATTACCTGCAAAGGCAATATCATCACCCTCAGGTAAAGAGGTGATAAATAAAAAGTTTATGGCGTATTTCATAAATGTGATAAGATTGTCGTTTAAAGTTTTATGACAGCTACACCTTATATAATCCTTTTAATGGGAATGATCAATACCTCCTGCTCAAATAGGCTATAACGTCATACAATATTTTATGGCTCACGTGTTAAGTGACATTTTAAGAGGTAATACTTTGTTGGATTAAAATTTACCTATAGTTCCACAATTTTTCCTTAATAATATTAACAATTTTATATCTTGGGTGTCAATTTTAATTACCCAACAACACATAATGCGTGGCGTAAATTACTTTACTCAGATACGAAGATTACGTTCCGCAGTTCATCTTACGCACAAGTTTCCGTTCAAAAGAATGCAGCCAGTATAACGCCACTCAACAATAGTATAGATAGTAATGCCAATTTTGAGGATTGCATCTTACCACTATCACTCCCCATAAGCTCATTAAAGTCATTGACTTTTATTAATTCTAAGTTCAGTATTTACAAAGTTACTAAGGCTTCGAAGCTCTGCTATGCTAAGTTGAAATAATTTAGTTATGTGTTGCTTAAAGCAAATTATTTACTATTACAAACAACATAATATTTTTTGTGCTAAGAAAAAAGGTCTTTACTTTTATTATTGAACTAACTCCCCTCTGCGTTGGATACAGGATATAACTGTATCCAATCTATGATTTAGGAGGAAGACATTTACCGGTTGCTTGCCTCCTCTGATGAATCTAAAACATGAGCTTACCACATTTTGAAGACTACATAAACCAATTGAAATCAAACCATTGACAACCAATAACAACAAAAACATTTTTACTCATTAAAATACGTCACGCCTTTCGTTGATTATGTTGGAAGCGGAGAAGACGAGGTTCATGAAGGCACACAGGTCGTTCTTCTTCTTGTCCTCCCCGTCGTCGTCGTCGCAGTGGCAGCGGGGCGGCGGGCCGCAGAGGCCGCTGCACAGCACTGGGCGCTGGCACACGACCACGGGGCGCGGCGGCGGCGGCGGCGGGCGCGGCGGCGGCCCGGGCCACAGGCCGGACGCCCAGGGCAATCTGGGGAGGAAAGTGGTATTATATCCTATCTCAAAATCAGCGTAAAATAACTGGATCGCCAGTCTATCAGCACTACGTTTATCTGCGGCGTGATATACGAAGCGGGCACTACGAATAACGGGCGTATTCGTACCGGAGGTCGTGTAAGAGGGCGATTCGATCGTCCTGATCAACCGGGATTCCATTTGGAGCTGGATTCCCGGGACCGTTGTAATTGTGGCCGGGTAAAAGCATTACTGTCGCATTGGCTTGTTAGTATGACGTAATAAGTGATATGCGTCACAAGCAAAACAGTCCGCTGCTTACTTGCCGTGGCTTCGCCAACCTACAGACCTGCATGCTGTGAACAGCCCGAGCGTCTGGACCGAAGAAAGGGGTCGAGCGAACTTACGTATAGCAATATGAATTAACAGTGATTAGCTATACCCTAGTTCTCTCGTACAGCTTCATCTGTCAGGTATTTGCTAGCTTTTATCGTTTATCTTTCATACTTATGAAAGATTTTTATGTAACTTATAGTTGGAAAGGTAGCTAAAAATTTGTCAGCTTTGAAAACTAGCAATTTTTTGCATATGAAGTCAACTATGAATAAATATGTATGATAATACAGATGATGCTTTGGATAAAAGCCTGTTGTTGAAGTGAGTTAAGCTTAATAAAACATTTGTTCAATACCATGAGGAATTATCACAAGCCATATTCATAAAAAAGTGCTAAATAAAGCAGATCATTATTATAAAGGGCATAACACATTAACATAATTACAACACATAATGTAATAATGTTGTAATGTTATGATGCTGTAATTTGTAATAATATTGGTACATGTTGGTCCGTAACGTTTAACGTTATAATAATAACTAACAGTCCAAACACCGAAAACATCAAACGAATTACACGGACAAAAAAGAGGTCAGTAGCAATCACAGGCAAAAAATTACCTAAATGGCAGGGAAATACGATCTTGTTCAAACTTAGGATTCTAAAATTAAGGTAAATCCTTGACAATTTATCGATTCTTTTCTCTTATTTTGACTTCTAAAACCAATTTCTAACACCAGTACAATAAAATAACTCCTTTTGACAACAATGCAGTTAAATTACTCACTTTGGTTTGTTGTTAAATGCTGTAAGCTGGTATAGTTATTAACTACCTGTTATATTACGGACCATGATTGCTTAATTATTAGGTAAACATTAAAAATGACTTTTTACCCTTGGGGTCTAATTTTCGCACGCTCGACAATGCAGAACTTGTGCTTACAAGGCTCGTCACAATCTCCATTCTTATTTTTCTTCTTCCTCTTTTTCTCATCTTTTTTCTTCTTGCAGCACATATTGATCACACAGGATGGGCAGGAAGGGCACGCATGAGGCCCTGGAGGCTGCTGCTGATCCTGCTGGTTTATCATGGGGTTGTACCCTCCCGGAGGTCCCATCATGCCCATGCCGCCGCAGCCGGGCCCCTGCATCCCCGGGCAGATGATGATTCTCTCGATAATTTTCTCGGTCACCTTCCCATCCTTATCTATTAACGATTTTGCGTCGGCTTGTTCTGGCTGCAAGATACATTATGTGATGAGCTTCATGTGCGCATAGTACAACTGGGTTTCCCCCATTAAGGTACATACCTTTTTTAACCAGAAAGGCTTCACCGTTTAAGAAGACTGATATAACTTGTAATAGAAATCGTCTAAACACTTCTAGTCCTTAGGGTTAAACTAAATCAGAGCGGTTTCATTTCAATTAATTTTTTTAAAGAAATCTTAATATCTTAATTTAAGTTTAAAATCTTTTTTTTTAAAAAAAAGGTCGAAGACCCCGAGCAATTGCAAAAGGAAACGATAAGACTGAATTTGATTTATAGACTATCTTGGGCCATCGTACAAAATTTAAATAAAAAAGCAGAGAAATAAAATTGTAGGATAATTGGTACCTCAGTAGTGATTGCGGGCTCCTCCAATTTCTCCGGCTCGGGCTCAGGGACGGGTTCTGGTGGAGGTGGTGGAGCCTCTTCTTTCGCCTTCGCACGACGCGCCGCCATGATGCTTGCTGAAAAGCTCAAGGTGTAATACGAAGCTCATTGTAATAATATGCAAGAGCCTTAAATGAAATAAATTAAGGGAAAGTAGATATTTTAGCAGCAAAATCATTGATTTCACAACTAATAAAGTGTAACAATAGGGCTAAATTTTTTTATAAACTTTTAGATTCCAAAAATTGTTTCACGTAAGACAAATGTTGACAGTTTTTAAACAAAGTTAACCGAAGAGACTAATATCCTATGAATAAAAAAGGTACAGTTTTATGGATTTGTACCCTTTTTTAACCGCTTATGCTAGCAAATTATTTTTTTATACTCAAGAAAGCGTAGTGGCTCAAAATCTGTTTCTAGCAAAACCTATTAAAACCAACGATTTCATTTAAAATATAATACTTACAATTTAAATCTTGAACTTGAAATTTACTTGTTAATCATATTTTTTTTCTTCTTTGACAACGTATGTTACTATGGTTATAATATGGAATTAAGCGAATTTTTCCTTTGGGGAAGAAGGTATTGCCGTAGGTATTAGGGCCAAGTTAGGGTATTAGGTAGGGTATGGGGCAATATAAAATTCGTTTAAGGGCCCTCAGAAGCCAAAAACAAAATTCATTCAATGTACATATCTATTAATCAATCAATCTATCTATCTATATATATGAAGTATGGAGTTGATGAACATAACCTACCAATTAATTGTTTAACAAATATGTACTTTGCCCTCTTTCATTCGGTCAAAAGTTATGGAATCATAATATGGTGAAATAGTCCCCATATAGATGACATTCTACTAATACAAAAAAGGTTATCAGAATTATGGACAACGCTTACTATTGAGATCACTGCAAACCTCTTTTCACTCCACTCAACCTTCTTACCGTAGTAAATTTGTATGTATTTGATATATTTTTTTATAGTTTAAAGAATAGAGGATTATTTACGGTAAGGGAAGAATGTCATAATTTTGACACCAGGCAAAAACGTAGAATCGACATACCCTTTGTACGGCTTGAGAAAAACAGAAGAAGTCATATTGTTGTAAGAATTAAATATTTAAATCGCTTACCTGAAATTACATAAAAGCTACCATTCAACCTGTTTAAAAAGATTATTTATCAATGGTTGGTTGGAAATCCCATATGTAAAGTAGATGAGTCCTATAACCTACCAACAACAGAGTTACTTATACCTAAGTTAACAGATAATCAAATCTAGTATTTGTATATGTGTATGTTTTTATTGGCTCTATTTCCAAATTACATGTTTTTTTTGGTACTGACAAACCTGACGATTGCTTGCAAGCAATAAAAAATTGACCAAATCATATACGTTCTTATTACAATTGATAATGACTTGATTTCTGATTTCTATGCCTGTGAGCACGGTAACTGTCGTAATAATTGGCCGATCATAACGACATTTGGTACAGACATGCAAAGAGTTAATTATTGGGTTTAGTTCAAAAACCAGCCCCATCGATTAATCAGAAAGGAAAATAATCGGGAAACCCCACTCAAAAATAATTTTTTTAAGGAAATTAAGCATTAACAAATTATGGTTTGTACCATCGAAATTAGTTTGGAAAACAAGTAATTTAAAATCATGAATTATTGATCCATGTCTATTGGTTGCTGAGATATCGCTGGTGGAAAACACAGTACGTTGTCCCAATGTTAACGTTATAAGAAATAAATAAATTCTATATCTCAACATCCTAATTATTTAACATCCTATTATTTTATTTAAATTATTTATCAACATCCTAAATAAAACTCGGTATGTGGCTTCATCTAGTTGAGATCTACCGGATTATTGAAAAAAATCACTCAATTTCACATTTATATTGCAGCAAACCTGCTCACTCAATCGCGATGTTGTTCTTGAGGAGAAAACTGCTTATGATTTAAGTTGTTTTTACTTCTTTTGAGGCTCTGTCTAAATGAGTTATTCAAACATTTGAGATTTGCTGATTATACAGGTCTGCTGCAACAGGGGTATTTATACTGTTTTTCTTGACTGACATTTATTTTCATTGAAATGGTTTTTCATTTTGGCCCCCCCTTTGGTTTAACAAAAACCCATAAAAAATGGACATTCTTGGAATTTTGTATGGAATACTTCATTTAAGTTTCTTAAGTTTCACGTTACCTGAAAGCTTTTGCGTAACTCACCAAAAACCAACCGAAAGGATAACATCTCCCAAGTACCTCCTGACGAATAATCAAATCAAAAGTCTCCTTATACATATTTACAAGAAACATGTATAAAAAAACTAAGACAATTGTTTAAATTCAATTATTCTACAAAAAACGATATTAAGAAAGCGAATGAAACGTAAAGGAAGATAATAAATGTTTTCATCTTCTTCGATGTTTTAAAAGTCAACTGCAATTCCTTCGTAATGTGACAAACAAACACCTCATGCTATAGAAATAGGAAGAACATGACAAGATTCAAACGAAGAAAATGGAATAAGTGGAAATATTGCAAAGATACAATGTTTAACTTTCTTAACTGAAATTCACAAATATCATAGAAGTTATATTATGTCCACGCTTTTCGAAACATCATTAGATTTTACATGAAAAACTGCAAGCGAGACTCAAAGTAATGTGAAGATTTCGTTACCCAAACGACCAAAGTTATATTTTATCAAAATTCGTTTTGTAATACTAACTGTTCTCTAAACCAATTGCTACTTTCATATGAAATTTGTTTTTTTACAATCAGTTCTTGATTGTTACACAACTTTAGTTTAAATGTTAGTGTTTTTTTGGTTTTTTTTTAAACATTGGTCCGATGTAATTTCTCTCCAAACATTCTTAGAATTTTCCCATAATGACCTAAATTCACGGGTTTTTCAGATAAGGCTAAATCCCTAAACCTGGTACCACTATATAAAACAGTGAAAAAGAGTATTATAAAAATATAAGGATTTTTTCTCTTATGTCTATAAAATTCAAAATAAATAATTGTAGCCTACCGTTGGATTATAATAGGTATTTTTACAAGACATTTTACAGTAAAAAAAATTGCCATGGCCTTTCTTAAAACGACCTATTTGTAAATGGCTTTTTTAGAACGCCAAGTGTAAATAGGATTGTTTTAGGGAATTGAACTTGTAATAAAACTAGTTTAAAAATGATACCTACTTCACTGGCTGTTTAATTTTATTGTGGCCTCTAGCATTCTTGTCTGCAGCTTGCAGGTTGATTGTAACAAACATAATAATTATATAAGGTAAGTGTAAACAAAAAATAACCTCTGACCAGAATTTGAATGGTTCAGCTAATTTTCTACAGAGGTAGAGGGGTTTGAAATTATTTTTGAATTAGTTTTATATTTATCGACCACCTATTTTTATTGAGCAAAGAGAAGCAGGATTTTTTGTCATGTTATGTTTAGGCTGAGGGGTAAGAAGACTGCTATACAGTAGTGACGGCATCGGCAAAGTAAGTCGGGCTAGACTTTCTGGCTTGTGGAGTAAGATGGTATCTAAGTCTCTCTGACAATTATCTTAAAAGCATATTGATTAATTTAAAAATAAAAATAAAAAAACCTTTTGATGCATCCTTATTATTGTAAACATAGCATTACTGAAATAAAGATTCAATGTATTCAACTCAGGTGAAGTTTAAAATTATCTGTGATTAATAAATATTCCGCATGATGAAACATGAAATTCTAAAAATGAAATAAAACTACTCAAATTAGAACGGTTTGATTATGTGATTTATATATACTATTGAAGCAAGCAATTCAAACAATTCCAGACTAGTGTTCAAGCATTCAAATTAAAATATAAGTGTTAACGTTTTGCAAACTCGTGTAAGTTTCAATCCTGATTGTTAGTTTATCATCTGCTTTACCATTTTATTGTGAAAATATTAGAGGGTTAAGAAGCAGATAAAAAGCATAATCGATTTTAATCCATAAAACTAGTTGGAGTGTACAAGAGAATGCATTCAATTCATAATAACGAAAAAATACAAATAGAGCAAGTCCTTATTAAAAAAAAGACATACAACTCACCTATACCCTATCCACTATTCCTCTATTCTCTCTATTTTTTCCCGAGATATCTCTCTGTAATTGCTGTCCCACTGATATACTAAAGTTAAGAAGTTTGATGAATTATGACAGTAATGGCGCCACTGAGTTCGTCTGTGGTTGTTCTCTGTTCGAAAGATGTTTAAAAATTATTTTCTGTAGTCTTTACTTCTTTTAACATTTTTTATTTTGCTAAATTTAACTTTGCCATGAAAAATCATACTTTGGTTTTACTACTTAATACTCACTTTTAGTTAATAAGATGGTTAGACAAGGACAGTTTGATGACATACTTTATTAATATCTTCTAAAAGAAATCTAATGGCAATTTTCACAGTATTGATGACAATGATGTAAACTTTAAAAGAGTATTTAGTGATTATGGAGCAACGTCTTGCGGTACATTAGTTAAATAATGGTGCTTAAAATTGTACACATTGGCAGGTAAATGCGTAAACTAAGTTTTCGCTTATTGTAATCTCGGTGAGAAATGTGGACATGCACATTAAACTGGACTCAGTTAACTATTGTAGACTGCAACAAAGCTGTCACAATGGATTACACTTTACAATTTTACCAACCATTTCTAGGCCAATGAATGTTTGTATTGGCCTGCATTGGCCAACTACACTTATTTCTGTTCTGGGTCACCAAACAATAGGCACAGCAGTAAAATTAAATGTCGTCTAGTCCTAACTATTTTACCATACAATAGAGGACAGAAGTTATATTTTATTTTACTAATCTCATTTCACTTTAAATATTTGCCTCTTTAACATTTAAATGTGGCACGTTAAATATTAAATGACTTAAATAAATGAAATTATGTTCAATAAAAATAAGCTCTTATTAATTTTTGAAATTTTTACTAATGAAAACAAAACATAAAATTTATATTACAAAGGAACAGTGTTGAAAGCGAGAGGAAAAAATAAATGTAATGACAATCAATCAGCTATTTATTTTTTTTACTTACTACCTACATACTAAAAAAATACTACTTATTTCATTAAGATTCACATAATATTAAATTCTGGAACTAACCATTGAACTCAGAGGAATTGTAATATGAGCATATCAACAATAAACTTCGCAAGAAGTTTACTTAAGCGTCAAAACTGGTTATTTTATCGCATGTATATTTTAACGTTTAATGTATTTCAATCGCTTGTAAATCAATTAGTTTAAAATAAAATATGTAATTAATACAGCTATAAAAGGATAAAAGGTAATTTAAATATTATTTAAATTATCCTAATTGCTCTATTCACTAGATTATCACAGATAAAGTTTCCACTTTTCAAAAATTTCTTTGACTTTATCATGATTTATTTGCACTGTTAATATGGATTCATTTACTTCTAAAATTTAACAATACCGTATTTTTACTTTACCTTCAGAAGTTAAAATCTTAATATTTTACTCTTTACATACTTGATTGGCCTCCAGAGTTACAAAAAAACCTTTACATGATATCATATGGCATATAATATATAAAAAAGCTTGGAAATTAGAAGTATTATGTACACTTTAATATAGTTAAAGTTTTGCCTTATAAGCCTCAGCTTTTGGCCTTTTCCCTTCTGATAATGTGTTTACCATGTATAATAAGAGCGTGAGAGTAGTGATTTTTAAGTCGAGTCGAGTTTTAAAACACTTGCTCGAATTTGAGCTTTTTTCGAGTCGAGGTTTTCAGTAACAATTTATTTTTCCTACTCCTTCATAACCATAATGTCAAAAATAATAATTATTATTGATTTACAATTTATTTTGTAATGTTAGTAACTTAGAGGTGTTCTTCAGTTATAGTACGTCGGGTACATGGCCAGATATGGAGAAAAACTGCACTTTTTGATTGGAGTATGGCACTTTCAGTGATCATAGTTGATGCCAAAAGGAAACTTTTCAGTCGGTGAGCCACTTCGAAATCCGTGGCTAACACCAAAATGGCGGCCATTAAAGATGGCCGCCGTGGGCCCCCGCATAATTCTAATATATCGGTTGCATCTCGGCTCCTAACAGACCGATACCAATACATTTTTCGTTATTTTCAAGCTGATTTAAGGAGGAAACTTTTTCGTATTTAACTTTTAATTGTGAAACCTGTAATTTCTCTAGAATTTAAAGATAATTAAAAAAAATTACTTTTTTAATGAGTTTAGCTATTGTAATCATGAAGAGACATGGTTATGTCCTGTGAAGAAATCAATAAGAGAGAGTTATGCATTTTTCTGTCACATTTTATGTGCTTAACAACATACTAATGATGTAGCAAAGTTTGACCACCGGAAGTGCCTCAATTCCAAGATGGCGTCCAAGATGAGGTCAAAAGCATAAAATGTTTAAGAAATTAATGCCATAGGTGATACGAAACTGACTTATGTGCTATAATTCCACTGCCAATAGTTGACGGGTGGTAAGAGCTTTAATTTGTCTTGATAATCGTTTTCTGACGCCATCTTGGATCCGCCATATTGGATATCAACTTTATTTTTGTTATTGTAAAGATGGTGTTGTGACACTTCATTATGAACTATATTTTTACGCTGATTACAATACTGAACTCCATTTTTGAAAATATGTATTCGTTAAAAAGATATGCTCAAACAAAAATTCATCCCTATACATTTGTTATGGACGTTTCATATTTTCAATATTTTCTTGGATTATTTTTCTGATATTTCTAATAATACTTAAGATATGTAGCTAGTTTTAGTCTTAAAATACTAATTGAAACACCGGCATTCATTTGAGATATTAATCATCAACATCAGGCAAGTTACAGATGAGGTATAAGGCTTAATGTAACTTAAAAAACTAATTTTTTAGTATTTTATTTTCAGTCAAATATTAATATCTCCGGTTCTAAATAAGGTATTTAGTTCATTTTGGTCTTAAATCCCGTCAGCTTTCAAGGAGTTGACTCTTAATAACATCAGACTAAAGTTTAAGTTACTTATGAGCTTTCACTCAACATATATTCATTTTATTTGAATAATTTTACATTTCTTAAAGTATTTTGTCTAGTTTCAAAGAAGACCCAAAACTCGTAAAGGTCTTAATTAATTCAGTAGATTATTGGCTTTTATTTCATTCATAAACTATTATAATAGATTGAGTTTTATGTAAGTTGGGGTTCTAAAACCCACATTAACTTAAATTTTTCAAACATTTTCTTTTAAGTAAACACTGATATCTCCAGTTTTAGGACAGATCTGGTGTTATGAATTCTTTAAAAGGACTCAGTAATATATCAGCTTTCGTTTGAGACTGTGATAATTTAAATTCGGACAAGGTCGGGTTGTGTTATAATCTACTACTGTGCATAAAATTTCAAAAATAACTAAACCTTATATCGTAATGAGCTTCAAAATCTATTAACAACTAAACCTATTTTACGTATCATTATTTTAAAAAAGCCGACGTATCACTATGTATCAATATTTTTTAAGCCGACGTATCACTGCGTATTTTAAGATCAAAATGAACTAAATACCATTTTTGAAGCGTAGATATAAATATTTGACTAAAAACTAATTTCCGAAACATTGATTTTTAAGTTACATCAAGCCTTATACCTCATCTGTAGCTTGCCTGATGCTGATGATTAATATCTCAAAAGAAAGCCGGTATTTCACTGAGTATTTTAAGACTAAAACGAACGACATATCTTAATTATTATTAGAGATATAAGAAAAGTAATCCAAGAAAATATTGAAAACATGAAACGTCCATAAGAAATGTATAGGGATGAATTTTTGTTTGAGCATATCTTTTTAACGAATACATATTTTCAAAAACGGATTTCAGCATTGTAATCAGCGTAAAAATATAGTTCATAATGAAGTGTCACAAGACCATCTTTACGATAGCAAAAATAAAGTTTATATCCAATATGGCGGATCCAAGATAGCGTCAGGAAACGATTATCAAGTCAAATTAAAGCTCTTATCACCCGTCAATTATTGGCAGTGGTATTATAGCACATAAGTCAGTTTCGTATCACCTATGGCATTAATTTCTTAAACATTTTATGCTTTTGACCTCATCTTGGACGCCATCTTGGAATTGAGGCATTTCCGGTGGTCAAACTTTGCTACATCATTAGTATGTTGTTAAGCACATAAAATGTGACAGAAAAATGCATAACTCTCTCTTATTATTTGAGGTTGGTAGGCCTGACCTACCGTGGTTTGTCTGCTGAATGACGAGTTAAGTTGTTTTCAGTAGTTTTTGTGTTATTTCATCAAGCAATGAGTGAGTGACAATCTTAATTTAATTTTAACTTGTGGCACTTTATTGTCAATACATGAACTTAAGTCTGAACTCTGATTTTTCATTATAATGCCTCATTTAGTAGTTTGGCTAAACAAGTAGGTTAGTATAAAAACCGTTGGTTTGCCATAAGACTCACGTTAATTTAAACTTTGAAGTTCGCGCATGCGCATTAGAACTGCAGGTTTGCAACCGTCGGCGGGATCTGAGGAACTAGCCGGTAATTTGCGTGGGAGTTTGTGATCTGCAGCAAGTACATGCTCATGCTATCTCGCGGTGCCCAGCTCAACTGATAAGAACTGACCACGGTCGGCGCGGCGTGGAGGACTGCGCCTTCATTTTAGTAGTAGGCAAGTCCCGCTATACACATCTGTATTGCATTGCTGCAGTCAAAGAAAATCAGGCTCTGTAAAATATGACTGGAATAATGACACGACGTGGACGCTGTAATTTTATGCGTGAAGCAAAGAAGGATCTAAGCAATTTAAGAAGCGATCTAGTAAATGATGAAGTTATTGACTTTGCTATAAATATAAGGGGAGCACTCTCAGCGATATCAGAAAAATATTCAACTGATTCTATTGTTGATTTAATTCCCGAAATTACAAGTGTTTTAAGTAAACTAGATGCATCAATTACTGTTAATAATGATCTTAAAAAAATCTGTCTGATGTAGCAGAGGAAAATGTACTTCTGAATAAACTTTTGGAAAATGAAAAAATGAAAAGAAAAGAAAGTTTTGAAGAATCACTGAGTTACGAAGAAAAGGCGGAAGAGGAGATCAAGCTTCTAAAATAAAAAATCAAAATCCTAGTGGAGTCTCAGAAACAGCTTAAAGAAGAAATAAAAAACTAAAATGCTATTGTTCACCTACTTCAATCTGAAAACAAAGAATTAGTAGAGAAGCTTAATAAGACTACAATGCCTGATACTATCTCGAGTAAAG
Organism: Flexamia atlantica; assembly: GCA_035578135.1. Lineage (NCBI taxonomy): Eukaryota > Metazoa > Arthropoda > Insecta > Hemiptera > Cicadellidae > Flexamia > Flexamia atlantica. The sequence goes on along the minus strand of JAQJVK010000011.1, from coordinate 4,848,440 downwards.
AACACGAATTTATCATACCTAAGAAAACTATGAAACCTAAAGCGACTACTGTAGTAACAAACGCAATAAATAATATAAATAATAAATTTAAAGTACTTTCTACAGACACCTCGCCTCTCTCAGATTGTGCCGGTCAAAAACTACAAGTCCAGGCTCAGGTGCACGAGGAAGCAACCCCTAATTCATGTAGGCCCTCTAGCAGCTCAAAAAATTCTCTATTGAGTTCATCAGCTAAAACATCTAAGAAGAAACGACTTACAATACTGGCCGACAGCCAAGGAAAAGATATACATATATATATGAAGTCCTTGGATGATGATTACGATGTATTTGTGTATTCCAAACCGGGGGCTAAACTGAAGGAAGTCGTTAGGGGTGGTCTTAGCATGGTAAAAGATCATAAAGAAGAAGATTTTATCATTATATTAGCTGGTACTAATGACTTACATCGCAACGAGCCAGCTCAACTGACAATATCTCAGGGTGTTCGTTCCATTCTCTCATTGAACCTGAAATCTACCATCTTGGTGAACTGTGTGCCCTATCGCTATGATGATCCCTCACTAAACGACGATATATTCTTCATGAACTGTACTTTGGCTAAACAATTCAATGATTACCGGGGGAACCTAAATTTGTTCTTTGGTGATGTCAACTCAATGCTCTCGAGACCCCACTTCACCAAGCATGGCCTCCACTTTAGCGGGCGTGGTAAAGAAGTTGTAGCCGATTCCTTTGTGAAGTTCATCAGGCAGAATGAAGGCCGCTTGCCGACATTGACACCAGCTGTTCCCCCTGAACCAGTGCACGAGGGTGAAAAATGTGCTCCAGCGTCTGGGTTGACTGTTACAAATGCTCAAGATCGTAGTGTTGATACCTCTCATATAATGCCCTTCCCTGATGTATTCTTGCACGATTTTCCTCAGGCTTCTTCTCCTATTCACACAGCCTGGAAAACTCCTGATAACTCTGCCTTACTACAAACGTTTCCTTCAGCTGAAAATTTCCCACCCCTTCCAACACCCACAAAGTCATATCATGATATCTGTTTTTTAGAGAAACACCCCCTACCCCACTTGAGCCAAACAATATGAACTTTTTTACTGTTTACCACCTAAATATAAGGAGCGCTCGCTACAAAATAGACGAGCTCTGTGCCTCGTGGACCCAGCCTCCTGACATACTCTGTCTTTCGGAGCACTGGCTGCACGAGGAGGAACCCCTTATAATCCCTGACTTTACTTGCGCTGCTAAATTTTGTCGAGGCTCAAACACCGGTGGCGGTGTTTGTATTTATTATAATAACAATAGCTCATTTGAAGTTCATGTAACTAGTAATAAGAACGACCGGATTAAAAGGTTCTGCGATGAGAAATGTTTTGAATTCTGCATTGTAAATATCAAGCTCGTACATAGTTTAGACCAAAAGTTCAATTTAAAGTTTGTTCTTATTTGTTTGTATAGAGCTCCGGAAAACAATTTAAATGGGTTTGTTGACAGGTTAGAAAATGTTATTCATAATGTTCGGCAGGATAATGAGTTCATTTTAATATGCGGGGATTGGAATGTAAACTTTTTAGATTCTACCAATCCACATGTTTTTAGGATTAGAAATATACTGTCATCTTTTAATCTCCGTGAATTAGTTAAAAAAAACCACCAGAATTACAGCAAATAGTAAATCTCTTTTAGATAATGTTGTAACCAATTTACATTATGATGAAGTTTCATGTGATTCCTTTTTCAATTCACTTTCTGATCATGACGCTCAGCTAGTAAAAATAAATTTTGGTTGTAAGAAGATTAACAGAGTAAATCAAAAGAGAGTGTTTTCAAAGCAAAATGTAATGACTTATGTTGGTTTTTTATCTCAGGTAGATTGGAATTTGTTATTTCAAACTGGGGATGTTAACAAGCAATTTGAATCTTTTACCGGGGTTGTACAGACCCTTTTCGATCGATCTTTTCCTTTTAAAAATGTCCGGGAAAAGCACAATGGCAAAAATAAAATTAAGTTAAGCAGGGAATTAAAGCAACTTGCGGATCGAAATGCCGACCTTGGAATTATGGTGCGCGATTCAAATGATCCTGTTCTCAAGGAACTCTTAAAAAGTAGGAGAAAAGTCTTTCGAAAACTTTTGCTAGAAGAGAAACGCGCAGCTATTTCTCGAGAGGTCCAGAACTCGGATTGTTTGCAGAGGGCAGTCTGGAGCGTTGTGCGGAGAGAGACATGCGAGGTAGAGAAACAGGTTTCTTTTCCACCCTTAATTCGTCAGGAAGTTCCGCTTCAATCGTTATCTGATGTGGTCAGTCTTTTTAATAGTCACTTCTCAAGTATTACTGGTAAAAGTGTTGCATCCTTATCCAATCAAGAGCCAAATACTCGTAGGCAGAAACAAAATTGTAGTTCATTTGGTTCTTTATTTTTCAATCCTGTTGGCAAACTTGAAGTGAATCAAGCAATCCTTTCCCTTAAATCAAAGAAATCTTCAGGAATGGATGAAATATCCAGCTTTCTCTTAAAACAAGTATACAAAACACTTCTCGATCCTCTTGTCTATCTTCTAAATATCTCCCTATCTTCTGGCATTTTCCCTACTGTTTACAAAACTTCTAAGATAGTCCCTATTTTTAAGAAGGGAAACAAAAGTGACGTCAACAATTATCGCCCTATTGCGATTTTAAGTACAATTTCTAAGGTGCTAGAAAAAGTTGTGTATGTTAGATTGATGAATCATCTGGATAAACACAACATCCTAATAGATAATCAATATGGTTTCAGGTCTAATCGCTCAACTGTTCAAGCAGCTATTGATTTCATTAATGGTGTAATGACAAATCTTGAAAATCGGGAGCCAGCCTTGGGGATTTTTTGTGACCTTTCTAAGGCTTTTGACCGGGTAGACCATGACATCCTCTTGGATAAATTAGAAGGATGCGGTGTGCGAGGAGTTCCACTGGCTTGGCTCCGGTCCTATCTTTCAGGCCGGAGGCAATTTGTGGAAATTTCTGGAACACGTTCTGGGTCTTCTGAATGTAGGTATGGGGTGCCTCAGGGCAGCATTTTGGGGCCTCTGCTGTTCATCGTTTACATAAATGACCTAGCTGAAAAACTGTCTATGACCAAGTCGTTATTCTATGCAGATGACACAACGATGCTCTTTGGTGGCCCTAAATCTGATCTTCTCAGTAGAGTTAACGAATCCATAAGAGCACTTCAAAGCTGGATATCAGTCAACAATTTTGTTTTAAATTCAGATAAAACCGTCTTTGTTCAATTTCTCACAAAAAATAAAAGTCCTAATGACATCTCTTTTAATCACCTTGGAATTAAAGAAGAGACTTCTGTCAAGTTTCTGGGCCTGACTGTGGACTGTAATTTATCGTGGTCTTCACACATTTTACAACTATGCAGCAAACTGAGTCGTATCTGTTACGCACTCAGAACACTGAATCGTATTTTAGACCCAGGCTCACTTCTTATGGTTTATCATGGCTGTTTCTCCTCTGTCATGTCCTATAGCATTGAACTATGGGGAGCGTCACCTCATGCTCAAAAGGTTTTCCTGGTTCAAAAGCGGGCTGTCCGCATCATCAAAGGGCTACCCCCATTGCACACTTGTAAAGAGACATTTCGCTCACTAAATATTCATACATTTCCATCTTTGAACATTTTAAAGTGATCTTGTCTACGTTGAATACCACTGATAACTTATCTGTTGTGGGCGCAAATCATAGGTATCCAACTAGGCATGGCGAAAATCTCCGCACACCTAGACATCGCCTTACCCTTTCTGAGAGAGGAATGGTGTACAGTGGACCTATATTTTTTAACAAAATTCCTGCTGAAATCAGGAGTCTGAGGGGCTTTCAATTCAAGAAGGCGTTGAAGAGTTTTTTAGTCGACAGGGAATTTTATAGTATTGACGAATTCCTGTCTGCCTGAATGCTCGATATATTTCTTTATATTATAGAAATGTTCGTTTTACTTATAGTACAAATTTCATATATTATTTTGACGACTGAGATGTACATGTTTTATGTATTTTATTCAGAATAAAGAATGTCTATGTCTATGTCTATGTCTATTGATTTCTTCACAGGGCATAACCATATCTCTCCATGATTACAATAACTAAACTCATTAAAAAAGTAAATTTTTTAATTATCTTTAAATTCTCGAGAACTTACAGGTTTCACAATTAAAAGTTAAATACAAAAAAGTTTCCTCCTTAAATTAGCTTTAAAATAACGAAAAATCTATAGGTATCGTTCAGTTAGGAGCCGAGATACAACCGATATATTAGAATTATGCGGGGGCCCCCGGCGGCCATCTTTAATGGCCGTCATTTTGGTGTTAGCCACGGATTTCAAAGTGGCTCACCGACTGAAAGGTTTCCTTTTGGCATCAACTATAATCACTGAAAGTGCCATAGTCCAATCAAAAAATGCAGTTTTTATTTGTGTAGCCACTGTACTATTAAAAACATCCGAAGCATCAATTAAATTAATTCAATTTTTAATTAAGATCTCTTGGACTTGATTTGGCCTACCTATGTTTTCAAATAAAATAACTGAAACTCAGGCCACCTTTAATATATTCCTTCATAAAGCCTAAATCAATGTTTGGACAAAATAGCAGGCTACCTGTTTTTCTTAGAACGACAAAGAGAAGGTATAAGAAATAATTTCAAACTCAAGAAAGGAGTAAATTGGTATGAGTTTATTGATATCAATAACTTTAAAAATATTTTATCAAAGTAAAACTAAATATTTTTTACCAATGGCGGTTGAAGATAAGTAATGTGGTATAAATTGATGTTGATATAAATATAGATCATTGAACGATATAGACTATAACTTAAGACAAAGACAGTATAGAACACAAAGAAGCAACAATAATTTTGGAAGACTAACTCCTGAACATAGGATTCCGGCTTTGTTAAATTCATGCCCATTGAATTAAAGGATTTAGAAAGTAAAAGTGAGGCTAAAGCAAAATTAAAAGCATATTATATAAATAATCCATAAATCCATATACTCCCATACATTTATGAATTATGTTAGAATAAAGGCCTACCTACCTTCAAGTGACAGGAGGCATGATTAGTAGGTTAGTAAGGTTAAGACCAACACCAACAGTTAAATAACACTGACATATTACACATGGTTGAAATATTTTAGGATTGTGTATTGTTCATATTATTTATTTAGTTTTGTAATGAAGACGTAGGTGATTTACATTATGCTCTGTTTCAACTTGATGTTTGTTAGTCTCACTGTTGCATCACATTCTATGTTGTATCTTGTCTGTTTTTCTCGTATATTTTATCTTGTTGGCTCTTTATAGTTACATAGAGTATATCTGGTAAGGTGATAAGTTGCAGCATGTATGTATATTTATATTTATTTGTAAAATCTCCCATCTATGTTTTGGTTAAAAAATATTCAATTAATACATCTTGCACAATATGTGATTTAAAAATGAAAAATGTGTAACTATTTTGTGAGGTCTCTCAAATAGCTTTAGCTAGAGGGACAATGCACCGGCACTGCAGTGTAATCAACTTGCGCTTGCGAAATAAATATTTTTGAATTTTAAATTTGAATATCAATAGATTTTAAAAGCCTTTATTAAAGTAAAACAAAGTTTTTTTTACCAATGGCGGTTATAAAGACTGGGCTGAAAACTGACCGTAAAACTGTATCACGCGTAACGATTCCGAGTAAGTGGCGGGAGTAACTACTCGGCTCTAACTTCGATTATTTTTAGAAACTTTAAGTCCAGTAGAGTTGTGTAAAGTCGGCTCGAAAAAACTAGATATCCGAGTACTCGCACACCCCTAATCCTCTGCGTAAGTCTTAAATTATTGTAACCTAAGTGGAGATGTTATCAGGAGAAATAAAAGACAATTTAAACCTATATATTAACTATGAACCTTTTTTTAAAAAAAGCGAAGGCTGGTAAATAATTAATATCAACATATCATAACAGTAAACAATATAGAAATATATCGATAAACTCTTATGAGGTTTTGTAACGAAATCTTTATGAGACTTAGTACTGTAAAAGGAAAATCATTCTAATTCGATGATTGGTCTTAGTATATCTTTATAATAATTTAGTACTATCCCTCTAAATTTAACTTGGTTGTTTGTTTTGTTCCTCGCATTTATGAAAGCAATTAAAAATGTGCATAATTCTTAAAAATTGAAAACATAGTTTGGAACCTTAAGGTTGGTTAATGTGAACAGCTAAGTCTGTGTAGTATGATTTTATTACGGGAGCTCGTGCTTCATTTTTTCCGTATGGTATTTAGTTTAAAATTCGTTGCACCACTCATTAAAACTCTTCCTCTAATAACTCTCTTCAGGCTGAGTAGATATGTCCATAATACTTATACTTTTTCAATATAATTACGACCTTACTATATCTAACTTTTTCGTCTGATAAAAATTACCACTTAATATTACGGATTATTTTCTAATTACTGTAAATTTTATAACCAACTGATAAACAAATCGTGTAAATACTTCCTTCAATGGAGTTAACGTTCAAATGATTAGGTTTGAGTTTCTCAAAAAGTCTAAACTCGTTACGGAACACCTCAATTATTAGAGTTCATTGAATCAGGTATTTACAGCATTATTAATATGTTTCTTACCACTTGTATACAGTATAACAGCGACCATTGGTTAGTTAGGGTCTGTCAACCATTGCTTGATGGGAATTCGGGCCGTTTTAAATCAAACTTGGTGAGGATTAGAACCTTCAACCTTCTACCCCTTGTTTGCACGGCGATCTCCGCCGAGAAAATAAAAACGCCCAGAGGATTAAGCAAACGATGTTTTCCTACCCGATTCCACCCAACAGAATGTTTTAGGATTTTAATTACTAAAACATTAATAGGATCCAAGATTGAGTTCATAACGAATCCAACTAATTGATATACTTATTGCTACAGTATTGACCGTATGATTTTGGGCTATAAAGTGATGATTCGGTCGTCCAATAATCAATACTACTGATTGAAGTAGAATGACATTGCTTTTAGTCTCATTTCCCTTCCTCGTGTCTTATTTTTACAGTCGAATAGATGAGCTTTACGTGTGTTTCTTGCCCATTTCCAAGTATACGGAAAAGAGAATACTTTGTTTTGAAGAGGGGTCTCTTTTTTCCTTGCATTTCCCTCCAATGGGCCTCAGGCCTGCGTGGGATGAGCAAGCAAGGAGTGATCCAAGTGTAAACAGTTCTGCTATAAGTACGTTATTGCGTGGAAATCCGGATCTGCAATATCACTATCATAGTTTTAATAGCCAAATGCGATACCAACTGCACCACCTATTCCCTTATTGCGACAGTCATTGTAAGGGTCTCAGGGTTTTATCTAGCATTTTTCACTTTAGCATAAAGGTTCGGGTCGTTACGGGTACGGAAATAATTTATACTAAAGTGAACCCAGAGCGTTTGATATAAATTATATTCTTTCACTTCATATCGATACTTTTTTTTAATTTCATGCAACACATGAAATTTTCAAAGCCAAAATCTAACGCAATGTCAAAAAGAAATGTCAGAAAATATTATAAAAATGTATACATTATAACCATGGTAACACTCGCTGAAAGAAAATTCTCGTAATTATTAACAAGTAAATTTCAAGTTCAAGATCAAAACTGTAAGTATATTTCTTGAATGCTCATCGGTTTTTTGCTAAAAAAAATTTTCTTCAGTTATTACTATGTTTTGGGAAGAAATCAAATAATTTATCAATTTGAATGTTAAAACGGCTTCTATGAAACCGAAGATCATTAACATTTTTAATACTTTTTATTACTATTTTCTTTGATGTAGTATCACATAAAAACTTTTCACGTTTAGCCTTTCGTAAGTCCACAGGTATCTTCCAAATATAATGGTACTACGAAAATCTGTCTCTCAAAATGTTGGCACAAGCATGATCGGACACTAATCGTTAAATATGAGTTTCAATGAGGGGTAGGCATATGTATAATTGGTAAAATTTTAAAAGACAGTACGGCAACCATTACTGGCAAAATCATTACACTGGAATGACAGCTGCAATCATATTTTTTGGGTCGAAAACCTAAATAAAACTAATATAACACCCATTAATTTTAATCAATTGCACCTACATATAATACATCATCCGGGAATTGAAAGTAATCTAAAAAGTTACATGGTTAATTGCTTTATCCCAATATTTTGGTTGTCACTCAACGTTTTTCGGTAAAAAACACAGATTTTGTACATTAATCTTTCACAGTCAACGTTAATAATTATTCTGTTGACTTTAAATTCTGAAGGAGACCTCTCATGGCCAGCTGTCCCTCTTTTTGTGTTAGCCAGAATTTAAAGTAGATGTAGCTTGACGATATCACCATATATAGGGCTGTTGTAAAAGATTTATTTCGGCTATTGAGTTTGAAAAATTTGTTTATGCTAGAAATCAAGAGTAAGCAGTTTACTTTATGTTTGATTCTATAACAGGAACTATATGTATAAGTGTCTCGTTCTGAAAACGTAATAATAGTAATCTGTTTTATGGTTTGTTGGAGAGACTAATAACTAATACTGTAGTACTGTAATAACTAAACTGAGTAATACTGTAACTAAGTCTCCTAACAAATCCTGCTCATAATAAAGTTTATACAAGTTTTACTACGGCAATGGAAACTATTTATTGTCAAAGATTATTCTTTTATGGTTCCAAATATCATAACAGCAATCTTCTAACACACGCTATGTTTTATCAGCAAGCACCATGGCGGCGCGGCGTGCGAAGGCGAAAGAAGAGGCTCCTCCCCCTCCACCAGAACCCGTCCCTGAGCCCGAGCCGGAGAAAAGTGAGGAGCCCGCACCCACCCCAGAGGTACCAACAAACCAATTATACTACATACAATTTAATTTTTCTGACGATTGTTTTTAACTGTCAGCATTTTATTTATTTACTATAATTTAAGTATAAAGTTGATTTGGATAACGATTACGACGATTCCCTTATTCAGTCCTCACTTTAACCGTTTTTGTGCTTCATATATTTAAGTACTTTGCAGTATTATTTTTTAAGCTGTTAATGTTTGCAGGAAATCGTCGCCGCAAAGGACGGACTCTAGAATCCGAATTTAGTATGTTTTTATAGAACAAAAATTGTGATAAAAAATATATAATTAGAGTGTTGGGCAAAACAATGCAGAAACCTAATTCCTTAAAACGCTTTTCAATCACATTGGAGATTGGATTACTCGTTTGGCAGCCAGAGGCGGAAAAGTATGGAAGAAATTATATATTTGCTTGAATCGTCCTCAGCCAGCTCACAAACCCTCCTAAAACCTGTAATTCTGAAAAGCCCGAGTTTATAAAATAGCGGAATAATGGATTCGAATGCCCATGGTTGGGTTTTATGGACGCGGTATATTTCCACTTCTTCCAAACGATCTAGCCTTTTTGACTTCCTGCAAATGTGGAGGACCTCAAGACTTTCATTCAGGCTTTGATACTCATGGCCTAGATCACGTATTTCTATGTGAGCGGCGAAGTTCGACTTTGGTGCATTGGAGTGTGAAGCGCCTATGGCTCTAACATCCTCCTGTACCCTATAGATAATGAGATTTCTAAATGAGAAGTTGCTGTAAAATTTTCAGTCAAATTAATAGAAAAATACAATTAATTCCAATCTTAATAAGAATAATTTTTGGTTCAAAGCAAGTTATTATCAATCCCAATTGACTTAAAGTTGATAGAGTGATAATCTTTTTTAAATCAAATTCATGATTATAGATCAAGATTCAAGAATATCACTCAATACAACTATTATAAGGGGTGCTATGGGGTTTTTTATCTGTAACTTTCACTATTTATGTATTTTTTAGCCAGTGCAAGCCGATGCAAAATCATCAATAGATAAGGATGGGAAGGTGACCGAGAAAATTATCGAGAGAATCATCATCTGCCCGGGGATGCAGGGGCCCGGCTGCGGCGGCATGGGCATGATGGGACCTCCGGGAGGGTACAACCCCTTGATGTTCCAGGGACAACAACCCTCAGGGCCCTGCCCTACCCCCCCAGGTCCGCCATCTCCCTGTCCCTGTTATATGAATAAGAAGAAAAACAAGAAGAAAAAGAAGATGTTGACCTGTGACGATTTATGCAAACATCCATTTTGCATTGTGCAACGGGCAAGAGCGAGAGAACTAGCGTGAGTTGGAGGCTTTATAATACATTTATTTAGTTTAAAAATTTGTATTTTTAACTATTTTAGAGCAAATCTGGCTATTTATAATACGAAATGAGGGATAATTTCATCAACATTCTTCCAAACATTTTTATCACAAGAAGAAATAAAATATTCAACAAATTGTTGAACATGTTTCCAATGAATGGCTTTACTTGAGTTCCTAATATTTAAGGAGGTTTGTTTACATTATTTCTGAATGTCTTTGATTGTACTTGTCAATATGATGTCAATATGATGTCAAACAGCTGTCTGTTAAGTAACTTCATCCAACGAATCCTATGCGAGACTTTTGTTTATATGGAAGACATACATTTCCAGAAAAACGTATTCAACGTTGATTTATCGTGGTTTTATTAAATGAGGTATGTCTTTCCCTCCCTTTCCAACCAGTTGTAAGTATGAACATAAACCACTTTGCTCCGCAGAATGCCCCGGCCGCCCCCGCCGCCGCCGCCCCCGGTGGTGGTGTGTCAGCGGCCCGTCCTGTGCTGCTGCCCCAAGTGCCACCCCCCACCCGAGTCCGACTCCGAGGAGGAGGAGGAGGAAGACCCGCAGAAGAACGACACCGAGACCTTCATGACGTTTATGAACCTCGTCTTCGCCGCCGCCAACGTCATCAACGAAAGACCTGAAGTAATTCAATAAATAAACGTGGTTTGCTATACAATGTTTAGTTTTTACGGTTAGAGGAGTTTTGAGGTGGTGAAAAACTAGTTTTCTTAAAACGGCCAAGCAATCAGGAAATACAATTAATTAATCTTAAAGCTAGTTGTCGGTACATAAGGCAAACATTAATCATTTCAATCTAAGAGGAATATTGTAGTTTGAGAAAGTAAAGCGTGTTTAGAGTTTTATCATAGAATACAGAATGTTTGTTGTTAGTAACTTGTTACTAAGTTATTATAACCAAAATTAGCAAATCTTTTAATAATAGTATAGAAGTGACCTCTAGAATGTTGAAGCGAGGTATAGAGCACGCTACAACCTCTAAAAGTGGTATGACTATGAAGCTATGCTATTGTTCCGTCGACCATCACAAGTTTAATACTATATTTACCCTTGCTTAACGTGGGCTAGAGACCTCCAAAACCACAATCTCTTAATACGCTTAAAAACAAATTAAATACATAGTACATTAAAATAGTATTACAAATATACCAATTGCTTTACATTCATTTATCCTAATATCATTCGCTCCGTAGTAAATAACGTTAACAACCATGCCACGACGTGCAAATAGCATACTTAATGAGTTATAAGTTAAAGTATTATAAGTTAAAGGTATTTCGTAAAAATTTTTTTCTAAGTTCCTCACGTTCACCATCAAATGTTTTTTATTAGAATATAGCTACATTATCATTTCATTATTGTTTTCCAAAAAAATTAACACAAGCTAACGCATGGAAATAGATAGGACGCATCAACCTCCTTAAGTTTTTAAATTGCAAAAATCGCGTCTCAGTTTAACTTCTTTAGTAAAGCAATTAAATTAGCTGATTATCTTTCAAAAATTATAGTAAGAAAAATAATATGAAGGTTTTCATACAGAAAAAAATCTATTCTAAGAAGCCAATGGGAAAACGCAAATTTTGATGATTTTTTTTATGAAATTTGTTTGATACTGGGAAACTTTACTTAAAAACAAATATAAACAAATGTGTGAGTAAACTCTTAGGAATGGCCCTATAACAATTTAACGGAGTATGAAGACGTTTACGTAAGTATTTTGGGCACGTTTTTAGAGAATTTGTCTGTATTACGATAAGCCCTGTTAGACTTTATGTCGCTTTTGTGCTCGCTTAAAAACTCAGCACGCACAAAACCCTATAGCCTTTCTTTGCTTCTATAGCCGTAAACCAATTAATCCATGTAAAGATTTTCCGAGAAAAAAATATTTGGACGCACGAATTCAGCTACAGTGTATTTAATATTCATTGTCTTTGTTATCAAATTTCATTGAAACTAGTCTTTTTTCGGCACATTAAATAACCTCTGAAGGAAATTAATCTGGTGATTTTTTTTAGATTATATTCTGATGTATTGCTGCATAATAATTTTTATTTGTACTCGTTGTCTGTAATAATTATCTACAGGCAACGTACTTAAAAACAAAATATAAACAAATGTTTGAATAAACTCTTAGAAATGACCCTATAACAATTTAACGGAGTATGAAGTCGTTTACGTAAGTATTTTGGGTACTTTTCTAGAGAATTTGTCTGTATTACGATACATATAATTATAATTATTATACGATAAATATAATTTTAGTGAATAATATTGGGTATTTTTTTCATACGCAACCCATGTTTAAGATCGAATAATGATAAAATACAAAGATAAAATAAGTATTGTTTTGTTAATAATTACATTTTATACCTGTTATTTCAGTTTGATCACATTTAGCTTATATTCAAACGATTCGCTATGGATATTTAAACAAAGTTGTGGTCTCCATCAAATTCATGAACACGTTTTGCATACTACCTCTTTCAATTTCTTGTATTAAATTTGTTATGTCTGTTCAGCTGTTAAATATCCTGTTGGTTGTTTTCGTAGGCCTTACGTTTTTCGTATACCCTAAGAAAATAATCTAGTGGGGTCAAATCCGGGGTCTTTAAGGAGTATAATCCTTTTACTAGAAACATAAAATTTGAGTTGCGTTAAAAAAACCTGTATAAACGCTCGATTTGAGGATTTGTTTTTCTTGCATGGTTAGGTTTTTCAATTGCTCACAAATATGTCATAATTTGGGGGTCTCTAGGACAAGACTGACCAGGTTCAAACCCAGCCCAGTCCTCTTTAGTCTCTTGGCACAAATTAGAGATACCTTGTAACCAGTAGTCACTGTTACATAGCATCAATATTTAGGTGTGAACAGTTTCTGATCAAAACGAAAGAAATTCCACAAAACTAGCGTAATACGCGCAAAAGAATTACAAATAAATATCAAAAATGAACTTTTAAATTTACAGTATCAATAAAAACTTACCGAAAAATTCAATATAAATGTAATATTTAGTTGGAGCTACTGGAGTATATTTTTCGCCAATGGGATGTGTCGGGGGCCAAACGGAAGTAATTTGTCCGATACAAAGAAACCTTCCCCAGTCGTCCACAAAGAAAGCATTAAATTGGTTATCCTTTGTTACACTTGCTTCTCCGTCGTAATACGACTGAACAACGAAAATTGAATGTTGTTTTCAATCGACAGCTCCTGTGTAACAGTAACAAGGAAATAGGTGTTTTTCTTTTTTCTTATAAATATAAAATAGTTTAAAGTTGAATATATTAAATTACAATAAATTTTGAATGTATTTTAAAAAAGCAAAAAAAATTCAAAAACAAAATATTAATTAGTCTCAATGGACATATTTTATCAGACTTATCCGCCTTTAGTTTATGTTCTGTACACAATATCCGATCATTCAAACAGATGTGTAATAGACCTAAGCGCTCTACGGAGTTAGGTTGGCATGATTTATTGTAGTTTTCAGTTTTCAATCAATTATAAATACATATCAATAGTTAGTACAATATATATTTGCATAAGGTGAATGTGTAGTGAAGTCTGTTAAAAATTTGTTCAACTAACTCCGACACTCAGAGGAGCGGAGCTCTATGTAACATCAAGTGTTGCACAAAGGTCCTAACTCGGCTCCTTTACAACCCATGGAGCCTGTATGGATTTTTACGTAATCCGACATAAATTATAAGCCAATTTAACTGATATTTTGCGTGTTATGAATATCATGACCTAATCTTCACGGAGTATCAAGTGTCTAATTATTATAAAATTCAAATGGCGGACATTTTTGAATTTTAAAGCTTAATACATTAAAATCTCCTAATAGTACGGAACGTTGCCAAAGGTAAATACATATATAATTTGTTTATTCGCGTAAAATACGATACATTAAGATAAATAAAATAAAACTATATGACGTAGTTTTTATAGAAAAAGAAATAAGAATAAATTAGGCTCCTGCTCACTAAGTCTTAGAGTTATGACACATTCACTCGGCATAAAGAGCCATTAGAGGAAAAGTTCTAATGAGAGGTGTCATAAACTTTAAGCTAAGAACGGCTGAGATGGAGGCACGTGTCCCAGCGTTAAAATCCTATTCCACAGATGTTATGCCTTCATCCTCACCAACTTTGGCTTAGGCTCTAAAAACTAACATTTTAGCTTAACTTGCAAGGGGTGTGCAACATTTAATTTTTAGAATGTGATGACATTTTTTCTTAATACTTTAGAATATTATTACTTTATTTCAAAGAAGCTCAAAACTTCAGCTAAAATAACGTTAAATTATAATTAAAGTAGATAAACAATTACTTCCTAGACTTTTAATTTCTTTCAACTCGAAACTGTTATAGTTAAAAACCAACATTGTTCTACTTTTTAATTTTTATTAATTTTTTTAATTTTATTTATGCTAAAAATCTCAACCTAGATGTCAATGTCTTTTTACAATTAATGCAGAATTGGAAAACTATTTTACGGAAATTATTGTGGGCAGTAAAAATATCTGGTTATTGTTTATGCAATTTTCTATAATCAAACTTTATTTCAAAGCGTTTGAAAAATACATGATAACTTAATAGTTTTATAATAGAATAGCTATTAACCATATAAACAGTTTTAAATAAAAAACATCTCCAAATTAACAAGTGGGGCAGAGAATCAAGTATTGGCAGTTCCACTTGTAAAAACAAATCCAATGAATCAGTTTTATAAGTACATATTAAATCATATTAATCTCAAACTAATAACAGTGAAGTAGTCTTTACCATTGGTGATAATCCAGCGATAATTTGCACTGAATCAATTAATTTGGATTTACCTTTATCCTTCTTCAATTTAATATACTGTATTAGTTGCATTTATCGATGTGATCTAAAATTGTTCGATCCACCATACAAATTAAATGAACTTCAATAGTTAAGTTTTATCTTATTTACAGTAAGGCGGGGGAATTGCTGTGAAATAATTCCTGAAAAACTGATCAGTGTTTTTGGAGTTAATATCAAGCATGTAATGAAATTAAGGGAAACTAGTTCAGTAATAAAATAAAGTTTCCCTCTTTATATATTTCTCTTTTGTTGTTACAAAAGTGTATAAAATGTTTGTTTGATTTGACTTTACCTCAAGTTGTTTCTTAATGAAATTTTTTGATATGTTAATTCTTATTTTTACAGGATGTGCCGTTACAACTCAAAAAACCTTTTTCCAAATTCAGACACTAGAATCTAAGTTTATACTAGTAACCAAAGTTTTAATTTGTTATCGATTGGGTTTAAGTTAAGTTTCAGAATAAACCACCCAGCATAGTTTTGAACCCAAGGTTCTACTTCGTTTGTGCGTCATAACAAAATGCTACGAAAATTACAGTAAGGTGTTTTATTGGCAATAAAGAATTACTTGTTTTGATTATGATTGCTTAAGCACTATACTCAACCTATCTGAAGTTTAATACTATCTAAAACTGCTAGCATAATGCTACTTAAAGCACCAGACTTGCATATCAAGTTGAACTACACCCGTTCACATTTATTGCTACCTTAGAGGGACCACTCCTTTTTAATCGCAGGGCAGTGTTTTCGACCAATAAATTCTAGTGAAATGTGAATACAATGATAATCTTTGGATTTAAAAATTTTGAATTTTGGATGAAATAGAATTGAAAAACAATTGTTTAAACATAGAAACAAAAAAGTTTTGAACAATTATTTAATGATTTTTTATATGCATAACTTTCTTAACGAACAAATGGTTGATCTGCAAGTCACTAAACTCCGACTCATACATTTTGATCTAGAGAAGGTATTAGACAGGTGAGCGGAATTTAATCAGAAGGATGTCGTAAAGTTTGAAACCAGCCAGTGCAGTCGCGATGGAGTCAGCTGTTCCGGCGATAAAATTACTTCCCGCAAACATTAATTTCTAAAGTTATTTAGAGACGTCACCGAAACGTGTGATTGTGTTTAGCTCTCCACATCAAAATTATGGAAGTTGTTTCCTTGAAAGCCTTAATCCTTGAAATAAGTGTAAGTAAATTTCAACCAAACGATTTTGTATGATCACATTTTTATCAAGATTTTCTGTGTGAAAAATATTACCAGAGAAAGAAAACTTTTTTTTGGGGGGGGGGGGGTTCCCATGATACATCGAAACTAACATTTATGATCCATAGAAAAGGCTATTTTTGGAAGTATTTTTGGAAGTTGACATAAAGGAAAACTCTCCACTCTAAATCGTTTGTTGGCCAGTAAGATATTTTGTTGGATTAACTTACAGAGGGAATGTTGATGACATCCTTGTCCAAGCCCAAGTCGTGTATTTTGGCTTGGCGACGACAAGCAAAAATTTCTAAGTGACGACAGGTTAAGTACCATTGTGTATATGGCGTTTTCAATTTAAGAGCAATACACTTTCTTACTTAAGCCGCATCATGGTGAAGCTAATTGACACTAATAAACAATAGCATCAATTAGGACCAACTAGTTAGCTAAGTTTTTATTGTCTACACTATTATTGAACGATTAAATAGGTAATTATTAATAGAACTCTTTTACCAGTAAAAATATACGAAGGAATTGTTTCCTTGATTGAAAACATTTTACTCGCTCGCTGATGAAAGAGGTTAACCAAACAAAAATGCCAATATTGCCATGGAATCATTAAAGTTAATTCGTTGTCATTTTTTACTTACCACAATTGTAGGCCCTAAATGGTTTTCTGCATGGGTTATCCAGTACAGAGGTCAACACCAGTTACAGTAAATATGAGGCGCTGTTGTATTCCTAAGTCTGTGTGGCTATCCAGAGTGACTAGTCCCCTGAAAACTGGTTCATCTTTGTGTCTCCAGGAACGATTCCCGCGGAGCTTGGATCCTCAGGCATGTCCAAGCCCTGGAAGGAGATTTGGAAAATGTGGGATAGAATAAGAGACCCCTGAGGGAGACTTTCCAATGAAACATGAAGAAAATATCTAGGTAGCGGTCCTTGTCTGGAGCCAAGGAAAATCGACACGTGTGACGTGCTTGAGGAACCCTGAGGATTGGTTAAAATGTTTCTGTCTTCTTCAGGGCGTGGGTGACTGACCACGATGTACCTTTCCAATGCCTGCTACCGTGCACAATATCCCAAAGGGGGACGTACCTAACCGACAATGCTGTGACTTTCCAAGTCTACAATCGACCACATTTTATGTAACCTTGCCATTTGGAAGCGTAAGCTGATTCTTCAATCATTGTGCACCTAATATTTACAGGCGTAATATCAGTACAAATAGATGAAGATTATTATATAAAATACCATTTTCTTTAAGAAATTTCGAAGGTAAATCTTTAATGACCCTGGATTTGTTATATTAAGTTGTTCCTAGAGCAAAAATGTTCTGCTTGCTCATCACAATCAATAATTTAATTCACAACCACACAGGCATATAATATATTTTTTCTAATTTATAAATGCATTTCGTTTGAATGATCATTAATAAGGAAAGACTATTCGAGCTATGATACAAGTGTTAATTGCAAAATTCAATCTTACGTTGACGTCTGACTCAATTAACTGACATGATGAGCCGTTCATTGTTTACTCTGGGATTAGATTTGTGCAGTTGAATGTTTCACTGCTAATGTGATCCTGAAGTCGTCCTAGTTTTGTGACATAATTAGGTTTTCAGTAAATGTGTAAAATATCTCAAACTACTCTTTCCTCACACATTTATCTTCAGTCACATTAAATAATTTTATATTTAGATTAACTAACACTTAAATAAATTTTGTTTCCTAATTTATTATAAATTGGTGTAATAATAGAAATAATGAATCATAAAATGGTTTAGTCAAATATTTTTACCAAAGCTTACAACAAATGAATGGCTAAAATATCACTGTAAAGACAAATTAGTTTTTCGTGTGAAAGTTATCAATAAAATAAAACCCTCTAGGCTGTTTGTGTGAGTGCATAAATGTTTAAGAAACTTACATATTATTTATTCCAAATACATCGAGTAACAATATTTTCATATAGCAAAAAAGCAATGTATATCATTATTTATGATGGAATTACTGGTTCACTCTTGAAAAATTAACAGCCTAAGTACCTAATTGAACTCATTTACGTATAATTTTGTGTTGGTAATATTTATGTGTTATGCGTGAATATTTATGATTTAAACTTTTCACTCGGTCAAATATTCTTTAACGTTTGGATTGAAGGATACTTATAATATCAATTTTTTAACTAAAACCAAAACTTTTTTTCAAATGATTAAAAAATATGTTATAAAATTTATTATACTCGCTTTTTATTCTAATAACAAACAGTCTTTGAAAAATGTAGTTCACATATTGAGTGAAAGGTATATAAAAAGAAGAAAGTAAAAAGGGAAAAGGGGCTTTCTCCTGAGACAGGAGACATCATAAATCCTGTTGAGAACCATTAATTATACAACTTCTCATGAGGCCTCGTTACTTTAGCGCTCACAAAAGCAAACTGAAAAAACCAACTGTTCCTTTTATAATAATAGGCAACTGGGTAAATTAGGTTACAGCTATGGAGTTAATTATTGATGCAATTTTGTTTCTGCAAATATACTTTCCCCCCGAGAAAATCTTTGTTTTCATGTTGTTCTATAAATGTGTAATTATTTGAGCCATGGAGTTAAGCTAAAACGATACAAAACTTATAGTTAAGTTTAACTTAAAGTAAGTAACGAAAATTTAAAAGGAAACTGATAAGGTCACGGTTTCTTATTGATCAAAACCCTCATCTAAAATTAAAGTATTATTAAATGGAAATCAATAATGCTGGGAGGTCCAAAAAGAACGGGCTCATTTTAACAGAAATGTTTTAGCAAAAGTTTTAACTATCTGGTAATTTTTTTATATACAGGGTGTCCCGAAATTATGGTAAAATATTTTAGTATATGATAGTACAGGTAAAAATAAGAAAAAAAGTTTATATAAACATAGGTCCAAAAGTGCTTCGTTTTCCGTCTGTGTGTCTGTTTGTGATTTTTACATATTTAATCATATCTCATGAACCTCTTAACGTATGAACTTCAAACTTGGTACATGCATGACCACTATTAAGGCCTATTTTTGTATGTAGTATCAAATTTCTACTTTGTACCATTTCAAAATGGCGACTGTTTTTTGTTTTCAAAGCTAAATATCTTAAAAACCGTAAATTTTAGAAAAATTATACAAGAGACAAAAAAGTTGTGAAATTTGATCCAATTAACGCTGATATTAAGATTATGATGATCGGACTACTAATAACGGAGAAATATTAACTTTTCTGAATAAAAACATGGTCCTTGAGAACAAACTGTCAGAAATTTCCATGTTTTTATTTGGAAAAATTAAGATTTCTCCGTTATTTGTAATCCGATCATCATAATTTTAATATCAGCGTTAATTGGATTAAATTTCACAACTTTTTTGTCTCCTGTATAATTTTTCTAAAATTTACGGTTTTTAAGATATTTAGCTTTGAAAACAAAAAACAGTCGCCATTTTGAAATGTTACAAAGTAGAAATTTGATACTTCATAAAAAAATAGGTCTTAATAGTGGTCATCCATGTACCAAGTTTGAAGTTTATACGTTAAGAGGTTCATGAGATATGATTAAATATGTAAAAATCACAAACAGACACACAGACGGAAAACGAAGCACTTTTGGACCTATGTTTATATGAACTTTTTTTCTTATTTTTACCTGTACTATCATATACTAAAATATTTTACCATAATTTCGGGACACCCTGTATATGCACAGATATAAAACCTCAAAACATTCTTAGGTTAATCAATAAATCTCCCTCTTTCTCTCTCCACCTGCCACATTAACCATATAAGTATAATTATAAATATTAAATATGGCGAAATAGTAAATGTTTGTTTACAATTGAAGGGGTCCCCCGTAAAACGTTCTAAGCGACAAAAACCTAGTTTGGAATAATCAAGCATTAAAAGTTTAATTCAAAAGTTTGCGGTTCTTTCACGGTTATAATTTATAATGATGTATAATTTTTTAATACCCTATTTATAACATCATAGTGTAGCCTAATATTAAATTTTTACTTGCCATTAAGCATCTTAAAGCATTTTACGTGTTTTTTTGGTTATTATAACGTTATAAATGACTGGCGTTTTAAACGTTCTCTGACGTTCGTTCCAGGCCTCTTCTGCTTTGGAGGAAAACATATGGGAGTGTACATAAACGAAAATTAAACTGAATATAAAACAATATTATTGATATAAAATTACAAAAACGTAATGTTGTTACATAACGCGATACATCATTTTGCTTAAAGTTATCCAAATGTGGTGCTTAAAACGTTATTCTTAGCTTCTTTTGGGGGCAATTTTCCAGGCCTTGACTTCTTAGTTTTTGAAATATAGGGTAACCTAGCTTTTCTATGTTCCTTCCAGGTCTTATCCTTCCATTTTCCAATATTTAGTCCATATGTTTTATTTTTATTAACACGATTTTGGTCGCTGGGTGACAATGCAACGACCGGCGGCGGCGGGGAGTCCAACTTTTGGTGAATAGGACGTTATTCCCCGAAAAGTCCGCGTAGTCCCGCGAAACACGCCAACTTTGGCAGACGAAATCAGGGCTGCCAACTCAAATATCCTCAAAACAAAATATACCAAGTTGTAGCTCGTGTCCTAGAGAACCTTTTTCACCGAATACCTCCGATTTTTAAATTTTTTTCCCTTAGACGTTTTACGGAGGACCCATTCAATTTACTAAATACTTTTTTACCTAGGTGGTGATTTCCGGTCACAATCTTAGATTCTTTATTTTTGAGGTTTTCAAAAATAAAAATGGTCCACCAATTCAAATCAAATTTTTACACATATTACCATGTCGCGAGTGTTTTTATTAATATTATTTTGTTAAGATATGAATACCTTTTACATTAATTTGTTGATGGTTAAAATGTGCCCATGATTTTGAAATCAAGGCAAATAAAATCACAGGTGCGCTTCACCAGTCATTACTGAATCACGTTCTTTAACTATTCATAAAAATACATTAATACATTAAATGTTTTTTACCGCTTTCTTAGATCCGCCATTATGAATTGAGATAAGTTAAAGACAAATGTAAATATCAGTTTATATTTAAAAAATTTGCATTTACTTGTTAACATTAAAAGCTTGAAAACTAGTTTAAATTCGAAAGCATTATGAATAGTAACCCATTGTTTAAAACTAGTTACCTACATCAAAAACCAATATTTCAAAATCCAATTTTTTATTTTTTTATTCAAATATTAAAAACAGTATTTCAGAAATAATTTTCTGTATATTTTAAACAAAATGTGGCTTTTGTTTTGTACATTACTGAAAACTGGTTAACATAGAACAACTGTAGTGATGACAACTACCAGGGTGAATAAAAGGGACCAGAACCGTTTCCCACCGTAACGTTTCTTATCAGGAAGGACATTCTTGGTGTAGTGTCATTCAAGTTGCAAGGAGCTGTAAAGAAGATTGTTTGGGGTTGGCGTCAGAGGAGCAATATAAGGGAGTCAGGAGATTGCCCATAAGGGAGAGTGAAGAATTAAATTTGGTGTGTCTCACCTACATCTGATATGTGATTTTATTTTATCATAAACATTAATTCAAAAGAATTAAGTCATTATGTAATAATTTTAAATTCCTTTTTATAACCCAATAACTTTTTACAATTAGGGAACGAAAGTTTCCCAATGCAGTCCTCTGAGATTTTAAATTCTATGGAAACAATTAAATCATCAAATTTAATAACATTGTCATAAGTATTTTTTCATGATTCAATTATATTTATTGAATGACAATGAGACCTTCAGGGTGAATAGCCCTTAGTTTGTGTTTTTCAACTGGATTTTATAAAAAAGCCTTACTGACATTCTTAGTAAAATTTAGTTATTTACTCTCTTTATTTATTTTTAAATGCTACATAGAAATAGGTGAATAATAAAACTTTACAGCGTAAACTTTTTATAGCTTTTTATTTTTTATCGCGAAATGGCTTGTGATTGCTGACAAGCAATCTTAAAAAAAAGTCGAAACACATCACTTGAACAAAACGTTAATTCTTTTATAAAAATAGGAATTAATGTTTCACATTTTAAGGATGAAGATTCATTCCTCAACAAATATAGTGACAATGCCTTCATACACTTTTGCGATGAGGTACTTAACATAACATCAACATCCAATATCATACCATCTATAACACTACTGACTACTAGTTATCTTTCAGCCTACCGAACGAGCTTCTATTCACAAATTTCACTCTGATATTGATTTTTAAAAACTGAAAGTTTAAAAACATTACAGAGTTTAGATATCTCATAGCTTATGTTCTTTCAACGAAAATTATCACTTGCAGAGCTCCTTTATTTAATAAACACTCTGAATATCGTGAAAATCTATATTCCTCCTTGTAATTATATTTATAACTAATGACGTTTAATACACTTTGATATTATGTTTTGCTTCACTTATTCCTCAATTATTGTGCAAATGGGAGATCGTAATTCTATACATGCATGTTAGAAACCAATAATTAATGTACAATCGAAATCTAACAAGAAGCAAAGAAATGTATTATTTAACGAGGGCATAAGGAAGAAGTTCAATAATTACAATCAATTGCGCATGATTTTGTATTTTTCACCATATAGTGATCGCGAACTTATCAGAATCATTATTAAGAAATTATTATAATCGATTTCACTCCAATAGTTCAAGTAACCATAAGGAAAACAAACGATATTTGAATCGAAAAAAGCTGTTTAGGATTTTTCTTCATGCTATAAGAAATGTATTAATATGATCAGCTTTAAAAATTCAAAGAAACCTGACAAAGCGCCCTATTTATGAGTAGCGTTTCTATTTCACGGTTGTCGCACGGCAGGTCTTAACTGATGTCCGGCGCTTTTCTCTATCTGGAAAATAAAAATTTTGGCTGGTTCCATATTTCATGCAAAACTGATATTAAATAACTAGAAAATTTGAAAAGATTCATGTGTTTTATGTTTAAAATGTACACGTTAAAATTTATGTCTAAGAATTATTGTGATAATCAAATTATTAAGACTAAAGCAATATAGGTATTGTTGAAAGTAAGTGGCTTACACCTGCTTTCATGCAATCCAAATTATGGTTAGTGGCAACTACTAAGATTCGATTCCTATATGGAATTTTCAAAGCCGCCCACGGATGTAGTCATCTTTTATTTATTTATTTATTCATTTATTTAACACACGGTGACAACCAATACAGTTAATACAATACTTAAAAGTACTAAGGTACATTTGTGCAAGATGGCGAGCAAAATGAACATGACACAACATGAGATCGATTTAACAGTCAAATTAGCTAATGAACAGTAGTAGCTTAGGACTAGCAACTGAATAAATGAAGCCTAACATAGTTACATATTATAGTAATGATAATAATTACATTATATAATAATAATATACATTAACAAGCGTGAAAATCGATTGTGAAATATACATGCAGATAATCATTCAATACAAGTGTTCCTAACAAATAAATAAGCAATCAGTAACAAGTGGACTAGAGTGAAAAATGAGTTAAATAAATAAGTATAATTCTGAAGTGAACATGTAAGAAGAAGAAGAATTTATCCGAAAAATACAATAATAGTGCTAATCAACAATATCATAAAATAGCAATCAATAACAATAAGCAATGATAATAATCAATTATAATAATAATCTTTATCAACAGAACAACAAGTTACCATGACAATAGCTGCAAAATTCTGAGAAGGTCCGTGATGCGCGAGAATTCACATCAGAAACCTATTGACTTCTCTCTTGAAGGAGTTGGCCGATACACCAAAGAAGTTAAGCCGAGGAGCTAAATCATTGCCAAGTCTGAAAAGTCTTGAGGTCCCACGGTGATAGGCGTAGTAATATGGCTCATACCTTCTCCAGAAGATGGACCTGGAGCGTGTCCCCTAGGGATTGAAAAGTCAATGCCGGACAAGAGAGTAGGACAGCCTAGGAGACCATTCACCAACTTGAAGAGAAAAAAGAGATCGAGAGTGGTTCTTCTTAACTGGAGTGATTGGAGATCAAACTGCTCTTCAACATCCCTGATAGGCGTTTCAAGGTACTCAAAGCCAATCCTACATCCCAGCAGTCTGACAAAGCGGGTTTGGATCCTGTTCAGCATTTCTTGATGGACGAGTTGATACGGTGACCATAGAATGGATCCATATTCCATGATTGGTCGGACCTGATTCTTGTACAAAATGACAAATGACATTAGTGAGTTGAAATACCGTGTAAATCTCATGATGAAGCCAACCAGAGACGATGCTTCCTTAACTATGAAATGCAAGTGCTTTTCTGGGCTAAGGGTTGGGGTCACCACAATCCCAAGGTCCTTGAACTCATACACTCTTCTTAGGACAGTGCCACTGATGAAATAGTCTTGGAGAACAACAACCTTCCCGCGCTTGAAGGTCATAACCTGACATTTTTCAATGTTGAGCTCCATGGAATTAGCACGGCACCACTCTTCAATATGGTCCAAAGAAAGCTGAAGATCCGCGCAGCTCTGAGGAGTTGTGACCCTGCAGAAAACGTTTAGATCGTCGGCGAACATGAGGTATTCAGAATTGATAGTGAGACCAATGTCATTAATAAAGACATTAAAAAGCAATGGGCCGAGATGCGAGCCTTGAGGTACCCCAGACGTGACACAGAATGGCATGGAGGTTGAACCGTCGTACTTCACCAGAAGAGAGCGACCACCCAGGTAGTCCTCAAGCCAGTCCAGAAAAGAGCCACAGACTCCATATCCAGCCAGCTTGGCAATCAAGAGGCCATGGTTTATCTTATGTTTGAGTAGTCCAGGTAAACGAAGTCTACAGAAGATGAGTCCATAAATACAGACATTATATGCTCCTGAAAGTGTAGAAGATTGGTAAGAGTCGAGCTCCCATGTCTAAAGCCATGCTGGTTATCAGAGAGGTAACCGTTGAGATGATGGATTAAGTACTCGAGGACAATGCTTTCAAAGACCTTGCCGAGGCAGGGCTGGATTGCAATAGACCTGTGGTTTCTCACGTTCTTTCTATCTCCGACTTGAATATGGGAACCACGTAAATTTCCTTGGGTGAGGATGGGAAATTTCCAGCCTTCAAGAGAGCGTTGAAAAGTATAGCCAAAATAGGAGCGAGAACAGGGTCACAATATTTGAAACTGTAGGGGGTATTTCATCTGGCCAGCTCCTTTGTTGGGGTTTAGGGCCTCTAACTTTGATTGTACATTGAGAGCAGAAACTTTTCAGCCAGAGAGGCTGGTGTTTGTGTCATAATCTAAACTGGGAACGGGCGCGTTATTGTCACAGAAAACAGACGCAAAAGTACTCAGCAAAGAGCTCGCACTTTCGAGAAGGTTCAGAGGCCACCCTGGTGTCGTAGACAATTGTAGACGGTGCTGTTGAAGATTTTCTCTGGCTGTCAACATGAGACCAAACAGATTCTATGTTAGTCTGGATGCCCTCCTCAATCCTGTTCATATAAGCGGCTCGGCATTCACGTGCCAAGTTCTTGCAATCTCTTCTGAGGCTTTGAAATGCTACTAAATCATCTATACTATGAGTCTGCTTGAATCTTTTGTGTTGAATTTTCTTCTGGGTAACCAATTGTTTGAGAGTGCTTGAAAACCAAGGCGGAGGTGAGATGTACCAACTCTTTTAATGAACATGACTCTCTGACTACTTGGCTTAGACATCTGCTGAAAGAATTAAAAGCTCTCTCCGCATTTTGAGGGTCAGCTGGGCTGGGATAGGTAAACGACTGAAGCTGATGGAAGACACCCTCCAAATTGCAGCGACGAAAGTCTGTGATGTATTTTGGTGTACAAGACGAAGTTGTATTGAGAACCTCAAATAAGATCATTAGGACTGGGTGGCGTCTGTCCTCCAACAGCAAAACATCATCCGCCTTCTCAACTACCGAGTTGACAAACGATGATAATATGAGATCCAAACAAATTCCTCGATAGTTTCTGATTGTGTTGATCTGTCTCAAATCATACATTGCGGCTATGTCAAAAATCAAGTGTGAAGACTCATTGAGCTTTGAGACGTTAACATTTTCCCAGCATATGTTGGGAAGATTAAAGTCGCCCATCAGGGGAATTTGGTCAGGGGTTCCAGCTGAGTCGTTAACTTCGATAATTGAGTCACATATATCAGAGTATTAATATGCTCTTGCAGAGCCATAATATCACACTGGACTGGACTGGTCTCATCAATATGAGGGCTTACCAGGTGGAACATAAACATTTTTCAGAAGAAACATTTTTTTGTGTTGCCAATACTGCAGTGGACATTAACATATTCAATGTTGTTAGCTGATAAGTTGATTTGATTGCAAGAGATAGGACTGCGCAGAGCAAGAAGAACGCCGCCTCCGCTTGTTCAGATGCAATAAAACTTGTCAAGACAGTTCTATTGCATCTGAATATTGAAAAGCCAGGAAGACCAAGCTCAGAGTCGCTTACATCAGGGGTGAGGTTGGTTTCAGTGGGAGCTAAAATATCATAAACACTAAACAAAGCTTGCATAGAGAGAGCAGTCAACTTATTCCTCAACCCATTAACGTTTTGGTAATAACCTAGATAAGAATTTGACAATTCCCCGGTCTTCAAGGACTGCGGAGAAGACATCGATGGGTTGGGTTGGAGAATAACACTTTAGCCGTTCTGAAGAGAAGTCGGTGTTTCCCCGTTTTTTTGGCATCTGCTTGACAATAGTAGGGACATTGGTTTTGTACATTATTTTTAAGTCCTTTTCAGCCCCAGCAGTACGGGATTCCAACTCCAACTTCAGCGACTCGAAGTATTCAGTATCCCTTGGGGTTCGGTCTCTAGAAACCCTCACGGCCAAGAAACGCTGATCGACCTGGGATAATTTGTCTGACGAGAAGAGCCTAATAATCTCACGGACGTCAGCTTCTTTGTTCAAGAAACTTTTAAGGGCCTAACCTTACCATGGGATTTTTCCCGACTCTGATAGTCTTCATATTGTTTATGTTGGCGGATGTATGTCTCTTCATTTGAAGATTGGTGTTGATTAAAAAATACACGTTCACACTTACTGATCGACGGACACGATGAAACAACGATAATCGAAAACACAAATCAAATTATCCTCGAGGAACGGACACGCGACCCGACACGAGCGAGGAAGAATTCTAGATTCTATTCTTATCACCTGCAGGCTGCATTCCTTTGCTTCCTCTTCTCATTCCACTTGTAATCTAATAGCTGGTTCATAAAACAATTCGATTGAAATGACAATGCGTCAAAAAATTCTGTTGGTCCAACTTTTCAGCTTTGTAAATTACGAATTCTTCGAAAGTATTTATTTAAAATGTTAAACGTTTTCAAAGTACAATTTGTTTCGAATTTTATTTACGATACAGCTATTAGATTATAACTGGAGGGGAGGGGCCAAATGAGTGCAACCTGAAGGCTATAAGTGTTGAGAGCAATGCTAACATACAACTTGACCGGACAGTCTAGACTTCTTTCTCGCTCGGGTCGGGTCGCGTGTCCGTTCCTTGATTATAATAGTCAGGTAGCCAAATGGGGATTTTACCCCTAACCGCGATTTGGTAAATTGTTTGTAAATAAATAGAAATGTGTGATTTTCAATGTCACTATGTGATGTTTAGGCTACATGTACCCTAAACCAGCACTGGGTACCTTATTTGGGATCCATGGGCATCAGCCGCCATCTTTGAAAATGGCGGAAAGCTAATATTTTAGTGAAACGTTTTATTAAACGGTGTAATTAGAAGACCCTGCGATGTAGATCAATAAAACTGTCTAAAACATTATTGCCTGGCATAAATTTACATGGGAATGAAAAAAGTCGGGTTTACATTAGTTATCAATGGTAAAACTGCCACCATAAAACTGGACTAGCTAAGTTGTATTTTTCCCCTTTTTAAATCTCCATAAGAAAAAACTTATTTCTCATTTTTTACCCAGTTATTGTAAATATTTTCGAAATACAAACAAAACCTGCTAATATAGGGCCGAAACCCTTTGTTTTGGGACAATCTACATTTAAATTGTCCGAGTAGAAGTCTAAGGCGAACTGTCCGAAGGTTTTTTTCTTACAGCTTTAAATATATTATATGCTAAATTTAGTGACAGCCACTGATAAGTTTTATCGTCTTTAGTTCCTTAATACTGTATGATTAAAAATGGTATTTTAAATTAATGTAATCCTTTTAAACTGGCCCACCTTTTGCCATTGCAGTAGTCAATTTAGACCATTAAGGTTATCAGGTTTTTCAATTAATTAAGTAGTTTTAGGTATAGTACCAAACAATTTAACTATCAAAATGTATTCGTCAAGCATAAAATTCTAAAGTTTCAATCATATAAAAATGTATTATATTTTCTTTATATTTAAAGGACAATACAAGTACATAATAATTGTATACATTTTTGGATACTGACCAGAATAAACTAAACTCTTCTTGAGCGTTTGCTCTTCTTCTGTTGTTAGTCAAAATACAACGAGTCTTTACAATAAACTGATTGGACGAAAAAAAGTAAATAAAGAAAATTATTACAAAGGTTTAAAATAGTAGTTTATGCAACGATTGTATAATGAATGCCTTTAAGCCACGAGTGAGATGTAAGTTAGAACACGAGCGAAGCGAGTGTTCTAAATATCTCACGAGTGGCTTAAAGGCATAATACAATCGTTGCATACACTATTTTATCTACGACCAACAATATACGACAAAATTTCCCCCGAAGTTAAACAAAACTCATGACTTTACTAATGATGGAATAGGTCAACTAAAATTTGAGGTTAGGCAAATAAGCAGACTGAACCATGAATCGTTGTGGAACAATCAGCTGATGGGATAAGTAAACTCAAACATGAATCGTAATGCAACAATCAGCTGATGTGCGAATTGCGTAATTGTTATTATGACACTACTTCCGTCAAATGCCGAGCTCTCATTGGTCTAGAACCAGTACTCTAAAGTGACTCCAGTACTCTAAAGTCGTCATTAGAGTACTGCTTGGTTTTTGGTGTTTTAATGTATATCATTATAATGTTTATCGTAATACCATAATTGGTGCTTATTGCAATGGTCGTAGATAAAGTAGATTTTTTAAATTAAAAAAAGCAAAATAGTGTAAAAATAAATAAAACCTGAAAATATAGAAAATTAAAGCTTTTTTTGTACAACTCGCATCCATAACAGTCCGGTGGAAGTCTCAGACGAACTCTCCAAAGGTTTGAAAAAGAGGGTTTTTCCCCATGTCGAATGTACATAAGGAAAGTTCATTTCTTATTTTTGACCCAGGTAACGTAAATATTTCCAAAATACAAATTAAACATGCTCATATAGGGCTGTAACCCTTTGTTTTCCTATAACCCAAATGTAAATCGGCCGAGCAGAAGTCTCAGACGAACTATCCGAAGGTTTTTCCTTACAGCTTTAAATGTATAGAAGATACATACATTTCTGAGGTATTGCATCCCTTAATTAAAATTTATTACTTACTTGCTTTTATAAAATGGGATGCTAACAGAACTTGAGATAACAGTAATGAAGTTAATAGAACTTGTTATAAGGCCACTAAAGGAATATTTACTTGCATACAAATTAAATATGCACGATTAACTTGTACAACTTAATATATATCCTTATATACAACAAATTTAATTATTAATAATAAATAAAGTATGATTAAATTGAATCACATATACCAAATTGAATTAAGATCTTTAGAACCCACTGATGTATTCAATCGATGGGCGAAATAAAATCCTACATCAGACGACGATGGCACACTCCAAGTTTAATACTTTACTCTCCCATAGGGACAATTTCCTAACATCCCTTATATTACTCCTCCGACGCCAAACCCAAACAATCTTCTTTACAGCTCCTTGCAAGTTGAATGACACAACGCCAAGAGCAACTTTTCAGAGACGAAAAGTAGGAATGGTTGCCAGCTATGGAAGATGCATTTAACAAAATTAAACTATTTTAATCTAGCATATTAATTATTTACTAAATTACAAATAAATGTCACCACAATGAACTTATTGAACTCAATTTGGTTTAAATCATAGAAATAATTTATTTTTAAGTATTGTCGTCTTGCCAGTATCGCGTGCGAAAGTAAAGTAAATAGACATTGGAACCGTCAATTGCCTGTAGACTTTTATGTTCATTCGTTTTGTGTTCAATGTGTGCGTGTACGTGTACACATATGTTTAACGTTCAGTTTCGTAAATTTTCAAAAATGTCCTCACGACAGTTACTTAAGCTGATATTGACTCTACCTGGTGTCGAAACCAAAATGGTACTTTCAGCTAGAACTTTCGGATCAGAGACGGGAGAGGTATTAAAAAACAGAAACAAATAATTCAAATTACAGTGGAACCTGGATAATTCGAACTTGTATAGTTCGAAATCTTCTTTAATTCGAATATTTCTTTTGGTCCCTGGCATTTTGTATCTAAACAATGCTAAAAAATCGTGGATAATTCGAATTTTATTTTGGATATTTTGAATTTTTTGAGTGCCAAATTAAGGTACATCAATTTCATTCCACGGCTGAAAATCGTTACAAATTCATTGAAAAACACGTTTTACTACGACGTTCAATAAAATATTAACGCCAGACCTATGGCGTGTCAGGTTATGGTCAGATGACTCATCCCTTCCACCTCCCAGGCTTCCCACCCTGCCCCAACATCGCTTCTAACTCGACACCTATAATAATGTAAACTAAAGCAGTACAGAACGCTGACTGGGTTCGGAAAAGGGTTGCGCTCGCTGTGTCGCCGTGATAGTACCACTAGTCTTTTCGTGCTTGATTCTGTGTAGAAAGGCTCCCGGCAGACGAGCCATGCGCCAGACCTGATGCGCAGTTTTCTATGTCGACACAAAGGCTACTCAACATTGCGACCCTTCCCACCCCCCACCAGCCAAACTAACTTCCGAATTCCAGTGTAGCATTCCGTTGTTTTCGATCGTCATTCAAACAATGTGTTTTTCTCTGTGCAGTGTTTAAAAGTTATTTCGTAACATTAAATAAGTGTAGTGACCATGTCGACAAAATCACGGACCTATAAAACACTCACTTTAGCGAAAAGACAATGTCGGATTGTCAATGTTACACGAGGTTAAGTTGGCAGCCTGCAACAAGTTAAGAAGTAGCAGAACGTACTGTATTTTTTCTAGCAGAAATGTTTCTTTGTATTATCGTACGTCGCGTCGTACGTAGTTTATACTTTAGCGTAGTTATTTCTGTTTTATGATTACTGTTTTTGAACCCTTATAATTAGCGTTTTTTGATGAATTTATTCTTTTAGTGTGAAAATTTGATAAAGAGGTTAAATTCACAATGTGAAGTTTGAATGTTTTGGCCTCATTCTTTAGAACTTCTTTAATTCGAATTTATGGATAATTCGAAGTTTTTAGCTGGTCCCTTGAGGTTCGAATTATCCAGGTTCCACTGTACCTCAATTATTTTGTGTAAAAATGTTATGTATATATATAGGTGTGTGTATCGTAAGTTTATTGGTCTAGAGATCGACACCACAATAAAATAATTCAAATCTGTACTATGAACTGTGAAAACTGCACAGCCATTATTTATTAATGACCAGGGATAAACACTACGCTATATATTTTTGTATTTAAATGATTAAAGTAAAATTATGTTACAAAAAAAATCTATGGTCGATTATACTGATTTTTGCTACTATTCAAAACTCTTTTTTACCCAAGTAAACACAAAAAAGTTAACAAATTAGCAATACTACACTAGCAATAAACACCTGAATTAGATAAAAGCGTATTGAGGATTTGAAACGTTGGATATCCTAGAATTTTGTGCTTGATACAGACTTTACATCTAAAACTTATTTAATTGCATTGCACTGAATTTAGAACTATAATTATAAATCTAGAAGATGAATCTTGAGGGAGGTTTAAATTTCCACACTTATAAAGCAATCGAGTATTTTGATATTGATACTAGGTGAACAATAGTATGAAATTCACTTGTTAGAGATTTATTTAAGAAACATTAATTTTTCAAGCGGCACTCTTATTGCCTCTGGTAAACCTTGAAAGGAGGTCAAATAGGCCACAGTAATTATTAGCTTGCCCGTTGGAACAAATACATAAATAAATTGCAAATATTTATTTCGTTTTACTTAACACCTGCATCATTACTTGTACTAATTATGTTGTTTGTTGTTTATATCTCCTTTGTTAGTTAACAATTGAATAATAATGGCCGGCCAATTAATAGAACTAGATCATTTACACGGGGAAAAGTTGTTTTATGAAAGTTGGCGAATAAAAGTCAGTAATCTCGATATTGTGTTATTCTTGTACAAATAAGAGTTGTAATTTATTACATTTTATGGTAGCATAACAGAAAAAGCAGCAAAATCTATCCAAGTATGTGTGTGTGCATACATGTTATTAATTCATCTAACACACATATTGTCTCCTACGAACAAAATTATATAAAAAATAGCTCATTTTCAATATATAAGCTTTTTCTGAATTATAAAAGTCAGTAACAACATTGTGGGCTGTAACGCAAAGCGGCACCGGACATCAGTTAAGACTGAGAATGCGACAACCGTGAAATAGAAACGTTGCTCACAAACAGCACTGCTTGGGGAAGTTCTGAAAACATTTAAAACACGGTTAACCCTTTTTATATTTTTGTATTTAGTATGTACTTACTTTCTTTCTCCAAATAATTTGTAAATAGTATTTAAGAAAGTAAGTAACAAACCATGTAAATATATATTTTAGACGTGATGAATGATATACATAATTTTTTTTATTATTTCTTAGACCAAATGGTTACAAATATAAATATAGTGTAATTAAAACTCAAAAGTGTGAAATTATTTGTATTTTATGTTTTTTTCCAGAACAGTTATTTGATTTTCTTAACTAGTTTTCGGGCCTCTTTTTCGCTGGTTTTAAATATTAAAACTAATTTCTTGCTCATTCAGAACGCAAAGAAGTGAAAAAGACAACAACAGTTGTTTTTAAGAACCAATGGCTGGAAGATCAAACCCTCAATTCGGAACTTTGATAGAAAATCTACAATCTATCAGGATAACTCCCCCTTACTAGAGGAAATTATCTCTTTTAAGATAATTTCACATATATATGTACATTCTCTAGCTATTTGATCAATAGTAGTTAACAATTTTATGCTAAACATACAAAGGTTTTACCAAATGTAAATGTGGAGATTTTTTTAAACAAATAAGGAGAGTCATAGCATATCATATAAACTTTTGACGTTTTAGTTGACGAATTCATGTAGTCTGAAAACACAAGAACAGTAAAAATAAAAAAAGCCTAAAAATAATTTAATGTTTTGCGTCATTCACAGTGAAAAATATAACAAATAAACGATTATTATACAATATTTATTGACGCTTCATTTTACCAAAATAGACGATTTATACTTAGACTTTTAATTTATATTTTGACAACGTTATTTACATTCAAATTAAAATAATTTACATAGTTTACTGGATGATATATATTGTTATTTGGACAGGATCATGTCTATTTGTAAGAGTAAATGTAAAAAAAATTTAGATTATCAATTTTATTAAGGTGTAAATCTCAATTAGGTTGATGCAAGTACCCTAATCGTTATTGACAGAATCTGCTTACAGTTATTAATTTTAAATATTTTCTTAAAGAGAAGTTACAAAAAAATGCAAAAATTCACAGTTACGTAAAAAACTCTAATTTGATAAAAAATAATAAAAATTAATAAACGGTGGATTGGATTGTTGTTTTTGTAAATTAAATTATTGATTTTTAAGTTGTGAAGGGAAATGATTGGAGCTTTAAAGCGTTGCTTGTTTCAATTTGAAGATAAACACGAGAGCGTAATAGGCGAAATCATGATAAAAGAGGTTGTAAAAACAGATGACCACATTTGAACTCTCAAAGCTCGGATTTGTTCTGGGGTGGGTAAGAAATTGAATGTTTACGTCCCGCCAGTATACATTATTGTGAGGCCCAGTTAATGGCCGGATTTGTACTTGTTGTTTATAGCAGCAATGATCGCATTGTCTGATCTGTCTAATACAATTAGTTTGATTAAATTTATGTTACCTATCTTTTGACCTTAAGATTTGCTATTACACAGTATTAAACACTAAAAAGGAGGAATTAATTTATATTTTCAACTTTTAAATCATCTAAAAACACACAATTTCCTCGACTCTTTGTGTAATAACATGTCAGTTCTAACTCAATATATAAACATTATACAAATCTACTGAGATGGGCGAACTGTTTAAAATATGCATTTGCAACGTTTTATGTTTGTACTAATCACAAAGCAAATTTTGATGCGACCATCCACCAATTTTTTTTATGTAGTTTTCATTAATTAATGAAGTATTTATTTGACTTCAACAGAACCCATTTAGTGAATACTACTTTTAAAATTGGCCAATTTCGATTCTTGGCAGGGAGGAATATCTGCGCCTGACTTAATAGGATTTATTTCGATATAACCAGGATTAAATTTCAATAGCATTACTTGAATTATTTTTTTCATTCAAGTTGTTTTTAAAAAAATCCACTAACAAAATATAATAAAATGGAAACATTAGTCTACAATATTGTATATAAATATTGTTGTACTGCTGCTGAAACGGCAGTTTTCGTCACATTTGTTGCGGGGCTAAAGATTTTTTTTCTTGCTTGGGAGAAATAATCGGATGAACTCGAGGACGATAGTTTGTATAATGTAGTATAACCATTTTATTGTATATCCATCGACGTCAATGTTGAGTAATCGTAATCGATTGTACAGGTTATTACTACCGATTGTATTTCATTGTTGTTCTTTGTTTTCAGTCGTGAAACTCGCTAATCTCACAACGTTCGACACAATGTGTATAATGTTTTCGGCACAAAAGTAGTTGGCTATTCACAGTATAACCTAACACTAACACTAAAATTAAACAGGCAATTAAGTAGTAAGTATGAAGATGAAAGCTTCTTTGGTAGATATACAGTATTTTAAAGGAAAATAAGTTTTAATTTTTGTTTTTATAAGTAGTTAACGTAATATATTGAGGTGTATGACGAAAATATAGTTCATCACAAGGGACTAAAGTTGTTTTTTGTTACTCGCACATTTTTTATTCTCGGATTAAGAGCCTCGGTCAAAAACCTTGACTTCGTACAAAAAACTTCACTTTAGGCTCCAGAAGACTAATAGACTACTAATATCCACTTAGGATCTTATATAAATACTATCTAATAAGCCAACTGAATGTCTATTCGCCACACAAGTCTCATTTCATGTTTGCAAGTTTACCCACGCTGTTGCAAATAAAAAGTGAAAACGAATCCAACCTCTTGAGTTCGTGTATGCTAAAAGTAACTCTGCCGTTCAAAAACTCGTATTATCGTTTGCAACTTACAGCAGTTGATTCCCAGCGAGTGCCCCAATCCCCAAAGCTGTCTCTTTCAGAAAACGAGCCTTGCTGCAGTAATGTAGCAGAGGACCCTCAGGGCTAACGCCTACAACTAATACTCGCAACTCATAACGGACATATGTACTATCCCCACTAAAGTGAGAATTTATCTTTTGGCAAACCTATATAAAAATATCAAATACCTCCAGAATAATGATAACATCTTAATTAGATAAAAAATATCAGGGTTAAGCCAAATTTATTTATCTACCTTGATTATGTACACTAATATAAGATTTATATTGTTTATCTTGAACTATCTATTTTAAATTAACATGTTGTGAGAATTAATCCTGAGCAGATGTGTTAGAAAATACCCTATTTACTGACACTTTACTTTCCCTATCTTTCAACTCTTTGTTTAATATATGGGAAGCCATAATGGCCTTATTTCAATCAGGGTTACTGATTGGTTAGTCTGCTAGTTTTATGTATGAAGCTTCAATTAGTTTTCTTTTGAAAAAAAGAGGTTCATGATGTACCATTTTTACTTCTTCAAAATTCATCTGATGAATTCGTTTGATTTAAATATAATAACCTTTCAAAAGCTATAACAGTCAGCAATGACATTGTAGGCTGAAAAGCAAAGCGGCACCGGACATCAGTTAAGACTCAGAATGTGACAACCGTGATAGATACGTTGCTCGCAAACAGGACGAATTGGGAGGGTTCCCAGAACATTTAGATGAAAGCACATGAAAAAATATTTCAAATTTTGTTTTGCAGTTTTCAAAAGGAAATCTAATACTCTATTAAGAATGGATTGCAAATATTTTACAATTAAAATGGTATTTTGTGAAATTTGAAAATATCAATTTTTTAATACTTAAACTCCCATAACTTCTGAACCTGAATTTTTACAGACATGTGAGCACTAACACTAACACTAAAATTAAACAGGCAATTAAGTAGTAAGTATGAAGATGAAAGCTTCTTTGGTAGATATACAGTATTTTAAAGGAAAATAAGTTTTAATTTTTGTTTTGTTTGTTTTTTTGTTTGGATTTATTTTGTTTGTCATCTTAAGGGGATATGGCACAGAAATTACTCACTTTAATAAGGTTATCACTAGGCCTTTGAAACTTTGCATGTGTGTTTCTTGGGCATAAGAATACACAACTACGAAATAAAAAATAAAAAAATTTATACATATATTAAATATATTTTTTTGTAAAATGTTTAGGTAACTACCAAAATTTGATATAACTCCAGTTATACTGATTAGATTTTGACAAATAAACCATCATTTTGTAGCTTACAACTGCCTTGAAGTATGTAGGTAGAATTAAAACTTTATCTCAATAAACAAAATTGTGGTGTCATTTTAAAAAACATTTTAGGTTTAAAAATTTGATTTGACATTTATAAAAAA
This sequence comes from Flexamia atlantica, assembly GCA_035578135.1. NCBI lineage: Eukaryota > Metazoa > Arthropoda > Insecta > Hemiptera > Cicadellidae > Flexamia > Flexamia atlantica. The sequence goes on along the minus strand of JAQJVK010000011.1, from coordinate 4,811,204 downwards.
TGATATTTTTTCCTTATGACCATAAATGTATAATTCTACCTAAATATGTAGATTACAATTCCCTAAACCCTTGGTAAAAATTTGAATCATGTGGTACAAATAGTTTTTGAGTTATATCAATTTAAAAATTAATAATAGCCAGGAATTCGATTTTCGGGAATAGCGCGTTGAAAATTTACCTCGGTTTTATGACTTACTAGTGTTATAGTCAAACATATTACTTTATATGGACTTTTTTTTATTGTTGCACTTTTATGGGGAATAAATAAATGTATTAGCAACACTTTTAGGTGGTTATAAAGTTTTATATCATGTTTAATGTGTTGAAAAAGTCGTCCGACCGGCTTTTTCAAAAGCCTGTTCCACAATTAAAAAAACGCCTAAAAACGAACAAAAAAATTTTTTTTGACACTTGTTTATTGTTTTTAACATTATAAACAATAAAAAAACGTTAATTAAAAGAAATCACTTTTTTGGAAAATTTTTCATGATTTCAGTGCCATATCCCCAAGGCACTATAAACAAAGAAATTTTTATAGCCGTTTTTTTTAGATATGGATTTTTGTAATTTTTATGGGTTTTATGGGGTAAATACCCTTAAAAATCAAAAATTAAAAAAATCAAAAATACGCTTGGAGATACACGGCTTTGTACTTACATGCCAAATTTAATGAAAATCGGACCACTAGGTGTCGCCTCTAGTTTACACACACACACACACACACACACACACACACACACACACACACACACACACACACACACACACACACACACACACACACACACACACACACACACACACACACACACACATACTATGTATAGGGGGGAGGCAGTAAAAATGTGTCCCGTAAGAAATATATTTAGAAATGCATTGATGTTGGCTAAGATCATTTTCAAAATTTGTTATTCCTATTTCCCGATTTGAAATTAGTCGAATGTTCGCATTGGCGATCTATAGTATATCTCATATGTATTATATGGAAACAATGCCATACAATTTCCATACAATTCAATATATAAAATGCTGTTCCACAAAAATAATAGCTTACTCTATAAGTGGTTTACCTTTACAGTAGTTTTTCATGATGTCCTTTTTTCTGACTTAAAATGTTACAGCAAAATTTCACGATCATTCAAAACACAAAGGAGTGAAAAGACGATGACAGTTCTTTCTAAGAACCAGTGGGTGGAAGATCAAATACTCAATTCGGAACTTTGATAGAAAATCAACAACGTATCAGGATATCTCCCCTTACCAGAGGAAATCGTCTCTTTTCAGAATATTTGACATCAATATATTTTATCGTTTTTAGATCAATAGCAGTGTAAAATTAAACATTTTAAAACGTTCATATTGCTAAAACTTAATCTATTAGTTTAATGTTTAATGTTATGTGCTAATAAAAATAGTGGAATCTGCTTTACGATCAGATCATTCTAAAAAAACATCATTCTACAGAAAACGTCTACTGTAGCCCGTTTGAAAAATAAGTACATATATAGCCTTTATATAGCCTGTTCCGTGTTTGGTGTATGATATTTGGTATTACATTTAATTACTAGTATGGTGTAGTGTATACTGTTAGTTTATGTTTATGTTTTTCTTTTTACCAATATTATTAAACTCAGTTAAAATTGAGTTAAAATTGTCTACTTAATATTTTGATTGGGACGAAAACTTGCTTGTCTGTATGTGAGAGGAAAAAAATAAAAAACTCTGAGAGAAAATTTGCCTGAATATTCAACAACTTCATTTAAATGTGGATTTTCTACTTTAAGTTGAAGGCAGTAGTTTAACTGTTACAAAAAGTTTTTTATGCTGTTGTAGTTGAAATGCTGTTATAGTTTCTTTTTAATTTGTGAATTCTTGTTTTATTAGAAATAACAAAAATTGAAATTTGTAGGAGAACATGTCCTTAATCAATAAGTGACTAACAAATAATACCATCTACCATCATGTTTAACACACATATAATATTAAAAAAATAACTCTACGCATTTTAGAAACAAATACAATGTCTATTGTAGTTTTTCCCGCATAGAATATTTGGAATAAATTGTGTTTAGGCCCGTTTGATCCTCCTTTCGATAATTTCATGATAATTTGTTTTTGACATATTGGATATTATCAGTAGTGCTATGAGGTGTAACGGCGTCAAAGATAAGGCCTCACAAAAGATGCAGTTTTCCCCACACGAAAGGTTTTTACACTCTGGTTGCGCCGCTATCACATGTTTACACTCATGTTTTATATAGCTCTTCTATTTTACTTAAAATTTTCTCAAGATGAAAATTCAAGTTATGATGAATTTCAAGTTATTCTTACTTATTTACACTACGATGAGGCCCTTTTATTGAAAATATTAAGACTCGGGCCTGCTTAATTTTTTATTATTGGCTGTGCTGCAATTAAGGTGATTGATGATTAAATTAAACATTAAGATTTATCAAATTCCTATAATACCATAGAGGTGCACATTACTATTATAAAACCTTAAAATTTTTTTTAATTTGTCTAATATTAATTGGCAATAATTACCTAAGAATATTTATTTATCTTTTACAATTTTCATGTACACATCTTATGTCTAGTCTCAGTGGAGATAATGCAAGTTATAGATATCGATAGTCTCTAATCAAAATCCAATAATGTATTTCCAATAATGTATATTTTATAACAAGCATAGTCTGTTAATGAACCTAATTCGTGAGGAAAGGTTTAGTGATAACTGAACTTAAATTAAGTTGGATATGATTTTAAGAAAATAATATTAAATTATTAATTTTTTTTACTTTTCTTAACTTAGAAAATTCACTTTTTTAACCTTACAAAGATAAAACACACTTTATCCAACACAAAATGTTGATACTAAAGGAACAATTCAATTTTCAATTCAAAACATCTTTATTTACCCACGTGCACACCAGTCTCATACATAAACTAACCACTGCTCTGAGTACCTACTGTCTGTATTGTGAAGTTATGAGTAATTCAATATTTGTACTGCCTAATTGTTCCAACCAAAGTTTGATATGTTTTTTGTAAGTACCTAATGAACATGTGCGAAAATCTTTTAACGTCTCAGGTAAGTTTCTGTATAGTATATGTAATATGTAGTGACAATTTGTGACAGAGTAGCTTTTTACAAGTCTAGGAATCTGAATGCCCACTGCAATTGCGTTTCTAGTTGAATAAGTGTGATAGATAAACTTCGTCAAATATAACATCTGAGTGCTTGTACATGTGAATAAGTAGAGTCCTAACAAACAGTTGTCTAATGTCGAAAACGTTCAAGTCATCGAAGAGAGCCTCCGTAGGGTAGCGCCGAGACCTCCCAAGAGCAGCTTTCGTAATGGCTTTCTGGGTTATTGCCAGTGGTTGGAGGGTGGACTTGTAAGCACCTCCCCAAGCTATAATGGTACCTACCAACAGAGACTGGACATAAGCAAAATATGCCATCTTGATTTCATTTAGATTTAGGACGGAGCTCAGCTGGTGAAATGCAAAAATACATTTCCTCAGTTTCTTGTTTAGGTAACTAATTTGATAAGACCAACTGAGTTTACTGTCCATCACCACGCCAAGATATTTAAATGAGTCCACCCTATCCACCCACTGGCAGTCACACGTAGTGCTCTCGAAGTCACCACATGTATGTATTGTCAATTTGTCCCTGAGCGTGTTCCCTCGATCTCTTAAAGAAATTGGCAAGAATTTCGTTTTGGAGACGTTAAGTGTCAAGACATTTTGATCAAACCATTTTTTAATAATCGTAATGTCTTTGGTGGCAATTTGGAAAAGTTCGTCCCACGACTTATTGTGAAAGAAAAGTGCACTGTCGTCAGCAAAAAGGAATATTTTACAAGAAACATTGACTTTACTAATATTATTTATGTAGATTAAAAAAAGGAGAGGGCCCAAATTGCTACCCTGAATGACCCCATAGTCAATTCCTTTGAGATTACTAAATTTTCCATTGATTGAGACAAATTGTCTTCTATTTTTAAAATAAGATTTGAACCAATTTAAAGAAGTGCCTCGGATGCCAATCAACTCAAGTTTCCTTATTAATTTTGACCTATCCACTGTATCAAAGGCCTTAGCTAAGTCCAAAAAAACTAACAAGGCTTTCTCATTGTTACTTATTGCCTTATTAATATGATTATTTAGATCAAACAGAGCATCGTTAATATTTTTCGATTTCCTAAACCCGTATTGTTGGTCTGATAAGATATTATTATCATCAAGATATTTAGATAACTGATCTTTGACAACCTTCTCAATAATCTTGGTGAACACGCTCAAGAGTGATATAGGCCGAAAGTTGGACATACAGGTGACATCATTTGCTTTATAAAGCGGCACAACTTTGGCTATCTTGAAGGCCTCCGGGAACTCACCCGTCTGGAGGCTCATGTTAATAATGTGTAATAGTGGCCTAGAGAATAATAAATAATGTTCCTTAAGTAGAGCAGCGGAAACAGAATCATAACCAGGAGCTGAGTTTCCACGTAAATTAGTGATGTATTTTAGTAGATCCGTCTCAGTGATAGTATTCAGAGTGAACACTGAGTCCAGGGCATAGTCACTGTCGTTGACAATCTGTGGTCCAGAGGAGTCAATAAGTCGTGCGAGATTGTGCCCTACGTTAGTAAAATAGTCATTGAACTCATCACCAACCGTTTTCTCAATTTCACTATGCATAACCCGAGGCCGATTTGCAATAAATTTTTCAAGGGGGAAAGAGTCTTTTTTAATACCACGCCCAGCTAGTTCATTAACAGTCTGCCAAAATCTTTTGGGATCATTGTGATTGGAGTTAAGTTTTTGCCTATAATAATCCCTTTTTACGATTTTGATCAAATAATTTAAATAATTTCTGTACCTAATGAAATAATTTTTTAGATCGATATTAAAAGGTTGCTTTTTTACCAATTTACTTAATCTATCTCGTTTACGTATGGAACAAACAAGACCGTGAGTTATCCAAGGTTTCAGTTTTTTTAAACGCGTACTTCGAACTTCTTTCAGTTTTGTAGAACCGTCGAAACATTTTTTTATGAGTTCAAAAAATTTGTTAGTTGAATCGTTTAAGTTGGTAATTTGAGTAACAGTATACCAGTCACAGGTTGTAATAAGTTGACGTAAACATTGTCGGTCTAAGTAGGTTTCTGGTTCACTCACACTTTAACGCAAGTTCATAATGTGAATATCTCCTTTTCGCCAACCCTCAAAGTATACTTAATAATACAGGTACCCAAGCTTAAATGATCTTCTAGCTCTATAAAACAGTAAACGCCAAAGAAGTATCAAGCCAATAAGGGAGAAAATAGGTAACTTTACTGTGGTGCTGACCGCTATTAGTGGAATTGCATTATCAAATCAAGACAGACTGATTGGATCCAAGCCAGCAATTGTTTCTAGATATTATATCATCCAGAATATTATATCATCCATTATATCTTAATATTTATTCAAATCTAAGCAAAGAAATACTTAAAATTTATATTTAGACTTATAATTTAAGATGTTTTCTCATACAAAAACACTTTTCTCGTATAAATAAAATCACTTCACCTTTTATGGAAGTGTTTTTATAAACATCATGACATGTTATATTTGGGTTTTTGTAATTTTGCTTACTAAACACATTCAAGTATATAACACTTGAATATTCACCAAGATGGTGGCTTAGACATTAAAGCAACTTATATAGCGTTTAGATTTAGTGTGTTGGCCGCTCAGATGGAAACGCACTGGGCTTTGAAACTATGATGGCAAAGTTGTAGATTTGAGTCTTCCCGTGGTCGCATCCTTTTAGTTATACCACAGACAAAGGAATCTATCCAGACTGTTAATGGGGGTTGCGGTTTATAGTTTTTACCGCGCTTGCCGCTAGGTAGGCGCGCGAGTTTCCACGCACAAATGGCTGATCAGCGTGCTGCGTTGCCACGCTGCTGCGCCGTAGTAGTTACTGCTTAAGCCGCCGGGGCGCGCTGCAGTCGCGCGCACTGTTTATCAACGCGTTGCCATGGTTTCGAACCCCTCCCCCGCCTGCCCACCACAGGCAACGGCTAAACTAAGTGCCCCGGGTCCGTGCAACACTAACGACTTGCTATGTTTGCATCAAGTATTTTCCTAAAAAGAAGGATTGTATCAACTCTCTGTCTATCTTCAAATTAAGTTGAAGTTTTTCAATGAGGTCAAAAATTATTATTTTAATGTGACTTTCAGGACAAAGAAATGCGATTATTCGCTGGAAAATTAAAATGCATAATGAATACTTAAAATACTGAACATACTGACCTTTAACACGTTCGCGGCGGCACGGTTTTCTTAGTACTTTACTGCCATCCTGAAAGTTGAACAGGCATTAAAGTCTTACCTTTGCAAGTAATTATGTCACTGATGGGGTTTTGACTACTTTCGTCACGTCTTGAGGTGTGAAAATTGACGACTACTTCCGTGGGATTGATCGCACCCACCCGCACCTGGCATTCGAACTGCACTCATGTTAGGTTGAATAACAAATGCTACTGTTTTTATGCAAAGCATGATATATTTATTTATTGACATTTTAAACTCAAACACACTAATAATGAATTATTAGGATGTTAATTAACATACAAGAAAACATTAATTTTTGTGGGTACGATCGCACCCACACTCACTTGATACTCTTATCCTATTATAATGAAACGATCGACTAAAGTGAATTCCTGATCCTCCGGGGCCAATATGTCAGGAGAGCAATAAACACAAAAATCATCAAAACAGTGATAAACAGCGATAATAACAGTCACGAACGTGCTCCGCCTAGGCACTGACTTGTAGTTACTAAAATCGTCACGCCTACCGTGGCAGCTGTACTTTCCAGTGGAAACCCGCGTGGTCACAGAATACAACATACTGTTGCGCAGTGCTGTGTGAAGTTTCAGTTTTCTAGCTCAGATCCTGGCTTAAAAATAAATCATATTGTAAAGCAATGCAGCTTGGGAGCGATCGCACCCACCAGGATGGCATTAGGGTTGCGCGTAGGAGCGATCGCTCCCATGCCGCCGCGAACGTGTTAATCATTATCAATAACTATATAACTATTTACTTTTCTTATCCTTTTAATAAGTCAACTGATAGATATAACATTTTCGATTTATACCGAAATATCATAAATTTGTTTTGATAGTTTTTTTATGAATATATACATCATATACATAGCAATATGTTGTTTTATGAATATATTCATAATGTGACATTTTAGTAATATTTTTTATGAATACTACTTGTAATCCTGCAACAATATTTGTATATTTAGAAACATACGTTCGTAAAGTGTGTTAGAAATATTATGTTGCATGTGGTTGCATCGTGTTTAAGGTTAGTATACGATACATGTCCAGTATCGTCAAACGTCAAAGTATAAAACTTTGACTTATTTTTGGGTTGGGTCAATTCAACAATTTTTTTCAGATGAACCAAATTACATTTTTATTTCAAAATTTACAAATAGTCTGTGGCTGCTCATTCCCAGCAACAGTAATGTGAGATGACTCGCTGCTTCTCTGAACAACAATGCGTGGGACACAGGCCGGTCCTCTAGGCACGCGTAACATGGTTACGTGAATTACGTCTCAGAGGCCTAATTGTCCACTGGTTCAAGGGTAACAGAAATTTATTTGTTGTACTTCGTGCACTTACAATAGCAACAATTTTGACGCATCGGGGGCTAGGGGAGGAGGGAAAGTCTACTCATCTACTCAAGTCCTGCCCCTTCACTGCTCCTAAATACCTTTTTAGAATTTTTGAAGCTCGCTATTATTTGAGACGTATTACGGTGAAAATAAAATATTCCGATTGCAGTAGGCTAGCAGAATCAGCGAATTTGATATGCTTAGATAAATCATTACTTTGAAACCTCACATCAAGTTTTGAAAAAATGTTCTTAATAACATGGAAAGTGATTGAGCAGGTTTTCTGCCATTCCCAGAAATGTAGAAATGGGGGATTTTACGCCAAGCAGATCTCAAGAAGATGAAACCACAAACAAGTTTTATTAATATATGTCGAGAAATACGGGAGATATGGAATTTCATTGATTTCCATTAACAATAACATGGAAGCGATGTAGCCTACTGTATTTACCTCTCAATACCAACAACCCCCAGAAACTAATGGAGATATGGTAATGATTGAAGCTATTAAAATGTTTGTGTTTAAAGCTGAATTCAGTGGTACAAAAATACCCCCGTTTCAACAAACCTGCGTGCTCAACGAATTTAAAATGCAAAAAAAATATTTCAATCTAACATATAGTCCAGGCAACAAAAAGGTATAGAGGGAATTTTTTGGAACACAATTTTTGACTTTGTTTGGACTAGTTAGTAGGTGAACATATCAAAAGTCCCCGTCCGTTGCCTTAAGCGGGGGAGGGAGGGGAGTGAGAAGGTACAATTTTTTGGTTTTTCCTAAATATCTTAAAAACTATAAACTTTTAGTAATAGAACCTATTAAATTAAAAAATTAACGAAAATTAAATTTCCTGTAAGAAAAGTATATAATATGTGTATTTTGATCCAACCATTTACAAGGTAAACACTAATTTTATTCATATTTAAACAAACATCTGTTCCATAAGAAATACACGTACATTTTTAGATAACATACAGCCCAATGGGCAATGCTTTTGACGCCTAAAGGAAAATGAACAGCATTCAGGAAATATTGACAAAATATACAGTAAATTGACACCTCAATCATAAAATTTGGTTCAGAATATAGGAGTTGGCGAGCTCACAAAAAAAGTTATTTTTCAAGGATTCATTAAAATTTGTAGTTATTTATCGAAACTCAATAACTTATTCTTATTTGTCAATAACTTTTTTTTAGACTAAATGAAGGGTGTCGATAGATTCCTTAGTCTGTGGTTATACCGTTCACCCTTGTATTGTACCGGCTCACTTCATGCTGTGGTTGATAACGTCCACGACAGGCCTTAGGCCTATGTGGGGGGCAAATGCAAGGTAAAACGAGGCCAACCCCGTCTTTATATATATATATATATATATATATATATATATATATATATATATATATATATATATATATATATATATATATAATATTTAAAAACATATTTATTTTTTCTATTTACTGCATTTATACGATTGCGGTTATGACAACAGCCATATAACGTGGTCGTATATTATTGTAAGTGTAAAGTAACAACATGATTTTGTAATATGTTTGTAACAAATATATGTATATTTATAAATATTTATAAAACCTTAACTAAATTAAATAGAATTTTCAGATCTTTCCTGAATTTATCATTACAATTTTTTCAGGGGCTTTAGGAAATCGTTGATCATTTTAATTGCAGAATAAATCAGGTGTCTTTCAATTCATTATGTTGGGTGAGGTAAGTTTTTAAAAATACATTTCGGTTTGTTCCTTGAGTTCTCTCTATGACCTAGGAAAAAGGCTTTGAAGAGGAAGAAATTTCGTTTGAGAAACAATGTGTTTCCAGGATGAAAGTTAATAACTTACAGGCGCTAATAAAAAATTCCTTAACAGAATCCAGTTTTTGAGTTTTAAAATCACCAAAGAAACCTTTTTCTACAGTCTAATTTCCACGTTTGATCGAGTTGCTTCTGACACCATATTGCAAGAGCATATGTCGTGCATGTATTATCATAGTAGGCTGCAGGGAGCAAAGGGACCGAATCGAAATAGCAGTGTAATAAGAATGAACATTTCTTTACTTAGTTCCCTGTTTACAAAATATATATAAAATTAAATTTTGAATCAATCATCGCTCCAAGAAAGTGCACAGTGGTCTTGAACTCATCTGACTAATTTTCCTGATGAATCCACTGTAATTTGGGCGGTTTCTAATATACAAGAGGATTTTTTTGAAATATCACCCGTCAAACCAATTCAATCGAACCAATCAAGCTTCGCAAATGATCTAATCCTAAATCTTCTCTCACTGGGTGGGAAACGTGATGAAAATGTCGTCTACTTACGTACATCTTTCAAGATCGAATGAGAAAAGGACACCGACAATTATTAAATAAAACTAGACACAAAATATGATTTATACATATATATCAGGTTAATCACGTATTAAATAAATGTAAAAGGGATATTTAATAAATTATTCGTATGATTATAGGAGTACGATATATAATAACCAAATATATATTATTAAAATTGAATAAATTTTATCCAATTTAATTTTATTGTTTATATTTTTAGAGTATCCTATGAAAAATTTCAAGTGAAATCATAGTTAATAAATCTTGAAACTGTTAATACGTTCATAAGCAAAACATTGAACAGAACTGATGATTTAAGTTAGGTGAATTAGGTTAAGCATCATAATATTGTTTGATTGTAAACTATTTTTTTACAGTTTTAGTTTTAAATATGACTCAATAATAAAAGTAATGATGAACGTCAAACATGTCTGTTTGTTAATTACCAGAACATTCGGTGAGATTAAATAATGCGCAACACTTATTTAGAAACAGCGTTGGGACCCGCGGCAAGATATTTCCATTGTCGATCCCAATAAGCGGGAGGCACCCGGGAGTAGTGTAGAGAACCGTAAATGTTCCGGAATGGTTCACCATCTTAGAAGAAGATAACTCTCTCGTAGTCAACTTCGAAAGTTCTTAGTGGGCTTTTCATCGAATATACTGATTATGAGGAATGTATCTATAAGACATTAATACTGTATATGAAAACAGTTTTTTATTTCTCTATGAAATTTTAAGTTGATGTGGCTAAACCTAGGAAAAATCGAATATAGCTTAAACGAAGGAAAGAAATTTTTTTTTAATACGCACATACCATGAATATTTATTTTTCTAGGACATATTTGTTCCTGGTAAATATTTATACATTAAGCAGTCTAGTCCCTTGGAACTTGCAAGAAGACAAAAAGAATTATTAAGTTAAATATTTAACCTATACATACTTAAATAATGGAGGGACCTAAGGATTTTGTGTGACTCTAAGAATTGTAGACATCCAATAAGTATAGATTTTGAGCGAAAAATAACAATAAAAAGGAAAATTTCAAAGAAAAAATACTTAAATAAGAAAATTTTTAAACGTCAATATTTTCAGGAGGTTCTATCACGGAACATTCATTATCTCACTTGTAACCCAATTTAACAGAGGGGAAAAGTAACAAAGGATAACTAATTTAATGCCTTCTTTGTTCAGTTACAGTTACTCCTCTTCATTGTGAGGAACCACATATTATTCTAGCACGTTTACAGAACAGAAATGTTTTGTAAAGATCTGAGATTTTCTTGAATCAAAAAGCATTTATTGCTTATACATTGTCAATTCAAAGTTTTGATAGGGTAGCAACCTATTCATTTTGTGAGTCGATATCTAAGACTTGCAAGTCCTGCAATTTGAAAACACTCAATAAAAATGTTTAAGTGCTTATTTTGTAAAATACAACTTTTTTATGCCATTCTTTCCATTTTGATACCTTTCCTGTCAAAAGTGATAGAAGTATAAACTTAAAAATAGGATAAATATTTTTCTGTAAACTATAACAGAAAAAACTAAAATTCTCTTCTGATGTTCTGCCCATTGCGAGGCTATTAATCGTACAGAGTGTCCCGGAACTCTCTGGAATATTTAATTAAAAATTGTTCCTTAGATAGAAACGAACTTATTTCACAGTCTTAATATTGGTCTCCGGTGCCTAATTTATTGTCTGTCGGTTTGTTTGTGTTTTTCTTACATATTATCTTATAACTCAAATGTATTTATCAAAGAAGCTTCAAATTTAGCATCAATGTTTACCTTAATAGGTAACATAAGTGGATAAAATGTTGTGGCTATAACGGCTATAACTAAATCCGTTATAAGATGGCACCCGATTAAAATATGTCAAATTTCACGTTAATATTAAGTATTTCAATCTGCCGCTTGAAATGGTTTTAGTTACAGCAACGAAATTTCATTCTCTTATTTTACGTATTGAGATTAACATTTATAGTTAACAAATTTGAAGTATCTATCTAAAGTAAACCTTGAGTTGTACGATGATTTGCAAAAAACCAAACAGTTCAACAAACGAAAAACTAGGCACCGAAGACCCGTGTTTATGTTGTAAAATAAGTTTGCCTCGACCTAAGAAACAATTTTTGATTAAAAGTTCCGGAAGTTCCGGGACACCCTGTATGGTCGTGTAGTGTTGCACACAAAAAACACTAAAAAAGTCTAGTGTAAAAAAAACTCGTCGAAGGCCTACGAGAGCCGGCCAGGAATGGTGTCTGTTCCATTTTCTATTTGCCGACGTCGGTGTTGTAATGTTTAAAATTGTTGCTTTACGTGCCGTGTCCGAGTCGTCTATATGTTATTTATTTTGTGACTCTCTGTTCATGTTTTTGACAACTACAGAAATGTGGGTTTATTGTTTATGAGGTGAAACGCCGCTGAGGATGAGGGGTTAATCCCTCGAAACGCGTACGGTGAATTACTGAAATATTTATACCTTCAGGCATTTTCATGGATAAAAATTTACTAATTTTATAAAAATAGTCATTAGTTTTTTATGAGAGGAGAGTGTAAGATTGTCTACCGAGGGTAATGCTTGTCATCCGCGGCTTGCTGAGGGCGACACTTCCCTGAGGGAGTCATTCTCTTTCATCCCGTAATATACACATATTTCACTCACATGTGCAAATCAATAAATACACTGTACCGTGAATAAATAATTATTGTATTTACATGAAAACACAGGTTCATCAAACAAACGTTCAATGTTTTAAATTAACTGAATTCACTTAAAAAATTAACTGTCACAAAGCATCAGCAATTGCGGTTCTGATGCTCTGTTGCTGTTTCATTGATAGTGTTCAACTGCCTGTAATCCTTTGAGCTGCAACTTGTTTGCATATCTGTATGGACGTTTGAAGGCGTTCCGTTATCCAAGAGTGGTTTTCAACGTTATTCTATACCTCACTTCCTTAAATATTCAAAGAAATCACTTTATTCCTCGCGGAAGACTAACTATTGCTTTAATTTTGTTTGCATCTCTGTATGAATATTTGAAGGCGTAGCGTTATTTAATTATGGTTATCAACGTTATTCTAATTACCTCACTTCCTCATGGATTTAAAGATATCACTTTATTTCTTGCGGGAGACAAATTATTGCTTTAATCCCGAGTCGAGAAAAAGGGAGTGAACATAGCATGTCTGTCTTTTAAGGGATTCAGTGGAAAAGCTCTTAGAAATATGTAAATTAATTTATATCCCTATAATAACGTCGACTGTTATACGATAATTGTTCTTTTCATAAAAAACATATGAGTTAAATAATAAGATTTGTATGAAAAAAATAAGTTCATAAATTATTAGGGTAAGAACACTGGGTTTGAAGAATTTTCTTTAGAATACACGTAAGGTATAATTTATAATATTTGTATGTAAATGTATAATAGCTACCATTACCATATCTATATAAGTCATATGTAAGTCAGACTCGGGACTGTATAAGAAAGCTAACGTTGTGATTCACTTATCTCTTTCCTAGAACACCGAGGTTCTTGAGCGTAGACATTAACATATAAGATCAAGACGGAAATAAAACTTAATACACGTAGCTAATAATTATTCAATAGTTATTGGAGTTTATTGAGGTTTACGTATTTAAATATCAATGTATCAATTAATGATAACGTGTTCAAATGGTATAACATATTTAAATAATAGTTACATTTGTTTACGTGACAGTTTTACTCTTATTTGTATTTACTTTTAATTGTGTGGAGCCATTGAGAGCATAGACAATTATGAAAAATGATGTTGTATGCTGGCATCAGCAACAATATTTTTGTGAAATATTACAAAAATTAAAATGTATACAGTAGTAAACTATAAATTGTACTCGCTAACTGTAATTTGAACTATTTTGAACTATTTGAACTGCAAGATGAACTATTTGTATTTATAGCATGTTAAACACGTAAATTTAAACGTGTGTTCGTAAGTAACAATGCTCTCATATAACAAACCTCCCAAAGGACGCAGATGCCAACCACTAACTAACAACCACCAACCAACAACCACCAACCACCAAAAAACCACCAACCACTAAACACCAACCACCAACCAGCCACCAACCATTAACCAACCACAAACCAATCACTAACCACCAACCACCAACCAACCAACCAACCAACCAACCAACCAACCACCAACCACCAACGTCCACCCGTTACACTCCCAAAAGGTTTATATCGTATTTTTATATTATTTCATAATACCACCAATAATTACGATTTTAATTGATAAGGATGAATTTTTTTGTAAATTATTTGAGTGATAACGAAATTAATTTAAAAGCGGCAATATGAGAATATTTATATTTATGACTTTTTGTAACGACCTTCGGCAGCGTTGGAAGCCAACCTGACTACAATCAAACAAATTGGTTTACATCGTGCTAATTGTTTCTATTTTTCACAGTAATTGGGGTAATGTGAAACTGGATCACACATATTCGTTTCTTTTACCAAGAATGTACTTTCTCACACACAAAAGTATTAGAAAGAATATTTCGTGATATTATTTCCAGAATATTATTTTCGTAACTTTTCTTTATTCGATAAATTTATTCATTTTTAAATTTATATATTTATGTTTTCCTGGACCATGTCTGTAATTATAATTAATTTAAATTAACTACCCTTACACTTAGTGATACATGGAGAATGCTTGTAAGAAAATGAATTTGCCTACATAAATGGATTACTTCCACAATGCTACATTTGTAGTATCGAGATATTTTAATCAATTAAGGGAGTTACATATCGATATTTCGCTCGTTGTCAGAGGGGCTAGTTTAACGCCGTCGTTGTTCGTCTCGCTTGCGTAGACAATAGTTTTTTTGTTTGCGGTTCTGAGGTCATTATGATAAAATTAATTAACGTGTAAATGGCTCATTCAGTTAATAAGAAATATATTAATTAGTTTTCTATATTCTCAAATTATTTTGGCAATAATAGTTCCATCATCGTTAAAAATCAGAAATATGGATGTTTCAATAACTGCAGCACCTACGTTCTGACCTAAAAATGGAGCCCACCAACAACTTTTTAGGTGTTTTGTGGAATCAATTTGAAACTTTCATTCGCTTAGTAACTAAGGATTTATATTTTCTCGGACATGTCAGTTGTTTTTCTAATTGAATAGTATTCAGTCCAATTGATAAATGAGTATTTAAAATACTACATTATACATTACATGACAAAATAATTTATAGCTATAACAGTTTGTTTTTTAGTTTGCTGGAACTAACTACATCTTTGATTTTTTAATAACTGCCTCAAGGCCCACCGCTTTACACTAAGCTACACTTATAAGTAAAAAGGCTTCTGTAAGAACTAACTGATTACATACAGAGCTGTCAATATACTAGGGTTACAATCACACATGGGAAATGAAATATTATTCAATGACTATTCTATTTATATTTTTTGAATTTCAGTTTATACTTGATTGTTAGCATTAAAATTTAATTTCAAAGGGTTATTCCTAATATATTTTCGGATATGGCGTGATTCAAAATATGCAAGCTCGGCAATATTTTTCCCCAGCTTCTGTGTTAAGTTGCACTTTACCCCTTTCAGTGAGAGAGTAAAAAAATACTTTATATCCCATGGGAGTAAAGTGTAAAGTAATACATAAACATATGTGAATAATGGATATTTGAGTAAATTAATAGATATTTGCCACCAATGTTTCTTATATTAAACCCATAAGAATAACACTGAAATCAACAATTCAAAAATCGAGTGCCTGGAAATTTCCTCGCAGACTAGCAAGTATGTGGCAGCTCAGCGGGTTGCAGACGCTAGCAGCGCTGAGGCAGGCAGGAAACAAGAAAACCGCAACAGCTGACCATTTACAACAAATAAGGTTTTGGGGTGAGGTCACTCAATGCACTACAGTCAACTTGTGTTCGTTATAATAGTTTTTTTGAGATAATACAATAATGAAGGGGATTTGGCACTCGAAATGGCAAAAAAAATTTAAGATTTCTTTTATTTTTGCTTATTTTTATTCTACATTTAATTCTGAACAAGAATATTACAAGATAAAACGGTTCGCAAAAGTATTTCTTGGTGTTATTTGCAATTATATAAAGTGATGCATGCTCTCATTTGCACAGATTTTCACACAATTTTATTTTTATTTTTTGATAAATCTATGATAATAAACAGTTAAAAAAATATATCTTAAGTTTTTGCAGGGCTACTAAGACTTTGGCTTTATTTAGAACAAAAATAGTTAGCCTAAGATCCAGTATATTCGTATAATCAAGATAGTTACCTAACCAATCCATGCTAACCTATTGCCGAATTTTGATCGCGATTATCTGCTAATGAAATTGTCCATGTTTTCAGGAAGAAAATTGGATATAACTTCAGAATCATATAAGATAAGAAGATGAAATTTTTCGTGGGTTGTCATGACACTAGTTGCTAAGTATTCTTGTATTTTTACCCAATCTATATATTAATACGCAATAATAATAATAATTTAATAGTAATTTAATAATTAATAATAATTAATAATTTTTCTTTTTATAAATGAGAATTTTATCCTCAAAAGAAAATAAAGGTATAGATGGTTTACATATTTCCACTAAAGCTAAGATTATGAAAATACAAGAATATTTTAATGTTCTTAGTATCTTTAATTTGAGACCAAAACCAATAAAATATACACAGTAGTTTTTATTTTGTCAAATTTAAAAATAAGCTAATTTTTGAAAAAACGGGGTTTTTAATTTTTTTTACACTACGCAAAAATTAAAAAGGTCCAAACTACATCAAAATATTCTAATTAGATCATTACAAACACAATAAAACCCTAAGAAATCTTGTTCAGTCATAAATTAAAAAAGTTACCTGCTCGAGTGCCAAATCCCCTTAACACAATTAAAAATGTATCTTGTCTTATGTGTATTTATTCGTAAAAGTGGAGGGTTAATGTCTGTATTACAAGATTATACTGACATGTTTTCCTTAGGGAAAGTTTCGGCCTGGGTAAGCCTTGGGCGACAACCATTTCCCTTGTGAGAAAATCTTGCTTTTTACTCCCTCGATACACTTATTAATGTGTATTAATATGTTCTTCCTTAATTCACATATTTCCATAATTTGACTTAGATCTCACATTCATACACTAAACACTAAACATTAAACCTTCAAGACAATTACTTTTCTCGTGGGTAAATGTGCACGATCCGTGAAATGGATATTGCAACTCCAGATAATAAATGAAAACAAACTGTTGATGGTGTTATTCTACCAAACACACTGCTCTTTTTGGAGAAACGAACACCTAATTCTATTTACTCTTTTATTCCTTTGTCCATTTGATGGTTCTAGTGTAGCTGTCGCATTGTTTTTTTGAAACCAGTAATTGAAAAAATAGGAGTTTTAAAACGCCACCTTGTTATAAAAAATTACAACGATATAGAATTAGACTGGATATATTTAAGCATTATAAAATGGCTAACCAAACTGGGTTTAGTTCAGACTTTTTATCCTCTTGCAAAATTGTCAATAAGCCTGAGTTAAACAAGCCGTTTTATAATAGCTTAAGGCTACACGTTACCCAGTAGCATTCTAAAACCATTAACCATTTAAAATTAGGTATTTACCACCCAGAAGCTATCGGCGGTGTTTCCAAGCCAATATCTTGAGAAATCTTAGTTTGGATACCATACATAGAAGCTTTTTCATTACTTTTTCTGTATTTTCGGCCCTGTAAATGTTAACCTTTGATATTCAAAGTTGCTTAAAGGTTTCACTCTAGCACACCTCATAATCTGATTAAGTAAAACAAGTATTATTAGAATCCATCATAAAATAAGAGTCGGATCTGAATTCAAGATCACATAACTCGGTGACCTGACTATTCTGTAATATAATCAGTTAAAAATTCCTCTGAATACTTAAACGGTTATTTATTTATTTTTCCGCCTATCGAACAAAAAATCTAAAATATTAATTACATTAGCTCACATTTATTCCTCTCCAAATTATAAAGGAATCGTACTGTGTTATTGTTACTTTTTACAACCTCAGAAATAATAAAGGGTTAAAATATAGATTAATTTTATTGGTAAAAAATATTTTTGTTAGTTAAAAAGAGGCATTTTTACACTTATATGTTCCAGCAAGTCATTGTCTAGCTGAAGAAAAACATGTTAATTTAAGTTAGGTATAATCAATATAATTCATCTTTCTCGAGGAATAATTACAAAGTATGATAGAAGATCTTTGCCAAACCCCATGGACTACGTAAATCAGTAATACATTTGCATTGAAAACTGTTTATCAAATCTCCAAACGATTTTACATCTTATAACTTGTGATAGAATCTACCTTAAATATGTATTAGTACGAAAATAAATTCTATTTATATTATAGATCTAAGTTTATCGTGTGTTTCTTTATATTTTATCTATATACCTGTTGTTGATGCTCTTTTCTTATTAAAGATACATATTGGAGTTGATTGGAAGAACTGTTTTTGTTTTATTATATACCAGGGGATCTTTTATTAAACCTTTTCATTTTAGAGGATTTACTTACATTTAGATAAAGATTACTACTACTTATCTATGATATTGTATTAGATAGTAAAGGTCAATTGAAAAATTGTTGTGCTTCTTGCGGATGACCCTTAAATGTTTGTGATATTCACAGTTTTACTAAAACTATATGTTAAATTAAATGTACTCAATAATATAAGTTCACTAAAACTTAAATGAAAGACGAATAGAACTGCACGAAAAACCTGACAGTCACCTTATTTTGCAATTTCAATAAATCTTTAACATTTTATTGGTTTTCTTGACAGTCCGTAATATAAGCAACAACAGTTTAAATAGACGTAAAGAACATTGTAGGATTTATCAAATCCTCTAAATAGGGTTTTCTTTATCGCAGAACATTCATTACCTTTCGGTGTAACCCAATTTAACAGAGAACAGGAGTTACAAAGGATAACTAATTTAAACCTTTCTTTGTCCCATTTAATCTACCTTTCTTATAAGAGAAGTCGTAGTTTTTCAGTAGGCTATGTTTTGAGGATATCGGCGTTAGGCTTAAAGTAATAAACACGAAATAGTTATGCTGCGGTTGCAAGATTATCTACTTCTAATTGCCGTGTAAAAGTTGAAGAAGATAGGTCATGCACAGCAAAAGTAGTGGATTTGGCTAGATCTCATGTGCAAAATATCTTTAATCTTTCGTATTTGGGTTATCAAACTAAACACGAAAAAAATAAACCGGTGTAGAATTGTCGAATACACAGAATGTTACATTTCAATTGTCATAATAGTCAAAATAATGATAATAATAGTTCATGATCTTTTATATTTTGTATTTTTAAGTGTCAATATTAAATTGAAATTTTTTTGACTTGTTTTGGTTGGATTCAAATCAATATTGTTAAATATAAACAGCGTAATGTTTGAGAGCTACGTACGACACAACATTAATATTATCATTTTAAACATTTATTTTTATTTAACTATACCATAAGGGAACCCGTGAGGTGATTTTATGTTTCTATTGTATTTATTTATAATTGCTTTTCCAAAGCGATTGAAAAGTCTTAAATGTTTTATAAAAGTCGGTTTATGTTTCATTTGGGACATGCTAACAACGAATAAAAAAATACGAAAATGTGATCACGTATGGATACCGTGTGTCCCAAAAGTCCCACCCCCTTGTTATTTTTTTATTAATATGGTTAAAAGTATAATATTCAGGGAATGTTTATATGATCAAAAAAGAAAGTTTTTAATGGATGTAAATTTTCACCCCCTCCCCCACAAAAGGGGTAGTTTTGGGTTAAGTCGAAATATTCAAAAGTAAGCTCTTATCGAGTTTTTCATAATTTTAAAGGACGTAATCAAAGAAAACGAATGGCGAAAACTAGAGGTTTCTACGTCAATCCTATCAAAAGTGGTGGCAGTAAGTTTTAATTATTTTATTTTTTTGAAATACAATAAAAACAAATTTTGTAGAATGACCGACTTGTTCACCAGACCTTACCCCTCTTTTTTTGGGGGGGGAGCTTTATTAAAAGCAAAATTTATCACACAAAACCTGCTAATCTCGATGAATTAAAAGCACGGATTGAACGAGCATGCCACCTGGTCACACCAGAAATGTTGGCAAATGTGAGGTAGACATTTGAGTCCAGACTTTATTTCTGCGTGGAAGTGAATGGTGGACATTTTAAACAGTTAAATTTAATCGCTAAATTTTAACTGCTAGATTTAATCGTGTTTTTGTTTCTCTTTTTCACACGAAAAATCATTATTTCTTTATTATTGACATAAGTGAGGATTTCATTTGATTTTCGAAATAAACAATTTTAACTGCCCTAACTTTTGCAAAGAGATCACTAGTTTGTGCCATTCCTTTTCTTTGATTACGACCTTTAAAATTATGTATAAATCTATAGGGGTTTACATTTAAATGTTTCAACTTACCCCCAAATCCTCCTTTTGAGGGGGAAGGGGTGAAAATTTACATACACTAAAAACTTATTTTTTGATCATATAAACATTCCCTGAATATTATACTTTTATCTCTATTAATAAAAAAATAACGGGGGTAGGACTTTTGGGACACACGGTAATCTGTGGCAGAAATTTCAGGATACTTACCTATTACCTAGATCGTTGCAGAAACTTGGCTCCAACGAAAGATCACGTACATTTACCGACTTTAACGAAATAATACTCGGATGAGCGCATGCTATTTCTGGAAATACAATGTGTGAGAAAGCGCGCTGAATTCGGTCGATATATGTTTTATGAAGCGTTTATCGTTTCGAGAGAAGACTGCATTTACTGGCAGTATTTAAATGCAGCACGTAAACATATTTTCTTTCCATTGGTAAATTTAATTACTCTATATTTTATTTGTATCATAAGCAATAAACCTTGCTCCTCCAACTACGATTTAGTTTACAAAATCCTTCTCAGCTCTTGGTCCGTGGTATCTATTTTGTCAAGATTTGTTCAAGCCATTTTATGAATTCAATGATTTTATGAGTCATACTCATTTTGAACTCTTATAGCATATAAAAACAAGTACATTTCTTTTTCTATGATATTTTAAGTTAGATACAGCATGTTGAAAATTATCAAATTTCAAGAAAAACTAATTAGTGTTATCTTAATGGTTTGGTAATTACTATAAGAAAATATTAAACGCAGATCATAAACTTTAAATATCGTTATTGGTTTAAAAATCGCAAACCAATCAGTTTCGCTTTTAAGGTTATCGCTTTAAGTTAACGTTTTTGCGTTTCTTAAAACTTCTACGCCGTAAAAAATTTTATTCCTTTAAGCCCTTATATAGATAAGGTGGAATAGTTTAATGCTAACTAAAACTAGGTGGAAAAGGTATTATTACTATCTTACTGCATTTATTTCCATTATTTCTCATCAAAAATAAAAATGTGGTAAAAAATTTTATAAATAATTACATTTTTAATAGAGTTATACTTGTTTTTTCAAGAAAGAAAACTAACTACCCGTTGCCTTGGTACTATGATATAACCTTGAGGTGATCTTAAGAGTCAAAGAAAACTGCCCAACAGCGAACAGCTGATAAACGATAGCTAACTGTCCACTGAACATTCATAGTATTTGTACAGGGATAATTCTTGGTCATTGAAGCTTTGATTACGTTCGGACATGACTTTGTTACCATCAGTTTTGATGTTTGCATTTGTGCACTATTCCTTGTCAGGAACAATAGTAAGTACGTTATTTCTTTTATGTTATACATTCCTGAAATAAATATTGAATTATTCGTAAATGTTATGACTGAGAAGTTTTTAACATAACATTTAATATCTTAGACATGTTGTGTAAGAATACTTCTATAAGTGCGTTGAAGCGGTTTTTTTATGTAACGTTTTGTAATGTTGATAAGTATTAAATCTCCATTCATCTTTGATGCATAACACATGATATAATCTGTAAAATATAATCCCCTCAGGCTTCACCCCAAAACCTTTTTATGAATATCTTTTGAAATAGTTTTTGGGATTTAGTTGCTTTTTCTGATAGTTGCTTGTATTTATTTTCTACAATAACTAATGATGATGGTCTAGTTATTTTCCCAGCCGTGCGAAATATGGGCGCAACACCGAGTAAATTCAATTTTTTTCTGTGTTTTTTTTATATTTATTGATCCACAAGTTTAAAAAGTAGTAAATTTTAGGACAAAAATAATTGTTTGTATTATCATTAGGTCAAGGTTTTAAAGAAATTCTAAGGAGTTTATATGAAAGTGATCTTTTATTATTAGGGCTCTGTACATATTTTTTGTTCTTGACGCAGTGTGCCCGTCCGGGTAGTCGCTCTCTGACTTATAGAATATAGTTGTGATCAATACGGTTTTTCTGAAAGTTGTTAAAATTGTTTTCACGTGCTAAGGAGTTGCTGCCTAGTGTAATAGTACCTATTTGGGTAAACGATACGGGAAACACCCACAAAATAATAAAACAAAAATCTGGAAGAAACTTTTTTCAACAATCTCAGCACACGCTTTTACATCAAACCCTACCGTATTTTATGTCAGTCTAAATTAGCATTTATTCGCACTTTCTCAAATTAATTAATTGGATCCACCAGGAAGAAAAAATGGGATTTTCAATTTATTTCTGCAGGGAGTTATCAAAAAGGATGACTTGTTTGTAGATTTTTTATTTTTGTTTGCACACTAGGTGTTGAATTATAATTTTATTATGTTTTCTAGGTACAAAGTAAACAGAGATCATTCGAGATTGACTACAAGAATGATGTATTTCTTAAAGACGGAGAACCCTTTCATTACATTTCCGGTTCTCTACATTACTTCCAGGTGCCTCGCGCTTACTGGCGGGATCGTCTTCGGAAGTACCGTGCTGCCGGCCTGAATACTATATCTACGTAAGTACGGTTCTTCAGAATCGGCGATGAAATGAAAAAAAGAAAAGAGAAATTCTTTATTTAACCAGGCAAAGTTAGGGCCATTTGGTCCTTTCTTACACTTAACCTTTTAAAATTAGTTTGAGATGTGCTAAACTTCATAACGCACAAACTAAAAATCATATATTTACATATATTAAAAACAGAATAAATTTGAACAACACTCATTCACTCAAACATTCATTTGTTAGAGACCCCACACAAGACGATAACCTCCTTCACACATCGACAAAGGACATCCGCTGAAAGAATAATATTTTCAGTGACACCACAAACCAACGATGGTCCTTATTTGACTTCAGGGAATCAGGAAGATCATTCCATAGACGGCAAGCAGTCACAAAAATGCTCCGTTATTGACTGCTGTTGATGATTATTGATAAATATTAAATCACTCTGACGAATACTATAAAGAATGCCAAGCTGTACAAACATTCTCCAGGTGATTTAGCTGCTACAAAAACACTGTTGTTATTTTCGTCTGTTGGAAGTTAATCAAAACTATAAATCCACCTCAGTTTTTAGGTTCAAAATTAATACATGTATGTCGAGAAATAGGACGTAGTTTTTTGCAAAATTTCTAGTTTATAGGTTGTATTCTTCCAAAACGGAAGCAATTTATTTTTTAAAATCTAATAATATCTCAAAAAAGTTCAATGCTACTAACCATTGTCAACGGGCAAGTAGGATGCAAAATTTCGTTCATCTTCTGAAAACGTAATGTTTAATTGAGGTTGAATTACAATTATAAAAATAACTAAGTACACCTTATTCGTCCTAAGTACTACAACAATTTTTGGGCTATTTTAGTTTTTTTCTTCTATGCAGGAACGTCATAAAATTTAGGACCATTCAGTTATTTGTGTTTGAAGCCTAATAAAACAGTATGAATTTGCAAGAGTGATAATTTAATTTATTAAATTTTTTCATCTGTTTAGTAATTTGGCAATGTTTTGTAAAAATGGTATTTTTTAAGATATTAATCTCTGAAAAATCTAAGTGGCTGTATTCATTTTAAACTTAGACTAACTATGATTTTAAAATTTTGCACCAACTTATCTCTGGTTGATCTCAATTCATGTACCGAGCTCGAACCTGGTACCTAAAGTTGTTTGGAATTTATTACTAAGTATTCAATAAACAGAACTGTAGGCAGAAAACTGAGTGACTTTGGATATTACTGCGCTATTTTTTGTTTGGTTCGGCCTACTGATATACCAAGTTTCGGACATCGAATCTGGACACCCTATATTCCATGACACTATAAATTTGTTATGTATTTAGTTTAGACAAACCTATTGAAATAAATATTCAACCTAAGGAATTTTCATAATGTATTCTCTTCTAGTATTTAGATTTAAGTATTTGCATCTGTTAATTTAAATTTAATTTAACAGAAATGTTTTAAAATAATAATAAAACTGTTTTAATCGAGATATAAAAAAGAAGACCCAAAGCCCAAGGAAAAACTATTTACGAGTAATTCATCTTTTCATCTCTTGAGGGTGATTAGTAAACGTAAGATTACTTTTAACTATAAGGTTATCTAAATATGGTAGTGAAAAATCATGACATTTTTAACCTCTCTTAGTCAACCGAATCTTCTGATATTAATATTCACAGGGCTGAACGATTACCACCCTCAGAATGTATGCGCGTATCTATGAATTTTCCATTCATAAAAACTGAATTAAATCTCAAAGCTGGTAGAATTTAAATTTCCTAAAAAGTTAAATAATAATTCTACATAAAAACTTTATTGTACTGGGCTTAGCATCCTTTAAGGTTTAAAGGGTTGTAGTTAAATAGTCATATATTTCTAACTATTGGCTTTTTCCTAATTTTTAGGTATATAGAATGGAAATCCCATGAACCACTAAAGGGAAGATACGATTTCTCTGGTAAAAACGATTTTGAATATTTTTTAAAGTTGGCTCAAGACGAGGGTCTGCTTGTTATATTGCGGCCTGGACCCTATATTGATGCAGAGAGAGATTTCGTAAGACAATTTGACTGTTTATAGGTATTTTTAGTAAGATAATGCCCAAACTCATTAGACCTAAACAAATCAATTTTCCCAGACCGTTCTGTTGAAACTTAATAGTAATAAAAGATACTTCTAGTAGGAAGGTAGTTGTGATTATTATTTATCCATAAAAATAATATAAATTTTAGATAAAACATGATTTACTAAAACAACTGGAATCATTACATTCTGTAAATGATTTTATACATCATATAACGTATAGCGTATTCTTCTGTGACGTGTTAGAGTATAATACTAAGAATACAGTAAACAACAACTGCCATATTAGATAGTAAGAACTTTCTTTTATTGAAGAATGCTGTTGAAAAACTATAGTATTTATTTGATGACCATTAATTATTTGGTTTTATTTCTGTTTTTAGGGAGGATACCCCCCTTGGCTGCTTCACGAAAATCCAAAAATGGCTTTAAGATCTAATGACTCCAGTAAGATTAAGTTTAAGATTTAACAGAAGTAAATTAAGGAATTGGGAATTTCCCAGCTCACAATCTTTTTTTCGTTAAAAATGACTATATTTGAAGCTGGACTTAAAAATCAGCTCAATTAATTATTATTAGTAATGTGTAATGATCTCAAGCAAGAAAAAATGAAACGGCTAGAATACGAAAACACAAACATTTCGATGTTGAGATCGGCTAAAGGTGTTTATATTCAGCTTACTAATGTAATCTAGTCCCATGTTTTTTAACCTTCAGTGTCCAAGTTATAGTACCTTGGAATTGTTTTTAAATACTTAATATCCGTTAGCAGGCAAATGTTTTTTTTCAATACTTAATATCCATAATCAAGCAAAAGTTTTAGATAACTTCATTTAAGTTTAAATGCTTTGGAATGAAAACTTATTTCTGACCTAATATAAGGATGAATCCAAGAACATATTGCAATATATATTTTATTTCATTTTTAAGATAAAGGCACACAATGTGTATTAAAATTTATTTAGTAATATTATTTTTGTTACAGCCCATATAAACAATAATCCATCAATAATTTGTCTCATTCATTTAGGCCATACGAAGTATGTGTATTCCTGGCTTTCTGTGTTGTTTCCCCGGGTTCAACCTTTACTGTATGGAAATGGCGGTCCTGTAATTATGGTGCAGGTAAATGTCGAATAGAATCACCATTCGACTTTAATAAGAATATAAATTTCATACATTAATTTTATTAACTTTTATGTTGTGTTCGTGTTACTAGATTTTATTATTGATGGTTTAGTGCTTAAAATAGAATATAATAGAACTCGGAAGGGTTAACAAATGTAACTTGCATTATAATATATGCACTGAAAATTCACTGTGGCTTCTGTGTTGTTTTTTCGTTTTACTTCGTTTAATTGTTTTTTATGGTTTTGAAATCCTACTTTTCTTTCGTTAAAAAAAAATATCCTAGGATAATCTTTTGAAAGCAAAGGTTGGTTCCCTTGCGGTAAGTATTGCCAGTGTCACCGTCACCAAAAATACCGCCGATATCTGGCCAGAGGTTTCGGTTTGAAACCTGTCTAAGAATTTAAAACTCAAATATCAAGATATCAGTAGCCAAAAATACAACTCCAGTCAAATTCAGTACACTCTCGATCATCCGAGGTCGGCGGGTCCGAGGTGGCCTCGGATACCGAGAAACTCGGATAATACGGAGGTTACTTATATTTCGAGGCTAGAGTGTCATGAGACCACAGTAGAAAGTGTAAATTTAGTAAAATATTAGTGTTGCCGATACATACAGTGTAGAGGTCAATAAACAAGAATTCCTAGTCTACAAATCATTTAAATAAAGTACATTTATTTAAAAACAAAAAAGCAATCAGTTACAATTTGATAATCGGGCAAATCAAAATCACCACTGTTCGACGACAGTGAACTCCCGCTTTACATCCAGCAGACGACTCGGTCAGTTCTTCTATTTGTGATTTTGATTCGAAACACAAATCTAAGCGATTGTAGGGTATTCAAATCATTAAAAAAATATACTTTGAACAATTACTAAAATTTAATGAATAAACAAGTAATTACCGATAACTGTATATAAACTTTAAACAAAATATATGTTGATTATGTTATTTTTATATTTCAATTGAAAATAAAAAAGGTATATATTTTAGCATAAAACGAGCCCGGATAACCCGGAGTCACGGATAATCAAGGCTTCTCCGATAATCGGGATTGTACTACACGTATAAAATTTTCGCTATCACTTTTGTTTTACTGAATTTAAAATTTGGACAGGTTGAAAATGAGTTCGGCAGTTTTTATTGTGACCGCGCCTACACCAGTTGGTTGAGGGATGTTTTCCAGAGATATGTTGGCAATGCTGCAGTTCTGTTCACTACCGATGGACAAGGCGACGACTTCATGAAGTGTGGACCAATCCCTGGAGTCTTTGCTACGATAGATTTTTTTGTAGACAGTACAGGTAATGGATCTTAAAACATTTACCCTTTATGCCATGCTGACTTTGTTACTTTTGACAATAATTGAAATTCAATATATGGTAAGTAGGTTGAAAAATGCCTTAAACATAAATTATAGAAGATTAAAATTGCTGAGTAGTGTTTGCTGATTTGATAACATTTACTGTGATTTGTCAAAAGCTGACAGCATTTTATTGTTGAATTTCATTGAGAGTTATAATAACGATTCATAAAAAACATCTCATAACATTCAACATTCCTCGTGAGGATCATGTTGAAGCTTTATTTTTTCAAACTCCAGCTGTTTGTGTTTACATGCTTTTGCAACTTTAACTACATCGTTTGCATGTATAAGAAATCTTTGGCTTGGAAGGACAACAAATGGCGTTATTCAATGAATTTACAGTATTTTAAAGAATTAGGTCTTATTTATTCCCTAACACAAAAATCCAGTCCAAAGACACCTTTGGGTACTCAAGCTTAAAAATGTTCCCATAAGGAAACTTTCACCACTATTTTTAGTTAACTTCTGCTCCTGCTGCATCCAAATTGGTGGGAATTAAGATTAGATACATGAAACAAGAATTTCCTAGACTGAAATATGCCTAAATCAGTAATTTTATTATTTTCAAAATTGTTTTGTTATATGAGGTTGAGATCCCAGAACGGTTTGAAACTAGATTTTACTGATTAGCAATACCAAATATCAGCAAAAATCTTGAATAAGTATAACAAATTACATTATCCACAAAAAGTATTAAAAATCTTCTTAAAATAGAAACAAAGAAGTAAAAAAAGATTTTCGACGAATTTTTTTTAATATCTTGAGTGACAGACGGAGTCATAAGTTAACAACACGATTGTAACAGGAAATATCAAATCGTGGTTCGAGCCACTGCGGAAGGTCCGGCCCCACGGCCCCCTGGTAAACTCGGAGATGTACGTCGGTTGGCTCTCCCACTGGGGCAAGAAGGCCCCAAACTGGCCGGGGCAGGGCTACCTCGGTCCCACGGTCGACGACATCAAGTACACCTTGCGCCAGTTCTTGTCCACGAATGCCTCTTTCAATTTGTATCTCTTGCATGGTGGAACTAACTTCGGATTAACATCAGGTTTGCCTTAGTACTTTTAAAATGTAAGCGGGAATTATGTCATTAATGTTCTTGACTTATTCATAACAGTGGGTTTTCTAACATGAAAGTTCTGAGTAGACTGTTACTTTGTACAGGCTATTTACACATTTATGCCGATTAAGCTCAGATGTGAATTGACTTATTAAGTGATATATTGAAGTTTTGAGTTTGTTTTTTACTGCGGGGTTAGTTTTATTGTATATTATTGACCTTAGATGACTAGTAGAGGCAACAATTAATTGCTACAGCCTTTAAGCCAGTCGTTAATTTCTTAGAACACTCGCTAGGCTCGTGAACCTACATCTCACTAAAGGCTTAAAGTTCATTATACAATCGGTGCATAAATTACTATTATAGTTTATCCTTCATAATAAAATCATTTGCGTCCGAGGAGTTTTGAATTTAAGGAATTCTATGGTTTACAGGAGCAAACTACCAACCATATCTTCCCCAAGTAACATCATACGATTTCGGCGCTCCCATTTCCGAATCTGGGAACCTGACAGAGAAGTATTTTGCTATAAAGGATGTGATATCAGAGGTAAATCTAGTAAATACGTACCGTATGTATTGAAGTTAGTACTAATCAAAAGAAAAGTCCATTACACCAATTTTCTAGGGTGAAACCGTTGTACTGCGTAAATTGACATAATATTGTTTAGGTGATAGAAGTACTTCCTGAAAAAATATATTTTATGCGTTGTATTTTAATGTTACGGAACAAATATAAATGGTTTTTATCAGCCTTTCGTGGTAACACTTTCAAGATTCTTTTAAGTAACAGTAATGATTTGCTTATGTTTTCCAAAACGTTTATACACAGAACCATTACTTTTAGATTATAAATGATAAAGCGGAAGCGCCCAAACATGTAAGCAGATCTCAACAATCTGCAAAACCTTTACCACATGAGGTCTTTGGCACTAGTGTCGTATAAGGACCAAAATTCCCTTGGTTATAATCAAACTGAGAAAATCATATATTTAAAACAATAGTTCTCTCTTACCTATTTCATAATACAAATCATCATATAATTAATAAAACATATGATTAATATTTACATAATATTAATCACATTGTGATTAAACTAAGTAACGTAAGTGTATTATGTCTCCTTGGCCTTTAAAACTGTATAATAACACGTTGTATTTCGGTTACTGAGAATACTTTGGATGTTAAAATTTTTCACGAGTCCCTGGATCCCACTCATAGTACCAATACAATACCTACCTTGAACTTCAGTCCTTTCGCATCGTATTGTGGTCTATAGAACACCCACATATATATTATCAGTCATGGGTATAATATAGAATTTAAATTTTTGATAATATTCATAATGTCGTACATAACATTTTAAATAGATTTGTGCATTTTCAGTTTGTGAAGATTGAAGATGTAAAGATCCCCATAGACACATCAGCTGATTACGGGCCTGTCAAAGTAGAGCCAAAAATATCTTTGATCAATTCAGGCACAGGTGTCAACTTTGGGACGTTTTCTACACCAAAGACATTTGAATCGCTCCAACTCTATAGCGGCTTTATGCTTTACGAGACGGCTTTAACCTCAGATAAATCAAAAAGCAAAGAAAACACCTTACAGGTTGGCCCTGTGCACGACAGAACGATTGTCTTCTTAGATAAGGTACCTTACTCAGCACATGTTTACAAATATGATTTTTTTAAGTTGTCATTTTAACAGATTAAAAGCAGAGGAACATTTTTTTTATCTGATACTAGATATAATAGGGTTCTTAGAAATTTAAACTAAATTAATTCAAAAAAATTTGTAAATTACCTAGAAATACAGCCAAAGTGATCCGTCTATTGGTGAGAACTACCAATGGTTTCGTATTGTCATGGGTACATTTTCAAGTTCTAAAACATAAGCTATAACATTCTTCTTCAATTATGGTGTGGTTGAACAAACGTCAGACATAAAACGTACACAAAAACATTGAGACGAACAAACGGACACACGAACAAACATGTGTCCACACGGACACACATGTTTTGCCAGCGAAAGATGAATTATTACTCATCTGGTCATCCTGTGCGGTTCCGTACTGGCCACTTTTTCGTTTTTATTAATTTTTCGTGTGTCCGTTTGTTCGTCTCAATGTTTTCGTGTAACTCTGCCCTTTTTTTGCAGAGTTTTGTTTAAATTTGTTCATTATATAGCAAAGATTTTCATGAATTAAGAACAGTATAAATAATTTTTTATTTTACATTAGGCGTTTTTGAGATATTTAGAGGTGTTTAGCGTTATTTTTGAGTACCGAGCTACTCTATGTGCATTGGCAGCGTCGGTTACATCATGAAGTGTCCAATCACAACTAGAGGCTCCGACTGCTACAGCTGTAACATCCCGGTTGGTGAAAGACTGTAAACCTGTTAAAAGTGCCATATTAATTTCATTTGAAGAGTTTATATTTGTTTAAAGACATACTTGTCATACAGAAAAGGTCAAATAACTTAAAATACCGATTTGTGTTACTTTTACCTATAAGGTTTATATGACTGACTGCATTATCTAAGAAGTGGTTAATATCACATAATTAATACAATTGTAAGCAAAGACACGGGACTAAGGCTGTCACGAAAAAAGTAAAATATGTCAAATAAACTTGTGATAGATATTACTTTATCTTTTATCTTGTGATAATAATTCATTTCAGCGTGCCAAATATAAAAGTTTTACTTATTCATTGTTGTTTGCCTCCAGAACTGTTAATCGACTATTAAATTATGGTTTAAATACCTCCAGTCAACAGTTCTAATCTTGTAGATTCTCCTACATGTTTCGAAACTACCGTTTCATCGTCTGGGATGATCCAAAAATTGTCATGACATTAAATTCTTGACACTTAAATAATTTAAAAATTTTAAAAAC
The DNA here is from genome assembly GCA_035578135.1 of Flexamia atlantica. Lineage (NCBI taxonomy): Eukaryota > Metazoa > Arthropoda > Insecta > Hemiptera > Cicadellidae > Flexamia > Flexamia atlantica. The sequence goes on along the minus strand of JAQJVK010000011.1, from coordinate 4,779,665 downwards.
ATTTATAAATTCACATACACATAAAAACACTTAATAAAAAACCAACATTGAGTACTTGTGCTGGCCAGCAATAGACACCGACTGAGGAAACAGTCTACCCCACCCCAACTTGACCTTGAACCATCAGCTGATTTGTTGTTTTATCATGAAAGTAAGAAATGCGGTCAAATAATCTGTTCGAATTGTATTTTAGTTTTTCGTTCAAAATATTGTTGGGATCATTTTTGAAGGCGTTATATATATGAAGTTCTTCAAGTGTTGACATGAGGGGTGATTTTTTACATTTATTTAACACCTGCAAATTTGTCTCAAATTGATAACACTGTGGTTTTTCTCAGCCAGATGTTCGGCAAACATAGATTTTTGTGTCAGCAATTTTGGTTTTGGCATGTGTTCTGAAAATCTTTTCTTGAACGATCTGCCTGTCTGTCCGATGTAAAATTTTGTACAATCAGAACAATTTAATTTATACACTCCAGTTTGGTCTGCTTTATTTATTTTTGGCTTGTATGTGTGGGTGTTCAGCTGTTTTTCTAATTTGTTGGATGTTTTGCAAGACATTTTAATACCATGTTTTTTCAGTTCTTTATTTAAAGTGTGACAAAGTGACTGACCAAATTCGACTGAGATAAAACTTTGGGCTGTTTCTTGATTTGGTTTCTGTATGTTAGTTGAACTATTAATTTTCATTTTCTGTTTATTTATTAATTTATCTATTAAATCACTCCTATAGCCATTGGCCACAGCGATGTACTTTATTATTGATATTTCGTTGTCGTAATCTACCTTCTCCATAGGTATCGCTAAAAGGCGATGGACAAAACTGTTGTACGCTGCCATTTTATGGGCCATTGGGTGGTAAGATGAGGCATGTATTGTGTGGTCTGTTGCAGTGGGTTTACGATATATAGAAAACTTAATGTTACCATCTGCTCCTTTTCTTAAAGATAAATCCAAAAAATTTATGCTATTGTTGTTTTCTAATTCTAGAGTGAATTTCAAGTTGTTCGAAATACTGTTCAATTTTTTGTTTAAAAGCTGGAGTTGTCGGGCATTTCCTTTATAAAAAAGCAATGTGTCGTCAACATATCTTTTGTAGAATATTATACGACTGCTATGAACGTTGTCTGTTGAAAATATGTGTTTATTCTCAATGTGGTTGAGGTAAATTTCTGCCAAGATACTCGAAAGTGGTGACCCCATGGTTAATCCATCTTGTTGGATATAAAACTTATTATCAAAGCGAAAATAATTCTGGTTGAGTACAATATTTAGTAAATTCATAGTTTCATCTATGGCTTCAGGGCTTAGTTGAGACTGTTCTTTTAGGTTCCGTTCAACAAGAGTGAGGGTTTCTTTGACAGGCACATTTGTGAATAAATTGACCACATCAAAAGATGCCATAGTAAATTGTTCAGGTAATGAAGTTTGTTGTATTATGTCAGTGAGTTCTATACTATTTCTAATGCTATGATTGTTATTTAATATTATGTTATCTCTCAAAATTTTATCAAGTTTCTTAGCAAGCTTGTAAGATGGCGCAGATGTGAAATTAACCAACGGTCGAATTGGAGTGTTATCCTTATGGACTTTGGGCAATCCTCTCAAAGTCGGGGCCTTCGGGTCTATCATTTTTAAATGCCTTCGGTCCTCTTTAGAAAACAAAACTTTTACCTGGTTCATTTGACTTTTCAAAACATTATTAAACTTATCAGTTGGATCGTTCTGAATTTCTTGTATGTTATTACTTATAATAAAATCATTGACTTTTGCGTTGTAGTCATCAATGGTCATGATAACAATAGACTGACCTTTATCTGCTTTTGTGATCAAACAATTGTTATCTTTTAGTTTATTTTTAATACTTTCTAACAAAGTTTTATCATTATGGTTGATTCTATTATTCCAAATTTTATTGTTCTTATCTAATTGACTTATTTTCCTGTCTAAGACATGCCTAGCAACTGTCTTATTTTGGTCATCTTTGATGCTATTAATGGCTGTCTCAGCATTAATAATTTCAGAAATAATTTGTCTCTTCCAATTACTTTTAGCAAAATTGTGTTTTAAGCCTTTATTCAATATATTTATTTCAGATTCATCAAAGTATACATTAGTAAGGTTAACTACTCTTTTATAGAAAACATGATTTATTTTAATATTTTCTTTGGTGTTAACCTGACGTTTTAAAAGTTCGTCAATCTTTTTAGTTTGGTTCTTTTTCTTTTTAAACACATCTTTGTTGATACTCTGTTCAAGTTTATACAAGGTTTCGTCTCTTTGAGCAGGGTGTAATGCATTCAATAATTCCAGATGCTTCTTGTAAAGTAGACTATTTAACATGCTCTTTTTCCTATAAAGAAACTTAATTTCTTGTTTTATCCAAAATATTTCTGCTACTGACTTTGTTTTTTGTGCAACAAAAGATTTATTTCTAATTTTTACTTGTACATAGTTGGGTATTATTTGCAGATCTAAACATGTTTTATTAAATTTTATGTTTAGGTTAGTATTCAGTAATTTATGTTTGACATTTTTGTAATCAAAGGCAATTTTAGCCTGACTGGCAGATAACTTATTCATTGTTGTTTGCCCCCAGAACTGTTAATCGACTATTAAATTATGGTTTAAATACCTCCAGTCAACAGTTCTAATCTTGTAGATTCTCCTACATGTTTCGAAACTACCGTTTCATCGTCTGGGATGATCCAAAAATTGTCATGACATTAAATTCTTGACACTTAAATAATTTAAAAATTTTAAAAACATTTATAAATTCACATACACATAAAAACACTTAATAAAAAACCAACATTGAGTACTTGTGCTGGCCAGCAATAGACACCGACTGAGGAAACAGTCTACCCCACCCCAACTTGACCTTGAACCATCAGCTGATTTGTTGTTTTATCATGAAAGTAAGAAATGCGGTCAAATAATCTGTTCGAATTGTATTTTAGTTTTTCGTTCAAAATATTGTTGGGATCATTTTTGAAGGCGTTATATATATGAAGTTCTTCAAGTGTTGACATGAGGTGTGATTTTTTACATTTATTTAACACCTGCAAATTTGTCTCAAAATTGATAACACTGTGGTTTTTCTCAGCCAGATGTTCGGCAAACATAGATTTTTGTGTCAGCAATTTTGGTTTTGGCATGTGTTCTGAAAATCTTTTCTTGAACGATCTGCCTGTCTGTCCGATGTAAAATTTTGTACAATCAGAACAATTTAATTTATACACTCCAGTTTGGTCTGCTTTATTTATTTTTGGCTTGTATGTGTGGGTGTTCAGCTGTTTTTCTAATTTGTTGGATGTTTTGCAAGACATTTTAATACCATGTTTTTTCAGTTCTTTATTTAAAGTGTGACAAAGTGACTGACCAAATTCGACTGAGATAAAACTTTGGGCTGTTTCTTGATTTGGTTTCTGTATGTTAGTTGAACTATTAATTTTCATTTTCTGTTTATTAATTAATTTATCTATTAAATCACTCCTATAGCCATTGGCCACAGCGATGTACTTTATTATTGATATTTCGTTGTCGTAATCTACCTTCTCCATAGGTATCGCTAAAAGGCGATGGACAAAACTGTTGTACGCTGCCATTTTATGGGCCATTGGGTGGTAAGATGAGGCATGTATTGTGTGGTCTGTTGCAGTGGGTTTACGATATATAGAAAACTTAATGTTACCATCTGCTCCTTTTCTTAAAGATAAATCCAAAAAATTTATGCTATTGTTGTTTTCTAATTCTAGAGTGAATTTCAAGTTGTTCGAAATACTGTTCAATTTTTTGTTTAAAAGCTGGAGTTGTCGGGCATTTCCTTTATAAAAAAGCAATGTGTCGTCAACATATCTTTTGTAGAATATTATACGACTGCTATGAACGTTGTCTGTTGAAAATATGTGTTTATTCTCAATGTGGTTGAGGTAAATTTCTGCCAAGATACTCGAAAGTGGTGACCCCATGGTTAATCCATCTTGTTGGATATAAAACTTATTATCAAAGCGAAAATAATTCTGGTTGAGTACAATATTTAGTAAATTCATAGTTTCATCTATGGCTTCAGGGCTTAGTTGAGACTGTTCTTTTAGGTTCCGTTCAACAAGAGTGAGGGTTTCTTTGACAGGCACATTTGTGAATAAATTGACCACATCAAAAGATGCCATAGTAAATTGTTCAGGTAATGAAGTTTGTTGTATTATGTCAGTGAGTTCTATACTATTTCTAATGCTATGATTGTTATTTAATATTATGTTATCTCTCAAAATTTTATCAAGTTTCTTAGCAAGCTTGTAAGATGGCGCAGATGTGAAATTAACCAACGGTCGAATTGGAGTGTTATCCTTATGGACTTTGGGCAATCCTCTCAAAGTCGGGGCCTTCGGGTCTATCATTTTTAAATGCCTTCGGTCCTCTTTAGAAAACAAAACTTTTACCTGGTTCATTTGACTTTTCAAAACATTATTAAACTTATCAGTTGGATCGTTCTGAGTTTCTTGTATGTTATTACTTATAATAAAATCATTGACTTTTGCGTTGTAGTCATCAATGGTCATGATAACAATAGACTGACCTTTATCTGCTTTTGTGATCAAACAATTGTTATCTTTTAGTTTATTTTTAATACTTTCTAACAAAGTTTTATCATTATGGTTGATTCTATTATTCCAAATTTTATTGTTCTTATCTAATTGACTTATTTTCCTGTCTAAGACATGCCTAGCAACTGTCTTATTTTGGTCATCTTTGATGCTATTAATGGCTGTCTCAGCATTAATAATTTCAGAAATAATTTGTCTCTTCCAATTACTTTTAGCAAAATTGTGTTTTAAGCCTTTATTCAATATATTTATTTCAGATTCATCAAAGTATACATTAGTAAGGTTAACTACTCTTTTATAGAAAACATGATTTATTTTAATATTTTCTTTGGTGTTAACCTGACGTTTTAAAAGTTCGTCAATCTTTTTAGTTTGGTTCTTTTTCTTTTTAAACACATCTTTGTTGATACTCTGTTCAAGTTTATACAAGGTTTCGTCTCTTTGAGCAGGGTGTAATGCATTCAATAATTCCAGATGCTTCTTGTAAAGTAGACTATTTAACATGCTCTTTTTCCTATAAAGAAACTTAATTTCTTGTTTTATCCAAAATATTTCTGCTACTGATTTTGTTTTTTGTGCAACAAAAGATTTATTTCTAATTTTTACTTGTACATAGTTGGGTATTATTTGCAGATCTAAACATGTTTTATTAAATTTTATGTTTAGGTTAGTATTCAGTAATTTATGTTTGACATTTTTGTAATCAAAGGCAATTTTAGCCTGGTTTTTTATTAAGTGTTTTTATGTGTATGTGAATTTATAAATGTTTTTAAAATTTTTAAATTATTTAAGTGTCAAGAATTTAATGTCATGACAATTTTTGGATCATCCCAGACGATGAAACGGTAGTTTCGAAACATGTAGGAGAATCTACAAGATTAGAACTGTTGACTGGAGGTATTTAAACCATAATTTAATATAAAAGTTTTTCTGTTACTAATTTATGTTATAAAATATAGCTTTATAATAATTACATACATTCTATTTCAGCAATCACACACAGTTATAAATAGAACTGATGGTACATCATCTGTTACTCTTCCTCCTAATGGATCTGTTATATCTTTCCTTGTAGAAAACCAAGGACATATTGCCTACCCGATTATGGGCGATTTAAAGGTAAGCAGTTCCGGATATGTTTCCCTTTTAAGATTTTTACAAACATTTTCATTTGTTCATTCTATTCTCCTTGCCTACGATTATAGCTCAAGGAACTGTGTTTTGTGTAATTAGTAAAATATGCAATGCACAGTAAATGTAAAGTTTTATGCACTTGCAATGTTTAAGTTACATGTGGTTTGTCAGGCATTACAGGTTTAAATGCTTTGTGCTTTACTGGTCATTGTTTTTGCGAAACAAAAATCATTTACACTAATAAAAGTATTGGTGTCCATGCTTATTTTTTTAGATTTTTTAGTCAGAATTAGTGACACATTATAATTATATACATTCTTACTTAGATTATATCAGAGTTAGTTACAAAATAATGTTAGCCTTTATCGATTAATTCACAATGTTCAAGCAATAGATAATGTTTACTCCTCTACTCTACTTCATCCTAGTAAAGTAATAAAAATAATAGGATATTGATGTTGAGGTTTTGAAGATTTTGTTGTCTTTTGAGCTCTAAGAATGTATATAAAGTAAAAAAGTGTAAACAGATAAATAAAAACCCATGCAGTAAGAACTTATGATCTATTTAGTACATAGCTAGCAGAGGTTATAAATATTAAGAAATTATTGAAGGAACATAACAATTTCAAATTTTTGAACTATATTCAAAATCGATATTCACTCTTGTATTACTATTAAACTCCTATAAACTATATTCAGGCTAAGACAGGAAATGTACAAAGTTTTTGAAAAATGTAAAACAATTACAGGGTCTTCTAGGCAACGTGACCCTGAACGGCGACACCCTCGGCCCCTGGACACACACGGGATATCCCATGTCCGACGTGTCGTCCATCCCGGGCCTCCCCTCTGCCGCACACGTCGACCTCCCGGCGTTCTACTGTGGATCGTTCCAGCTGCCCGACCCTGGCCAGCCTCCCAGAGACACCTTCGTGGACATGACCGGCTGGGGGAAGGTAATATAATGTAATTAATATTAGTAAAATTAACTGTTTGAATTCCAACCTTTAATATAGAAAGACATGGGTTTTAAATAAAATTGTTATGCATGGTGTAAATAAGAAAGGAAGGTGAGTACATAATCATCTGGTAGTATGGTGTAGTTGAACGACCTAGCGGGCTTAGCGGTTTGTCAGCAGGACTAAGACCGTACACATAATAATTTGATTGGTTTGTAATGACTAGTTCGTCCTAAGTCCTAGTTGCGTGAGCTCAACAGCGTCACAGCAGCTGACTGTGCACACACCTTTTTCCCTTATGCCATGATTCTTTTGTAAATAGTATTTCTTGCTCCTGTAAAATGCACATCTCTATTTGAGATGTATAATACACAAAATTAAAAGGGCTTGAAAGCATTACATCCTACTTAAACATCGTAATTTTCTTATCTGAAATAAAATACTAATACCCTTAAAAGCATAATGTTTCACATTACCTTTAAAATCTATGTATCTCTTTTTTAGGGAATACTTTACGTCAACGACTACAACCTGGGGCGGTACTGGCCATCCCTCGGACCTCAGGTAACGCTCTACCTTCCCGCACCTTTCTTGAAGAAAGAAAACGTCTTTGTTATTCTCGAATTGGAGCGAGAAAATCTAAATAGGACCATCAGTTTAATTGATAAACCGAAACTTAATGAAACTCTGTCATTTAAGCACTTGAGTTACGCAGATTTTTCTGTTGGATATGAAAAGTATGCTTTCCATTACAGAATATAAAAAAATCATTGAAAAGTATAAAATGTGAGTGAAATATTACCCATACGGTTTTTTTCAGAAAAAGGTTGACAGTCCTGTTTTAAAAATTATGAATCAGGCGTTTTAAACAAAGAACATTGTGATATATTAATGAACAAAGTACTAATTAAACTACTGTGTAATGTGTTTTACGTATAGTCAAGGATTCAATATTTTATGTTGTTTCATGATTTGATAATATTTTACTTTATTTTATTTTCATTTCTTAGGATATTATTATTTTAGGATTAAAACTACTATATTGCATGTCATGTGTTTGCTGTAGAAACATTTCTGCCTTGTATGTAAATGTTTTATGACAATAAAAGAAATTAAATAAAATGTTCTAATCGATCTAACGGCCTCTTGCGAGTAATTTCTTGTTCTTGAACAGCGTTCTGAAGTTGATGACTTGAACCTCGGAAAACGCTTATTCTTTGAGCGATATTAATAAAAACCTACATTAGTAAACAAGGTTAGTTAAGTCAACTTGTGATTAACGCTAAAACTGTTGTGTTAACATTTTTACGATTAGTTTAAAGATTTTTAAAAGTTTTATAGAGAGGTTTGCCAACTACTTAGTGAGAATAGTACATGTAATGTCCGTGGCGAGTATTTAGTTGTAGGCGCTATCCCTAAGGGTCCTCTGTCACATTATTGCAGCACGGCTCGTCCTCTGTACTAGACAGCTTTGAGGATTGGGACCTCGCTGTGGCTCGACTGCTGTACGTTGCAAACGATAATTCGAATTTGTGGACACGAGTCGTTCTTAGCACACACTAACTAAAATGGTTGTGTTTTCTTGATATTCGTGCCAAGGAAACATTCATATATTCTGATATGAAATTTGTATTGAAAATAAATATTAAATTAGCTTGGATATAAATTTATGTATTAATAAGTAATTTTAAAGACATTTTATAATTTATTTTGCTACTGGCTTGTAACAAGATAAAATTAAATCTGGTTTGATCAAATCCTGATATAATTTAAATCTGATACTGTTTTACTAAATTATTATTTGAATATTCTTATTTAAGAAAGGTTAAGATAACTTCTCTCCCTTTGTTCAAAGCCCAGACTGTGTCGCTGCTTAATTTAAAGCTTTCCTCGGCCAGGAATTTCAATAATCTTTTTTAATATCAAATTGTACCGGGCAATAAATTTTAATTATTTGCAATAAATAGCATTAGTTAATTGCAACGGCAATCTTTAAAGCCAATAATACAAATTCACCTTTGATCTGTCATGTAATAATCTTGATACATCCAACACTTCTGTGTTTCATTATATGGATCAAGATAAGTTATTATGAATATGTAATTAAAATTTAGGAAAATCTTAAAATTAATGTAGGATGAAAAATGTATATACTGGTGTCCTAATTTTATTTATTCGTTGTGTATTTTATTATATAATTATTTAATTGAGGTAGACAGTTGATTTACCGAAAATACATTTAACCCATAACACGTGTTCAGTACTGGACAACGGAATCAAAAGTTGGTTTTAAGCGATCCATATTCCAGAGCTATAACATTTTAAATTATGAAAATTTACCCGTTCGGTGAACTTTGGGGGAGGGGATAAGAACAGAAATAAATCTATCAAAATTATTAAAGCATTCGTATTGATAATTTTCCATATAATCTGATAGGCCTATACCACATTGAACCACCATGGTGGCTCTACTAGAGGCTCAATATTTACAACGCTCCACAGTGCAGCCACTACATCTGCCACCAATGTAGAGCTCAGACCGCAAGAGCGAAAGAGCCCATGGAAGTTAAAAATGCACGTACTTTGGCGTTCGTATTTTTCTTAAATCTTAAAAACGACAACGTACGACGTAAATTTTGGATTCGACCATCGGTAGGTGTCCGGAGTGATAGATAGGCGTTTTCCGCACATTATTTAGACCTAAAAAATAACTCAGACAAATTGTTTGGTTGTACAGGGGTGAGTGTGGCTATTTCAACCATTTCCAAGCCTTCTTCTTTGCATCTCTGCCTAAATGCAGCCTGCTTGTCATATCCCATAAGCATGTCTATTTTAAAGTTTTCAATATAAAATGTTATATAGTCACGATACATTTGCATGTTTTCCGCACTGAACACAACCACTGAATCAGTAGTGTTGGTCTGGACTGGACTGAGCCGTGGCGTTGCAGGAACTGAGTGTGTCAAAAGAAACAACGTGATGATGTCATAGCGCCACATTCGATTGCGGCAACCAGGAACAGCCTCGGGCCCCCGTTGTTCGTGTGTTATGCTAGCCTACGTTTAAAAAAATACTTAGTAATTTTTAACCCTTTACAAATTTGATTTGATCTGATAAATTGATAGTAATAAATAATTAAGGCCAACAGTTTAATCTAAAAAAATGTATTGGCAAAATCAATGCGAACATAAATTTAAATGAACCATTCGATCAATTTTATTTTACTGAGAGTACATTTATATTTTGTGATTGATTTTCCTTACTAACCAAGATTAAAATTCGATTGGGGCCCGAGCTGTACTTGTGTAGGACCCGAGCACGCTGTTGTATACTAATATGCAAACAAACGAAATTGGCACAATATGCACCTAATTAAAAATAACTAACCTCAAATCTATAATTAATATTATTTTACTATATACAAATTCATTTATTTGAATTTTTGATTGTTATCTGCTGTAAAACAAGGGGCCTGGGTCCTGTGACCAGAGTTGCGCCAGCCCCATCCTTGTGGGGGCCAAGGATGATATAGTGGATCAGAAAATCGGCAGCCTTGGCCACCACACTTTTGGTGGAGCGTTTGGTGGCGCCCCCAATGTCTAGTGTATCATGCTCCGTACCACGTGATGGCTCCATGGTGGCCAATTGTACCATAGGCCTTAGAAAAACTATTTATGAGATTTTTAATTTTTTTGGTAGTATTGTTGCTGTAAAATATAAAACGTAGAAGTATAATTATAATGTAAATAAAACATATTTAACTTTTAATATATGTTCTAAATTCTTATCGTTTGATGTTGAATACTCCCAAATGACTTATAATATATGGAAAGATATTTTTAAATATTAAATGCAAATAAAACTTACTGCAATTATTGGAGTTAAATACCAATTATTACAAGAATGTTCTTAATTCCATCTCTTACAACGGACATCAGTTCCCTTGGTGTTCCTTCTTTTACTTGTGAAAGCGACATAAAAAAGGACCCTTTATTTAATCCCCCAGCAGTCGTGGCAGCGCTGTTGGAGCCAAAAGGTTAATTATAGGAGCGGACCAAATTACCTTCGCCCTCTACTCTCTTTGTCACTCGTCCTCTTTGACTTTTTACCTCAATTAGTATCTCTCTGAGCGTCCTATCCTAATTATGCGCTAAGTGATCTCTGTAATAGCTAATAATTAGTTAAATAATTCGGTATATGTGCCTGGCTGTTACAAATTTAGATTAAATGATTCACGCATCTTTAAGTATATATGCAAACACTTTTATAAATGTAATATTTGCAATGTTTTCATTTTAAAAAACAAAATATATAAAGCAACGATACATAAAATTATAATAATTTTATTATTAGCTCTGCATTTTGGGTAAACGGTTATTGGTAGAAAATTAAGGCAGTGTTATCATGTTATTAAAAAAATATCAAACTCTTTAAAATTTGGAACTTTTATTCTAGTCCTAAGGTGGATATTTTAAAATCCCAAAACAACAACGTCAATGTAATTCTTTCAATATAATGAAGATGGTTTAACAGCTTAAAAGAGCTGCTATTGCTTTGTTAAATGAGTCAATAGCCATTTAAAGGGAGTGCAGTTAGATTGACGATTGTTAGTACGATAGATTTGTGAACTATTCATAAGCTTTGCCATATTATTGACTTGGCAATAGCAGTTTTGAGATCAAATTTAGTTTGTATCACAAAAAAACCAAACTAAGTATTGTATCCGGTTGAAGCTGCAGGTGGTCTCTAGCTCTATAAATCTAAAACCTACGATGGAGAGAAAGCGATCATGTATATTTCTTGACCGCCTTCATTTAATATAATGATCATCTCTCTATAGGTTTTTATTTGTTTGGCTTCACAAGTAGTCGGTTTAGTTTACAAAATATCATGAAACAACATTCCTGAAGATTCCTGAGGGAAGCCAAGAATATATTATTTTAATCTATATATTTTCTCATATTAAGTAGCTAGCCAATAAATAAGATAATAGTTCAAAATAGTATGGAATTCTATCGGACAACATTTTTAAAGGCCCTTTTCTAAAATTCCTAAATATATTTCTTTCTATCTATGCAGTAAATGTCCTTAGCTAAAAAAAACCTATCATGCGGAATTTAGAAACCCTTATTTAGTTATCGCCAGCTCTTATTTGTACCAGTTTTGAAAGTTTAATCTTAAAAGAATACATTTTCAACTCGAACATTTAAATTATATGCGCCTAATTACCTTACAGAAATTATAATAAAACCTATTTTCTATAATCAAACTTTTAGACGAAGGAGTATGGTTGAACTTTTAGATATAGCAGAAACAACATTCCCCTAGATGTGGGATCGGTTGTGTTTGACTGGTTTTATTTCATAACATGGAAGGTTTCGACATGTGGTTGGGGTAGATATTCATGTATGATTTTATTAAGTATGGGTTTTCTTTAACAGTATAGTTCTTAAGTCAAATAACGTTTATGGGAATGTATGGTAAGTTGACGAGGGTTAAGTTATGAGGTATTAACGAAAATTTATGGAATATATTTGGAAGGAAGTTAAATTGAAACGTTCACATGTGATTTTCTCCAACATTTCCTCCTGACAAATAATTCACGTTTGATCTTCGAGGTGGGAAATGAACGAGGCCAGAACGAGACAGTTAAAGAACTGAGTCCAATTAACCTGAATGTCTCTTTGTTCTGTTCTTGTGTCTTTTATACGCCAATTTAGCATCCCCGCCCAACGTTTCATCTTCGATCCCATCCGTTTCACTGATTGTCTATTTTTTCATGCATCACTTTCTTTTTTGTGTCTTGGTTGCAGATAGCTACCTATAAAAATATACATCATTACCGCCGTTCGCCTTAGCGAATATTTTGCCTTCACTGTACCTGATAGGTATGAAATGCGTTTGGAAATTGTAATTGAATACCCTACATATTTGATTTTTTATACAATTACACAGGTGATAGCAGTTCACCACTTTACTTAGCTAGAAAAAAACGCTTTAATTGGTATCGGCAATCTGCCAACAAAATACTAGTTGTGATGTAACACGTATGTAGTACCTATCAATATTAATGCACCATATTACAAAAAAAAGTTTAAAATCATGTAATTAGTAATAATTTTAATGTCAGTGCCATACTTTATTTATTTATTGTTTTATTACTCAATATTTCCATGGTGGTACTGTAGAGAGTTGATTGACTGAAAACATATATAACTCATACACATGGTCAGTTTTGGAAAATGGAATCAAAAGTTTTTCTGAAGCAATGCAGAGGTATGCTATTTTAAATTATGGACTGTTAAACTAGTGTGGTGGATGCTGGGAGGGGATAAGCAAATAAATAAATTTTTTAGAACTAGTAAAGTGTTTATGTTTATAAATTTTAATTTCACTTCTTAGTATTGATGAGACTTTTGAATGTGTAGTAATGTTGCTACTGTAATACTTATGTACCTGTTCATATCAATAGACCATATCTAATGGATCAAACATGATTATATAAATTAACTGAATTTCCAATGTCCCCTATAGAATATTATCTATTTCCATAGGTCTCGGCACAAGATCTAACACCTGAGCCAACTTAACTTCATTTAGGGATCCCACGAAACCCAAAAACATAATTCGTTCATTTTGAAATGTACAATTTTTCGATTGTATTTTAAAAATATATTTGAATTTATAATATATATATTATATAATTCTTTGATTACGACTTATCTTGCTCTTAGATAATGCAGTATGCTTTTCCAATGTTAACCTAATAAAAAATACTTACCGTTTTTTTAAAGATGGTTTTGTCAATAAATTCTTTTACGTTGATCTAAAATACGCTATTTTAATATTCCTTTGGCAGCAACCTGCGTACTCTCATCCCAAGTTCACTTTGTGGGAAAATTATATACCAGTCATACCATAATAGTCCCCCTACTACCTTTTTCTCTATATTTCTTTCAAATATCTATCCCACACCACCTTCATTGTTGTTAGGCTGTTCATACTTTATATTGAGCGGGTACTCAATCTCGGCCACCATCTTGGATCCTCCATATTGGACCCAAAATAATGTTTCCATAAATATCATATTTATGCTGCTTTTGATGGGGCGAAATGTGTTTTAAGCATCTGAAACATGCTTAGTATGAACATATGCTGCTACGAGAATAATATTCACGGTTGTATGAAAATGATATGGCCAGTTAAAATAAAATATATTTTTGCTTATTTTATAGATAGTGTCAATTCGTGTTTGAAAATCTTAAAATCTTGTCATTTGAAGATTTCTATTACAAATATCAAATATAGTTAAATATATACCTTTTTAGACAAAATGTCTATGTTATTTTGTGTACCCATATACGAAACAGATAGACAACACCATCCTCCCCTTCGTTGTATTAATTAACACGGGTGGTGAATATTGAATGTAGCCACCCTTTACGCTTGTTCGTGGTCTACGCGTGGGTTGCATCCTCAGTGAAGCATTATCTACATCGGATCTTGGTCTGACTTACAAACTTCAATATCGAGAGAACCAGCCTTAAAAAGTTATTAAAGTCAGATAGTTTGAAATTTTAACGTTAACTTGATAACTTCCCAACAATTAGTACTTACAACAAGTTGACTTTACAAGAATCGGGAAAATTCAGTTTTCAACCTTTTTATATAATTTCGCTTTTTCTTTGCATAACATATTTGCAAGTATATAGTGCAATAAATTACTCGTAATAAAAACAAGTAACACTAAGTCACTTTCATGCAGGTTGTAGCGCTACATACAGTATACTGACTGCCAGGAATCGTTTTCTTTAAATTGCCAATATTTTTTGGTTTTTAGTAGGTTTTTGGTGTGATAAAAAATAAATTTGATGCTGGAAAAACTGGTGCTCCAGATATCATTAGTCTTATGCCAGACAAAAACTAAATAATAAAGGATCGCTTAGATCAATCGCCGTTTATACTTGGCGAGCTTTAATTTCTCAATAATCCTTTCATAAAAGCTATCGACACCATTCCCCTAAAATGTTTTAAAGGCGTTTATAAGTCAAAAAAATATTACAGCAGCGCCGTTATGTTTTTTTTTTTTGACAAATTTAATTCATTTGTTATTCGATTAACAAGATTCTAGATTTCAAAACCCTACCTATTTATATCGATTTTAACCCTACCTCTAGGGTAATGTGCAGTGTTGCAGAAGTATCTCTATGAACAGGGTGTGCCAGAGCTACTTCCACAGGACTGCACATTACCCTGTGAGAAAGGGTTGTTTCCCCCTCTCCCATAAAAAATTGGAAATTTAAAAAAATTTGAATTTTTTTACGATTTTTCAGCAATATTTTGTACTAGTTTTTAGCCACATATTTCTTTTTACCCTTTTTTATTGAGAAATAAGAGCCCGCTAGGTATAAACAGCGATTAATTTAAGCGCTCCTTCATTATTTTGTTTTTGTCTGACAATCGTAGTCACATAGTGCTGTCGCGACCGACCATGTAATCCTCTATTTGTGAAGATAAAGTGCTACATTTTATAATGTTTCTCTATCCGCTTTCTTTATAAAAGAAAACCCGAGTAAACCTTACCTTTACTAATTAAAGTAGAATATATTTATTTTATATAATTATTTTAATAATATATTATAAATATATATATATTTAAAAATATAGCCAAACATAAAACAGTTTTTTTAATTCGTATGAATTATTGATTAGTTTCTAAAATATTTTACAATATACTGAATCATTTATTTTTATTTCCATTACAATAAAATACTACAGTAGATTAATAAATTTACAGTCTTAACAGCATTAATTTTTGCGGTTTTTAATTTAGTCGTCATCATTTACCTTTATTTTATTTGACTTTATGGTATTGGCCAGAAGCTTTAATAAATAACATCAAGTTGTTAAACGAAAATTAAGGTGAACCACACCTATTATGTGTTTAATATTATGCAACTAAATGTTCAGAGTTGTACGAGTACTGAGAGCTCAGTTATTTAAAAGGACCAACAATTTATTTTTTCATAATAATATGCTACAGATGTTTGCTGATTATGACCCGTAGCATTTCAAACTTATAATTCAGCCATAGAAATGTTTTCCAGACGATAACGCCAGATGGTATTGCAGCAGCAAAGTGTTTAGCCAGCTAATCGCACTAGCTACTTCAGGGTTAGGTTATTTTGCCAGTCAATCTTGCCACAGCAGCGGAGTGTTTTGCCAGTCAATCACGCCAGAATTGCAGCAGTGGAGTGTTTTGCTACTCAATTACACCAGCATTGCAGCAGCGGAGTGTTTTGCAACTCAATCACGCCAGCTAGCATTGCAGCAGTGGAGTGTTTTGCCAGTCAATCACGCCAGCATTGCAGCACTGGAGTGTTATGCCAGTCAATTGTTTTAGTATTGCAGCAGCGGAGCGTTTTGCCAGTCAAACTTGCCTGTATTGCAGCAGTGGAGTGTTCTGTGAGTCAATCACGCCAGTATTTCAGCAGTGGAGAGCTATGCCAGTCAATTGTTCTAGTATTGCAGCAGTGGAGTGTTTTGCCAGTCAAACTTGCCTGTATTGCAGCAGTGGAGTGTTCTGTGAGTCAATCACGCCAGTATTTCAGCAGTGGAGAGCTATGCCAGTCAATTGTTCTAGTATTGCAGCAGTGGAGTGTTTTGCCAGTCAATCACGCCAGCATTGCAGCAGTGAAGTGCTAGTGACAGTTAGTGATTAGTTATTTGTCACCTGTTTCATACACTTGTCCTGAGTGCCGGCTGAGCAACAATTCTAAACCATATTTCTCTGTCAATCTTAAACCACTTCATATTTACAATTCAGAGTTTCTGCAAATTTAATTTGTTCAAGTCGACCCTTATTAATCTTAAGTATGGCTGAAAATTTAATTAAAACACGATTAAATATAATAAAAATAAGTGATTTATAAATTTAACCGAAGTCCCATGACCTGCCTGTTAATTTTCTCAGATAGTCAGAGATTTGAAAAATAATGACGTGATCGTAAATCAAATCATACTTAAAATAAATATATTTTAGAGATGTTTATACAAGCAGCGAACATTTATACCAATGATAACTATTTAAATGTTTTCCAAAGTTTATTCCGCAAACAAAAATTATGATAGAAATTTTATCGAAGTAATTAACGTTTAAAACAGCCCATTTATTTCTCCAAAGGTAGTTTCGCTTGTTTTCGTTTACGAAGAATCATCGCTAGTACATTGTCTCAGTTTAAAGGATGAATAAATGTTAACAGACAGATGTAAAATAAAAACAAATTAGCCATGGGATGATTTGATGCAGGTCTGAGTAAGTGTAACATCCAATTCATTCGGTTATTCTTTCCATTCAATCATAAATAGCATTTGCTTTAACGTTTTCCTAGTTGTTTATGAGCAGATTTGGTTGATGTTTTTGTCATCATCAATCTCAATTTAATATAATGTAATAGACAGGTTTCTTTTCTGAAGTGTAATTGTTTTTGACGTTCCAGGGTTTGGGAGGCTTACTAACAAAACATTTTCAAACACGACACAACCGAATGATTTAACTTCTGCGATATATGAATAATTAAAAAAACGTTTATTCAAAGAAAATATGTACAGCTTTACAAATATAATCCAAAATGTATAACACTGTAGCAAATGGAAAATAAATTTAAGAATTTTATTACAATTTAATTGGCTGCTAAAGAAAAAAAGGAATAGTCTTATGGAATCAGCAGGCATAGGCAAATATCTGTGCGTCTGCTGCATTGCAGCATAAAAATATAGCAAGTTTTACCTCGTTATTGGAAATAAGATATCGTCGAATTTGCGGGGTGCGATGCAACTGTGAGATTTTGTAGCCGAGGTGTAACGAGAATAAAAATATTGTGGATAGTTTTGAGTTACTGCATGGTTTTACAATAGAGCCTGGAATTAGCAACAGCGAGACGAAAAAAGAGTTTCGTCTCCAACGACACTTCCTATATGTATTTGTAAAGTCAAAATATGACCATGAAATGACCTCGATAGATTCTATGGTAGTGTTATGGTAGTTTTTCAACATAAAGAAAGTTTTACTAGCTGAAACATGGAGTAGAGATATTGTTTTGAGATGCGACCAAAACTTTTGGCGTCGTCAAACGATCGAAAGTTTTCGTGGCCGAAATACAACCAAGAAATTTACCAGCCGTTTAACAACTAAGATATTTGCCGAGATTTTACGGCCATTAGAAGAAGACCTTGCAGCTGTAGGCTGCTGTATGACTGAGAGATTTGACGATAACGTCGCTACTGAGAGACAATTAGCCACGAAATGATAATGCGATATTTACTGACAGCAAAATAAGGTCATGAAATTACTGAGGAACTTCCTGAAGACGAGAAATTTCTGATACATTACAATTTTTTCGGACCCAATTTAAAAATCACTACGTTGGTACGATTAAAAATACTTTTCATATGTTTGGGTGCTTGGGCCTGCAAGTATTCCCAAACTCCATTCTCAGATAATTATTTAATTTGTTGCTAATTACTCGTATTTTTTAATAAAATATGCAACTAATTCAAAAATAATGTAATTTATAATCAGTTAACCAAATTTTGAAGATTTTTAATACCAAACCAAACCAGCCAAAACTTATTTCATTGTCACTTAGGACTTAGAACTCAGCAACTTACAGTGTGAATGATAGCTACAGTAGGCCCCACTATAGTACTCTTATGATTAATAAGTGAAACTTGACCAGAGTAATTACTGTGATCGATAAATAGATATTTCAGTATTGGAAGTTAATTATTTGAAAATATTTGGCAACACCCACCTTAATTTAATGATGTGCTGATTCTCGTCGTCAAGTTGTTAACAATTGTCACACACGACACAGACACCTGATTGTCACACAGACACCTGATTGTCACACAGATACCTGATTGTCACACAGATACCTGATTGTCACACAGATACCTGATTACACAAAAACTGTCCCGAAGTTAAGCGTGAAAACGAAAAACATCACGCCCCTTTGGGGATATTAAAAATGTACATTTAAGATGTATTTTGCAACTCCTGAAGATGCGTGATGTTTTCCAGTTCACGCAAAACGTCGGTGCAGTTTTTGTGCGATCAGGTATCTGTGTTCGTGTGTGACAATTATTATCAACTTGCCGACGAGAATCAGCATATCATTAAATTAAGGTGGGTTTTGCCCAATAATTTCAAATAATATATTCACCCCGCCAAAAAAACTTTCATGTCATTTTGATCTAGTATTGGCAGGTAACTCCATATTTGTAAAAGAAAACCTCTCTTTAATACGACGTTTAATTTATATATTTATGTAACAGCGATACAATCAATCTATTTTGAAAAGTAAGTGTAAATCTTCATATAACTTAACAACGTTTATAAAACCGGAAGCTCGTGAATGAAGAGCTCGTCTTTCAAGCATCCAGTGGCATGACAGATTTTGGTCTGATTTGACAGGTGATACGAGTGGATGTGGAAAGAATGTTGCTCTGTTAGTAAAATATCCCATGTCATCATTAAGAGAGCATTTGGCGATATTTATTAAACAATGATTTAAAAATAGCTAAATATTCCTTGTGCTGTATGTGTTTCTTTTCTCTGCTTATTTACTTGTAATATGATTTGTTGTGAACTTTCAATGCCAAGAAAAACATTTAATCATTTTACTGTTTGTTCAACGAGTAAAGTGGAAGTAAGGCGAGTTTAAATGTAAAACTTTAAAGAAAGCCTAAAGATTGATTGATTTGGTTCTGTTATAAATGCGGTTGATTTGTTTTAACTCTAATCAATTCTCTACGTGGCGCTTTATCAGAGGAATCCTAAATTAAATGTAAATTATTTGTTTTGTATATTCTCATACACTAATCATGATTTGTCAGGGTACATTTCCTTTTCCTTTCATCTTTTAAACTGCTATTTGTATAGTTCGTTTTAATAAATTGAACTAAGTGCAAAGACCGATTGAAAGTCAATACAGTATAATTGCTTACCTAAAACATATTATAAGACTTTAAATTAAAAGCTTTCGATTATATTTGCGTTCAATCAGCGAACAAGTAAATGGGAATATTATATTTGCAATTAATATTAGTCTGGAAAATTAATTTAATTTAAATTTCCTTTTATAACGTGCTTAAGTTAATAACGTAAATTATACTAGTATAGGTTAATATGGGTGTTACTGATGTTCTTGAATGCAATCTATAGAGTACTGAAAATTGATTAATTTTTAAATTTAAGTAAATATTTTACTTCCCAGACGCATTTATATTCAAACATTGTTAAGTTAAGAAATACGAAATAGAAAAGGATCTAATAAGAATGTTTTGTTTGGAATAAATTATTATACTCCAATAACTTCTATGTTTATGCGGATTGTAGTGGTTAGTGTTAAAACGTTTTCTTTGATATCAATCTCAGTTTTTCTAAAAATAATTATATCTCCTCTCAATACTTGCTTGTTAAAAATCGTCTTCAAACATTTTAATATTCACCCTATTATGAAAACTAACGATGAATGAGGGACTTAGTGAGGATCGAAGATGAAAAAGTTTGGAAGAGTGACTAAATTGGCGGGAAAAAGACAAGAGAGCAGAACAAAGAGACATTCAGGTTAATTGGAAACACTGTTCTTCAACTGTCTCGTTCTGGCCTTGTTCATTTCCCACCTCAGAGATCAAACAAGAATTATTTGTCAGAAGCAACGTAAAGGAAAATAAAATGCAGAAGTTCATTCTATACGCTTATTCTAACTACTGAAATTGAGGTCATGCTTATATGAAATCTTCAAACGTTCAAAACGACCATAATATTCAAAGGTATTACCTGAATACCTGAACATAATATTCAAATGTATTACCTTCTAAAGGTATTACCTTTGGAATTCAAACGTAAAATTAGATATTTTCTGTAACCTCAAGAATTATACACATATAGTGATAAAAGTAATCCATCTTGATTAAACTATTACAGTTAATGTCTGATATAATGCAGTTTAAAACTGTGACGAACAATCTTACAGTTTCTATGACATCTTTAAAAATCTCTAGGCAGTTTGCAGCAAAATCGAAAATGCCAATCACTAAGTGGGATCCAGATGTTATGATTTAGGAATTTGGTTATGTGTTGTATTACTAAAATATAAAATGTTTGATTATTCTAAAGTATTTCTTTAATCAAGTGTGTTAGATACTAAACACACTCAGCCAAACTCGAGCACAGTATTAGGCTGTAGAGGAAACCAGGGATAGCGCCGAGATACGCAAGACTTGTGCATTGACTCCCCAAGATGACCCAGCTAGATGCTGAATTAAATTGGCTCTGGCCCTTACTTTTGCTGCGGTTTTCTCTCAGTGCGTTTTAAAAATCAGCGTGCTACCCAAAGCAACTCCCAGATACCGAGGATGTTCATTATGATGTAGTTGGACGCTTCCAAAGTTTACATTCAACTTGTAGTTAGCCAGTTTTTTGTTGAGATGGAAACAGGCTACTTCAGTCTGGCTCGGATTCGGTTTGAGCTTCTATTTGTCAAGGTACCTTTTCATAGTTTCAAGGTCTTGTGTCATAACAGCTTCAGTTAGACCCAAGTCTTTGTTCTGAGCCGCCAGAGCAATCAGGTATTACAGGTACATTATACTAATCAAAAGAACTGATAGCCAAAGGGTTGAGAGTATTATGCTTGTCATTCGTCAGTGTCAGACCTGTTCAGACGATGTCCGATAAAAACACAAGAGTCACTCTGATAACACCAAATATATTTAAGTATTATGGGTTGCTATCTAGCGGACATTCATAAAAACATCACTCCAAATATAACTGCAACCGAAACTGGGGGCATAAACAAAATGTTGCAACGAATGATATTTGGTTATTGAACAGTCTACCTCAACCTAAATATTTATTTTTCATCTCTCTTGCATAAGTTTCTCTGGTAGGGACTTTGTACTTCCGTATTTTCGTATGTCTTCGCAAGGAGCAGGCTTATCATCAGCGAAAATTAAGTGTACTCCCTATCCCTTTTCATGGTCTCATTAATTCGACTATAGCCTGAACAAACTATTATCATTATCATTATAAATCTTTTTTTGATAAAAAAACTTTTCTGTCCGTACAAACAAGTCAGTACAAGGTAGAACGTTTATTTTGGAGATTAACTGAAGGTTGGGATCACATAATGTGCACGCCGGATTTCACTTACGGTTTAGAGCTTAGCCACAGGGATGGATTCCACGGTATTCCGTAGGTTTTATTTGCCTTTTTTAAACGAATTGACATCACTTGAAATTATCCTTAAAGGTAACCATAAAAAGCAGCACTTTCATAGAGCAAGCAAGAGAAAGACTCTCCCAAGCGAAGCAAGGACATTCACTTACAAAGCTACGTTGGTTTTGTTAATAAAATCAATACAAATCACAAAAAAGATACTGATGACAGAATAATGAATAACAAAAAAGAAACACCGATCATGTAATAACATTGAAACAACTTAGTTCTGTGGTTAAAAATCAATATTAGACATTTTGAAATAGACAAAAGTGTTTGACATTCTTTGTCTTCCATTACTTACATCACAAACTATATTTATTGAGTTTACTTATATCTAATAAAAGTGATTGATGAATCAAGTACATTATGTTGGACAAAACATACGACGCTTATTAATGGACAAGTCCAGTAGCACTGAGGGTTGCATCTTTCATCACGAGAAACCCATGGTTAAATACGAACAATAACCATGGTTGGATTGATTATCGAATGTTTATGATTGAAATGCTGGTTGAGAATTCCTCAACTATCCGATTTCTTTAACTTTGGTTCATTAGATTTGAAATTAAGTTTATGCCTGCTATAAATTGTTATTCTTTATAGTATACTTTAAAAAAACTTACTGCTTTTCCCGTATTTTAATTTAAAGACATAAAACGACCGACATTTTGAAATTTACCATTCGGTCGTGTTATTTGGTTTTTCATAAACTGATCTAGACTAGCTGTTAAAAAATCCTGAGTTCAAAAAACGGTAAAAAAAGTCGGTGATGAAAAATTATTAGGTCAAAAACATAAAATGGCGCATGTTGTGGCGCATGCATCATATCAACTTTTTCCTTAGTTTAGATGTAGGGAATCACAAACTGAAGTCCTGAAAGGTTTTAATGGACACCTTATATAATAGGTAATAGTATATTTCACTACTAGTCACGAAAGTAGCCCATTTCGGGGCAAGATAGTGTTTGACTTGCGAGGCGTAAGCCGGGCAAGTAAAACACTATCGAGCCCCGAAATGGTACTTTTGAGACGAGTTGTGAACAGTACTTTTCATCACGATGCAAATAAGTGACCAAACTTTTAAAAAATTATCCAAAATTTCATAATTTAGTAATTTTTCTATAAGTAAACACAATACGGCTGAACTGTCTATTTTAGTTTATAAAGTCAGCTGGTTGAACTGTCAAATTAAGGAATTCGTTTGTTTGGGTACGGCAAAATTTTGTTTTGGTACGGAAATGGTTTGTTTGGGTACGGGAATGAAATGTTTGGGTACCGAAACAGCAGCTGATCATTACTTGTTTTGACGTAAGGAAATCGAGTGTTTTCGTAGATCTCAGCTGAACGGTAACGGGCAATTTTCGTATACAGAGTGATGAAAAATACATTGTCGTAAACCTTTTTTTATTATATCCTAAAAACAACACAGTGTCTATTATAATACTTAATTCTCTTCAGTGTTTCAGTATATACTTTTGATTACACAATTTTATAATAACTAATCAACAGTAATTGTATTCTTGGATATAACTAATATAATTAGTTTATTTTATATCACTCTTTACAATCCATACACACTAAATAACTCTAGTTAGAATAGTATACAAATATTATATCTCGAAGTAAATCGCCTCCGTTTTAAGACTGCCTAGGTATATCACTAAACTCGTAAAACAGTTTAAAAATTTCTTTATTCCCAACCAAAATTCTTGTAAATATGAACCTCAGGTACTGTTTCAAAGCGGAAATCCTGGACAATACTACCGTGATTTATTGAATTTCCTCCCCTACCCATTAGATATGCACCACCGAACATCGGAGGCCCTAAGTCTTATATTAATTAACATTGTTGCTGTTGCATATTAAAACAAGTGGATCCTGTGGGGATTGTTTAGTTGAGAAGGTGGATATATTAACAAGGAATAATACCATGGGAAATGTCATTATCACTTGTGAACGTAAGTCGCTACAAATAAGTCTTAAAACTTGGTAAGAATTTCTAACAACAAATTACAAGAAAATGGAATATAGATAAAATTTATTAAATTTTAATGACAAATGTGAAAAATATTCTATTGTTGCAGGGTTTCAGAGAGAACGTGATGGGTGATGAGGAATTTTTACCATGTAATTAACACCCACAGAATCAAATTAAAGTTGCCACTATAACCTACGTCACATACTTTAGGACATTACTGTAATAAGGATGGACTTGTTTTAATTATATAACAGCTGCGACTTCAGTTTGTACTATATTTTGCAATCAGGTTTGCGGCATTGTATTCAATTTTCAAAGACCTTCAAAATGAGGTACATAATATCGAGGTAGGCATACATTACAGAATTTCAAATTTTCTATCGTGGACCGTCCTCTGAGCATGAAAAAGTCATATATTCATACCAAAATGCTTGTTATTGTGTCAAATACACATTTGCAAAGTTTCATAATTTATTTATTTGGAGAGATATATCAAATATTCCAGACTTCTCTAACCCTACATTTGGGACAAGGCAGGTATTATATAGAAAATAAATTTATTGGTACCTGAAAAGAAAGCAATAACTCAACTTTCTGTCGCAATCTAAGCGTTCTTTGGCTGTATAAATTCTTCATTTTAAAAAGTATTCATAAGAGAACGTCTGATTCACAAATTTTTAGTTAAATTATTAAGTTGCGTTTTTAAAACGTTGTTCTGTGCTGTAGCTATTTCTTTTAGAGGGTGTGATATTACTGACTGTATTCCTGATAATTTTAAACCCACCAGTTCTTGAAAAAAATAGGTAATCAGTGGGAATGAGGGCGAGGGGATCGAAGATAACAAGTTTGGATCAAAACGTAAATACACGGGAACAAAGACAAGGAACAGAACAAAGAGACATTCAGGTTAATTAGACTCAGTTCTTCAGATGCCTGGTTCTGGCCTTGTTCATGTCCCACCTCAGATATCAAAAGTGAATTATTTTCTGGGAAAATATAAAAGACAGCAACACGCAAAAGTTAAATTTTAAAGTTTCCCTTGAATCTAACCTGTTTTAATAAATTAATAAAGTACCCGTTTACCTGTTAAGTTCTAGTACCTGTTTTATTAATACCTGGTACAATTTGTTAAAAAAAACTCGGGATTTATCTTTTATTAAATTGATCAGTATGATAGAATACAAATAATTGTTTTGCCCAAAACTCGAACCCAATGCATAAATAAAATAAAAATTAATAAAACTAAAATGTAAAAATAATAAATTATTTTGAAATTTTTACTACAATTTTAATGAAAATTTTAAAGTTATACTGCGTGTTATCCGAAAGTTGGCTCATTGTGGCTTACACTGAAACAGATACTTTAAACAGAACAAAGAGGAGTTTAAGCGTCCCTTAAATGAGAAGGTAGTGGCAGTAAATACACTTTATGAACATCAGCTCTTGATCGAGAAACTGTTGATTAATAGAGCCATTGGCCACAACCAGCTAAGCTTGGAGGGCCACTGTATACCCCCTCCCCCCCCGAGGGAATTTTCGATAAATACATTTTTTTGTTGCTACTAATGTTTTGCTTGTTTGCCAGTTTAATTTTTTTTGTGGGCTGAATGAGTTTGGATTCACCTCTGATTATGAGGAGTTGATTCCTCGAAACATGTTTGGCATAGTCAGCAAAGCTTTTTTTTATCTACAGGCTATTACGTAAGTAATAAATATTGATAATCCACTTCTAAATCTCAAAATTTCCCAGAAAAACAAAAAAATCGATAAATAGTTGTAAAAATTAGAATAGGACCATTAAAAAGGTATCTTCATTGCATTTTTTACACTTATTTATTGAAATATTGACTTGGGACCAACGTCTATCATTATTGGGTGGCTAATCCTTTATTTTGATAGGCTAATATTTTGATAGCTAATCCTTTATTTTAATAACGGCGCCATCTTGGATCCGCCATATTAGATAAAAAATTGTTTTAATATAAAGATGGTGTTGAGTCATATTATTATGAACTAGATTTTTCCGCTGATTACAATGCTGAAATCCGTTTTTAAAAATAAGCATTTGTTAGGAAGTTATGCTCAAATAAAAATTTATCCCTAAACATTTCTTTTGGACGTTACATATTTTCAATATGTTTCGATTATTTTTATTATATCTCTCATAATTAAGATATGCAGTTCATTTTAGTCTAAAAATAATCAGTGAAATATCGGTTTTCATATGATATATTAATCAACAACATCGGACAAGTAACAGATGAACTATAAGAGTCAATGTAACTTAAATCCAATTTTGCGGAAATCGTTTTTAGTCAAGTATATCTTAACAAACTAAATCCAAACAGATTCACATTATTCAGATATTATACAATAAAAATACTTAGACTGTACATTTTTTGTAACAGTATCTATAAAATGTAATTTTGCAACTGATAAAATTATATTACATCAAAATCTTTTAAGTACATGAATAAACAACCTTTTTTATACCCAAAATATTTAGAGGCAATATATTACAAAGTCATATATTGAATGGTAAAAATACATCCGTCAAAGTTGTTAGGTTTAAGCAAGTATTGTGCAATAGATGATGAAGAATGTTTGCAGTATATCATCGCTTACCTGACATTCCAGACAAGTGTAACGATCACCTGACGTACATTTTATCACCTGCCAATCATCTTGTCACTGTCTATCAACTTGGTAAGCCCTACTTCGTAGTTTATGAACGTTAAAGAGATAATAATTAATTGATAAACTATATTATTATATGTTTAAAGTAAGGAAACCTGTTTAAAATTCAACTTACTAAGAGAACAAGTATATATTTTTTCTGATTTAAGTCATATAAAATAATGGATGTTACTGTCAAGTAGTCTAATATTACCTAGTAAGCCCAAATTTAACAGAAGAAGTGTTGGCAGATTCTGTATCACATTCTAAGTAAGTCAAAATGTGCAAGTAAGCTTCCAATACAATTCATTGAAATGATTTAATAACCTCTTCCTCTTTCTCTTGTTGAGCAAAGTTTTGGAAAATTCAGGATCAAGTCCAGGATCCATCCTGCTAGAAAGGGTCTTAAAACGTACGTGCATCCTGGTGGACTTGTAATGTTGTATTTAACTGTAAATAATCAATTACCATTTTTGGATAGTCTGCTACATATGCTTGATACGTGATAAGAAAGAATATTTAGCGTGATAAGAAAAATTGTATGATTTGACTTAGCTATTGCATATTACTGTTAATCTGGCCAAATAAATGACCTATAAATAAATAACGTATTAAACACATCTATATATAAATAAATATAACCTAGCTTCACTTTGAGTAGGCTATATGTATTTATTTATGTATTTAAGGATGTTTTAAAATAAATATTTGCATATTATAAAATAAAATTTGTAATAAAAGCTTTCACTGAAATAATTTAAATTTATTTTGAAATTTCTATTTCTCGCTACTTTTTTCCACATGGTAAAACCTTTGAATGTTTAGTACACTTTTTTTCTCATGCTATTAACGTAAATTACATGTTAATTTACAAAGTGCTTAACATCTGATTAGGATAGGATGTTCAAAGAGTAACTAATTGAGGTAAAAAGTCAAAAAGGACGAGTGACAAAGAGAGGAGAGGGCGACGGTAATTTGGTCCGCTCCTATAATTAACCTTTTGGCTCCAGCAGCGCTGCTCTGACAGTTGAGGGGTTGAATAAACGTTATCTCTTTATTGAATGTCAAGTTAAAGGAACTACATCAAGACGACTAGCATATTGCAAGACATTGATTAATTAAAATAATAATTCTCATGTACTATGATAGTAGTTTATGCAACGATTGTATAATGAATGCCTTTAAGCCACGAGTGAGATGTACTCGCTTCTCTCGTGTTCTAAATATCTCACGAGTTAATATACGACAAAATTTCCCCCGAAGTTAAACTAAACTCATGACTTTTACTAATGATGGAATAGGTCAAATAAAATTTGAGGCTAGGCAAATAAGCAGACTGAACCATGAATCGTTGTGGAACAATCAGCTGATGGGATAAGTAAACTCAAACATGAATCGTAATGCAACAATCAGCTGATGTGCGAATTGCGTAATTGTTATCATGACACTACTTCCGTCAAATGCCGAGCTCTCATTGGTCTAGAACCAGTACTTTAAAGTGACTCCAGTACTCTAAAGTCGTCATTAGAGTACTGCTTGGTTTTTGGTGTTTTAATGTATATCATTATAATGTTTATTGTAATACCATAATTGGTGCTTATTGCAATGGTCGTAGATAAAATAATATTTCAATTTCGCTTTGGTTGTTACTAGTTAGTTAACCACGATACGAAAACAAGACCCTCGTTGAAGACAACCAGCATCTCCATCAAATTTTATAATAATGCGCTTTTTAAAAACCTTGAGAGTAAACAAATGAAACAAATTACTAAGTTTTATAGCATAATATTATGTTATAAGCAGGTTTCACAATTTTACCTACAAAGTAAAGGAAACAGGGGAATAAAATATATATAAGTTTTTTTATATATATTAAAAAATATATATATAAGCAGTTACTTTGTCACGCTATTTTTAGCCAGCCTGGAGCCTCTTCACCTCCGATATGTGAGATCATAAACAAGTTGTTTTAGGGAAATTTAATAGTACAAACCACAGAATAAGTATTGGTCCACTAATTAACGGACGCTATCGTGGTCTAGCCGTCGAAACCTTAGAATCCGTCTCCACCGTTGTATAAACTTGATAATTTTCTATATTTACAGCTGCGATTACGTTCATCACGATAAATTTTAGATATCTTAATCGAAAAATTAGTTAATTAAAATAACTGATATTTACCTGATAATTATTTGAGGTTGGAGTTCGATATACGGCTTACCATTTCTCCTTTCCTATCTTGTTCCTACCAATTCATGTTACAGTTATATTCTAACGATGTCAACATATCATAAACCAACTAAATTTTTAATTGGAGTGATGCAACCTTACAGTCACCCCAAGTGAATAAAACTTATTAAGTTATATTCCAACCTTATCACCTTATTGTTACCCACCTATACTTTTAACTAATATGACGTACTTAAAACCTAATTCATATCCTTCACCATCTTGCATTTGATTCATTGTTTGTGTTGTCAGTATCGTGCTTTACGTAGCAGAAGAGGATATTTATGGCTCCATATATTAGTTAGCCTTATAATTTACCTTAATAAAATTTTGGAATAATCGAGCCATGTACCTTTTCTCTGTGATTTGTCGTCATACATCCATGTTGCTTACACCACTAAAAATATCCATCACGACTGTTACTTTTCACTCCTAGATTTTCCGCAATATCTCATATGAAACTAAATCAGCAGGTAACACAAATGTTTGCATTCCTTGCATGTATTATATGGTTGACAGGATTTTAAAAATTACTGTAAATGACGTTTTAAATACCGAGTGTCCCACTTAAGTCCTCCCCTAACTTTTCCCATATGTTTTTTAATATCCACCCCACACCACCCCCAAATATTATTGGTTGGTCAATACTACATTTTGAGGGGGTACCCAATTTTGGCCGCCATCTGTAACCACGATACGAAAACAAGACCCTCGTTGAAGACAACCAGCATCTCCATCAAATTTTATAATAATGCGCTTTTTAAAAACCTAAAAAAATGAGTAACTAATTATACC
Organism: Flexamia atlantica; assembly: GCA_035578135.1. NCBI lineage: Eukaryota > Metazoa > Arthropoda > Insecta > Hemiptera > Cicadellidae > Flexamia > Flexamia atlantica. The sequence goes on along the minus strand of JAQJVK010000011.1, from coordinate 4,750,005 downwards.
CGATAAATCACCGGGTAAACCCCCACGTTGAGTACGTGGGTATCTCCTCCCGTTTTGAGTGGGTTGGATTTTAATTGGTTGTATCTTTAAATATGGTCATCCACCATATTTGATGCAAAATAATTTGTTCTAATGTAAAAGTGGTGTTGTGACCCATTATTTCGAATTAGGTTTTTTCATTGATTACAATGCCGCAATCCGTTTTTTAATATTTCAATTGGTTCTCAAATAATAGGTTCTTTTAATTGATTTAATTTCAACCAATTTTAACATAACAAATTGATAAAATAAGCCCATAACCACAAAATTATGCTAGATAGTGACGAATGACCACCATCTGTCTTTGTTGGGCAATTTACACTTAACTTTCACTAATGTAATGTTTTTGCCCGCCATCTTGGATCCGCCATTTTGAAATAAAGTAAGTTATTTCATACATGAAGTTGGTATTATGACCCATCATTTCAAACTAGTTTTTTACGCCAAATTCAATGCCGCAACCCGTTTTTAGCTATAAAACTTAGATTTTGAAAAATAGTTATTTGGGCATCTAGGGACTAAAGCGCAACATTTCCTCCCTGAGGGAAACTGTTGTCGCCCTCGGCTCCGCCATCGGGTGACAATTTCCCGAGGGAGAAAAAGTACTTTAGTCCCGTGATGCACAAAACATTTTTCCTCCATCTACACCATTAACAATAACTAGGTATAGCACCGTAACTTTACCTTCAGATGATCCTTTGCTTCAACAAACTGCATTACAATCACATAGCCTATATAAATGAATAATACAAGGTATTTAGGATTTAATTTTAACTATTTTATTCACACTCTTCTGTAAACATACTCTAGGCCTAACTGATTTTTTGACGAATATGCAGAATTTATCCTAAACTACAGCAAACTCAAAATGAATATGCTGTCCTGCAGACAACGGAAACGGACGCTTGGATGCTGTGACACTCTCTTCAACATAGAGAAACAAATTAAAATCGTCAGTGTTGCCATATTTTCTCACCGTCCACCGCGGCGTTGCCGGATTTCTTCCCATGTATTTCTTATGATTACTTTTAGTCCCATGGACTAAAAGTAAGTAAGTAAATCCCATAGAGTATAAACTAGTACTTAGCATTCTATTCCAGGGACTAAAAGACGACTATAGATAGTAGGTGGAGGAAAATCATATTTTTAGATTTTTATTAGAGACATGTCAATATCTTGAAAACTAACATTGTAATTAAGAATGGGTTGCGGCATTGAAATCGGTGTAAAAATCTGATTTGAAATTATGGGTCACAATACCAACTTCATATTTGAATTAACTTAGGAACCTGTAACAATTTTATTTTATTTTTGTTACTATTGCTCTAGCTCAGTGGGCGGGGTGGGTAAGTTGAGGTTCCAGCTAGGGTGAAGTACCAGTCCAACGCTGTCCAGATTTTCAAATTTATTCAGGGCGCCACCTTGTTTCGGATGTCCGCTCAATGGATCGTAACAAGGAATCGGTCCACTCCAAGTTGGGGTACTCCACCGTGGTAAGCAGGTGTAAGGGGCCACCAAAATATACTCAAAGTCAATTGGCCGTGTGCACATATATTCTGATATACTATCTGAATTATTAAATTCTATCATTGGCTAAATCAACTGCAAAATATCTAAATGAATAATAAAAGCAAATTTCTGTATATTCAATAGGCAATGGTTGTAAGCTAATAGTATTACACCATGAAGAAAAGATTCAGCAAAGTATGTGATAATTCTCTTTAATTTACATTTAACTCAAATCTTATCAACAACAGAAAAAACTTGAAAGGAATTGTCACCCTTGGAAATCTGAACTATGAACTGAATAATAGGATTTTATCTGCGAAATATTTGAGAAAATTTACCAAGTCATTTAAAGTTCAACTAAATGTTGATTATTTAATCACTGTAATACTGGTTCACCAAGTTATTCTCTATCAGTCACCAGGACTAAATCAACAACAACTTTAGCAGACAACTTGATTTTATTCTAACCATTTCAAAATAAAGACATCATAATATCATTGGCAATCAGTTCCATAATTAATTCAGAGAATAACTCTCAACAATAATTTCAGAATTCTTAACAATAATTCAAATACCAATATTACTTGCACCTAACAATGCACATTATCAATCATTAATTACTGTGGTGGCCACCCATACAGAAATATTTGAACACAGATAATACTTGAAAATAATTAACACAGATACATAAATGAAACATGAAGTCCTGAAATTGGGTCAATCATGAATCATGAACCCTGGCTAGGCAGGTGAAAGATAAGGACACAGACAATACTTGAAATATCACAGGTGCATAAATGAAACATGAAGTCCTGAAATCAGGTCAATCTTCATGAATCAAGAAACCTAAACTAAATATATGTGAACTGTAACACACAGCTTAGTGGGCGATGCTGGCGATCCGCAGGGATAGTCCTTCATCAGTCTGTTGATCCCAAGTTGGTTCCATATTCGAAAAAGGTCACTCAAAAAAATGTAGGTCACTCACCAAAGTGAAGATTTCTCTGAGCTCAGAAACACACTAGTTCGCACGAACCGGGAGCGCGCATACGATAACCCGCATAAGATGAGTCGATGGTGTCCAATAGTCCCCACCAGTAGCATCCAGTAGTTGCAGACCCAGTAGTAGTCCACAGAAGTAGCCAGCAGTCCAAAGGTCGCAGGTACAGGGGACGAGGAAAAGTAAAACCCTCTAACAATTTATTCCAAGGAATGATGTAAATCCACCGCAGTGTAGAGGGTCTGTCTTCCGTCCTCCATCAGTGCTGGTCACCAACACACAGATTTCCACGCAGTCCATAGTCACGGGGTCCCTGGAAGTTTCCTTATCAGACGGCAGGTTCTAACCTGGGACGCCGGAACTAGTCTGTCGGCCGACCGATGAGTCACTCACGGGCAGTAACTACGACGAAATACCCTTCTTTCAGGATTTCCAAGGCGCCTGACTTGGCGGTTAGGCAGTATGCAACACATTATTGACTTGATTTTGGCATCCAAACGCCGAAGGCTAGCACTTCAACTACGATAATTCCATGGGGTGATCAGGCCCATAATTGGATTTAGTGGTCAAGCCGAAAATAATGTTACAAACCTCATTTCAATATCGTGAATCCAAGACGGCGGCCAAAAAATTTACATTGGTGAAAGTTAAGTGTAAATCACTCAACCATGACTGATGATGGTTATTCGTCATTATCTAGCATATTTTGTGGTTATTGGTCTATTTTATTAGTTTGTAATGTTAAAATTGGTTGAAAATAAATTAATTACAAGTACTCATATCATGAGAACCAATTGAGATATTAAGAAACGGATTGCGGCATTGTAATCAGTAAAAAATCTATAGTTAAAAATATAGGAAAAAGTCAGCGGGGGACTATCATGAGACACCCGGACCCCTAACTTTTTCCTGTATTTTTTCAAATATCAATTCCACACCACCCCAAACATTGTTGGGTAGTTAATACTTCATTTTGAGTGGGTACCCAATTTTTGTCGCCATCTTGGATCCGCCATAATGGATCCAAAATAATTTTTCAAATGTAAAATTTGTGTTGTGACCCATCATTTCAAAATAGATTTTTTCACTGAGAACAAAGCCGCAATCCGTTTTTCAATATCTATATTGGTTCTCAAGATAGGAGTTCTTTTAATTAACTTATTTTCAACCAATGTAAACATTACAAATAGATAAAATTAATTTTCTAATTGGTCAATAAACGAGAGCACCAGCCAATGTTTAACACCTACAATATTCGCACCACGAGATAGCTGTATTTATTACGGTCCAGTGAAGACGTGTTTTTATTTATTTTAATAAATGCTTATCAGAAAATAATACTGTTAGTATCAGTTTTAAGATAATTAAACTATAATTCTCAAATTATGTACCTACATTGTTTACCATATATGTTTAAAAACTTATATATGTTTTAAAAAGACATATATGTTTTAAAAATATTTTATTAATTGAATCGGAAAATATCGATTTTAAACATCGATTTTAACGGTGGTGACGGATTCTAAAATTTAGCCATCAGGCCTATAAAGGCCTACTTAAAACAGTGTAGTGTACGTAGCTCTAAACCATATGTATATGTCTAAAACGTTCTAGATATTTATAACAGAAATTTTTTTACTGATCTGAATTCCTAATTTAGTTAGTTTTTTGCTAACAACAATAAACATGTCTACAGTGAAATAACTAATGTTGAAAAAAAGCGTCGCAAACCTAGTCGAGAAGCGATTTTAAACTAAGGGTCACGGTATAAGCTTTGAACAAGAAGACGAAAATTAACTTAACACTTTTAAAATAAGAATCTCTCTTGTTATTCTATTAAATGGTTTGGCTTATTTAATAAGTCACTCTACCGAGACATACTCAAAAACAAAATATAATTTTTCATAAAATTTTTTATGGTGTTAACAGGAAGAAATTAATTAATTATATCATGGTGTTTTGAAAGGAAATTTTTCTATAAACGCACGTACTATTCTTAAATTAGCTTTCTTATGTGGCTTTCTTAATTGTGAGAAGAGGAAATCAGTAACAAAATAATGTGTACGAAATTAACGATGGAAAAAACATTTAATAAATTAGACTTTAACGTTTGAGTAAGTTTAGGATTATAAATGATAATTTTCAAAGGGGTTATCTAACAATGATATTCTCTTTCATGCATATTTAAAAATTAGAATTAAAAAAACTAAAACTTTTCATGATTACTAAGCGTACTGTGCTATTAAGATAGAAGGTATTTTTCGTTTAAGCTTTTCGTCGTGCTACACAAACATAACGCAAAGCATTCGTTGGCTTTGACAAAACACCTTATAAGCACGTTTTGTAAAGGTAAAGGTCGTCATATTTGGTGCGGTGTTTTCGACTCCAAATTGTTGTGTTCTTCCTGTAAAGAGGAACGTGTGGTTAGGTTCAAAATAAATTTAAATCAGATTTTAAATTTTCAAATAAAGTAATTTAAATCACACCAGCAAATACTAGTTTGCACCTGTGCAAACATTTTTGACTTTTCAAATTTCGTGTTATTCTAAACACTTGAAATTATTACAAATAATATCTTATAATGGTGAAGTCAAAATTAAGAATATTAGGAAATAATGCACCTATATTGAAATGGATTTAAAACATAATTAGATTATTTGACTAAATACACAGATACATGATCAAATCACAGGCCCATGAATGACTCAGTCCCATTGAGTTTAGGTTTATCGATCAAACTGAGAGTCCTGTATGGATTTTCTCGCTCCAGTTCGAGAATGACAAAGGTGTTGTTCAGGCGCAGGAAAGGTGCGGGAAGGTAGAGCGTAACCTGAGGTCCGAGGGATGGCCAGTACCGTCCCAGGTTGTGATCGTTAACGTGAAGTTTTCCCTGAAATAGACAAATAATATTTCGTAGTATTGCTATTATGACCTATTCAAATCATAGATTCCCAAACTCATAGATCCCAAATCATAGATTCCCTTATATTAAAAGGTATCAAGGCTGTTTGAATAGTATGAATAGTAATAGATTCCCAGTTTTATGGTTACTTTAACCACGAACGTTTTGGTTTATATGATTAAATGATTCAGTAGCATTTATGTGACCTTATAAAATAAACGGTATCAGGAAACTGACACATACTTTCTCCCTTCAAGTCATTTAAAACCAGAAAACATATATAGTGAAGTAAAACAAAAAAAAACAATTATCACACAAATATATACCAAATTTGATCAAAATCGGTTAGTAAATAGTGGAGATATCGGTTTTTGAATATTTGCCTAAAGAATAACATTGGACAACGTACTGCATTTACCGCCAAACTAAAATATCAATTATCTTTGCAATCAGTTGACGTAGACTAGTGATTCAAAATACTAGATTATTAAGTTTTTCAAGCCAAATTTAATGGTTGCAAGTATATTCTCCTTAAAAGTTACAGTTTTTGTGAAATTTGAAAATATGAATTTTTTAACACTTAAAACTCCATAACTTCTGAACCTGAATTTTTACAGACATGCGGGTGGTGTCATTTTGTTTGTCAACCTAAGCACTAAAAACTGTGAAATGTTTTGTCAAAATGTTGAGAGCCATTTTTGAGAAATTTGGAGTTTTGTAATTTTTTATGGGTTTTTATGGGGTAAATACCCTTAAAAATCAAAAATTCAAAAAAATGAAACATAACCCTGGAGATACCACGGCTTAATACCTACATGCAAATTTTCATGAAAATCGGAAATTTTCATGTGTCGCCTCCAGCTTTGTTTACATCCACACACACACACACACACACACACACACACACACACACACACACACACACACACACACACACACACACACACACACACACACACACACACACACACACACACACACACACACACACACACACACACACACACACACACACACACACACACACACACACACACACACACACACACACACACACACACACGCACGCACGCACGCACACACACGCACACACACACACACACACACACACACACACACACACACACACACACACACACACACACACACACACACACACACACACACACACACACACACACACACAGACACACACACACACACACACACACACAGACACACACACACACACACACACACACACACACAAACACACACACACATACACACACACGTACACACACACACACACACACACACACACACACACACACACACACACACACACAGACACACACACACACACACACACACACACACACACACACACACACACACACACACACACACACACACACACACACACACACACACATACACACACACACAGGCAGACAGACACCAGGCCTAAAACCACTTTTCTGGATTCAGGGAGCACTAAAACGAATATATCCACTAACATCTCAAATTCGAAAATTTTGACAAAAACAATACTTTCTCCATATACTATGTATAGGGGGGGAGAAAGTTAAAAACTTTCAATAATAATGAAAAATCGAATACATTTTGAAGTTATGCATTTAAAAAGTAGACATTCTGTGCAAGACTATTGAGTTATAATATAATTATTGATTAATTCTGCATTAATAAATAAGTATTGATTAAATTTATTATTTCTGGGATACAAAATAATACCTGATAAATTAGTTTAACTGTATAAACAAAACTTACCGGTATAGGTGAAGCAGTTTAGTGAATACAATACGCATATTACAATTGCACAGCAATTACGAGTAAGCTATGCAAACCCACTCTAAAACATTGCTTTGTTTCAATTATGAATATATCATCACAATTTCTTTATTTTTATTATTTTTAGTTACTTAGAATTTTTTCATTCAAAATAGGAAACCTAAATAGTTTTTGATTTTTTCAAAACATAACCAAAAAATTAAATTTTCTTGGAAACGAAGTAGTTTGGAATATTTTCCTTTAAATATGTTTTCCAAAAATGTTACGTATTTTCGTCTACAAAAAACAATTGGGAAATTCAAAAACACGTTATTTTTAAACTATAAACACATTAAAAAACTATGAAATATTTGTTCTTCTGCATTTTTGATTGAGATAAAATAAAGTAACACAAGATCTAACAAACAATAATTATTTTAGTGACAAGGATAGTTTTAAAATATTAAATTACATGTTCTAATATAGTTTTAGTACATAGTTTGTGGAGAAGAGGTGCCTAAATGTTTAATCCTAAAGCATCAACAACGTTGCTTCTCTAATGTGCTACTAAAAAAACCAAGATCTATCATTTGTAGGAATATTTATAAGTTACAGTCCCTGCCACCTGCCTGTCCCTGGTACCTGTATTCTTTTGGTTTATATTTTGTTTTGGCAGGTATATTAAACAGTTGCGACTATTTTATTGTATATTTTCCTATTTGGCAACATCAGTTCATTCATAAGGAATTGCATAAGTGCGTACCTTCCCCCAGCCGGTCATGTCCACGAAGGTGTCTCTGGGGGGCTGGCCAGGGTCGGGCAGCTGGAACGACCCACAGTAGAACGCCGGGAGGTCGACGTGTGCGGCAGAGGGGAGGCCCGGGATGGACGACACGTCGGACATGGGATATCCCGTGTGTGTCCAGGGGCCGAGGGTGTCGCCGTTCAGGGTCACGTTGCCTAGAAGACCCTACAAATATGTTGATCATATAATTTTTAGGATTGATAACAAATTAACGCATGATGCACAGTTTTGTATTACTTATATGATTACGTTCGCCGAAGCCCAATTTTATTATACTTGTGTGTATTAAATATAAATGTTTTATTTTTATTGCATCAAAAAGTTGTCTCAAACGTATATATAATTATTTCAATACCAACTGAACGGCTACATTTACTGCCCAGGTCTTGTGTCTAAAGTCGCGCCTTGTACTCCTATTAGATTCAATAATCATGATTTCTTAGCCAGAATTTTTGTAAACTTTTTTTCTTTTTTTAACGCCTACCAGCGTGAGATTTATCCTACGCTATCGTGCTGACAGACACACATATATAGATAGATAGATAGATAGATGGATAGATAGATAGATAAAAATTCGAAAGAGTGGTGTTTTTTGCTTCTGGTGGCCCCAAAACGAAAAGTTATCACGGTCTCAGGCTTAGGTCTTACCATGAGACCTACTGTAAGAGCTTCTTCCCTTTAGGGAAAATTCGCTAAAATACCATTCGTTCGAATTTATAGAAAAATAAATAAATAAATCTATACATTATACTGGCCTTGTTTTGATATTTTTTACATTTTCATATAATATACTATATATCATGTAATACATTATATATCAAATCAAGTATTGTACGTGAAAATGCAAAAACAATAACAAAACAAGGCGAACTGTGAGATCGAAGAGGACAAAAGTATTTTGGCCATTTTTAATGAGAGTTTTATATGGCTGAAATGCCCCATCGTTTTTACTTATACAAATTTTTTGGGTCTATAGTCTGCAATCAATAGTATTTCACCAGTACCATCATATGATCATTATTAATATTATTATTATTTAATTTTGTTGTTGTTGTTGTGTTACTCTCACCTATTGTTATCCCAGGAATTATGTTCAGTGCAGTCAAAACACACGTAGAAACACAAAACACAAACACATGAACACGTCCAATGTCTCGGGATTACTCCTACGTTTCGCGGGACCGAGAAAAACGTCCCACTTCGTCAGGGAGCCGACTTTTTAATTTTCGCACGCGCCTCGCGTATTTGCGTCGAACGCCGAAACACACTCAAAACACCTTACCAAAAACATGTCTTCCAAGAGTATATTATTATTTGCACAAATGTGATCAAATTAGTACAACTCCAAACCTTCCTGGCGAACTCTATTTTTTTACCGTTAAGCCGCTAAGAAGATTTGAAGTTTAAATAATTTGTTCACATTTTTGTGCCAATACCAATAATAATATAATGAAAAATTGACGTAAATTCATTGCTGATATACTATTGATTACACTTTATTATAGACTTTTAAAATTTTAATTAAGTTAAAACGATGAGGCATTTCAGCGTTATCAAATTCTCATTAAGTACTGAATAAATACTTTGGTCCTTTTCCATTTTACGGTTGGCCTTATTTTTTTATTTATGGATTTTTACATGAGGGGACTCGTTTGTGGCCTATTTCAACATTGTATAACTTCCAACACTTTTAACATTCACCCCACATCCCGTGATGAAAATTGTCATTTACTAAGGCTTCAGTAAGGCTCGGTTAATAAACCGTTCGTTAAAGATAGGAAAATAGTATTAAACAGCTGATAAAATTAAACTAACCGAGCCTTAATGGTGGTTTAAAGTTTGGTGAAATCAGGCCTAAGAGTGTTGTCATGACAGCAACACCACCAAATCCTGACTGATTTTTTAGTACACGGCTAAACACACAGACACAACACTCACCCCTCCGTTATATTAATTAACATAGGTGGTGAATATTGAATGTAGCCACCCTCCGGGCGCGTTCGTGGTCCACGTGGGTTGCATTCACAGTGTAATATTATCCACACGATGTTGGTGTTTCGTGTTACCATTTATGTCTGTGTTTGGAACTTAGTTCTATATTAAAGAAACCAAAAATAAAACACATTTTAAGGACTTTTTTAGAATATTTCCTAAAGGAAGAAGCTGTTACCGTATCTCTTATGATAATACCAAGAGCCTGGGAAAATCATAAGTGTTCGTTTTTCGTTTTTCGTTTCCTATACTTTTTACATGAATGCAATTGTCAATGTATCCTTTTTGGAGGAACGAATCAAAGAGTAACAAAAATGTAATAATTAACAGGAATTATTGTAACAATTAGAGTAACAATAATCTTTATAAAAAAAACCCTTGAAATGCTGCAAAAAATCATTACTCGCATTGATTTGAAGAATTTACAGTACCATAAAAGTACTATTCCTAGAAAAACATATAATATACATCTCGTAACTTGGTTAGTGTTATCTGAACTACCGACACAAAACCAATGTTCCACTTAGTAAGGCCTCTTAAACGTTGGTTCGTGATAAAACGACTCAATGTTATTAAGCCATTTAAAATCGGAATACAATCCAAGAGCTGTACAATTTACTGATTTATACTTGTGTTTTAAACCAAAAATTCTCTGATATCCTGACAATCTGTTTTCCTTACACAGTAAGAAAGTTGAAAGATTTATTTCACCAATGATAATGAAGCATTGCTGACTGCAAGAGCATTCGGAGTATATAGAACCAAAATTGTCTTGAACGGAACTTACTTAATATTATCTTTTAAGTAAATAGTATTTAATAAATTTAAATAAGATAGTTGGCAAAGCCTGGTTTACTAGGAAATCTATCGACGACTTCGTTTTTAGAATTAAATAAACTAAAGGCTATGTAACAATAAACTATAAATTTTATAAGAAAATCCTTTGAAAAGCTGCAAAAAATCATTGCTGGCATTGATCTAAGGAGTTTATAGTACCACAAAAAGTACTATTCCTAGAATAAAAATTATAATATCTATAGATTCTCAGATCTGCAGTGTTATTCCATGTATAACAGGTTCCCATGGATCTCCAGTACCAGCTCTTCCTTTTTTATACTGTTTATTACTATTTTGTAATGGTGTTTTTTTTAACATAAGATATTAAGTTTGAATTTGGCACGATTATGTGTCATAATTTAAGGTAAAATGAATAATTGGCATTGCAGCAGTGGAATGTTTTGCCAGTTAAACGTACTAGTATTGCAGCACTGGAGTGTTTTGCCAGTCAATCACGCCAGCATTGCAGCAGTGGAGTGCTGGTGACAGAAGGTGATTAGTTATTTGTCACCTGCTCCATACACTTGTCCTGAGTGTCGGCTGAGCGACAGTTCTAAACCATATTTCACTGTCAATCTTGAAAGACTTAATGTACAAGAAGTATGGTTGCAATATTTCATTCAACCACGTATTACAATTCATTGACAATATTTGATTATCATTTAAACTATAGCCAAATTTAAGACAATTTATTTAATTTTAAAGATAAACATCAAATTATTTTTTAAATTAAATGAATGGATCGGCTAAGCTTTAGAATCCGTCTCCACCGTTATAATCGAAGTAGAAAAATCTCTGATTTCCGAATTGAAAAATAATCGATTTCCTTTAAAAGCATATGTTTTATTGTTTGAATGTGAAACTTATTTTAAATAAACAACTTAGGTTATTGTTTAAACCGTTTATTAAAATGTGGGTTTCAGTTAGTTAATTTACTACCCTAGAAACGGACAAACCTAGAGTCAGTCACTCGGTCATGGATTGCAAAAATTTGCTTTGTTATCTAATTCAGTTCCATGTGGTATTACGATGATTCTAGGAATGGAACGTGATAGAAGTAGTGGATATAATTGGCAGTGTAATCAACGGGGATGTAGGTAAATAGGTAAATGGTTCGAAATTTGCAATATGTCGTCGAGTAACATTGAAGTTAAGTTAAATGTGAAGCCATAAGTTTACTCAATTGCAAGTTAATCACGAACCTAGCATTTCATCAGCAAGAAAGAGCGAGTTACCTGGTTCAACAATTCCAGTTCTTAATAGACGGAAAGACGTGTTCGACTCGTACCTAGGCAATATTATGCGTCGGTAACACCGAAGTGTCGTGCAAAGTGTATTTTCTCATTGCTTAGAAGGTGCAGCTGAAGTTTATGTACTTACTTAGTAATTGAAACCATGTTGTTTTTGTGATCTTTAATGTTTTATTTTGATTAAACCTATTAGAATTATTGTTCATTTACTAAACTATCATGCAGATAAGAATCTATGCTGTAAATGATCGTATTGATTATAATATCGAAATTTTGTTTTGGTTAACATAATCTCGATTGTAAATATCGGAAAATATAGATTTTGATCTTCGATTTTAACGGTGTAGATGAATTCTGAAGTTTCGCCAATGAATCAGTCTGTTATTACTTTATATTACTGGTTACTTAATTTAGTGGACAATACTCTATTGTGGTTCTTGTCTCCAGGTAAATGCAAGCTAAAATAAAAGACATTACGTAGTGCGTTACATTTTTTATGGCTTTACAAAGGCTATGATTTTAGGCGTTTCAAAGCATTACTATACCTTCTTTACAAATAAAAGCTAAGAAGGTCTCATTCCAGTATAGAAAAAAATTATTTTAACAGAGGCTTAAAAGGGCTTAAATCCCCTGTTCATAATGTTATAGGAAAATTTTTATCCAAACAATCCTTCTAAAATGTAGTACAAAACACGTTCACAGTAAACTGGCTTTTGGATCGAGCAATGGTTATATCCAGCAGACTTAAATTAAGCACTACATGTTTCAACATGATTTTCTTGAATTTGGTTTGAAACAAATACATGAATGCTTTACAAGTCATAAAATATAGTAGTTTTTAGATCACAATGCTTTTTAAAAGATAGATATTTTATGTTATTCCTCGGTCCTAGTATTTTCCCCTGTCCCTGGCATCACAACCTCAGTGGCTGCTATTTAAGCTCTTTCACATCATTCAGCGACTTGCCAAACGCCCAGAGTTTATCCTCGAAAACTTTGCTTACGTAATCATATATATATATGAATAACTTCACACTTATGTTCTTCACACATACAACTAACAGAAATATCACGACACGCACAAAAAACTACCTTTACAAAATTGGTCACTAAGCGTACGAGCTCTGAAACAAATGATAAACATTCAACCCCAATAGTGTCAAGAAAAATACAAAAATATCATGCTAAAGTCAATTATTTAAGTCATTATATGGGTCGATTTGTTCAATTTCTTGATTCCGCAAGGTCAATTAGTACAGTTAAATTGTATTCACAACATAGGCCTGGGGAAGAGAGATCAATTAGTATGTTCCAGTTTCACATTACTCCAGGCACTGTGAAAAACAGGAACAATCAGCTACATGTACACCAATTTGTTTGATTGGGGTCAATTTGGTCTGTAACGTTGCTGGAGATTGTTGCAAACATATGGTCAGAAATGCTAATAGTTAATTTGTTTTATACCCTAGTTTTATTGCAAACATACCATTTTAAATGCTGTTTTAGTTTTTAAATATAACAAAACCTCAGCTATTCTATGATAAACTTTGAAAATTTACGTAATGAAAACAATATTAAATAAACCATATTATTTCACTCATAAAAATATAATACATAATGAGACGATCTTTTTTCAATATGACATTAACATAAAACTATAATTAGACATATGAAATCTAATATTTTGAAATGTGAATTACTGTTGTAAACACTTTATTGGTTTAAGCGATACTGAGTCATATATATTTATTCTACAGTACAATATTTGAGCCAACATATATCTATAATAAAAATACCACCTTCTAAGAAAAAATAATAGTGTAACTGATACACTTTTTGTAGTTTAAATAGAAATATATAATGTAATAGGTACATTTTAATAGTTCTATATAATCAAATTTACTCTAAAAATCTTAATTGGGATTAATGATATTTTGAGTATAAATAATGATAACTTTTTGAGGTACTTGTAGTCATGTTTGTAATTTTAAGTGATCGATAACCAGCCTTTAATTTTGCTTTGCATATTACAGTATGAAAAAACAAGTCTGTAAGGCTCATTTTCCAATCACAATTAATCGGGAATAACGGAGAAAGTCTTTATCATCACTCCACACCGATTACAATAGCTGTTTTTGATGTCAGCTGATATGAAGGAAAATCATCGTTTCCTAAGCTCTAATTTAGAGCTCGAGAAAAGTGATTAGCTGATTTTCCCATGCTCTGAATTTACTTTCCCTTACCCTAAATTAGTTGTTCGTTTGACCGCTACGTGCATGGCTGTTTCTTTATCGAATATTTTTACAACGTAAATCAGCTGTGTGTACTGTTTAACAGTCTAAGGAGTAAACCAAAATAAGCATACGCTAGTCTTTATGTTGTGATGAAGGTTTGCTATTATTCATTTGATTTAATTTTTGAAAAATACATTCGGTTGTGAAATGTAACAGTTTTCATTTTACTGATGTCCTTTGTTCTGTACATGCGTACTTTAGCGTCTGATGAAAAGTATTGTTCATTTCTTGTACTGAAAGTGATTTTTATGCACTTGCTGCAATTATTCATCTAATCGGATCCGCCTCGTACGTCAGACTCACTTTGAAAATAATACAATCGGCTTCGCCTGGCATGTGAAATTCCATGTTCCTGTGTTCGGCTTAGAACTTAAACGCGCACCGGAAAATGCCATTTTCTGAACCAGTAATGAAATACTATTCTTTATTGAAGTTGATATTGATTATCATTTAATACACTTAAATAAGTTATATTCATATTAATAAATTAATCTTTTTTTACCAAATGATTACTAGAATACTTCAAGAATTTTTTTCACCGCGTAAATAACGTTAAAATGTCTTACTAGATAATTAAAAGACTTATGGTCAGGGCTTCTAAATAATATTTATTCTCTGTTCTACAGGTAATAATGAAATGACTGTAGATGCAGAACCGTTTTAAGAACGAATCAAAGATGTGATAAAAAGCAGAATTATGTGCTAAAATAGTACAATGGGACAAAAAGAAAGAAATGAAAAAAATGAATGAAATGAAAAATGAAAAAGTGCTTTATTGATCATTATAACAACATAAAAATTGCATACCCTTATACACAATTTAAACCTGCTGTACAAAATAAATATTTAAAGTAATACTATACTAAATCTACGCTTCCATGTTTTTTTTGCACTTATATCAGCAATGGTCACATTAGACCATCTGCTGGGATGACAGCTAGAAATATGCTACTTCAAACAAACAGCACGTTAACAAAGATATGGTTATAATTACAATTAATTTACTTAGTATAAATTAAAA
This sequence comes from Flexamia atlantica, assembly GCA_035578135.1. NCBI lineage: Eukaryota > Metazoa > Arthropoda > Insecta > Hemiptera > Cicadellidae > Flexamia > Flexamia atlantica. Next base: position 4,734,586 of record JAQJVK010000011.1, on the reverse strand, counting down.
ATTAAACTCTTGTATAAGCTCCCATCTATACTTCCAAGCCTCTGATAAAAAATTAGCCAAACCACGCCAATCCCTCCCGTTTAAATAATCAATGAATTCTGGGCGAGTTAGTTCCCTCTTAAAAAAGAATCGTTTTCTTAGGTGAGCTAAAATCGGACATATTGCAATAAAATGATACAAATCTTCGTTTTCATTTAAATTACAGAGAGTGCAATTAAAAAGAAAGAAATACTTGTAAATAAAATTCTCGCAGCGATATCCTAATTCCATTAGAATACTAGGAAAGCTCTATTTCAGAGCCACAATAGTAGTTTATGCAACGATTGTATAATGAATGTCTTTAAGCCACGAGTGAGATGTAAGTTAGAACACGAGCGAAGCGAGTGTTCTAAATATCTCACGAGTGGCTTAAAGGCATAATACAATCGTTGCATACACTATTTTATCTACGACCAACAATATACAACAAAATTTCCCCAAAGTTAAACAAAACTCATGACTTTTAATAATGATGGAATAGGTCAACTAAAATTTGAGGTTAGGCAAATAAGCAGCCTGAACCATGAATCGTTGTGGAACAATCAGCTGATGGGATAAGTGAACTCAAACATGAATCGTAATGCAACAATCAGCTGATGTGCGAATTGCGTAATTGTTATTATGACACTACTTTCGTCAAATGCCGAGCTCTCATTGGTCTAGAACTAGTACTCTAAAGTGACTCCAGTACTCTAAAGTCGTCATTAGAGTACTGCTTGGTTTTTGGTGTTTTAATGTATATCATTATAATGTTTATTGTAATACCATAATTGGTGCTTATTGCAATGGTCGTAGATAAACGTAATTTTGAATATTTCTCTCAAAGGTTGATGTGAACCTAAAACTAATAACTTTAAACGTTAACAACTATATATTCGAGATTCAAGACGTTTTCTCACAGTTTGTAGGCTTAATGTCTCAAGAGTGATATGAAAAGTTGATATCTTGTTTTGCAGAGACCAAATGAGTCGTTCAAGCAGCGAGTGTCTTCTAGAGATAAGACGTATCAGTGAAACACAGAAACGATTTTTGACGCAGCAACGCCTATGTATCTAACACATAATCTCAGGGTATAATATTTCGCTTCATAATTTTATATTGTTAAGGCCTAAACTTTAAACCAAAAAATATTTATAGCCTGAATTTAAAGTGACCGTAAACAATCACTACAATGTAACCAAACACTACTAAAATCGTATCTTAGTCACATCGAAGTCAATGAAGTATTTGAGTTAACTGACTATTCATTTTTACCGTAGTTTACTGAATATACCTCTATTTTAAGAGGTATGCATAAATTACATGACCGAAATAACCTAAGTCAATTGAATTTTTACCATAAAACATAAAAAACTAAGGTCTTGTAGCTAACATTAGCACTTCAAGCAAATACGTCTCTAGACTATTCAGTATATATTATTTGAATTCTATAAACGGAACACAGAACACTGTTAATATAAATTTCTATATGACTGAGTTTATTGCCGTAAAGAAAACAGTTTGATAGTACTGATTATCAACAATCGAATGGTCCTTCAAAAAGTCAATGCAAGCTTTTTGCAAGTAATTTTGTGGTTCGTGACTGTATCCCTGTTTGTATTTGCCTCTAAGAAAATATATAATTGCCTTGCCTATTAAATAATTGTCACAGTTTTGTTAGTTATGATGTTTTTCATACATTTTGTGAGTTATTTGATCGGTTATTGTGTAATTTAACTATATGTCATCTCATCCCTACAAGCCACACTAATCCTACAAGACCTACAAGCCACAATAATCCTCATACCCCTATTAGTAGACCGGGAGTTTGTAAGAGTTTTCCTTATTGGACTTCTAAGTTGGTAGGAGTCGCAGATTTTTCACAAAAGTCCATTCAAAACGTGGCGTCTTTCTTCGCATGAGCCAGTGGGTGGATGGGACTGTCAGCTGGTGAACAGCTGTGTTTAACAAACAGCTGCTCACCGCGGTAGATTAGGTAGCAGTGGTATCAGTTATGGCGGTAGTCAACGCTCGACTCTACGGCTCGACGGACCTGCAATTGTCTCCTCCTTTTCTACGAGGTAACACAACTAATCTGCAGCATTTTACTGGTGTTAGGATTTGATCGGTTTTTCAAAATGAAGTAACGACAAATGTAAGCTCTGTTAAATAGGTTTGTTATAACTCATGAGTGTAAACTTTATTTTCAAGAGATTTTATTAGACGAAAATAATCCATTAAATTACAAAAAATAATGTAAGCTAGACGACTTTTAATTCTGAAGTTTGATTACTCAGAATATGTACAGTGAAAACCCCCATGACAACTGCATATTAAAATTTTTAACAATGTTAATCTTTATGTAAAAATAAAGGTGTGAAGTAAAGTTTCCTCTATCTTAATGTAAAATAATGTAAGTCGATTAGGAGTCATCTTAGTTGGCCAAAACTTATACTAATTACCTCACCAAAAATTATTATATGAATCACATTGAAAACATTTTTGGTTACAAACTTTTTTTTAAATTTTCTTGTGTCAAAGCTTGTTTACAATCTTGTTTTGTTAATCTAAATGACAATTGTATAGGTTATAGAATGTCCACGATATCAAATTTTTTTTATTTTCCAAGCGTAAAGTTTTATTTGATCCTGTTTATTGATTTTGATATATTTTAGTTTGTATAGCTAATTGGTTTATTTTTCTGGGTCAATTTTTATAGGCTTTGAACACATGAAACAATTTTTTTGTCATGTGTAAACTTGCAGCAATTAGTAATGACAATTCATAAACTCGCCTATTTTTCTTTACAATTATTTTCAAAGAAAATCTAATACTATTAATCTTGCCACATCCAAGCCACATCCTCTCTGTGTTAATACATACTTAACTTTAAAAGGCCTATGATAGATATTTTAATCTGCGAGAGAGAACTCCCGGTTGCAATTTTGCATTAGAACTTTCTCTCTACTGCAAGAGTTATACTCAAACTGATGTTCGTTGACAATCTTTTCAGCACAGCTGGATTTTATGCTTGGGCTCGGAAAAAGATAAAAGTTTGTTTTTTTTTTGTTTTGGCCAACTTAGATGACACCTAGTCCACCAAAGTATTAAAAATTCATTGATAAATAAATTTAAATTACAGGCTTGAAATTTCATCGAAGATAAGAAAAGGAACATTGGTCACATGTGTTTGTTCCTACGGCACCGGAAACAAATAATACCTCAAAACGACTAGAGTGCACGTGTTTGGTAGAAGTAGTGACGTACTTGGGGTCTTGGAATGTATCTATAATTGGTGTAATAGAAGAGATTAGAGTCAATGACAGTTCAGTGAAGGCAGTGTCTAGCCGGCCGAGAATGACCGCTGACTGTGGTTCGTTGCGCAAGCTCCAGTGACAATCAGCTGATCAACAATGAAAACAGCTGGGTGACTATACACAGCTGATGTGATAGTTAATGGGTGTTGTGTTGGTGGTGACTACATCCGTCGAATATGATTAGTATACTGTGTCTTCTACTTCTTGGATACCCACAAGTCTCAGAATCACTGAATCTTGTAAGTAATTGGTAGATTAATAACCCTTTTTATTAGGTTTTGAGCTTTGTAAAAACATTACTGTGTGACTTATTTTCTGACAATTTTCACAGTAATTAATTCTAAAAGAGAATAAATTCCGCTTTGCACATACAATCATATTGTGTTCATTTAAATAAAGCGTTGTTAAACCATGAACAATTGACTAGGTTTCCATCATGTTTGTTGTTTTGTATAGTTGATGCTTAGTTTTTTTCAGAAAATTGAAGAGGCTTATATGTACCGGTAACTAAAAGAACATAACCATTACTCATTGTTAAAATGGTTTTCCCCTTTAACTCTTTGAAACAACTATTTCCAACTAGTTCTCAACTAGAAGCAGTGAAAGGGACAAACTATTAAAATTGTGTCTAATACACTTCATATTTTGGCAGCTTCGTCTTTTAAGAGTAGTAACTGTTTTATAATATTTAGTCTAAGGGTTATAGTATGTCTACAATATTTTCATAACGAAGGTATTTTATATTAAGTGTTACCACATTATTTTAGGTACAAAGTCAACAAAGAACTTTTGAAGTTGACTACGAGAAGGATGTTTTCCTCAAAGATGGTGAACCTTTCCGGTATATTTCCGGTTCTCTGCATTACTTCCGGGTGCCTCGCGCTTACTGGCGGGATCGTCTACGGAAATATCGTGCCGCTGGCCTCAACGCTGTCTGTACGTAAGTGTTCTTCATTTTATAAGATTATTTTTAAGCATTGCAAATATAAATTATACTATAAATAATTGTTAATGTAATAAATATATAACCTTTTTTACTGTTGACATTTTCATTAATAAACAACGAGTATCTATAATCAAATATGTATTAATATTTATAATCACAACGCTGTGAAAATAAAGGTGCTTCAATTCCACACACATATATCATGTGATGCAATATTTTTAATCCATAAAAACGGTGCAACGGTTAGTTAGGTAACGGTGATCAGTTATGAACGATTTTTGTTTTCTAGTTAGGAGTTAAATAAGTGTTAAATTTTGTTAAAAGTCACAGATATATATGTTGTCGTTTCATGCAGATATATCTTAGTAATTAAATTCAGTGAAAACTGTTTTAAATGAATAAAGGATACATTTTCTTGCAATAGCTTTGATATTTAAAATATATCCATTGATTCTTAACCTTAGCAGAATATTAAATAAGTAAGTAATTACCTTTAACGGCATTCTAATTTACAGAAAAAATAAGTGTCTCTTTTTAGTTGAAAAATATCGAAGTGAAATAAAAAATATATATACAGTATCTTGTTAATATACTGAAGATTATATTGCTTGGTTGAATATGCTTTATATTTATAGTGTTCAAGTGCCTTCTGTTAAATTTCAGTTATATTGAGTGGAAAACCCACGAACCAATCAAAGGAAAATTCAACTTCTCAGGGGAGAATGATATTGAATATTTTGTAAAACTGGCTCAAGAAGAAGATCTGCTTGTTATATTGAGACCTGGACCTTACATCTGTGCCGAGAGAGATTTCGTAAGTTTCATTTTTTGAAGTTATGCCCTAAATAATAACATAGCTTGTTTTGACCATTAAATATTTATTCAAACCCAACGCTTCTTGATCATGTTTCATTATGTTTTACCATGGATCATGAATACAAATAATTTCATAACTAACTCGGCACTAGGGTCTTGTTTTGTTTTCGCAACCCTGCATACAGCATCATTTCACAAATAATAAGGTCTAACAACTGTTAGTATACAAAGTTAATGCTAATCTGACCAATCCTTTGCATTTTAAAATTATCTTCAACCTTCAACTTTCTTAATTACAAACAACGTTTTTAGACAACGAACGCCAAAGTTTGTAAATATTGTAATGTAAAATATACACCATGCCTACTTTCATTCCTCTAATATATTTTCATTGGATGCTCGTTTCAGATACAAACATGTTTTTTATTGTTTATTGTGGAATATTATCAACATTTTTGTCACTTTCTAGGGTGGATACCCTCCATGGCTGCTATATGAGGACCCAGAAATGGGGTTGAGGACAAGTGATCCTAGTAAGTATTGTACCTGTTTTATGAATGTTTTAACAAAGATAAAAAAGGAGATATGAAACGTGTCCGTCAGTCTGATGATAAAAATACAAAACCTTTGCTCAGATACGATTTGTATCCGATAAATAACATCAAAATATGCAATAGTCTATTTCCTAGCTCAATGTTTGACCTAAGTATGTAAGCAAAGCCCTCAACGAATTTTTATTATTCTTATATTTTCACATTTTTAGGTCATACGAAACATGTTTATTCCTGGCTCTCTGAACTCATGCCGCGAATTCAACCTTTGCTGTACGGGAATGGTGGTCCTGTCATCATGGTGCAGGTAATTTTTCAACGAAACATTTTACAAGATTGTTACTGTTTGAAACTTATTAACATTAAAATAGAGTCAGTGGGAATGTTAGATTATTAGGTTATTGCATGCATTTGAACTAAAACAACATGTAAATAATTTTTGTATAGACCTGTAAAAATAACCTATTTTAATTTTATGTTTCCTAATAAATTTGATTAAAAATTTAGAATGTATTAAAATAACATTCATCGTCTCTAGTTAATAACATTTGTAATACTTTTTAAGAAAAATAAATTTCATCGGCGAGTTGTTACCTTTGAAGGACACTCTACGGTCCTTCAAAGTTTCTATAATAACCCATAAGGAAGCTCATGAAGTTGCCTTAGAAGCCTAATAAATTATGACAAATAATAAAATAAAACATCGAATCCTAAAACCCAGGAAGTGTCTCTGTTTCTTTCACGGGAGGAACCGGGTTGATCAGCTAGTACTTTACAATAAATTAGTATCATAGCCTCTTGTTACCAAACCTGAGAATCTATAATTAACAGGTGGAGAACGAGTACGGGAGCTACTGGCTTGTTGGGCTTGTGACCACGTCTATACTCGCTGGCTGAGGGACATTTTCCGCAGATATGTTGGCGACAGAGCAGTCCTGTTTACCACCGATGGGAACGACAGTGGATATTTTAGGTGTGGACCCATACCCGGAGTGTTTATCACGGTTGACTTCGGTCCTACAGGTAAAGATAATTTTTATTTTTGAGACAAATTATTTCTTATGGAGACTACGTCTTGACTACAGAAACGTATTTGTAGGAAGGATATTTTCATTGCTAATTTTGACTAACAAGCCGAACAACTGTATGCGAATTTGTACTCATCGACGCTCTGCACTTTTATCAATCTCAGCCTTTTGTCTTCATGATGTGGTATTCACTTTTCACCAGTTAAATGTCAATGGAAATACTGGCTTCGTTAGATGGGCTATTCTAGGGGCCTCTGTTTCGGGTCAGCAAAATATTTCGGTCATAGGAATATGTCACCCTTTAAAACATGATACAGAAAACTGCTTGAACTGACTCCATGTTGATTTTCAATAAAGTATATTTTTTACTTAAATAAATCAAAACCTGTTTAAAGAATGTATACAAAGTAAATATTAAACATTTTAATGCTTTGAGAAAAAATTTAGTAATCAAAATTATCAACCTCTAAAATCATATGAACTACTTGGAACATTGTATATTACTATAAAAACATGAATAATTTTAAATATTAACAAAAAACCCTCAGCTTTATTCCCCTTTTTGAAAATTTTATGGGAATTTATCTGCGCTTAACCATAAAAACACCTTGAAATTATTGTAATCAGAAATCTACGGAGCGCGAGATTATTTTTAATTTTTTGTCATGATTCCCTCCGCAGATAACGTCACCGCGGCGTTTGAGGACCTGCGGAAGATCCAGCCACACGGACCTTTGGTCAACTCCGAGTTCTACCCCGGGTGGCTGACCCACTGGGGAGACACGGCGAGCTACGTGGACGTGGGCAGGGTCGTCAACACCACGCGCCAACTGCTCCTCGCCAACGCCTCGTTCAACTACTACATATTCCATGGAGGAACCAATTTCGGACTTTCTTCAGGTTTGTGTTTTCCTGAAGGAAACAAACTATTTTGGTTCTCAAAGTAATATTATGTTTTTGTGGTTACATTGAATTATTTGCGAGTATTTTGAGTGGCTGAACGTGTAGCGAAAGAGTATGGATTTCTAACAGTTTTAGTAAACTATAAGCATTATTAGGAGTTTTTCAAAAAATAAAGCAGTTTGTTCGTAAGATAAAAATCATCGTAGTAAAAGAATGTGACTTTTAACTAAACAATTATTTTTTATTTAATCTTGGTTATTTATGTTACAATGACCACTAGAGGTAAATATAGTATGTTCATTCCCCTAATTTTCCAACAGATGTTCATAATGTACTACACTTTTCCTAACGGGTATGTTTTTTTATTTTCACAGGAGCAAACAACCCACCTTTTCAACCACAGATAACATCTTATGACTTTAACGCACCTATATCCGAGTCTGGGAACCTAACAAAGAAATACTACGCTATAAAAGGGGTCATATCTGAGGTAAAGTTATTTATCAACTTTATGGTAAATGTGAATTATATAACTGTAAAGTACAAAATGGCCTAATCCTTTGTTCAATCTGATGTTTATTGAATTCTTAGTGGTAGTTCATTCCGTCTAATTTACTGTAAATGTAAATCACTCCTCAAAATTCTTTTAAATTCTTCAAAACCGAGCGTTAGAAATAACTGAATGCTTGCGTATACTTATTTTTAAGTAATGTTTAGTCGTAATTAAACAGTTTATAAGATAAAAATGGTTTTGTGAACATGAACTTTTGAATTAAAGTTACAATACATAAGACACAATTTTATTGTTGTCCATAGTAATATTGTATAAGCTGACTTACTTAATTATGTTTTGCAGTTTACTAAACTTGAGGATAAACCTGTTGCCAGCCTTCCTCCAGTGAGTTATGGGTTGGTCTCGTTAAACCCAAAGATATCCCTATTCGACTCAAACACTGGGGTCCCGTTTGGAACATTCTCCCAACCCCAAACGTTTGAGTCGCTTCAACTCTATAGTGGCTTCATATTGTATGAGACGGAACTGCCGCAAACTGGCATCAGATACGTAGAATTACCCATCGTTCATGATAGAACATACGTTTTCGTAGATAAGGTAATCTAATTCGAAATATCTTTTAAGCTAAACTTTGTAAGCCGTTATGGTTGTTCGCCATTCACAACATGTACAAGGAGCTGGGAGGACAGAAATTACGTCATAAGGTGCACATGTAAAAGCTATGCCGCTTTGAGGAGGCATCCTGGGGGGTGTCAAAAATGGGTTTGTGAACCTTCAATCTGTGGGCTTTCCTCAAGATGGACAAACTTGAAAATAACCCCAAAATACGGGTTTGTGGCAATTTTTATGTAGAAAAGTTCAAATAACCAAATTTTAGTTTACACCATTGAATTCAGCTTGAAAAACCAAACAATTTGGTATGTTGAATCATCGCTCCATGTTCATTGGTTACCAAGATACTGATGGAGATAAACTCAAAACTTTGTCCAATTTTAACCTTATAGAAAATAAATAAAATTGTAAAACTCGCTTATTTCTCAACATATCTTAATGAAACTTGGTATCGGGCTTCATTTAGATAAGATATATCGTATATTAGCTTAAAACCCCATTTTTACATTTCCGTAGGATCAAACCTGCATGCATTTTTCCCATGTTATTCTTATGGGGAGAAAATAAAAAGTTTTTATCATTCTTATTTTTTTACTTATAAAACTTGGCATATGGCTTCTTGACTATGTATTAAATATTGACTTTAAAACCACCTAATTTGTACTTTTCTGTTGCAACAAACCTGCATACTTCATCTCCATGTTATTCTTATGGAGAATACAAAAGAGTCACAATCAAGGTTTGCCCACCTTGGATAAAGCCCCCAGATTGAGGGCTTACAAACCCTTTTTTGAAACCCCCCGAATGCCTCTTCAAAATGGCATGGCTTTTATAAGCGCACCTTATGACGTAATTTTTGACCTCCCAGCTCCCGGTCCATTATAAAAAAAACATTATAATGAAGCAATAAATTAATGGGGGAAAATTCAATATACGTCTTGTAGAGATAACTAGGTTAAACTAGGTTGTCTTTACCTTAATTTTAACTCAGTTTACTTAAGGTTTTTTTAAGAATATATTTCAATAAAAATTATTGTAACATAGACATTGCTGCCAACCTTGTAAAATGTTGTAATAGCAATAAAATGAACTTGAATTTAAATTAGATCTCTAAAAATATCACACGGAGACCATTTGAATTCAAACGATTGCTGCGATCTAGAAAATACCTTTAAAAGAATGGATTAAAAAATCATATCTTGCACTAAATGTTTTCGAAAATGTAAAACCGAATCCTTCATTGCTTTCGTATACTTCATACTCAATTGATTGTTGGATGATTTCATGTAATGAATCTTCGATGATTTTTTTAGGATTTAAAAGGAGTACTTAATAGATCGGACGAAGCTTCAGCTATATTTTTTTCCAAAACTGGCACCAAACTAAATTTTCTTGTGGAAAACGAAGGCCATATCAACTACAAAAACATGACCGATCTTAAGGTAAATATTTTAATTTTATATGGTTATGTATCATATGTTATAACGGATTGTTAATTTAAGTTATTAGAAGTTTGAAATGATTGTTCATGAGATGAACAAATTTTTACCAAGTATGGCAACATATCTTTAGGCATAAAATAGAGTTTTACAGAAGACGTTATTCCAGAAGAAAGCTTATTCCTTTAAGGAAATTCGGTAAAAGTTCATGGAGACGGTGACATTCTTAACTGAAGCTCAGCTACTCTGAGCACAGCTTGTTCTGTAGTATAATAATTCTCACGCTGGTAGGTGGATGCAAAATCGCTGGCAGAAAGATCTTGATGAATGAATCCAAAAGGAGTACAAGGGTCGAATTTAGGCACAAATCAGTAAATGATGACATTTGTTGCCGTTTAGTTGGTATTGAAATAATCATACTTATCTACATTAGAGACGACCTTTAGATGGAATAAAAATAAAATATTTACATTTAATACAGTTAAGTATAATAGCATCGGGCTTTGGCAAACATAAACGCACTACTATTACAAAAACTTGCAATCATGTGTTAATTTTTTGCCAGTCATTAAAACATGTAATCAACATATTTACAGGGTCTTCTAGGCAACGTGACCCTGAACGGCGACACCCTCGGCCCCTGGACACACACGGGATATCCCATGTCCGACGTGTCGTCCATCCCGGGCCTCCCCTCTGCCGCACACGTCGACCTCCCGGCGTTCTACTGTGGGTCGTTCCAGCTGCCCGACCCTGGCCAGCCCCCCAGAGACACCTTCGTGGACATGACCGGCTGGGGGAAGGTACGCACTTGCAAATCCTTACGAATAAACTGATGTTTCCAAAAAGGAAAATGTACAATTAAGTAGTCGCAATTGTTTTATATACCTGCTAAAACCAAATATAATGTCGTTAGCCACCGAAGCATTGTTATAGTTGTCAAAATGGTTTAAATAATCTCTAACGTCGTCTGATCCTATAGAAGTCAGGATCGGGCTGCTGCAGTTTCGATTCCGATGTTGTGAAAGATACAGTAGTACTATGTTTACCCATTTCACTATTTCACGTGGTATTGTGTCGATAAGTACAACGCCGGGATCTTTTCCGTTAATTCACCACCAATTCTATTTTAAATTAAAGTAGGTTTAGTTTACAACATTTTACAGTATTTCCTATTTAAAACAACAAGAAAAGGGTTTTTTCTGTTATATCTCGCATTTACAAACTAATATCGATAGACTCAGAATTAATCGGGATAGAACTAATACTGCGAAATAATACATTTACTCACCATTTAAACGTTTAATTGTTCGTAAAAGAGTATTATAACAACTTTTTAACATTATTCTTGTTACACAAACACAAAAACAATACACATATTAATTACGCTGTTACACTTTAAAGTTACTTTGGTAGCCAGAACTACTCAATGTATTGGATGAGTTGGTTAGGTCAGGTTAGGTTAGGTTATGTTAGGTCTTAACATCGACTGATAACCAATACTACAAACGCCGGTACCAATGAACGTAAAAACGCTCAGAACTCTCCTCACTGTTTCATTCACTTGCGGCACTTAAAAAATTCATTGTTGCCGCTCGCTAATCACTGTCTAGACTGACCGCTGAGCGCGCGGTCCGGTTATCGCTGTGCGATAAGATAAGGCTTTCACGAATACGGCAGGTAAAGGAAACCCAGAATTCGATATTCCTAATTACTCCGAACGACTTTCTTTACCGTATTTTAGATTCTGAGTGGTGGTGAACTAACGGAAAACAAAAAAAATAGTGGTGGTGAATTAACGGAAAAGATCCCAACGCCGTATTCTAAGGCAAGGAATTTCTGTTCAGGTTTTCAATTTATTTATATATTTATAATTAGCCTATCCACAATATCACTCTTGAACTCGTTGGACACTGCAATACATTTTACGGTGTTTCTCTTCTCTATAGACATCGGGGTCAAGTGGTATTGATATAACTCTATGGACGAAGGAGTTTTAGACGGCCATTTTTTTAATCATTGGATGGTGGGAGGTGCTATGAATGGTTTGGGATGTTGTAGATTTTCTATAAATTTAAAACTGAAACTGGATTTTCATTCTAGATATTGTGAGATCGAGAAAGTTTATAGATTTGCAATTTTCATCCTCTTAGGTGAACTTTAGTTGTGGGTGAAAACTATTGAAATTGTTGCATATCAGTTTAAGTAGTCTTTTGCTTCCACTAAGGAAAATGAGTGTGTCATCGACATAGCGGTAATGAGACTATCTTTTGGATGAGGGCGTTACTTCCAGACCATATAGATTTATTTTCTTTGTAGTTTAAAAACATTTTGGCCAGAATACTTGACAAGGGGGGGCATTGCCAACCCATTATTCTGAGAAACAACTTGTCCTCAAATTTAAGATAATTTTGTTTTAAAACTGTGCTTGTCAATGATATGAGCACTTCGATTGCTTTTTCGCTTATGTTTGAGTGTTTCCCCAAGTTATCTTTCAAATACAACAGTAGTTTCATGTACTAGAACATTGGTGAATAAATTCACATTATCAAAAGATGCAAGCATATGGGTTTCTTTGAGATTAACATGGGAAAGATTGTTTACCAAATCGATTGTGTTTTTATATTGTTAATTTCTAACACTACATTCTGTTTAATTGAAATTAAATGAAAATAGTGCTTTGTTTTTCTACAAATGTTTTACAGAAATTGCAATGGAGAAGAAATTGACTTTGCAAAAAAGACTTCTTGAAAATTACTAGCGCTTTCAAACAATGGTCTAGTAAGGACCGTGTGTTCGGTTGAAAGTACTAGCTTTATTTAGTCTATTGTTGAATAACACTACTTCTGAAAGCAATAAAAAAATTAAAGCTAATTTATGTTGAAAAAATTGTTAGAAGTATTTTGTGAGGCAAAAATAAAAAAGATGAATATTTATAAATGGGTATATCCTTATCATAGTTTAATTGGAACTTCAATCTGTTGTCCAATACGGGGAGGGGGGGAATAATTTTAATTTTTCACTTATGTTTATTTTTTGAGCCTGTTAATAATTGAACTCCTGAATGAGACCTCACCTGTAAAACAACGTATCTCTCAAAGTTTTTTTTTTTCAAAGAAAAAACCTGCAATCCACCCCATATAACTAATTAACATATTCTTCTTGATCCAATAAATATTTACTTTCAATCAAAATCTGTCTAATTATGTGGTCGTGCTATCTCATCAGCGGGTGAGGGGATGAAATTCACCAAAGGTCGTATTGGTTTATAGGTCCTATGAAGTTTTGGCATCCCTCTTAATATTGGGGGTTGGGGGTTGGTCACCTTATTAATTTTTATATCTTAAATCGATGCTGGTGCTGGAATTTATCATTTTATTGAGTTCTTTGGAATATTTCGAGGTGGGGTCTTCTTTCGTTTCAACGGTACCAACGGTAGTTTTGGTCTCTGAGGAAACTATAAAACTTTTCCTGGTAGTTAGGTATAACAGAAAAACTGTTGCGCTCCCCTTATCGGCTTTTATGATAACAGCGTTGTTGTCAATGCACTTTGTTGTCAATGCGACAATAGTGGATAGTGCGACAAAACTAAGGCCTGTCGCAACGTGTCTAAATGCACTGAACCTTGTCTGGAATTTCTTGCTGGGTCAGATGTCCTTATAGACTTAAAAACTTTATTTACTAGCAAAACTCAGGCAATTTCCTTGGCTTCTTCATTTGTTATTGTTCTTTTGTTTTTTATTGTTGTTAGCGGCTTCTGTTTGTAAGTTCTAATAATAGGCCTAAGTTCTGATAAGATCATCATAAACCTTTAATTTCAGGATTAAAGTAACCATAAAACTGGGTGACTAAAATTTGGAAAGGTCATAATATTAGTACTACAAAATATGATTTATCAATTCCAGGGAATACTATACGTCAACGACTACAACCTGGGACGGTACTGGCCATCCCTCGGACCTCAGGTAACGCTCTACCTTCCCGCACCTTTCCTGCGGCTGAACAACACCTTTGTCATTCTCGAACTGGAGCGAGAACATCCAAACAGGACTATAGGTTTGATTGATAAACCTAAACTGAATGGGACTGAGTCATTCATTGACACACAATTTGATCGTATATCCGTGTATTTAGTTAAATAATCTAATCATGATTCAAATACATTTCAAGAAAGGTGCATTATTACCTAATATTTTTTATTTTGACTTCTAGATTATAAGATATTTGTATGGATCTAAAGTGTTTAAGAACAACATGCGATGTTGTTATGTTGCACCTAAACAAACTCAAAAATGTTTGTATAGGTGCAAACCAGTCTTTGCTGTTGTGCTTTAAAATACTTAAGAATTTATTATGAATTTAGCCACACGTTCCTCTTTACAAGAGGGACATACTTATTGTATGTTTTTCAATACGTATTCTGAGCACTTTGGAGTCGAAAACACTGCACCAATTATGACAACCTTTATCTTTTCAAAACGTGCTTATGGGGTTGTTTTGTTTTAACAAGTCAAAGCCAACGAATGCTTTACGTTATTGTTTGTGCAGATGCCATAAGCTGGAACGAAAAATAACTTCTTGTATAACAGAACGTTACGCTTAGTAATCAAGAAAAGTATTTTTTAGATCTAATTTTTAAAATGTACATGAAAGAGAATATCATTGTTAGATAGATCCTTTGAAAATTATCAGTTATAATCCTAAACTTACTCAAACGTCCAATTGATTCAATGTTTTTTTCCATTGTTAATTTCGTACATATTATTTTGTTAATGATTTTCTCTGCTCATTATTAACAAAGCTAACTATTTAATAATAGTAAGTGCGTTTACAGCAAAGTCACCTTTCAAAACACCATGATATAATTAATTTATTGCTTTCTGTTTATGAAAAAAGAAATTTTATAAAAAAATATATATATATATCTTTTTTCCACTAACAGCCTTGATGTTTTTGATTAATTATTCAGAATTATTACTTACGTCATGTAGCCTGTAGAGATCAAAAATTTATTATATTATTCGCCAACATGTTTCAAGAATATGACTTCTCATCTTCAGGTCGATTTATACTTAAACGTTTTGTGACATTTGTATTATGTACTGTTTTTCTGTGGACGACCTTTTTAAAATTTTGACAACTGCAGAAATGTGGGCCATGTGAATTAAGTATAAATCGCCCTGAAGATGAGGAGTCATATCCTTGAAACATGTTGGCGAAAAAAAATTTTGATCTCTACAGGCTATATTACGTAAGTAATAATTCTGAATAATATATATTTTGTTTTTGATATGCCTCGGTAGAGTGACTTATTAAATAAACCAAACAATTTAATAGAATAACAAGAGAGATTCTTATTTTAAAAGGGATAAGTTAATTTTCCTCTCCTTGTTCAAAGCTTACACCGTGACCCTTAGTTTAAAATCGTTTCTCGACTAGACATTGCGACGCTTTTCTTCAATATTAGTTATTCCACTGAAAGCTTGTTTATTGTTGTTAGGGATTAAACTAACTAAACCAGGAATTCAAGTCAGTAAAAAAATGTAAATTTAAGTTATAAATATCTACAACTTTTTAAACATATAGATATGCTTTTTTGTTACGGACGCTACACTGTTTTAAGTAGGCCTTCATAGGCCTGATGGCTTAACTTTAGAATCCTCTCCACCGTTAAAATCAATGTTTAAAATATATATTTTCCGATTTGAATTGATAAATGAAATACTTTTAAAACATATGTGTTTCACTCTTAATATTAATAAACAATGTAGGTCACTAGTTTTATATGAGATTTTGCGAAAACTCTGAGAGTGAAATGAGTCATGATGGATATATTCATTGGTTTAAGCAACGTGGATATAAAACGCTGATATAAATCATTGAGAAAAGTTATACGGTTTGATTATTCCACAATTTTATTGAGTAAAATTATAAGACTTACTTATATATATAGAGCTATAAGTATTCTCAACTGATAAATAAAATACAAAACTGACAACACCGACAATGAATCAAATGCAAGATGGAGAATGATGTGAAATAAGTTTTAAGTGCGTCATGTTAGTTAAAAGTATAGTTGGGTAATGATATGTCGATAACGTTAGAATTTAAATTAATAACTTTTATTCACATAGTGTGACTGTCAGGTTGCACCACTCCAGTTAAACTTTTAGTTGGGTTATGATATGAAGACATCGTTGGAATATAACTGTAACAGGAATAGGTAGAAACCAGCTAGGAAAGGAGAAAAGGTAGGCCGAATATCGAAATCCAATCCAAAATAATCATGCAGGCAAATATCAATTCTTGAAATTAACGAATATTTCGATGAAGATATCGAATATTTATCGTAATCACCGTAATCGCAACTGTAAATATAGATAACAATCTATTTTATTTTAAACAGCGGTGGAGACGGTTCTAAAGTTTCGACCACTAGACCATGATGTCTCTTGCTAATTAGTAGACTATTACTCAATTTGTGATTTGCACAATTAAATTTTCCCAAAACAATTTGTTTGTGACACCTCGTATCGAAGGTGTCAAGAGGCCCAAGGCTAGTTAAAATAAGCGTGACAAGTAAGTGTGACAATACGTAAATTTGTATAACTTGTCTATAACTTAAAATATGCTATGAAACTTGGTAGTTATTTTTATTTAGCTATTACTTAAAATACGTATAAAAACTTAACTTTATAATCAACTATTAATTTTTTAGTTAGACGTTCTCTTATTAATATTGCTCAATATGTATAATTTATACAGCTAAGAGCGCTTGAATTCTAATAGAAAATTGATCTATTGATTTGTTCGAGGTATCAATATTTTGTTCTGTATAATACTTGCCCTGTCCTGAATAGAAGGTTGGGGAATATTCTACAATGTTTTAAAATTTTCTCTAAATAAAAAAGAAATGAAACTGCAAATGTATATCTGACCCTTGACTTGAAAAACATTTATATATGAATAACCGACAATTTACATGCCCAGGGGCCGGTCCAATATGGAATTCCTGAAATTCTTAAATGCATTCGTCGAAATTTACCTGATCTAAATGGTCTTAAAAATAGAATACAATGCAAAAAACCCGTATAAAGGTCATACAAATAAAGGTTACATTGGCAATATAATTAGAACAGCTTATAATTTTTTTGTTTACTTGTTCCCATCAAACTGTAGGTAAAACTGTAAAACTTGCTTATAAAATAAAATTTTGTTACGAAACTTACTAATTAGTTTCATTTGTTTACTCTCAAGCTTTTAAAGCGCATTATAATGAAATTTGACGATTATGCAGGTTTGCTTCAACGAGGGCCTTGTTTTGGTATCCTATACTCTTATATGAGCAATGTTATCGTCCGGCCGTGCGTGCTTGCTTGCTTGTATGTTTGCTTGCACAATTATCTCTAAAAACGGCTCCGAGGATTTCCTTCAAAGTCTGGAAATAAGTAATTTATGACTCAAAAACGTCTTTTATGCAGATAACTTGGCCAGAGAAAATCTGATAACGTAATAAATCGAATTTTAAAGTTGTAAAAATTTAACATTGGCCTTATGGGTTGCCGTGATAGCAACGAAAATAAACAAGGAAAGTGTAAACAAATGAAGTAATCATAACAGCTGTTTGGAATCTACAGCCATCAAGAGAAAATACAGCAGGTGGGATGGAGCAATAAAAAAGGTTTCTATTTATCAATTTATGACATTGAAATATTTTATAGTAACTGGATGAACTGTTAAGTATGAAATAACACCGAGCAAGGCTCGGTCCACAAGGTACTCGTAGTTAACTAAGTAGTAACAACCACAGTGAAATTGAAATCTTATTTAATCACTCATTAATTTTTTGACTATTTGTTTGATTAATCAAAAAATGTCATCAAATGGACTAGGATATTGTCCTCTTGATGTGGTTCCTTTAACTTGCGAATGTGAGATTAAATAAAGAAATGACGTCTATTCAACCTCCAAACTGTCAGAGCAGCGCTGCTGGTGCTAAAAGGTTAATTATAGGAGCGGTCCAAATTACCATCGCCCTCTCCTCTCTTTGTCACTCGTCTTCTTTGACTTTTTTCCCTAATTAGTTCATCTTTGAACATCCTATCCTAATCAGATGATAAGTACTTTGTAAATTAATATGTAATTTTCGTTAATAGCATGAGAAAAAAGTGTACTAAATGTTCAAAGTTTTAACATGTAGAAAACAATAAGTCGAAAAAGAAATTTCAAAATTAATTTATTTTTGTGAACTTTTTTTAGTTAAAATTTGTTTTAATACAGTAGTTTAAAATATATTCAAATCGAAATATGAAATTAAAAATTTGTATATAGAACTTGTCAATGTTGTCAATTCATGAAAATCCATGTCTTTACTGCTTAGGAGCGTAAATATGAAAAAAATGCAATTATTTATTTTTAACTACAAAAATAAATACATATAGCCTGCTCAAAGTGACGCAGGATTTTATTTATTTATATATATAGGTGATTGAAAAAAATCAATTCATTGGTGATTTTCTTGGCCAGATTAACAGTAATGTGAATCAGCCAAGTCAAATTATACAATTTTCTTATCACACTAAACATTGTTTCTTATCACGTAACAAGCATATGTAGCAGACTATCCAAAAAGAAAATTGAATATTTATAGTTAAATACAACATTAAAAGACCACCAGTAATCACGGACGCCGTAAGGGACCCTTTGCAGTAGGATGAATTTTAACTTGATCCTGAATTTTCCAAAACTTTGCTTAGGCTGTAAAGGAGAAGAAGATTATTAAATAATTTCAATGCATTTTATTGGAAGCTTGCTCGCACATTTTTACTTAATTAGTATGTGATAAAGGAACTGCCAACACTACTTCTGTTACATTTGGGAAACATTTGGGCTTACTAAATAATATTAGACTACTTAACAGAAACATTCATTAGTTTATGTGACTTAAATCAGGAATAATATATACTTATTCTCTAAGTAAGTTGAATTTTAAACTAATTCCCTTACTTTAAACATATAATAATATAGTTTATCAATTGATTATTATATTTTAACCAGCATATACTACGAATGTAGGGCTTCTCTGAGTTGATAGACAGTGACAAGACGATTGGCAGGTGATAAAATGTACGTCAGGTGATCGTTACACTTGTCTGGAATGTCAGGTAAGCGATGATATACTGCAAACATTCTTCATCATCTATATTGCACAACACTTACTTAATCCTAACAGCTTTGACAGATGTATTTTTACTACACAGTATTTGACCTTGTAATATATTGCCTCTCATACAGTATGGGTTCAAAAAAGGATATAATATAATTTAAAATATGATATGGATATAATATAATTTGATCAGTTGCAATATTACACATAGAGACAGTGTTATGATAAGATGTATATTTTACGTATTTATATTTTGTAATACCTGAATAATGCGTATCCGTTAGAAGTTGTTTTGTTAAGGGCAAGAAAAGCCTAAAATTAAAGTACGTGACTGATTATTTCCCAAAACAGAAGCTATAGCCTAGCACATTAAAAATTATGTAACCTACTCTTGTTACTTAAGAAAATAGGGCTTTACGTTCTTATGAAAGAAAAGATTCAGATTTAATCACACCTGCATCAAGAAGCCAGTAATCATTGAATGATGAAAACGCCTTTTAAATGATTTGCTTCTTAAATTACAATTACACTGTACACTTAATAACTCAAATATACCATAAAAAGCTGAACTGTTACAAAATATGAGTATTTATATTTAAGCTTTTTAAAGTATTACTCTATTTTACAAATTCCATTTTACTATGGAAAAATCCTATTACATGTATCCAAAAATAATTCATAGATTTTTTTTTTAATTTGATGATCTTGATATTAATATTTCATGCTTAAAAATAAACTATACGGAAAAAAATAATTGCTTACTTCATAAAAGTGTTCATTGCGTAATATTTTGCTACAGAATAAGTTTTAAATTATTGATAAATTTTTACTGATCTACTAATACCTGATTAACGGCTCGAAAATGAAAAAGCGTTTACATCGCCCTCTAAGCGCTTGAGACATTGTTGAAATACAAACGTTGTCCTCAAACGTAACTCCATAGTATGCAAACTGTGTTCTCCGTAATACCACACCATAAAACAAAGAAATTTATTCCATCAAAATGTTATTTTCCATTGCTACAACTTACATTTTTACATTGCAACAATTTATAACTCGATTGAAGACAACCCAAGAAAGATGCATTAATGAGATGAAATCGTTAATTAACAACTTGAAAGCCTGCTCTTTGACCATACTCTTAATTGACCTGTGTGCGATCAGAAACAAGTGAGTGAATGCAAGTGAAACCTGATTAATTATTTGCAGACACTATTACCTATAATTGTTATGCATCTGTAATTTTTATCAAGAAGAGAAAAGAAGATAACTGATTTTTTCTTGAAAGCTAATACGTCGTATCACTTCAGGTATATAGAATGTGATTGAACGTCTTAGGACGGTTTTATTACGTTAAGTTTAAACTAAGGACATATAGTTCCTTTTCATTAGATATAACGATATAAGCTAAGTGGACACATTAGGCACATTATATAAACTGCTCCCTCCCCTGACGGCCTGCTGATATGGCTATTTTATGGTGGCAGCTATTAACTATCGTGAAGATAGGGAGAATCTGAATTTCCCAAACATTTTGCGAAGTACTTATATCATGAGACCTTATGAGAGCAACGTAGAACGAGTCATGTCGAACGGACTAGTGCACATTCGTTTTACCATTCGTTCGTCCGCGCTCGACGGATGTGAACTCCCGACATAAGCATGGGTTGATAAGTCTATTAAATTAAACGTCGCTTTGGGTAAAATACGATGAATTTGAAATCAAGAGGAAGGTAGCTCGAAAGTGGTAACCGATACAAATAAATAACGATGAACTATGTATCAAATTAACTTATTAGTATTCAAATACATAATCATTTTATCATTCTTAGTCGCCAACATAACTTAATATCTAGTATGATGACTAAGACGTTATGTAATTTTTTATTTCAGTAACTGTTGAAACACGGTTCTATAACGTCTTTAGAGTATTCCCGAGGACAAAACATCCGACAGATATTAATGGATGCGACCTGATGGTTTAACAGACACAAAACATTCCATCGTTCACCCACGCACAATACAAGGATAGAAGAGGATTCATTTTCGGAACAATCAACAGTTTTAGGTTTATAGAGAATCACAGGCAATCGCTATTTTGTACATTATTTTGGAGAATTAAGATTTGTTAAACAATATTTTATATTTTTGTGATGCATTTCGATGATAATTTATTTTAAAAACTAGTAATTTATTCATCATTTATGATCATATTGTACATATAATATTAATTTAGTCAATATCTATATTAAAACATGTTTAAAAGTCCCCTCCTACATTTTTCATTGTTTTAATTAATGATATTAAATTTAAGTCATCTGCCTTAAAAATCAGTGAAACTTCTGCTCAAATCCTGCCCTACTAATTGAATTCCGTCTACTTCTATACGAGTAAACATTTCAATGGTAACTGTTTTGAAAATATTTCCAAAGGGCATAATTCTTTACAAGCAAAAAATGGTTGACTGATTGACTGACTGACTGGCTCACTGACTCACAGATTCACTGATCACGGCTTCTCAAAAAGGATAAGACTTTTCGGCAGGGAATTTGGCACAAAGGTTATTCAAAGGATCTAGATACGTACTAAGAAATAAATGATTTTAAAGTATTGTTTCTCAAAAGGCTAAAAAAGGGTTCTTAAAAAATTCAAAATGACCATTTTAAATTTTCAAAGCTTATTTCCTAAGAAAATGTAGGGGTTTAGGCCATGAAACTGGGCACAAATATATTCTTCATAGGCTCTAGCTGCTTACTAAGAAATGATTTTAAAATATTTTTTTCTTAAAAGATTAAAATCGGTTCATAATAATAGTCAAAATGGCGGCTATTTCATTTTTTCAAACTGTTCATAGAAGGCCGATGATTTATTTTCAATGAATAAAAAGGGTGTTATTTAATAATAAAATTTACAAGTACATTACGGTCATCTGCGATATATTGGTCAAGTACTCTTGGACAACTCACGTTCTGCAGACAGCTCGAAGTACTGTATTGCATTTAAATTTTGTAAAATGGGCTGTCAAAATCAAACCAGTTTATTTCCACAAAATAATAATACCCAAATTTACAATGTAACTTATAAATATCTTGTTAAAATAGATGAAGAAAAAACATCCTCGCCCGGTGTAGGTCTATGCTGTTTTTTTATCTTGTTAAAAAGAAATGCTAACTAAAATATTAAAATATATATAAAAAACACTAAATGACAATGGAAAATGTTTAAAGTTAATTTAAGCTTCATAAAAAGAAAATAAATAATTACGGAAATGAGCCTACCTTAGTGGTCTGTGCATAGACTCGAGTTGAAAATAATTTGTAGTTATTACGAAAAGGAGCAATATTTAAGCTGAAGAACTAAGAAATTGGTCGAAATTGTGAGAGTTGAAAAAAATTACAAAAATTATTGTTGTTAGAAAGACTAACTCATGGTGATGATGCTAAAAACGTTACTGGGTGTACAGGCAGGGAAGGTGCATTCAGTTCAGTAAGTAGGAAGTTCATGTTAGTTCAGGTTGGTCAGTTTGTTGCAGGTCGACCACAATCAGCTGAGGTAAGAGACTCCGCCTCCTCATCGCTGATAACCATATATATGGCCACTCCTTTAATAAAAATAACCACTCCTTTAATATTTTTTGCAAACATTTAATGAGGAAGAATCGAACAATGCAATATGTTATAGCGAGAAGAGAAATTTCTGTGCGTACGTGCTTACGTGCTGTTCCTTTTCCAGGAGGACTCCTCTTCCAGGACTCTTCTAGGAGCACGGGATGCGTCATCTTGTACTGTGCAGTGTATTATTCTGCATAGAGACATTATTATAGTCATTTAGGCCTAATCTAATAGAAAAAAATCATCTACCTTATACAGAGCCTTATCTATCAAGTATTCCTTTAATTTTGTTTTGAATTTATTGCTTTGATCGATTTGCGCGATGTTTTGGGGTAGGGTTTGCAGGATTTTGAGCCCTACATATTCAGGTTGGCTTTCAAAGATTCTCAGGTTGTGGGCCATTGCAAACCTGGATCTACCCCTTGTGTTGTGCCCATGTGCTATGTATAAAATATGTGCAATATAAAATAAATTAGTTTTTGAAAATGATTTGTATTGCTGGATGGTTAAAATTCCGAAATCCATCTAATAAATAAATTAGTACTCAAACTTTAATCTTGAAACTCTGTAACATTACTTTCGGCTTGACCACTAAATCCAATTATGGGCCTGATCACCCCATGGAATTATCGTAGTTGAAGTGCTAGCCTTCGGCGTTTGGATACCAAAATCAAGTCAATAATGTGTTGCATACTACCTACCCGCCAAGTCAGGCGCCTCGGAAATCCTAAAAAGAAGGATATTCCGTCGTAGTTACTGCCCGTGAATCGGTCGGCCGACAGACTGGTTACGGCGACCCAAGTTAGAACCTGCCGTCTGATAAGGAAACTTCCAGAGGACACCGTAATTAGAGTCTGCGGTGGAAATCTGTGAGTTGGTTACCAGTGCTGATGGAAGACGGAAGACAGACCCTCTACACTGCGGTGGATTTACATCATTCCTTGGAATAAATTATTAGAGGTAAGCAGATGCCCTTAATGTAATTAAAATTGCTATGAGTGGTTAGAAATGAAGTAAATCATGTTAGTTTTTGGTCCTGATTAATTAATTACTGAAAACTAATCAGTTGTAATAGTCGATTTGCCGTGTCAGTTCGTGACTGTTTTAACAGACCATAAAACATAATATGTTCATATGATCAGGCATCAAATATGCTCAAAAATATTAATTCTTGTATTTTAATAATTTGTTTTACATAAATAATGATTTCTGTTTATGTGTTCATAAAATGTATGTACGTTCTTTTTATGTAATTTATGTAAAGCATTTCTAAAAGTTGCAATTATTGCATCATCTTTCCTGTCAGAACCATAATGATTTTGGTTGCAAGAAAATAGCAAATACTTTTCTTGGGAAATATACTAGCTGTGAGTTTATAAAATATATTCATAAGTGAAGTAGGCTGATTGAAATATTTAGCTTCTTTAATTAAAGTGCCAAGGTTAAAAAGTAGTGAAATATAAAAGTGTACTGTTCTTGTCTGTTTTTCAAATTAGTAGATTTATAAATTTAGAATTAACCATATTCCTCTTGCACCTAAATTTCTATTAAATGTTGTCTCATAATATAAAAAAAATGTTTCTATGAAAGTAATAATGTTAACCTCAAAAGCTGACTAGTAACTGTGTCAAGTAATTTATTCAGTAAATGTTAAGTAGTAAAGTAGATTGTGAGATATAAGGAATGCAACATTGCCTAGTGTTTTTATTTTGGACTATTTTGTTCTGTCAGTCATTGTTGTTGTTGTCATTGTTGTGTTGTTGTCTTCCTTGTTTATTCTATACAGTAGGCCTAAATATTTTCGCTCTCAGTCTGTTTATTCTGAGAATAGCCTACATATTTTAAGATAACCAAAATAATAAATATTCCTTTTCTGATGAACACAATGTTGTGTATTAATTTAAGAATTTATCTTGCATATTTTATCTGGAACTGGATAAAGTGATATTATAAAATAGTGAGAATATTTTGAGCAAGATAACAGATTCAATGATTTGTCTCAGAAATATTTTGTATTCTATAATTATTTCAAATCAGACTTAATATTATCTTGTGTGTTTGTTATCATGAATAACTTTGTTGTTAAACTTGTTCTTTTTTAAACAAATTATTTTTGAATATTTATAATGTATTTCAACTGTCATCCAGATTCTCTCTTTTCATGAACTAAAACCAAGCACCTGAAAGCTTAATGTGACTTCAATAACAATAAAATAATTCGAAGCGAAACGAAATATTTAAATAAATCTAGGGCCTAGCACAGAGAAGAAATGAGACAGAGGTCGCGTCTAATGTTGCGCTAAATATGGTGTCGAGCAGTGCCATGAGTGGGCGCGGGGGGTAGGGGGGCGCCCGGAAGTCTATTGTCTCCCTATTGTTTTACTTCCTGGTGTTAGGCAGTTACCCGCAACACTACTGCCATATGAATGCGACCTCTGTTTATTTCTCCTCTGTGGGCCTAGGCTATAAAAGGTGGTACATTGTGCAGGGTTTTCTTTTACTCGTCCCCGGTACCTGCGACCTTTGGACTTCTGGCTACTTCTGTGGACTACTACTGGGCGCTACTGGGTCAACAACTACTGGATGCTACTGGTGGGCGACTATTGGACACAATCGACTCATCGTATGCGGGTTATCGTATGCGCGCTCCCGGTTCGTGCGAACTAGTGTATTTCTGAGCTCAGAGAAATGTTCACTTTGGTGAGTGACCTACATTTTTTGAATGACTTTTTCGAATATGGAACCTACTTGGGATCAACGGACTGATGAAGGACTATCCCTGCGGATCGCCTGCATCGCCCACTAAGCTGTGTGTTACAGTTCACATATATTTAGTTTAGGTTTCATGATTCATGATGATTGAACTGATTTTAGGACCTCATATTTCATTTATGTACCTGTGATATTTTTAAGTATTGTCTGTATCCTTATCTTTCACCTGCCTATCCAGGGATCATGATGATCATGATCATGATCTGTGAAAATTATTTTCAAGTATTATCTGTGTTATAATTATATCAGTATGGGTGGCCACCACAGTAATTAATGATTGATAATGTGCATTGTTAGGTGCAAGTAATATTGATATTTGGATTATTGTTAAGAATTCTGAAATTATTGTTGAGAGTTATTCTCTGAATTACTTATGGATCTGATTGCCTATGATAATATGATGTCTTTATTTTGACATGGTTAGAATAAATTCAAGTTGTCTGCTAAAGTTGTTGTTGATTTGGACTTGGTGACCGATAGAGTATAATTTGGTGAACCAGAATTACAGTGATTAAATAATCAAAATTTAGTGAACTTAAAATGACTTAGTAAATTTTCTCAAATATTTCTGAAATAAAATTCTATTATTCAGTTCATAGTTCAAATTTCCAAGGGTGACAATTCCTTTCAAGTTGTTTCTGTTGTTAATAAGATTTGAGTTAAATATAAATTAAAGAGAATTATCACATACTTTGCTGAATATTTTCTTCATGGTGTAATACTATTAATTTACAGCCTTTTGGATATTGAATATACCTATATTTGCTTTTATTATTCATTTGGATATATTGCAGTTGATTTAGCCAATGATAGAATTCAATAATTTAGATAGCATCTCAGAATATATGTGCACAAGGCCAATTGACTTTGAGCATATTTTGTGGCCCCTTACACCTGCTTACCATGGTGGAGTACCCCAACTTGGAGTGGACCGATTCCTTGTTACGATCCATTGAGCGGACATCCGAAACAAGGTGGCGCCCTGAATAAATTGCAAATTTGGACAGCGTTGGACTTGTACTTCACCCTATCTGGAACCACAACTTACCCACCCCGCCCACTGAGCTGGAGCAAAAGTACCAAAATAAAATAAAATTGTTACAGCATGGACATTGCATTTCAAGTGTAAGCATCCAATTCGAATAAATTAGCGATCTAGATCTTCAATGTAATTAAGAAACCCCTCTGGCCTCTTTTTTTCTTATGTTTTTAGTCTACTTTACAAACCATGCGAATTCAGATGTTATGTCTAAAATCCGCCCTTTCTGGGTTATGCCTCATCCTCATGAGTTCCAATTTGGCTGGCTGCTGGAAAAAACTGTGCTTTGAAAATTCCGAGCCCAATCCCCTGAATGGCAATGATATTTATTTATATTAAAAAAAACTTCAAGAAACCCAATTTTATAAGGTCATAAATATTTTAACTAGGAAAAGTTTAGTATTTTTATGAACAAATTGTAAAATAAGAATGTGTTTGCAAATGGAAGCTGATTCATACTACTTGCTACTTTCAGGATAATATTTTGAGGGAACGATTCACCCTCGCATTTCAACCTATTGTGGAGGATAGATTCCTCAGCTGCCGCGTTTTTGTGTTATTGCGTGCCCGTTGCCCAAATCAGTCCATTTGTGTTTGCAAGAATAGCACATTGCATAATATTATTCAATTACAAACTAGCGGGCGAAGCCACGGGTGCATCTTCTAATTAGAGTATAAGTGTCTAAATTGATCAGGAGAAACCTATGTCCAAATATCTAAGGAACCCTCCTGTAAATATCCATTAAATTTGGAAACAGATGGATTGGAAATAGAAGGTAAATCTGTTTAGTTTACATTCAACATAATTAAACAAATATATACATCTACTATTTATATACATGCAATAGTATTGCTAATTGTATAGTTTCTGCAAACCTTTAATCGCACAATGACCTTTACTTGGCCATAATAGTTATTTGTAAAGTAAAAGGAGTTTGAAGCACATAGTTGAAACACAGATAATTTATATTTTAAGAAACGATATTAATTTATACGAGAAAAATATTAAATAATTGTTTCAAAGGTGAACGAAATACGGATCATTTACAAAACGTAAATTCTTTTGAAGAGCGTTGTTGAAGTAAGTGAAGCAGAAAGAAACCAATCCACTCACGGTTAGACGTTTTGCAGGAGCCACTATCAAAACCACTTACCGTTACATTGTTTTCAGAAAGTTTGGAGGAGTTTTTAACACAATTGGTACGATCGCCTCCACCACCCCAGCACGACATCACCCATTAGTCTTGAGATCGCAACACTTTAAATCTACTTTAATTGAAAGATTAGGTTCTGATTTATCTAGTGACTTTAGATTGTTGTTTGTAATTTTACGGGTTTTATATCAATTTATTGGATAAACAGCTTTATCAAATGTATAGTTTCGTATGGAGGTAGATAAATTTTGTCAACTATATAAATTTATAGGAAGAAAAATAACATTATTTCTTGTTATATATAAAAAAAACACACATATTAACTACCCAGGTTCATTTATGGAGTTAGGATAAAATTCAAGGCCATTTGTTACCTATTTATTTTTTAATGGTATACATATTACCTTTTTACTTACGTTCTTTCAACCAGAATTAAGCTGAAGAGTGTGGGGCTGAAATTTAAAGGCGCTAGGCAGCAGCATTGCAGTTTTGTTACGGAAAGTTCAGTCACTACAGATATATCGTTTAAGTTTTGGGGTCAAACATTATGGAATTTAAATATACAGGGTGTTTTTTCTACCGCAACCCATTTTTAAGATTGCATAACGTACATATAAATATAATATAATATAATACAAATATAAATACTGCTTTAACACCATGTGTCCGGCTCAAATATTAGGCACTTTCTGTAGAGGCGTAGGACTATGGTTTACATCGCTTTTTGGTGAAATCGCAACCATGCTATTTTTAATTACGAAGGGATTCAACAAACGAATGTTATGAGGAAAGAGCATTATATTGTCTCCCACTAAGGCATTATTCTAAATAATTAGAATATTTTTTTGTTTTGATGAATTACTAACTTATTATTTCTATTAACCATATACTTTTACATTCAATTAAATGTAGCGAAGAAATTTAAAACTGGTGCGTGGCAGCACGTGTCATGAACACTTCCAGTTGTCGTCTGCGAAGTTAGGTTCAGTTGGGTCAGCATAGTTTATTAGAAGTTTTCAATCAATCACGAATACGATTCACGCTCGAGATGCGCGGACAGAGTACGGAGTGGTTAGGTGAGCAATCCGGCGCCACGCGACGTCTTGTGGGATTTTGATATAAATCATCGAGTTGCACTCTTCAATGGTTGCACTACGTGCCCGCTAGCCCTAGCCCTACGGGAGCTAGGGCTAGCGGCCACGGTATTATCACTTAGCGAAAAAGTCATTGGTGATTGGCGGGATTGGACCCTGGACCCCGGGACCAAAGTGCCGCATTCTAATGATATGCGGTCTGCTACTATACCAGGCCGCTCCCCGAATTAAGGAAAATTGAAAATAAGTTTTAATTGTAGTTTAAGGAGCATATGAGAGACACCTAGCGGACCAAGTTGAACTAAAGCGTAACAGCATCAGCTGACGTCTTATTGATCAACCGGTGACATCTGGAGTCGTAAGATATTCTACTGATCTTAATATAATCCAGTGAACTAACTTATAATCTGAACTAACTTATAATCATATAAGTTAGTTTTGAGACGAATCAATATTTATCAAATTATATTAGGATGGGAATTCATGACTAAGATTTAAGTAATTAACTCTCAAATTATATTTTTTTCGTTTTCTTATATTTTTAAAGTTACTTTTGTTCAGTTTTAATGTACCTCTCGCACGCTTTAACCTGCTTATACGTTATCCTTATGGAAAATAAATTCTACTTCTCGCGTGTTTCTCAACATATCTCATTGGCTCAAACTAGGGGAGATCTTTTGTACAATATCCTGAAATCTCAAATTTTTTATTTTCATACAGTAAACCTGCATAATTAAATTATCCTTTTGAGGAAATAAACACGTTCTGATATCTTCCTATTTCTGAAAATTCTTTGTAAAACTTGGTATATGGGGTTCTCCTAGGTCAGAATTACTGAATTTTGAATTAAAATCGCCTAGAATTCTTACAAAATTAAAAAAAGGAATATCTTGCTTCATTTGTTTAAATTATATTTTTACACATTTGAAATTCGCTTGGTTTGCTACAATGGGGGTAAATTGTAGATTTTTAATTTTAAATATGACAATTTTACAATGTTTAAACTTTAGACTCCATACACATACAACTTGACAGTCATTACTAATATATCAAATTTGATGCTGATTATAGCATTACATAAGCCCATACTTATACATTGCTTATACATATCAATACATAAATACATGCTTATACATATATCATCGGAATTTTTCCTTTGTTTTATAGTGATTTAATCCCATACCGTTCACGTCTCCATACCCTACATAGCTCGATAGCTCATACCTTGAGGTTGTTACATTTTAGGCATATGAAAATAAATATTTATCCATCGCAAAATCAAACAAAAAAATTGGATTACGTTTTTAACTCTGAACAATCTTATAGAACTGTTCACTTACTGTTATAAATATCAAACAATTGCATAGAATATGCTAGTAAAATAATAAAAAGTTATAGTTATAGTAAAATGTATAAACTAGATGGACTTTGAGCAAAAGATAAAAGTACTAACTAAGTAATTTAAATTAAAACCGTTGAATTCCTTTGCCAGAGAGAACAGGATTAAATTAATTGGGGGCACCTCAGATTGAAAGGAAACTGAGATTTGTTTTAATTAAACCGGTTAATTTTACTCTCAAAAGTGAGTAATGCTTTTATCTAGCGAATTCGACAGCTTCCAGCCTGTGATTTTGAAATAAATATTCTCTCCAATATAAAGTTAATGCTTAGTTATTTTAATTTATTTTATTATTTTCGGCAAATCGGAAAGCTGTTTAGTTTTAAAAATGGCCCTCACATAAACATAGCTTATTTGTAATTTTTTTTTAAGAGTAATTACGAGACCCTAATAATAATGTATCTTAATCTACACCTCCTCTCCAATATGTGTTTCCATTACTAAAATCACACATATTAAGAGCTTTTAGAGTTTTACAAAGAGCGGCAGAAAAGCCTGCCGATTTTCGATCAAGCAGTTAGGCAACGTTGTGGACGAGGATGACGGCGAGCATGGTCTTAGTAATTTGATTTAGTTTTAGATTTTTTTTGGTTCATTGAAAATTGTGCATTTGCTATAGAGACATATTTTGTAAAATTGTATTATTAGTCTTGAAATGCTTCATTAATTTCACTGACTTATAATTTTAATTGTTTTTTATTTACTTTATTTACTTGCATTTCAAGCAGGTTTACACCCGACTAAAATAATGTAGAACAAAAAAGTCACAATTAAATTTAGGTGAGAATATCCGCATTGAATTAGTTTCCATTACTAGAAGACATTTGGAGGAACAAACACTGATGACAAATACTGGTCCACTTTATAGTTAGTAACAATATAACTATTTCATTTACACACATATGCATTAAATGGTGCATTGAATGAATTTTGGTAGGGCAGAACAGATTCCGTAATGTAACTGAATCTTTATAGATTCATGATCTTTAGATCAATTGGTTCAGCCTCCAAACAAAAGCCTGAGAAGCATTAAGGAAATTTAGAACGCTAATAAAATTATGAGAGTGAGACAAACCGCGCTGACTAGTCCAACTCATACAATGCGTGAAATGTTACCGCTTTTAATGTCTAACCACTCGGTGTGAAAAATCTTATTGGGTAGTACGGTCTTCAGGTTTAAGCTTTTAAGCCATTAAAATTCTATAAGTTAGGATAGTGTGCTTCTTGTGCGATATTGTTCTCACTGCGTGCTCAGACGTTCCGGGTCATGTGCAGGGCAATGTGGGAAAGTCAACACGGTTGGTTTCACTCTATTGTAGCCCAATAACAAATTAATTGACCTTGGACCGTTTTTGGGCTTTGGTTTTAAAGTTAAATCAGCCAATCTGTATATCAAGAATTCACAAATTTATTGTGTAAAATTACGGAATCTGTCCCATACTTACCAAAACTAAAAGTCTGTAAAAACTGATGTTACATTCCAACATCACCTTTTTTAAATAAAATGACGAATGGACAATGCATAATGAACCACTGCTCTACGGCAGCCAAAATTGCATCTCACATCCTTCAGTACACCAAGCTCCCCGTCACCCTCCTCCTCATCGTTGCCTATCCGTGCACAATCGTTGCCTATCTGCCAGACAATTCTACCGCATCTAAAAATAGCAAAGACCATTTACTTTTTTGGAATATTTTTTTATTCAATAATTACAACATCCTTCTAATATTCTTACGTTCTGTTCACAACAAAACACTTTTAACATACTTTCATTTGAGTTCCGTCTGATCATAACTATACTGATCGTATCACATATCCCATCCTGGTGGTGTATTAGAATTTCGAATGACCTTCGAAGTCTCCAAGACACAAAGGATTGGAAATCAAGCAGAAAAAATAAAAATCCCAGACAATATGTTCCAATCACAGCATGGGATTGGAGCCTGCAGCTCAAACAACAAGGGGTAATGTTTACATTGCAAATGGAAATCATGTCCACCACATTGTCGTTGGGGTTTTTCATAGCTTTGCAATGTTTTGATTTCGTATTCAGTTCATGATGTGGTGTATTTGCTAAAACAGATTCTTCGTTCTGTAAGAAAACATCACCGTACTTGAAGTGGATAAATACACTAAACCCAGAGCATTGTGTACGAGAAAAAAATATTTAAATAATCGTTCTTGATTCGGTGAAAGAATTGCTACTTAGGCACCAAATGTGTCTTTAGGCTTGTGATTTCGATTAGGAATTAGCTAAAAACAAAATATTGTCATAAATCTAAATATTTCACTAACTGAAGACATTTTAAAATAAATGTCATAATTTATCCAAAATTTAAAAATAATTTTCACTTTTTTAATTTCTTGAAGAATGTAATTTTTTCCAATGAATATAATCTTAAAACTTTAAAACATTAGTTTTGGTAAAACCTATTTAAATAATTATTCTGATGCAGTAAAGCAATAAAGTTGATTTAAGATCCTAAGATACCTTCCTGTAAAGCTATAATTGGGAAAACCTAAAAATGAAGCAAACATTCACAAAAAAGTCCAATGATTTTTTGCTGCTATTTGTTTGTATTCAACAACCAGATTTCAAACAAATTATAAACGTTATTCGACAAATCCTTATGTTGTGTTCCTACAACATCGATAATATTTGGTGTATCTACAAAAAAAACTTGAATTTTTACATTAAAACATACATTTGTATGTTTTGCTTTTGTTTAATTAATGTGATTTTTGTATCTTTCTAAAGCTATAAAATTTTAAGATTTTATTTCAATAATGTGTATTATTTTTTGTTTATATTTTTTGTCGTATAAGCTGTAAAGGGATGTAATATTATACGGAATGTAAGATGATATATTTGTATGTTTGTATATTTTGTTTGCCACAAAGTCAATGAAGTTCCGAACAAACTAAATGAAAATTAAAAAACAAAACAAAATTAACCAATCGAATTAACATTTGTTATGGTGGCTCCAAAAAAGTCACTTTTGCGAATTAATTCGTAAAACAACAAAACCATGACAAACATAAACTTTGAGAAATATGCATTTATGAGTTAAGTTTCTGTTTTACAATATAATTTTTTTCATCTACATATCCATGCACAAGAATATATATGGATAGGAACAATAAAGGATATGTACTCTAAGACATGAATAAGATCAGGAGGAAGACAACGTTTCTAAATTATAGGCAATCTTAACAAGGAAACAATTGAAGCATATTCCTCTTAAGTGATTTATTTAATGATACATGTAAACAATCAATGTTGATGTAAATGCTCCTCTAAAAACTTATTGCAGAGTTTAATTTTGGAGAAGAACAAGAACAGTGTTAAACAGTACGGAAGTTAAGGCCGCCGCGCCGCCTTATTTCATGCCTAACAAAGTTCCTATTTTCTTTAAACTCATGCTGTTGTTTCATTATTTATCCATTCCAACTGTCTGTGAAATGGAATTGTTAAAGCGATTCTATAAATATGAACAAAGCTTCTATGTTATGATTTTCAGAATTTTAATTTTTCGTTTTCGTTGCAGAATTAGCAATTGACGACTTGTTCTCAATACAGCTGTTCGGTTTATTTTGTTTTGATTTGCTATCCGAAGTTTTATTTATGGGCAAAACCCGTAAGGCTTCCCAAAGTTTTTGGACCCATGCACCATCTACAAAACCTCAAAAGGCACATATATAAGGGCTTTTAAAAAACAAACAAACTGCGAAAATATTGATCCATTACTTTGGCTGTAATACTTTGAACGAATATTGACTTAATCTCTTAATAAATAATCTACATTAAGGTGAAAAAGGATACAGCTCTGAATGAGATGTATTTGAGTTATCTTGAGGAAGTTAATTATGTTGCCTTTTCCATTTCCTCAGCAATCTATTTCACTCTATATCCGTGTAAATTATTGAGCTATTGCGGTTGATATTTTTCAGGGCTTAATCAGGTTTCATGCATTGGTATTTGCTATATTCTAATTTTATCAATGTCTTGGTTTGGTTTACCTTTTGATGCGATCTCAACTTGAAATTTTTCCGGAACATGTCATAGTTTTCAGTATGAGATAATTTCAGTATGAGATAAGATAAGATAACTGTTTAACTCAGTTAAAAATTGTATATTTAATAAATCCAAATAGACACCGGTTGTGTTGTATCTTAAACTATTTTTAATGTTTGTGAAATTATATTTATGCGAATATAACCTGATAATGCCCACAACTGTTGACAAATGTGTCTATCATATTAAAGTTTGTATTCAAGCTTTCGATTTTTTATATCAAATTTTTAACTTCAGTATTCACCAATGAAATGAAGAGCACGTCGAGACAAATGAAAATTAATGACTAGTATTCATCATCTCAGAGACGTCTCCAGCCCAACCCGGTGCAGTGTGGCCTACTTGTGCTTTACAAAAGAACGACTTATAATATATGAAATGACATTTTTGTGACGCATAAGGAAATCCTATGCGTGTAAAACTTACTACCTCTATTATACTTGTAAACTTAGTACCTACAATATTAAACGGGTATTAATTACCGCAAAATTACTACTACTTATGTGTTTGCCAGAGTCTGTCTGTTGTATGTTCCTGGTAATTGTAAGACGAGCTAAGCCGATTAGGCTAAGGTCTTAATCAAAGGGTTGCTTTGTATTGGGCCACCATATTCGTGCTTGAGTATCCGTGTTTGAAATCTGAAGGGACATTTTATTTGGTGATACAGAATGTAGCTTATTGTAGGTATGTAGCCCAATGAGCCAGATTAAGAATAATATTTATATTATATGGCTTTTACAAGCTCTGAATGAAAAAAAACAAACATAAAAATAGCGCTTTATTTTTAAAGAAGTAAACTAGCAAATTTACCTTCTTAACGCACGGATTTTTTAGACATAACAGATGACTGAAACAATGTGATGAAGAAAGCGTATATCAAATGGCCGGAAAAAAGAATTATCAAGTTCTCCTGTTACATTCAGCTTGCGAACAATGATTCGAGTTATGTTACATACGCAGCGTCTCCTGCACAGACTCATTGTCATCACTTTTGGTTTCATATATCTTTATTTCAAACTTATGCAGGAATCCACTATTACACTGGATTATAGAATCGTGGTTTTTCAAGTATAAAATAAAATTGCTAAGTTGGTCTTTTTTAGGAAGCTTAATTTTATTTAGAAAATCTATTATTTGGCTATATTTTGTATCGATTCAAAGAGCTGTTTTGTTGGTTTACTGATTGATCAACATACGTGACATAAAAGGTAACAACTATGACTAAAACTTAGTCCATCGGTGCTAACCAATTACAAACAAATAACTGCTATTTCTATTAAACTACGTTGGTCAATTTTTACAATTAACATACTGTAGATTAACGGCACTTAGCATATTATTATCTGTATAAACAATAACATGATGGCAACCTTTTATAATTAATTCCATTCACTAGTATGATGTTTACGGTTATATACATTACTGTAGTCTACCAATTTTGCATTAAACTAAGTTTTTTTTTCTTCTAGAGAAAGCTCAATATAGCAAATTTAAGAGTAATTTTTGAACTTAAATCTAACTCAATGAAAATCTCTGAATAAACTCCTAAACTTAAAAAAGTAATGTAATTAAACTTATTAAGTATAGTGTAATAAAACAAACGAATTCTATACAAAGATGTAAGCTTTACCAAGTAATAACAACAAATTAAAATGAAATGACACAACTTAATTACAAGTAGGAGCCTTACTCGGTTTTAATTCAATCTATAAGGATTTATCCATATCTGTGCAACTATAATTTTTTGGGGGACTACAATCTGGATAGGTTTGATTTTTATTTGATTCCGCGTCAAAACTAGAACCCAGATAACCAGTACGGAATTTCATTAAAGTCAGTTGTCCTATTTTATGCGTGACAAGTTTGTTCCCGCTTTCTTTGAAATAAAGCTTTCAACAATTTAAACAGAATTT
Source organism: Flexamia atlantica (assembly GCA_035578135.1). Classification (NCBI taxonomy): domain Eukaryota; kingdom Metazoa; phylum Arthropoda; class Insecta; order Hemiptera; family Cicadellidae; genus Flexamia; species Flexamia atlantica. Next base: position 4,698,218 of record JAQJVK010000011.1, on the reverse strand, counting down.
TAAATTTTAATTATTTTTTCGTGAAACTTTGGCTTATCAATCATTTATTGCGTTACTAGATACGTATTTCAAGATTCACTGATGCTAACAATGGAATTACACTAATTAATTGTGTCGTAGAAAATACAAACATAGGAATACATTTTTTAATGTTTATATTTAACTTTAAGTTTATTTTTGTCTTGCTATAACGTTTTTTGAAAAGTTTTGTTGTTTTCATTTTGTAAACACAAATTATAAGTTACTTGTTTGTTCCTAGTCATTTTTACATGTTTTTAGATGCACTTTTAGATCCCAGATAGAGCTAAATATTTATTATGGAATTTAGTATATATTAAGTCATATATTTCATGACAATAGTTGAAAGTGGGTCATCGTGGGTATTCTTGACCATATGCTTAAAATGCGAGATTTATTGATTACTTTATATGGTAGAGTTTTGTAAACCACTTGTGTTTTCAATGATACTCTTCGTGCACTTTCTACTTTCAAAACGTTCAACAGAACAGAAATATGTTTTCGCCTGCAAACTTCAAATAGACTCTTACAAAACTTAACTGCACCTCAATTGACGATAGGCATTTTCAGGCGTTGTTAATCTTCTGTGAATTCAATTGTTTGGTAAGCGTCGGTCGTGGCGCATGTGGAATTTTTGTGTTTGACATTACGTCTTATCAAACCAGTGCAATAACATAATGTAATTATTCGTTTTGAAACTGCGTAGTTAGCTCTTTAAGTAGAACCAAGTATAAAGTAATCAAGTAGTTTCGCTTTGGAAAGTCAAAGTCAAAGACAAATTATTTACTGTCGTAAGATTAAGACTATAACATATGCAATAAGTCAGAATATTTGCAAGTGACTGTATTTTCAAAATATAAAATAAAACAACGAACGAAAAATAAAATTGTGGCATAAGGTTATATATCTTTATTCATTGATACTGTTGATTGAATATAGTGTAGAAAAAATAAAAATTCTACACGTCACTATTCATACTATTTACTTAACAGGGAAGGCAATTATTTTAACTAATCGGTTTTTTTAATTGATCATGACATTAAGTTTGTAATGATAATTAAAAAGAAATAAAACATAACTATACACCTCGATAGCTGTACAGAATTAAATGTAAAATTGAGTAAAACAGGAATTTATGTACAATCATTTTAACGTAATATAACGTATATTTATATTTAGTATTTTAACGTATATTGTTTGAAACGCTAGAAAAATCATATTCTACCTACAGACATAAAATTTTAATGAAATAAAAACTCAATATCTTTTGTGTGAATATAAATTTTCATTAAAATCGATACGTTAAAAAACTTGAAAACAATAACATTCCATGTTTTTAAAAGAAAATTACCATATGTTATTTCACAGGAACTATACAAAACAATGCAAATATAAAAAAAATGCACAATGAAAGGTTATGCATTGCCAAATATATTGTTTCTGTACTTTATCAACTTATTTCTATTAAACATTGCCAAATATATTGTTTCTGTACTTAATCAACTTATTTTGCTATTAAATCATATATATTGCCGTTTCTTTGAATATTTTATGGGATGTCGGCACGACTGCTTTTTCATGGGTCCATTTCGCTGGCCCGGCCATGTTTGAAAATCAATATTTCAAACATACCACGATTTAATACTCAATTAGTACTATTTAGTACCCGAATACTAGATTTAGTACTCCAAGCATTGCCGAGTTATTAACAATAGTATGATGCCGGGCCAGGGAAATGCTAGCCCGGCCATGACAGAAAACGCGGATTTCAACGGTGCCACGATTTAATACTCATTTAGTACTATTTAGTACCCAAGTATTAGATTTAGTACTCCAACCATTAACGAGTTATTAGCCATAACGTATTATAGGGGCAGGAAATGACAACGCGGCTATGTAAGAAAATGCGGATTTCGACGGTGCCACGATTTAATACTCATTTAGTACTATTTAGTACCCAAGTATTAGATTTGGTACTCAAACCATTACCGAGTTATTAGCCTTAACGTATTATAGGGGCCGTAAATGCCAACCCGGCTATGTAAGAAAATGCGGATTTCAACGATCCCACGATTTAATACCCAATTAGTACTATTTAGTACCCAGGTATTAGATTTAGTACTCCAACCATTACCGAGTTATTCGCCACAACATATAGTAGGGGCCGGAAATACCAATCTGGCCATGTAAGAAAATGCGGATCTCAACGCTGCCACGATTTAATACTCAGTTAGTAAATTTTATTACCCAAGTATATATAATCAATACTTCAATTATTTATTGCCGAGTTATTAGCCATAGCGTATTGTAGAGGCTAGATATGCCAGGACGGCCAAGTAAGAAATGTGAATATCGTCGGTAGCACAATTTAATACTTAAATATTACTATTAAATACTCGAGTATTCGGTTTAGTACTCTACCCGTTACTGAGTTTATAGTTATACTAGAAGAACCCGTGGCTTCGCTCACGATTAAAATTATACATACACTATCACCCATGAATTATATAGTCTTGCTTTCCCATTTATTTTTCTTATTGTAAAATCTAATGTATGTAATGTATCTACTTCTTTGAACATATCAAATGTACTTCCATAAAGCAAAAGTTTTTAGAAATTCGCTCTTAGTACGAAGGTCTGCTACGACGGGGGTATTATATTCCTGCATAAACTGCCTGTACATAAAAAAATGTGACCATATCCAACGCCCCACCGACAAAGCCCCAAATGGTGTTGCTGCCCTGGGTAGGCTCATGCCCAATATCGGTGGTCCTTCCTCTTGCAAGTGCGTTTTGCTTGTGTCGGCTGTCCAGTCGATCGTGCTATCATGTGAAGAGGATTGCGCTCACACACTCAAGAGGCCAATTTACAGAGACGAACGCCGAGAAGCATTTAATGGTCGTTTCCACGGTACCTGAGCTTGCCCTGATGATGATCATGGGGCACAATATAAGGAACGGCACCCTTGGCTTTTTCGACGGCACTTTGAATCTGCTCGCATATGTTACCCTTAATTAAAACTTTATTATGCACCCCCGTCGCAGCAGACCTGCTTATTAGAAATCCTATTTATTTCCTTCATGAAGGCATACGTGTTAGAGGAATCAAAGAAGTTAGCTTGAAATTTTATTCACTGTAAAAGATCATTTTCTTAAGGTTTTAGGGTCTACCTTGAACAAAAAATTACAATGCCACTCCAGCAATTATTAAAAAGTGCTGTCTTACGTTTTTAGACTCTATATTGAGCAAAACGTTTGAATGAGCCGTCCCGGCAATTTTTTTAAAGTGTTGTAGGTAAAATTAATTCTTTACAGTAGCACACTCTTCCTCTTTAAATAGCAGTTAGTTGTCATAAAAAAGTCCTTAAAGTATAAGTGATCAGTGATCACTGGAGTCCTTCAGTAATCAGTTATTTATTTTATGTTATACTACATATTATCAGCATTTTATATAGTGTATTGCACTTTGAAAAAATGCAAAAGTCTAATTCATTGACCACCTGGCACCAAGTAACAAATCTTCATTTTAACAAAAATACAGTTAAATAGCAGAAAGAAATACCATTATAACTTACATCACCTGTTTTAAATTTTACTTTCATATGTTTTGTTAGTAAACAAATCTAACTCAAATTATTTCAAAATCCCTGACATGGGTACCTTTAAGACGGTCCCAGGGCTAAGCCCTGAAAGTTATCACGAAATTGAAGGTGTATAAACCTACTCCATGAAATTCTACATGTATGTACCAAGTTTCGTGGCCATCGGTCCAGCGGTTTTTGTGTTTATCCCTGCCAAATAAATAAATAAATAAATATATATATATATATATATATATATATATATATATATATATATATATACCAACATCCTCTTTTATACTTATAGATTACTTAATGTGGGCTGGATATGCTGGCCCGGCTATGTAGGTAAATTCTATTTCAACTGTTCTGCGATGTAATTCTCAATTAGTTCTACCTAGAACAATATTTATTTAATATAGTCAACAAGTTACGTAGACTACAATAACATTGCCCTTGTTAATAATAAAACAAACAGGATCCGGATGCAGTGTAATACCTGTAATCAAAGGACTAAACATACACTTCTTTAAATGGTATTGTCACGATCACAAGTGAAATAAATGCAAGGTAAAAAGCATGGTTGAAGACAAAAGGTGTAAGATGTAGGCAAAAAATTACATTTTGATAAGGATGTAGATAAAAATTACAGCTATCACTGTAGTTTACGAGGAACGGCCTGGGAACCTCTGGATAAATCTGCTTTCAGTTGCGATAAGCCTTGATAAGACTCAACGTTTATGTTTTGGGATTTGTTTTTGTACACATTTTTTATTCATGATAAAAATATCACATTATTGTGAAGTCAACCCTCCCCGTGTCATGTTTTATACGAAACTTTGTACTTACTCCACTGAGAAATACAAAAAGCCGCAAAAACATCAATAAATCTACAAATATTCTCTTTTTCACATACCTTACTCTTAATGTGTTATATTTTACTAAAATAAAAACGCCTTTATAACCTGTGTTATTTAAAGAAACTTTATATTAGATAAACAATGGAACATATTCACTTCCATTAACTAAACTATCTTAATACCTTCACAATAACTCAGTACTGTACAGTACTATTTGTATAGTTTTTGGTTTATCTTGCATCTTTTACTTTTACTGCTCCCAGTTTTAACTTTTATCACTAACGTACATATTCAGAAAATACCAACGATTATTAATAATTGTAAAATATCACTACTTTAATCTTAGTCCTAAGTACCAATACTTGATCATTAATAGTTTCTAGTAACAGTACAATGCTACACGATTACATGTAGATTAATGATTGATTGATGTATCGAATAAAGCATAAAATGTTCAACAAGTTTTGTCACTTATTATGGCTACTTGGATTATAAATAAGCGAAATTTAACTAAACAGTAAGTGAAATTCTTACCTTTTTATTGGGCGAGCAAGAGAAGCTTATTTAACATAAAATGGTGACACTGAAGAGACAAATGACAACTTATAACTGACCAACAAATTTTAGAATTGTAAAGGTAACAGACCAATCTTAAGATTCGGACATATTACAGAAAGCGTAAAACATTAGTTCTTCGTTTCATATAGCTTTAATAATAGTTTTATTAGCAGCCAAGATTCTTAATAACAGTCTCTTGCCTTGTTCGGTTCACTTATCACCAGGTGTATTATGTACTCCCCTCTATATGACTATTCTGTCAGTATAATTGTAATGGAAAACGGTAGAAACTATTTGCTATTCAACTTAATATAATTTATAATTATTGATTTTTATCAGTAAATCAAACCTTACGATACGGTTAAAAACAAATTGAATTTATACGATTGACAAACCGAAAGAATAAAAAATTGTTCACAGTAGTTTGATAAAAATTAAGTAAACATTAAAATGTATCAAGTCTTGAAGTACAAACCCACACTGATATTAATTAGTCCAATAATAATTATTAATTGATAAATTACGTTTGAGGCTGCTTCATATAATGTGATGTTCGTATTACGTCTACAATTAATGGTAGGTTTATAAAAAACTGAAAATTTAAAGGATCACTAGAGTTCTATCTCAGTGCCTTAACGGAAATGGTAAATAAATTGGGGCTGGAAAAATTAATTCAATTACATCGTTAGAGTACTAAATATAATACTCTGTTAATAATAGTACTAAATGAGTATGAAATCGGGGCACCGATGAAATAAGCTTTTTCTTACATGGCCAGGCTAACATGCCCGGCCCCTAATACGTTATGGCTAATAAGTCAGTAATAGTTTGAGTACTAAATGTAACACTTGGGTATTAAATAGTGCTAATTGAGTATTAAATCGTGGCACCGTCGAAATCCGCATTTTCTTACATAGCCGGGTTGGCATTTCCGGCCCCTATAATACGTTATGTCTAATAACTCGGTAATGGTTGGAGTACTAAATCTAATACTTGGGTAATAAATAGTACTAAATGAGTATTAAATTGTGGCACCATCGAAATCCGCATTTTCATACATAGCCGGGTTGGCATTTCCGGCCCCTATAATACGTTATGGCTAATAACTCGGTAATAGTTGGAGTACTAAATCCAATACTTGGGTACTAAATAGTACTAAATGAGTATTAAATCGTGGCACCGTCGAAATCCACATTTTCATACATAGCCGGGTTGGCATTTCCGGCCCCCATAATTCGTTATGGCTAATAACTCGGTAATGTTTGGAGTACTAAATCTAATACTTGGGTACTAAATAGTACTAAATGAGTATTAAATCGTGGCACCGTCGAAATCCGCATTTTCATACATAGCCGGGTTGGCATTTCCGGCCCCCATAATTCGTTATGGCTAATAACTCGGTAATGTTTGGAGTACTAAATCTAATACTTGGGTACTAAATAGTACTAAATGAGTATTAAATCGTGGCACCGTCGAAATCCGCATTCTCATACATAGCCGGGTTGGCATTTCCGGCCCCTATAATACGTTATGTCTAATAACTCGATAATGGTTGGAGTATTAAATCTAATACTTGGGTACTAAATGGTACTAAATGAGTATTAAATCGTGGCATCGTCGAAATCCGCATTTTCATACATAGCCGGGTTGGCATTTACGGCCCCTATAATACGTTATGGCTAATAACTCGGTAATGGTTGGAGTAGTAAATCTAATACTTGGGTACTAAATAGTACTAAATGAGTATTAAATCGTGGCACCGTCGAAATCCGCATTTTCATACATAGCCGGGTTGGCATTTCCGGCCCCTATAATACGTTATGTCTAATAACTCAATAATGGTTGGAGTACTAAATCTAATACTTGGGTACTAAATGGTACTAAATGAGTATTAAATCGTGGCATCGTCGAAATCCGCATTCTCATACATAGCCGGGTTGGCATTTCCGGCCCCTATAATACGTTATGGCTAATAACTCGGTAATGGTTGGAGTAGTAAATCTAATACTTGGGTACTAAATAGTACTAAATGAGTATTAAATCGTGGCACCGTCGAAATCCGCATTTTCATACATAGCCGGGTTGGCATTTCCGGCCCCTATAATACGTTATGTCTAATAACTCGATAATGGTTGGAGTACTAAATCTAATACTTGGGTACTAAATGGTACTAAATGAGTATTAAATCGTGGCATCGTCGAAATCCGCATTCTCATACATAGCCGGGTTGGCATTTCCGGCCCCTATAATACGTTATGTCTAATAACTCGATAATGGTTGGAGTATTAAATCTAATACTTGGGTACTAAATGGTACTAAATGAGTATTAAATCGTGGCATCGTCGAAATCCGCATTTTCATACATAGCCGGGTTGGCATTTCCGGCCCCCATAATTCGTTATGGCTAATAACTCGGTAATGTTTGGAGTACTAAATCTAATACTTGGGTACTAAATAGTACTAAATGAGTATTAAATCGTGGCACCGTCGAAATCCGCATTCTCATACATAGCCGGGTTGGCATTTCCGGCCCCTATAATACGTTATGTCTAATAACTCGATAATGGTTGGAGTATTAAATCTAATACTTGGGTACTAAATGTTTCTAAATGAGTATTAAATCGTGGCATCGTCGAAATCCGCATTCTCATACATAGCCGGGTTGGCATTTCCGGCCCCTATAATACGTTATGTCTAATAACTCGATAATGGTTGGAGTATTAAATCTAATACTTGGGTACTAAATGGTACTAAATGAGTATTAAATCGTGGCATCGTCGAAATCCGCATTTTCATACATAGCCGGGTTGGCATTTACGGCCCCTATAATACGTTATGGCTAATAACTCGGTAATGGTTGGAGTAGTAAATCTAATACTTGGGTACTAAATAGTACTAAATGAGTATTAAATCGTGGCACCGTCGAAATCCGCATTTTCATACATAGCCGGGTTGGCATTTCCGGCCTCTATAATACGTTATGTCTAATAACTCAATAATGGTTTGAGTACTAAATCTAATACTTGGGTACTAAATGGTACTAAATGAGTATTAAATCGTGGCATCGTCGAAATCCGCATTTTCATACATAGCCGGGTTGGCATTTACGGCCCCTATAATACGTTATGGCTAATAACTCGGTAATGGTTGGAGTAGTAAATCTAATACTTGGGTACTAAATAGTATTAAATGAGTATTAAATCGTGGCACCGTCGAAATCCGCATTTTCATACATAGCCGGGTTGGCATTTCCGGCCCCCATGATTCGTAATGGCTAATAACTCGGTAATGGTTGGAGTACTAAATCTATTACTTGGGTACTAAATAGTACTAATTGAGTATTAAATCGTGGCACCGTTGAAATCCGCATTTTCTGACATGGCCGGGCTAGCATTTCCCTGGCCCGGCATCATACTATTGTTAATAACTCGGTAATGCTTGGAGTACTAAATCTAGTATTCGGGTACTAAATAGTACTAATTGAGTATTAAATCGTGGTATGTTTGAAATATTGATTTTCGAACATGGCCGGGCCAGCGAAATGGACCCCTTTTTCATCAATGTCAACAATGGCAACAATGGCATCAGCTGTGTTGTGTTGTTTTCCCTAGTTGAGTAGGGACAACTGTTTTAGGTGTTTTTATTCCACTTACCAATTCCTAGGAAAAAACTTACAAATACAAATTTATTAAAATAAATAACACCTATTGAACTAGGTTATATCACGGGAAACGAGGAATGTGAAGGAAGTTCTTCCACTACCATTTCCCCGGGACAAATGTGTGGGATTTTCGCGGCCTAGAGTGACTAACCCACAGTAGGATGTTTGTGTTGCTACTCCCAAACTCCGCCGCGCTTTGAGCTCTGGATTGGTGTTTGGATTGCGTTAGGTTTTCACACAAAACCCTTTGAGAGCACCAACCACCGGTTTTGCCCCCTTTACTTCTCACTGAGCAAAGTATCAAATAACAAAGGCAAATAGACATACATTTCCATAAATATTTAATAAGCCTTTTACTTTTAGCATAAATATAATCAACGTTTTAAAGAGGGCTGTTTTCGTTTTTCTGCTTCACTAGCGGCGACTTTTGGAAATGCGGTTCCATAAGAGCTCATGTTAATATTGTGCACTTGACTTACCGCCGCAGGAGTAAATGCGGTGTCATTTAGAGTCTCCAATTGAACCTTGAAAATTATCTCTGCCTCTATTTTACGGTACGTGGCGTTAAATGTCTCTAAAGGGCTACACAAAATCAGGCTATTATAGCTAGTGATTTTTTTTTTATTGCGGCGCCTTTAAAGGGCCACCCAAATCTGGAAGTGTTTAATGTTTAAGCCATTTTCTCAGCTCAGTCAACTGTGATACTTCACACCAAGATCTCACTGTTTACATATATGTACTATATTGTTATGCATGTCTTTATCTATTGGTAACTTTGTTATAGCTTTACTATTGTCATTGTATTCATTCACAATCTGCCCTGCAATTACCAATCGTTACTAATTTATTGTTTCTAGCCAGTTCAATTGCGCGGCTTTTTTTTAACTTCGTCATTATCGACATACTGTTTTTCCAAATAATTTCTTGAACTTTTTCAGTTTCCAGTGATTGCTTGTCTCGTCAGTATTATTTGCTATTGCATTTAACTGTTTGCTGGTCATTTACTTAAATATAAGTTTCATCGTATGTTATAAATTGCTGGTTCGCTACCTTGCGATATAAGTTTTTGTTATATACAAATGTACATGTTATAATTGTATATTATATATTATTTATTAAATATTGGCTATACCGTTGGGATGTAAATAAATAAATAAATAAATCTGCAAACATCGACGGAATTCATCTTTTAATGAGTCAACAGTAACGATTTTGCATTTGCAATAAACAATCTACAACTCTTTATCTTTAAATTTGTGCAATAGATAAAATTTTACTATACAAATTAGATGCGCTAAATGATACCGCGTGGAGCGTGTTTTAGGCATAATTTGTCGTAGGTAGGGAACCCTGTAGTATGATTAAATAGTGTTGAATTTTCATCTTATTTAATTTAGGCATAAATAATTTTATATTTCGAGATATTATTAAAATGTCTCATTTATTCTTTAAACATGAGCTGGAATGAACGAATCACTTTTGAACTGAGTGAAGAAAATATTCTATTCATAGCTCCTGCGAAAACAAACATGCAACCTCTCAGCTTATGTGTAGCTATATTGCCAGCTTCAAAGTAATCCAGGCGTTACTGTCTTATGAAATTCCTTTACATGGACCTTCCAATGGAGAAAAAGTCCAATGGCAGTGACTTTATATCACGATTAAGCTATCTAAATCAATTATATAGGATCTTGTAAAGTGTGATTTTTTATGAAAAATTCATAAAATGTTTACTCAGCAAAACTAAACTTAGTACTGGATGTGGGAAAGAATCTTATTTATTTCGCCGGAAGAAGTTGATTTAGTTACTTTAAAAAGGCAATTATAAATAGTGCTTGTTTAACTGATAATCCTTTTTTTTAACTGTATTCAAGCAGCATGAAGGAAAATGAATAAAGTTACAAAGTAAAAAGCATATTAACATGTACATTATTTCTTTGTATTAATTTTGCTTGTTTTGTTATCAGCCAAAAATGATAGTAAAATATATTTTTTTCTAAACAAAAGAGAATTATTTTTATAAGAAATTATAAACACAAATTTAATTTTTTCTACAAAATTATTTTTATAAAAACACTGGGGAGTTAGTAGCCTGTTTGTTTGTTGTGCAGGGTGAACGCAAAACTACCTAAAACGACCCGGTTGAAATTTTACTTAAAGTTATATCTAGAACGTTGTCACCTCAAGGCCTATTCACGTCCTCAAAATCCCCTCACGCTTCACTCCGTAGGCTTTTCAAGTGTAATTCTTGTACTATTTATTTTTGTTAGGCTTTAATTGGTTTTCATGGAAATAACTGTTAACTGTAAATTTATTTTACAAGCCAGACGAGAAACAGATACAGCTAGATAATAAAAAACGTACACATTTAAAATTATAACTCATGTTGATAAAATATCTCCTGCATCCAATAACGTTCTTAGTAAAAATTGGTCGCTATACCCGTTATTCAAAATTATTCAAAGAGACAAAACAATTTGTTTGAATCAGCTGTTCTTACATCACCTCATATATTGTCATATTAAAGATTATAACATTACACAGAAAAATAGATTTGCTAAAACAACAAAAACATTGGTAAACCGAGCAAAAATCATTTGCAGGTATTCAACCTACAAAAAATGTTTTTGTTCGGATTACCAATGTCATTTGGTTGAAACACATTGGCTAGGATAGTAAATTTAATTTTTAGGAATAACATAACATTGGTGCTATATTGGTTAAAATAGCAAATGTGTGGAACATTTTGCTGGCAATACCAATGTGTTTGTTATAAATACAATGCGCACTGGTATTTAGAGCTAATGCGTTTTTAACAAAGTAATATTAGTAAATCCAACAAAATAGTTTTGCTAATTCCGATAAAATCATTTATTGTGTCAGCAAATAAATTGGTGAAAATCGCTCAACAAATGTGGATTTGTTGGTTTCTTCAATTTATTTTTTTCTGTGTATCTTCACATTACTGTCAAAAAACATTTTACATCACATTTCTATAAAAAGTAAAATTGGAACTTTGGACAACCGAGAGGCGTAGCCGAAGGGGATTTAAATCACGCGAATAGGCCAATGTTTTCGCCATCATGTATATTCATGTAAAATGTCAGCCTATCCCCTTCAATAGTATTTGTATTCACCTGGGTCAAACAGATGCATAGACTTAGATACAAGGATACATAGACTCTCAGCCCAAATTCATATTATATTATTATAAACTTTAATTAAAAAGAACACAATGTCTAATTTCAACGCATCCCAAATTTATAAACGCGCAACCCTGTATATCTAGCTTTTACGAAATTACAGCTGTTAAGACTAAGCGGTCCATACAATTACAATAAATGTGTTCGAAGACGGAGAGGCCTAAGGTTGGGGCGGTAACTCACCCATGCCTAATGTGACGCTAATCTGGGGAGATATATGTGAACGAAAAGCAAAGTCTGAGAATTCAGCGCCCACCTACTGAATACGGTGACGACTGGCGTGGCGTCGCAGCCTCTAATCCTTGAAGAATTGATTTCACAAGGAATATAATTTCGAACATAAATAAAACTTAAGATGTTATGGTGTTTTAGGGCTCAGGCTAGTAGCATTACTGGCTGGGAAAACGAATAAATATTACTGTAAAAGAATAATACTGGAGAGTCAGAAGAGTAAAAACCATTGAATCGCAGAGATCATACATTTCCTGTCATTAATTCTCTATGCTTTCATTACACGTTCCTCTGTTGTTTTTTTTTCTATACTTATAAAACCCAAACACTTTGAGGCTTTGGACCATAGAACTTAGAAGAAAAATATTCTTTAAATGCTTTAAATGCGAAAATAGTGTCTCTCTAAAAGCCTAATTTATTTTTATAACTGAATTCGAGATGGGGACCTTTTTCATAACATAGTAACTTGAACTTTATTTTAGGCCTATAAAAAATATTAACAAATTTGTTTTTGCAACAAAAATGCGTATATGCGTATACGTGAAATGCGTTTTGTTTTCCAGTACGTAAGGTTATCCAATATGTATTTAAAAAATGCCACTTATTGATATAAATCTCTTCTTCTTGTCCTAGAACGTTGACATCCCTTTAGTGGAATAAAACGAGGACAAAAATTAAATCACAAAATTTTACGGGGTTAAGGTTTTGAAAAAATAAAGTATTATGCGTAGTAGCAGTAAGAGTCTCATTTATAAGTCTCTAGCAAATTGATTTGAATTATAAATACCCCCGTTGCAGCAGACCTGCATACTCAGCGAATTTCAAATGCAAAACAACATATTTCAATCCAAAATAGCGAGATTTTACATGTTTTTGAAAGCTCCATAAGAATAACATGGGAAATGAGTATGCAGGTTTGCTGCTGCGGGTATATTAAAACTGGGTGGTTTTAATTCAATATTTAGTAGATCTGAACTAGAAGAAGCCATTTACCAAGTTTTATCAAGATATGTTGAGAAATAAGCGAGATATAGAATTTTTCTTATTCCCCATAAGGTTAACATTGGGACAACGTACTGTGTTTACCACTTTCAATATCTCGGTAACAAATGGACATAGAGCAGTGATTCAAAATTCTAAATTGTTTATTTTTTTGAGCTGAATTCAATGGTGCCAACAAAAATTCGATTGTTTTTATTTTTCTATGTAAAAAACTCAAAAAACCCATTTTTGGGGGGTTTACCCCCCTTTACCCCCCCTTCCGGTAGTCCGATCGGGCTGGTTTTCGAACTCGTCCGAATAATTACTACTTTATACGTCTGTGCCAAATTTCATTCAGATTGGACCATTTTTACGGCCGCTATCGTGCTTAAAGACACACACACATATATATATATTTATGAAAATGAACGAATAGTGTTTTTTGCTTCTAGGGGCCCCAAAACGAAAAGTTATCATGGTCTCGGGCTTAGGTCTTACCATGAGTACTACGGTAACAGCTTCTTCCCTATAGGGGAAATTCGCTAAAAACGACAACAAACTTATGACAAACTTTATAATTTGGGGTTACTTTGCGGAAGGTATGAATCATCACCAAATTGTTTTATTTTTTACTCCAATAACGTGGGTGATGGTCTCTATGAAGGGATTCTTGGAAAATCATTACTAATTATTTTAAATACACTTTGAAGTATTGTTTTCGGTATTTAAAATATTAAAACAGTGTTTTTTGGTATTTGCTCGATAAGTACTGTTTGATGTACCGCTGAAATTATGGTTCCAGTGCGAGCCAGATACAGTAAACTTACTAGGCGAGTTACGTACGATAATTATTTGCATGACACCTCACAGAAAGAGTTAAAACTTTTATCATACTATAAAACATACTCTTCTTATCACATGACATAGAAACAGCTGTTTTCTATGTCTTTATTGTCGGCAGGAAAGCAAATCTTTACCGATAACTGAACTGTAAAGTCACCTTGCATTTTTGGACGGAAACTGAAATAAACAATAAGCTGATTGCAAGATAACCTCATTTTCACCTAGAACATATATTTCATTTTATGTTTCCAGGATATTTTTTTAAAGGTGAAATCAGAATATACACCACGAAAAGCCGTGATACTTGTATGATATTTTCATATTCTCACCAAGCACCAAGCTTCACCAACCTTTATTTATTCGGCAGTGATATTTTCTTAACTAAAGAAAATAATGTACAGTAATAACAATGATCAATCATCCTCTGATCTCATTTTCTCGGTCTTCGCTGAGAATTATTTTTAAAAAATAAAAATATTTAACATCAATAATGTTAAATCTTCACAAAGATCAAGGAAGAAAAACATGTTATCACAATTAAAACACATTTTTACTCACACTGTTTTTACATAAAACACGGTAAATATACTCAAAAGGTGGACAGTGGTTATTGGTTTCGATTGGTCTCGCCAATCATCATGAAGTCCAATGAGTCCAATCATCATAGCGAGAGATACTGTTATAATTGCTCTGTTACAACATGAGCAGGGGTTTTGTTTTTATCGTCTTTGAGGTTACAAAAGATAAGATGGGTTTCTCCTCCCTCAATGAAAGGGATACGTTAAGTACTTTAAACATATAATAATACAAAATTGAGTATTCTACCATTATAAAAGCATAAATATTCGTTATTATGACTTTACTTACCTTACTGCGCGAATGCTAATACAGTATTCAAAATACCGAGTGTCCCATAATAGTCCCCCCCCCCTAACTTTTTCCTATATTTTTTTCAAATATTAATTCCACACCACCCCCAAACATTATTGGGTAGTTAATACTTCATTTTGAGGGGGTACCCAATTTTGGCCGCCATCTTGGATCTGCCATATTGGATCCAAAATAATTTTTTCAAATATAAAGGTGGTGTTGTGACCCATAATTTCAAATTAGATTTTTTTTACTGATTACAATGCCGCAAATAGTTTTTAATATCTCAATTGGTTCTCAAGATATGGATACTTTTAATGTAATTATTTTCAACCAATTTTAACATTACAAATTGATAAAATAGGCCCATAACCACAAAATAATGCTAGATAGTGACAAACAACCACCATCAGTCATTGTTGAGCGATTCACACTTAACTTTCACCAAATGTAAATTTTTTGGCCGCCATCTTGGATCCGCCATTTTTAAATGAGGTAAGTTATTTCAAATATGAAGTTGGTATTGTGACCTATCATTTCGAACTATTTTTTACGCCGAATTTAATGCCGCAACTTGTTTTTAATCATGGTGTATAGTTTTCAAGATTTTGACATTTTTCTAATAAAAATCTCAAAAAATATGAATTCTCAAAAACTAAGTTTTACAGTTAAAAACGGGTTGCGGCATTGAATTCAGCGTAAAAAACTAGTTTGAAATGATGGGTCACAATACCAACTTCATATTTGAAATAACTTACCTAATTTCAAAATGTCGGATCCAAGATGGCGGCCCAAAACTTTACATTGGTGAAAGTTAAGTGTAAATCGCTCAACAATGACTGATGGTGGTTATTCGTCACTATCTAGCATTTTTTGGGAATATGGGCCTATTTTATCAATTTGTAATGTTAAAATTGGTTGAAAATAAATAAATTAAAAGTACCCATATCTTAAGAACCAATTGAGACATTAAAAAACGGATTGCGACATTGTAATCAGTGAAAAAATCTAATTCGAAATGATGGGTCACAACACCACCTTTACATTTGAAAAAATTATTTTGGATCCAATATGGCGGATCCAAGATGGCGGCCAAAACTGGGTATCCCCTCAAAATAAAGTATTAACTACCCGATAATGTTTGCGGGTGGTGTGGAATTGATATTTGAAAAAATATATGAAAAAGTTAGGGGGGGGGGGCTGTTATGGGACACCCGGTATGTACACGAATATTACGCTGGGTTTTATCTATAAAGCCATCTTTTGATACAAAAATCAGTAAGTTTTCATTATATTTTTAGAACAGAACAAAGTAAATTCTCAGTGAAGACCGAGAAAATGAGATCAGAGGATGATTGATCATTGTTATTATATTATTTTCTTTAGTTAAGAAAATATCACTGCCAAATAAATAAAGGTTGGTGAAGCTTGGTGCTTGGTGAAAATATCACTAAGATATTGCGTTTTGAAACACTGGGTATTATACGTTTTTTATGTCATTTAATATTACATTTTATATGTTATTTACATTTAATATTTTAGTATGCTTGATTATTATAATTTATGAATGGAAAACTTAGTTATGTAAATTAGGGATATTTGAGTAGTAATTTTTGAAGTCGAGTCGAGTTTTGAAAATAAAATTAGTAAAAGTTATTAGAAAATTACTTCAGGAAAAATAATGATATACCTTAAATTATTACAAAAGTAGAAACTTTCAGTCGCTGCCATTTCGTTTCCGATCAACCTTTTGAGATCCGGTTTGAGATGTTGCATTTTAATAATTAGGGCATTTTATCTTATGTAAATCTCAACGTATGCTTACATTAAAGATTTTCTTCTTACGTGTTGTGGCGTCCCCCTCGAAGAGCGAACATTTTTTAATTGTTTATTATGTTTTATTATGAATATCAAGAAAGTTATATAACCGTCTCTATATTGGTTAAAAAACAATAAACCATATCTGAACTTTTTAACACATCTGCATACAACTTTATAGCACAGTTTGACTAGCTACAACACATCAACCACTAAACATAGATAGCTTAGTTTTTATGCTTTTCTATATCGATTGGCATTAAATACTCGATCAAGCATGAATAAAAAATTTGGTTTGAGATTGCTTACTCAGCAAAATTTATTTTCTCTTCAACAACTGTTTTAATCACGTTTGTAAATGTTTGAATTAATTTATCTATAGTTTTATTTTAATAATTGTTTGGCCTGTTTGGTTTCTAGATCGTCTTTAATATTTATATATTTATTAGTAACATTTATAGTATACTGACTTATTCGCTAATTCACTAGATGGACAGTAGGGACCACTTGCTAGCTTACGAGTACTCATAAAGATACTCATGAAAAGACACTCTTTCAAGATTTTGATTTAAACCAAAAGAAAAAAGTAAAAGTTCAATAAAGTTACTCTGGTTAGTTCATTTTGCAATTCTACTGAATTGTGAAAAATTAATTACTAAAGTGTTGAATCGATTTACAGTGAATTTAAGAACCATGACAACATTAGAGGAACCTGCCAAAGGTTGACAGAGCTAATAGCCCAGGAATCTTAGGGATAGAAAGATAATTTACTTAATAGTCCAGACCAAGCGGTAACTTCACAACATTTTAATACTATTTCCGGTTTGGGTTTTCTAAAGGTTTTTGTTCTATCAACAGAAAACCCGTAAGAGATACAAAATTAATTTTAATTTTTTTGTCTCTATTGTGGTAGAGGACGAAACCTCCAATAACATGAGTGGAAACATTTACACAAATTTTAAAATATCTGCTGCTGACATTATTCATTTTTCTAATGTTTTAAATCTAATACCACAGTCATAAGGAATACATCTAAAATTTTATGTTAAGTACATTCCCGATGGGGCAAAGCCTTTTGAACTTAGAGACCAATAAACTATAACTAAAAAATCCTAATAAAAATTATTTCAGTAATTTGACACATCAATCGTCAAAACTGGTTTACAATGAAGGCGTGGGTAAACTCAGAAAATACTATTCCTTACAATAATATTTTTTCTAACACCTTCCTTTTGAGCTCACCCACGCCTTTATTGTGATCCAATTTTCATGGAAGATATGTGTCAAAATTACTGGAATATTCATCAGGATTCTATGAATATGGTTTATTTATTAATCTCTAAGATCAAAAGGCTCCGCCCTATTAAAAATGCATTTTTCAACTAATTTAACATTTATTTATTTCGGCAGGGATATCAGAATTAAACATTTAAAAATATTAATAACGTAAGCTTTTTCAATTTCGTTTTCAAATTTATACTTTCTTTTTTGACATTTTGCCCTCTACAAAAATTTAATTTACATTTTTCGTATCTCTTAACATCTGTGCGAAGTTTTCTCTTGGTCTCAAAGTAAGTGTCAAACACAAACGCTTGGAAGGCAGGTAATAAAATCATTTATTGATAACAATTCATTTTGGTAGGCATGATGATTATTGGAACATTTGGGAACGGTTTAGATGTAAGTTCAAGGTGAAAAGTGTAAAAAGGGAATATCAATGTTTCAGATGCGAATGCCTATTTCAGAAAGTTGTCCGTTTGAAAGGACGAAGTTTGGAAGTGGCTGGGAGCTCAGCGGGAGTTGAACGGCAAATAACGACAGGTTCGAGATTTCTTGAAATATTCCTTCTGTTTCAGATAAAAGGGGGATCGGCCCCTTAGCAGTTGTCAGATCAAAGCCATGGATAATAACTTTAAACAAGCGTTTTTATGTTGTCACACTGTTACGTTTTTCTTGTTATTGCCACCTAATAAAGAGTTTTTTTGCATTTTATTGGTGAAATGCTTCTTAGCTTAGTTACGTTCTGCGAATACATGTTTTGCGAATACAATTTTTGCCCATAAATTACGAGTAGATGGATTGAAGTAAAACTATTAAGATTTCGTTAGTTACTTCAGATCGATTTCTATAAAAGCCGGCTTAAACTATAATCTGGCTTAAAGAAAAAGCTGCCATATGTTTTACATTGAAAACTTTCTGGTTTAATTTGAACCTAGTTCAAAATAATGTGTTTTTTTTAGTTTAGCGTATTAAATATAAGCTAACTCCAGCTTTGCGATTTTGGACAACTGTTTCGGCGTGATACTTTTCACCAAAATACTTCATAAAATACGGTTCAAATGTTATAATTACTGGTAAACGATATCCAAAAATGTTCTTTTACTTCCACGAACGTTTCAAAATATACACCCCTATACGTTCTGTTGGCTCAACAATGGCTTTCGGATAAATCGATAGCCTAATTCGACACGGGCGAGACGCGGATCAAAAATAAAACGGTGGTGAGTGAACCGTCAGAAAAGATTTGAAATTAATTGAAAGGCGTATATGCGGCGAAGTTATCTTGACGGGCGTTTAGGACGGACAAATCTGTTTAATATTGAAATATGAAGGTGGCCGAGCGTGGGAGGAGCTAAGCCAGGCGAGCCGCGCCGCTGCGTCTTATACGATTCTGTTTAAGTATTCTCCGGACACGGGAAATGCATTTGGCGTGCTTGTACCCCGCGAACGCCCATAATTTAACCGCGTTTCGGCTCATATACGCGTTCTTTATTTGTCTCGAGTTTTAATCCGCTGCCCACCGGGACATTCCCGGGGATATCGCGGGATCCGCGGTCGCGCCGGGTGCGACGGCGAGATTAATGCACCCGGGCCCTCGTATGGCGCGACTGTCACGGCCAATCATTTCTCTTCCTTATTCGGCTTCATTTATCAGCGCATCTCGAACATAACTGCTTAAGTGAATAGGTGTGTCATTTCTAACTGCGATCCTATTGTTGCGGTTAATTTGGCCGGTTTATTATCGAGAATTAATGCCCTACCGGACCGAATGCTTCTTGACATCGGGGGGTTGTATTAATTTGTTAACGATTTTTGAATCTTGTATTGTTTTAGGTTTTGTTTCGGGTGAGTTATAAAGTGAAATTCTTGAATGTCCTATTTGTCATAACGATCATTTACCCGAGTGTGTTTTTACCAATCTGGATAGTTAAAATCAAATAAAACAAAATACCTGAGGAGCTGAACCGTACGAAAAAATGTAAGAAAAAAGTTGGTCAAGTGTAAAAGGAATACATTAACTTACTTCTTCTTGTGCTATTAGAACACACGGCTATGATTGTGTTTCATTATCATTTCTCAACAAAGAAAAAATTAATGAATTAATGAAGCAAACGCGAGGTGAAAAGAATGCTAAAAATAATAAATTTTCTTATGAATTTCGGGAAGTGATTAAAATGTGGAATAAAAGTATTGTCTTCCTTTTAAAATAATATTTTGTAAATTATTTTTGTAATAAATACAATCAAGTACGAAATTTCTTCAAAACTGATAACTTTACGCAATAAGTATAGTGCCTCGTGGGTCGAAACTTGCTCGGTATTACTTTATTTCCCACAGTTCATTTAATTACTAAGAAACAATTCGATCATTATACATTATACAATGCTTAAATGGTGACCTACCCAGGTAGGTGTTTTAAGCCAAGTATGAATGGCAGATGAGTGAAGGATGATTGTGGCGCGATCTTGTGGTCTTGTTACTGACTAAGGCCGACATGTTCCTTAGACAGGACTATTATTTAACTATTATTTAATAGCCCAACAGCCAATGGCAACTAAGGGACCTACATTTTTAAGTGGGATCCGAACCACCATTTAGCTTTATAAGTATAATATATATAGGTGTAATATATAGTATAATATATATTATATAATTTATATATATATATATATATATATATATATATAAATTATATAATATAATACTTATAAGTACACTTTTTTCCTAGACGGTTGTGGTTTGCAAATAGCTGTTATGATTTCTTTATTTGTTTAGATTTTCGTTGCTATCACGGCAACGCAAGTTTAATGTTAACACTTTAAAACTTTTAAATATTTTCTCTGGCCAAGTAACCTACATAGAACTTGTTTTTGAGTCATTAATCACCTATCTAAAAAAATAAATAAATGAAATCCTTTGAGCCGTTTTCGAAATAATCGTTAAATTGACCGAGCAAGCAAGTACTCAAACAAAGAAATATTTCTCAAATAATTGTGTATAATAGTTTACAAAATGTGTAATTCTAATTAATTTATAGAATTATATCAATCTTTCCATTTTAACCAATTATAATATTCGAGACTGCTGCAGAAATATTTAGCATTTTTAACTTAGTTCTCACGATATTTCCGACCAAATAGCCGATGCTTATTCCACATTCCCAACCGTCACATGGGAGGTGTCGCTGTGGACAGAAGTGGGTGACGATGTGAGAGTCGATTATCATCGGAGATATCACGGGGTCCACCACCTGGCCGGGTGTTGGGTTACAGCGAGCCGCCAGAGTCTCCGGGGATTTGTGGGATTTCAACTCATAATACGGTCCGAGCACACTCGACACTGCGGCCAAGTGATTGTGGCATGAGTGTATAGACCGATGCATACATGCATGCATAAACGGACTCAACGCAGTTACTGAAATAGACTTTCGACTGTCGTTTCAAAAGTATATACGGTCCGTTCGGAAAGTAAGTTCCGTTTGGGAGTAAAAATGTTCTAGATGAATTTATAGCATTTTTATTATATACATCTTCAAGAACGTACCTTACTACTTTTCTACATAGTTCCCACAAATTTTTAGGAGAAGATTTTCAATTCATACTGAAAAGAGTTCTGCCGCCTGTGCACGCAGCCACCCGCTGACGCCATCTTTAAGTTCATCGATATTCACAAACCGACAAAGATTACAATGATGTACAGAAGAGTTCGTGAAATTTGTGGGAAACACCAAGAGGGATCAGTTATTTTGAATTTCCTTTTTTCCCGAACTGTAAACATGGTCGCACTAACTTTGTGGGGACTATGTGGAAGAGTAGTATAAGTTACGCTCTTTAAGACGTATACAATACAAATGTTGTAAGTGCATTAAGAATCTTTTACTTTCAAACAGAACTTACTTTCCTCGTAGTTTTATGTAAGGTAAATCCATTTATTATTGTCAACATTTAGTTCCATCCTTGGGATAAGGTGTCTACAGGCAGGGGGCGGATAGTGGTTGACTATAAGGCGCATTAGGCTACTTTATTTATGTTACATTAATTACAACAGAATTATTTAATTATTAATTACAACTGAACTATTAATTACAACTGAACGAATTTAGTGCAAAGAGTTGAACACAATAAAAAACAGCTATTCACTTTTTTTGACACATTTGTAGGATTTCAAACCATACATTTGCAACTTATATAAATGATTTTGTAATAAAGATTTTGCCTTGGAAGACTTTATGGACGAGTCCATTAGTTTTTATAATGAGGTTAACTTTACGAAAAAATACTTCATTGAAATTTGTACATACTAGCATATTTCACGCAACCGTATTAGTATTTTAATCTTTTTTTCATTAACCTAAATATTGAACAATTCTTCAGTATAGGTAAAATATAAATGGCAAAGGTTATGGATAGGAAGGGATTAAACTTCCGTGCTGTTTAACATTGTTTTTCTTTAATTCTCTCCTTTTTTTCTCATTTGTTCCCCTCGCAAGATAACGAAGAGACAACTCGCCACATTAAGCCCTTTCTCTTTTATTTTCCACCGCAGTTTCCTTTGTCATCGTGTATTCAGCGATGTCAGTTTTATCGCATGTCCTTAATTTTAACTTTATGCACAATGTGAGTGTTTGTGGCATTAAGTTCTTTCATGTGTATTTCATAATTATATGATGTTGCTGACCAATGAGAGTCGATACATTTTAGTAAATTAAACAGAAAAGCTATTTTCCCGATCTTCAGTTAATAGCCAAAATTTGTAATTGTAATAAAAATGTTATAGGCATAAAAAGTCTATCATTTTAACTCTAAACCAGGTAAACATAAAGTCTAGTTGTTAGTGATGACGTAGTATACCGGTGTACATAAAGACATAGGGATATTTAATAAAAAGTTTTCTTCCCCTGAAAAACTACAGTATTCGCAACATAAACTATCAAAATATTTATTACTTCTCAACTACTTGCATGCAATAAACTAGCATATCTGGATTCATTGTTTCCAACTTTGAGGTTAGAGAAGCTTTTTAGGAACATGGTCCCTACACTAAAAGTTGATTTTCTTTTTACAGATTTATTAAAATAAAGGTAAATTTAGCTGAATTTTAACGTTGGGTGGTTTGAGCAATAAGCGACTCAATTTATTTTAATGTCGTGCCATCACGTTAGCTTTGGATCATAATTACCCAGTATGAAATATCGCGTGATAAACCTGTGACCACGTCATTAAATATTATAATTAGTTCTAAACATATTATTATTAGTTGTATTTTTACGCAAATAAGCACAGTAGCCATAAA
Organism: Flexamia atlantica; assembly: GCA_035578135.1. Classification (NCBI taxonomy): domain Eukaryota; kingdom Metazoa; phylum Arthropoda; class Insecta; order Hemiptera; family Cicadellidae; genus Flexamia; species Flexamia atlantica. The sequence continues at coordinate 4,675,022 of JAQJVK010000011.1, read as the reverse complement.
ATTGTTGGGTATCAAGGTCTCAAATTATTATATGTAAATAAGGACTGTAAAGGACCTCCGTTAGCAATTGGATCCCCGTAATTAAACAAGAACATTGTATATAAATTGTAAAATTAAACAAGAAGTGCTTATGTAAGGAGAAATGTAAGCAGCTTAATGTCCCCCATAAAGCTAATGAAATGTGTTGAAGTAGTAATATACACCGGCGAAAATTGTTACCTCTGCGTTATTACACGCTAAGTCGATTTTTACCAAGGGAAGAGGTTCCCAATTACTGCCTCAGCCTAAATAAACAAATTTCTTATTCATGAATTTGGAACCGTTTCTTAGTTTTACGTTTCTCATGTTTCATATGCTTAAGCTTTATTGCTTTTTTCTTTAACATGTACAATTTTAAAACTCATAGGTATTTAGTTGTGATTATATAAACAAAGTTTCCGAAGCGAAATTTCGGATTGAGAGAGTAAAATAAGTGTTGTGTACAGGCTGTGTTTTGAAAAGCCACTTCTGGGCCATACGAAATAGTTTATTTTGCACCTATGGCCAAAAATGGGGTTTTGCGAGCTCGAGATTGAGATTCAAGAAAAATTTAGGATTTCAAACTATCGTGAGCAGCAAAGCCTTCGCGGCCAAGGCATGAACACTATTTATACTACTGCACAATGAAATAAACCCTATATAACATTTGAAATTTGATTGTTTACTTGACACAATTGAAAACTAAACTTCAAGATGGGTGATAATACAACTTCTACATGGTTGCTAAATGACAACAGAAGTGAAAATCACATAATTTCCACTATCCTGCGCTGAACCAAGTATTAAATGCCGTAGGCTACATGAGATGTGTCAAACGTTGATTCAAGCAAATGAACAACTAACTTTCGGCCCTACGGCCGAAGATTTTTACCCTCTAATGGCCCTCTAAAGACCTGTTTCCGGCCTTCATATGACGTATATATACAGGTGTTTGTGTCGTAGTTTGGTGAAAAATATATTTTTCTGTTTCAGAGGAAGAGATTAAGGTTTTGTTAAATTTTAATATTGTAAATATATAGGATGCAATAACTGCACTACATATTGTTCTTGAGACATGTTTTGAAATTTTGGGCTTTACTTTTATGATCCCTAACTGACTGGATGGGCTGACAATTTAAAATAGGTCTTCACGCACTTAAAACAAGCTTTACTAAAATAAGATCATCATTTTAAGCTTTATAACATCCGATACCAATGGCCGGCCACACACTGACGCGATAAGGCAAAACAAAAAATATTTGTTGAAAAAATATTGTTTTCCTTGTCTGTTCTGTCCATAAGACGTTATGCAAAAAATAAGGTGTGTAGTAGCTGTTTAATGACAAAAGCGGTCTGCCTTATAATATACTACATTATCATGAGATAAATTACCCTCTTTGCAGCAGTACTGCACACTTAGCAAATATCTTATACTTAGAATCACATTTAAACACATTTTTTATTTCCTCCATTACAATGACATGGGGAATAAATAAGCAGGTATGATGCAACCGGAATTTAAAGACTTGGTGGTTCTAAATCGGCATTAAGAGGATCTCAACTATATAAGGTCATATACCAGAATTCATGAAGACATGTTGAAAAATAAGGGAGATATATATTTTTTCTTATTTTCAAAAAGGAAAACATAGGGACAATGTACTATGTTTGCCGCTTTCATTATCTCGGTAACCAATGGACGTAGAATAATAATTAAAGAAAAGATTTTTTTTATTCAATGGTGCAAACAAAAATTCTGATTATTTTTATCTTCCTATGTTAAAAACCTCGAATAGCCCGTTTTTGAGGGAGTGTATCTCCATTCCCCCTATTCCGGTAGATCGATCGGGCTGGTCTACGAACTCGTCCGAGTGACATGTCTGATTCCATTGTGATAACAGACATGTGTATAAATCCAAACATATCGTTTTTAAGTTTTTTTGTTTTTGCTTCTGGGGGGCCCAAAACGAAAAATTGTCTATGTCTCGGGCTTGGTTATTACCATGAGACCTACAGTAACAGCTTCTTCCCAATGGGGAAATTTACTAATATAATTTAGATGTAAATTCACTACGTTGGTATCTAGATGTAAGCCCATTTTTACAATAAGGTCATTGGCATCAATTATTTATTATTAAAAATAAAATAAAAACTATAATACATTTAGAGTAGAAGACAGACGGTGCGTCCCCTTGGGCTAAGACGAGCTGAAACGTTAAACCCAACAGGGTCTCATGTAACAACAGTATGTAACAACAGTCAAGGCTGAGCTATTGGCCTAGAGACCGCTGGGGTATGCATTGAGATGACTTTACTTGTAATGTCACCCAGTAGTTGTGAGTTTGGTTTGCTCCAACGGGACTGGACCCAAATTGCAAACAGCCGAGACACATGCCATGCGGGCCCGACCCCTTTGAAACTTTGTCCACTCACCCCATGTTTATCTTGTTGATGATGACCCGTATTTGATGTTCAATGTTTCATCATTAGCTTAATAATTTAGTTTTTTAATATCGTTGGTCGTTGTATCATCACCATCAAACATATTTATTAGTACACTTATTTTCCTCTACACTCAACTTTCAATCGCATTCTCCAACACAAGCAAGTGGTCGGAGTCTTCTGAAGTAGATTCAATAGATTAGTATTAATATTTTTTATTTAAACAATTATATTATGATTCTTAATCAAAATGCTAGGCAATTACTGTAAATAGAATCTGTGTATTATATGATAATTTATTTTTAAGATATTGAATATTTAAATTCCGTTGAACTCGTTAACTCTAATAACGCTTATTTATAGTTTTCGGATCACGTTAATTTTGACCATCAGTAGTAATTTTTATTCTCCATACTCTTAAACATTGAATTTAAATAGGAAGAGTAGTGTTCGCTGGTAAACTTTAGATTATTTAACGAAGAAAACTATTAAAACAGTTTTTTAGTAAGAAAGAATTTATCGGGACGATTAATATATTTGACCATCGACTTAACATACAAATCGGATTTGCGCTAAGAATTACTTGTATAAATTGGGCTTTACGCGTAAGCTTTATGTTAAATGTTATTTCCATTTATCACTTTCTGCTGTAATTTTCCATTGTTTATATATTTTCTTATCTTCCACTCTACTTTAGGCTTTTACAATGATCCCTATAACATTTATAATCAATGTTTTACTAGTTTTTCATAAAACCTGGAGTTTGTACTTAGCGACTTAACAACGTTAAGCTAAACATAGATTTTGGTTCAGTTGTCACTTATTAAGAAAACATCTCCAGTCAATGACTAAATTAATAAGTTATCAATTATATTCCTTTATGCATATAATAATGTTGACCTTTCGTTACATACAAGGTATTACTGTTAAAACATGCGACACAAAGTAAAAAAAATTGTTCCTTATTTAAAGTCCGATATGCTCCGACTGTGTCGCGATATATTCTATTTAGGATCTATGTTAAATAAAGGAATGTTTTCGTAAAATACAAAGTCCCAGTAGTTGTACCAGACAGTCCCCGAAAAACATAGTAAAATCACTAAACTGAATTTAAGTTGCTTACTGCTACTGTACTCGGTTAAGAGTAACGACAAAACACCTGGGGGGAAACCCAAGTACCTACATAAATACAAAAAACCAGACTTTATTGTAAATTAGTTTTATGCTCACACTCCTTGGCTGTACAGTCCACAATGGCGTCCAGTAAGTCAGTCAGTCAGGCCAGACCACCCCGGTTACCCCGGCTTGTGTTGGCCCTCTACATTTCGTGGGTTTAACAACCTTCGTATCATTCGATAGCCGATACTCGACCCGCGGCTCGCTCGAACTTGAAATGTCGCTTTTCCAGAGGGCTATCGAGTGACATCGTACCTTTCGGTAACGCTCGTATAATTGGAACAGGTTTTGGCAATTTGACCGCTAACACGCTGGGCCACGTGTAGGTAAATCTCTTGGTACGTTTTATACGTGTGGGTGTATAAGTTTATAGGTGGAGGTAATACAGATTTACTTGAAAGAAAAAAAATTTACAGCTCAGTTTGGTGAAAAAAGTTATTGAAGTGAAATGTAGATAAATCTTACGTGCTCCATGAGTTATTAATTTCAAAAGCCCTGAAATATTTATGAGTAGTAATTACGTATTCGATTCGTATTATTTTTATTCATAAAATTATTAATTTTTTGAATTTTAACCTTAAAAATCAGTGTACATCAAAAATAAAAATAAAAAAACTTACATTAACCATTCTTTAATTAGTGCAATTTCTTATATCTATTTTCTAAGAATTATTGTATGCCACAATCAAAGACTGAAATTAAAAAATACTGTTCAGTTTATACGGCCTAAATGCCCTATTTTTTTATTATTATTGCGAATAAGAAAACTCCAGGGGCAATGAAGTCATGAAAAGTAATGAAACAGTGAAATAAAAACTCACTGTTATTGTTGAGCCAATCTGAATCACCTGACTAAGATCCCGCAGATGTTCATTTACATCTTGATACCTTTTAATAGCTTCGTTGTAATGCAATGGAAATTTTATTAAGACGTCACTGTTTATGTGCCATTTTAAAAATTAAATGACGATAAACTTTTATGATTAATGTTTGTATGACTGAAAGAAATAATTTTCTGTGCCAAATGTATAACAGTTATTATAATAGTTAGAATTCACTGATAAAGTATCACCAAAAATATAATTTAGGCTAAACAAATTTCATATAACATTATGGCTATTTCATACATTCTTGTTCTGTTGGATTCCTAATAATTGAAATATATATATTTTTAATCGAATAATTTCATATGGACTCAACAACAACCTTTAAAGTTGTAAACATTAAAATAACGTATTTCACTTATGGATGATTTTTTTCTAATTTTCTGTGCTTCCTATGACAAGAAATCTTCAAAAATATCCACTTAATACATTAAGTTATTAAATCACGAATGAATAGGGCCAAAACGTAAAATGTTAGACGTAATATGAACATTGTGGCGGGTACCCCATAATTGTTTGCCCCTCTTTTTCCGATATTTTTTTCCAATATTAATCCCACGCCACTCTCAAACATTGTTGGGTAGTTAATACTTCACTTTGAGTGGGTACTCAATTTCGGCCACCATTTAGGATCCACCATAATGGATCCACGATAATTTATCAAATATTAGTGTATATACTTACTGTATATGATACATATACTTGCTTGAATGCCTTAATCTTTTTTCTACTTATCTATGATAGAAAACAGCAAGAGCTCCTCAAAGATTCCTAAGTACAACTATTGTACAGTATTTGAAAAATACTGCATTTTGTTTTAATACAAAATTTCGAAGAATGGGTAGCGATCCGGAAATGTTTTGGAAAGAGAGATGGACTCTGAATTAAACAAAACAATTCCTCTTCTGACATAATATTATCAAAACACAACTGAGAAGGAAGTTTGCTTTGTTGTGGATTCTTCCCCCTTCAGAAAACTTTTTAATTGTTTGCTGGAATCTTCATTTTGATGTGATTTGGATTTACAGCGGATACTAGACCAATTGAAATACTCAGAGAAATATTACTGGTTGGATTTTTTTATTGCAGCATCTTGTATACTTAAAACCACTAAATCGCTTTGATCGTTTATGCAAACTCATATAAATAAGATAATGAATTTGTATTTTTTACTATTATTAAATGATTTTTTTTAAGTAGTAACATTTTGAAATAACTCTTTTTCCGAGAACTAAATAAAAGCGAATACTTAAAAAAATAATCTATTTAGAAAATTTTTAAAACTATACTATTCTAAATATAGCTGGTCATCATAAACTACTTTGTATTTTATGCTAAAAAATTGTATTGTCAGTTACTGACTATTTTTCCAACGTGAACTCGGCTTTCACAGCTGCCTCTGATCACCCGCACAGAAGCACCATCACACCATCACATGCCGCCCGCATGCTCCCGTCCGGCCAAGTGACCGCTGGACCCCCTCATATGGAATACTAAATATTCCAAGCGCTTTTTGCACGGTGGATCAGTAAACCAGAGTTACCTTGCGGGCCTTGAAATGTGAGATTGTTCTGATTTTAAGAAAGCATTTCAAACAGTGACTTCTAGTCATTCTTTTTCATCATTTATACAACCCTAAATATTAAAAACTCTTATTTTTTAATTTACTGTATGTACAATACAGTATCATATAAATTTCCATAAAAAGTAAACACATAGTATTTCTTTCCGCCAATAATAAAAAAATCTGATAATTATGTTTTCATTTTTTAAATATCTGAGCTATGCCATGTTGTAACCTTTTCAAACGGGTTATTTTTAACACTCGTTTTTGGATTACTAATTCCTTATTACCTTTCATGTTACTAACGTATTAAAATACAAATTTCAAGGTACATTTTAAAGTAGGGAGAATGGTCATCTTTGCTTTTGCAAATACGAATTTGGAGCGTTTAAAGGAATACAGTATTAAAATCCTGTGAAAATATAAATTTATATTATTTTAATCTAATAGAGACTGTATGAACTGAGCCCTTTTACTAACTAAAAGAAACAACCGAATCCATATGATGATCAAGGTAGTATATCTCCCACTGTGAGAGGAGTACTTCTAAGATATAAAATTAAAATTAAAATTAAAATGTTTCTAATATCTTTAATCAATTCATCCTCCAATATTTATTGTTATAAAATAAGTTGTAGTCTAGAATACGAAGAATGTATAACTTTTTAAAACAATACAGTGTCATATAAATTTCCACTAAAAAGTAAACACACTGTATTTCTTTCCATTAGTCTTTTTTTAAATAAAACTTTATTTGGAACAATTTAATGCCCATTTAAATACTATAGTTTTTTTTACAATTCAGATTGTTAAAATACTTTAAAAAGTTTGCAAAATGTTAACGTTTAGCTACTAAAAAATACAGTAATTTCTATCAAATTACGTGTATTATCAAAACAAAACTTCGCCTTTGGCAATACATTTTTATGATCGAAATAAAACACTAAGAACTAAGAACTTTCAGTCTAGAATGCCCTTTTTATGCAGACAACATCAAGTAAAAAGACGTTTTGAAAGTAATGTCTCGATAACATCCTTTTGTCTAAAAATAAAAGACTCAATCCTTGTCGCTATACAGCTTTTAAAGACTAGTTACTTTTGTAGAGTAGCATAATGAAGTACATATTATCCCATTACAAAATAAATTAACAACACAAAAATTCAACGGTATTTATTTTTCTTGCTAATCACAGTCTTTGCAAGTAAATAACAAGTTCATATTCAGTAAAAATAAAAAAGTGTTATGTTTATTAATAGTGGTTACAGTTTTTATAATTGTAAATACCTACAATCTATCTTTCTTACGTTATCAAACAGTTTAGAGTTATTAATTTTATATATTTATTGTAAAAATATCTTCAAAAGACTTATGCTTTCGAAAAGACTAATTTATGAAACTAATTCATTTATGGTGGGTTGTTTCCATTAGCTATAAGAAATAAATAGTTATATTTAAAATAGTTATACAGTGTATCTCAATTATATTATAGAATTAGTGTAAAATATCACTAGAAATAAATTACAAAGGATTATTAAATATTGAGACACTATCACAATAAGGGATAATATGGCCATCCAACAATACATTGTCTAATTAGACCCAAAAATCATAATAAAACAATTTAATCCCTTTTTGCATACACAGTTTGAAATCTGCAAAGACAATAAAGGAAACAAAGGAATTCAGAAACAGCGTCTCGTTAAAACAAACTGTTGTTCCAAAGAAGAGATCCTCTTCTCGATATTATCAAAACTTTTCAAAAGATGTTCACTTTTCCGAGTTGGAAAAAGTAGGGGGAATAGTCATCTTGGATTGTCTGGTAAAACGAGATGGACTTTGCTTTTTACCAAGGCATTCCTTCCTTTGACATAATTTATTGGAACACGACGTAGACGGAAGTTCGCTTTGTTGGGGGTTCTTCCATTACAAAGACAACTTTACTTCTCTTCTTGGAATACTCGCTTTGATGCTTTGGTGGTAATGGATGTTGGCACAATGGGCTACTTAATTATTGATTTAAAATTCGTTGGTCACGTGTTACTTGCGATTTCATTTAATTAATGGATTAAACAATTTAAATTTAATTTTAATTAATTACAACAACATAATTTTAATAGTTAAATAACACGCAGATTCTTTTCTATATTATTACATGTAAATTGTTCTCCTTCACAATTTATCTGTGCTGTCAAATTGTGGTAATATATACATGTATTTTATATGATAATGTAAAATATAATTAACCTCGGTTAACTCTATCAACCGAGGTTAAAATATTAGCTTAAAAGTATTAATAAAAAGGTTTACTGAATTTCAAAAAAATTTTATAAAAATGTGAATATCCAAAAGAATAATACTTTAATCTAAGATCCTTTCCTCGCATTCAACTTAGGCTTGGAAGGTTAATATTTCAGAAAACCTTCAGGCTACCAGAGAGAACATTTAATTTTATTTTGGGCTGTACTGTGCCGATGTGTGTGGATGTATTCAATCTCATTATTTATTAATTCAATGTGGAGAGCACAAAAGTAAAAAAATTCTTTGGTTGTATCATCAATTATTAAATGAAAAATTTAGCATATACTCAGTGTTAAAAGCAATCATCTTAATATGTCGTGATAAAGAACATGCTCAACTGCAATTACTGATATCGGTCAGGCGATCACCCACTGACCATTTACCGCTGTCATTTACCGATGTCTTTGTCATTTTAGAGTAATTTTCTAGGGCCGTTAGCCGATGCAACTCGCTAAGTCTTTAGCTAACGAATCTCTAGACTGGTTTCTCAGCTTATTTGGTTCATCACTAACACCACACTTAATTTATCTTTAACCTATAATCCATTCAAGAAGACTAGTGCAGATGCAAAATGTGCAGCTGTACAGCTGCGATTTGTGTTCCTGTAAATCTATAAGACAAATCAAACAGAAAATCAGCAAATTGTTTTGAATAGCAAGAACACAGCAGTTAAATCTTCTTTGGGAGAAGTAAAACAAGTTTAAATATGTTTAAATACCGTGCATGTGCATAATGCATTGAGTTGTATAACAAATAATATAGTTCATCACATGGACCAAAAGTTGCCTTTCGTTACTCGGCCATTTTCAACATCGTCTCAACAACTACAACAGCTTGGTCGAAAAACTTGAAAAGCATCTCTTAAGGCCATAGTAATGAAATATAATTTTAATATAATGCAGTTAAAGCTTCCACAATAAATAACGAAATCATGCAAGTTTTATGTTAATGTACGGCACAATCCAAGGGTTCCCTATCTATGGCAGTTTTCGTTTTCTGCTGCTCTAGTGGTGAATATTTCGAACGAAGTGAGTTATACTCGACTTGAAAATCACTCTTTGTGAACTAACCCCTCTTTTATTATTTGATAAAAATAGGTGAAATTTGAACTACATCATATGTATACCCCGAAGATTGTTTTAATCTATAAATGAGAAGTTAATTATACGTTTAAATATTTATTTTTTTGTTAATAGCCTTCCTTTAATTTTACCGCACTTCGTTCGACCTATACGCGACATATGAGCGTACTACTAGTATTACAGATAAAAGGTTGTGGTAAATGTTTGCCTTTTTTGCCGCGCAGGGCGAAATACATTGCAATCTAACATCTTTGACTTTTAAATATTTTTTTATAAAACGTTTTAATAATAAACAATTGCTAATTGTCAATTGCAAATAAAAAATCGTTTGTATACACTCGCATTTACAAGATACATGGCGTTATAACTGGACAACTATATAACACAATTTAGAATGCTACAGCATAACTTATTTTTGAATGTTTATTATCACTGTACATCCTTTACAGTTATTATTATTTGATAAAAATTCGTGAAATTTGAACTACATCATATTTATACCCCGAAGATTGTTTTAATCTATAAATGAGTGGTGAAGGTAAAGGTAATTTACTATCATTACCTTTACAATGATAATATATTAAATTGAATATTCTTTAAAAAACTGAAGGCACGTAGTGCGTTATATGCTTATTTTGAAGCAGGTAGAGATAATCATTTATGACTACGCTATAGAATTTCCCAGGGGGTCACCTAATTAAAAAAATATATAAAATTCTTATAAGGAATGGTAAATTTCTTCAAGTTGTAACAAACAATCTCATAATTTTCATTTTTTTAATTTAGTTATTTTAGTTGACAAACAGATTTTAAAAATCTAGCTGAATAAAATGTTATATTTAAAACTATAATATATATCCTAAGCTATCGTACAAAATTCTTGTAACAAAATAAAAACGTGGTTAACGATAGATGTAAGGGTAGGTAAAACTCATTACGTATAGGAAATTACAGTTTATTACAAGTATTACATAACACTCAGATTACTGCTGTGTATAATGAGGATATTAATACTCTTAGTTTTTGTCAATATGCACTAACGCTTAACATTCATTCATTTTTTACAGTTATAATATAACATTTTCGAATTATTTTAAATATAAAGCGTTTTCTTGAAGCAATACAAGCCCTCGCCACCTTGTTACGACCGTGCAACTGTTTACACGGCCTTGGATCTGAGATTATTCCTTCTCACCTGCGACGAAAACCGATAACCACAACGATTTAAAACAAAAACAAATCTTAAACCACCGAGTTCAGTCTTCATTCCCGAAAAGTGACGAACGAAAATAAACCTTACTTGGTGTGCGGCAAAAAACCGCATTTCGTCGGAACTGTGAGAGTCGCCGCGACGTGCCAACTAAATAGCATTAATTACCGGGGACCAATGGTGGCCCGGACCTCGACCAGTTTTTCCCCGCTCGCGGGATCGACAGACTCCATAATTCATCGGAGAGACAAGTCCCGTCTATTACCAAACAGAGTATCCGCACTTGAGTCTTTGGCGTTTTTTTCCATCAAGTTCAATCCCCCATAGCTATGAAGATTTGGTTTGGAGGGGAAATAATCTTACTTAAGGTGTAGTTTTTAAATGTTGAAATGATTGCCGTTGAGGGAGCCGTGTCAGCAAATTAATAGCAAAGCTATTAAGAATAATTACACCATATCAAATTGTTTGTTGTTTTTTTAGCTATGTTGAATCAACCCCATTGGGGTCCTAATAGGAATGAATGGAAACAAGAATGTGTCCATTGTACCTAAATAACGTTTAACTATAACACGAAACCAAAAGCTTAGATTAAAACTTATAGCCTGAAAAATCATTGGTCATCCTTGCCCTCTTTTATCGTAAATTATTATCTCGCAGAACTACATTGAAAAATTGATTGCTCCTTCGAATTTTGAATTTTAAAACTTTTTTATGTTGTGACTTTGCGTTAGGCTCACTTCTCTGAACCAACCCTAACCCTCGAAAGAACGTTAGGAAATAATGTCACACTCATTAAATAGCTGTTAATCAAGATAAATGCGAATATTTAGGAAAACACATGTGTATATGAAGTGTATAAACAACTCGATCTGTAAATTAAAATGGTGTAGTCTGGCATTATCAGGCACAAAGTATAATTTACTGAACCTTCCAATTCGTAAGGTATTGCATTATTAAAAACACTCAAGGTAACAAATACATAGTTTATTGTGTAATCGAAAGGTGAATTTTTCGAGACAAAATAAACACGCAAGGTACGAATTCAGGTGCAAGCAATCTAAAAAGTGCAATGTTTAAAATGTGACAAGTGTGCAGTGTATGTTGCACAGTGTAATCTAAAAGTTATAAGTACAAGCTGTATACATTGTGAAACATACACGCTTACTACAATGTTGAGTGGAATGTATATATACAATGTTCAAGGTGCCAAGTCATGGTGTATGTGCAATCCTAAAGTTGCAAGTACAAGTTTCTAAGAACGTGAGGAACCAAGTTGACTGCAATCTGCATGTGAAATGTTCCAGGTGTCAAGTACATGGCAAATAGGATAATCTGAAAGTTACAAGCTCGTGGTTTATTTTACACGGTAATATATACACGCGAGGTACAAAGTTGAGTGCAATCTGCATGTGCAAAGTAGCCGCCGCGGGTCGGATCTTCGCCCGTCGGTAAATCTGCACTATCTGACGTGGGTGCAATATATTCCCATCTCAACTACAGGGCGCCGAGGATCCGTTACTCATGCCGCGATTTATGGCTTGACACGGTCTGATAAAATTAGCACAAAGAATAAACAATAAATGCTAGTATGAGTTATGCGTGTTACCGTTAGTAGCGATAACGGCGAATAGAATGGCTGGGCAGCCCGAGTAAGCATTGTGAGCGAGATTTTAGTCATTTGATATCGTGCAAAGTATACTTTAATGCTTCATCGGAGCTTACTGTACCTCCGTGTGCTATGCACTTTGCGTAGCTAACGCCTGTATGGATATTAAAATTATAAAATGAAGATTGCCCTAGAACGTTGGAATATTAAGGAATACTAGATTCAAGGGTAAATGTTTTTGACAGCCGACAGCGACATGTAGAAGAATGGCAAAATAAATGGCTACAAGCAAAACCCAGAAGACGTGGAGCCTTCGGAACTGATTTCCTGTACAGATGAGGAAATCCTAACTGTGAAAACTGCGGAGACGGAGATCATGCAATGTACGCTATCCTAGAATACTCAGCACACATAGAATAAAAGAGAAATAAATTGATCTCGGGACCAATTGTAGACATGCCTGCAGAGATCACCAAATTGAACATATCCGATTGTTATATTATGTGGAAAATCTCTTAAAGAAAAAAAATACTTTGGCATTCTATTTGTTTATAAATGCCTTTGTAATTTGATAACTGTCGGCCATTTGGTTATTTAAAGTTATTGTGTTTCAAATTCAATGGAAATTATATTATTTATTGTAAACTTCGAAAGTTTAAAGTGCTCGATAACGTGCTATTTCAATGGTTCTCTATATCTGCAAGGCTGTAAGTGCAAGCATAAATCATCGGCAAGTCCCAAAGGTGACGGGTGACAATGGAGTATTACTGGAGATTTATGCGTAGCAATGCTTCGGCTTCGGCGAGTGTGGAGGTAATGGCTGAAGACTCGCGGTCCTGCTGGGTGATCGGATCACCTGGTGAGTTATATTGTCTGTGGATCATTGGTATGTTTAGAAATTAATATTCTACAGTAGATTAAATAGGTTAGAAGATTTTTCCGTTTACTTTTATGGCAAGAACATATTAAACTCTACTGTAGTTGCCTATGCCCTGGATTTTCAAAGAGAAAAATAAGCATGTTTTTAGGTAGGAGGTGCAATGCGAAGCCCCGTGGATATCCCTCAACATAGAGCGTGAAGACAGCATCTGGTTCACACATTACTTTGAGGCTAGGCTTTGATATTATTCACTAGGACAACCTCCGTCGGGAAAAGCTGGGGATAGGCCGATCGAGGTCACCCTTTTTCGCCCGAAAATGCCTGCACAAAATGCCTGACTCAGTTTCACTTGCCCTCTCCCTGGAACATAGCTCTGACGATGTTATGTGGGCTGACAACTCCTCCAAAATGGGAAGGACAATTTATCTTGTAGAAATTAATTCTACGGGGAAATGTATGGTATTATAATAACGATTGAAAGGTAATGTGTAAACAATATTTGGAAAGCTAAACAGGTAAATAGGTGTTACAATGTTTTTTTCTACATTTGCTAGTTCCGCCTGATTGTTAAAATATATTTGAAAACTATTTTACTTTACATTAGAGTTGATGGTCTTTTGGAAATAAAATAGTATACTGACCATCAAATTTTCTAAGAAATAACCGATTTTAAGTTCTATGACGTTATAAAAAACTTACACTTACTTGTAGCCCTAGAATAATTATTTGTTCTAATGAAAAGTCAAAACTCCGAATTATTGTAACTTAGGCCAATATAATTACTACATTCTTTGGGTGAAAGCTAGTTACAAGAAAGAATATATTCTAGTTTGGGTTTAAACGAAGTTCTCAGTATACATCGCAGCGCTAGTATCATCAACAGCTATTTACCAGACAAACTCCATAGATGAATATGACCCCGTACCATTTGTCGATAAATTCCCACAAAGAAACCCAACAAAGACAATGGTATGGCTACGATGTAGATTTGTTTTGAGCTGACACCCGCAGTGAGAGATTGAGCACGTACTCAGAGTTGTCAGCAGCTGATATATCGTGATAAAGAGCATCTTGTCAGCTGCAATTACTGATATCGGTCAGCTGATCGCTCGCAGCTGTCATTTACCGATGTCTTTGGCTAACGAACTTCCGTCGCTGCCCGGACCGGACCGGTCCGCTGCTCAACTTGCTACTGATTGGGTTTGAAACATTATATTAGCATTTTTTGGAATGTGTAAAATGTTTAAGGGTTTCGGCTTTAATTACTCTTTGATGGATTACTAGGTTTTGTCCATATACTTTTAAGTGTCCGATAAATGTATTAAGTGATTGTAAATCCATAAAATAACCTGGCCTCCTTATACACTGTTGCAGTACTTTTTTTATTCTACGTGTTGATTCTACTGCGGCAGGAGTAAGATTTGTTATTCTTATGCTGTGACGCAAATATTAGAGGCTTAAATATGTTTTACTTAAAGAACTAATTTACAAATTTTTAGTTCATACATTCTATAAACAAAAAGATGGACGACGATATATATCGCCCTCTTTCAAGTTAGATGAGAGCTGAAATTTTGACTTAGAGAAGTTATTTTTTCCATGACAATTCTTTATGGAATGTTTTTATGTTTAAAGTTTATGTCAACTTTCACAAAACTAATTATTTTTAAAAATCACATAATTAATTTTATTATGTGGACTAAAAATATGCCAGTTAATTTAAGGCAAGTAAAAATATAAGCTAACTAAACTTCAGTCTTCAAAAGCTTTTCATGGGGGGAGTTTTAAAACGTGAGATTTAACTTATTGTGCAGCCGCTTTGAGTATGAAAACAAACTTTCAGTTTTTCATAAATATAATACATAAACCGAATTAAAACTACAAGTAGGGTCTAAGTTTTAGCCACTAGATTTGTCTGAATCAAGGAGCTAAAATAACCGGATGACTTAAATCGGATTTACACTAAAAGTAAGTTTTAATGACCAGTTGTGATTGATGTTACGAATGATTTATAAAGCTTTAACATTTTCTTTGCCTGAGCCTGATTAGCTTTCTAGGAGTTAAAAATTTCACTGAAGAGGATAAAACTTCAAATCCAGTCAGCAGCCGCTGTCAAGAGCTGTTGACGTAATTTGGAGGAACTGTCGCTTGAGCGAGCACTGCTCACTAAGACTACCGAAGAGCCCTCCACTTCTTTGGAGATGACTCTTTTTATTATATAAAAGCAACATTCCGACCCTTCACTCGACCCTTTGTTGACTTAAAGGCGTAATTGGTCGAGAGAAAAGTACATCTACTCTTCCTTTTAATTAGAAGGTTTAACAAGTTGGAGATCGTCTTTGTGTAAGCGCTCAAGTTTGTTCTTTTAAATACAAAGCGATTTTTGCCATTTCAACTGAAAAGCGTTTCAATATTTCCTGGGCCCAATCAGAGTTGTGATTTTAATAATTAGGAAAATGTAAAAAATAAACTCAAAAAAAATTGTTATATGATAGTAATTTTAGTAATAATAGGTTATTGATAACACGTATTTTAAAATCTAATTATAATCGATGTACTAATTACATATATTAAAAATCACAATAATTTATTGGAATCATCCAACCAGATTTCCCTATGTGACACGTGACAGTTTGTATTAATAGCTCACTATACGCCGAACCCTAAGTGTCGTGCACGAGATAGGAACTAAAATAGATTTTCCCAAGAACACCAATAATTATTATCATCTACTCATCAACCTACACTCATCTCTCATCCGCAGTTGGCTTAAAATTCCTAATTGGATATGCCGCGATCCAAGTAAAAGTATACAAGTATACATTATTAGAGGATTCCTTTTTGCTACCTCGGTGTTTGTTTTTCCAATGCTAAGATTAACATTTCGTTTGTACTTATAATATTTTAGTTTGATACTAAATATTTCAATTGATTTGCTTGTCCACTTCTCCTCTATGCCATGGTTCTGAATACATATATAAATTGTGAAAGGCCTATGTATTTTACCAGATAAAAATATTATTATGCACAAAAAAATGGCTATATTAGGGAGAATATATAGCTATCATCTATTGTTGAAGTTTAAACAAGTTCGACTGTGGATCCTAATTATTTGTGGATCCTAAATAAGAAATGTTACCATTTAGTTTTTAAGTTAATTTTTTTTTAATAAGGGCTTTATCCGAAATTTTGAAAAAAGTTTAGATAGTCCTACACAATAGCTTACTGAATTTCTCTTCCTGATTGTTTACATTGTTTGATTTTTATAAAGAGTTGATCAGAAATAGGCATTAGGACTATTGGCTACACGTATAAACAGATTTATAACTATTTTGAGTAAAAAATACATCTTCTAGTATTAATATATGGTAGGTATACATAAATATTCATTACCATTAAATACAGCACGTTAATCTATGATAATTAAAATTAATGAATACTTATTGACTAAATTAAGATATTTGCGTAATACCTAACATAGAATGTTCCCGAATAAATCAACCGTTTACTATATATACATTTGATTAATATATTTTACAAATGAAATAATGAACTTTGATCAACGCCATGTGGAAAATTATTTCGCCTCAGTCCCTATGGTTAGAAGAAAGTGTTTAAGAATGATCTACACAATAATTAAGCAGACATTTTTCCGATTGTTTTATACTTATCTCAATGTGCATATTATATGTAGTAAAAGCTATAAATATAATACACGTACACGTAGTAAGGAATAAAATTCAGAATTAAAGGAACAATCTATAGAGATTTTGTTAATCTCTTTGCTTTGTGGTTGATAGGTTTGGGGCTCGTATTTTAGCCTATTTCCATTAATTAGTGCGAACGGAATGTAATTTTTTCCTAATAATAACAAAAAATGGTACTAATAATAAATTCCATATACAAAAGCCAATAAATGTAAGTTATGTTTAAACTTTTTCAACATTTTTCGCAAGTAAATCTGATTTTATACAATGGACCTTACTAACTTAATAATAGTACTAAATCATAATAAATCATAGCCAAGAATTATGTAGAAATAACAGTTATAATCGGAGTTATAACACCAAAGTGCGCGGGCGAATATCTCGAGGGACTTATGGAGCCTCGACTGCTCCACCACCTGGCGGCATCTCGCCCCAAACAGCGCAGCGGCCGCAAAACGTTAAACTGTCGCCCTTGGATAAAATCGTTTAGCTATTTTTAGTTGGGTATCATCATACTACTCCCAACAATCCCAGCTAACAACTACCGATCGTGTCACTTATATTACCTGTCTAAGATACCGCCACCCGATACTTGTTCAGAAATTATTTATATAACACCTGCACCATCCGGGCGACTCCGGTGTCGAGTTATCGTACGTACGACGCCCCCTGTATAATTGGAAGTGTATATCTACTCTGTATGTAAACTCGGCCATTACTCGGCGATACCTATACCCTATACCAACAACTGCGGACAATTATTCATCAGCCGGTTTATTTACAACTGTTTGTCAGGCGGAGGAGCGGGAGGAGGGTCAACGACTAATTTACTATTTCCCGAGTCACCTGTTGCCGCATTTCCATTCCAATGGAACCCGCCGTAAAGTCGCTACGAGACGACCAGCCCGTTTTAAATGGAAATGAAACTCCCGCTATTATACGTTTTTTAGAATACATTTACAATAAACACAAAAAGTGTTATTACTAGTAAGTTATTAAATAAATAGCGAGCGGAGGTCGGGAGTAATTTATTTAACGGCGGGGAGCAGACGCGAGCCTGTGTGTGGATTATAAAACAAGTACAACTCGGACGACACCCACAGATGACGCGCCGCCCACCTCAACACTTCAGGCTGGTTAATTGTTGGCGGATTGGAGCTGTAATAATCATTAATTTTTGGGTATATGCAGTCAACAGCAAACAATACCTAAAAGTTTCGTACTTCAATACAACCAAATACAGTGATTAAATTTTGAAAACCATTAACAAAGTAAATATTTTAAGTGTACAATTTTGCAGTATTTGAAACAGCCATCTTACTTCAAACAATCCAATCATAAAATAATTTAAATTTGGCTACAATCTGGAAGCCTTTAATATTTTTCTAACTTAAAGTTTAGTATAAAAATCAAAACACAATTTCTCAATAATTCTCATCAACTTATACAATGAAGCAATTTCTTAACAATGCACGGTAACATATTTTGATTTATTAATTTTGTTAATATTACAACTAGTTATTTAGATAAAGGTTCTTTTTTTAATTCTAGAGGTTATAAAATCATATGTTCCTTTTGAAGTGGTTCTTAAAGGGCTCATTTTCAAGGCAAATTTCAATAAACGGGACTCTATGTTTCAAAGTAGAGAGGAGAATATAAACAAATCCTTGGGTGTGCTTGGGACAACTTCAGCGAAGGCACACTCTGGTTGCGAACAAAAAAAAATCTTCATTCCTTAAGTAAATAATTATCAACAGCACTCCCGTTGATATAAAGTTCAAACGATTATTTGATTTAGCCTAAAACAGTCAATGTTTAGTATAATTTTTGCTTTCAAAATGTGATGTTCAATCATCACTTTAGTAGTTATTTTGTTTTGGGCAAGGCTCGTAATCGCAATCCATCAACTAATCGGATATTTCACCAAACAGGTGGGTAGTCTCGTGATGAATCCAATTGAAAGCCGCTGCAGTATTTATTTTTTTAATTATTAAATAAAATACATAAAAAATACCAATAAACTAAAAACAACTTAATTGCATGTTTTTTAATACCATGGTTTTGTTGAATTCATATCGTGCACCAGAAAGTAGATTTGGCAATAAATTTTGAATTCACACTCTTCAGTGACGTTCACTTATATAACATATACTACTTAATTAAATATGCGAAGAATTGTATATTGTTCAGTGATAAATAGTCATAAAAGAGTTATATAGATTATTCATAAAAATAAAATATTTAGAATGTCATTCATTTATTTCTGTTGTTGTAAGTATTAGTGAAATAGTTTCAGTAATTTTTTGCAACTCCTACTCAATAAAACATTATTTCAATAATCAAATAATCGTCTATATTTGAAGTAAATCTTTTTCAGAGCAAACACAATATGGATTATCCTAATTCTTGAATTATATTTTCTCAGTGAAATATAGAATAAGAGACAAATATAGAACTTTTCCTTTGAGGAGGCAGCAGTGGAAAACTTGACTTCTGGAATAAAGCTAAAGCAAACCCCTAATCGTTTTAAAGCAAATCTTAAACTTTATCCATTAGAGAAATGAGACAAAGTTTAATATTTTCATAGTTTGAAACTGAAAGACAGTTTGTAGCGTGGCTGCTGCGGCTTTGACGCTTTTCAATCTCGATGCAGAAATAACTAAGTTTGCTTGTTAATATTAATTAGTTTATAAGTTTCTGTTTATTTGGATTTTCAACGCAGCGTTAACATACAGAGTTAGCTCCCAGATCTAATCCTCGTCGTAAAAGAGGCAAACTTAATTAACCTCCCCCCTCCATTAACTTCACAACAAAATTAATATGAATCCATATTTTAACTATTTAATAACCAAAATTACATTTGCACATATATGTTTAAATACATTACTTCAATCATTTTTTACGTTTTAATAAATTGACCAAGGGAAAGTATGTACGCTGTCATTACTCTAGGTATATGTATTAGGTAAGTGGAAGCGAATCAAACAGCCAACACTGTTAACATATTAATTTGCAACAAAAATAGTATATAATAATGTATTACTTACGTTTTTTCATTATAATATTAAATAATAATATACCTTCTTTACTCGTTTTTCCCGCCTAAGCCCCATCTTGGAGCCCCTCTTTTTTAAACAGCCCCGCGATGCCTAATAAGGTAACGATTTGGCCACTTGAGTAAGGGTAGTTAAATTCAGGTTACTAGGTGTAGCAACTTTCTATATGCAGCTAGCCTAATTGAATATGGGAATGATTATTCAATGAAAATATACTGTAAATATTAAGAAAACCGAAATAAAACAAAACTATACCCTTAGTTTGCAACATTTTTTAAACGTTCGGTCAGAATACGTACAATTAAAAACTGCTTTATTTGCCCTTGAGCAATGTTAGGTTGCATTAATGACGAAAATATGAGCACTATCAATTGAATACATAAATATAAGCTAGTATATATTTATGAATTCATTTTTTGTAAACGAAAACGAAGATATTAAACAAGATAAATAATAAAAATCAAATACGAAAACAGTAAGATAGAAGTCATTGACTTGGCTTTTTAAAAGTTATGATTAAAATGAACAACTTGCTTAGAAAGAAACGCTGCTTCAGCGAGACGAAAACAAAAACAACAAGAGAATTGTTTTTATTGTTCCACTTATTTTTGTCTTCATTCCTTTTTGGCTGTTCATTTTTCTTAACTTCATTTTTGTTAGATCTGGTCATTTTAAATATAGATTTTGTCTTGTAATATAGAAATTCAGAATATAATCTGATCCATAACGGGATCGGTAAACGACCAGTCAAATGGCTTATTACATATTAATGAACCGATATTAAACACCAAAAAAAATTTTTACATACATTTTATTATTTGATTTTAACTTAGTGAACTAATGTAAGGATTAACTTTTTTATACCTACAATTGTACATAACATGCAATACTGATTCAATGGTTGAGACTCAATCAAAAAAATTTTACTTTTATAATAATTTTATGAGTATAGGCTACAACATCACTTATACTTACATGAGCCCTAAGTAGATATGAAAGCCAGATCGTTTTGTAGGATTGTATAGGTAATCAAAGACAATTTATTAACAATAATTCTGTTTATGAATCTAAATTAGTTTTACCGGCAAACATCAAAAACTGAACTAAGTGACGCCAAAGGACACCAAATGTAAATTGCCTTTCATCATAGGTTTAATTTTATGATTTTAAAATCTGATCAACAAATCAAACAGTTATATCGGTTAAAACATAACAAATCAACTCGTTATACAAAAAAAAACTACTTCAAAACTTAATACAACTCATTTAGGCAAACGTAGCCAATCGTGCAGGTGACCGTGAGATAACTAAACCTAGACGGTTTCTTTGAATGTTATTTGTGAATATCTCTTATGAATATAATTTACTGTCGATGTTTAGAGCTTTACACATAAAACTATAGCCTGCAATAAATAATCGGATGTAGCGACCTGATATGCTGGCAATATCCCAAAACCTATAACTTGTGTTTTTTTTAACTTTTTAATCATTAATTTACACACACATTCTTAAGTTTTGTCAACAAAAGTTTTGTTGATGAACTTCATCATAGTCTACATAATTAGCATAGTCAATACTGTTATCTGGCTTTGACCTCAGGTGATGGTTGCTTTTATTCTTCCTTATTTCTCAAACGTCGCAAACCTTTGAATTGTATAAATATTATACTTGGTCCTTGACAAACCAAAAGACGAAAAACCATAGTGACATGTCCTCAGGTCGACGGGGCTAGTGTTTTGGGCCTCTCATACCTAATTCTTTATTATAGGTTATATAGTTCTGAAGTTTTAAGTTTGAAACTCTGAGCAACGGCATTGAATCAGTGGATGCTTACTAAGGACATGGGAAGAAACTTTACTTTAAGAGTTTAGTTACTACGAAGTCACCTGAGTTTAATTGGCTACGTTTGCTTGAACGGGTTATTTGGTTTTGAAGATGGTCAATTTTTTTAATGTTTGGCCACTTACCATATCTGCAGTTTAAACTTATTTCAATGAAATGAAAGTTCAATGAGTTGCAATGAGTAGCGATTATGAGCACTTACTAAATCTGTTTGACAACCTAAAATTTAATTTTTATAAGCGTAGTCTAATTTTTTTTAACAGAAGCCTTAGGCGAATCATATAGAAAACATAAACGTTAAACCAACCATTAATTCTAAGAAAATAAAACTGTTTCCAACTTTTAAAACGCGCTTAATGGCTTTTTGCCTTCAGTGACTTTTTACGTGTAGTCAAATATTAATCCGTCTATACACAGAAGATATCAAGAAAGTTATCTAGCAAATTTCGGCCAAAGTGAAATATATTGAGTCGTAGAAGTTTTGATGAATTCATCTCTCGCACCAGAGAGCAGATTTGGCTACAAACTTTGAGTTCCCAACTGTCACACTCGTCAGAAACCTCTTAACCAGTGATCTTCTGTTTCTACCGCTTGATTTGCTGTCTGCTTTCTCGTCTACTGTCTTATCTACTTTCTCCCCTACTTCTTGGATTCCACGTTTTTTTCATCATATAAAAGAATCACCATGAAGTTATAACCTTAAGCAATATTTGTGTTTATCAGAAAGTTGGCTCAAATTGAGGACAAGGGCTATTTAGTAAAATATTAAGGATGACTTCAAAATAGTTTTGTTGTTTTATGTGTTGTTTTTGTTCGTTTCTTCGTAATTTAAATGT
Organism: Flexamia atlantica; assembly: GCA_035578135.1. Lineage (NCBI taxonomy): Eukaryota > Metazoa > Arthropoda > Insecta > Hemiptera > Cicadellidae > Flexamia > Flexamia atlantica. The sequence continues at coordinate 4,652,420 of JAQJVK010000011.1, read as the reverse complement.
TTGTGACAAATGACTGTTTTTGACGATTCGTCAATGGATGAGACGTTTTTGTAGGTGAATCACTTAAGAATGCTGTATTAGCGAAAAATGTAGAGATAAAGCACTATGTTTGAACTGTTTGACGGAAGGTATGTACCTATTTTAGTCTGACTAGTGTTCAGGGGCTACAACAATAGATTTTTAAAAGTGATTTAACACCTACAGTGTTTTTGAGTAAATAACAATTAATATTAAAGAGGAATAATTATAATGTGATTGTGTATATTTTTATCTAGAAATACTTGGGCGGATTTAGGTTGTGATCTTTGGGGGTGCCAGCTCATATGGGCTTAGGGGGTATGAGTTCTTTTTCTATTTTTAGGGGGTATGAGCTCATATTCTATATCACACATTTTGATGTCTATTTTAAGAACCCAATTCTTTTAATTAACAACCACAGGTAATTTGAATCATGAAAAGTAACGATCATTTGCAATTCGTACCATAAAAACTGATAGAATAATTATTACTGATCATCGCAAGAAAAACATTTTGAGACTCTAAAAAATTCCATATTTCTTTTCAAAGCAGGTTGTTTGGAAGCCAATTTGAGCTTAAAAGCAGTTTTGATGTTATGATTGTCGGAAAAATATGGAGTTTAAAATTAACATGACGAATTTAATCAAGTGACACATTTTGAGAGAAACTTGAACAGTTAAAAGTTTTTAACAAAAGGATGGGATGAAAATAAATAAAACAAACAAAACCAAAAACCAAATAAAATTGCGTCGAAATCATATATCTGTATTCAAATTTTGAAAATTTATGCTGGAAGTCTTTTTTCATGCAAAAATTTCACAAGAATCGGGGATGCCGGGCATCCCCTTGCACCCCCAAAATCCAGCCAAGTAGAAAAAATATACTTTTTTGCTTATAGTCCTTAACGTATATATTTAATTATTTCCCTTATTTCATTTGCAAATCGAAATTAAATTCCAGGTTTATCTACCTGTGCAACAATTTTATGTTATTTTTTCATTTTCAGATTTGTAAGAAATATTTATTTTATTGATTTCATTAAGAAATCGACCTCTTTTATTTAAAATATAACATCTATTTAAACCATAGATGTTTTGACATTATTGTAAAATCAAAATATTCAAGCAATAGTGTTTTAAGACACAAACAGTTGTAACGATACCCCATTTCTGACCTACAAATAAACGTCAAATACTTTTTTTTAATACTCCCTGCCTTATCTAAATAGAGGTTTAAGAGCTCCGTCTAAAATAACGTTCTACAATTTAAAAACAAAGAACTATTTTCTAGAATTTTCCTATTGGCAATATTAATTGCTAAGTGAGTTAAAGGCGGTAATCTGATGGTGCCAATCAAAGTGTGACGTCACCTATTCTATCACAGCTTTGTAAGCATCTTCTCAATTATCTGCTAATATACCGGTGCTTTGACTGGTCTCCTGGAAAATCATGTTACATTAACGCTGATTGTAAAAGGGTGTTTTTCTCTTTACATTATAGTCGATCAATCACAATCACCGTTTGTAGTGAAATTAATAATATTTATTTTTCTAGATTAAAAACTATTTTGTATTTAAAATTTGTTCATAATGCTATTGAACTAGAACCAAAAAAAGGAACCGATTTTAGCAAGATGGCGGCTTACATAAATTTACCTACAATGAGTAATGATTAAAAAATGCTTCATACATCTTGGCATATTTCTTCTGTTACCGCGATTAATTATTTCACTTTGAGTAAACGAAAAACAAATAAACTTTTACTATAAACCTATTTTTTTTATAAATATCTCCTAATGTTTTTTAAGCACTACTAACACGCATAGTACATTTTTGTAAATATACTAATGTATATTTAACAGAAACCATTTCTATATAGAACAAAAGATCCTTTTTTAGATTAGTAAGGAGGAGAAACGTTGGTTGTATTATTGTCTAATACTCCCACAAAAGAAAAAAGCAGTCAACTTATCACTGAGGTCGAACTCAAGCAAGTTCAATGAAAATTTTGTTTAATGTTCTCGAGGAATTCACAGGGGTTTTTTTTAATAAGTTTTATCAAACATGAGTAACCTTTTATAGGATAGAAACTTTATTTTAGTAATTGAAACTTTATTAAATACTACAATGTTGCTTGATAAAGTTTAGAAATTATGTAGTTTTTTGAAATGGCTTTCCAAAATGCATTCATTAGTAAACTCAATCTTAAAAAGGGATATCTCTTACATATAAATTTCCCATGATGTTCACTTACAGTTAATTTTTTCCTAAATGTTGGATTTAACTTGGCAGCATTTCATCGTATGCAAATAAATCTTAAGTCCTATTATTACCACGAGCAATAAATCAAGTAAATATAAGTATAGTTGTTTGGCAGTTTATCTACAAAACATAAAATCCAAACAAATTTAAATAAGAAAGTTATGCAAAAAAACTATCCCGAAATGAAGTGATATTTCATTAATTTAATAACAGAACTCGTATAACTAATAAAATAGTTTTTTTGTAAAGTGTGATATTGTAAATTCTACCACTTCAGCATCATTAAAGGTTATTGAGGATGATAAATAACAGAGCGCACTAGGGGTACATAGTACTGTATATTAAAAACAAATGTCGCTTGAAGTGTGATTTTAAATTAAATCTGATACAAGTATCTTATCGAACAGCTTAGTTAGTTTGCATGGCTTAACTTAATACACTGCCCTATTCTGCAGAGTGTTGAACAGTAAGCAAACAATTGACGCTTTTTCACCTCGATATGTAGGTAACTAGGTTTTATCGCTATTAACAGAGTTTATCATAGCATGGCAAAACTGCATCTTGTACCCACTTTGAATATGCTCAACATCAGTTACACAACCATCTATATGGTTTTATTCAATGTAGAATAAATTTACAATATTGATAAACGAGGTATTAATTACATTATACTAGGCAGAAACATCCGTTTAGTGTCTTATAGTTGGCAGAAAAGATACTCTTTGCCCTTAACTGTACGGTAAATTTACCGAGCAGTGAACGATAAATTTACGAAGCGAACTTTCGATTACATTTACACTTAAGGAAACAGTGATATGTTGAATATTTTTTAATATAACTTAGGTTTGAATAATTAAGAATCGTAATGGTTTATGCAACCAATATACTATAGTTAAAAACTTATTTTTTGTGTGAATACTCTCATAAAAGTCCTACATTCATTTCCGGCTCGCAAAGGAACCTTAAGGATGCTTGTCGGTTAAACTTACCATGCTAGTAATATAATGTACTATTACAGTTTGAAGTAGTTTTTTTTATTTATTGGTCATTTTTCATGGATTATTCTATCCTATAAAAGGCTACCCATGTTTAACAACACTTGTTAAAATAAATCGCTGTGCATTCCTCGAGAACATTTCAAAAATAATTATTGAACTTTCCATTTTAAACTGTTTGGTTTCGTTATTTATATTTTTTCTGATAATTATATCTTAGGGTAAAACTTTAGTTATCGGATTGAGAAATAACCTGTCAAGAGCCTTCTTCTGCAGAACCAGTCCATCTAGGTTGTCCTGAACTTTGATGAACTCATATTCAACAGCTTCTCCATATTTTGAGTTGAACGTCGAACCAGCTGTCTCACGTCACTTCACATACAGTTCAGAGTATGTAATCTGTTTTTAACTTTTCAATTTCGCCTGTCGCATTTTTTTCTAGTCAAGGGCCAGGCTTTGAAGTTTCTATCGACATGCACTGCAGCTTACCTAGCTTATTGAGCACCCTCAAGGTTACGGCATTGACGACAAACTGTTGTTTAACACAATAGACCTATAGAAAAAACTTGGAAATTGTCTTTAACTAAAACGAAAAACAACCTTTCCATCACTTTCGTTAAATTTAATTTCATTTAGAACAATTATAGACTACATAAAATGTTAATACTGAAGTTTAGATTCTTACAGTTCCCAGTACAGCGATGAAAGGTACCTGCCTATTACATATCAATTTAATATATAATGTATTTCTGATGTGGATAGGTAATATTCGTACATTTCTACAGATTAGTGGTGATGTTTTGTTTTTACAATAAAGTGAAGATTGTTTGTGTAATTAAAGCATGGTCTGTGTTTACTAGGGTAGACATTCCGCAAGCCAATTCGTATAAACTAGCCCCACCGACTTGCGGCTCTTTAGTTGTTATATTTTACGTGTGTTTTAACTTTTAAATTAAATTATAATGGTTAGTTTTCAGCCATGTATAAAATAAGGAATTTAATAGAGAATTTGATAGGGGTTTCATAAGGGATCAAGTAAGGGATTTTAAAGTCGCCCTACTGTCAGGATGAAAAATATGTATTCATTTTATGCAAGGGAAGCTAAAATCAGAGACATCCAGTTTAAAAGAAATGATAAACATGAGTCAGAGAAACTAGTGTGTAACGATATTAAATTTTACCGCATAGCCAGATAACAACCATATTAAGAGTTGTAGTGACTTCCTACAGTAAGTTATTGCATTGTATGTCTTCATAAAAGTTATATAGATGACGAATCCTTCAAAATATTTATTTATACATAGAATTTGTTTGGTAGTTATAATGTGTGGTAGGATTAGTAGGAAAGTTCAGTCAGTACGAAGGCAACGTAGCAACAGAGTATAGCTGTATTTATTATAACAAATATACTGAAAATATTTTGATACTACTGCATTAAATTTTATAATTTTGCCATCTTTACTTATACTAAACCTTTACTTATCCGTGGCTATATAGTAGCATCAACAGTCAGGCGGTCTTAGTTTGCGATTAATCAAGTTTTATTCGGGGTAAGTTTAATTATTAATATCAGTTGAATCATCAAATTTGTATAATAAATAAAAACATTTTATTTTTCACGCCCAAAGGAGCATTGGATTTTATAATGACCTTCAAAAAGCTGTGTAAATTATTTCGAACGGTAATTAGATTCAGTCGGTCACAGGGTGACGCTTCGACTCTTCATCATCAAGAGCTTTGTGAACATCATCTCAATTAACAGCTAATTCGGAGAAGCATTAGCCTTCTCTTCAATTTCATTATACCATCACCAAATAATATGTAATTTACTTCGTGTTTTTTCCTTATGAAATTATACTGCAACTACTTTTATCAAATAGTTATTTATAGTGTTAATTTTAATTTTTGTGAGCTAAAAAAAAAATATCTACATGCAAATATTAATGGTTAAACAATGGTTTTTGTTGCAATGCATTATATTTCACCGCTTACATTGCCATTCAAGCAAAAAATTTCTAAAATAAATAAACATAATTCGTTATGTTCCGTTTTTGAAGTAGATTTTAATAAAATAAGTTCATGAAATTAATTTTAATTTTTTTAAATATGAAATACTTAGTATTTTTTAGCCAGAACGTAAGATTAGGAAGAACTATTACCAATTACTATTTGGGCTACAAAGTAACAAAAATTCAGGGAAAACTAAAACACTTTCAAATATCATGAATACCATTTCTTAGGGTTATAAGTTCTATCTGAGGACTTCGATAGCTTATACTACGACTAAGGGAAGATTCACATTAAAGACGAACCAAGATTAGCCTAAATAGTCATATTCCACTACTGGAGTCGAAAAACCCGTTCGGTTAATAAACATTATGAATTTACTTTCAGCAGTCTAGTAATTAAGATAATGTTTCTAAATATTTATCCATGTTAAATCCAAACTTTAAAAGTGACTCTAAGTCCGCCCTCGGAAAATATGTTTTTCTACCAAAGAGCATATTTAATACAAAAGGAGAAACAGGTCAACAACAAAGTTATAAACAAGCACAGTGTGACAGTTGGGAGGAAACATCCAAAGTCGTAAATGGAAAAACTTGAGGTTTATTCAGGGAAAGTCACTGCCCAAGTGATTACTGACAGGATATGAGTGAAAAAGGTTTTATATCTTTCACGGGAATATTTCCAATCCTCACATTCAAAAGCTTTTTAGGAAAACCAATAAGTTGTTCTTTTTCATCTCAACTATTTGTTTTTCGTTTTTATTTTAATAAAATATATTGACAAAATCATTAAATGAAATCTAGCTTTGTTTTGAAAGTTTTTTTTTCAATGTGTGTTTTTTGGAATTATAAAAATGTCATTAAATTTATTACTCGCTTACTTTAATTTATGTTTATAGTTATAGGTATTTCACTCCTTATATTTTATGTCATGACCACGATAACTATTTTTTTTTAACTATTGACCCGTGTGTCTTTTTTCCATATAAATTTTTCTGTATCACTGATACAAGAGTGTTGAATCATAAAAGTAAATTCAATGAATTTTACAGAATTACAATGGATCTAAAATCCAGATACTTTCGGTTATCTAGTGTTGTCATAGATTAAATCAATCAAAAACTCGCTAAGAAATTATAACCAATGGAAAACTTATGATAAACTACTTAATGGCCTACAACATTTAGGACAAGTCAGCTAAATCCCAATTTTACTGTGAATTTTAATAACTAAATCGAATAATGTAGTAAAACATATTTTTAATGTTGTCGTATTTCAAGGACCTTTTCATGCGATATGGCTTGATTGTAAACGGCTAATCTGCTCAACCATTTGCCTAATAACGAAACCCCTCAATTGGGAAAAAATTAGAACAGGCATAATTATTTTCTATCAACTAATATATGACGCTTGGTAACTGAAACACTCAACCTGAGTTCACTGGGATTGACCTACATAAAGTTTCTGAGATATTTTAAGAAGGTTTTGATGCACAAATTATGGTTTTACTTATAAAACATGACACATTTCAACTTACTAGGAAACTTTTCTAGGTGATCCCTTTAGAAAGTTTAACTAGTTTGGAAACTATGTCACTCATAAATAAGGTACCTTAAGTTTCACTTGGAGGATTTGGATTAAATATAGTCACACAGTTTTTAAGGTGAAGTTAATGTAGAGATAAGTTATATTAATTAATAGACATTATTTTTTATCCATTTTTGACTTCTTTATTTTGTTTCGTTCAACAAGATGGTGGTTTGATAATAGTATTTGCCCCTGTTAGTTAACCAAGTGGTGCACCACTAGGTTGTACATTTCCGTAGGAGGAAAAACATACTTTTCAAGTTAAATGTTGGTGAATACATTTTTTGAATATTGTTGAAAAATCGTATTAATGTAGCTAAAAAATGTTCTAAAGTTATATAAACCGTTGGGACATCATTAAAAATTTTTGTTAAAATATATCAATAAAGTTGAAAAACTTGCATTTAACATAGTTTAAAATATATATGAAATGTTATATAAATACATTTGTGTCAGTGGAGTCAACAGGTAATGAACAATAGATTGACGTTACAACATCGTCATCCAAGTAATACAAAATTAAATTTGTAATGTATCATAAACATTTTGTAAGATGGGATACAAGAGTCAAGATTCAATAACGTTGCTTTGACAATTTGTCTCTAATTAATATAATAAAACATTATTTAACGGGAGACTAGTCAAAGCTCTTCCAGATTAGCAATCAAAAATAATTGACAAAGATGTTGAAAAATTCGTGAAACATTAAAAGGGATATTATATTTAAGATAGCCTTAGCTCCAGTACTACGTCAGATAAAAGATTGATTAAAAATTTAAAGAATAATTAGTAACTAAATTTCTTTTTTCTGATATACCAAATGGTAAAAACCAAATATACCCAAATATACTAAATATGGTTTTCTGATATACCAAATGGTTTTCTGGTACTAAATGGTACGTAACATAGTTGTTACCGAGAAGTAATATAAATGGTGTTGTTATAGACGGGGCCTAATGGAGCCTGGTTAACTAAAGGGAGTAAACTACAACAGACAGCAGCTAAGTAGTCGTTAATTAGACACTCTATCAGATCATCAAGTTTCGTGATTACTTTGCTACGAGTTTACAGTGTGAGACCGGGAATTTAAAGACTGGGACTGGAAAAACGATTGTTTATAAAGTTTTATGTAAAGGGAATAAATATTAATAATGCGTAAGATTAAATTTCAGCATCTTTAAAGCTTTGCTGCCCCCATGAAAAAGTATAACATAAATTAATAGAAGTTTTGCACTATGGGTAATTTAATAATTTATTTTGACTTTGTTTGTTCAATGATAAAACCAGATTTATAGATGGCTTGTGTCCATCAATTCTAATGAACTCACGTAATTTACAGATAAACAGTATAATAAAGCAAAATATGATGTCTTAAACAATGCTTGTTTTGAGTTTTCTCCGTTGTCGAACTTGGCGGATGCCGGAACTGGGAGTCTGGAATGTTGACATTGCCTCGAAGGAAAATGGAATCCTTCCTAAGCCCAGTCCATCTCTGCTATACGAAACTGGATTCAAATGATCTTTCGTCCGCCTAGCTGTCCCAATTGTGCAAGGAAATGGAATTTATTTATTAAAATGTTATTAATTGTTTTGATTAAAAATTCTTAAAGGTTCTTTGAATTGTTTATCCTTACCTAAATAATAGGTTGAATATTTGTTTGTTTATGTTTTAAAATTTCGAAAATAATCATAACCAATGGATTTGACATTTTTTAATTAGTTTTAGTGTCAACAGTAAATTTGCCTCGAAGAAAAGCCTCGATAGTTCGTAAGGGAGGTTTACTGTATTTTTAATCCATTTATAGATTTTATAGATTTGGAGTTTTTACTACTTAATACTTTTGAATGTGTCTTCAAATGTGTTCTAAATCTAGGTTAAAATGAAAATAACAAAATTTGTTCAAAAAAACATATTTTAAAAATTGAAGAACTATTATTTTTTCACAAAAAGGCAAAATGATTCCTATCAAAAACCAGAATTGGTTCTTAACATTTATAGTTAAAAATACATACAGTATTTTTCTGATACTTTCCCTTAATTCCACAGAATGTGCGTTTTCTGCGTAAGAAAAACAAGAAGGTTGTCATATTACGAAAAAATGAGGTAAAGTACGATTAAGTACATGGAGGGAAAACTATAAATGCGAAGAGTAGGCCTATATACGTATGAAGCATGTAGGGAGAACTACTTACTATATTTAATCGCATTTTATTCCTTGTGATGGAGGAGTAGAGTGCTAGATTGCCCCCTTGGGGAGGAAGAAGTAAACAGATAAGACAACAACTTAAGATACAACTTATGACAATCTGTACCGCCATTATTCTGCAAATAATTAAACGTGTACTAATGCTGCAACAATCAATTGGTTGATGGTTTAAGAATGGTTTTAAAGTGCGTTAGTTACGTGGAACGTTTTTTTAACGTTGCTTCTTGCCGAAAGCGAAATGTTTTCTTTGGTAAATCCACAGGCTTTAAAACAGTTTTAATAATGAACGATATTGTATGGTGTGTCGTTGCGGATTAAATGTTGCTTAATGATGCTTGTATTAATAAAGGAAGCAGACTAAAACAGACAACTAATTAGTCGAGAATTATATGTTCCATCAGACCATCAAGTTTCCTTTAATCTAGTTTATTTTAAGAACTTCTGCTTGATTTATTTAGAATATAGGCTTTTTAGTCACCTTTGACATTTTATGTACAATTTCAGTTAATTATTATCCTAAAATACTACTATTATTCATTTTTGAAGTGGAAATAAAACTAAAAAAGGTAATTATAATAAGAAAGATTAAATTAAAATTAATATTGCATGAAACGGCAAACGGGTATTGTTACAAACTATTAAATAATGTTTACTTTTATTAGAGTTATAAGTATAATTATTTGTTTTGATAAGTGAACAAAATTAATGAAAATGTTAATTTTATTGGGAAAAGTTTTAAAATTATAAGAGAATTAAGGTAAACGAAGTAAACCGTTCGTTTATTCGTTCGGAGTAAACGAATTATTTAATTCCAAATAAAAGCAAGACTTACACGAATATCATTGGCATTTTGTTTTTACAAACACCTTTACTTACTTCAATATTTTCACTTCAGTAAAACTATAAGCTGTATTTGCGTTAGCTTACACAAATGTTTAGGAATATTCAGTCCCAATAATGCAGCACACAATGGCTTAGTTTCGTTAAATAAAGACCGGGATAGTTTATAATTACTTATTCACCCCGATCGCTTGGATATAAATATAAAGTCAAAGGATGTATGGATTATGAACTTATTATTGGATTGCTTTCTCTAAGTTATTGTAGTTCAATTGAAAAATATAGCAATTATTTTTATTAAAAGTCATCCCTGGCTGTTTTGCGTTGATTGTTTATTTTAAGGGGCGTTGTCTTTTGTCTACGGGACGTGGTGGAGAATCTCAGGGCCAGGAATGTTGACAGTGTCTGGAACAGTAAAATGATTGCCTTTAAGTCCCCTCTTCCCCCCCCTTCCCCCCCTCGACACCCGGCGGGTTTAATAAAACCTCTTCCTTCCACCTCTTATTACATCTGACACTCCTCTATCAATCCCCTCTGCTTCCTTTGTTTGTAAAACATGTTTGAATCAAAAAAAGATAAAAACACACAGCTTCGGTGATGTGAACGGCAAACGATATTTTATTCTTTTTTATATTAGCATCAAACCTTGTTTGTAACAAACAAGGTGCTTCCTTATCGTCTATAGGTTTTAAAGTGCGTTAGTTACAATGGTCTGAAAGAAATGTTTACTTTCCACCCAAAATAATAAGTTTGATCATAGTAAACGATAAGTGTTTTTAGCGTTATATTTCAAATGGAAGCATAAAAACATAAATTTACTGTTTAAAAGGAAATCGTTCTCTACTTACTTCCGATTTACTGATTAAACGTGTTGTAAACCGTTGAGAAGTAAGACCATTACACTCTGTGATCTCAGTTGTTTTTGTGGAGGGGGTTATCATAAAGCAAAATGTGTCAGACGCAGCAAAACACAAAAACCAAACAACGTTTCTTTTTCCTCCTTTTAATTTTTCCTAGCGCATTGTACACTCTATTAATTTCCATTAAAATTACATTAAATATTTATGAAGAGGTAACAATTTTATCATTGAATGTTTACAATGCTCATTGTATTTCTTTTAACAGAGAAAAGGAAAATTGGTAGAAATTTAGTTGATTTATAAACCAATATTTTTGCTCACGTCTTCATTCAAAAAGTGTTGGTGTATGCCACAAATTTTTTTATTCAAATTATAATTTTTAATACAGATCAACTTTTAAACTGACTTTTAAAATCATTTTATTCCTATGTGAATCGGTATAAGGCATATTATTAAAATTACCGGTTGGGTCTGGCAACGTAGGGTATCACAATTTTATTCCTCAGCTGTATTGCTGCATTTACAATGCTAACCTACCCTACTTTCACAAAAATGTATGACGTTTTACTACTATGAACATTATAAACTATAAAAGGCCTTTTGTATTAAAACTAGGTGGTTCAAAACCTTGATTTTTTCTTTGAATTTATTTTTTCCGCTATTTACAAGGAGGACATTACGTTAATCCGGCAAAGGCTGATATCACTTAATCACTTATCCGCATCAAACAGCTTTTCATTTCACGTCGATCGCTGCAAAACTACATATTTACCTCCCTTCGCGCTGCTTCAGAAGAGGCAACACCGCACTACTACAGCCGCGGCCCGCGGTCCACGGTGCGGAGCGGAGACTGACACTATCTAGCGGCCGATATCTCAACTACGTCGGACCCATCAATTAAGCCCCTCATAATTTGGAAATGGTTTGATTAATTAATTAGTTTTTGATCATTGCTGTCGATGTCTCGAGTCATTTCGGGTACTTTTTCTTCGGACCGTTCCAATCTAAAATGGTAATGTGACGGAATATTAATTTATCAAGACAACATTTCTATTAGGGGAGACCGGAATAAGAGCGGGCCGCAGTCTGCCTTATATTAATTAATGGTAGCCCGTGGCCCGGGTCGGCAGATTGTAACGTTTGTAACGGAATAATCGTATAAATATTGGAGGCTGAGACTACATCGATGCCCCCAATGTTGATGTTTAAGTCCGCTTCGAAATCATTTAAAAACTACTGATATCAACTCTTTTTTTGCTTACAGGCTTAAAGTGGTATACTCTACAATGAAAAATTAACCAGTTACATTTATTATTACATTGGTAATAAGACTACTGGTTTTCTTCAGGCAAATCACTTTTTATATTTTAGCGAATTTCCCCTATAGGAAAGAAGCTATTACCGTAGGTCTCATGGTAAGACCTAAGCCCGAGACCATGATAACTTTTCGTTTTGGGGCCCCCAGAAGCGAAAAACACCATTCGTTCAAATTTGTATATATATATATATATATATGTGTGTGTGTGTGTGTGTGTGTGTGTGTGTGTGTGTGTGTGTGTGTGTCTGTAAGCACGATAGCGCTCGCAAAAATGGTCCGATCGGAATGAAATTTGGCACAGGGGTGTAAAGTAGTAATTATTCGGATGAGTTCGAAAAACCAGCCCGATCGGGCCACTGGAAGGGGGGGTAAAGGGGGATAAACCCCCCAAAAATGGTTTTTTTGGGGTTTTCACATAGAAAAATAAAAATAATCCAATTTTGGTTAGCACCATTGAATTCAGCTCAACAAAACAAACAATTTGATATCTTCAACCATTGCTCTATGCCCATTGGTTACCGAGATACTGAAAGTGGTAAACACAGTACGTTGGCCCAATGTTAACCTTATGGAGGATAAGTAAAATTCTATATCTCGCTTATTTCTCAACATATCTTAATAAAACTTAGTTGGTGGCTTTATCTAGATGAGATTTAATGTATTTTTTTCTAAAATCGCCGCAATTTCCATTTTTGTGGCGGCAAACCTGCATACTCATTCCCCATGTTATCCTTATGGGCAATTAAAAAATCCATATCTTCATTATTTCTTAACATATCTGGATAAAACTTGGTATATGGCTTCTTCTAGATATGATCTACTAAATATTGAAATTAAATCATCTAGTTTTAACATGCCTGTAGCAGCAAACCTGCATACTCTTTCCCCATGTTATTCTTATGGAGATTACGAAAACATGTCATTATCTCACTATACATTGGATGGAAGTATTTTTTGACATTTGGAATTCGCTGAGTACGCAGGTCTGCTGCAACGGGGGGTATTTTTGTTATAGAAATGACTTTACAATAAGGAAAATACACACAAATCTAATGAATAAAAACTAATTTAATTTATTAAAAACAAGCCATACTTTGAAATACCAGAAGAACCTATGCTTATCCAATCATGTTTCTAAAACCTACTAAGTCATTTTCTTAAAAAAAATAGCAAAAAAAACTGGATATATTATACTTATTAAAGAGAATTTTAAGTGTTTTTATTCTGCTCAATTTTGCATGAGTTTTATAAACGATTTGCAGCTACGTTATCAATTTCTGATTATAATTCATTCCAAAATTGAAAATAAAACATACTTATGAGCTTTGAAAAATAATTAAAAAATAATCAAGTTTTGTTCTTGTTTTTATTGCATTTAGTGTTTTTTATGAATTTATTTATGTTCATTCATACAGATTTGTAAACCCCAAGAATAAATTGCAATTATATGTAACTCACACATGATATTACTCTAATGACGTTACCATATTCATCTAATCCTTAACCTAACTTCTTCAGCCTGATTTGGAAATGATTTGATTACAATTAATTAGTTTTTGATCTTTGATGTCCATGTCTAGAGTCATTCCGGGTACTTTCTTAGGGAGTGCGGTGAAATGGAAGAACTGAGCGTGATCCAGAAAGGACAGAATAAGTAATTGATTTAAGGCAATAAAACATTTTATTTAACATGAATAAAATTACAAGGATTAACATATCACATTCAATTAGTTGATATAAAAAACAAATTAATCAAATTAATAAAACGCCGGTACTCCTGCCCCATCTTGGAATTCCCTTCGGGTCCTCCACCTCTTCCTGGATCTCCTTAAGCACATGGAGCTAGCCCTTAATGTCGCACAGGTGGTTTTCACCCTTATCCAGTTTAAGACCACACTGTAGGGCTTTTTCCACTTCTCTGCCAGTCTTTCTGCCTCTGCTCTGAGCAAGGTCTGGAACTCCCTGCCTAGCATTTCGTCTATTGAAGTGACTAGAGGGGTGAAAGAAGCATTTCTTAACTCTGTCAACGACAAGTACTTTCTTTTTTTCTCCTTTTCGGCATTTTCTAATACTTTATCGTATGGGAGGTTGGAGTAAGATTGGGCATCAGTGTCAACGATTGAAACATTCTGTGCTTCCGACTTGAAAAAATGAAGGTCAGGAATGAGTAGTTGGTAAAAAAGAAAATAATTTAAATAAGTATAGATTAAAATCGAAATGCAAACCCCGACACCTCAATTTCCTGACTTAAGTAATTTAAATTCTAGAGTGATATTTAAAACAATCGTCGGCGCAGTGAAAGGCGAGGAGAGATGTGAGGAAGCGTCGACGTGGCGCGGTGGGGAGCCAGGGTGGCTATTGTGGAGGCCGAGCCGTGAAAGTCACGTCGGATAATGCTAACACGCGTCACGCGCCGTGTCACGCAACTGTCACGCTTCCAGGAGCTTCTGTAGACGCCGACACTATCGGGTGTAAGGGATCAAATCATTTCTGGTCTATTCGATTTCATGAAATTAACGTGATAAAGGTGATGTTTGATTAGGTTATAGTTTTAAAAGATGTGTATGCTCTATTTGACTATCCCATCCCTAAAACAAGTATATTACGGGATGATTATTTCCAATCTTTCTCAGAGGTTTCGGAAACTTCTGAGCTATTTTGTCTATTGCTCAACGTAAAACATTTTAATACAATTATGATCAAAACTAAACAAAAATTACTAGCTTAGGCCTACTTCTTAACGATAAATATGTATTCAGGAAAGCTCAGTTGTAAGGTTCTTACCTACATGTGGAAATTTCTATTACATTGAGTAAATTAGCAAAATACTAGCAAAATGAAAAATAGTCGCCTATGATTACCTGCTAATGAGCACTATAACTCACGCCATGCCAACGCCATCTCGCCAAGCAGCATGCAGCTGTGAACTATTACTATACCCCGTCTCTAAGTGCGGTTTGTCGTTACGGCTCTGAGCTTAGACAAAACGTTCTGCAAATGTTCGAACCTCGCTAATACGTCGTTATGTATTTTTACGATCGGTTTTCCGAAGTGATTCGCTCTCCAGGCAGCGAGCGGAGTGCGACCGGCACGAACCGGAGTGCAAGGCCGGGCGACCATCTGAGAACACTGCGCCACCAACGCTACTGTTATTACTCTAATTTATAGTTGCTACTTCAATTAATTTTTCACTTACTAATTTTCTTTGTTTGGACCTTGTTAGCACGCGGAAAACTAATAAATACTTTCATGGTGGCCGAAGCAGAACACCCCGGAGAGAATAATCCAGCATTGTTGTTTTTTTCAGATAAGATGCGAATTTAATTAAGAACAAATTGAGTTAATAAGAGTAATTTCCTCGATATTTCATTCAATTTGTTAAACAAAATTAGAAAATCCACGAAAAATTCAAAGTTATTGAAATGGGAGACACTAACCATCAAACTTGAAAATGTATTAAATTGGTCAAAATCTTTATTGTGATTGACGGGTTTGAAATTGTTTTTATTGATATGACTTTTATTGTTATATTTCCACTGTATCAAAGGTGGTTTGGATTAAGTCTTTGAAGTCTATTTCCCTTTTTAGTTTCCGTATCAAACATTCTGATGTACCGTGTTAAAGGAAAACAAGAAAAACAATAGAACACAGAACAATGAGGGGGGAAGTGGTGGAAAGCAACAATAGTTGTTGTTTTCGTCTCTAATTTCGTCACAGTATAAAAGAAAAATGGGGGTTTCCTGTTTGACTGAGGAAAATTTAATATAGGCCTTTATTTGCTGACATAAATTTTGTTTTTATTTTTTATCTTCCAATATACTCTGGCGAAATTTGCTTCTAACATTAGTCAAAAACATTTAAAATGTAGTTGCTAACAAAATTAATACAAAAAATTTCTCTTCCTCCGTCTCCTTATTTCTATCTGTAGTAACCATTCGAAACTTTCAAAAACCTGTAAAAACGATCGATGATACCAGAATTCAAGATTGTCAGTAATAGGAAAATAAATCCCCGAATTCAACAAAATATTTTCAACAGTTTATTTTTAACAATCCGGTGAAACATTTGTATAAGTATATTCATCTATATTATTATTTAGGAGAATCCAAATAACAATTTAAATAAAACAAACATTCTCCCGGCATCCTCAGCATCTTCTGTTTATTTTGACGAATATTTCCTCATTAATTGTTGTCCCTCGACGATTCCGGAGCTGGAGCCAGGAGTATTGTCAGTAACTAAAAGCTTATTAAAACCATTCTCGAGGAATCAAGATGACCTCCTCTCACAAAATTGTTGCACTACTGCTTCCCTTTATTATTCTCATAGCGTCTTTATTTCCCTTTCGAAACTTAAAAACTAAACTGAAAGAGATAAAAACAATTTTCGTACTCTTTTTGGGTGGTTTGAATCATAAAAATATTAATAACTGTCTTAGAGTAAATATATAACTATCAATTGTTATTTTAATGGGTTTTTAAGTAATTAATTATTAAGAATATAGGTGCCCTGTACATAATAGTTTATTAGTACCGATACAAGATGTTTAAGTTTAGTACAAATACAACTATCTAGTCTTACTATTATTACAACCAATAACTACTTGTTCGCTAGAGTAAAAGAGCGTCCAATTTTTTACAGGTGTTGTTTTCATCCCATCCTCCTCTGAATAAAACTACACCATTTTTAATCATCTTGTTAGTGTGTAGGTGGAGGGACGTGGCATTATAGGGTTGCCATAATTATGTTGGTAGGATTCGGGACACTTTTTCCCATAAGTACTTTCAACTCCCAGCATTTTCCCCCCTCAACCACCCCCCCCCCACACAATAACTAAAGATACACTGTTTTTTTTTTTTAGTTATTAGTGATATTAGTGAACAAAATTGTCGAGACAAAAGTTTTACATTCATAATGAACGGTTTCCATAGCATGGTTTTCATCCAATGAAAATCCATGCAAAAACTAAACTTAGCTAGATCAATTTTAGAGAACATAGTATAAATACATCTCAACTCGGTTAAAAAAAAAGCGTTGTTATTGAATCTCGTTTTTATTTTACAGATTACGCTTAACATTATCGACAAAAATGTGGCTTAGTTAGCATATAGTTCTTCCATACAATAAAGATAAAAAGGGATTAAGCCCTCTTGACCCCTTGTGAATTATTTTTTAATTGGTAAGAAAAATATGATTAGTTTCTTTTTTACTACTGTCCATTTCTGCTGTAAGGATCACTTCCCAGAAAACCACTGATATTATTCTGATGAGGAAGTTGCAGCTTGTAAACGTTTTGATTTCTGAATTACTCGTAGAGCTCAGAACACTTTTTTTGGTAATTGTATTGGCATATCAGAATTTGCACAGTTTTTATGGATAGGCAATACCTAATAGAAGTTATCTATTGGCAAACGCTAAAAGTCACTATCTATCGTTATAATAAATTTGCTTATTAAAAATTGAAAAATAGTTCCCGTTCTACAACAGTCTTCTTGACGGTATTCAGAATTCTCAGGAAATAAATATTTCGCACTCTTAAATAAATATTTGATTAATTTAATTATTATTTTTAAGAATATTCAAAATGATTTTGACGACCAACATAAAATCGGGGCAATTGCGCGTCCCAAGAGTCTTTTTTGGGACACCGGGACACTTACTTAGGCCAAATATAGAGACAGTCTCATAAAATTCGGGACGTATGGCAACCCTAGGCATTAAGTACCACTTCATATTGTTTGATTGGCAAACCATTTAAACCCATAATTTGTAATTTCAAGATATGATATTTAAAGAATTTATGTTTTATGATATACAGTTCATCAAGTCTCATTTGAACTTTTTTACATATATAATTTAACTAAAAAACTAATAAAACAATTTTTTACATCCTTATTGAAACCTAATTTACCATTAAAAGCTAATATAAGATAATATGATAAGTTGAGTAAGATGATTAAATTAGAAACTAAATAAATCACTAAACCACAGTTAAATATTTACAGTGAATTAAGAATGGGAAACGTAATCCTAGTGATTGTTTAGTTATGATTTATATTTCAAAAGAATAAAGGTTAACAATTCAAATTGTGTTTGGATTTGTTCAGTCTTTAATAACAAGTTCTCCTTCTTAAAGTTTCTCCGTTCAAACAATATTAAACACCATCTTCACCATTATATTTAGTCGTCATGAATTGTGGAAAAGTCTGATGTTTCACCATTAATATTTACCATGAAATTAGTTTCATAATTCTGCACACAATGACTTAATGCTACGTGTTACTACTATGAATATGTAAAGAAAACCCAAATTCAATTTGCGTGTTGAAATAAATACAATTCATCCAAAAAAATGTTATAATCAAAATGTAGGCCTATGATCATACTATGTGATCGGAAAAAAAAAGTTTGATAGTAAATACTATGATAATTAACTTATAATATAATTACCCTTAAGCCAAGCCCAAGTAATGCGAATTCAGATTACATCTTGTAACTAAAAAAATACAATAAAATACGTAATGATAAAGATAAATTAAATTTTATTAAAAATATAGCTTGTTTGCTAACTATTCTCTTTAGCAATAAAATAGATATGTTATCTACTAAATATTTATATTTATAATTAGTAGTAGAAAATTATATTTTCATAATACCGGTTATTGGTAGAGGAGTCTTGTTCAATTAAATTTCAATAAAGCGAAAGATAAATCGTTTCTATTTAGGAGCATTAACATGAAATGAATAACACGTGTTTTCTATTTACAAGTATTTAGTTCATTTACACTGCCAAGGGGATTAAGGATTTAAATCAAAATGGAACTTTGACGATGATTTTGAAGAGATTATAATTTTAGCTCATTATCAGCTCGAGTTATTGGAAAAAAATTAAGGACAAACATATTTGCTTGTATGTATTATAACATATTATTAAATAGTATATTTCGCTTAGACCCGAAAATGAGGTTTTGCAGACTCGAGATTGTATTTTAAATTCGAGAAGAAGTCAAGAATTTGAAACAATCAATATCTGCAAAGCTCTTTTGGCCGAGGTGCAATTGCTCACAATGAAATTCACCCAATATAACATTAAAAATCTGATTATTTATTTGACACACTTCAAAACTAAACTTTGAGGTTATGAATGATGACACAACCTCTTTGTCATGGTCTACGAAAACACAGCTATGAAAGTCATGATAGCAACTACCCCGTCTTCGGAATGCCGAAAAATTATAAAATGTTTCAAGCACGATGTTTCAAGCAAATAAACGATCAGCTAACCTTCGGCCCTCTGGCGGAAAAGAGCTGGTTTCGGCCACCACATCACGTTTGTAAAACAGGTGATTACGTCGTGGTATAGCAAAAAAATATTTCAGGTCATCTCCAAACACACCATATTTTCATGTCATAAATGCGAGTAGCAAAGGTAGAATACATTAATTTCCCTTACATCTACCTTCCTTACATCTACCTTCCTTCATCTACTTACAAAAAAGAAAATCTGCCCGGTAACTGAAGTAGTAAAGAGTACATTAAACCTTTTGTTATATTAACAGGTCAAGTCAAGAAAGATCAAGCAAAATCCAAATTTCTCCCTGTTTTTTAATGGTCTTTGCACTATTAGCGCTATGCAACGAGGTATAAAAATAAAAACTTTTTTAAACTTAATCAATTTAATTTTTTAAATAGACTATAATTGGGATCTAAAATGACAAAATATTTATAAATGTGATAAAACATAATAAAATGTATACTTACACAAGCCGAGATACTACATAAATTATTTATTCTACCAGAGATTACTGTATATGTCACAGTAAATCACACATTGTCCAATACCCACCAGTAGCAGTTTCCACCCTCCAGTTCCTGGACCCAGAGTTCATCAGTCCCTCGGTTATTGACGAGAGCGAGCGCGGCCCACGTACCTCCGTACAGGGCCCGGCCCTCGCAGATTAGATATGTCAATGTAAACCTCGTACCGGCGGACAAATTTATATCTCTGGTGTCTCGGACATCTCACTCTGCGCAAAACAACGACAACGACGACGCGGACGATCGACGACCTGCATCGCAACACTGCAGCTGCCCCTGAGAAACGATGCGTGTAGCTAGCTGATAGTTGCTTATTGTAGGGGAGTAGTAACATATTTAGAAGATCGACATAGCACCTGAATAAACATTTCGCCCACGTTGTATGTTGTATCGTATGCTACTTGTCCCATAGTTTTAACCGGACTAGGTCGTAATATACCATTTTCAACTGGTTCCAGGAGAAGTGCAGACTTAAATAAGGAAAGTTTTATTTTAATGATGTTAGCCAAAAAAGGCTGTTTAAAATTTTTTTCTTTATTTTTCTTTACTTTTTTACTTTTTTTATGACTTCGTGATCATGTTGTCTTTGAATCACTACGGTGTCTTTGAAAGAACATTGACTTGATGATGTCTTTTTCAAGGTTTCAAGCCTCATTTTTAGAACGTGCAAGAGCATTAAATGAAACATTATTTGCGAGAGTTCGTCAGTTACAAACATTATATAAAGTACTTCGTTTATGTTCAAACTTGTTTTTTCATATTTTAATAAACTGAGAACCCTCACGAGTCATGTTTGAATTAAAAGTTATTACAATGTGTGAAGACAAGTTTTTAAACCTTGAAACATACATAATTCATTAGAACAAGACTAACCAACAAACTAACAGAATTGGATAACTCTGGCATTCAAGAAAATAAATGTTTTACACGGTACTGAACACTGATCATTAACCTATATCCCGACTTATACGTTTCAATAGCATCGATCAATCGTATGGGTCTTACAGCCAGTCCTCATGCCGTAATAGCCGAGATACCGACAGTGGCGTCGTATGGAACTTGCAGCCTGCCGACAACAGTCGAGATACCGATAGTGACAATCGTATGGGACTTGCAGCCTGCCGACAACAGTCGAGATACCGATAGTGGCAATCGTATGGGACTTGCAGCCTGCCGACAACAGTCGAGATACCGATAGTGGCAATCGTATGGGACTTGCAGCCTGCCGACAACAGTCGAGATACCGATAGTGGCAATCGTATGGGACTTGCAGCCTGCCGACAACAGTCGAGATACCGATAGTGACAATCGTATGGGACTTGCAGCCTGCCGACAACAGTCGAGATACCGATAGTGACAATCGTATGGGACTTGCAGCCTGCCGACAACAGTCGAGATACCGATAGTGACGACTCGACAGACGAATTCCAATACCTTTGAGTAATGAAGTTTTATTTACAATTTGTTCAACAAAAATAGAGCATCAAACCTAAAATTTCGATATAATAAAAGCAATTTTTCATTCGTAACCGGTACGATTATCTCGGTTCCAAACCTTTTGACTAATGAAAACGTCTCCAGTGTTTACCATATAAGATCGGAATCGGTATCACGAACTATCATCGATATATTGATGATGTGTTAGTGAACATTGACTTGTGGCCAAAAGTAACCTGGATGTCGTCACTTACTTTTCTTCAGATGGAATCGCGACTGATATATCGATATTAGAGAGTCGTTAGGATGTAAATCAAGCCGACCCGCTCGAGGCTAGCTGACAAATTATTCCGTCCGATGTGCCACTATTTGTCTTGGACGGTCTGTGATCGGATCGCCGAGTAGGCTGGTAAGCCGACGTGGGCCGAAATATGTGGGGCAGACCGGTCGTTTAGGGGAATTACTCCAGGCTGTTTGCAGAATAGCGTTTCAAACTCGAATAGAGATTATTTACTTGTGGAATTCGCACATAAAGATATCAAGGTTTATTGCTCTTGGGTCTATTCCAATGTCAGTAAAATAGGAAATAGACTTGTTAGTTTATGATGCCTCTTGGATTACAACTTTGTTCAAGAAGTTTCTATTTCTTATTTAATACTTGAAATATTGTCTTCGGTATATTGTTAATGTTATTAACGTGTAGAAGGCTATGGTGCTCGTACTATAGATATTACGTTATTTTCATAAAATATAGTATAGTACTTACTCTTTACCTACAATACTAACAAGCTGTTGTTAAGTTATACTAACATTAAACTGGTTTACTATTAAATATCTCAAAATTGTGTCAATGCTCTAGAAACTGTCGTAGTCTCTTTGTCCTCTTTCAATGAGTGAATTCCCTAAAAGTTATTGTTTATGTTCTATACGTATAAACAAACCAAAGTATAAACGAGATCAGAATGCAATCCCAAAATGTAACGAAACGGTTAGTTATTCCTTAATTAATTTGACAAACAAATTCGTCAGACGAATCATTTTCTATGAAGGGTTATTTTTTATTTATTATCGCTGTATAACCTCTTCTGTCTGTTGTGGCGAACACCCAAATGAATCAGCCAAATAAACCTTTTAAATTTACCGTCCAAACAAAGAACTCCGAAAAATGGAGTAGAAAGTCAAACAATGCCAACTGCAAAGAAACCCGAGTTCCAAACTAAACGCGAGTTGCAACTAAAGTTCCTTTTGCAACATCGTCAGCTGCAAATCAATCATCCTTTGAAGTGTTATTGTTTATAGGACGCTAAAAGCCTCGTAACGGCTTCTTGATCCGCGGCCATCTTGAAACCTCCGTGACAACATTGTTGTTCGCGTTTTGAAGTCTCCCTGGGCAAATAACCAACTAGCTCAAGTGATAAACTGCTGACAGAACAAAAATGGTCGCGAATAATTGGATTACTTACCAAATTTGTAAAGGCATTAAAATGTCACCATATGAATGAAATAATAATTATGAACTAAACATACATAGCCTAACATAATATAACATAAAATAACATAATATTTAATTCAACATAATTGAATAAACATCATGACATTCATGAAATAAAAATGTATTTCCAATATATCTAGTTTATTTTGTTCAATAAATTTAAATAAGTTAGGAATGAGTACTTAAATTGGTTAGGTATTCAATAAAATTTGTTTATTGAAAGCCGGTACACATCCCAATTTATGAAATATGTGGATAATTTAATAATTAATTGGCTAACTTAATTAGTCCCCATTGATTACTTTTTTCTGGGTGTCTTTGCACCATAGTTCCCGTCGTACATAGATGAGAGGGTAATTTTCTTTTAATAATCATTCTCTTATCACTGATGTCAACAAAGTTAAAAAAAAACTAATCACATAGCAACAACTCACACCTATAGGAGCCAACTAACAGTTAGTTAATCTCCCGTTGGAAGTTGAACTTGGCGGTAACGGTACTGGAGGCAGCGGCAAACCGATAACCTTCCGACAACAATGATCACTGTCGCTCCACGATTTATCGTTCGCCAGCTTCATTACTTGAGTCACGACTTAATTGCCTGATTCCTGTTCCTCTGTACTCATTGAAATCGTCGGGATCGCTCAGGCTTCCTGGCTGGAGGTGGTTAAAGGAAAGTTGACGACTCTACTATCATGTAAAAAAATTCAATTATAAGTTATGTCGTTTTGCATTTTAGCGAACATATTT
This sequence comes from Flexamia atlantica, assembly GCA_035578135.1. Lineage (NCBI taxonomy): Eukaryota > Metazoa > Arthropoda > Insecta > Hemiptera > Cicadellidae > Flexamia > Flexamia atlantica. Next base: position 4,628,832 of record JAQJVK010000011.1, on the reverse strand, counting down.
TAAAGGGGCAAAAAATTGTTTAGAGGTGGAGGTCTGCGTTCAATTCCGGGCATCATGTTATAAAGATCTTACGGTTTACTAGAGGTAAAAAGGATACTCAAGGCTTGGATCCATTTGCTTGGATTAAAAGAGCAATACTTATTCAGGGGAAGAATAATTAATTTCGTGTACCTATCCGAAACGTGTCAGTAAGTGAGTTTACTGCCGTGTTATGATTGTTTTATTCCGGTGGACCAATAGTTTATTGGGATTTTCAAACAACAAGCACCATCTTCTGTGCGTATCGTTTAGTAAAATTACAATCGAGGCATGCTGAATGTTAAAAGGTGTCACTGAGCCATAGCCCTGCCTGTTTGTATGGATTCAAGTTAGGAGTACCCAAAATCACATTGAACTGCTTTAACTAATAGGTAATACAATTCACATATTTTCTCTTTAAGTATAAACCTACACACTGATATCAGTTGAATGGAACTGAATGATTATTTGGAAAATACAATGTGTCAGCGTAGTTTTGGAAAATATATTATAGTCAAAAGTGGTGTCTTATTTTCATCATTACATTTACAAACTAGGACCGATGGAATAAAAAAAAAACAATAAAAAAAACATAATTTTTTCTACTTTGCACGTAATTATTCAATGTATTCAATGTTGTAATTAAACATGGACCAGGAATTTCAATAATCATTATCCTGTTTATTTTAATATCTCACGACAGAACCATTTTTCGTTTACAGCAACGCATATCTCATGTAGATACAATGCGGTTTCCCCCTTGCGATTCCTCTCGTTGGATCGCGGCGTCTCGCGTCCCCTCCCGATCGACCGAACGTCCAATCATCCGGTTTGTTTGACGAACGGCTCGGGCTGGAAACAACTCGGATCTCTGCTATCCCATCTCGCATCCGGAGTGTTATTGCATCCTGCCGGAGGTAATATCCACAGTGGTAGTTTGTCTCTGGCTGTTCTTCGGATTACACTTACTCCAATAAGGGGGAAATTATATATTTTTGAGATCATAATAAGGGTTTTAATTTTTGTCAGTAAAATGTGACATGTTTACAATGTAGATAGTTTACGACATCTGAGGACTTTTTCCAGTGATTAAAATTTTGCTTGTATGTTCTGTAACTGATTTAATAAACAATAATGGGGATCGAATGAATTAAAATATCTTTTACCAAAAATTATACTATAAAAACGTTTAATCTTTTTTTCAGTCAAATGAATATTTTGGTAACCATAATAGATAGTATATGGTTTTCTATTATGGTCATAGTCATAATAGATAACCATCAATTATACTAGTTGACCATAATTAACTTATGATTATCTTTCAGTACAAACAATTATCTCTCAGTACAACCGTCAGTATTCGTGAACTTTAAACAAGTTATTGGGGAAAAAGTAATTTTATTACATATTAGTAGGCCCTAAATGGAGTAAATTAGCTTGCGTGGATAAACCACGAATACAAGATCTATAGGTTTTGATTTAAAGGTAAACATCCAAAAGTGAAACCCCATTCTTCCCAAATGGCATTCATTTAATTTTATTGCAGTTTTTTAGCAATAAAATGGAAGCACGATCTAAAAGTAATTAAACACCTATAGTCGGGATATTTTCAAATACGGTTTAAAATTCCCTGTAGAATATATCACTATCATCGTTTGTCGAATTCACGGTTATGTTGTGGTTTCCAATTTACGGTAATTTGTCACTGATACAGTATTAAAAACAAAAACATCAGTGATGACAAATTACCGAAAACATCAAAATCACAACAAACTTACCATCACAACATTGAATTCAAAACCAAAAATTTTGAATTAATACCTTATAGAGAAACTTCCATTATTTCATATCCGCCCTGTTTAAGGACCGGTAATACCTTTAGGCAAATTATTGAACTCAAGTCTTCATGGCCAGCCACGCTGCACCGTTAAGTACGAAGATAGTTGATTACCGCTTACCTCCGCGGTTCGCCATCAAGAGTTGATTTAGTGAGACATTTATCTGCAGTGAGATGTGTACGGATACAACACCACACACTCGCTCACGACACTCACACGCTCACATCAATCATAATTACGGCAGTGTCGCGCAGCCGTTGCTTCCTTCGCCCCATCACTCACCCACGGGTCTGCAGCCGTGTCTCGTTGCGGGACTTGACACTTCGACCTCTCCTCGACAAGACTTCTCACTGCTGACGGGAATGCAGGGGGTAAATATTTAATTAAATAATCTTCTGCGATTGATAAATAATCCATTTATTATTAATTTTGGTTCTTTATTATACTATTTTGTGGAACGCATAAACTGCGATATTAGGTTATAACGATTTTTTAAATGATTATTCGGCCCCACGAAAATCAACTACGCGATCGAAATAAAGACCCAGTTTAAAACTGTAAGAAACAATCAATAATATTATAATCTTAATAATAATTTTCTAAAATAAATACTTGTCATCTGTTGAACTAAAAAATATATATCAAAACAAAATTTAAAGTAAACATTTGGTCTTGTTGAGGACAACAGGTGATTTAAATTCTTGAAGTCTTATCAAATAAGGCTATGGGGGATACAAAACAAAGCAAATATTTATTTCTTGCAAGACATTTATTTATTAGGCAAAATAATTAAATTGATTTTGGTACTTTGGTATTATACGGAGGCCACTCTTATACAGCGCGCTCTGGCGGTTATGTTAGGTTAAGTTATCATAAACATGTTAGTAGGACTTTCCTCGTTTTGTTACGAATCGAACGATACCAGAAGTCATACCTTCGCCCGCCAAATCCCCTCCAAGTACGCCTAGGTCAGATTGTTAAGGGAGTGTATGCATCACCTGTCTACAGGATTTTGCGGGCTAAAGTATGACTTATCCAGTATCGTTTGATTTATAACGAAACGAGGAAAGTCCTACTAATATATTTATGACCTAACCTAACATAACCGCTGCAGCACGCTGTATAAGGGTGGCGATCGGGTGAAGTCGCTAGCAGCGGCGGTGACGCGTTTAACTCAATCCTCGCCAACATCGCTGCCTTCTGAGAAGCAGAAAACAAAGACCGCACATCAAAATTATGTCCAATTAGTCAATTAAAGTATGTTCCTTCCAATTGTGAAGTCATTTTTGGCACCCGGTAAAAATAGTGGCCTCCGTATAATACCAAAGTATCTTGATTTTTCAAAATGATCAATTACTCTTAAAAAGTGTGACTAATTGTAGAGAATTATTCATTAGGGCATTGACATTCATTTTGTCTATACTGATGAAGAAAATTTACCTTTCATCACAGTTATTTTATGTTTCAAATGGGTGTTATTCCAGAATTGTATTTAGGTTATTTTCCTTTTTGTCTGTTTTGAGACTTCATGATGAAAATTGATGTTGTACTGCCATATGAATCTGGGGCTTTGCTTAGATTTATTGAATACCATTATCACGACAACCCTCACCACTTAGTCTTCCTCCTGTGTGATTTCCATGTACAATGTGTAATGCATCTCTGCCAAATTTGACTACGTAAATAATAAAAAAATCACTATCAAGTATTTATCGCTTACGCAGTAATGAGAGGTGTTAGGCGGTTATTTTATGCAAAAAAATGATATCGCCTCATAAACTATTTCTTCACTCATGCATTCATTACATGTGTTGTTTTGAAACAATAGTTTTTAAAATAAGATTAAATGTATTAAAACAACTATGGATTAGCTTGCTAAGCGTTAAAATTTTTCTTTGTGTTTAAAAATTAATAAGATTAGCCGATCTACAACGAAATCTGTTTGACGTAATCATAAAAAATCCTACATTATAAAAAGCTTGGTCCTTATAAGCTTGCTCAACCATTTCACGAATCAGACGAAATAGGTCCACCAAAATAAAAATAAAACATCCAGATTGACAGGAAAGAAAGCGGAAACGACCGGCTCGACAGCCAACTTCCTTTACCCGCATGGCGAGTGATAAAATATAAAAGTGTTTCAAATCGGTTTCGTAGCGCGTTATTTTCATTTAAAATTCAAATCGAATGAAACTGGGAATAGTAAACGTAAAATAACATACGATCAAGAGCTGGGAACGTAATATGCGAGCGGCTGTCGAGTAATAAACCGAGCTTATTGGAGGTAACGTCACCGGGAATCAATAAGCATCCGAATAGGCGATAAAGCCGGAAAGTAACGCGGCGCGAGTCTGGGCGGTAATGTATGCAAACTGGGCCTGAGCCCGGGCCTCGGCGACCGCGACTGGCGGAGGGTAATTACACCGCGGTCTCGGGGACCGCGACTGTGACACGTAGACGAGGATGGGAAAGGACTCTGGGTAAAAGGTTTTCCCATAACGTTTTATAAAAAGGACACTGAGTCAAAGGTTTCCCACAAACGCTTTATGAGGGGACATGGTAAAAGTTTTCCCACAAACGTTTTGAGAGAGGTCACTGGCTAAAAGATTTTCCCACAAACGTTTTTTGAGAGGACTCTGGTAAATGGTTTTCCCATGATTTAGAGGTCACTGGGTAAAAAGGTTTTCCCAAAAACCTTTTATTAGAGGACACTGGTAAAAGTTTTCCCTGCAAACGTTTTATGATACGCTATATTTGTTTTACCTACTGCTAATAAAAAATTTAGGGTTCCGTGGACCAAAGTTAATTTGTTTGAAGGCTATTTCTTTGCTTAGGATTTAAAATTTTCGAAGACTCGTTTAATCCAAAGTTAGGTAATTTTAGCCAAGATAACTAAAATTGCACTAAAATATAAAAAAAAACAATCATTATTTTGAAAATTCCCTTAGGTTTATTGTTTGATTGATGCATTTTGTTATTTGTCGCTTAGGCACACTCAGCAAGGAATACAGCTTTAAACCTTTTTATACATAACCCTGAGAATGAAGTATTTCGTTTAAAATGAACAAAATAAAGCAGATTAAAATGCTTCCTCCTTTTCCTAATATTTATTTGCTTTCCAAACATTCCTCTATTCCGGACATTCTACGCAAGACCATTAAAAAATAGACATCAAACGCTTATTTTTCAATATAATTTCCACCGGTCGGGATGCTCAAATGAAAAATAAACATAAAAATTCCCTACTAATTAGCAACATTATTATTAAAGAAAATATTGTTCAGGCTGTGTTAAATATATCACATCAGGCTATATTACAATTTAAGGCTGAAGAAACTAGTATTTTAAAATGTATTCACAACATAGAAATAGTACCGTAAAGTATGTCAAGAGATATAATCATGAAACTACCATAGGATAGAACAAGACACAAGAAACTACCATATGACAAGACACATGTTTATGCAATAGCAACATATTTAAAACCGCGCTATTGAAATATAGGCCATTCTCAAGTTTGCAACAATCTGTGTTCTACAGTTTTGAAAATCTTTATCACCTAAAAATAAATTAAGGCCATTTAAGAATTAAGTAAACACTGAAAAGATTAAATGGAAGTTGAGTCATCACAAAGGATTAGTTTAAGGTTTTCTGGGAGCTATTCCCTTGCTGTATTAAGCAAATTGAAGCGCAACCTCCTGTATTAAGCCTCATTTCTAGGATGAATAAACTTTTAATAGTGAACAAACACCAATTGGAGACAAATAAATGACCTGCCCGTTATATAGCTATTGTATCTACAAAGTGGGCGATCGGTCAAGCCGTCGTGTAGCCAAGGCGTGCGGACTCTTGCTGGGTTGCAAGTGCATGACTTATTGATATGCCTCGATCCATTACCAAGGGGGTCCTTACGTCTATATAACAATGCTTCCTCTACGCCTCAACCAACACCAAATGTTGAAATATAATAAACATTCAGTAATAAGACTACAAGATCGCGCCAAATCATCCTACACTTGTTCATGAGCCTCATTCGTACTTTGTTGAAAATACATGCCTGATAAGTTGCCACTTCAATTAAAGTATAAACTATGAATTAGCATATTCATTTATTGGAATTTTCTGGCTTATAGCATGAAGTTACAACATATGACAACGAATCTGAAATATACAAACCAATCATGCTCAAGCCATGAGACTATTTTTTACCATCATATACTAATTATGATATTACTATCATACACAAATGTGATAGAATGTATAGTAATCAAACATTTATTTTGATTTGGAGTTCGACCAAAACTGGCCTAGGAAGAAAATTTGGAAATTTACTACGCTTTTATGAAAAACTTAAAATAAGTTTACGCGATTAATGCCGTCTTAATACATAAATCCATGGGTCCATATCAACAACTGCAGAAAATTAAAAACAGTGCCCATTCTACAAAACCAGCCCAGAAATGCCCAAAGAAATACGCTTTCCAGGAATTCTTTATTGTATTGTATATGGCACCATTTGGTGCATTACAATGTTTTACAAAATATTCATTATATATATTAAATATAACATTATTAAAATTTTAGGTTAAAAAATTCATTTGTATCATAAATACAATGATTTGTTAAAAATGTCTTCATGTATTTTTTAAATTTGTCATCACGTAATTTTTTTATATTTGATGGTAGCTTATTGTATAGCTTTATATTTGTGTATGTAAATGCCCTTTGTGTTTTAGAGTATCTTGTTCGTTGTAACTTCAATTTATCCATATTTCTTGTTCCATGGTCATGTGTATTGTTATTTTCTTCATACAAATTGTAATTTTTTCTTGTATAAAGTAATGATTGTAAGACGTAAATCGATGGTAAATAAGGAATTCCTTCATCAAAGAGATTGCCTCTTTAAATTTTCCGCCTACTGTGAATTGGTAGCGAACATATAACAGTATCCCTCCCATTTTGGTACTTCACTTCATGCAACAGTCCGACCCACAGTAACTTGAACATCTATACGGTAAGTATCATAAACAATATGCGCAGTAGACCAGCCAATCAGCAAGCGTTCTGCTGGTCGGTGGTACGCACCCGCGACGGGACTACTTTTACACTTATTATTGCGCAAGTCGACGCACCAGCAAGTTTCACTGCAAGCCAAATTAGCACCAACCACAGACAGCTTCTAACTCATCTTTTAGTTCATGATTAAATATTTATTTGTCAACAAATGAAGGCTACGTTTCATTCTAGTAATGAAAAATCTCACGAGATTTGGCGTAGTTTCACGAGATTTGCACGTGAACTTGCTGAACCTTCTTTCAAGTGTTAGACTACCATGACGTCACATCTTTTTCTTACTCTCACTTGCGCAAGATATCTACCGTATAAAGATATTCTAGGTACTGTGGTCCGACCTGTGACCTTGAGTGTAGAAAGGATAAACTCATAATCGAGAGACAGTGGGCAAGTGTGAAGGTTGGCATTGCAGTTTATCGGCCACATATCTCAGACCGTATCTCGCCAATTATTGGCGCTATGACATCTGCACGATACCGAGATACTAACTCCATCTACCCACTTAACACTACAATGTAACTGTAGCCCCCTCACCTCTCCCAGTTGATGTTATCATCGAATCTTCGACTTGAGATAAGGAATAAAATGTACAACGTTATGAACCGGCATGCAATAGCTTTAACAGTTTTGTAGTTGAGAGGAGGAAAAAAATATGGAACTGGTTTGTCTTTGGTGTGCATTACGTGGGGACTGATTAATTTGAATTTGGAATGGGAACAACGTTGGGAAATGAAAAAAAAATCCAGTAAAGTAATAGTATATTACGCAACTAGTGCGGGAAGTAGGTGTTTACGTGCGAGCATGATAGTTCACGCGCGACGCTTGCGGAGCGCGGGAATTTCATGCGAGCAACGTAAACACCTTCCCGGATGAGTTGCGTACGATAGTTTTCGCAACACTACCAGCAACAAATATACAGGGTATGTAAACAACACTTCTGTCAAAGTTAAAAGATTTAAAAAATATTAATTAAACTGTAGACAGAAAATACGAACAAAACTATATTTATCTGTGCGGGGGAGATAACAAAAAGCGTTATCTCTGCTGTTCAGCGACCGAGTAAGCGTTTCTAGGAATACGTCTTATCGTCACACAGACAGCGACAATTGATTAAATAATACTGCTCTTTATTATCTTATCGCTATTAACTGTACGTATTCGCAACCTGGGAAACCAGTTTATTTACAATTGAGATATGGTCGTCATAGTTAAAATGTGTATGTTGTGTTTATGTATTATGTATGTAAATTGTGTGATATACTATTTTTTTCTTGAGTTGGCAACATTGAGCATTTACCGCACTCGTGCGGTAAATGCTCAATGCAAACTCTTTACCGCACTCCAGCTGATTTGTTACCTCACTACAGCTGATATTTGCGTACTCTTTTGTAAACGGCGACTTCCCACACTGAAACGGAAGCGGAAATCGGCTACTTACTAGTGTAGTGTTGCGAAAAATATATTATTTGACCGAATTAGGTATAACACCGCAATTTGCAACCGCCAAACTATCTTGTTAAATTTATCGTAAATTTGAGATTAAGAATTTTGTTTTCAAACTAAGTAACCAATGAGCTCTAACAACTGCCTAGAAAACTTGAAGGTGGTTTTATAAGTAAATTATGCATGGCAAGAGCCTAGACTATCTTAAATAATCAAATCTCATTATTTTAATGATAACCTCAACTTGAACCCAGTTCGTCTGGGTATACCAAGACACCCAACATTGCGTGATTCTAAAGGGAAAGTGAAAATTATATTTCTGATATCGATGAGTTTTTTCAGATCCTTTGAAGAAACTCTTCCTCACTTTTATTTTGTGTCTTTTTTACCCAGAAAGCAAATGAATATGGCGAATGTAATGATCCTTTCTTATATCATATCCACATTTTTATGGTTACTTAAAATCAAACCAAATCTGAAATAATATATTCTACCATAGGACTTTATGTAAACAATATAAATATATATGTTGTATATAATTTGTCAACATTTCCAAACGAGTTAGAATATTTACCACCCAAATAAATGCAATCAGACTTCTTCCAGCTCAAGCTTTACGTAATTCTCTATACGTAATACTTAGTTCTTTTGTTATATTTAATTGCAAGTAAAAATTTTAAAATGGATCCAGTATAACGGACATTGCCGGTAATTGAAGATACGTGTAAACCCTCGACTGAAGTGCGAATGCAAACATGACTGTATGGAGTATAAAAGAATTATTGCAGGGCAATTACCTGAAATATTACCTAGGATTACATTTTTCTAGAGTGAACATAAAGTGGACATGACTTTTCATAGCCGATGTTTGCTTTGCATAATCTTGAGGCGCGATCCTGTCCGGCCTCTCATATCTAGTGAATGGACTCACACCTAGTTGGACTCACCTATTCTCATATCTAGTGGATTTACTCTTGCAGCCAGACTGGCGAGTGAATGAAAGCGATGCTCCCGAAATAAGGTTTTTACATATGTTTCGTTTAGGTAACCCATCATTTAATCATATTTTTACCTAAAAGCATTTTTAAACGATGAAATTTTCTGCTGAAAGCTCATAAGTAAGAAAATAAGTTTTACAATCTAAAAAAATATTGATAATAGATGTTTACTATCACAAATTGAACAAAAATGCACAAATATAAAATATAACTCCTTGGGGATATCTAATTACAGCTCATTATTCAATGATAACTTCAACTAGAGCCCAGTTCGTCTGTTTATACCAAGACATCCAACATTCCGTGATTCTAAAGGGAAAGTGAAAATACCTCCCTGGAGGTATTTTACGTCAAGACAATTTTTATTGTATACAATCACATTAGTTGTAATATTTAAGCACTAAGTTTCAAAGCGTATAGGACATTAACATAAATTCAACTTTAGCGTTCATCACAAGACGTTTGTTCGACTGAGCTTAAGAGACGATTTGGGGAGATAACATTTTTGCCACCAGCCAATACAGCTGGCTAGGGCTATATGCATAACGCTAAGAATGTTACTTTTTGAGGTAATGCTGTAATCCGGATACATTTTTTCTAGATAGAAACTTTTACAATTACGAATCCAGTTTACGTTTTTCAGTAGTTTTAGATGAAACCTGTTTAATCAGTACATTCTTTAAAAATATTAAAAAAGTTTTATTGTTGTTATCAGCTAATCATTTGCTATTATGCAATTACTGTATATTATCATTGTTAATCTTATTCACGCTGATGTTCCATTTATGCTATAAAAGTGACGTCGCACTTTGTTTTTATTGATTAATTGCCTTTAAAATACACTAATGGTATTATTTAAAATAGCCATAGAGAGGTTGATTTTTATTTTGGCGTACCTTTTCATTTACTTGCGTTGACATATTTATTAAAGCAGAAAAACCTTAAATTATAACATATTCATACCACGTAACGTATTAAAAAAACTAATTTATCATCAATCGTGATTTTTAAATTAATTAAAAGGATAATGTTACCACGTGTCAGTGTGAGATATCACGGAAAGAAAAGTAAACATACTGAATTCGCTTTATAAACTTTTCAATGGAGATTTTACGGTTTTCAGCTTGGAGATCACTATCCTTAGCAGTATCGCAACGAGGTATCGTGCAATGTCACTTTGAAATACGTGAGATACTATCTGAGATGTGTTTGCGATAAGGTGCAATGTTAGTCTTAACACCCTTAGATTCTCAATAAAGACTGTTTCATCTGGCTAATAAATTTGTTACCAAACTTTGAAAATATTCGGAAAGAAAGTAGCTGGTCAAGCCTAATACAAAATTATATCGATCGTAACATATTGAAACTGTTTTACGTTAGTATGGCAGTAATATGTCATGATATAAATTATGAGGTTCGATGATGCAATTGCTGAATATAGTCAGTAATGCTATACAGAATACCAACTAGCTATCACAATTAACGCATAATTTCCTTTGAAACTTCCAAGAGATTCCATATTGCTTATTTACATTCATTTAGCTGAATATTTTAGAAAGTTAATTAAAGCATAATTATAAATATGTCAGTTTTCCTCATATTTAAGAAACACGATTCATCCAATTTATCGTCATCTGGTGTTCTGCGAAACAGTAATTACGAATTTGTCTTTGTTATTTACCGGGATCCAGTCAGCGCTTATTTGGAAGAGATTGGAGACGATGATTGAATTACAGACTTCCCAATCCTCAAAGCCGCTCTAATAAGGACAATCAGCTTACAGCTTACTTTCCTGCACAACTACTTTAGCTAATTCTCTTTTGTTTAGTCTATTTAATTTGCGAATGCTTTCATGAATTCTACAAAGGTGATTTCGGGCATTAAGTTTTTAATTAAATACCGGCTATTTGTTTTTACTGTTATAAGGACGTTTCAAGAGAAATTTCTGAATTTAAGTCGATTAATGATAATCTGTCATTTGAATTCACATTGGATCGAGGCAAGGAGTATTTAAATTTATAGGATTTTCCTAAAAAGGATTGCAATGAGATGTTTCTGTTATAGTTATCTCATTAGTCAACTTGTGTTTAACTTTTATAAAGTTTAGTTTAGCTTTATGGATCTGTTTTTTATCAGATTTAGAAAATCTTTAGCGACATTTAACTTATTCCACCAATTAATTTTTACGCAACCCGAAACTCATCAATATTGAGATGTCAGCATAGTATATGATTCGTTCATGCATAACAATCAACATAATAAGGATGCAAATAAATGCTGTAATTTTTAAAAGTATTTCTAAACCTGATAACCATGGTTGGGTGGCGTTTTTTATGGAATTATATGAAATAAATTCACATTATTAACTAAAACGGCATTCATGAACAGTAAACCGTAATCTTGATTTATCTATAACATGAAAAAAGAGGGTAACAACTGTTCACTGTATAATTATTTGCATGGAAGTAACACATTAAATAAAACACACATTTCATGAAATTTAATGTAAGATGTTAAGTGTAACCCTTTCTGAAGAGTAAAATATAAATATTTACTCGTCCAAGGCATAGCTTCTTTAGAGGCTTTCTTTAGAGCACTTTCGACTAACTTACTCTAACGATGATGACACAACTAAAATATATTATGCTATTATATTAATTACTGGACTTTTTATAATATAATATCATACGTTAAAGAGAAAACACTCTCTTCATGGTTACAAAATTTAATTCTATAAGGAAAAAGTCTTCTTCCTCTATGCCCTAAGGTAAACCGTGTTGGCATGGTCGGTAACCAGTTATATTTCTGTTCTTTTTTATACACTAATATTTTAAATATTTCTTCCCAAGATTCCTTCTTTTACGTGCCTCATTATTTCACGTACTCCCGGCTATCGCCGATCAACGTGCCATTGTTTACCTAGCCGAACCCTCTCACGCGGTGAAGAGACACAACCAAACCCTTGATTTATAACCCTCCAGACAGCGTTGCGACACCCCCTGTTTTTGTGATCCGATACCGATACCATCTCCTACATAAACCCTCGGTTTTTGTCGCCTGCGCCGTCGCAAGGTGACCGATTTATCAGACATTTCCAATTCAGATAGTTTAAGCACCCCTGGGATTTACTCTAGCCTCGTTCCGAAGATTTTCTGTTTTTGTAGGACGCGCGGTCCCGCATTTACATATTAATAAGCTTTGTAGGCCGAGAGTCGGCAGTCGGCACTTACTCATTAAACGGTCCGGTTCCGGTTAAATTGCTTGTTTATAATTTAAAGAGATAATTAAAGGAAGCGATCGCTCACTTTGATGAGCCGTTGCTCTCCACCTAGTTAGTTTGAGTGAAATCATCTACGTTTAGTTATTTATCGAAGGCGTGGTCAACGCAGTACGTGTAAATTATCGGCGTTCACTATTGGCTACCGTGTGTGGTTACGGTATTATTTATTGATGTCACGGCAATTTCCGTACCCGCACGGTCACGTTTTTACAAGGACTTTTACTTTCCATGGCTCGCTTTAATGGGATTATGAATTTATAGGCAACATGTCGTTTCTAACACACGACCTGTACTAGTGAATATTTTTTGTGATATATTTTTTGCATTTTGTACATATATTCCAGAATAAAGGGCGTTTATAGGGTTTGATTTGATCGTGAGTTTTATCAAGATTTCCAAATGTAAGTTTAGAGTTAGTTGACTAGAATGTGAGCGATTTAAAACAGTTTTAAAATCGTTAGATCCTGGATTACCAATATAATAGTACGCCACCAAAATGACTTTTACTCCACTTCAAATATTATTAAATCAAATATAATTTTTTCAATTACGTAAATATTAATTACTTTGGCCATTTAAAATAAAAGTTAGCTATGTATATGAAAAGAGAGTTTACTTGCAGATTAAAATCTAGGCGTATGAGTTCATTTAGTTACCTCGTATACACTAACATAAAGTTTGCTTTTCCGACCACAAAGCGTATTAAGGTTGGTGCAATTGTAACATTCTATCTGTTTCGATGTTTAAAATGGTTCGTTTTGAAATTTGTAAGCGTATTGAAAGTGGTGCTTTGTTTGGTGTAATTGTGACATTGATTTGTTTTAATTAAGTTTAATTGAACTTTAGCCACATTTATTTCGTTTGATGACTAGATCCACTCATATGTGGATATCTTACTTAAACACTAAAACATTCATCATCATACAAATTGCTTATAACGAGTAGAGTGTGAAGGTGGGGAAACCCTTCAACCAACAGACGGCGCAAAGTGACGGCCGATACAATCTAAACAGCCTAAATGTGCTGATGGTGACATAACAGCAAAATAATAGGACCGACCCTTGAGAAACGCCCGCCGAATACAATGGATGACGGCCACGCTACAATAATAAAACACTCCAATAAAAACTGAACGCGTTCCAAATAAAACATGGAGGTTATCTGATGAGGATCCGAGGAGGTGTCAGTCTTATCTCACCCCTTCGGACCTTTCGAATATCCAATTACAAAATACCCCAAGCCCAATTAGGGGAAATGAATTTCGTCTGCTTAAGACCGAGACTACACGGGGTCATGTGCTTATCTGCGACTTCCTTATCAGTCTCTAAATGCCTCGTTTCGTTTCGGCAGTCATTTGTTATTAACAGCTGCCGTCGCTTCCGACTGATCTTGACGAATGGGTTTTTCGTGGAGTCGGCTGCTAAACAAAAACGGGCCTGTCACGTTTCGAGCAAGTTGGAGGGGATCGGATTGCTCAAGTTTCCCAAATAAATCTTTTTTCTTTTCTTCAACTATAGTCGAATCCCGCTAACTCGAAATAACACGGTAATATCTTTCTTGAGTTATGTATAGTTGGACTTAGGTTCGAGTTATAGAGTTAATTCTTGATTTATTTCTTCTTACAAAGGTAACTTGAGCGAAATTAGAGAAATAGAGGTGAGCGAAATAAACATTCGAGTTACAGAGGAAGGGAATAGTGACATTGGACTGGATATGACCCATTGTCACGTTGTAACCTGCACACCGGGTTTAAGTTTCGTTGATTAAACTTCGAGTTTTAAAGGGAACCTTTTATAACTCGAACTTAAAATTGGACTTATAAGAGTTAAAGTCCGATTTTAATTCGAGTTTTCTCCTGAACCTGGTGTTATAGAGGAAACATTTGCGTTGCTTCAACCTATAGAGGTAAAGTATTACCGTAAAATAATTTCGAGTTACGCATGGTTTTTATTTCGCCTTAGATAGGTTTTTTCTAGGATAATCGAACGTAATTTGAGCTATCGAGGATTTCGAGTTGATAAGATTCGATTTATCGAGAGTCGTCTGTTGTTAAAATCAAATATATAGACCGGTTTTATCTTTTGAACTACCTAATATTAGTAAACTGTTCTTTTGCTGTTAGTAAATGATCTATTGGCATAACCGGTGTCGTTTAAATACGAATTAGTCAACAATTTGATAGTTCCCGGTGGTAATAAAAATTTCTATTGGACCGTACAAAAATATAATGTGGCCAAAATAACGAAAATCATGGTTTAGAGGGATTTATTTGTTAACAACTTTGTTGAAATAGTTTGGACATAAAATTAATCAAAAGTAAAAGTGAAGGAGTAATAAGGCGTTCTTAGACATATATTTTATAACGCCTACTTAGTTTCTAAAAAAATAAATCCATCTAACTGATTGTTTGGTTGTCTCATTTGATTTTATAAAACTGAGATGAAAGTTCGGAAGAAAAGTCAGGGGTGATCTTTTAGCTTAATTGTTTAATCCATTAGTCTAAGAAAACCTCGTTTCTTTAATTTGGCTTTCGCAACAATTTCAGAAAATTAACTCTTAACATTTCTCTACTTGACTCCTACTTCTTGGAAAGAATCATTTATTAGGATAAGTTTTTCGCATTTCAAAGAAAAACATTATTTTAAACACAAACATTGAATGCAGCAAATTTGTTTATTCGTGGATGGAAAATTTTGGAGATTTTTTGGCTCAGGATTTAAAAAAATCACTTAATTAAATTAAATAAAAATAAATTTTCACTCATTCAGGCAAAGTCAACTACTTCACGAGTAACTCAACTTACAATGAAATAACTGGTTCAACACCTTACCTAATTTATTGTTTCTAGAAACGTGTTACTTGTTTAATGATATGTACGTTGGAAAAAAACTAATTCCTGAAATATTATTTTTATTACAATTATGAATTATTACAGTACAGCTTATTTACTATGAATTACCAAATGTTAAGACGCCAATGGAACTGTAGCAGGTGACTAGTCGTCGATTTTTGTTGATTTTGCAGCAGTAATCTTCACTTTTCGTTTTGCGCTGAGACTCCGTATCCACTCATACATTGCCAGCATGATCTGATAAATATACAAATCAAATCTAGCAATGTAATTAGCGGATTTTATTTATTTAGCGGGGAGAGTAATTAGCGGATTTATGTAATTAGCGGGGAGGGGAAGAGGGAGAGGTACCTGCCCGCGATCAAAAGTTGGCGAGTTTGAATATGGCCGGCCGGATTCCTGACCCTAGTTTTTGCACCTAATTAAAAGTTGGCGAGTTTGTATTAGAAACAGTCCCAAAAATGTTGGCGAGTTTGAACGTACCCTAGGAGCGTACTCCTAGTATACAAAAGCCTCCTCATTTTAAATTTTCAAGTTTATGATGGGTGTAAATCGCAACCTCGTATAAATTTATATCATGTATAAATTTTATCGTGTAAAATATCAGCACCAATGGTGATAGTTTTTCCTCAACAAGTGTATCAGATCTATTTTATGTGTTTAGTACGTAAACATCTAACAAAGAGTACAGTGATGAAAATAGGCTTTCTTTGGCATTGTAAATAATGTACCATCTTTAGAATGAATCTTGGGATTTTAATTTTAATTTCATTGAAATGTTGTATTTTCTCTTTTTTTAATTTGATGCATCACAAAGTGTATAACCATAACCATTTAAAATGTGTAAGTCATGGGTGGGGGAGAGGGGGCTGATCCGATATAAACTTTTTAGATAAAATCACGTTTAAAAAATCAGCCTCATACACTGTAAAGTAACCATCAACCGTCATCGACTGTTACACATTACTATAGCCAGCTGGTATTGAAGATCGGTTTAACAACTGATACTAACAATCGGTTTATGATAATTTTCTTTTTATGTTATGTAACATAGTGGTGTTTGTGAATTATGAAAATTATCTCTTCATTTAATCATTGAGTACAAAATGCTCGTTCAAAAGAAGATTGAGATAATGATAGTTTTTGTCTCCAAAATAATTATTAGGAGAGTGAACAATAGTTTACAGATAGTCCGTAAAACCAATCCACATTATTTCCAAGGAACATTTATACTTTAGTTATGACGTTTAAATCATAACCAAGATAACACATTAATCGCACAAAAAATTTCGCACACAATAAACTAATTTAAACTCAACAAAGTTACGATTTACATTTTAAAAATAGCTTGAGAGAACGTGATAGTTAAAATCAATTGCGGAATCAATTTTAGTGAAACTTATAAGTGCTGTGTTGTAAAGAAATATCCTTAGAGAATTTTTACTTGAAGATAAAAGATTAGACTGTGACCTCTGATTTTATCTTCAAGATCATTTATCTTGATTAATTACTTTAAAAAAATAAGAAAGCTTTAATGGAAAGTTTAAAAAAAGGAAAACTAAGCCTGTCTCCATCCATTAGCTACAGAAATGAGCTGTCAATAAATTTTATTGTTTACATGAAATACCAATAATTTTAAATCTTCAATACGAAACCTTCAACACGAAACCTTGAATCATCAAAACAATTCAAGTTTTCCTGTAGTCTAAAACGTAAAAATATTCTTCATTTAGACACAGTTTGAAAATTTGACAGATTATGTTTAGCCATCGTGTATACATTACTGTACATCGATTATACCTTGATTGTTCGAGTGCTTGACAAAAAATTAAGCTCATTTTAACACATTGTCTCCGTTCAGTAATCTTTAAAATATCACTTCTACTCGAGAATGCACTATAAAAAAACAGTTCAGGTAAGGTCACAGGTTTCCTTTCAAGAACCAGCCAACAAGAAAGCGACCTAAAAACACTTTGGTTTGAATTATTGTAAAAGTGATGTTTACAACCAATATTTTAATATAGGTCGAAATAGGTTAAATTGACTCAATTGCTAATGTCCTTATTAGGTCATCGAAATATAATATACTGACTAAAATTACAGCTTTTTAACAAATAATATTTTAAAAAGTATTCAACCTCCAGCAAAATATGACTGAAACACGCTCCACACGGGTAATCAGCGCCTCCAGTTTATAAAATTATATTACATTAAATTGTAAAGATATACAATTGCCAAGTGTTTATTGCAATTACAAAATTGTTTATGTTGATTTATTCTGAATCTGATCATACATTGCGTTGAATTTAACCAATTTAAATGCCATTTCTTTTCTAAAGATTATGCATAAGCGATTTCGATATCGAAATACAAGCTCTACAATTTCTTGTATTGAAAATTAGAGATTCCAAATGACTCCGTTCTTTCCTTTGTGCCGCCTCGCACGGCGAAAAGAGCACAAATTTTACATGGACTCTTTTGGAGCTGCAGTTCCAAAAGTCTCCCCCAATGCGTAGAAAAACAAAAACTCTCTTAGGAAGAGAATACTCCTTTAAATGTTGTTGAAGGTCATGCACAATGAAAAAAGGCTCGTTAAATATTAATTTAAATTATAACTGTCTTTCTAATTTGATACTTTTGAGCAGTAAATATTACAGGTTTTGGATGTTACTATCAAAGGGTTTTGTGCAATCCAAACACCAATCCTGAGCTCAAAGCGCGGCGGAGTTTGGGAATAGCGACACAAACATCGTACTCCTCGAAAATCCCACATAATATCATCCGTCCTCGGTAAACCATAGTGAAAGAACTTTCTTCACATTGCTCATACATTTAGGTTCCTACTGTATAACCGAGGGAAATATATCAAGTAGTTTCCTAGTTTGTTAGTTAACAAGTCACATATGTGTAATATTTTTCATTTTAATCATACTCATAGTATAGTAACATAGCTCCTCTTGTATTCAAAGACAGGAAATATTTTATTGCATTTATTCATCTCTTTAAGTTGGAAATCTTTTTACTAATTTACAAAGAATATCAAATTTACGGAAAATTAGTAAAAAAATCTCTAAGTATTTTAAATTTTATTCCCTCTAGCTATGGAGTTTTGTGTTAGCTATGTAAACATAATATATCATGGTTAATTTAAGACAGTAATTGTCAAATGTCATTGCCTCCTTGGGTAAGTACAAAAGTATGATTATTACAACAATCGTAAATAAGATTTTTTTTTATTTTGGTGTTTATTATAGATTATATATGTAAAAATAACAACAAAAATGAATATTTTATAGGTTATCTAGTATTTAATTTTATTAATTTCTTTAACAATAATACTTAAAAAATGAATATTATAGAATAAGTGTTCTCTTTTTTATAAATGAAACAGAAAAATATAAAAGAGTTGTTACATTCATGCAATCAGAGACTATAAAATCCTTGATACATTTTTAAAAAGGAATATTACATTAGCAATAATGGCATATAAAATGAGATATTTAATTTCAGGAAGCGCTATCAACATCCCGTTAAAAGCTTCTCAAAGGTCGGTTCGAAATGAAAATAAATTTAATCCAAACATTAATCTCGGATTCAAAGCTCTAGACTATGGAGTATGGAAAAGCAATTTAAACAAGATTCGACGAAAGGTTTTAGTGTACCTTATTTTTCTCTTGTTTTCTTTACAAAACATGTTTCCATTACTCTGAATGGAAAAATACTGCAAAGTCTATATCTCAGTGGATATTATATTTCTATTAACCCTATTATTCAGTGGGCCTTGAATTGATTAATATTATTAATTTTACGATTACAAATAAATACAATTTATCTGTAATTGGGTCTGAGAGGGCTGATAGTGCATTTATTGGTTACTTAGTAAGAATAATCATTTTACTAAGCAAATAACAACTAAATACTTATATATCATTCTAGGTTATATTTAATTAAACGAACCCAGAACTGATTAAGTTTTTATCGCCATAACAATGACTAGATACACTTTGTTCTATGAGGAATAATCATATGGTAATAAATGTTTAATTGCAATCAATTTTAAAGATTAAATTAATTAGATTTGCTTTATTTTCAAAATTTTATTACCATCATTATATTTGTTGTTTCTTATGTCACCCGAAAGTATTTAAATACGAAGATAGAGTAAAGTTATCAGAAGTCATTTATTCAAACTTAGATATCAGATTTCAGAAAACATTGATGACCATTTTTTTAATTGTGCGAAGCTCAAAAAGAATACTAATCACAAAAATTAAACAGGACAGTTAACAACTCAGAACAATGTTTAGTAATCAACTTGATCTTCGTGTCTTAGCAAGTGTCATTATAAGGAAGAGTCCCAGTTTTTATTATTTTCTTCCTGACTCTTAAACATTCAATTGAATTTATCCCCCTCCTAAATATAAAATCCAATATCGATGGGAAGAAATCTGTCATATAGAGGAACAATTATTAAGTTTTTTGCATGTTGCAGATTTTTTGGAGGGAAGTTTGAATTTATACATTTACTGTACGTTCGGAGCAAGGGACTTGCCGAATCCCTATCCGCTAAACCACCTCCTCGATCCTGGGGGATCTACCGCTTTCCTGGGACAGTTCAGCACATTACTTCAGGGGGAGGTCCCATGCTGGAAATCCGCATGTTGGAGGCCGCGGCCTGACAGAAGAGGAAACTACTTCCCAGCTGTAAGCTTGTACTAGGTTTCTCCATGGCGTCTGCCAGGGCACATGCCCAGGAACCAGCGATGTCGAACTGAGTAGTGGGTGCTGCTCACTACACAGGAGCAGAGATCCGTCTTGTACTCCTCATGTTGTTGGCCCGAGTCTCCGCAATTGCAGCAGACAGCGGACCGATCTGTCCCCAGGTGCCCGCAGCCCTGACACCCTGTCCCTTACCTCAACAGATACTCACTTTCCTGGGGCGATAACATTCCCCGAGTCCCCGAGGGCAGCAGATTTCTGCCGGTGAGAGCCCTTTCCCAGCTGGATTGGATAATTTTCTTCTTTGAAAGTAGTTGTACAGGATACTTTCCTTCATAATGTTGATTTTGTTCTTAAATTATAGTTTTAAAGATTAAAAACTGCATGTTTTGATGGCTTTTATTCATGAGCCGAATAGATTTTAAGTTAAAGTGTTATTTGTGCTAAAATTAGGGAGGAATATTTAAAAAAAGCCCCTTCTCAAATATTTTAATAATAATGTAAAAAATATTGGTATTTGTTTGTAATTGTTGCAATTTAAAGGATAATCGGATTAATACAAATTGCAATCACTTTTGCAATAAATTCAGTCAAATGAATCGTCGTGTTTATTTATTATATTCTATTTTGATTCCATTTTTTTATTTTTCCATTTGTACGGGACAGAGTAGAAGAGTTAACGTAGAAAAAAGAGTAAAATTGTTGAGTAAGATTGAGTAAGATTGTTTACATAATCTTAAGCATTGCATGTTAAACTGCTATTCAAGCCAAATTGATCAGCTACATGAATAAAATATAACCAAGAAAATGATTAACCTTAGGGCTAAATCATATTTAAAAAAAACTTAATTAAAATAACAACAAAACATTTGCAAACTGTTGACGACAAAGATTTATTAAATGTAAAGCTAAATACTGCAAACAAATATAACTATCAAAGTAATTCATAAATTAAAATGTTCTTTAAATGTCTTTTTATCTGCATTTTAGGCTCGGAAGAAACACGAGATATTTGGTACAGATAAAAAATCTATAATCTGAAATTATACTTTTATTTACAAAACATAATTCTGTTAATCCATAATCATTATTTAATTTATATACTTAAAAAAATTATATGGGCCTGCATGATTGACGTTATGACCATCCTTATGATGATGTCAAACATAAATAATTTTTTTTACTGTAGAAATTTATAGTTCCGGATGTCTCAGAAAACGTTCTATATTTTCTTATCTTAATTCGCAAACCTCATTTAATTTGCATCCTTCAAAAATCATAGATTTTATATCTTGACCTTCCCTTGTGTTGATGTAAAACAACCGTTATTTTTTCCATTGAATTTGATAGTTTCTAATGTGACGGACCCACCCAATATATGTCACATCAGTATAGTGGATGGGCGACCCAGCCGAGTGAGTGGGTGGTGCTTGGCGGGGTGTCGTGATCCACAGATAACGACACCCACCTTCAAGGGTTGACACTAGGGGTTGAGGCCAGGTAGAGATGTGTGGGAAGAGATCTGTCCTAAAGTAAAACCCCCTGACCGGAGATGTGGGAGGAAACATCCAAGATTTACTTTTCTCTTATGAACTACCCAGAAACAGCAACCGTTAGCTTCTACATTGAATTGACTGGCTTGAGCTTTGATTTTGTCTAGCATGGGACTGTATACCATGTTTTTCGGTTTGCATTATATTTTTAGCGTACAGAGTAATGTGCTTTGTATTTTTTATCACTGCTTGTAAATTATTATTGAGGAAGCCTTGTGTGCTCTTCTATTTTTATGGGCAGTTAAGTCGAAACGATTCTCTGAGTCTTTATTAATCTTAACATTGTTAACCAGTTTAACAAAAAAAGTTCAAGTTCAAAAAAACACACCTCCTGTTGTAAAACTGGCCACCTTAGGGTCAATCGTTTAATTTCGAATTACGGCTCTTTCCTACCGATACTTTAGAACCAATGATTTATGACTATTTTTGAAAAGTTTGACTATATCGCAAAAGTTCATTATTTTATCTGAGGCTATATCCCTAGATGAAAAGGTCAGTAGTAATTTATTTCTGATAACTGTAATCTGATAATCTATTTGTTATTTTTTTCTGTTAGCTTACTCGATAAGATTAAATTCCATCCGCAAAATTACAGGATGGATTTTCATAGATATAAAACGGCTTCCCTGCAACTACAGCTTTCCGAAAGGCGTATCTTTTAAGAACAAAATGTAATCTAAACTCCAATCTCGGTTTCAAAGGCTTGCGGTGGGAAAGCAATTCAAACAAAAGTACAGGTAAGACGTTGTTTTGTAGTGTGGCTTCCTTGCTGGCTAGCCAAGGGTCCACCACTTAAACATTTATTTTAATACCCAAAAGAAAAACTTTGAAACTCCTAAGATATTGTTTACATTATGTCAAGAATTAGGGCTGTTATTATTTAATTAAATTGACTGTAATTCAATGTTATAATGATAAAAATAAATGTTTGTATCAATCTTTTTTTAATCTTGTGTGCATATCAACCTATGTACATCTAAGAACCTTATTATTCTTTAGAAATTTTTACTCTGGAGAGGCAAAAATTGGCATATGCTTCTAAATGTAGAGTTTAATTATCATGTATGTCAGTTTCACACAATATTGATTTAAAAAGTTTAATAGCGTAGTGTAAATGAGTTTAAATTATAACTAAGCGTTTTGCGATTATTTTATCACACTGTATATTTCTTAACTATCATAAATATAAGATTTGTTCCAAGTTATAGTTTTCAGACAACAGATGATTTTTACACCTTCCTGTGACATAGAAATTTCAGTTTACTGTTAAAGACCAACAGCGCATCCAAATTAACCATGTATAAATGTTTAACTTCGCTTGTTTCAACACTTTGATTTTGTTGATTTATTAGAAGCTCATTAGTTTCAAGCAATAAATTAGGGTCTGACGTGCGGATTTATTACTATAATCTCTTAAGGTTGAACAAAAATTTGATTTAATATTATAAATATATATATTTGTTTTAAGTTCGCCAACTAATTCTAGACAGTTATCTTTAGATATATAAGTTCAAATATTGGTTCAGACTGTTTTATTAAACCTAGTTATACTTTTTACCTCCCGTGAATTAACAAAGCTAGTAAATAAAATTTCACGATCTTCAGATTATGATATGTACTTACCTCCTTGACTAATTATTAATTCATGCTCACAAGAAGATATCTGCTCAGGATAAAAAATTCATGTAATGCGCAGAATTTGTTGCTAAAATAATATATTAAAATAAGGTGTATATTTTGAATGGTATGCCCAAGTCTTAAGACATTATTCTATGAGTTATGTTAAGTTTTTATCTATCTCTATAATATATAATGTGAGGGGTTTAGTTTTCGGAGTCGTAACTCGATGACGACTGGGCAGATTTTACTTTCAGGTGTCAAATTCAAGGTAATAATATTTTTATTTGCCAATATGTCTTAGAATTCTAAAAAAAGGGCTTCACTTAAGAACAGTAAAGGACTAAATTTTTGGAACAGTGGCGTTATCCGTCGAAACCAGACCAAACTCAAGATAAAATAGGTTTAAAAACGTTTTGACAAAAAACTGTTTTGAGACATTTAAGGTTACATCTTGAATCAATTGATTTTTTGTTAATCTTAAAAGAATTAAAGGTTGTTTTACTTATAAAAAGTCAATTCTAAATAGTCAATATCAGTTAGTAAGATTGTTGTGTAAGACTAAAATCATGCTCATGATTTTATCGACACAATTATAAATGGATTATAAATTCTGATCACTTATCAAACTGTTCTATTATCTATCCCTTAAAAATCCTTGAGATTAATGCAATTATAGCGCAAGTTATTCAATTGATACACTTTGTTTGATATTGATAGTAATTGATAGTAATTAATTGATTATTGATAGTATGTATGTTATAATTAAAACAAACAAGTCTATGTTTTTTTATAAATTGCCCAGACTCAGTGAATTGTAGTTGACATTTCAGTTTTCTGAAGCAGCAAGAATTTCTTAAAAAGTATTCAAGATGAGGCAGTTGACCTCAGAGAACCGTAGGATGAGAGACAGCTGACCCCATCACTCCTAACTATCCACAAACATTACAACTTACTGTCTGTATCTGTTTTGCAGAAACTTGATACCGATCCCTTTTCACCACTGATATATTGACCTGTTTATATCTCAAATTGTAGATGGTAATCAATTCATATTGTGAATTATCTGTTATTTATGGGATTGTGCAGTACTATTATCGTAAATTATTATTACGGTTTGAGAATAATTATTGTTACTATTACAACTTAAATCTATTTGTCTTTTTGTTAAACAATAAAATAAATAATTAACAAACAAATAAATGAATTTTAGTTAATAATTAAATTAACAAATGCATAATATTAGTATAGATCTTGCATGAAATCGTTGAAAATGATCAAGCTTTCGTTAGCACATAGAACTACATTATACATTTTTACTTTCTCCCCCCTATACATAATATATGGAGAAAGTATTGTTTTCGTCAAAATTTTCGAATTTGAGTTTTTAGTGGATATATTTGTTTTAGTGCTCCCTGAATCCAAAAAAGTTGTTTTTGGCGTGGTGTCTGTGTGTGTGTGTGTGTGTGTGTGTGTGTGTGTGTGTGTGTGTGTGTGTGTGTGTGTGTGTGTGTGTGTGTGTGTGTGTGTGTGTGTGTGTGTGTGTGTGTGTGTGTGTGTGTGTGTGTGTGTGTGTGTGTGTGTGTGTGTGTGTGTGTGTGTGTGTGTGTGTGTGTGTGTGTGTGTGTGTGTGTGTGTGTGTGTGTGTGTGTGTGTGTGTGTGTGTGTGTGTGTGTGTGTGTGTGTGTGTGTGTGTGTGTGTGTGTGTGTGTGTGTGTGTGTGTGTGTGTGTGTGTGTGTGTGTGTGTGTGTGTGTGTGTGTGTGTGTGTGTGTGTGTGTGTGTGTGTGTGTGTGTGTGTGTGTGTGTGTGTGTGTGTGTGTGGATGTAAACAAAGCTAGAGACGACACCAGTGGTCCGATTTTCATGAAATTTGGCATGTAGGTATAAATATAAAGCCTTGGTATCTCCAGGCGTATTTTTCATTTTTTTGAATTTTTGATTTTTAAGGGTATTTACCCCATAAAAACCCATAAAAATGACAACAATCCAAATTTCTCAAAAACGGCTCTAACGATTTTGATAAAAATGTCATGGTTTTTAGTGCTTAAGATGACAAACAAAATCACACTACTCGCATGTCAGTAAAAATTCAGGTTCAGAGGTTATGGGGGTTTAAGTGTTAAAAAATTCATATTTTTCAAATTTCACAAAATCTGAGACCTCTAAAGAAAACATACTTGCAACCATTAAATTTGACTTGAAAAACAAAATAATCTAGTATTTTGAATCATTAATTTACGTCAACTGGTTGCGGAGATAATTGATATTTTAGTTCGGCGGTAAACGCAGTACGTTGTCCAATGTTATTCTTATGGCAAATATTTAAAAACCGATTTTGATAAAATTTGGTATATATTTGTGTGATAATTAATTGTTAATTTTTTATATTTCACTAGATATGTTTTCTGATTTTAAATGACTTGAAGGGAGAAAGTATGTGTCAGTTTCCTGATACCGTTTATTACATAGTGATATTGTGCAGTTTGAACAAATTATAAACAAATACGGCATGAAAAATTATGCTCAATTCACTAATTTCCCAATTAATTTAGTGTAATATAAGAAATTCATTGTGAATCCGTTCGTAACAACCGTAAGTGTTGAAGACTGAGGTAAAAATCAAATTTTGATTTGCCGTATAATCCCTACTCGATATTATGACAATAAGAATAATAGCTTAGGACTGTCAATTAGGTTAATCAATTTGAAATTTGTTGTAAGGGTATTTATGCTAATGTTCAACTATCACATGAACTAATTTTACTGTTTGTCACGACTATATTTTAAGTTTTGTATTTTCTTTAAAAAAATTGACAGAAATTGAGGAGATATATGTAACAATTGTTTAAATAGTCCTTTTATTTACACTTTTAGCCAAATGACTGCCTCTGACAAAATCAGCTAGTTTACTACTAGACATTAAACAACTATTTTACCATATAACAATTCAACTATTTTCACAGCTCTCTATTTTGATATAAATGGAAAATTGAGAGATAAAATTGTTTGGCTATACCTTGAAGATAAGCGTACTGCTAAAGCGTAAATCAAAACAGTTGCTTTATTTCTCGATAAAATATAACAGCAAAACTAAACATTTCCGAGAGAAGAGAAAGCAAATTCCTGCCAGGCGGGGATTGAGTCTAGCAAAAACAGAGACAGTTTAGCATTAGAAAATATTCATCCATCTCTTCTGTCCCGCCTAACTCTCCCTAAGGATTATTTTATTTTATTTTAACGTGGACACTAAGCTGCATAATATATTTTACGTCAGACAAATACATTCATATTTCGATGAAAAATACTTTTTACGATTCAAGTTCGGCGAAATAGTTTTCGTTAAATGACTTCTTTATATGTATCATCACCATTTTAAAATTGTGTACCTAAATTCCTAAATCCTAGGTAAAAATGTACCTAAGATGATTATCTGTACCAAAGCCATAGTGATTTTTTGAACGTTCGAAGTAAATATGCCATTTTGTGAACAATAAAAAGTCAATAAAAAAACCCTCTTGCTAATAGAGGTACCAGAAAATATTTAAGGATGATCCTCGAAGTAGAATAAAAATATAAATTTTCGGTCAAACATTGTAAAGATTAGAATCCACAAAACGATAACACCTTCATCACGAATTCGCGCCTTCATGAGTTATATTTACTACTTTTTTTTTATTAAGTAAATTTATACCGAAATAGATAATACTATACAAAAAGAGGGACGTTTACAGGACGCTGAGAGGGGGCTATGTGAACATCCGGTACCAACCTCTTCAAAGGTACATTTGGAAGAACTAAATTTAATCCAAACATCAATCTGGGGATCAAAGAGCTGCGGTGAAGAAGCAATACAAACTAAACTTGGGATAAGTTTTACCCGAGGGAACTCGTAGAGTGTTGTACTGGCCGAGTCACGGTTATATCTTATAACAATTTTTTTATTAAATGTTTACCTTAGTAATCTTAAGATTAATACATGGAATAAATAATGTTTATGTGTAGCGACAAACAGGGACAATTGTCACCTTTTTTCAGTTAACAGTAGCTTCGGTCGGACCTGTGAAGCTCTTCGGTTCTTTAAAAGTAAATTTCACAAGCACCCAAAATTACGCCCTAGTTATTCTTCTCTGGAAAATTGAAATAGATAGGCAGTACCAAAGTTTTACTTGGTTACCGATTTAGTTATGTTTTACTTTTTAGTTTTATCGATTCAATAGTTAAATCGCGTGTATTTTTCCTAATCTTTCTTTACAGTTTAGAATAAAACATAAAAAACCTAAGAAAGGAAATATTCTTACCAGATACAAAACACCAGATAAAAAACCAGATAAAGAACTGAAATTAATATTAATCTGTTGAAAATAATAGATAAAAACATAGTTTTGCTATAATGGTTTTTGCTGGTTAAGTTCTATATAAAATTATATGCAAATACAGCACCATTTAAGTGGTTCGAATATTGCACTGTTAAATCTAAAGCTCAAAGAACGTGGCAAATATTGATCGTGTTGTCGGAAGTAAATAAATGAAACTAGCAACTACTTTATTGAGTCAGATAAATTAAAACAGAGTATCGGATGAAACTTTCCACTATAAAAAACTCTTTACTCCAAAACAAGATTTATTTGAATAGTAATAAATACATTAATAATATTTTACTTAAATGTTTACTTAAATTTTTCCTCTTAGGTTCCATATTATATTAATTTAAATCGAAATAATCTATTACAATTAAAACTTTTTACTATAAAAAGGTTTAAATATTTTTCTAACAAACTAAAGTATCACAAAATAAGTTTTAAAACTGAGCTGTAAAATTTATAAAAGTGTATTACTGTCTATAACCATAGGTAATGATAATCCTTTTTAGTGTGTGCTGTTAAAAATGTAGAACAATAAAATTTTTGGATCCAGGGTCTGGAATGTTATTTGATGCAAACACACAAATAAGTTTGATTTGACGGCCAGGAACTCCCGACGGAAGCTCAGAGATTCGTTTGCCGTAGAATATCAACAGAATGGACTCAAATACCTTTGATTAATTATTGACATTTCCACCGAGTGATTCATCATTCTAAATCAACATCTCACAGCTCGATTTGACAACATGATATAATTTAATTGTAGAGAGAGAAACGCATTTCATTTGAAATGCTATTAACAGTTCATAATAACTGCAGTTTGATAAGATAAATTAAACTGTGCAGTAATGTAAATGTAATGGTATTGTAAAACTTTAAATTTGCAACACTTATCAAATTCCTCCTAAAAATGCAATTAGGTTGAATTATAAAGAAATTTATTAGAAACAACTAAATTGCAATAAGGATATTTTGGCCAAATTTTAGTTGTGTTTTCAATTTAAATAAATAAATATATATATATATATATATATATATATATATATATATACATAATAAGAAAGGGTTTTATCGTACATTTCATCTAGGAGTAAATAATTTATACAGTAGAAGTAAATCAGCTTGTAATATTCTTGATCTTTTAAGCCATAACTCGATACATTCAGTTGTTTTACACAGCGATACATCCAACTTCAGAGGATAACGAGTAATGTGTCCTATTAATAATTTATAGTTAAACCTTTACAGATTAGATATCCTATATATTTTTTATATAATGATTCATTTAAAAAGAATATTTCCAGTAGTACTCTAAATTAAGGGGTTTATTTAGAGGTCAAATGAATAATAATGTGACGTGTCTATTTCGAAAATTTTAGACTGGAGTATTTTACTAAGATGTAAAAATAAAGTTTCTTGTAAAAAATTAATATTGTGTATTTCAACCGGAAAACATAACTGTAGGTTATGAAGAAGAAAGATGCAGCTGCCTCTGAAATCTGAGACACCCGGTTCCCAAATGTAGGATCAAGGGCTCAGGATTGCAGGATCTCTTGAGCGTCGCGTGCAAGAACCTGACAGAAGGAGATTACCAGGAGCAAGAAGCGACCACAGTTTTTGCTGAATTAATCATCCAACATGTGCAGAACTGATTAAACACCGCCTTTCCATTACTACACCTAGACGGCTTTGCTGCGTTTCCCGGCGACTATTAGTACTATATCTAGTATTATATCTCGCTGTTAAATGAAAGTTATGGTATTTGAAATTGATATTTGTTTTTAAAACTGAGCTAGGGGGCAATGATATTAAAAATTAGAAGGTACTCTTTAAAAATTAACATAACATTTTATATTTTAGTACGAAAGTATTAGGGAAACTACATTATATGGTTTCAAAAGGACGTTATTATGTTATGAGTATGTTTCATTGTAACAAAACTTCCTAAATGCTTAGAAACATTCACCCACAAGGACAAACAAGAATATTGACCAATGGCAACGGGCAGTTGAGGTTTGTTTTTAAATGAATAAAAATAAAAATTCACCTAAACATTTACATACATACACACAAGCACTATCACATGTTTCAACAATTAATATCACAGATAATGTATGGTGGGATTTAACGTGAGCAGATAGTTTTTTAACATATAAAATTTAAACTAAGTGTTTTGCCAACATCTTTCAAAACAATCACGATTGTTTTGAAATAACTGTTCCATATAATCAGATTATTAGCTACATCAAACCACATAAAGGCCACACTGTTGGTATACAATCTAACTTGACCACTTTAAATGTTGCTTAATACGTATAAGCACTTTGGTTCAAGAAAAGAGGTCACGTGTGCTCTTTGGTAAGGCTAATATACTTACAAAGAATTTTGGGGGTGGACCAGTCTCCTTGAAATATTTGGCTATCCCTCCTTTGATATAATAGGCGAGATATATAGCACCTACACACATACACTACCTATGGGCCTACTGTTTAGGCGTAGTCACAATAAAATATAAATGAGTTTTAACTATTTGGAATGTAGTTTTCTCTATTTCAATCAAGCCCTCATCGAGACGTCCCGGTGACGTCCCACAGCATTTTATCAACATAGCGGTCGTTGAAGATTAGCCAATTGGGCGACAAGCGGTCGCGTCAGAGCCAATTTGCCGGTGAGGCAGGCTTCTTCAGGTGGCACTCAGACATGCAGCCGGCCGGTCCAGAGGTGGCACTCAGACATGCAGCCGGCCGGTCCAGAGGTGGCAGTTGGATATGCAGCTAAGCGAGCGGTGTGTTTGATAATCGATGCTTGCAGACTTATCTCTGCAACTTTCTTGTCGTCAGGAACGACTATTCGATAATTCCAAAGTGCTGGAAGCTGAGAAATATTCTCTCGTATGCATTATGAAAACTGTTTAAGAGGACTTTGTCATTAGATTTCTTATGGTGATGTAGCTTTAAAACTGCTGAATCATGCAGATGCTGAGCCTAAAATGACTTGATTCCAGCTTCAAAATAAAATATATGAGAAATATTTGTCTTAGATTTGTTCGAGCAATCCAATATGTAATGACGAAATTATATTTATACTTCCTCATGAAGTAATAATCAAGGAATCACCACATGTTCTGGTTTTGTAGTGTTCAATTTATGATGCATCCGTTTTCATCTAACGGTGGTTTGACGAGTGGCCGGCTAGCGCTGAGTATCAATGAACAATCCGCCATATATATTTTCTAATCCGCATATATACGCCACCCGGTGCCGTCCGCTCGCATTAACGGCTTAAGTAAATCTCTAAGGTTTATTTTATCGCCGCAACAAGAGCGCAGACCGGGCAGTGTTTTCGGCTTGATCACAGAAGTCGTTCGATGCCGGCGGAACCAACACACGCCGCCGGATGTAGATTAGCGATTGATTGACGGGGTTAATGTGAACGATTACGAGCCCCTTGTTGCTTTGTGATTCCAATTGATATTTTTAAGATTAAAGGTATTAGATTTGATTAGTAGAGTAGATCCGAATGTACCTTGAATAAATTTTTACATGGTAATGTATACTCCAATATTAGGTGCTTTAAGTTACAGGTTATTTCGTATTTTAGGATACATTCAATTTTTGTACGAAGCAGATGAAACAAGTCACTGCGGAGTTACGGGTTGAGGACAAACAAAAATACACATAAACATATTACATTAACGGTTTACGGTGTGTGTCCAACTTGTTTTCTACCCCCTCTTCCTTTCTTCTTCGTACATTCACCACCTCAGTGATTAATTTCGGCCGATGTTGATGTACGACTAACGGTGGATTTCAGGAGCCCATAAATCCTAGAAGGTCCTGCCGTTGCCGTGACGGTAGCGGTGTCACGATTCTAAGTGCAGGGCGGACGCGTTTGATTTACGGAGGTGCCAAGGTTTTAATTAGGGGATGGGTCTCGGCCGTTCATCAGGGATGTTTATAAAGTGCACAATTATGCTGCCACGGGGACATGCGATGTAACGGCCGACCACGCTCCGAGACTCGCTTTTTCTTATCATCATTGTTCGGGTTTTTTGCACCCACTTTGTCTTGCGCCTCACGTCTTGGAGCCTGCATTCCGCGGGCCTCATGGCACATCGCACTGCCGAGCGGCCCTGCAGGGTCGCCGTTCGCCCTTTCTGGGCAGGCGGTCTTTGGCTATTCGAGGGTAGAACACACTATCCATAAGATTAAGGATCTGACGGCTGTTTCGTACTAAATCCAAGAGAAAAATCTCTATACGACTTACTGGCCAGCTTACCACTTAAAAAGGCTTCCCTAAAGTTAATTTGGTGCAAAGGCTTGAACTAGTACCTATTGACTACCTCGATTTGAATTTCTTTGCACCCACTTTCAAGAGTGGTTGGTAAAATATCCGAGAATTTATAATAAACAAAAGTTATTCACATTTTATTAGGTTATTTTAATTTTAATCATTCTAACGTCGTAAGGTGTTTACTTTCCTGTTAATCTTTTTATCGAATCGTTTTATAAGATACTGCAATTTAAGTTGTTTTTTTAACAAAATTTTTAATGTTTAAAACTTCAAAAATGTTGTATGTACATTACTGCGAAACTTAGGAGGTTAGAGTCTATACTGGAGGTACCGCGACAATGCTTTAGTTTATGAAAAAACGGCCCTTTTATTATGCCAGGTTGGCAATGATTAGAGGGATTAATGCAGTTATTTAGTAATGAGCAACGTTCTTTGAACGGTAATACAAAACGATTAGAATATTATAAGAATGGCCAAAGATTCGAATCAGTTCTTAAAAATGTCATAAATGCTAACCAATTGATTAATTAAAAAACACTTTTTGCGTATTTTCTTAAATATAAGTACGGGAACATAATTAAACTAATTGAACATCTTGGAATATTTGAAAATCTAATTTTATTTTCGATCAATTACGTGTTTTGACTCCCATTACTGAGTTCATTGGTTTTTGATTAGTAATGCGAAGGACGAAATTACTCCCCCTCATCATTTCCAACCTGACAAAAATCATTTCGCAGGAATAGTATTGCGTGTTGCCTACAGTTAGACTCTCACCTCCTTGTGTAAAACTATACCATCAAATCATTCTCGAACCTTATTTGAATCGAAACTAAATGGAGGCACTCCAGGTAGCGCTGCCTGGCGGGACCGCGCATCTGTCGACCGTGTTAATTGGGCTAGGCCGCGGCGGAGGCGGCTGAACGTTTAATAGCCCATTGTCGCCCTAATGGAGACGTTTAGGGATGTCAGTACCAATATGTCACAGAAGTGGGATTGAACATTGGACGATTAGTCATCTGCCCCGTGGGACCCTTTGCCGCGCCGCCCGTCGGGTTCAAGCACGTCTCTTCCATGTGAGAGTGGTTCATTTGTGGATCAAAAAGGATTTTAAAGTTTTCAGCCTTAAAATATGAACCTGTTAAACGATTGCAGGATAATAAGGGTGTCTACTATATTTACATGGTCTTTACTCAATCATACTACTGCTTAGGTTTGATAATGTTGGCGATTTTAAAGGTGCCTTCATTACGAGTCCTAACCACCACTCACACCATCCTATCACTTAAACTGTTTATTGGTTATTATTTAGTTTTTATTTTTAAATTTCTCATAAGATAAATACAACAGGATTCAAAATTAAATAAGTCCTGCTCGAAAATGTTGACTGTCAAACTGCACAGAAGCCTGGAACACATTGGGATTTCAGCTGATATCCCAATGTCTTAGCTGTGTACCTGATGTAACTAATAACCAACGACACCCAGTATATCTACAGGTTTCATTCATAGGTACGTACATACGTTCATAACGCACGGGCAAAATACAATGTGTCTACATAAACTGTCGGTGTGTTACAGCGTAATGTTTTTTTTGTTTAATTTTGAGGTAAATAAATCAATTTATCTATCTATAATCACGCAAGTGTTTTTATACTTTTAAAGCATGCTAGAGCTCATCAGGGACTTGACCGAAGATAGATTATAAATAATATGAAACCAAAATCAACCCATCATAGGCTATAGTTTGACATGTAAAAGCTAGAAAGAAAACTACAAGTAATTCGGTAATTTTTTTTCTTTGTTTATTAGTCACCGAACCACTTAATGTCACATGTGTCTCCATTTGTGTTGCGTAGCCTGACAACAATGAACAACTATCGATGTATCAAACGCATTGAACTAATATATGGATCAATGAGCGAAATTCACAAATCGATTAAACTGACAACAATGCAACAATGAATTTCAATTGATAATAGTAACCGATCACCACTATTGGTGCATTCGATAGCTCACCATCGACGCTGACAAATACACGTTTGCAGTTTTAGAACATTCTAAGCAAACAGCTGACGTTCTCGACATCAGCTGGTCCTTTTTTCCCAATAGAGTGAAACAAGCTTCTTTAGGCCCGCAACACATGTAATTAAAACTGTCGTTTTTGCAGCGGTACAACGAAAAAGAACTTTAGCGGTTTTTCTTTCAACACCGCTTGTGATCCAATTGTAAATATGGAGATAATGGTAAAAAGCACCTTAACTTAAATTATACCTGCACTGTCTTTTTAAAACTTTAAATTCGTACTAGTTTCATTTTATAGAAGCATGAAAAAAATTACAAATGGATTTTTCTGTGAATGTGTGAGTTTTCCTTTAATTATTACTAAAGGCAACTGTATTGTAGACCTGGAAAGGGATCTGCGTTAAGCAAAATATTCCATATTATCGGTGTTTAAAAAAAATAATTAATACTATTAACACGTCTTGACCCATTGGTTATTAATTATCTATACAATTTCGATGAAGATAATCCTAAACGGATCTAAAATACAAGAGCCTTATTAAGACTAGTTTAATGACTTGACTCTAACGATACGCGTATTATGTAGCCATGCATACATTTGCTCGGATTGATGATCTCCCGCCAAAACACAGAAGGCGGCCCCGACTTGAACTTAACAATAACGGCAGGAGGAGCGGGAGGTGTGGGCCGTGGGCGTGAATGTGAGAGGCCCGTTATCAGCACCCACTCCTGATAAGGAGATGCCCCCACACACTGGCAATAGGAATCCTGCGTTGTCCGTGTTGTTTATGTAATGGGCGCATGAGAGTATTATTAAAATAGTTGTAGAAAGGTTGAGAAAATCGACGATTCGGAATAAGTTTATATATTTGAATTGAAACCATTAATGTCAGTCATCTTTTAATTTTTATATAAGATTATTTTAGATTAATTTTATAACAGTTTGATACGGAATTAATTACGATGTTTGTGCAACCTTGTAATTGAGAAGAAATAATAATTTAATTTGTAAGACTTTTTCCATAGAATCCTACAATAGTGGTTTAATAAATCATCAGTCAGAATTTACAACAAATTAAATTAATGTATTATAAATTGTAAAACTGTGTGACCTTGGCAAACACTAAAAACAAGTCAACCAAGCTCAATAGGTTCCAAACTTTGTGACAAGCGACGGCAGTACTGAGTATTACTTGTCACCCATTTAGGGCAACAAATGTCTATGCAGGACTGGACAGCGACATGCTCAATTTTATCAGTAGCAAGTCTCTACGGCAGTTGTGTTCATGACGGTCCTCTCAACATGCAACAAACTAGTTTGAAATTAATCGAGCATTGTATATTATTGCCTTATTTCCTTCTCTAGCAACAACTCTCGTAATAAACTATACGTGTGCACATATGACATTCGTCTTTATCATATGATACGTTGTATTATTGTTCACATTTGTATTAATTATATAGCAGATTCAAAATTGGCAGGATTTGAAAGCAACATAATAAATAACTATAACTGATACTTTTGAAAAGCATTGAAATGATCATAGATCTAAAGTAATAATTGATTAGTTAAAATCCTGGTGTCTATAGAAATTTAAGTTGTTTATTGGTTGTGGGCTACTTAACAACTCTAAAAAAAGCTACATACATGACTTTTAAGGCTGCTTGTACTCCAAAAGGTACAAAGGTTGTTGAGGTTAAAAAGGTTTCTAAAAGGATTTAGGAAGAGAGAGGGTTTGTAAGTTAACATTTACCGTTTGGAAAGTAAGGTAGACACAAGACCTTTTCTAAGACAGGAGAACCTTTGACAAAAAGCCTTTTCCATCCTGTCTATCTTGACCCAATCTCGCGCCCTCCCCTAGCGGTACTGCCACCCGGAGGCCCTATTACCCACGGCGGACTCTAATGTGACAGTCGCCACCGGTCGTGAGCTGCCGACGTGCTGGCCGAGTCACTGAGCCTTTCAAGGGAACGGCATAACACGTAGATGGTTATCCAATTGCAGATTGTGATTACTCATTACAGCGACAGGCCACCAAGGACCCCGCTACGTGACGGCTGCCGTTCACGACGCGTCGATCCGGTATGTGCGGCACGTAGCGTCCGCAGACGTCCTGGCTAATTAGCTGATCAGCTGATGATGGAAGTTATCAGTGACTGAGGACGTTTGGCAAGGATGGAGAGGGTGTGAAGTCTGGTGATTGTGAGACAATAATACCCTTAGGTTACAAGATGTGTTCATTTAGTTTCAACAATGTTTTAAAGCCATGAGTCACGATCCAGCTGAACAACATTCATCGGGTTAGTACTAATCCAATCTTGGCTAATCAATTACCTGGTATTTGTTTGATCTCAAGTGATAAAGGTTACCATAAATAATTAGTCCATGCACAATTGACCAAGTGAAACTCACGAATACATCTTGGACATGTAGGTATTGAAATACCGCTAATATTTTTTTGATTCCTAAACATTGACCACTTCATCGAGGGTTGGGTGAAAAGCAATTGCTTCAATAATTTTGGAAATTATAGGTAACATTTTTTCAAGTCTTTTTATATTGACCTTAACTCTCGGATTAATTGTCAGGATTAGTAGACCAAAGTTTGTAGGCAGCAGAAAAACATTTGTATAAGCTTTAAACATTCACCTTTCGTGTATGATGAAACTGACGAATCTCCTTATCCCATCTCATTTCGTATCTTCTTCCTCGCAGCAGTGGACTTGCTGGATTTATAATAATGAAACACAACAACATTCAACAAAGAAACGTTAAAACTCATTTACCTAACTGCAGAGCCCAGTGAACTTGGGAGTTACGAGAATCCAGCATGACATCCCTAGTAGAATGACGCCTTCCCGTGAAGAGCTCGCCTCATTCTTTTTTATGCGCTTAAAAAGAGAAACCCTGTGATTCAAAAGCTATCTTACAATTCCAAAAATTAGCATAGATATGAAAGCGAGCCTGCGTTCGTGTTGAAACGGCCGTTTGTTCGGCGTAACGACTGGCGTCTGACGGGACACTCCCATAAAACAGTGGTCATAACAATAACAATAGTTCAAACAATACAATTAACCGGGGATCTGAGTTACAACGCAGGTGCGACCTTGCGATGCGCTCGGTCAATTATAACCCGTTTTGCATACCTTACACGTACGTTGACACCCTGACATTGACATTGGCACATGGCGTAGGCGAGTAGAGCTGCCGATGGGCCGACGGGCTCGACTTACACCACTGTACTGATATTGACATTGACTTTGAGACTGAAAATGTGGCTGACGTCATACAAACGGATGTCAGCTGTTTGACTACATTGTTGTTTATTCTCAAGGTCAATGAATAGAATTACTATGCACTAACTTTGATTTATTTCTGCGTTAGGTCTGCCTTTTTTCCGAGAGTATGTCTCGGTGTCTAAATCTGCAAGTCGCAAAGGATGACCATGACCATACAACAGTGTTTGAAACACAAAGTCATTGACTGGCATTTTATACATAAGGTTTTAAATTTTAGCAACAGTTGTTAGATCCACTGCTCTTAGTTGTCAGTACTCTACTGTTCCCTCAATTAATACTTGAGGTAAAATACCGCTAGATGGACGAAAATAGGGAAAAACTTGAAATAAAATTATTACAACAAGTGAAAATTTAAAAAATGACTGGCCTTTTTTCATATACCTTTTATTTCTACTAGTGCCATAAGAAGAAGTCGCTTCCTCTAAGGTTGTTTAATAAATGCCGTTCCAAAAGAAAGATTTATGATGCTTGGAAACACTAATTCAAGAAGGAAAGTAACAACTCGATGTAGTACCTTTATAAAATGTAGAGTAATTTCAAATTGTATCAAAACCAAACAATCTTAGTGGGTCCCAGTGGGTACAACTTCCTCTGAATGGAGCGGCGACTCCAGAGGCCCCAGCCACGCTGGAATCGATTCCACTCGCTGCTATTGTCATCTGCCCGTCTCTATTATGGCGATTAACCGCTCCACCGACCTTTTCATTTTTTTTCTTTCCAGTAGCCATCCGGACGCACAAAAACAACACTTTCTCAACAGCGGGAAATTTTAATAGTCGCGTCATTTCCCACAGTCGCCAGGAAAGAACGGCCCATTAAGGGGGATTGGAATTGTATTGACACCGGTGAGAACCTCATTTCTCTTGTGAATTTCATATAAAGTTTAAAACTAATGACGTTTTACTGTATGCATCAGTTATTATTTTGCAGTCTATATTTAAGTGAAAATGAAGATATGACAGAAACATTACAATATACTGTGGTTAAATAACCATTAGGTTTTAAATTATATTGCTCTGGTTAACCATTAGGTTGATCAGCCATGTTTCACTTAACATTGCCAAAGTGTGGATTTTGGCGTTCTATTGTAACGCCATATTCAGGAATACATTAAACTCTGAAGTATCGAAGAAGTCCGGTTTAGTTGTGTATTACTTGATTAGAGTCGAAACTAAAACAATCCTTCCGACCGGATCATATAATCTAAGTATACTATAATATGTCTTATTTTCTGCTGTTTTACCCTAGTTGGCAATACCAGTAGCATAGAAGTAGCATAGAACACTTAATTGAATGCACATTATGGCATTAGTTCATCGCTTTCCTATAGCCTTTCCAGTGCTATGACGATTGGTTTACTTGTACAAAACATTTAGTTATAAATAGCTGTCTTATTGTTGTGAAGGCAACCTACAAGCACGAGACCCTACATATGTTAGCCACAAGTGAAGGCCTGATCTTCCTGATGGAAAGACAAGATCCATTCCACATACCTACAATAGATGGATCGTTGACAAGACAGAAGACAGCATTGACTAGTTGATGCCTATTTTTGGTCTGATCAGTACACGATGTGCATTATTACCAGATCACCGGCAAAGAATTACTCTGGATTCCTGACAGCACTTTTTTCCTTCTATCACAGTTTGCGTCGAATCTACCATTACTTGATTTGATATGATTGTAAACAAACAGATGACTTACTGATGATGATGTATTGAAAAGTCAGGAGACATGGGCAGCAGTTCTCAACTGCCTGAATCATTTTATGGGAGATGATAGAAAATCATTTGTTGTTACACACACGTTCGGTGAAAATAGCTAATTACCTCCAACTATGTGCACAAAGGTTTCCAGGTCGTGAATATAAGATGGAAATTATGTATGTACTTGTGAAAACCTATGGATTATTTTAATGCGCTTCTTTTCATATATCCTTAATTTGTTTATCACATGTTTAAAGGATGTTTTGAATTGCATAATCTAACTGAAAACAAAAGCACAGAAGAAAGTCCTGACAAAATCCTATAACAGTTCAAGCTTGAACATTTGGTCAAACAAAAACATAAGGTACTCAAAACGAACGATAGATTTACGTGGTTTAAGCCCAATTTAAAATGGCTTTTCACTCCGTACTTACAGGCTGTTAACATTTTTAAACTCTTTTCCTGCTCACCGGGTGTCCTCGTTACTGCAAGCCCCCAGTAACCGAGCGAGTGCATCGTCCGCGTCGCCAAAAGCAGCAGCTCGCACCATCAACAACCGGCCAGCGGGGCGCCGCGGACAACGCATAAACATCGCTATTTATTCAAACCGTTCAAAGTTATAGGAATTGCGAGAGTGGCAGTGGCATTGTACCGGTGCAGGCCTCCAGTCGGCTCCGAAGGTGGTGGAAGTATATCCTTCCTAAGAAATACTTCCACCGTGGTGGTGGTGGAGATCGCAATACGCCATTACAGCTACAGCAAAGGTATCGCGACACGCGGAGCTGCCACGAGTTAGCATGCCAAATATCCGCCTCAGCGGCGGTTGAATTGGAATAGGATCATTGACTGGTGAGAAGTAACGGGCAGAGTAACGGACACCGAGGTGTCACCAATAATGTGACGGGTTTACCCGGTAACAAGCTGTGATTCTCGGATTCACTTGAGTAATATAATGTGCTGAATTAGTTAGGTGGCTTTTAGAATAGTTTCAAATAATGTGCAATCACTGTTAAAAATTAAATACCTATAGAAAGGTCTGTGGGTTCTATAATAATTTTAATCTTTCGTAGGTTAAGCTTCATTTAAATTTTAGTAACAAAAATCTATTATAGCCTATAATACCTATGATTTCTAGTTTTCCCCCTGAGTTTTGACTGCGGCGGTAAGATTTTTCACTATGTTGAAATAAAATAGTTGAAATGTTGCTAAATGAAACTAATTCCCAACTAATTCAAATTATCTTTTTTTATCTTCTAAGTAGGCGTTACCAACAACAAAGACTGTGAATTAAATGTTCACCGTTATAAGACATATTTTATGACCAATCACTGTTACAGTTATGCAATTAACTCGTATCCTACCATGACCAGGTGAAACTATGAGCAACACTCATGGTTTTAGGCCTACTTCAAAATGTTTTGTCTACTAAACAAAAAGCAATTCATAAGTACTCTGTACTAATAAATGCGAATCGTAGTATATGGACATCCCTCCTCAGATTCATCCGAAAAGGGAATACAAATACCATGAGACTTTTAGACGAATACAAACTATGTAATAGAACAAACGTACAATAGCACTTACCTAGCAGCAATGCGGCGACCCCGTAAAAGCACAAAACTGCTCCGATAAGCCGAGAAGGGATGTTGGACTGCACACCGGCCAGGGAAGGCGTACAACTATCTAACTAGCTCTATCGCAGATTATCAGCGCAAAACCCACTAAATCAAGGTGCAGTACACATGTTCGGTATTATAATAGTGTCCCGTTGGTGCAGTTTAGATAAAATCCCCGACCACTAACATAACTTGTATTTAATTACGAATACAGCAGTGGAG
The DNA here is from genome assembly GCA_035578135.1 of Flexamia atlantica. Taxonomy (NCBI): domain Eukaryota; kingdom Metazoa; phylum Arthropoda; class Insecta; order Hemiptera; family Cicadellidae; genus Flexamia; species Flexamia atlantica. Next base: position 4,587,918 of record JAQJVK010000011.1, on the reverse strand, counting down.
GACTCCCGCGCTTCATTAGAACTTGTAGTGTTATCTCGAAATCCTAAGTACATAGTTCTTTATCAGTCACGCTACCTGTAGCATTCCTATGGCGGGGTGGCCTCTCAGTGTTTGTTCAGTAAAAGGGGGAAAAGCCTTGCTAGTTGAAGGTTTATTCGCAGGTAGTTCCGATATCTGCCAATCTAAAGTAACATGCCAATGAGTGATTTATAAGGGTGATTGATAAGTGTAATTAGACCAAAGAGTGTGATTGATAAGTGTAGTTCCTTATCGATCATTCTATTTGCATGCGTTGCTGTTGTGGGTAGCCTTTACCTTTACAAGGAGGAAACATTTTCAATGGAGAGTCCGCAAATGTTTGTTTGAACCTAATTTTCGTTACACTGAATAGTTTCTAATACATTTAAAAGGTTACTGACTTGTATTGGTCAGTGTACAATTTGTACTTGGAAACGTTTTTTGGCATAGTATATCGATTATTTATTGGTATTGTATACGTCTACCGTCTACTAACCAGCAAAACTCTTGCATCAAATTAAGAATTTTCTTCATTAAAAAGGCGTGTGAGCGGAATTTATCGAATGAAATTCGCTTGTTGCAATTTATAAAATGATTCCTAATAAACAGAATTTCGTTACTTTTCTAAATCATACGTCAACTACGCTGCCATCACTAGCTTTTCTAAAAGAACGTAAGCAAGCGACTCTTCCACAAATTTAAAAGTTTTATTTGTGTCCTGTTAAATTTCAAGTGAATCTATACTGTTTAAAACCTAACGGTATGTCACAAAACAAAAGTTTCAAAATATGATAAAAATTAAAAGAAATAAAAATTTTCTGCTACCCTTAGCTATAAAAAATATGTTTAATGTTACACAGACAACTTCAACACACGTCTCTAAAGGACATGCGTCTTACACGAAATAAAAAGAGAATTGGGTCAGCGAATAAACATTTACTCGGTCTGGATTTGGCATGTGAAGAGAAAAAGGGCGAATGGGAATTCAAATATGTAAGTACTACTGCTGTTAGGGGATTGAATGAGGCTACCTGTTCTTCTCAAAGTGCCGTGCGAGAGGTAGATTCACTTTTATAGCATCTTTACTGTTCTTGGCGCATTTCTCGAGGGAAAAGGTAAAAAGGGCGCCCACCATAAAAAGGCCGTTTATTTCGCATGAAAAAGCCAACCAACCCTACAACAAACATGCACAAATGTTCTCTCGCCGGCTTCGTGTTTGGCTTCATCAAAGTGAGGCGTAAAACCCGCGTACGCTGTGAGGATTCTACTTATTTTGAGGTAAAAACGAGGACTTTGTAAATAGAGGGTTAACTTTACTGCTATTCGTGTCTTGACCATGTGTGTGCCATGTTTTTTGTAAATCTCAAGCACGTTATAAAAACACATTTAAATCGAATAGCATATATTTCATTAGTTTGTTGATGCAAAAATAAAATAATAAAGATGATGAAAATTATTTAAAAAAAACTCCGAATGTATTCTATGAAAAATACTAATAACCTATGAAAATTAAAGATATTATTAGACATGCAATACTTAAATACCCCCGTTGCAGCTGACCTGTATACTCGACGAATTTAAAACGCAAATCAACATATTTCAATCAAACATAGCGAGATTTGACATTAAGAATAAAATGGGGAATGAGTATGCAGGTTTGCTGCTACAGGTATATTAAAACTGGTTGGTTCTAATTCAATATTTAGTAGATCTGAACTAGAAGATTCAGACCACCAAGAAAACCATTTACCAAGTTTTATCATGATATGTTGAGAAATAAGCGAGATACGGAATTTTTCTTATTTCCCATTAGGACAACGTCCTGTGTTTACCACTTTCAATATCTCCGTAACCAATGGACATAGAGCAGTGATTCAAAATACCACATTTTTTTGAGCTGAACTCCGTACGTTTTTTGACCTCGTTCGTAATTTTTATTTTTCTACGTAAAAAACTCAAAAATTCCACTTTGGGGGGTTTACACCCCTTTACCCTCCTTCCGGTGGTCCAGTCAAACTGGTTTACGGACTCGTCCGAGTTATTACCACTTTTCACGTCTGCAACAAATTTCATTAAGATCGGTCCATATTTACGGCCGCTATATGGTCAAACGAATACTGTTTTTGCTTCTGGGGGCCCAAAATGAAAAGTTAACATGGTCTCGGGCTTAAGTCTTACCATGAGACCTACGGTAATAGCTTATTCTTTTAACGAAATTCGCCAAAAAGAACTCAAAAGCAAAAACTATTACAATTATTCAATTCCGTAGCTTACTTGACAATTGTCATTGCGTTTCTTTCATTTCAAACTAGTGGGACAAACCTAAGGTATTTTGGTCACACAATAAGTCAAGAAAAAACTGTAGGAACAGATTTATTGCATTAAAGCGATGGAAAAAAGCTCCTTTGATGGCATGCCCTAAATCTGTCTGCATATGTCCCTTACTTGCATAAGTAACTTTTAAATTTTTGAGCTATCTTTTAGGTATAGGTATTAAATTCGAACTTGGTATATTAATATTGAATAATAAGACCTAAATGAATAGAGGAATACAAATGTCATATTTTTGGAAGTGTTATCGAGTTACATTTCATAACTATTAGAAATTTAGGCTATTTATTTATTTATTTTTTTTAGAGCATCATTTGATAAATACTTATTGCTTTAGGAAACATTTTCCAGTGTAAACCTAAACTTTCTGAAACCATTACTGCTAATCTTGGCAATATGCTATATATTTTCATATGCTAGCTTCAGAATTATTTTATTTCATAATAATCAAAACATTTCACCTTTGACTGATTGAAAAAAATACAATAACTTTTAAAGTTTAATGGTTTCATAAGCCTTAATTAATCACACCATCAAATTATAGCGATTTCTGAACTAAAATAACTTCAATGATTATCCCAAAAATAATTAGGATTAATAGGAACGTATATGGAATCGAAAGAGCGTTTCTTAATCATCGGCACATTTATTTATATTCTTTATTATGTGTAGATAAATCAAAATAACTTTGCCTATTATTTTTTACATTAGCCTATACCTCATCAGGGAGCTCTGAAACCAGTGAAACTGTACGTTTCCAAAACAATCAGCGATATATCAATGAACATAAAACATTTAATAAAAATATTATTTAATGTGGCTAGTCGTCAACCAGCCGATTTCTTTCAGATGCTTAATTATTTGGTTATAATAAACCAGGGCACCTGGGTATGAATTCTGTTTTCCATTTCACAATGCAAGCAGAGAAGCAGAGATGTGGCGCGGACAGCGAGAAACGCCTTCTACTTGGCTGAAGCTTTACGCCGAGCTTCTGTGTTGACAACTAAACCTCCCCTTAAGGAGTTTGGATATTGAAAAATATCGTAGTTCGCCACCAAATTGATTACTCTTGACATCTTGGGTTTTAGCTCCATAAGAACATTGCTAAAGTCCTTAAAACATGCATGAACCCAAATTTCTAGATTATCTTAAATTGTTTAATTTGGCTCTGGAATTTGTTACCGATTATTATTTAGCAGTGAACTCTGAATAAAACTTTTCGAAAGGTTTTGCTTTCATAGCTAATAATTATCATGAAAAAATGATAAATTTATACAAGAACAAAAAAAATTTTTGACAAAACATTTTTTTATTATTAAGAAACTGTTAAATACTTAAAACATGTAATCGCGTGAATCATATAATTGTTACATTACCTTTAAATTAACATTGACTTTGTAATTTTTTAGCGAAAAAAGGAGTATTCATTGTTTGAAATTAACGTTGTTCTCATGGACGAAACCCACGAAATGCGGCTGGTACCTCAAATTCTTGAGAATTACTGCGTTAAACTTTGTTAAGGGACCCAATTTTGAGTGTTCTTGTAAATATGTTTTTGCCAAACATCTTGAAAAAACTATGTAATCAATCAATAGAAAACCAAGATGCATCAAAATGAAACAGCGAAAATAAAAAAGGGATTTTTTTACGTTAAAGGATCCAAGAACAGGTTCCCAATTTTATTAATCTATACCTATAAAAGGCATCCGAGCGCTCTTTCATCAAGAAAGTGCAGAGCAAACGACAGGATCCACCTCCTTGTGTATGGGAGTAACAACAGGATCCACCTCCTTTTCCAGCTCAGTCTCCAGCCTTCATGAAGCGATTTTAGCCTCTTTGGAATGACTTATGCCTCCTTAAAACGACCCCAGCCTCCATTGACCGACTACGTCCTCCTTGGAGTGACTACGGCCTCCTTGGAACTACCCCAGCCCTCTTGGATCGACCCCAGCCTCCTTGGAAAGGCCCCAGCCTCCATGGAGTGACTGCGTCCTCCTTGGAGTGACTACGGCCTCCTTGGAACGACTCCAGCCTCCATGGAGCGACTACTTCCTCCTTGGAGTGACTACGTTCTCCTTGGAGTGACTACGTCCTCCTTGGAGTGACTACGGCCTCCTTGGAATGACCCCAGCCTTCTTGGAACGACTCCAGCCTCCATGAAGCGACTACGTCATCCTTGGAGTGACTACGGCCTCCTTGGAATGGCCCCAGCCTTCTTGGAACGACTCCAGCCTCCATGAAGCGACTACGTCATCCTTGGAGTGACTACGGCCTCCTTGGAATGACCCCAGCCTTCTTGGAACGACTCCAGCCTCCATGAAGCGACTACGTCCTCCTTGGAGTGACTACGGCCTCCTTGGAATGACCCCAGCCTTCTTGGAACGACTCCAGCCTCCATGAAGCGACTACGTCCTCCTTGGAGTGACTACGGCCTCCTTGGAATGACCCCAGCCTTCTTGGAACGACTCCAGCCTCCATACAGCGACTACGTCATCCTTGGAGTGACTACGGCCTCCTTGTAGCGGATTTAGTTTGGACTTTGATCTTCAGGCACCGACGTACCGTTAGCTTTTCGACAGCATTCAAACCATCATGGCTCCAGATGACACAAGCCGCTTACGCCGCTCTAGCTCTGACACCAATACACCGGCGATTATACCCAGCCCGGACATCTCGCTGAGAAGTTGTCCCTGAGGTTTGCGCGCAAGTGGCAACGTCCGAGAAATCCGGTTCGGTATCTTTAAAATCTACAGTTTTCTGTGGTATGAATTTTGTGGTTGGAAAAATAGTGTTAAAAAGTGGTCGTGGAGATGAAATTTTGAAACGAATGACTATCCTCTCATTCTCCCTTTTTCCGTTTTATAGTGGAGATGTTTTCCCCTCATCAGGTTATGAGCTGTTTAACATGATTTTAGAAATAAATTTAACTAGTTTAAATTAATTTCTCGGTGCAAAAACTGTATATCAGTTAAATTAATTTGATAATATACTTTTTTTTGCCTAAAATGGGTTACGAGGAAATGACTGTTGATCGAATGTTTTTTAAACTCTTGATACTAGGAGATATGTTTTACAAATTCATATCCATTACAAATGAGTGTAGTTTTGGTAAAATTAAAGAAATTCAAAACAGCCTTGGTTATTTTCACCATAGCTATGTATTGTATTAAAAAAATATAAATATGTACTAATGTGGTATTTGATTCATTTTATCATTTCAAGGGTTGCCGTTACTGAAAACTCTCAGTAGCGAATGACCTTTAAAATTTTTTGATCTAAAATTGAAGAAAATTGCAGATAAAAACTAGATACCCGAGCTGATATACAACCCGCGAGCTAAAGGCACGTGAGAAATATGCGGGGAGCGTCAGGGGGGCCCGTTTAGTCTGTAATTGCCCTAACAAGGGAAAAGGTATTTTAAGTGATTGTTTCCAGCCTATTTAAGAGGGAACGGCACCACATAAACATAAATTCCGTCGGAAAGGAAAAAGTGTGGGCAGCCGATTGTTTTGATTTTCGAAAGCTGACGCGGACGCCACAAAGCGGATCCCTGGCATATTCCCGCGGATGCCGCCACAGATTTATTTACACATTGCTTCGTCTCGGTTCGGGGAAAAAATGTTTAGCGGACCAGTATTCGGAATTATAATAGCGGCCGGCCGGGCCGCGGCGACCGCTTCTTCTGCGGCCTTTTTTGAACGCAATTATGTCACTTTCGACGGCCGCCGTATTATTTATGGACCATTATAAATAATTTTCATGAACCCGACCGGTAAATAAATTCGGAGACAAACAATGTGAAGGGCATGACATGTGTTTCCCGGCGCCAGGTGTGATGGGGATTGCTCGCCGGGGGAACGTGTCCGGCGGAGTGTTTTATGGGGTGTCACGGGTGCGGGTGGTTGGGTTTGTAACAGACTGGTTATGTCGGGCTACGTTCAGTTACAATTGAAGTTTATTCTTATTAAATAATGTTACTGGTTAATGTCCGAGAATCAGGAGCATTTTTGAATTTTTAATAATATATCATTACTTGAAACATCTGTGATTGTAAATATGTGACGTTTACCGACCTCAGGATATTGCAAAAAGCGGTGAAGTAAAATAAATATTAAACGTTACTTTAGAAATATGAAAAATACTATTCCTTTTTGTATTAGGCAACAAAGACCACCGGTACACCGGAAGTACTAAGCACCCTGAATAAATCGCCATCCACGTTTCCCACAATCTCCACCCGCGCCGACACCGAAGACCGACGATCGTCCCCAGTAAATCTGACCAACGACTGCAGCCAGGTAGGTTTAATAGGTGCGAAATTGTGTACACTCCTACGCGGCTCTTGATTTACCGATAACATTAGTCGGAGTTATGGCAACTAATGAAAACCATCGAGCGGGGAACAATAGCTATCGACATAAAGTTGTCCGTTTAAGTGGTCCGGTCGTCAGCCGCCATATCTTAATGGATGATTTACCCTGTCACCGAGCGAACGGGCTTGTCCCGATAACCCCGCTCGCCCGGCCCGCCGCTTACCTTTATTAAAAAGAAATAAACTCTTGTCGGATTAGCCGGAGTGGCGGGTTATCTTAAAGACTGAATTCCCGGGCCGCCTCGTAAAACTTTCACGAAGACGGTTCCGACCGACGAAAGTGCTCCGCGTTTACGCACTATTAATCAACATTTCTTTCTCCGTTTCGAATTAGCTGCTAACGAGCCCGACGACATTCCGGGCTTGTTTGTTCGGCGCCATTTTGTTTTCATTCGTCAAACCATTATAATTACGTTTAATCTTGTACAAATTTTAGAGTATTTAATCAGCGGGACCGGTTTGGCCGGTGATGGGCTGATCGAGTCTCGTATTTATGTGATACTCTGATACAGTTAGTTATTACAATGATGACAACTGCGTGCTGGCCGCATACTAATTTGATTGGGTCGCCGACCAAAAGCCCTTCTGGTTTTTGGGCTACGTTATTTTGACCCAGCTCAGTTGTAATTGGAAATTGAGTTTTTTTATCATAAGCAATTAATGTAGTTTAGTAGTGGACAACTGCACATAACACTCATCAACTGTAACTCTTGATTATCTAATTATAACGACTATGTCGGTTTATGAATAAATACCGGTAGAAGATGCATACTCGGTGAATTTCAAATGCCTAAATAAGTAATTTGTATGAGCCTGACATAATGTAAAACCAACCTAGATCCGTTAATAAGTGAGAAATAAAATTGTCGATAAGAATAACATGGGAAAAGAGTGCACAGTGGCACAGGCTTGCTGGCACTGAAATGTGGAAATGTGGGAGTTTTTTTTTTTTTTTTTTTGGGGTAGGAGGTGGAATGCGTTTACGCACACTGAGGGGCTCGTTGTCCCCTCAGTAGTGTCGGACTCCCACGAGCTCGATATCCCGTGAACTACCGACTAAACCACCTCCCTCGGCACCGAGGACACTAGCCTGGAACTGTTTCACACATTACTTCGGGCTAGGCCTTTGATATTACGCCGCTAGGGCAACCTCCGTGGGGAAATGCTGAGGATTAAGGCCGATCGAGGTCGACCTTTTTCGCCCGAAGAATGGCCTGGACGTAGTGCTGGACACAGTTCCAGTTGCCCTCTCCCTGGAGCATAGCTCCGACGATGTTGTTTGGGCTGACGATCACGCCGATCTCAGATGAAAGTGAGGCTCGGCGGACGTGCCAACGGTCGCACTGAAAGAAGGTGTGCTCGGACGTATCTGGGATGCCGGGGCAATACAGACAGTCCGGGCTGGCGACTTTGCCCATCCGGTGCAGGTAGGCTCGGAAGTACCCGTGTCCAGAAAGAAACTGGGTCACGTAGTAATCGACCTCGCCGTGCTGCCGCTCCAGCCATGGTCGGACGGAAGGTATGAGCTGGAAGGTCCAACGTCCCCTCGGCTCGGCTTCCCAGTCGCGCTGCCAGGAGTCGAAGCTGCGATCGCGCTCTTCCCTGGCAGCTGTTTCCCGGCCCACTTCAGGCCTCCTCCGGTAAATCGCCTGCCTCTCCCTCGCGAGGAAGAGGACGGGGATGACTCCGGCGATCACCATCACAGCAGGCTCGGAGACTGTGCGGTAGGCCGAAGCGACCCGCAGAGCTCCTCGACGCTGGACTCGGGCAAGCCGGTCTCGGAAGACTCGCTTCTCGAGTGCGTGAGCCCATACCTCCGCCCCGTACAGCAAGACTGACTGGACGGCAGTCATGAGCAGACGGCGCTTGCAGGAACGAGGACCGCCGACATTGGGCATAAGCCTACCAAGGGCAGCGACACCCTTAGCGGCTTTGTCGGCAGCGCGCTGGATCTGCTCGCCGAAAGACAGTCTGCTGTCGACCATGACTCCCAGGTACTTTGCAGCAGGCTTAGTCTCGAGTGTGACGTCACCTATCTGCACCGGGAACACGGTGTTTATCCTCTTTTTGGTGAGAACGACGATCTCCGTCTTACTGATAGCCAGGGACAAGCCGTGATCTCGCATCCACCCGTTGACCTTGGCCATTACAACGCTGAGCCTCAGTTTTGCCTGCTCGACGTTCCTCGCAGCGATCAAGGCAGCGACGTCGTCAGCATAGCCAACGAGGCGGGTCTCATCGGGCATGTCTAGCCTCAGCAAGCTGTCGTAGGACACGTTCCAGAGATCTGGTCCGAGAATGGACCCCTGCGCAGCCCCGGAAGTGATGGGAATGCGCCGCTGACCTTCGGTCGTGTCGTACAACAGAACGCGGTCTGACAAATACGCTTCTATCATACGCAGGAGGTAGGAGGGAACTTGGAACGTATGCTCAAGCGCCCACAGCATATCGCTCCACCTGGCGGAGTTAAAAGCGTTCTTCACGTCGAGCGTGACGAGAAGGACCACGCGGCGCGACCAATGGTTGTGATCCTCCGCCCTCCGCACTGCCTCAACTACCTCCTGGATAGCGTCGATGGTAGAGCGGCCGGATCTGAAGCCGTACTGCTGCGGGGACAAGTCCCCCGCAGAGACGATGGCCTCGGTCAGCCTGACGCGCAGGAGCTTCTCAAGCACTTTCCCGGCCGTGTCGAGCATACACAGGGGTCGGAAAGAAGAAGGGGTCCCCGGTGTGCTCTTCGCCTTCGGGATAAGAACAAGGCGGGCAACCTTCCACGAAGAAAAGAAAACGCCTTCCGCCAGACACGCGTTGAACATATCGAGCAGAAGCCTTGGATTCACCTCCGCAGCGAGCTTGAGCACCTCCGCCGGAATGCCATCGGGACCGGGCGCTCTTCTGGGTCGTAGGGATCGGACGGCGGCGGTGAGTTCCTCTTCCCGGAAGACTGGGAAGGCGCCTACCTCTCCGAATTCCCTGACTGGCCGAACTGGGTGGCTGGGAAACAGTGTGTCGACGACGGCGGCCATGGCTTGTGGTTCCATGACCGCAGGTGGTGAGCGAGCCCCTAGCTTCTGGGTTACAAGTTTGTAGCCCATCCCCCAGGGGTCGTTGTCAATATCCTGACACAGCTGTTTCCAGCACCTGACTTTACTCCGGTTGATGGCACCGCGGAGCTCTCGGCGGGCCGCTCTGTGCTCAGCCGATCTGGCATTTGCATCAGGGCGGTTCCTGGCTCGCTGCGCAACTCGTCGGAGACCAAGGCATCTCCTCCGGAGTTCCGCGATTTCAGGCGTCCACCAGTAAACCGGCTTCTTCCTGTGGCGGCGGGAAACTCCGGGCATCGACTGCTCACACGCGGTCGCGATGAGACGCATCGTCGATGCTGCCAGATCTTCGGCACCTGTAAAATTCACAATGCTCTGGTCTTTGATTACTTCTTTAAAAGTGTCTTTGCTCAGACGACTGGTGTTCCAGCGTCGAGCCAGAGGAGCAGATTCAGCGCGCAAGCGCGCACCCTCGGGAAGGACCTTGAAGAGGATCCCCTGATGGTCGCTAGAGGAATACTCCTCGCAGACACGCCAGTCGGAGATCCGCTGGACAATCCCTTCAGAGGCAAGGGATATGTCAGGGATCGTCTCTCTGCACCCCGGACGGCGAAAGGTGGAAATGCCACCCGTGTTAAGGATACAGAGGCCCGACCTGGCAGCCGACTCGAGGACGTAACGACCTCGAGTGTCGGTCCGCGGGGAACCCCATTCCACGGCTTTGGCGTTAAAATCGCCACCGACTATGACCCCGCCAGAGGTGTTCATGATCTTATCCTCGATGGAATCGACCATGTGGCGGTAGTCTGCGATCGGTTGGTTAGGCGTGAGGTAACAGGAGAAGACGGTGAAATCCCTGCTCCTCACCCAAACGAAGCCGTTGCCCGATCCGGAATCGAGAACAGGCACCTTCCCGAGGTCCAAGATCCATATCGCCGCAGTGCCGGAGGGATCCGAGAACCACTGCGCGGAGCGTCGGTTCTGGTACTGCTCACTGAGAAGCAGTAGGTCAGCACCCTGCTCCGTGGCGAATTGGAACAGCAAGTCGTTTGCTGTCCTGCTCCTCTGCATGTTAAGTTGCAGAACACTGATCATTTCTTTTGTGTTTGGCGAAGCTCCTGGATGGCCCGCCTGTACTGTCCGCAACGACCAGACCCAGCGGAATGCTTGACCTGGTCGCCCTTCAAGCCGGCTTCTGTACACAGGACACATGACAACGCTGCATTGCATGCGCTGGCCCTGTGATCCTGGCCGCCGCACTTGAAGCAGAGCTTGCTTCTATCGGGTCCAGGGCAGCGATTAGCTACGTGACCGAACCCCAGACATTTAAAACATCTGGAGGCCACGAGCTTCTCGCGCACCCGACAGCTCACGTACCAGACTTTCAGGTGGCCCTTCTCCAGGAGCTTCGCAGCTGCCCTGGCTCCCAGCGTGAGGATCGCCACCTTCTGACCCCGAGCGTTCGCCTTTGAGAGGAAGGTTTTCACCTCGACGTTGTCGCCGATGGCGGATTTGACGGCAGCAGTCACCTCCGCCTCGGTCGTCAGCTCGTCAAGGTCCCTCACCTCCAGCGTCGACTTGGGTTCGAGAACGCGGACGGTCGCGTTCGCCCCCAAGATGGTCTGCAAGTCCTCGCTGAAGGCAGCTTTACTTTTGGAGGCGTCACCGAGCTCGACCAAAAGATCGCCGGCTCGGGTCTTCCTCATGCCCTTGATGACGGCGCCCTTCTCATCGGGCTTCGCTTTACTGCGAATTTCGCCCAGCACGTCGGCGTAGGATTTCCCCTCCGACGGCTTGATGAGAAGAGCGTCCGGCCGCTGCTTGCGGGACTTCTTCCTCGGCGCCTTCTTCTTGTCCTGGGTGCCAGGCTGGCTTCTAGGATTTGGAAGAGGGTCTTTCTTCTTACCCTTCCTCTTAACGACCTCGGTCCATGCTTCGGAGTCCGACTTCTCCGCTGGACCGTCTCCCTTCGGCTTTTTCTCTGCCTCCGGTTGGGCGGGGCTAGAAGCGGCTCGCTTTCCACCGGCCGGCTGAGCCTTGACCCGCAGTGATGGAGTCGTCTGGGTCGACGCGGCCACCGTCTCACAAGACTGCCACGACCTCCTCAGCTGGACAATGTGCTGCAGACTGGCCTCCAATTGGACAATGCCATCCTGCACGTCCTTGCTAATGTTCTTCTGCCGGGCGGTCGCAGCCTTCATTACAGCCAGGGTGTCGAAGCACTTTTTAAGGTGCTCCTCCTCCTGCTGCCTGGCGAGCGCGATGACCGCGTCAAAGGGAGACGAGTCGGCATTCATCGGCTCGTTGTCCTCAGTGGGTGCCCTCTCAATGGCCGCGGATGTTCTTGCCACCGATGAGGCAGGTGTCGCGACCCGGACTGGTGGCGATCTCGTGAGTCGAGACCTTCTTTCGAAGGGGCTTGCCACCCCGTCGTCAAGCCCACTCAGAGGAGAATCCTGCTGGGTGTTTTTTGGGGTTAGGGTACCCCGTTTTGATTCGTGCACCTTTTGAATCGTTTTTTTGTCTGCACTTGCCATGTTGTCTGGATTGGCCCCCAAGACTGGGCGTTGACCCCCCAAACGTACCCCGATGAGAAAGTCAGACCGACCCATCACCAGAGAAACTATATCCGTGCTCGACCGCCTCCAAAACACCGGCGGTCCCAGACGAGCAGTGGCCTCGGCAGAGCCCCCCCGTGACCGCAGCAGGGCCCTATCCGGTCGCCAACCGGCACCGCCACGGCCAAAGGGATTTTCGCCGGCTGATAGGGCAGCCAGGTCAGCTGGCTGGGCTGACCCGGGCCCCTGTACTATCCGGCAGCCTGGGAGGTGCAGAACCCAGTTTTTAAGCTGTACCCTCTGCTCGTCCTAGACCTCCAGCGCAATGGAGGCTGAAGAACACAGAGTCACCCCGGAAAATAGGCCGGAATGATTTAGAAAAAACAACCGGGCTATTGAAATGAACCGGAGAATGGAATTGTGAAAAGGGGACGCGAAAAAGGACCAGTGCGCCCCCCTCCCCTTTTAGTCGGCTCTTACGACAAGCAGGGGATACTGTTGGACATTCTGTCCCGGCCCAACACGGGAACTGTGGGAGTGATTTGATGTGATGTTTCAGTGATGGAACGGGGCATGGTCAAAAATTGTTTTTTTCTCTCTATGTGTTATTTTAAGACAATGCTGAGGAGTTTTAACTATTATATAATATAATGTAAACATTAAGAGCTAAATGGGTCGAAGGTTACCATGAGAGGCTATAAAAACACTTATTTTGGTGCAACTTCACAGGGAACACCGCTTGATCTACAAGGCCTATATTTTGGTTAAATTTATAATTTAGAAATTTCTAGAATCTTACTTAAAAATTTTTCAAATGTTTTTTTTATCGGAAACTTGTACTTAGTTTTTTTACTCATTTGACAGCCAAGACAATATTTTAGTATCAAGACCTGTGGATACCATAATGTAATGTACTGTAAAATCAATATAAAACGTTAGTTTTAATTACATTAATTAAACGTATTTCTTAATTTTACAAACGTTTCCCTAAGGTGTTGTACCTATTAAGCGTACGCAGGTATAATACAATTAGACAACCTTCGAATGCTAGAATGCTGCAATGCTACAATGCAGCAAGAATGCTAGAAACACCCCCGACCGTGTTCTTGACGTTGACATAGGTCGATCAAGGCACATGCCTGCACCTATACTACACCCGCTCATCGACTTGGTCCCGATGGCATCCCGTATTTGATTATTCTTCGCTCGCAGACTGAAAAATGTAACTGCGCCTCGCTTCGTTATTGCATTCCTCTGACAACGACGACGATGTAATTTGATAATGGAGGTTATGGAATTACACTGGTTCGTGTTTTTGGCCAGCTTTTGTATTCTTGTAAACGGAATAACAATGGAGAATGTGATTAGCGATCTGCGGTTTCATGGATCGTGACAGGAGAGAGAGTTTTTAAATTAATAAAAATTCATAAGAGAATATATGGAGTTGTGGAATTATTTAGAAATTAAATATCAATTTTAAATTCTGCATGATTTTAGTATGACTGAAATATTACCCCGATTAAGTGATTTATTAATTGACAAAATTAATATTTACTGCGATTAACATTCTGTTATGAAACATAAATATATTTACGCCAAAAAATATATTAAAAATTACATAAAAAAAGTTCAAACAATTTGGAATACTTTGTGCGTTAGCTTGCACTGACATGAAAAACGAAACTAACCTATGTTCAGTTTTTTATTTGTTTATATAATAAATTATACTAAACATAAAAAGTATTTTAATTAAAGATTATTTTAATTCAAACTTTTGTTTTAAGTATAAAAACAAATATATAAAACTGCTAAAATTTCCAACATTGGTTTAAATCGCGGTATTCGTCATTCAAATGACCGCTTTTCAAAGCATCAAAAGTGCTTATATAGTTATTTGTGTGTTAGATGAGTATAGTACAACATTGTCCCACGATTAAAAATGTTGGCGCCCGAGCTTGAATAGGGCGATAATTTTCACGAGGGAGACAATGTGCTTTGCTCTCGAAATACACACAACATTGCCTTCCCCCTCAGAAATAATACCCAGTCTATAAACATTTATCTCATTAACTTAGTAACTAACAAACAATATCCAGTTTGTTATGATCTGCAATTAATTATATAGAGCCTGCATACGAGTTGCTGCAACCATTCATGCACTAGCGATCAGCTAATTGTTGCAACATACTCACAGAGCTCCATTCCTTGACGTTCTTACAGCTGATTGTTGTTAATGTTAGTCTTACGTGGTTATTCCTACCACTAAATCAGGTCATAGCGCCTGCATCATACTAGCGTCTGCATGGAAATAACATGGCGTTATATTTTTGAATTATTGATTTCAATATAATTCTTAAGGGTTTACATTATCTCCAGTTAACACGGTAGCGGCCGTAAAATATGGTCCGATCTTATTAAAATTTGGCACAAACGTGTAAAGTGGTAATCATTTGGACGAGTTCGTACAGCCGGAACGGGAGGGGACCACCGGAACGGGGGGAGAGGGTAAAGGAGAACAAACCACCCCAAAATTGGTTTTTTTTGAGTTTTTACATAGAAAAATAAAAACAATCCAATTTTTGTTTGCACCATTGAATAAGCTCGGAAAAACTCGAGTCTTGGAATCATTGCTCTATGTCCATTGTTTACTGAGATACTGAAATTGGTAAACACAGTACGTTTTTACAATGTTAACCTTATGGGAAGTAAGTAAAATTCTATAAATCGCTTATTTCTCAACATATCTTAATAAAACTTGGTCTGTGGCTTTATCTGGATAAGATCCAATATTTATTAGTCTAAAATCCCCGATATTTGCATTTTAGGCAGCAAACCTGCATACTCATTCCCTATGTTTTCCTAATGGGGAAAAAGTTCTATTTCTTTCTTATATCTTAACACATATTGATCAAACTTGGTATATGGCTTCTTCCAGTTCAGATCTACTTAACATTGAAGTATAACCTACCAGTTTTGATAAAACTGTTGCAGCAAACCTATATATTGATTCCTTATGTTATTCTTATGGATCTTACAAAAAAAACGTCAAATATCGCTATGTTGGATTGAATTATGTTTTTGCATTTGAAATTCGCTGAGTATGCAGGTCTGCTGCAACGGGGATTTTTTTGGATCTATTAACTCTTTTGGTCTCTTCGTCTAAATTCGCATAGTTTCTAACAAATTTTTTGGAACCAGTTACAAACCGATTATTTATTATCGGTTCCGGCCAAACCCGAGCGGACGGTCGACTGGAGATATATTGCGGGACAACTCAGTTGTTGGTGCCTATTGTAGGCACGCCCTCCCTTACTTTCCCTCTTTGACACTTTCGCCAGTTGCCGGATGATTTACTGCCTGCATGTGGGTCAATAGTGCCCGCCGTTTCGTTCCAGACGCACTACGTTATATGGGGCAAACGCATTGTCTCCTAGCGACAATAGGGGTCGAGGAATTGGCGGCGCGGCGTTGGAGAAGAAAGTGTTTGGAAACAAAGGCTGACTTTTATTGCGGACCGGTCACAACATCGGCTGTTTGGTGTTGGAAAGTGAAAATAGTGGGGTGAATGATTTTATAAAAGAGAAAGGACAGTAGGCCACACTCCATGGAGGAAGCTTTGGTAACTCTATCTAGAAAATATTCAAGACATTTTTCACTTGGAGGAAAACAAAACACTAATATAATTGTCCTACGGAATAACAGCAAGAAATAAAATTCACCATAAGGATAAGATTTTTCACTTTTAGGCAAATCAAATCCAGACAAGAGAGTAATAGCCTTTTTTGTTATTTGTTATACACAAGTGCGGTGGAGTTAACTATTTTCCACATATACATTTATAAATTAACTATTCTGGTGAGTTTTGTTGAATGTTATGTGGTTTTTGCAACTCGATAGTTTATCGTTGTTGTTACATTATATTATGTAAACCTAAGAGGTTGATATAAAACAAATATTACATACTTACAAGTTTTATATACTTTAAACATTTTCCGATATAAGCCAAAATAAGATTAAAGTGTTCCAACCTTTAAAAATATATAAATTAAAGGTTCTTTCTGACCCAAAGGTCTTGCTGAGAATCTCTGTCAGAATTCAATATTTGGTTAAAATATCAGCTGTGAGAGGGTAATATGGAAACCTTCCTTCCATAAACAAGGCTCGCCCTCTTTCTTATATCACAACTATCAAAACATTTAAACACCCAGGCATTTCGAGTGGTATAAAATAGTACTATTGCTTATGATTATGAATTAGTTATGGTTTCGATTACATCTCGATCATTCTTGTTCACTTTCCAACACATCAACAAGTTAGAAATATTAACAGGTCTAATACATCAGCTGTAAACTATATTAATTTTTATATCAATATATTTAGATAAAAAAAGAGTTGGTATACTTCGGGCTACAGCCAAACCTACATGTCGTAGACACTTGATCTTGGTATTAAATTAAAGCTTGGAATCTCATGATGTGCACATTTTCAGTTACTTGTATATTCAACGCTGTTACTATACAAATAAGCATTTTAATTTCAATGATTCATTTTCTTTCAGTGAAATATTATACATCTTATTTAAAAATAATGAATATTCGTTAACACTTAAATGTAATTTTTTTCAACTCCCTGAATCCCTCCCTAATGAAATATAATGTAGGTCTAAATATTCCTTTCCTTGTCAGAACTACAATCCTCAAGTGATGATAAAACATAAATCATATAATTAATTAATAAATACATCTTACGAAAAACTTTCTAACTTAAGGTAGTATAATTGCATATGTTACCCAAGAAGGAACGTTTTCGTTTCAGTTTGTGAGAAAGACAGTAACAACGAAAAGTAAACATCCAAAAACAGGAATCATGACACCAAAGATGCAAAGATAGTTTAAAATTTTTAAAAACTATGCTCGAAACAGCCCTTTAAAAAATTTCAACCCCAAATTTGTACATGTTTATTTTCTGGCAGTAGCCATAAAAACAATACTTTTAAAATATCGCTGTTTTTTTAAGTAGGTCAGTATTTAGTAAATATTTCAATAAAAGTTATACTAAGCTAAATTCCATTTCATGAAATGAAATATAATTAATTAAAGATGGGTCTTCAACTGGGAATAAAATATTAAATTCATAATAGCGTTAAATACCTGTATAATTTTACTCTCTCATTACTAATCCTGTGAGAACGTCAGATCAAACGACTCGACGATGCGGGTTTGCCACAAACAAGGTTTGACATGGTTGGCGACAGTTTAGTGGCTCTCTCAGTCTCTTAGTTCCAGGACCATTGAAAAATAATAACATGAACATTGTGATTGTATATTTCACATATGGCTTGAGTGAAATCAGGTGAAACCTTGTTGGAAAAATAGTAAGACGGTTAAATAAAACGGGCATCAAACAGAGCTAAAGGTTACATATTCAGGGACTTCTCTAATGAATTTTATATCGTTGCTAAGTTTGGTTGTAATAAGTGGCATATTTTATAATTTAGCTTCAAAAGAATAAAGATTAACAGAGATGGTTATTTTTGGCCGCTCGTGGTCTTTTACAAAATTTCCCTTTTTTGGAAAAGTTATACACCGTAGCGTTTTACATTTGTATACGCACTGGAGACCTGAAATTATTATGTATCAGGCCGGTAACTAAAAGTTAGGTTAAGAGGTTGCATCATTAAAAACTCGTATCCCATTCGTCTGTGGTTTCTTTTATACCATGTTTTTTTACGAATACCTAATCTCCTGTTTGCAAATATGGTTTAACCTCACTGGTATCAAGAACTTACTCGCTGTTGATTTTTTCAGGACTCAGGGATGAAAAGGTTTTTCACGCTAAATATGAATATTATTTTTCATTTGCATATAAGATGAACTAGAATTACTCACAGAATAAGTCCAATGACATTACTAAACTCCATTCATAAACATTTTTACTGAGTATACTTTACACCTTTGGAAGCTTTGAATACCTTCCACCACGTATTGGAAAATTACTGTAAGTCATTCCATCCAATCGACCCATTGTTATATTTCTTAATATCATAATACTTCACTAGTTTCATGTGCACGCACTGTCCAGTAACACTCGCAAAATCATTTTATAGCATCTCATAACAGCGAATGTGATTGTTTGACTGCGCCTGACACGCTGCACGCGAGTACGGCACACCACATGCAACCAAGCTCCTCCACTCGTGTCGACAAGTCTTCATTTGCCGGATGTACACGTGAACAGCCTTCCACCTTGGTTGTTAACCTGTGGATATGTCCTCCTGAGTCACTTACAATCTATGTTTTCTTGTTATATGGCTGTTAGAGAATGAAGAGACCAAAAGTATCTCTGAGGACCATGATAATTAAATATTCACTATAAATTTCCTGTGCACAATACAGAAACAGAGTTATGTATTGGCTGGAAACATACAAAAACATACCTACGGATGTATTGAAAGAGATAAATCCTATAAATATATCTTAAAACACAACCTTCCTAGTACACAAATACCTTACCAGCCAGTCCGCTAGGGTGAGGGGCCCGAGTCAGAGTGATGGGCAGATGTCACATGAGTCATGGACTGCCCTCTAGGTTAATTGGGCACTCTCTCACCTCTCAATTCTTCCTAGGCCTCCTCCGTGACCTGGCTAACAGTCCTTTGAATAATACACGTATTTCGCCTCCAAAGCAATTCTCTTATAATGTTTTTACCAACGTAATATGTATTAACTATCTGATACGTGATCTTTTGTCATTCAACACGAGGGCCAGGCTTCGTAATTTCTATGGACATACACTGCAGCTATATGAGTTGCGGCATTATCACATAGAAATTTGCGATTGGTGATTGGTGGAATTCGAACCCGGGACCCTTGGAATAGAAGTCCACCACCACACCAGGTGGCCCCCCACACCACTTCTTGATAATATTCATAGAAAATAACTAAAAATAATGAATTAGCCATCACTGGATTAAAGAACAGTGTGTTAAATGTTGTCCTCGTATTTTATAGCAGTTAAGATTATAAATATTCATTTATAAACTTAAAACTCCTTATCGTGATTAAAAAATAGCTATGAAAGGTTCAAAGCCCCATTACAGGTTATTCATGAACGCTACGAATATTGCGCGGGCGAGTTGAAATGTATAGATGATTTAAATGTAGCAGGGAAAATATTTTGTTATTTTCCTTCTAGTTGATGCCGGTGTTGATAATGATGTACATGTTTTAAAGCTCAGGTAATTAAGAGATGTTGTTTTTCTGTAACGATCCAGTTTAATTTTGAATTTCATGTTTAATTGCTGCAAAAAAAATTATTATAGTAATGTAAAATTATGTTCTCTCGGCCGAGTTCGTAAACCAGCTAGATCGACACATTCAAATCAGGGTAAAAAGGAATTCATCCCTCCGCCGCCCCCACCGGTCGGTAAATATTTTTCGTCGGCTGTGCCGAACTGGGGTAAGTTAGGCCTCAGGATTATCCCTATGTGAGAACTTCATCTAAAATATAGTTATTTAGATTTGATTTTCTAACAATGTTTTAAAAATCATCAGAGGCGTCTCTGAAAATATAAGTAAATAGAGATACATACTTAACATCTCTATTCTTTGTTGTTGTACTAGTATTGGCACAGCCACGACTCGAAGCATTCCATAACGGCAAGGGGAGCGATCCGTATGTCCCTGTCGCAGGCGCCCAGGGGGAGCAGTCCGTACCCGCCCCTTCGACCTTTAGCCACACATCCATCTCCCACTGATCCACCTTCGCCCCGGGCCCAGACTGACGACGCGCCGACGGCGGCATCCATCATCAGTCAGTCGCATCATCCGGGAGTCGGTAATATAAAACTGCAACCGGTAATTATCACCGGACATATTGGCGGCCGTCTTTGGACTTGTAAATCGAGCGGGCCGGGGGTTTGTAATTTCCATAAATAAATAGGGACTTTTTAACGTAGGAAAGACGCCACCCGGAGAGGCCCGTACTCGGGACTTTCATCAAAACATAACTCAGCTCCGTATTATTAAGAGATATGATGGAGCGTCGGCGGGCCCGTCGCTCCGACCAATCAATATTATAATTTAACACGAATGCAAATTCCGCTTATGCAAAAACCCCGGGGAAATTGGTGTGTAATTCCGAGTCGATGATTATTCCGACGCGCCGGCCATAGGCATAAATAGCAATTGCTCTGCAATCACGTGATGTCATTCCAGATAAGAATGATAAGCCGTTGTGAGCTCGTCTCGCCTCGCTAACATAACATAACATACCCCCTCCCCGCTTACCGCTACACCTCATCTGGGCACCGGTCTGTCATCTCGTTGCCGAGCGGCTTCATGAAATGTAAATCTGAACCGCTTTGGCGGGCTGTAAATATAAGTAATTGGCCTGTATAAATATGTAATCCCTTGGTCGGTAGTAATTTATTAGTATATATTTTCGTGTTACTAGAGAGGTATTTTTATTTCCTGCAAAACGAAAAATATTGTGTTATATCTCAGGGGAACTTAAAACATACCATTTCATAAGCCAACCACTTCACTTGCATTCTCGTTATTAAATACAGTACTACGTAAAATTTAAATCAATGCACAGATTGTAATGAGCTAAACATTCAATTAATCTAATATGTACTTTTTTTAAAGAAGCAAAACTACTGGTTAAAAAGATTAGGTTATGTCAATTTGGAAAATCCTATAAGGAATGAGTTACTTTGTAGTTAAAATGTATAAGACATATTACACAGAACACATAAAAGGATTCATATTTACAAGTAAAATGCAATAAAGATCCAGTTACTCTTTTCTTCAAAAGCAATATTTCCTTTTACAGAATGCTGCATAAAATTGCCTTTTAAACTTTCTACTGGAGAGCGATAAAATGTAAATTTTCAAGACTGATATCATTTTATAGGAGATATCGGCAAATACGGGTCACCGCATTAGTGATATGTTTGATACATGTTTTTAATATTACGCAATAAAGCCCACAAAAAATTAGTTTAAAGTGATTAAGTGATTAAGTGATTAGCAAAAGGTTTACACTGGAAATTGACGATAGTTTTAATAAAGATATAATGGTTAAATAACCTTAATGTCTTTATTAAAAATATCGTCAATTTTTCGCCTTATAATACAACTGTAACTTCTCTCCTGAGCACTTGAATCAATTCTTCTCCACAATGGTCGGCAAAGCTTATATTGACAAGAGCAGGATTGAGTTCTACAATGATAATCTAAGTGGCCAAGTGAAGAGCAAATTCTCATTCAGTCCGGTGACAGAGAAAAGAATCAGGGATGTCATGAACAGCATCACAACCCAAGTTGGTGTGGACGGCATTTCTATTGACATGGTTAAATCGTTAAGTCCTTACTGTGTTTCTGCCATTTGTCATCTTGTTAATTTGTCCCTGACTACTAGCATTTTTCCCAGTGCCTGGAAACAAAGTATTTTAATTCTACTATCAAAAAGGCTAATGCTTCGTGTGCTTCTCATTTCAGACCCATTTCAATTCTTCCAGTGCTTTCCAAAATATTGGAAAAGGTAATTGGAGAGCAATTGGTTTCGTTCCTTGAGTCAGAGGACGTTCTTCCTGAAACACAATCAGGCTTTCGGAAAGGCTTCAGCACTAGTTCAGCTCTTCTTAATGTTATGGATGAATTGATTTGTGCTAGAGATAGAAATTGGGGTAGAATTGTAGCTGGATTGGACTTTTCACAGGCATTCGATTCGGTTAGTTTCGATCTTCTGTTGGCCAAACTGAGATTTTACCATTTTGATAATCAATCTGTGGACTGGTTTTCTTCCTACATCCATAATAGGTCTCAACAAACTCGAGTTAATGATCAGGTTTCAAGTTTTTTCCCAAAGTATCCGGGGTTCCTCAGGGCAGCTGCTTAGGCCCTGTCCTCTTCCTGATATACACTGCCGACCTTGAGTCACAACTTAGTCACTGTTCTGTCCATTCTTATGCTGACGACTCGCATCTTGTGTTATCTTACCCGTTGGCTGAATTTCCGGAGGCAATCGTTTGCATGAATGACGACTTGAGAAGGGTGAATCAATGGTCTGTTGATCACGGTCTTCAGCTGAATCCTGACAAGTGTTCGGTTTTAAGAATCGTAAACTACTCTGTTCAAAACCAACTCAATAAGGATAGTGATTGGGAAGTTCTTCTGGATGATAAGTCTTTACCTGTGTGTAATTCATTAAAATTTCTTGGTGTCAAATTAGACTCTATGCTCAATTTTTCTGAACATGTGAGACACATCTGTAAAACAGTTGTTGCTAAATTAAGATTGTTTAATAGGTTTAGGTTTGTTCTTCCAGTTTCTACCAAACTTGAGATAGTTCGTGCTACAGTCCTTCCATCTATTTATTATGCTCTTCCCTCTTTTGCTAACAGCCTTACTCAGGAAAAGATGAATATTCTCACAAGACTTCAGAATAGTGCTCTGAGATTTGTTTTCAACTTAAAAAAGTCAGATCAAAGGCAAACATCTTGACTGTAAAACAATGCTGTGACATCCAAACAAATCTCATTATTCATAAAACTTTGTTAACGGAGTGTCCCAAATATCTAAGAAGGAAACTGGTTTTCAGGTCTGAGGTGAGCGTTCGCTCCACTCGGCAGGAAGGCTTGTTACACTTGCCAAGGGTCAAAACAGAACTTGGGAAAAAAGCTTTTTCATACTTCGGGCCCCAAGGCTACAATGCCCTTCCAATTGACCTCAGATTGACAAGCCTTGCAGTTTTCAAAAGGGGTTTGAAAGAATAATATTAATAATAATTTAAGAACAGAAGCTAATAATAATTTATTAATAAGTTAATAACTTGACAATAGTTGTATTGAAAAGCAAAGCATTGTACTTTGAATAGCGATGGCTAAATAAAAGACGTTTTCATTCAACTGGACCCGGCATCAAGTCTACGTTATGCTGTGAAACTTGAGAATCCGTCTCCATCCTTGAAATCGATGTTTAAAATCTATGCCTTTGACTTCTTACCAAAGATCTCCTGTTTAATCAAACTTGTCATTAGCCTTTAGGATAATCTGCATAAAGTTAATTTATCTACGACCATTGCAATAAGCACCAATTATGGTATTACAATAAACATTATAATGATATACATTAAAACACCAAAAACCAAGCAGTACTCTAATGACGACTTTAGAGTACTGGAGTCACTTTAGAGTACTGGTTCTAGACCAATGAGAGCTCGGCATTTGACGGAAGTAGTGTCATAATAACAATTACGCAATTCGCACATCAGCTGATTGTTGCATTACGATTCATGTTTGAGTTTACTTATCCCATCAGCTGATTGTTCCACAACGATTCATGGCTCAGTCTGCTTATTTGCCTAACCTCAAATGTTAGTTGACCTATTCCATCATTAGTAAGTCATGAGTTTTGTTTAACTTCAGGGGAAATTTTGTCGTATATTGTTGGTCGTAGATAAAATAGTGTATGCAACGATTGTATTATGCCTTTAAGCCACTCGTGAGATATTTAGAACACTCGCTTCGCTCGTGTTCTAACTTACATCTCACTCGTGGCTTAAAGGCATGCATTATACAATCGTTGCATAAACTACTAATAGGAACCCCTTTGGACCGAATTGAGTTCAATTGAGTTAGGACTAACCATGGCTTTAAACCCTTCTCATGAAATTTTACATGAACCAAGTTTCATAGCATGCGATGTCCGAGTCCATAGAATTAAAAGTACAACAAACCACCATCCTAATTCGTAAATATAGATAGACTAGTAGATATATATGCAGCTTTGCCTGCTGAAAGGATAGCTAATTTTAATCGTGGGGGGCTGGTAATTTCACCCTACATTGAAATGAGAAGGTGTAACGTTTCCTCTAAAAATGTTTCTCTCATGTTTAGCAAATGGTATGTATTAGTTTCCTCCCATTTGCCAACACAGAGAATGGGAGATAACCTGTGATACAAAACCAAAAAAAAGACGCCAAGGGTGGGTTTTCGGCTTAACATCAATCTGGATTAAGCACGTTTTTGAAAATAGACCAAAAACTGTAAAAAAGTGTACAGTAAATGCTTTGGCCAAAAAACTATTTCCCAAACATTTCTCATTCACATCGGGTCACTCAGCTAAGGCAAAATCATGGTAGTAATAGTTTACAGTTTGAAAATTTATTTATTCATTTATTAGATGGAAACACCAATTTACAAAAGTGGAAATTCAATATAATACTTCGGGTAGGTCGTAAAACGCAACGCAAATGGCATTTGACAAATATACAGTAGGCGGTCGTAATAATTTGCACATTATATTCATTTAGTAGATTGGATCTCGTAACTTTTCTATCCCCTGAAAATATTCTGTAGGCCTCCCATCCGTAGTTTTGAAAACTGAAATGGCTGTAATTTTTTTATTTTACAATATAGGTACATACTCTAATTTAGCCCTCTGAGAAAGAATATTTTAAAAACCTTTCATTGTTCGCATCTAGAGCCTATAATGATAAAAAAAATTATTAAGTTAATAATTTATTAAGATAAGGTATCAATTTGTCAAGTTAATATTTTTGTGCCAAGTTCCATGGCCCAAAGTCCTGTAGTTTTGGAGAAAAAAAACTTAAATAGCTGAAAATTTCCATCATTTCGAATTTTATAATGTACTATTTTCAAGCCTTTTAAGAGAGGAATTATTGCAAAATCCTTTCTTAGTACGCATCTAGAGCCTGTAAGGAAAATCTGTGCCAAATGTTATGGCTCTAAGCCTTATAGTTTTTGAGAAACTATGATAAGTCAGTCAGTCAGTCAGTCAGTCAGTGAATTGTTTTTGGCTTTTATGTTGGATATAGATTTCTTTGATTTCTCAACAATACATCAAAATCATAGTTGCTAAAATCCACAGCACAAGATGGGCGAATTCGTCAGCTTTCCTAGTGAATTTTAAATTTATAAAGCGTTGAATAAAGGAAACTAAAATAAAAAGATTGTTTTATCTTCTAATGGCATAAAAACTACTTTCTTACAAGTACGTATAAAATCGTTATTTAAATTCTTAAATCTACTCGAAATATGGAACCAAAAAATGTTAAATGGTAGTTACAGTGCATGCCCTTATGTACCAATTATAAATATACATTCTTACTATCAATATGTTTATAATATTAAATCACTACATGCTACCTGCTTTTTTCTTTGACTGACCAATATTATTAGCATGGAAATATGCTTGTGACAACATAAAGTCAAATATTGTAAAGTGACGATAAAAACAGTAGCGTACCGTAGATCTTTGCATCCGTCAATATCGACTCACGTTAAAATATATGGTTGATGAAATTTATTTTAGATAACTGAAATTTGTATCCTCACCTTTCCCTTACCCATCATTACACCCCTCCCCCTTTCCCCATTCACCGATACTCTCGCGCGTTCCTTTCCCGCCAAGGCAGCACGTTCAGACCACAATTAAACAATTACCTGGTTTATTGTGCGCAGTAAAATGGAGATGGGAGTCGACGAGCAATATCGCAGGGTGCGTCTCCTTGCCGCTCACACAGACGAAGAACATTGCAGATGTTACGTTATAATCGATTCGATACCTAAGGAGTCAACTATAAACTAAAAAGCTCTTAAAAAATCCTTTTGCACTTGCAATAAATGTCCGGTTCTGTGCGAATATAAAATGAATTTAGTAAGACAATCTTCTGTCAAACTACTTGTATTTTGATATAAAAAATTGTCAAATTCCGTTATCTGCCCACAACTGAAAAACTTTTTCCTGTTGGCCGTATACGTTTTAAGGTTAGGTATTTTGGTTACTAGAGAGTGTGCTAAGCATATCGGGATCATTTCTGAGTAATTCGGTCCGTATTATTGTCGCTTTTGCTTTATGTGTCAAACATGCAAGAAAGAGGTAACATCGAGGACGCATCGCCGCGCCGACCGCTGGTTGGGTTGGGTTAGGCTAGGTTAGGGTAATTTAATCGATATAATACCTTATTAAATATTAGACTAGATTTGATCCTAACCTAACGTAACCCAGCCTAACCTAACGTAACCCAGCCTAACCTAACCTCTCCTCTTGTATTGCCGCTAATCCAGGTATCGGCGGCATGAAACAAGATAATATAACTGCTCATAATATAACTGTCGGGTATAAAATCAGGCCATGTATGAATAATATTTGTTTCTATAATTTGTACTTTATATCGCCAATTAACTCTGCACAATCTTTATTTGTTATACTACTCTTTATTGAAAATATACAGTTGTGGACAGATAACGGAATTTTACAACAGCAAACAAATTGTGCGTTAAAATGCTACTTATGTTGTTGTTGCCACCTTAATGATTGAACCCCCCACTTTCAAATGTTTTCTCTCAGAAAGTACAAATGTACAAACCAACAGATGCAAAACTGAATTAAAAAAAAGACTTTTTAATTTCTTTCTTTCTTTAGATGAACGCAATAAGTTCCCTTAATTTGTTGAAGTATTTCGGTTACCCTGATGTACAAATCTGTATATAAAAAGGTGAATAAAACCATTCCTTGAAAAGTTTGAAACTGTTATTACCTGAACCAATTAATACGTTTGCAATCAATCAAGTTTTACACAAATTACATTATCATAATTGGACTTATTCTCTGTTAGGGTAAACAGTTGTAAACAGGTCAAAATACCCAAGTACATAACATTTTTGTCAGCAAAAACTCCAACAAAAGATCAAACCTATCGCTATGTTCGAGGGGTTTGATATTTGTTAGGTGGGATATTGGAGCCCTTGTTTACTGCGAAAGGCGCTTATATAATCCGTGAGAGGAGCTTTTACCCAAATATTGAATTTTGATGCAGCTTCTACTGGGGACAATAACTTTACACCCTCTTTCTTGAAACATATTGTCTGGATTTCCAACTTTTATGTTATTGTGTATGTGTATACTATAAACAAGGTAAAATGTTGCATCTGTTAAATATCCCCGTTGCACCAGACCTGCATACTCGGCGAATTTCAAATGCTTAAATAAATCATTTAGAGGGAGCCTAAAATCAAGTAAAAGTAACTTAAATCTTGAAAAGAGCATTCAACAATTATCTTCATAAGAGTAACATGGGTAAATGAGTATAGAGGTTTGCTGCCATGAAAGTGTGAAATTTAAATATTTCTTTCAATAATCCAGTAGATATCACACTCAATTGAAGCCATATACCAAGTTTCATTATGATATGTTGACAAATAAGCGAGATATAGAATTTTATTTATTTCCCATAAGGTTAACATTGGGACAACGTACTGTGTTTACCACTAGCGATATCGGGATAATAGGTAAACTGCTCCCCCTTGCTTGGCGCGCCAGCGAGGCCGTGGTGCGAAATGTTTGCATTGACTGTACTCTTTATTAACTGACCTAATATCCTAGTCCCTCACGCACGGGTGTAGGTAAACTGCTCCCCCTTGAGATTCAGACAAGTTAGAGTTCAATTGTGTAATATAATGTTAAGTAATAATTTGAGGTAACAAATAAATTACTATTAGTTATCCAAACAACTTGCCAAAATGTTTATCTTTAGAAATCTCACGAAAAATTAAACTTTTTTTAACGTTGTACCACTACGGAAATAACATAAAGTGCGTTATCAAATTTGGTTTGCTTTTGAGTTCAAAGCTGAAGATCCAATGCACACATTGGTAATCACTTACAATACTTAGTTTAAAAGTTTACAAGTTTTAGGGAGATATTAAACAATTGAAAACGTGTTTCAATAGTAAAATATTTTATTGTCTTTTCTATTCATTAATATCCTATACATTCATCAAAATAGAAAGCACGCTACGGTAGTGATTCATACTTTGGTTGTGATTCGGTGATCCATACTTTAGTTTCACAAAGCACGTCGTTCTCTTTCTTTTAAACGTAAGTGTTTTAAGTGGAATACAGTACCAATGTGTGCATTGGATCTTCAGCTTTGAACTCAGAAGCAAACCAAATTTGATAACGCACTATATGTTATTTCCGTAGTGGTACAACGTTAAGCAGTGTTTAATTTTTCGTGAGATTTACTTTATCTCAATTGAATCTCAATTGCTTAGTGAATCTAAATCAAATGTATGCAGCAGCCAAGGGGGAGCAGTTTACCTACCTGAGGGACTAGGAGATTAGGTCAGTTAATAAAGAGTACAGTCAAGGCATACATTTCGCACCACGGCCTCGCTGGCGCGCCAAGCAAGGGGGAGCAGTTTACCTACACCCGCGATATCTCGGTAACCAATGGAGATAGAGCAACAATTCAAGATACTAAATTATTTGTTTTAAGCTGAATTCAATGGTCCAAACAAGAATTTTATATTTTTTATATTTCTCTGTAAAAAATCCCATAAACCCATTTTTTTTGGGGTTTGCCCCCTTTCAATAGTCCGACCAGGCTGGTTTTCGAACTCATCCGAACAATTACTTTACATTTCTGTGCCAAATTTAATTCAGATCGGACCATTTGTACACGATTTATCGTGCTTGAAGCCACATAGATATACTATATGAAAATGAACGAAAATGAACGTGTTTTCGGCATCTAGAGACCTAAAAAAGAAAACAATGAGGATTTTATTACTTAGGAGACAAGATGTCAATCAATATGTGATAGAATAATATTTTCCCTCCTCAGTTTCACACTCTAGGACGTGGGAGTTATAATATTTTATAAATAAAATAAACGTAAGTTACTTATTTAACTAACATTGATTTACTCATTGCAAAATTATATCGTGGTCATTCCTTCGTGTACCTTCAAAAAAACTAATGACCCCCTTCGCCCTTTGTGGCCCTTTATTGTACAAATTATACTGACCCTATAAATTTAAAAGCTGCATAACTAACTTGCGAAGCTTCTTCAGCAGCCGCTTGACGCTTCACTACTGCTGCGTGAAGAGACAGCGTCAGCAGCAGCAGCCAGCAGCAGCAGTCAGCAGCAGCAGCCCTCAGCAGCAGTCAGCAGCCCGCACAGTCGCGATGACGCCGCAAGATCGATGATGTTAATGCGGTTGACATGCAAGATCCCCGATATGAAAACGAACAGCGGGCACTGTGGGCATCCTACAAAGAAATCAAATCGCACACAATTCATCATAGGCCGTCCGCCCGGCCTTGAACTCAACTGAGGAATGTAAAGCGGTCGGCATTGACATTTTGGAGGGCGATTGAAATTTATGTTTTTGGTATTTCTAGAGTTAGATCAGATTGCGTGTGGTTATGGGGAATAAATAAAAGTGTAGAATGGTTTATAGAAGAGAAGTTCTATTTCTGTTAGAGTATAAATCGTTCAAAACACATATTATTATACAAGCCTTATATTAATAATGATTAAATAATAAAATTTAAAACGATTAATCAAACTTTCTCATTGTTGTATGAGTTTCTACTCATTTTTTACACCCATCCTTAACGTTTACCACAAAAGCAAAACCCGCAAACCAAAATTAGTTCATATATTTCTCACACTGTTTGTTGGCGAGAACCAAAAATTAATTCTTCATAAACCCTGAGGGGTAAGATCATAAACTAATAGCTCTCAGTAAATGTTTGAGTTGTTTACAGTTCTAAAATGAGTTTGCTGTAGTTTCATCTGGCATACGAATTTTTAATAATTAATATAAGAAACTGCCGCAGACAAAAATGTGACTAGCCTATTTAAAAGTTATTTTAATAAACAAGAAGTCAATACCTACTTGTTTTTTTCGTAAAATTAATAATTTTAATGGAGAAAAAGTTACAGGTTTACCAGAAGCCAATTTGTGATTAAAAGAAACTATTTTAACGATTAATACCTACTTTATTTTTTAACAGAGAGTTCTTTTAGCACGATGTTAGAACGTTTGTTCTAACATCGCCTAAAACAAATCACACACTGAACAGAGTTGCGACTTTGTACCTATATTACTCTGTACCTGACGTCTTATCTTTTGCGTTATACAAACATCAACGTTTTATTACATTTAGCGTATCGTAGCACAAAAGTGAAGCAAGAAAAACTAAACTGTAAGGACTCGGTTTAGCGATGAACTCGACGATAGCAACGCTGATGACGTCAGCAGTGCGTGATCCTCCTTCAGTTTGACCCAAACCCTTCCTGACCTTTACGGAACTCTAACGAGATAGTCGGGTAAATATTTAATTAATTCGGACAGTGCTGACAACCTCACGCCCCATCATTACCCTGGCGTGTCCGGAGTCTCGGGTTCCACGCTGTTTCGAGTGGTGTACCGTTTACAACGGCCTTGTTGCCTCGTTCTTTGTTTAGGGTGGTCCTTCACTTTTCCGCCGTTCGTTTTCATGGGCACTAAATTTCTTTTTAGCTGCTGTAATCTGCTCGTTCGTGACACGTGTGCCTAAACAAAAGGTCCACGGGGGGTGGAGCCACGCAAGTTTTACGACCACTCTCGGTTTCGCAGAGGAGCGTATTGTCCCCTGGCCTTGCCGTTAGCCCGAGGTCGGCCGAACAAGACGTCTTCGGTCGTCCACCCTGCGGTTCCGGGGAACAATAAAGTCACATCCTTCACGCCCTTTGACATCCGTAATGTGTCCTTTTCAAACCGCTCCCGGGCTTTTGTTCTTGGACCTTCCGCGATGTCACCGGATCGCTACCGGTCTCCCAAGTTCGTCAACCCTACTGGGAAACTGTCCGTTGGAATTGGCTGTTTTGTCAGGGTGACCGTAACAGAAGCGTAAACACCTTGAATGGCCTGTTGATCTTGAGCTTACGGTTCAGTACTGTTTACACAAAGCTCTTTTCAATTGTGCAAGAACAATAAGGAAAACCATGGCTTATTGGTTTTTGATGCGGACTCGAGAACAGTAAGCCTGTTACTTTAGGCTTATTCCAGACAAACTCGGTTTTGCAACTTTTTACTTCATTTTCCCAATGTCTTTGTTTGTCTCTTAAAGGTGTTCACTCCATTTCGTTATTTGTATACGGTTAATTATGTTATTTTGGTTGTTATATGATTAATATGATTTGGCTGGAGGGAAACACAAATAAAAGGTTCGAGGTGAACAGTTAACACTAAAAAAATATCAACAAATACCTTTAGTATAATGCAGCTCATGCAGCAACGCATGAAAAATATAATGACAAGCCAGCGATCCTAGCTATTTTAAATGCAAATCAAACGTTCCCACACAAAGAGGTGTTGATTATATGAATAAGAGTAATGAAACATGTAGTAACATAACCTACGGGATAACTAGACATTGTCGACTAGCTCCGGACGCAACTGCGTAAACGGCTATTTTAGGGTTATCCATCCCGAGAATAACAGAGTGCACGGGTATGGTATTAGCTGTGCAAATTCCGCGGGAGGATGGTGGGGAGTAGACGGTGACCCTGGAACCATTGAGATTCTGTTGATAGACGCGGCAAGCTGGTTGCCGCCGCGGCTGTTCTCATCTGGCCGAGGAAATTGCAAGACCATTATCGCCCCGCGCCGCGCCGCCGCGCCGCCGCGCACCCCGGCATTATCGTGCTTATCGTGTAAATGCTACGTGCTCACCCCCACCCCCGAACTGGCTGCGATGGCTCACACCACCGACGATACCTGCTCATATACACCCTTACACAGGTTGCAACGGCTACAACAGGCATTGCTACGTGCTCACCCTAATTCCCGAACTGGCTGCGATGGATTACACCACCGACGATACGTGCTCATATACACCCTTACACAGGTTGCAACGGCTACAACAGGCAATGCTACGTGCTCACCCTAATTCCCGAACTGGCTGCGATGGATTACACCACCGACGATACGTGCTCATATACACCCTTACACAGACTGCAACAGCTACAACAGGCAATGCTACGTGCTCACCCCCACCCCAGAACTGGCTGCGATGGCTTACACCACCGACGATACGTGCTGATATACACCCTTACACAGGTTGCAACGGCTACAACAGGCAATGCTACGTGCTCACCCCCACCCCCAGACTGGCTGCGATGGATTACACCACCGACGATACGTGCTCATATACACCCTTACACAGGTTGCAACGGCTACAACAGGCATTGCTACGTGCTCACCCCCACCCCCGAACTGGCTGCGATGGCTTACACCACCGACGATACGTGCTCATATACACCCTTACACAGGTTGCAACGGCTACAACAGGCAATGCTACGTGCTCACCCCCACCCCCGAACTGGCTGCGATGGCTTACACCACCGACGATACGTGCTCATATACACCCTTACACAGGCTGCAACGGCTGCAACAGGCAATGCTACGTGCTCACCCCCACCCCCGAACTGGCTGCGATGGCTTACACCACCGACGATACGTGCTCATATACACCCTTACACAGGCTGCAACGGCTACAACAGGCAATGCTACGTGCTCACCCCCACCCCCGAACTGGCTGCGATGGCTTACACCACCGACGATACCTGCTCATATACACCCTTACACAGGTTGCAACGGCTACAACAGGCAATGCTACGTGCTCACCCTAATTCCCGAACTGGCTGCGATGGATTACACCACCGACGATACGTGCTCATATACACCCTTACACAGGTTGCAACGGCTACAACAGGCAATGCTACGTGATCACCCTAATTCCCGAACTGGCTGCGATGGCTTACACCCCCGACTTTACGAGCTCATATATTTACCCTTACATAGACTATAATAATATAATAGTATATAATAACAATAAAATCTTTATTGCATTTGATAATATAAAATTGCAATACAGGCGTCAATACATGTTTTTCTCCTTTTGAATGCCGTGACGTGACGTGATCGTGAGGTTCCAGTGGCCGAGTCAGCACACTGAGGCTGTTTTAGGGATTTTCCCTCTTCAGCCTTGGACAGGTGGGTTAGGTTATCGCATAGCTGCAGGACTTTGTAGTTACATACGAGAAGAGTTTAATACGAATGCCTGCAGCTGTGCTGGTGGTTGGTTGTTGATGGTTGGGTGTGGATTTCGGGGGGGTTAGTGTGAGTAGGGCAGTGGTGAGTTGTGGTCGAGTGTCATTGTGAGGCGTTTGGTCTGGTGATGTCGGGTGGTTGGGTTTGAGTGAGGATGGAGCGTTGCAGCAGGACTTTGTAGTTTTTTGAATGTCAGGAAACACCACCAGTGCCACATTTTAAACCGCGAAAATACCTAGAATTTCAAATGTCCCAGCGGCACATCATGAACTCCTCAACCGAGTGCATATCTTTAGACACCAAAAGGCGTTTAAGTCGAGTTTTAAATTTATTTCGATTTTCTGATTGTTTTAAGCATTCAGGGAGCTTATTCAAGAACTTGACTCCAGCCTGTGACGGTAAATGCTCAAACGCCACAGTTCTGTGCTTTTCGAGTCGGTAACTGTCCCTGCCTCTAGCATTATACTGGTGGATCTGACCGCCCATATATAATTACCTACCCTTACACAGACTGGAACAGCTAACGCAGCAATACTACGTGCTCACCCCCATCCCGAGTTGGCTACGATGGCGTACACCACTACCGCTCTGTACCATCCTCAGCCTTACACAGACTGCACTGGCTAACACAGACACTCAACATCTCCTCTCACTGCCATCAATGGCTAACCGTGATAATGCCACTTGCTCAGTTCCAACCCAACACTGGCTAATCACCAGTGCTACGTGATCAACGCCACTAATGCATACACTGGTTGCGAATGTCAACACTAACACGACAGATGCCGACGATGCTGCTAATAATATAGCGGCTAACTCTACCACCAACAGCTGCCGACAATACCCCTATCACAATACC
Organism: Flexamia atlantica; assembly: GCA_035578135.1. Taxonomy (NCBI): domain Eukaryota; kingdom Metazoa; phylum Arthropoda; class Insecta; order Hemiptera; family Cicadellidae; genus Flexamia; species Flexamia atlantica. Next base: position 4,553,819 of record JAQJVK010000011.1, on the reverse strand, counting down.
CCTGATATTAAAAGAGCTAAATAACTGTGAACGATGACAATTTTACCGCTGACAAAAATGTAAAACTAAGTCTGCCAGTTAAAGATTGAAACGTATAAAGTCAGCAGTAAACATTACCCCAAACACTAACAGTGCTATTACAATCAATACCCCCGTTGCAGCAGACCTGCATACTCAGCGAATTTCAAGTGCAAAACAACATATTTCGATCCAACATAGCGAGATTTGACATGTTTTTGTAAGCTCCATAAGAATAACATGGGGAATGAGTATGGAGGTTTGCTGCTACAGGTATATTAAAACTGGGTGGTTTTAATTCAATATTTAGTAGATCTGAACTAGAAGAAGCCATTTACCAAGTTTTATAAAGATATGTTGAGAAATAAGCGAGATATAGAATTTTACTTATTTCCCATAAGGTTAACATTGGGACAACGTACTGTGTTTACCACTTTCAATATCTCGGCAACCAATGGACATAGAGCCATGATTCAAAATACTAAATTGTTTGTTTTTTTGGGCTGAATTCAATGGTGCCAATAAAAATTTGAAAAATTTTATTTTTCTATGTAAAAATCTCAAAAAACCCATTTTTGGGGGGGTTTACCCCCCTTTACCCCCCCTTCCGGTGGTCCGATCGGGCTGGTTTACGAACTCGTCCGAATAATTACTACTTTACACGTCTATGCCAAATTTCATTCCGATTGGACCATTTTTGCGCAAGTTATCGTGCTTAAAGACACATATATATATAGATATATATATAGATATATAGATATATATATAGATATATATAGATATATAGATATATATATAGATATATAGATATATATATATATATATATATATATTTATGAAAGTGAACGAATGGTGATTTTGGCATCTGAGGACCTCAAAAAGAAAAGTTATGATGGTTTTAGGCTTAGGTCTTACCATGAGACCTACGGTAACAGCTTCTTCCCTATAGGGGAAATTCGCTAAAATCACCTATGCTGACAGTCGGAAACTCAATTTTCATCACTTTCTCCCTTCCATCCCTTGACCCTTGCACAACGCCATCAACATCAACAGCTGACTCAGCACATATTATAACCACAAAAAATTATGATTAGGTTCTTCAGAGGATAAACCAGCATTCATCACTGGGAGTATGTTAAAACGTAATTGTTAATGTTTCACCTAGCAAAGAAGTAACATCGGGCTTCTACTTTATCGAGGCTTTTTAACAAGCTCGAGACGCATCCTCACATATCTTAACTTTTAATTACTTTTCGTAACGCTATTAATATACAAAATAATAGTTGGGATAACTTAAATTTTCGGAGTGGAATGTGTAAAGCAGATGTTCTAAGTTGAAGGTACAGCACCATCTCTAAATGTATTCCGGAGTGGTGGTACGGAAACCGCCACAAATGTCAACAGACGCGGATGAAATATGTGCTAATTGCTTTAATTCAGATTTGAGTTATTGATTCGTGGGAACACTTCGTTTAAAATGTATGAACTCCAGGAACCCCCATAGATAAAAACCTCGCGACCGCGCAAGCGAACAATGTTGCGTAACAGATCCAGTTGCGAACACAATCACGGGAGGATTTCAGATGTGGTTCTGCGCAGCATATAATTACTTCGAAGGTGGAATTCCAGCGGCGGGATACACATTGAGCCAAGAGGAAAGAGAAAAGAGCCGCGATCCGCTAAGGATCCGTTGGCGACCGAGCTACGGTGAGTAAAAGGCCGCGAGCCGCCTATATAGGATCCTTCGGCGACCGAGCTACGGTGAGCAAAGCCGCGAGCCCTAGGATCTGTCGGTGACCGAGCTACGGTGAGCAAAGAGCCGCGAGCCACCTAGGATCTGTCAGTGACCGAGCTACGGTGAGCAAAGAGCCGCGAGCCACCTAGGATCCGTCGGTGACCGAGCTACGGTGAGCAAAGAGCCGCGAGCCACCTAGGATCTGTCGGTGACCGAGCTACGGTGAGCGGCTGGATCTGTCGGTGACCGAGCTACGGTGAGCAAAGAGCCGCGAGCCGCCTAGGATCTGTCGGTGACCGAGCTACGGTGAGCAAAGAGCCACGAGCCGCCTAGGATCTGTCGGTGACCGAGCTACGGTGAGCAAAGAGCCGCGAGCCGCCTAGGATCTGTCGGCGACCGAGCTACGGTGAGCAAAGAGCCGCGAGCCACCTAGGATCTGTCGGTGACCGAGCTACGGTGAGCAAAGAGCCACGAGCCGCCTAGGATCTGTCGGTGATCGAGCTACGGTGAGCAAAGAGCCACGAGCCGCCTAGGATCTGTCGGTGACCGAGCTACGGTGAGCAAAGAGCCGCGAGCCACCTAGGATCTGTCGGTGACCGAGCTACGGTGAGCAAAGAGCCGCGAACCGCTTAGGATCCGTCGGCGACAGAGCTACAGAGAGCAAAGAGCCGCGAGCCGCTTAGGATCCGTCGGCGACAGAGCTACGGTGAGCAAAGAGCCGCGAGCCGCTTAGGATCCGTCGGCGACAGAGCTACGGTGAGCAAAGAGCCGCGAGCCGCTTAGGATCCGTCGGCGACAGAGCTACGGTGAGCAAAGAGCTGCGAGCCGCTTAGGATCCGTCGGCGACAGAGCTACGGCGAGCCTAGAGCTGCGAGCCCCTAGGATCTGTCCGCGACAGAGCTACGGTGAGCAAAGAGCCGCGAGCCGCCTAGGATACTTCGGCGACCGAGCTACGGTTACAAATTGTATCTTGTCTCGGCGAACAAAAGTGAACTAGAATAAACTTTGCGATAATCTGTTTACTGAAGATATGTCAGTAACTAGGGGCAAATAAGGTAATTACGAAGAAGGAACCGGTCCGGTACAGTCGGAGCGGGCGCGGTACAGTCGGGTACAGTCCGGTCGCTTGCCGCGCCGTCTCGCCGCCCGCTCGCCTCTTTTCACGCTTATATACAACCATAACACTCCGCCGGCCGCACTTGTCGGCACCTCTCTCCCGACACCTGCTTAACTATTTTGATTCATACTTGACGTTCGCAGTCTGGGAATCAACCGAGTATCTAGTTATGAGAGAGTTATTTTCATACGTTTGAGGTGTTTTTATTTGTACCTGGCCTATGATGTTTTCAAGCATTAACTTAATAATTATAACTTATAAGTAATAATTATTAAAGGAATTTGCCGTTGTAATAGGAATGAGCTATGTTCATGTTTTCATATTTATGAGATAAAACTGGTCCTCCAATCTGGTTCGACTATTCACTATTTCTTCAGTTTGTAAAAAGAGTAACATGATTGTGACAAAGAATTGCCTTCTATTGTACCATTTACATTACTGTGACGTTATTATTATGATTATATTTACTTTTTCTTTCCCGATCTTCCCAAACCAATAATATGACAACTAACGAGTAATATATGTTACAATGGCTTTAAATAGTTTAGACATAGTGGCATATATTTTTATACATTTCATATAGGCTAGGATACATTTATTAGTGTTATTAGGCCTAACTCACGTCCTGTATATTGTTGCCAGTTTCTGAATCACTAGATCACTAGGCTATAATTTTAGCAGCAAATTTTTTTCCAATACTAATTTTACTGGGTTTGTTTTATCCATACTAAAATTCTGAAATAAACGAGGCAACATTTTACCCATTAAGGAAATCAGCTGGATTTAAATATGTTTACGTTTCTCTTTGGTGTTAACGACCCACGGTTGTTAAATCTGCTACGTCAAACATTTTCAAAGTATCATGTATAGGCCTACCACGAAACTTTAATACTGTATGTATCAAAATGCATCGCATTCAAAACAATACGATAAGCAAAACCAGATTCCGCTCCTGTAAATAATGCGCACCACTAACAGTACTAGTCGTTTACAGGGAGGAAAACAAACATGAAACGATTCCAGCAGACATATGCAGCCATTACCTCGCATGTGCAACTCGGGCGGGCAGCGGCGGGCAGATCTAATCACACCAAGGTCAGACCCAACAATCACAATAACAATAACAACAAATCACGCCGCAATAAACCGTACATATATCATACAAGAACAATAAGCTAATGACAATCAGGTGAGCCTGCCTCTCGCGGAATTCCTGGTAGTTGCCGGCCGTTCCGACAGAACGCGCTCATCTCTCTAATGAGCTGATGGAAAGAACTCGCTGCCTCTGTCCAAACGTCTTGAAAAAATCACGTTCAATCCGTGAGATATTGCCATGGGAATTGTGCTGCTGATTGATTTGACGTGACAGCCGCAGAGAATTCCTTTCAACTCTGAAACGAATCCCGTGAAAACGATAAATTCTAAAGGGGTTTAAGCGTCGATAATACCCAAGTAGCGAAATATATTATTATTATTTAATTTATTGGACTTTGCCTTTCACTTCTTGTGTTTAAACTACACTACTTTTCGAGAGCTATTGAAACTTCTCTCGTTTTCAAGTGACTCTACTTAAAGTTACAATAACTTGTTTATTTCTTTCTTTCTATATTTTAAGTCCTACAAGTTACATTTACTTATTTCTATTTAACCTACATTTTTTTGGGAGATTTTGTTTTTTTATCACACAATTTACATTCATCCAACATTCAACAGCACAGAAATCTCACGCACACAACAATTCATACAAAACACATTAAACACATAACGGTATATATAAAGATAATTTATTAAGTAAATAATAAATTAACACCTTATTATAATTTACAAGTTGCTGAATGACAAAGGTTGGTGAATTTTGAAATATTATAAAAATTGGTTGAATAATGAATTATTAGTATTTACTGTAAAAATGGTTCTTTAAAATGTTAATTGATGAATATCTGATTGCTGTTGTTGAGATAATTTTCAAAGATTCTTTTGGGAAGTGGAACTGTTTCCATACTAGACAATTAAAAGAACAAAAAACATATTGCTTACTGGCGGCAATGCCAAACGTATTTTGTTGCACAAAACATTTAAGCAATACTACTGTTAAAATATTATTCAATATTCCCCAGATATTTATCAATGTTGAGAAAATGTTGTCGGCGAAATTGAGATAATATTATTTTGCTACTTGGGTATTAAAGTGCTCTGTCGTAATTGCTGTGTATATCCGTTACAGTTTCTTACTGTACTTATTAGTCTCACTATTTTTATTAGTTTTATGTACTGTAAAGCTATTTTTAGGTTACACATTCGTCTCGGTTGCGGTAAATCATGTTCTTCCGTCTGTGGTTCAGTAGTTTAATAGGTATATAAAAAGGTTTAATGGGATACAATGACTGACTATTTCCATCTGTGGACGATCGGAATTTTCTTATTTTATCGTAAACCTTCTTTGAGAAACGGTACTTTATAGTCGCTTGAATACCGTTGGTTTAACTACCGCACATTCCATTTAGAGTTCATAATGTATGTGGTCTTTGCTTCCGCTGACGTATTCTCAACGAACTGTGCGTTAAAAATGCTCTTTAGTTTTAAACACTATGTAATAGTCAAATGAAATTTCCTAGGTAGAGGAAACCTCGAATGTCCGTGTTAAGTTCCACTCTAACCCTTAAAAGGCAGAAACATTGAACACACTCCGAAGAAGACATTGAGAAAAACGCATCATTAGCTCCTCTTGGTTTCCACTTAGCTAAAAGAACACCTTGCTCTAACTAATCCCCCAGGTTTCTGAACCTATCTCTCAACCACTTCACCTTGAAAAAAAAGTGCCACGAGGAATACGTCTTCTGAGTCGCAAAGCTGACGTTTTGCTACGTTTTGGACTTCGGTGGTGCATAGGGTTACATGCTCAAACTCTAGGACGTCCTCAGAGATTTGAGAGCTTTGTACCAAATACCCATCAGAACATTTCGTTCTCTTGTGTATAACAACCGTTGGTTTCGATTCAAGAAAAAAGGATCAGCAAGAGAAGAGCGGGAGAGAGACAGGAAACACGCTAAGCGGCCGGTTGTCAATGTAGGAGAAGAAGTCGTGACAAGCTGATCGCATCGCTCGGCCACTAAGTAATTCTATTTAGTGGAGCACAACTCTCAGCTTGGCCAAGACGCATCTGATACAAGCTGACTCCAAACAGCCTCATGACAGCCTCGCGCCGTCGCAGTTACAGATTAGCCGTCGTCGACCCTGGCGGACGTCCCGTCGTTACTCATAACTGGGATAATCCAGGGGCTGCGGAATAACCTGCTGAACAGAAGTTTGATCGGAGGTTTTAAATGGATGATTGTTGTTGTCTAATGGTTTACCTATAAATACCTAGTTAGAGCTTGAGTTGTATATTTTTTTATTGATTGGCAAAGTAAGGAATACACTGCCTTACAATGGATATTTATCTTATTGAAATTTGGGTCTAACATTCGTTTATAGCTATAATCGATTGTATGTTCACATTGCATTTTTGAGTATGCACAAACATTGTTGTTATTTACAATTCCGCTTCAAGGATAAAGAAAACTGCATAGGCCTACTTCTTAAGAGATAGGGCAATGAATATGTCATCGGTAAAAATAAACATTTATTTGAGACTTAATGATCTTCTCTCCTGACCAAAAGACATTAATGCTCGGTTAATATGAAGTTTTCCCCAATCGAAAAAAGCAACAATTTTATCAACTTTAAGCGTCACTAAACTCTTCCTGGCATATATGCAACTATACCTTTCTTTCTGTTGCAGACCGACAACGTGAGCCACAGAACGTAACGGAAACTCGGGAAAGAGGGGGAAGAAATTAAACATGTCATGGATTCCAGTCATGAACCGAAGATAAGAGTGGGCCACGGGCGATCGGAATGTACTGGAGCGTGACGCCGAGATCAATCAGTCGAGTACATAAACTAGAGGTCGAGCAGAGCGCGTGGCCTCCGCATCTTCACACTCGGCTGGCGGTGTAATACCTGGCCTCTCCTGCTCTCCGTCGCCGATAGCAGAGCGCGTGGCCTCCGCATTTTCACACTCGGCTGGCGGTGTAATACCTGGCCTCTCCTGCTCTCCGTCGCCGATAGCAGAGCGCGTGGCCTCCGCATCTTCACACTCGTCTGGCGGTGTAATACCTGGCCTCTCCTGCTCTCCGTCGCCGATAGCAGAGCGCGTGGCCTCCGCATCTTCACACTCGGCTGGCGGTGTAATACCTGGCCTCTCCTGCTCTCCGTCGCCGATAGCAGAGCGCGTGGCCTCCGCATCTTCACACTCGTCTGGCGGTGTAATACCTGGCCTCTCCTGCTCTCCGTCGCCGATAGCAGAGCGCGTGGCCTCCGCATCTTCACACTCGTCTGGCGGTGTAATACCTGGCCTCTCCTGCTCTCCGTCGCCGATAGCAGAGCGCGTGGCCTCCGCATCTTCACACTCGGCTGGCGGTGTAATACCTGGCCTCTCCTGCTCTCCGTCGCCGATAGCAGAGCGCGTGGCCTCCGCATCTTCACACTCGTCTGGCGGTGTAATACCTGGCCTCTCCTGCTCTCCGTCGCCGATAGCAGAGCGCGTGGCCTCCGCATCTTCACACTCGTCTGGCGGTGTAATACCTGGCCTCTCCTGCTCTCCGTCGCCGATAGCAGAGCGCGTGGCCTCCGCATCTTCACACTCGTCTGGCGGTGTAATACCTGGCCTCTCCTGCTCTCCGTCGCCGATAGCAGAGCGCGTGGCCTCCCGCATCTTCACACTCGGCTGGCGGTGTAATACCTGGCCTCTCCTGCTCTCCGTCGCCGATAGCAGAGCGCGTGGCCTCCCGCATCTTCACACTCGGCTGGCGGTGTAATACCTGGCCTCTCCCGCTCTCCGTCGCCGATAGCAGAGCGCGTGGCCTCCCCGCATCTTCACACTCGGCTGGCGGTGTAGTACCTGGCCTCTCCTGCTCTCCGTCCCAATAGTAGAGTGTATCCCAGAGTCCGAAACATATCGGAACTTGGGATCGTGATTGAAGGAAGAAGCAGACATTTTGTTAGGTATACGTTGGAAAAACATCCTTTTGGGATTAATAACGTTGTTGAGCCTGTGGTCTCTTACTAATGCTTAAAGAGAGTGCCCAGCCTTACAATGTCTGCGCACTAGACCCCTTGGTCTACCAATGAGGGACCTAGGGGAAGAACAGGTAACCATCGACAAGAGGATCTCAAGGTTCTCAAGGCTTGTTTAGGACCTGGGATTTGACGGAGAATGAGGACCTGTGTCTGACGGTGCACAATAAGCTAATTTAGCTGCGTTGCAATACCATGGTCAAGTGAAGCCATGGCCCTTAAAAAAAAGGCATGAAGAGTGAAACAAATTTGTGATTCAAGCAGATTGAACACTACAACTCTGACATCCCATCCGACCATTAAATAATAACAAAATTCTAAACATAACCACAGTTAGTTAATCTTGGCTATGAGTAAGTAAAGACCAAGGGGTTAACTCATTGGTCGGATGAGGTACATCTGTTATATTCCCTCTGGATATTTTCATACAAGTGCAACAGAAGTCAATCACTATAGTCGCATGAATTGCTAAACATTTAGGTTTATGGTTGGGTTCAAAAATTCCTCTTGGCGAACCCTCCCTGTGAAAACCTTTCTTTTTATATCGGATTTGTTTTTAATTTAGGCTTTCATATCAATCAGAGCTAGGTTTGTAATAAATACTTCTCTTACAGTCAGTTTTGAAACTGACCTAATAATAATTTAGGTGTCGTTGGAAAAAACTCGTCACATCAAGTTTGCTGAAAATTAAATTTATGAGGTCAGACTACAGAAAAGAGCCCTAAAAGTCCTTAAAGTTTCGTACTTAATCTTTTGGGAATATAAATTGTAAGTAAAATAGCTGACTAGAAAAAACAAAGTTTTCTGGGAAAGCAATATGTTGGTACTGGAACCCCAGCCATTGAATATTTATATTTAACCCTGCAGGGTAGCGCACGTTTAATAGTTCTGTAAACGGTGTGAAAAGATAATATTTCGTTGACAGAAATGCTGTGGCTTAACTTAATTAGGAATTTAAGGTTCATGATTTTGAAACGTACGTAAAGCAAATATTAGTTTAAAGTTTTAAAGAATGGAGGTGAGAAGTCTGGATGCAGATTAGAAGATTAATAAATTAATTTATATTATGTCATTTGTTATTTTTTAGGGCTAAATTGTTAAAATTAAGTTTCATCTCCTCATTAATGGTTAATGTTTGTCTGTTCATATGTCAGTATTTTAGTTTAATGTCTTCATTTACCCAATCAATGTTCTAGAACTTTCCAAAACAACGTACTTATCTAAGCTATCGTTTACAAAACAAAATAATTTTCCAAATGACTATCCCAAACTCCAACAGTCAAACTCAAACAAGCTGAGAGGTATCTCCAAATATCCTTGCCTGTGGATTAAACTCCCATTAGTCCACATTTTTACAAGCTATGATACAATGACAAATTGACAAATAATACATTAAGTGCGGAATATTGTACAGATAGTGTAAAACAGATTTCTTTGGAAAGTACATTAGAGAGAAATGTCAGTATTGGTTTATAATAAACGTGCTACAACATTACGTAAGTTCAAAAACGAGTCTGGAACTGATAGTTTATTGAACGATTGACAGATGATTTCCACTTTTTAATAAACAGACAAGTGTTTAAATTCGCTGCGAGTTTTGGTTTGATTATTTGCAGAGGCTGCATTTTAAAGGTTCGCAAAAAGTTTTGGGTTCAACAAACTAACGATTGAAATATAAATAATCTATCAATAAGAGATAGGCAATGATAAGGATTGTCTGTGGTCAATACGCAGAAGTGTTGCCAGTTTATTTTGCACACTTAATTTTTTACAGCTCCAAGGGACATAAACGAACAGATAAATGGCTAGTTTTTACTTTGAATTTTTCAGTTTTTCTACTCTTCACCAAAGCCATCAAAGATAATAACCCAAGGCCATTTATGTGACACTCCTCAACTCCTCACCATCAACCACTATTTTCACTGTTTCTCAGCCAATTAAATAATCAGCGAATACCCTCACGTCACAGCCACCGTAATTGCTGGAAGCCTTCAGCGCTTCGGCCATCACAGAGTCCATCACTCGATGGCAGATGGATGCGAAGCAGCGCGGTTTTGCGTGCGGATATCGTCATCGTCCATCATGGCTAACTGGTCACACGGCGACGGTAATTAGTGTGATAAAAACTAATTACCTCGGGCTAATAGGGCGAGCACATTCGCACCCAATTACCCGTCAAACTTCATGACTGGCCGGTTTGGAGCCGCGCCGGCAGCGCTGCCGAGTGGCGTGAGTCGGCAAGCTTACGTCCGAGCAGGCGTTTGTAATGTTTCACTATACGACCCACAAGACTGTATAGCATTACTAAAGGAAGGAGAAGTAAAATAAGTATATTTGGAAAGGTTGATAGTGTACCAAATGATTTTACGACATTATAGAGTGTGTTCTCTTAATTTTCTGTCCTGACAGCCAAATTTAAAATTTACTCTTGAGTAAATGATCTGGGTTTTGAAGTTATTTGCTTTAACCTTTTACAAATATTTTCCGTTCATAAGTTCGAACAGTTATTACAAACATCTGATGATTAGAAGGGGCGAGAAATCAGGACTTTTAATAAGTTACTATTCTTCATTCAACTTCATAAACTTGAAATATCCAACTGTTTTAATGGTTGGGAGTTGAACTGCATTGGATTTAATTTAATTTAACTCAAAATAAAATTAAAAAGTTGATTAATTTTTTAAATGGCAAACTGTGAAGTGGGAAACTGATTGGATGGGATTTGTAACTGCTTCTGATAAAAAAAATTCAATGCATTGGTGGTGGGAGTAATCCGTCACCAATAAAATAAAGTTTTGGGTTGCGCCACAGAGAAGAAATAAGCAGAGGTCGCGTTCATATGGCAGTAGTGTTTCGGGTAACTGCCTAACACCAGGAAGTAAAACAATAGGGAAGACAATAGACTTCCGGGCGCCCCCTACCCCCCGCGCCCACTCTACGGCACTGCTCGACACATATTTAGCGCAACATTAGATGCGACCTCTGTCTTATTTCTTCTCTGTGGTTGCGCTAAAAATACACTGTATTTTTTCACCCAAACATCAAATATTTTCTATGCAGAAAAGCATCTTGGGTAACCTCAAAAAAAGTTCTGACTTTGTCAATTGTACCGGCCGGTTACACGATGAGTTACCGGTGCTGGGCGGCTGGCGGCGGCTAGCGGCTGGCGGCTGGGCGGCTGGCGGCTGTCGCGGGCGGCGCGGTGGGCGGCGACACAGCGGTAATGGCCAAGATGGATAGAGTCCGCCACATTTCGCTAACACTCGCCAGATCGATCACCCGAATTCCCCGGGGTCAACGACTCCTGGATAATTATCTCCGAGGTATCCTCCATTAATTTCACTCTCTAAAAATATAAAACTAAATAAAATGTAAATACATTTGAATTTTTCATTTATATTTTAGTTAATTATATTGAATTATCAAACATCTTCAAACTTAGTGATACGGAAGTGTCAAGCTGTTAAAAGAATTTATAGGCTTTCAATTATATGAAGCTGAATATTGGTTTATGATGAAAAATATTCGATTTAATCATAATAGGATTGTTGTTCTAAATCGGACATTACTGTATTCGGTCAGTCATTGGGATGGTAATTACTATTTTACTAGCGAAAATGTAAACAAAACCTGAATTTCTAAGCGAAAAAAGCTCAACGGATAGATTGCGCGTCATAGATATTTTTCATGTTTCAGTGAAGAGGCGACTTTGCCCTTTATTTAGTACTGGTCACTTCCACGTATATCGAAGTATTGTAAGAATATAAAAATGACTAATAAATGGTCATGTCATGAGTAAGGAAATACATTCCCAACTATGAACCCTTCTGAAGGGGGTGTCATCGTGTTTCCCCCTTCTGAGGATTCTTTAAAAGGACAGAAATTGTATGATAAACAAACTAACAACCAACTATAACAACAAGAGAACCCGAAAACTCACTCTACAGGCAAAGTTGAAACGCCCTCTTCTAGCCTCGTTACAGCCGAAAATAACGGGTACAGCCAACAACTAGATTTACAAGCAGGGGCAGAGGCCAATTAACAAACACCAATTAGCCTATTCTCAGGGCCTGCGTCCGGAAGGAGTATTTTAACATCTCTTTACGAAAGCGGAAGCTGTACGAAAGACTTGTAATTTCACGAGAGTCGGTCCCTTTGTACAGGCGTCGATTAATTTCGGCCGAAAGAACAATAGAGTAATAATTCATAGGCATGTTGGCCCCACTGTCTGATCGTCTTCCGTCGGTTGGCAGCAGTGAGTGGCACGTCGGTGCGGCAACACCTGAGTTGAAAGAGATAAGTGGTTGTTGAAACAAAAAGAATAATATTTTGTTAATTGAATATAAATAAATAGGTAATGGCTTTATAATCAAGAGTTCTTCGATATCGGTTGAATAAAATTAAATCGGATTTTAGCTTCAGTCCTTTTGAATGAATCCAGATGCTATTGCCGGATAGTTAACATGTCGAGTCTGTTTAAAACCAAAATAACTCCTTTTTAAAATTTTGTTAAGCTTTAAAATGTCTCAAATATACTCTCACCACAGGCAATTTTTTCTTGGTCTGTGACTCACACCTATATTGTTTTATTCTTGTAGCATAAATTCACTAAAAAACAGCATCATAGTTAGATGAACAATAGCACCCTAAGTAATACTGTTTTACATTAGCTCTAACTATTGAAAACCATCTTATCAAATCTTGAACACAATTTGAGAGAGGCTTCTAACTGTGATTTTACTATATGAAGAAACGTTTGGGCTGATCGTCAATTGAAACAGAGGTTTAAAAAATATTTTTCTGTGCAGTAACAGACCTTTTATGATACATCTAGGATTATATGCAAGGCAAGTTATAGATTGAAACAAACCCTTACTTACTATTGTTTGTAAATAAATAAATAATCAATAAATATGACTCAGGTAAGTGGTTTATTTATTCTCATGTAATTACTAATAGCCTAAATCTTCTTTCTTCTTTCCGGACCCGAGGTGGCGTCCGTTGTTCCTAACGCTATAAGAGGCTATTTTAAATTAATTAAATGAAAGAGTTGATTTGATATGTCAAATTAATATTTATTCAAAAAATTACAATATCTGATTTGTTAAAACTTACTTTGAGGGGCTTACAATACTTATGACAAAGGATGGGTTTGGATACACAAATATGATAGCCTATAATTAATTTTCAATAAGGCTCCGGTCTAGTCTCTGAAATTAGAACACAAAATTCTTATGGTAGGGCGTTAGTGTCGTGCGAGGCAATCATTGGAAAATCAATTTAGTGAAATTATTAAAATTTATCGGAATTTTGATAGGAAAATTTGAATAATAATGAATGATGTCAATATTGATTTTTATAGATTAATTTAAATAAAGTCTGTCACAAACGTGGCTTCTTCAACAATGGTCCCAATCCACTTTAAGCTGTGGGATTTGCTACTATTGGTAATTGATATTTACTTTAAAAGTCTCTTGGTTAGGTGAATTAAATTTACTTTAGCTTTTTGATATTCGTTTTAGAATTATTTTTACTGAAAGTTTTTAAGTCTCTGATAAACAATCATATAATATTCTTGATGATGTTGATGGTCTAATTTAAAATAAATTGAGAGATCTTACCAAGTTTTTTTAATCTTCACCCAGGTCTTTATACCTAAATATTGGCCATAATAAAGGGATAAATATTACCTGGTATGCCGCCGGCTATAAAATATATAGGTATAAAGAACTATTACTGATTTTAAGCGATTTTAATTTACACTAGGACAGAGGTCCTGATTAAAGCAGTTAACATTGGCTATCCTTTTTCAGAAAAAGTAACATTTCTTCCTCAGCTTCACTATGCTGCTGGCTGTTATGAAGCTTTACATGTTTGGCTCAAATGTTGTCTCTTGGTTTGGCTTTGGCTCCTACCTTGAGATCAGGGCTTAAAACACGATGTTATAATCTGTGACATCATCTCTCTTGGTCTCTTGACAAAACATAACGGCGTGCCTCAGGGAAGTTGTCTGGGGCCTGTGCTGTTTATATTGCTCCCTGCCACTATGGGGGAACTCTGAAACATTGCCAGCTCTATGCATATTCTGACGATGTCCAACTGAGGTTGACTTATGATGCAACTAAGCCACTTGGATACTGGCACCTACCTCCTCACTTCAGATTTGGACTCCATTAATGAGTGGTCTAAGAACCATCTGTCCCCCACACAGGGAGAAATGATCGGTAATGACATTTCTTCCAATTTTTGCCAACCACTTCCATCAACGGCGTATTCCTTGATGGGAATTAGCTAGAAGTTGTTCATGTGTCCAAACTACTTGGGGTAGTTCTCAGATCAAGTGAGCGCAGTGTGTTCACGTGCTATGGTCCGGCTGAGAATGTTATTTAAGCACAGACATTTGTTTCCTCCTGAAGCAAAACTACGACTCGATCAGGTCCTTACTCTCAGAGATAGACTACTGCTTACCTGTTTATGGTAACGCAGTATCCATGGGGGAATTGGAGAAGTTGCAGAGGGTACATAATATGTGCGTTAGGCATGTCTCTGGTTTGGGAAAGTTTGACCACATTTCTGAGACGAGGAAGTCATTAGGCTTATTGCCCATACAACGTGTTTGTACTCTTCGAACTTCCTGCCTTGTCCGCAAAATCATTTTGCATGGTCGTCCTGCTTACCTGAAAGCTAAACTTAAAACCAGAGCTGAGGTGCGATCCCGTTGCACTCGTCAGGACGCCGCGCCGTGTTGGAGGTGTCTCGCGTGCGCCTTGAAGTTGACCGTAAGGGGTATGCATACTTCGCCCCAAAGCTTTATAATGATCGATCTGAAATCTGTAATGGGACATGGTCCGGCCGGAGCATCGTCTTTCAAAAAACATGTATTCAATGTTTATCTATGTAAAAAAGAGCACAGTTTTAATTATTCTTACTTTGTGTTTATTCTGGAAAGACTTGTATATACATGTATATTTTATCTGTAGACCATATTCTGTATTGACCTGAGTTATTGTGCAAAACAGCATGCTGCTGCCAAGCGCTTAAAATAAAGATGTTTTTTATTTATTTATTAATCTAATTTCGTGTAGGTTTAAATACTAACGATTGTTTTTTACATTCAACCTTGAGAAAGTTATCTGATTATAACCAAAACTATCAAACGCAGAACACCTTAAAGTGCATTTTTAGGCGATATTTCAAAGCACAAATCAGAATCCATCGTTAACTCCCTTAGGATGACGGATTAAAACTACTTACTATACTTCCTCTATTTTGAAAACCCCAGCTCTTTTTGTACTACTTTCCCGATATAATTGTCACAGCATAAAGTTTTACATTAATTCTTATGTATAATAAAAGTGTTAAGTTTTGCTTTAAAGGAGGCATAGTCCTAAGATCTTTTTTAAGAACGCAATAAATAGACCAATAACATTCCTACATTTTTAGACGCATCTCTCTGATTGTCTCTTAGAGTAATAAAGCTTTTCAATTGTCCCAACATAATATTCAACGATCTATTTTGCTAACATACAGTGGTATTACCAGAATAATTGATTTGCAGATATCAGTTGGAGGTGACGCTGCCAGTGGCGGCAATTCCAAACTTTACTGATTTACACACAAACTTGGAAGTTCTTGGCCTATTATATAATTTCTATCGATTATTAACGAGAGTTAACTATAATATTCAATTACGATTCCTCCTCCTATGGATTATCAAACTTTGGGTTTAAAATTAAGTTCGTGTTAGGGTTTTGTTCAGTGTGTCATTTTTAAACTAACCACAACATCTTATAGGAAGTTTAAAAACAATAATAAATCGTGAATTTTCAGAGAATTGACCCTTTCTATGCTTACAAATATTTTAGGATCTCCATTTATTTATTAGTTTTTAAGAGATGTTTGTTATTTAAAATTTAATACCTGTAATAAGAACGGAACATTGTGTTCCGTGTTTTATAATGTTTCCGTGTTCGTGTTTTATGAACTATAAAATGTTTGTACTGTAATGTTACTGTTGCATGTTACTGAAGATGTGGATTTTTTTATTATGAAACGAATCAGCTATATTTTGTAAATATATTAATTCAAGGATGGCTGTAGTAAGCTAGAGAAAAACTACTTGTTCAGCAGAACACTACATTTTCATACATAATCGTTGGTTCGGCCTACGTATAGAATGTCTGGCTTTTGCGGTTAGCGTGAGCGGTTGGTATGGTTAGGGGTTTCTTTGAACGTAGCTTTTATATGTGTCTGTTTTAGCTTTGTCCCTCTCTAACCTGTTTAGTCATTGACTGTGAGAAATATTAAATCTGGATATGTGTGAAAATTATCTTCACAATTTAATATTCAAAACCAATAATACTCTTTACCAGCAATTATTTAAATTTCTCCTATGACCCAACCATTTATTTTAAAACTATGATTGAACCAAAGTCCACATACAGTTAAATATTTTAAACGAATGCAAAAAAAATATATATATATATATATACCCTGATTATTAAAACGCTCTTATGGGGAAAAATAATGTTTCCAAAATATGTGTTGCAATATTATAAATAATGTCTTAATGTTATTCATTGCTACTGATCACTAACGTGATTGCCTCATTATCATACCGGTTTTGAATTTGCAGCTCAAAGGACTATTTAGATCGGAAATTGATAGTAATATAGCATGGAAATTGACAAATTCATTTAAATACAATTATATAATTTGACTGTGATGTAATATCGTGGGAGTGTTCATGTTTACTTTTATTTTTTTAACAATAAGCATAGTCTAGTCCGCACTTTAATAAACTTAATGATAAACTTAACTTAAAATTAAATTAATGATTATATTCTTTCCTTAGCTGTTGGAAAAGAAATGCAAAACAATTTTATTTGCACTTATAAAAAACTCTACTTTTTAGCATATATTTGATTTATTTAAAACTTTTTACAATGAATATCGGCCCTAACTACGCTATAAGTACTCCTTTGATGACATTCGTTAGTGGTATTTGTTTGTACACTTTCATCCATTTAATGTGGGTTCAACATATAATTTTTGTTTCTTTGTCTATTTTTAAAATATCTCTTTTACATTGCCTAACAATTAAGTATCTTAATGGTTATCGACGATACTTTAATTGAATGGTTTATATCGGTAAGAAAAATAAAAAATAAATCTTACAGATCTATGAATTTACAAGTGATGAACGAACAAATATGTTGTGGCTGAACACAAGCGCAGTAACAACCAGTAACACGCAAGTCATTAATACTCTGTGTGAGTGCAGTGCTGGCTGGACAGTAACATTCAGTAACAAACAAGTACAGTAATGCTCACTGTGAGTGCATTACTGGCTGAACAGTAGCATCCAGTAACACGTTGGTGCAGTAATGCTCTGTGCGAGTGTAGTACTGGCTGAACAGTAACATCCAGTAACAAGTCGGTACAATAACATTCTGTGTGAGTGCAGTACTGGCTGGACAGCAACATCTAGTAACACGCATGCGCAGTAATGCTCTATGCGAGTGCAGTACTGGCTGGACGAATGTGCAGTAACATCCAGTAACACGCAGGCGCAGTAGCCACGGCGTGACCGGTGGCGCAGCCTGTACACAACTCCAGACTACCGCTACCCCGAGATACCACCAGTTTACATTACACCACGGCGCATGTACCTCACAAACTAGACTGACACCTGCCTTCTGCTTATCTTATATCAGCGACCGACCGCCTTATCGAGAATCTGCGACGCGAACAAGTCGGCGCGGACGGCTGCTGAGGTATCTTCGGAACTTAAAAACTCAAAAGGAGAGTTGAAGTTAAAGGTGTGTATGTAAATATCTCGCGTCGCG
Organism: Flexamia atlantica; assembly: GCA_035578135.1. NCBI lineage: Eukaryota > Metazoa > Arthropoda > Insecta > Hemiptera > Cicadellidae > Flexamia > Flexamia atlantica. Next base: position 4,535,983 of record JAQJVK010000011.1, on the reverse strand, counting down.
GCGACTAAATTGTCCAAAACGAATCCCAAATCCGGCGTTTGAACCGCTCGGTCGAACAATCAATCGGAGATTTTATGTAGACCCGTTCCCTAAGTAGGTTCGGGCTCGGCGTTTCCACCTTGTTGATGTTAATTCAAGCACATTTTGGGCCCGATTTGATCGACTTGACGACCTGGGTGGTGCCCCGACGTGATATATCGGCTGTCGTTACGTCGATCGCCTCCAGTTCCGATTTTCGAATTAGACGGTGAAATGCTCGAGTGATGGTAACGACACCGGTCATTAAACTGGTGCGTCGAATAATAACGATCCGTCGGATTTATGTTTACTTCGCCGGACATATTTTACATTAAATTGTATAATGAGGGGTGGTGAACCGTTTGTAATTTGGATCAAAAATTAGAGTGGATATAAATATAATCGTTCAGCGATAGCCGAATATAATATCTAAACTCACTGACGTTTGATAACTCAATTAAGGATTACGTTATTACTGACTTAAAAAAACTTGCAGGATAAAAATGTTTCTACAAAATTGCTTATTGAATAAAGTAAAATTTGTATTTGTACAAGTCGCTTAAAAAAGGCAACTAATTATCATAGGAAATATATGTCTTGTCCATTGGTCCCGAGAACCCCAAATGAATTTTTTTCTTCCAGGCATATAATATATTTCTCGACCTAATCAAATCCAGGAACTAGATCCTCGTTTGTTTCTACAGTTGATCACCGGTTGCTGATTTTTTTTTATTTGGCAAATTCCATTAAATGAAAAGCTAGTCTTTGTCAATAACGTACAAATCAAGGCCACGTTTGGCCTTGCACAAATCGTCTCATTCGTTCATACATTTTTAACAGGTAAGGGATAACTTTAAGTGCAGTCGCGAACCTTTCATGTTCTTCAAGTGTAGACAACAACAATGTTTGGACGTTTGGCGCTTTTCTTTCTTGTTCAGTAAACAGATCATTGTTCACGAATATGTTTGTATCGACCGTTTGCAAAGTGTGGACGACAACTATTCGGCCGTTTGGCGCTTTTCTTTATTGTTCCGTGAACAAATCAATGTTCAACGAACATGTTCGTGGCGACGTTTGCCAAGTGTGGACGCGGCTATCAGGCAGGCGCATGCGCGGTGCAGGACAGGTGCTCGGTGGCGCACCCAGCGGCCAGGCTATCCGTCATCATTAGCCGGCGTGTGATTGATCGTCGAGGCAGCGGTGTGCAAATCGTCATTAACTGTATAATTGATACGCTTTGTCACTGCACGTCGCTAATGAGAGATCTCAACACGCGATAACCGTTGGAGAACATAATCAGACCGCCACCGCCACCGCCACCGCCACCGCTGCTGCTAGTGCTGCTGCTGAGCAGTGCCGTTATTACGATGTGCGTTTTGAGAATATGAGCAAATTGTACATTGTTGGTGGGTTGTTTACGAATTTTGAAATAGATGGGTGGTCACCAAGGAACTGAAAGATGTAACTGGTGCTGGGTAGATGCAATGGTGAAATACATTTTCTTGACAAGTCAAGGGATTCATTTCCATGTGTATTAACTTGATATAATTATGATGCTGCTAGGAAGTCATATTTATGCAGTAAAAATGTGTTATCGAACTAAAGCACTAGGTTGAATGTGGATTCTCTGCAGTCCTTGATGAAATTGCTGGTAGACTTGAGAGTGCGTCTCTTTCGTCGAAGTTGCAGAACATTGGACAAAGAGGCTTTACTAATATGGAACGATTTCCTTCAGTGACCTACTTATATCAATTTAATTTAATTCAGTATCTTGACGTAGTAATGCTGCTCTTGCTGGGCATGAGTTATTTACAAGGAAATGTTAATCAAATACATCTCCAAAGTTCGACAGTTAATTGCTAAATAACGTGATGGCGGAATTGCAAAAACTATTAAAACTAAGCAAATTGACTCATTAATGAAGCCCACTGATACAAGCTAATACACCATCAAAACTGAGTTATATTAAATTCGGTTAACTGTATTAAGATCAAAAGATAATATTCACAGCAACACACCATTGTTCTTAAATTGCACATAATACGTATAATAAACGTAAAGTACTACTGTAATAATAATACCATGCGCTGTTGATGTTATTGCACACACAGCAGTGGTCGTACGTCTTAATATACAGTATTACTTTTTATAATTACCTTTATTTGCCACCACCATGATTTTCGTGGTGTTTCAGAATTCGTAATTTGAGATAAACATCACTGGTTTGGTGCGTTTTAATGGCCGAGATCGAATAGCCGTGATTTGTAGAACATAATGTGATACAATACACTCCAGTGTAGTGGACAGTGGTCAGGGCAGTGGTCAGTGGCAGTGTGCGGTCGTTCCACGAGCTCTGCGGCGCGGCGCTATACACTGAGTTACCGCAGCATCGCTGCTGTGTTGGCTTTGTAGTAGCCGTTGTTCCGAATCTGACAACTGATATTGGCTGTCCCTCTTTAGTCTTTCTTCAAGCAAAATCACCCTGCAAGAGACGTACTCATACAGACATTACTTAAGTGAAACTTCATCAGAAAAGTTTACATAATTTTTTATAAGCGCTGTGTGCTTCTCGTGTTAAAAATTATTATCGAACTAATTCTATGTAAGCTAGATTGACCAATAAATTATGTTTTAAACCAATGAATTCTTTTGATGTCCTAAACTATAAAATGTCAATTTAATGGTTTGAAGATGTAGTTTAGAGTCCCACCACCCAGTTAACCTGTCGCCACCTTCCCCGACAAACACCAGCGTGTAATTGGCATCGCACTTCCCCACGACCCCGACCGATCGCCGAGTGAGATTCATAGCCGCATGCAAAGCTGAGCATAAAAGATGGCACGGAGGTAATAAAATGTATATAGCCGGAGCGGTCGGACCTAATGACAGAGGGATCGCACCCCCGATACGATCGCAGAGCAAACAGCGACAGCACGACTCGCCGACGTTCGGCCATCTTCGGCCATCTTCGGTAACCGCCGAACGTCGCCATTACACTTTATCAACGGCCATTCAAAGTTATTGTCACGACAAGGGCTGACCTATTGGCAATTAGACCCTGTTTGTTTCTGTCTCACGACCCCTCGGACCTACCTTGCCGAGCGGTCGGTGGGAAGGTAGCAGTCGAGTGTTTGTCCTAGGGTGGGTCCGGCTCGAGTAGTTTGTTTCGGTTTAACATTCAACTCATCCCGATTGATTATGATCAGGATTATGGCACGTTCTGTATGGTAGAGTTATAATGATAAGTCTGCAAGGTGATCATATTTTTCCATTTTCAGATTACCAGTTAGGAAAAAAGAGGAGGTTCTTTAGGAAAAAGAGGGCAATTCTGTGAAAGTCCGGTCCTTGGTTGTGTTATTTTTAATTTGATATTTTAATTATTTTACTGGAAACCCTCGTTTAAAGGCCTAAATCCAAAAGCCGAAGATCGTAATACTATAAAGGTTACTTTTGCAACAAATAAAAAATAAATCGGTGGCCTATTTTTACTCATACTTTTTATTGTCTGTGTACCTTAGGCAGAGGGTATACAGTATATACATGAATAAGGTCCAGTGCAAGTGCTAAGCTGCTCCAGAGAGAACCATACAGAAATGATAAAAACACCACTATATATATTATTTGCAATTTGTAGCACGGATTTTTTTGCAAATACGTAGCCTAGTCAAGACTGCAATCCCTGGAATTTGTTCCCAGACATGACTGGAAAGCCGCAGTATTTTTATGTTGTTTGTTGTTTGTCTTCATCATTACTTCTGCGATTTGTTTACAGTCGTACAGCCATCAACAGAAAAATGTATGAAAAGGAAAGAAGCAAACCAACATCTGAATTTAGCACCATTAATTCTCTACCTGGCACAATTATACCAATTTTCTTGTTGGAAACTGTCAAAAATTCTTTGACAAATTGGCTTTGAATGGGTTCAATAATCTTTGAATTATTTTCACGAAGCCAATAGAAAAATAATAAGGAGATTGATGGATTTGATTTTGCTACAATGACGTTAATTATTTTACAGAATGCACCACCCAGCTAGCGATTGATAAAATCAGAGTGACAATCAAACAAGAAGGCCTAACAAAAGGTGCTGGGGACTAGTCAGTTGATAAACCGAAGGTACCACTACTCTGTTTGATATATTATGTGTTTTGTTCTTAGTACGCACTAGTTAGGTTCCTAGAGACTTCCAAATTCCCAGATCCCGGAACGTCTTGTTTATAACATTAATCTACCACCACTAAAATCCCAACAAAGGATTATCATCAACTCTGTAGAGCAATGGCAAACTCAACAAGTCTAATTACCTGCAACCACCCAACAATTCGCAACATTCTCAGAACCTTACAACATTCCGCCTTCGCCTCCCTCTTGTCGGTCAATGCCTATTGATAAGTCCAGAGCACCGATGAAGACATCGCCGTTAATTCCCGCGTAAATTAACCCCAACACAGCGCACAGCGGGATTGCCAACACAACGCCAATTACCCCATCGGCCAGCCATTAGCTCGCTGGGAACTAGATTCGTTGTTTGTTATCTGGACGGTTGGCAGGCTGTAATTTGGCGGTGGTGGGGGTGGAGCCATCTGATGTTTCCGTCGCTCCCCTCTCCTCACTTGCTGTTTGTTTCTGTTGTAATTAGACGGTGCCGGGTGAGCATATTTCACCAAAGCTGAAAGTCGTGGGTTCGGGGTTTTCGAGGGATAAAGAGATTCTTAGGCTTCAACGCCGGGGTCTTTCACGGAGACGTCACCGTTGTCGCGTGCTTTTTGCCGAAAATCAATATAGATAAATTAATGGTGAAAGTTTAAATTAAAGAAGAGAATTGAATTGTTTAAAGCTTATTCATAAATCTCCTTGGTTTATTTGCGGTAGTTTTCGGCCCTTCTGGATAAGTGTTTTGGTCTTGTTAAATAATATTTATGTTTTAGATTATTGTTTCATAATTTAAAATCGTAAATGGAGATCAGCGACATTAACCGAACGTTATAATTTCGGCTCAAGGTTTTGACAGGCCTAAATCAATTTTTGAAAGGAAAGTAACTTGAAAACAGCTCCCAAAAAGGAAAAAAACGTTACAAACATTTATTTATTGAATTGCAGATTACATTACTTTAGCTAAACCAGCTTAACATCGAATAATATCACAAAATTGTTTACCTATACAATTTTTTTTGTACTCATCAGAATATGTTAATTAAATTAAATTAAATAATCAAACAATTAAATTAAATTTTCAATGTTGGCCTTCATGGCCAACATTGTATCTGACATGGTTTTAATATTCATTATAAAATAGTCCAAAATAATATTTCTATGTAGAAAAGTGTGCACAAAATAGGGCGGGCGGCAAAAACTATAAACTCATCAAATTGTCTGCCAAACCTCAGCTGAAGTGACTAAATTAACTCTCTTTGTTGACCTGTCAAAACTTTGTTTACGTTTTTCAGGGCCTTTTACGTGTATATTTGTGTTTACTGTAACATATGATCATACAAATAAATAACTACACAAACTAATAATAAACAATAATTTTGCTCACTTACCTGCCGTATTTAGCACCCATGATTATAATCTTATATAAAAAATAAATATGTACACAAATTGATTACCTAAACAATTGGATATTGCTGAAAAGGAGCATTAAAAAGCCTGACATAAAAAGGTTCAGTCCATTATGGTTTTTTTTACTATAACTTTGGCTTTCATTTAAATAGAATTTATTTAAACCCAAACACACATTATTTATCCATTTTTATTAAAACTAAATTACATCACCTACATCCAACCTGATTCTTTTGGTTCGCGAACACCCTCCTGATCTAATTACATTTACTGACAACATGAAAGAATTGGAAAAATCAATTTGGCGCATCCAATTTACATTATAATAAACCCAGTTTCCCTTCTATTCGAACGAGCACATTGGCGCGCACCTCGTTCAAAGAAATCCAATCTATTGGATAGGAAGGGCCAATTTGAATGCGTAAGGCGATGGGACTACGGCAGTACAATAAGCAAACATCGACTCTTGCTCCCCATTTTGGCCTTCAATCCACCATTTGTACCCTTCATTCCTTGTATACACCCCATCCCTTGCATCCGACCGTGCCTTTATCACCTCATTTGTATACACTCTTCATTTTCATTTTGTAAATTTAATGAAAGTAACATTTATAACTGTCTTTAGTATTTAAGTTGTAGTGCATTTCAATTATATTTCTGATAAATTTATACTGCTCATTCCATTTAATTTTATAACTTGTAATACAATACGATTCCAATACATTTCTCATCTTATAGTTTTTTATCTTAGCATTATCCTCTCCGCATTATCATATCGTCATATTTTGGTCAATACTCTCCCCCCTCATTTAACCCAAAATTACGTCGTAATATTAAAAGCCAGAGACTTACGTTGTTATTGTTGGTAATTATTGGACTGTGTAACAAAGTATATTGTTTTTATTTTATTGAATAAGTAAGTATAAACTTAAATATTTCCTCTTTTTAGAGAATAGAACATTGCGAGTTTTATTTCAATTTCAAATTATTACAAAATTTTGCCTATTAAATATGCACCAGCACAATAATACACGACTTGATGAAGTATTTTAATTTTTTGTCATCAGGAGTTTCCTTTAATAAAACGGATTGTGCAGATTAATAACAATTTATGGTTTCTGTCACGAAAACTGAAATATAGAATGCTTTCTGTATAACGTTTGTAAAACTCGAGGTCAAATAACTACTTTGTTTGTTTTTTTTATTTCCATTACTAACGATCATAAAAGGCAAACAATCCACATAACACACCTTTAAAAACTTTTTTTGGTTCATTAGTTTTAAACAATATAGTAAAACATCGTAACATTGTAAAAACTGGATATATGTAAAAAAAGTTGAAAATATCAAAAATATCCTGAAACCTCAAGTGTAGTAAAATTGTATGTGTTTTTAATGTTTGTTATTTCAGATGTTGTTTAAATCTACCTGTCGATATTGTTATAAATTTATATTGTTATTTGTATATATACTGTCAAACGTGCTATAAATAATTTATTTTTGTAAGTAAATTTGATGTTAAGTCTTTCCTTATTTGAATTATGCAATTTTATCGTTGCTTATGAAGACAAGAGTTCTTATACGTATAATTTAAAAGTAATACCCAATCCACCTATATCGTAATATCGTATTTTTTACCTTTCCATCAAAATATATTTTCATGAAGGGACCCTGATTCTAGCTTAGCCTTTGGGCAACCCGTTTATTTAGCTCTAAAGTTATTAATATATTTTTATCAATAGGATTTTATGCATTCATATGTTTATTTGTGATATGTGATGAAGAAATCATAAGACTTTTTGTTCACCAAATATGATGTTGTAATTATGTATGCATTTTGGTGAATAGAGAATGTATTTATTTATTTATTCAATTTGTTATCCGGTACTCTAAACATGAAAACGCTCTCCAATTAATACCAATTTCGATAAAAAATATTTTACCATTCATCTTTTGTTGCTATGGTTGGTTTTTGTTTTTTATTTAATCTAATTTTAAAAAAGAATTTAAAAAAATCCTACTTAGTTTTATTAGTTAATTTTTATTAATAAATTTATTAATAAATAATATGAAATTTTTATTATCCTCACTCAATTTTATTATTATCATATTGGAATCGGAATTTTCGCAGGACGAGTAGATTTTAAAGACTTCGACACCGTTTCTAGATGATGGATCACTTTGTTATAGGAGTACTTTGTACTTACCGTTGCCCCGTTTGGGCTGAAAAATTTTCTAACACAAATGTCAAGTTAATGACATGTGAATACACTATCTGTCTTGTCTCACTTACTGCAGCTAATTTATGTGTATAGTAAAATAATTTGGAATTGTTTGGAACTGTCGACGGAAAGGTATTGTAGTCTACTTTTAATTCGAATACAGTTCTGGAGGCATTTGCACAATGATTAAAATAATTTATTATTTTATTTTTCTCATTTCTGTAGTTTTGGGAGGTAATGTGGTCATAGGCCTTATTATGTCTTTGGGTACTCTTTGGCTGACTGTAAGTACCTATTCTTTTGACTAATTCTAAATTCAAGATAAATCTCATAGAAAAACACAGTTTTTACAATAAAAATAGGCTGGCATTTATTAATGGAAGTACAGATGGGACAAAGTGAATTGTTTTTATAGTGACTAACAAGAATTATACTATGTTTGGGGGCGGGGGGTTCTAAATGATTTAGGCTTACTAATTTAATACGTGTTTAATCCTATTGAAATGTTCCTCTACTTGCTCACGGTTTACAAAGTTACAATACACTCAGGGGAAAGTTCTTGCCGAATGATAACGGATTTTGTTGATTTTTAAAAATTATTTAAAAAATTTTGTTGATCAATGGTTAATTTTGATTACTTAGGTCAACAAAGCCAATTGTTCTATGAATAAAATGGCCGAATCGTTTAAATCCTTTATAATAACTTACTGAGAATGAATTTAAAATTGATTATAAACGTCCTGAAACAACCTAGATACAACTGATAGGTTGATAAATTTTGCTTGGTTTGAATTTATATAGTGCAATATTTTTGTGTTCCTTGTCAAGTGAAATATGGTGGATACCTCTGGCCCAAACAGCTTACAACAATTCTTCACCCAGTACTTATTTAGATTTCTTGAGGTAAAAGGATAATGTTATTTGGTACTTGGGCTGCGCTTTTTCTCTACTGTTACAATGATTAGTTATTTAATTCTAACCAGGACTTGGGTTTTAAAGTAAAAATTAGGTACTTGGACAAATTATATGTTAACACAATGAAGATCTATTGTAGAAACCAGGGAAATGTCCATGCAATTTACAAGGAGTTTATTTTAAAAAGTTAAAAAACATGGTTTACTAAAATGTACTAGTTTATGTACTAAATATATACTGTACAGGCCTATTTTTTATGACTTTCTCAGGGGTGGTGATGACAAATTATAATACCTTACTAAATATACAACATTGAACAACGTATTAATTCATTTGAGCAATTATTCTTGTACTACCAGAGAAATACTAAATAATGAATTATCATTTGAAATACTTATTATTTATCAAGCACATTATATGGTTAACAAAATAAAAAGTAAGTTGCACGTCACAAATTACTAAAATTAAATGCATTGTATGAATGAAACATTACAGACAAGGTAAACATAACACAAACGAAATATATATTTATTTACGATTTTAAACCTTATTTGTTTATTTATCCATTTACTATCAACGGCAATGACAATACATATAAACAATAATGCAAAAGGTGGTGTGACAGTTCAACAGTAAAACAAACATCACAAATAAATGAGCAATAAATCATATAAGAGAAGGAGCATATAAAATACTAGAGTAAATAACTTACAATAACACGCTATAAATAAATAACCAGGATACAGAAAAAAGGCAACAACAATTTTAAACATTTGAAAAATAGAGAACATAACTTATAAAGATGAGACAAAGTTGAAAACAACAATATTTTGTGTTTGTTAAAAACAGACTCAAAAAATGTATATATGCGAAAAAATATTACAATGGCACAGACAGACAAAAGTTATACTCAGCAACAATAATATTTTATTAGACTACAAATAACTAAACCCCACAACACACACATATATAGAGAAAAAACTTGATCAAGTATGCACAGTGAGAAATAAATAGTTGCAATACCAAAAATTCATGGCAGAAAAGCATGGCAAAAAGCACAAAAAAATATATATATATCTAAAGAAAATATTATGCAATACCAAAAATTCATGGCAGAAAAGCATGGCAAAAAGCACAAAAAATATACATCCAAAGAAAATATTAATGGGACAAATACATGCAAAATTTAACACAGCAACACTATAGTTAATAAGAACTAACAAAGATTAATTTCTTATTGAGTGGCTTCTAGCCTCAGAGGCACAATGCACAATGCAAGGTCCATCAGTCCTTTAGAATTGCTAAAAAATAATACTATTTTATTTCGTGAATGTTTCAAAGATATAATGGGACCAGCGTAATGTGCGTTAAAAGTTCGATTCGAAGGTGTTAAAGACATAAAAAAAATTGAAGAAATCCTATCCCTTACTCTAAAATAAGCAATGTTTGTAAGGGAAAATTGTTTTTCGTCAAAGATTAATTTTTTGTACCGGGTTTTTGGCTATGAGAAACGGATTAGATCTGGTCACAAGACTTCACCCTCTACGAAGTGACCATGTTAACCGGTGCTGACAACAACATTGTCTACGCTATGGACAATATTAATCAAAAAGCTTATCCATATATTCATGATCTTTTCGTATTATTCGAGCAAGGCTCGATCAACCTACCGGTACTGACAATTTATTTGAAATCAAGTGAAAGTGTTGCTTTTATTTACTTCTACATAACTGACATAGTCATGACGTTTTAAAATAAAAGCTAAAGTCATGTAATTCAGATTACATAAGCCTGAAGTGAATTTTCCATTGGCGAATGTTAATTAGCTACTCAATTATTTTTAGTATAAATTCACTCCTTTCAATTATAAACTAGAATGTAATATTACTTCTTTGTACTTCATTGTATTATTATTCCTTGAATGCGTATTCATTACTTCTGCGAGATATCTCAAAGAGACCCTTAAACATTTTAATATGAAAATGTCAATATCGTGATACCTATCTGTACCCGGATAGATGGTAGCAATCCAATGACCTTCTGTCATACTGTAAAGGCATCTCTTCGTGAGGGAAGGGTAACGTCCTTGTGGCAGCACGGTTTATCTTTCTTTCTGTTTACTACACCTGATCGTAGTTTATTGAACCTCCAGTGAAATAAAATAAAAAAATTAAAGAATATGCTAATTAAGTGCAATAAAAGTGCATGTGAAATGTTAAAGTATTAACACTCTTCAAAAATATGTTAATTTATTACTCTCGAGTTAATAAAAACAGTTTTTTTCTAGAAGTTACCATCGACAAATACTGTTCTACATCTCTTTAAAAACTCCTTCATTCGCTTATAATACAATTATACTACATATTATGTTGATATCTTCAGATTTAATTGTTGTGAAATTTTATAGTGCACCCGGTGTAAATATACTGTAATTATCCTTTAGATTAATTCTTCATTTAGCATCTACTTTTAATGATATTTTTTGCAACGTTATATACACTTTACTAATTTTCATTCCTTTTAATTTGTTATGAATTCCATCTCTTCCTCCAGTCAAATTTGATAGCATTTATAGAATACTTTTGTCATACAATGAGCAATGATACTTTAATCAAATTCATGTCACCTATTTTAAGCAGTGACATATTGGTATTTTATTTTATTGCCATGAACCACCGTGACGTATGGGATTAACTTAAAGGTGATTTTAATTTAATTCAAATGTAAAGCTAACAAGTTATTAATTTTTCTCTGTAAATAGGTTAATTTCAGACAAAGTACCTGGCTGGAAGGATTTAAACTTATGAATGGCTGGCTGCCTCAACTTAACCTGAGACGCCCGTTATCACAGGATAACCTACTCCAATCGATATCGCCTAAGATCGATAACAAGAATTTTGTCAACCAATATAGTCTATTAGGATCCTGTCAACCAAGATGGACTACCATAATCCCGTGACCCATCACAGCGTAGAACATCCCGTCAACCATGTTTGTCTACTACAATTTTGTCAATTAAGACTACTACCATAATTCTCTCAATGTACAGCCTAAAATAATCTTGGCAACTAAGATAGCCTACCACAATCATGTCTACGAAGGAAGCCTGCCACAATCCTATAAAGCATGGTTGATTATCACAGTCATGTCAACCAGGGTAGTCTACTTTGTATTATTGTACAAAAGCAATGTTATTGATTGCTCAGCCGCAGCAGACGACTGATTTTGTTTCCCGAGATTTCCACAGCCAGTCGTCTACCGAAGTGTTAACATAAGAAAGGACCCATCATTTTTATTCCAATTATTTTCGTATATCTGAATTTGCACTTGTTGCGTTATCAACTAAAATACCATACATGATTTTAATTAGATCGTGAAGATTTTTCGTGCGGGGCTCTCGAAAGTGCGGGGCCCCCCATGCGCGGGGCCCTGGGTAGCTCGCCCCTGCCTGGGGCCGGCCCTGCGTAGGGCTGATCCCAGGTTCCATGGCAGCACCTCTTCTGCTCTGGCGATGTGTTCGAAGATCGCTTCTCGAAGATCTAAGTGCGCTGTACACTCCATGATGGCGTGGTCTGGAGAGTCGACCTCTCCACAATCATCGCAGAATGGATCAGGACGCTTTTCAAAGCGGTGGAGATGGTAGCTTACCAGAACCCTGTCAACCATGGTAGCCTACCAGAATCCTGTCAACCATGGTAGTCTACCACAATCCTGCCAACCATGGTAGCCTACCACAATCCTGTCAGCCATGGTAGCCTATTACAATCCTCTCAACCATGGTAGCCTGTCACAATCCTGTCAACCGTGGTAGCCTATTACAATCCTATCAACCATGGTAGCCTGTCACAATCCTGTCAACCGTGGTAGCCAACCACAATACTCTCAACCATGGTAGCCTGTCACAATCCTGTCAACCGTGGTAGCCAACCACAATCCTATCAACCATGGTAGCCTGTCACAATCCTGTCAACCATGGTAGCCAACCACAATACTCTCAACCATGGTAGCCTGTCACAATCCTGTCAACCATGGTAGCCTACCACAACCCCGGGTGTGTTCCCGCCGTCAACCAGCCCATGACGGATGGCCGCTATCGCCGCGCTGGCCCTCAGGAAGGCGAATACCAACACGATTTATTAGAGCACCGCCACGCTATTATTAGGCCCAGTACCGCCCGCGCTGATCTATAGCATCATTTACTTTTCCTTTATAAACATTTACATAGAGGCCGCCGCAGAACCGCTAACTAGAGTCCAACTGTGGAACAATAATATAATAATGAGGTTAATCAAGTTTTTAACCTGTACCATGGAGAAACCATTGATTTTATAAGAAATTATAAATTGACCTCCATTACTTTCTGAACAAACGCTTTAGTTCAATCTGCAACGATGGTGACTTCAGAAGTTCGTCCATTTACTGAAAATCTCCATAAGTTTGTAAAAACAACTACATTTTAAACTTTTAAAAACACGTTTACAGGTCTATTTAATAGAAAATTAATCCTTGACTGACAAACATGAGTGGTTGCTATTTTGTTTTATTAATCGGAAAATCCCTTTGACCTTTAACATCTATAGTTCTTCATGAGTAAGATAATAATCATTTTATAAACATTCAGATCCTCCCTTGAGCTAGATTCATGATGTTAACTTGTTATTCTTGACCTTTAAATTGTAGAATCATATTTATAATACAATAATGATTTGGCTTCTCTCAAATAAAAGAACTGGTATAAACGAGTGTTTACATTGCGTTTTCCAGACAAGCATTTTCAGCATTTTAACAAGCAAAACAAGTATTCTGTTGTTTTATGATATTTGCGTTGCAGCTCGCGGAAAACAAGACAGCAGTGTTTACGTTATCGATATATGGTGAACAAAAACGAACCCGTGTTGAAATGTCACTGTCGCTCACTGTGTTATTAAACGAGTGGCAAAATTTGCATTTGTTTTTTGGTAACAAGAACAAGTAAGATTTGACGGCCGGATGTGAATAAATTTTAACACATATCAAAGTAGTACATTCTAAAGGCTTATTTACCGCAATGAACTACAATTACAATTTTTACTAAAACTATTGTGCCTAAGTTATCACATGTAATTTCCAATATATACACTTGGCGCATCTTGACACTGGGAACCCTTTTTACTTGAAGCAGCAGGAGTGGAGTGAAAGTCCTCAGGACACCACAACTGATACGCTAAGTTGTACTAAGTACTAGTCTGACATGTCAGCATTTTCCAACAGCTGTCAATATATATCTTAATTGCCATTTGTAAACAAAATACGCTTTTTGTTTGTAGAAATTTGTTTTTATATTGTTTGTTGTCCAAAATTATTGACAGTATGACAGCTCCAGCAATGGACTGGGCCATGGTTGAAGATATATTGCGCCAAGTGTAAGTATATTTCTAAAACCCTACTTCTATAACTTGCCTATATAATTATAAAGAATCATACTTAAAGTAGATCAAGTCAGGTTTCTCCTCGTATTATTGTCGTACAATACTTAATATATATGAGAATTGACTTAATAAAAAAATCTTAACGACTGTAACATTTAGCATTCAATAACAATTTATCGTTTATCTCAGTTTAATGACTATCTTGTATTTTAAAGAATCTGTACGTTGCAATGAGATACAAATTTAGAGGTGCAACGGTGCGACGATGATTATGCTTAATTTTTACGTGAATTGCAGTTTTTATGGCCATGTAAACTGTAAAACCAGCTGGCTAAGAGTTTGACCAAACAGTCAACGAGCGTAGGCGCCTCTTGAGCTGCAAACAGATTTATTGCTGCTTTGATCTGGTTGACCCGAGTTAGGTTCTTGCTTTACGTCTGCCCCGTTTTGTTGTCGCTTGTGACGGACTCTTACCGGGAAGGAAACGTGACTTGCAATATGCAATAGTTGTCTCCTTACATTTGCCAATAACTAGAAGCTATTGTCGACGAACGCAAAAAAAATAAATAAGAACTAAAGTTAAAACTCATTATATATTTTCAAATGTAAAGTGTCTCCTCATTTAGTTATATCACTAGAAAATTATAGATATTTTTACTATGGTTTATTAAGTGCCATGATATTAATATTGTATGTGTACTTAGTATCGAAGGGGCTACATTGTCTTTTTTACTAAAAAAATTCTCCTGTTTTGAGATTCGGGATTATTTTGATATATTTTAGTCAAGAGAGTATATAAATGTTTATTATATCGTTAACAAATATTTTATTTTATTGTTAACAGTTTTAGTTTACTGTCTTCTTATAAATTTACTATTTGGCTTGCATATGTGGGGTTCGATAAGAGTTTAGATCATAATATAATAATTATTATTAGTCTTTGTTTAATATTATATTTTATATCAAACCATTTTTTAAAAAGGTTTAAAGTGTACAATTGTGAACAATTGTTACTAAAAGTTTGTTCTTTTATTGAAAGAAAAAAACAACCTTTACCCATCATTGTGGAGACGTAGGGTATGTAAAATATTTCACAATACTTTATCTCTATCTCTTTTCCCTGACTGAAATAGTAACTCGTCCACTTTTCTCCAAAAACTCCTCAAACCACTAAACACCACATGTTTACGAGCAGCAAATCCTCTTTGTTTGTAAATACTTCCAGGAACACCCAGTTAACAGCTGTTTCTCTTCTTGCAGACTGCTCCTTCTTCCGTCAGCAGCAAAAACAAAGCACGAGTTCATGGTGAACTGACACAGCCTGGGCAATTACAGCGATTAGTCATCCACAAATTGTAATCGTCGAAGAACTAATCCCTGTCAGAATCAGATTGGAAACAGCGCGCATATTAAAGTTCTCTCTTTGTGCCGATGTCACGCGGCAGCAAGCGGAATACAAGACGTCACAAGCCTGTTTCATCCCCAATTGTTCGCAATAAAGGAAAATATTTGTCCCCTCGGCAGCTGGGGGCTAATGTGCTTACCGGGGGCGCAGCTCGGAGCGGGGACATTAGATAATGCGCATATAACATTCGGCCTACCATTGTCACCGGGATACTAATTCACTCGATGACAATTCCCGGTGGAAGGGCTCTAGCTGTTTGTAGATCGCCATCTTGCACCGACTGAGTGACAGCTGAATAACGCCCGAGCCCGCGACAAAGATCCATCCTCGGCGGAATAATTACCTCGGATGCCCCACTCGACTTATCCCGGCTAATCGGCGAAGAAAGGACTCCTCGAGCGCTAACAGGATTGCAGTACCTGGGGATGGATCAGCCCTCTCGAGACTAAGGCCGGGCTGGTGGCTAACAAGGCGTTGAAGACATTTGCATTCGAGGTGGCCGGACCCTTGTAACTTCCGGACAATTAGGTAAACCACTCGCGACTGGTCGGGCGTGCGGGCAAAGACCACCCTCTTTGCTTACTGTTCTGTTTGATTGTTGGGTGTATTGTTGTGAAATTAATCTTAACTGTGTAAGTGCTATAGTAAGATACTTATTATATTTTATCATTGTGAGAAATAAAGCTGTAAAATCTTGATTAATAAATTTCCATAATCTAAAAAACCACAAAAATATTTTGCATTGAAATATAATTATCGTTAATTCACCACATTTGGTTCTGTTCTAATTTATTAAAGCTATTTCTTGCAATTTTATACTTGTAAGAAATCCAGCTATAAAGTCTTGATCATATGTAAATTGCTATGATAAAAAATTTAAAAAAAATTTTGCATTGTGCTGAATTTTTTATTAATTTACCATACAATCGGTTCTGTTTTATTTTATTAATCAATGTAATTATACTCTTTTAATTACTTAAGTTATCAGCCACGACCTAAAGGTTACAACAATCTAAATGTTTTTTTATATTAATTGATTTGGAATAAATTTTTGAAAGTAACGAAGATATATTACCTATTTCAAAGGTCGACAACTTTGAAAAGAGCCTTCCGACAGTTGCATTTTTGACTGGCATTCTAAAACCCAAAAAAAACGTTTAAGAATGAACATTTAGGACGTAAGAGGAACCTAAATGCCAAATTTCAGGATTCTAGGTCTTACGGTTTGGGAAAAAAGACCTAGAGATCGATCGATAGAAGGCTCTTTTGTAAGTTGTCAACTAGAATAATAATTAATTACTTTCTGCTTAATTTCTCCTATATCGCATAATCTTGAAAAATAATTAAAACCTATTTGTTTCAAATTACTCCTTTAAATAGATAGTGAAATTAGATAGTGAAAAAGGGAGCATGCCAAATGTCCCAATTTCATTTGTCCCAAACTATGATAATATTGACATTTTCACTTGTCCCAATTTCAGTTGTCCCAATTACAATATTTTCACGTGTCCCAATTTCATTTGTCCCAAAAATCTTACGAAATATAGAAGGTATAAAAAAATGCATTTGTCCCAAATTCATATGTCCCAAATTATTTCAATAATAAAATTTGTCTAATGTCCCAATTTCATATGTCCGAAACTCTCTAAAATAACACTAAATTTTTAAAATTTCATATGTCCCAAACTTCATTAGTCCCAAAATTAGCTAAAATAAATATGAAATAACAAAAGTTTCATTTGTCCCAATTTCAGATGTCCCAAATGTAATTTTTTTAATAACGACCTGCATAGCAAATGTCCCACTTTCATATGTCCCAAAGTACAGTCTGTGCCAGGAGTGAGTGGGTGTAGCAAGTTTGCTGTCAGTGTTATGCAGGCACTTGACTAATACTGAAACATGTTAGACCCTTAATAGTTTTAGTTTAAAATATTAATTTAACACTTCAGCTATTAATTTGTGTATGATAAAACCACTGTTATGTTGAAAACTAACTAATGATGTTTAATTGTATCAATTTTATCATTAATTTATATATTGTTATTGCTTATATTTATTCAAACAATGTTAAATAATTTTATTTACTTTATTTATTTAATTATTAATCCATATATTAATTTGCAAGCGGTTTTCTTATCACAGTCAATACTCATCAACGGCTGGACGGATTTGAACGTTTGATGTGTCAAATAAAAGGAATATTTAAGTAGATTTGTTAATACGCCTCAGAATTTTAAAAAAGAGCTTCACTAAAGTAGAGAAAAGAGCTAAAGTTTTGGAACAGTGACACTATACATCAAAGTTTTACAAAGCTCAGTTTACTGTGTTGACAATTGGAAATATGGTAATGCTTTTAAAACATTCTACTGGTAAATCACAGATTGCTGCACTTTTAATTTATTTTTCGAAAAATGCGGTTTTTATTGACTTGTGAAAAACGATCGCGAGTATTTGCCGATCACTGATAAAAGGCAAATGTAAAGCTAGTTAAATCGTGGCAACGGACAAGAATGGTTGAAGAGAGGTAGAACGGATTATGTTTTTTATACATACATTGTCTTATTGAGGTGAATGTTGATAATATAATCGAGCGTTATGCCAAGGGAGGAAAAACTGGAAAAAGAAGGCTCGACTTAGGACTTATTGTTTTTTTTTTAATTTAAGTTTTCTGGAGAAAGTATTGTAAATAATAACTTTAAGGCTTGAACCTCTAAACAAGACTTTTTCCCTAATTACCTAAACAAGTATACGGTATATAAACTAATCCATTAAAAAACTGAAATTAAATGAAAATGAATTAATTTAAATTGAAAATTTAGCATGTTTCTGTCTCTAGATTGCCTAAAAACACGAGTTTTCAGTTCAAATTTTCGCCAATTTTCCGGGGGAGGGCCCCCCCAGATGTTACCCACGCAATCCTGCTTGCCCCCCCCCCCGAACTCATGCTCTGGATCCGCCACTGCATCCTACCAAGTTTGCTGTAGTCGAAATTCATTGAATGTAAACCGTACAATATGATAATCTCGTAAGTAATCTTACAGTTTACATAAAAGATGATGTGGAAGCAATCTCGACTAGCTATGAGGAATCTGAACGTATGTAGCGTCGGAATTTTTTCAATGATTTATATTCGAATTCAGCTGAGGGAGCTATTTATTAATGCCAGAGTGATTTGTGAATATACAGGCTCAAAGTTGTGGATGTTGAAGACCACGACAGGAGTGTAAATATGGTGTTTGAAACTAGAGTGCCAAGACACAATATTCCCTCCAAGAACCTGGACAGATCACAGAAATGAAGCTTGAAGATTCCAACTTGAAGACTTACAGATTATGGGTTTGTTTTATAATGTTACAAAACCCAATATAAACCAAAAAAGTCCCGTTATTCTCTCAAGTAAACGGACACGAACAAACTGCAGACTGAGTGGAAATGTTTAGTTAGAATACAACTGAGGAATGTATTATTGTCCCCAGGGTTCTAGAAAGCAATATGAACACCAGATTTAAATCTGGGATCGGGCGAAAAAAGTGGCGAGGGAATGCAAGATGAGGCAAGAAACTGAAGCTAACACCAATAGGAGGTTAAAAGTAAAGGTTAACATCATTAGGACAGTAGATTTCACCAACATTTGCGATAGTGATTTCCTCGGTAGCATGGAATCACTTAGCTATCACCCAAAACTCATTCGTGTAGTTGTGATCGTATAAAATTGCTGTGAAAAAACTATCAAACTGGGAGCTTAAGCCGACATTTAGGATTTCACTGATTAATTCTCAAAGGGAGGAATAGATTTTGATAAATTTCATACACTCGTCGATCTACACCGATACCGAGTTTTAAACTTTTCACAGAAGCTATAAATACAACATCAAATGTTCGTGCATATTTGATGATATTTTCCTGTAGAGCAGGGAACTATTTAAGAAGTTTCCTTCATTGACGCATAAATAAATTCATCGGTGGTTTTCATTGCGTGAATGGCCAGAAAAGATTTTACCGAAGCTAATTAAATTTTATCTCTAAAAAGCGAGAAGGCGACTTACAGGAAAACCATTTTCTTATATTATTTATAGTCGTTATTAAATAAAACGTTTTGACGCCCAAAACTTAAACAGCTGGTTTAAAATGCACCGGGTATTTGCATTTAACCCGGTAGAACTCGAGGTTGGTCTTGGGTGATACTGAAACACGGAGTAACTTCACATATAATATGTTACGACGATAATAAACAACAAATAATGTTATTATATATATAAAATTTGCCTTAGTAAGAGATTTTAAGAGATTTTAATCAATTATTTTTAAAAGGCGAAGACACGAATTGAAGATTTTGCAGGAATAGTGTTACAATATCAATAGACTATGACCATTTTGACACAAGCACGTTAAAAAAAGCTAAATATGCTTTAATTAAAATTTGACGAGGAAATAGGCGATGCAAATGGTTGTAATAAGACAACATAAACGTAAGGATTTAGATATAAGTTATCAAGTTATTTCATACAAAGATAATAGAGTAAATAGAAAAAAATACACCGGGTTAAAAGCTGGCTTAAAGCAGCATTTAGACATATAAATTGATTAATTGCTATGGGGCGTTCCTCATTTCCAACCCACGACGGTCTTAGACACCTAAGTGCATGAAAAGTGCACAAGGGTGAGAACTACGGTAAAATGTCTCTGGACTAAAATTATTCCCCGCATTTTTTTAAAATTTTTGAGACGGTATAATTTTTTATCTAGCACTAAAATTAAGTAAGAGTTAGAATATCTTAAGTTTTTCCGACTTTTTCCGCATAGGGGCTAAACTAAACATATTTTAAGTCTAAAAATGAGCCCATTCGACTGGAAAAGTGCAAAAACATACATTTAGACATATAAATTGATTAATTGCTATGGGGCGTTCCTCATTTCCAACCCACGACGGTCTTAGACACTTAAGTGCATGAAAAGTAAGAATTACGGTAAAATGTCTCTGGACTAAAATTGTTCCCCGCATTTTTTTAAATTTTTTGAGACGGTAATATTTTATCTAGCATTAAAATTAACTAAGAGTAAGAATATCTTTAGTTTTTCCGACTTTTTGTGCATAGGGGCTAAACTAAACTTATTTTAAGTCTAAAAATGAGCCCATTTGACTGGAAAAGTGCAAAAACATACATTTAGACATATAAATTGATTAATTGCTTTGGGGCGTTCCTCATTTCCAACCTACGGCAGTCTTAGACACTTAAGTGCATGAAAAGTGCACAAGGGTGAGAATTACGGTAAAATGTCCTGGCCGCCTTTTAGGGCTCTGAGACGTATATATATACACTGACCTCCTAACCCTGCAATATATCCTGGCCGCCTTTTAGGGCTCTGAGACGTATATAAGTGTTTTTTAATTGTTGAAGAAGAAGTTTCAAACTGATATATATAGGTGCGGAAACATTAAAAGAAACGTGTACAACAAAAAAATATCCATAGAGGATATAGTTTAAGAATATATATGGGGGGTCCCCCTGGCCGCCTCTCCTGGGGTATATACAAGTGGCCGCCTTACCCTGCACGTTTGTGAATATATATTCACATATATGTGTGTGTCTGTCAGCACGATAGCGGCCGTAAATATGGTCTGATCATAATGAAATTTGGTACAGACATGTAAAGTGGTAATCAATTGGACGAGTTCGTAAACCAGCCCGATTGGACCACTGGGAGGAGGGGTAAAGGGGGATAAACCCCGCAAAAAATAGGTTTTTTGAGTTTTTCACATATAACAAAAAAATTAATCAAATTTTGGCCAGCACCATTAAATTTAGCTCGAAAAACAAACAATTAAGTATTTTGAATTATTGCTCCATGACCATTGGTTACCGAGATATTGAAAGTGGTAAACACAGTACGTTGTCCCTGTCCCTATGTTAACCTTATGGGGAATAAGTAAAATCATATCTCTCGCTTATTACTGAACATATCTTAATAAAACTTGGTTTGTGGCTTCATCTAGATGAGATATAATGTATTTTAGTCTAAAACCCCCAAAATTTCCATTTATGAGGCAGCAAACCTGCATACTCATTCCCCATGTTATCCTTATGGGAAATAAAATAAATGCTATATCTTCCTTATTTTTGACATATCTTGATAAAACTTGATATATGGTTTCTCCTAGTTCTGATCTACTAAACATTGAATTAAAACCACCCAGTTTTAATGGACCTGTTGCAGCAAACCTGCATACTCATTCTCCATGTTATTCTTATGGAACTAAGAAAAACATGTGAAATCGCATTATGTTGTATTAAAGTATGTTTTTTTACATTTGAAATTCGCTGAGTATGCAGGTCAGCTGCAACGGGGGTTTTCTTAGATTATCAAAGAGAAGTTACAAGAAATTACTTACAGTATAGAAAAGAGTAAAGTGTTTAAGTATTATCGCAATTGAAGCTGAGGAGACGCCTGCTATCTTTTCAGCTGCGTTCCCAGGCCAGTTCTTAGAAGCAGACAATTAAAATAATTCTTATCTTAACTTTCGTATTTCTTATTTCTTGCCTACCTTTTTACATAAAATTAGATTATTTACAACCACTGTTTGTAGTTCTCGTTGGGCTCTTCACCAGAGTAACAACGTGCGTTTTATTGTGTGGCATATTTATTTAGAGTTAATGAAGGCAAAATAAATAATATTGACCGAGAGGTCGACGAGATAGGCAAGTTATAGCAAGTTTCTGGTTACTGTGGGCAAGAGCCAATCCTATCTTTATTCACACGTCCATGCAGAGCCGCCACGAGCTGGGGGGGGGGGGCTACGGGGACAGTTTGCCCCAGGCCCACGGCTCCCAGGGGGCCCCTGAGAGGCCCCGGCCACGCGGGAATTATATTTTTCTGTATAAATCCCGGAACCCCATCACTGCAGCGGGCAGTTGAAAAATTTATTAAGAAAAAAATCTTCCGGGCTACCTTTCAGTCAGTCAGTGGATATTATTCGGAGAAATATTTCTTTAGTTTTATTTTGTTTGGCACTTGGCATCACTAACTTATTCGGTCCTTATACTCCTTATACTCACGACGCGGTACAATTCTGGTCCGGTGCCGTGACGTACAAATGTACATGTAGAAGGCTGTGAAAAACGTAAACATAGTTTTGACAGTTCAACAAAAACACTTTATTTAGTAATTTCAGCTGAGGTTTAGCAGACAATATGATGAGTTTAGATGAGTTTACAGTTTTTGCCGCCCGCCCTATTCAGTCTGCTCTACTTTAGTGAACATAAGTATGTTTTCTCTGGCTTATAAATTTTTGCCAGATGAAAGCACGTAAACGAACATTGCTAATATGTTATACTTTAGCCCAGTCATTTAACACCTTGAAAAAGAAGAAATAAATCTTATGTTTCTGGAACTTGATTTAAAATGTCCTCATAGGTGCGTATTTAACAGAGACACAGATGAAGTATTCTATCAAATCTATGTTACACTTATTGATACACGGTTAACCGTGTATGTGTTGAGACAGAATGCGTCTAAACAAGCAGTAGTTCGCCCAGATTCCTATTTTTATACAGAGAGCAGCACTATCTCCCTTATCACCGTCACGTCCCATTGATAACAGCAACAGCACTCCACGACATCAGCTGTTGACGATTTCTTTTTGCTAAAAAACATACTTTAAACGCTCTAAAAATGTATAGAGCATGACCATACAATAAATTACTCTATTTTTATAAATACGTAATTCAAACGTTACTAAAACTTCGAGCTATTAGAGCTAATATATAGCCGCGCCGACTTGAAATACGTGAGTTTGGATATTACAAAATTTGACTTAAAAATTATTTCATCCATTTTAGAGCATTTAGAGTCGGGTTTTTTACCAAAAAGAAATTATTTCAAACTTTTCAGTTGATATTTTTGTCTTCTATGTTTGATTTTGATTAATTCATTAACAGTTGTAGTGTATCATTATAATACTCCACTCCAGTTCACTTTGCTGTTGACTTGAATCACCTAAAATATTACTGAACTGTTCTTCTGTTATTGCTTAGCTCATTTCTTGATGGACATGTTAAAACAGTCTATTTTTACCACGAAGTCCCAGTAAATTGGCAATGTATATTGTACAAATTATAATTGGTTATAGTCTACAGCTATTACTTATGCGCTATATGAATATGGCCACCTCTTTGAAAAAAATCTCATTTAATAAGGGATTTTTGGAACCAAATCAGGCCTATGTATGGGCCTGACAAAGTCGAACCCAAACACAACACGATGAGCCTGTGTTGTAATTGACTTTACAGGCAAAGTCAATGTACTCAATCGGTTCGTAATGTTCACATTTTACGTATATTGAGATACATTTTACCAAACGGATGCAATAATTGATTGGTGAAATAAGCGAGTTTCACAAATTGATTAAACCGACAAAAGTGCAAAAATGCAACAATGAATTATTGCAATTAAATATAATAACTTATAACCACTCCCGATCCAATCGATAGCTCACCATCGACGCTGATGTACAATAATGATGAATGTTTAGATTATTTGTAATCGAATGAAGATTGCTCAATTATTTACCTCGAATCAAAAGTATCATCAACAATGATTCTTTTGGTCCTGGCAAAATAATGATCATCAAATCATATGTTATTATCCAAGGACTAAAAAGAACAACTTTTGAATCCCAACACAGGTGTCAAAAGCTGCTGTTTTTGAAGCAGTATGACGAAAAAATATTTTCAAAATACACATAAAACCTGCACTTATAGGGCCGATAACCTTAACACGTTCCCTCCCACAGCCAAAGCAGCACCATGTACCCGGCACTGTGACGGCCGGTAGTCGTAGTCTACGTGTTAATTTAGGTACAACCCGCATTTACATCGGTCCAGTAGAACGGCCAGGGTCGCTGTCATTAGTTTTACAAACGTTTTTTAGTATATAACTTTCCCACAAAATATGCCGATATGGGGTCGTCTCGAGCGTTTTCTTCGAGTCAACGGGACAAGTCGCTAAAAAACGGGACTGTCCCATTCAAAACGGGAAGTGTGGTCACCTTACTATCCAATAAATAGGTGGCCGTGGTTGACAGAAAAGCACTCTGTAGATAGCCTACCAAGGCCAAGACCAGATGGTGTTTGTATACTCCAGGATGTTCTTGTTCTACAGTTTTAGCGATTGGATTTAAATTATATATTTAAAACCATTTATTTGTCGTCTAACAAAATGTGTCTTCTTCAAAACGTGTCAGCGCAGTTACAATTCATCTACTACTATTATCTGAGAAAACTTAATGCCTGCAAAAAACAAGCGGCAAACGCGCTACACCTACGTACTCCTGGCACTGACTGTACTTTGGGACATATGGCATTGGGACGTATGGCAATACAGATTTATATTAAATAAAATGTGTTGGGACATCTGAGATTGGGACAAATGATACTCTTGATATTTAATATTTATTGTAACTTATTTTGGGACAAATAAAGTTTGGGACAAAGGAAAATTTAAAAAATGTTACGTTTTTTAAACAGTTTGGGACAAATGAAATTGGGACATCTGACAAATTTTATTATTAAAATAATTTGGGACATATGATTTTGGGACAGATGAAAATTACAACTGAAGAGTAATTTTGGGACAAATGAAATTGGGACACATGACAATTCTTATGTTATAAGAATTTTGGGACAAATGAAACGTGGGACAAATGAAAATGTTAATATTTTCATAGTTTGGGACATATGAAATTGGGACATTTGCAACGTACCCGTGAAAAATAGCATTCAAATAAATGTCGCTCACTCTTGGTCCAATTTATTTAATATAGTTGTGGAATGCACTTTAAACCATTGAAACCTGAAAAAAACCTTAAACTAATCTTAAACTAATTCATTTAAACTAATCTTAAACCGCAAAATTGAGGCTTTAATTTATCACCACGAACTAGCAGTCACCAGTGACTTCGGTCGCCTAAAGAATTGATTAGTCATTGAGAAAGAATTATTTTAGTACAGCGGAGAATTGAACAAATTAAATTCAGTTGCCTAAAGAATTGATTAGTTATGAGAAAGGAACATTTTACTACAGACTAAAGCGGAAAATTGAACCCAGTACCATCACTGGGTTCATACCGTTATTGAGCCAGAGCCCCCTTTTTATCGAGTGACTAGGCCCTACTGTTCCTCTCATAAGGCCAGATTTGATACAGTTTCAATATAAAAAGTTGTTTTATAGCTCATACGAAGGAGGCAAAAATTTTCTAGCGATTTCAGTGAGTTTAACTTTGATATAAAGCTTATAAGTTAACCGTAAAATTATCGCACAAATTTAGATTTTGTTATTTTGTTTATATTTTTGCTTATTATCAATATTGTGCTCAATGGAATCGATAAGTAATTATGTGCTTTTTTACTAAAATTAACTAAATAACAATAACATCGGTTGAGCAGTTGAGTCAGTACCAAATTTCAAAGTGAACATTGGCCTTATGGGAGGAGCGGTATTTTTTGTGATTGGAACCACCTCCCCATTTTGGGTGCTTGGGAAACATCGGGATAAAAAACTGGTTGAGAACGTTACACACTCTTCACTCTTCAAAAGTTCACTTAGCTTGTTTTTCTAAATAACTTGAAAATTATGATAAACAAAACTTTATCGGACAAAAGGTACAACATTTACAATTGCTAACATTTTGTATAACATTTAATTCCACTCTAAAAAGTTTCAAACAGATTGAAAACCTCATCACTTTTGGGCTCTTATATAAATGAAAATCCATGCAGTTATAGGCCGTTTTCCGGAACTTCAGCCCCGACAACTACCTAGAATTCTGAAACCCATTCACGGTGGATGCTTACACCATAGAATAAATAATCATAATTACATCATAGAATAAATAATCATTATTTATTCTATGCTTACACCCTAAAATGAACGACCATAAGCAACATCTAAGGTTCTAGGATTAGTAGTTTTGTCTGTACAATGAAGCATGAGGGAGTGGGCGAAAATTTACTAATTAGATTGTCGTTTAGTATTTTATTTTTGAATAAAATAAAAAAGAGACCCAACAATTTACAGTTTTTCAACTTGTTCCAATTTAGTTCCTTGCATTCCTTGTGTTGTGAACTGGCAGCGTCAACGTGACACCACAGTTTTCAGTTGTGTCGAGGCAGAAGGATTAATCCGTCAGATGAGGCGTGGACAGCCGGCGGTGATGGGTGGCCCCATCGCTCATCCGCACGTTCATAGGATGTTCCACAAGCGACTCCACACGTACAGGGTGTCCCACAAGCGACTCCACACGTATACAGGGTGTTCCACAATCGACTCCACACGTACAGGGTGTTCCACAAGCGACTCCACACGTACAGGGTGTTCCACAGCGGCGGGGGTGAACGGATCGCTCCGCAGTCGCAGACACGCACCTCATCGCTCTCTGTCTCGTAGACATGGAAACCACGTTAGGACGGATGGGAGTTATTAATTGTCAAAAGGGTGTGTGGCTCCACGGATTAGACGCTTGTCGACGGAATTATTGAGGATGAAAAAGGTTGACAGGGGAATCCTCATTGTGAAAGAGCAACTATCAGTTTTATTTTATGTCTTGACATTTGACAAAGTGTGAAAGATGAGTTACATTTCGAGTCCAGACTGAAAACAGCGGTATAATTAATTGCATGGTTAAATAAGGTAGACAAATTGGCTGGCAATAAATTGTGTTATTGCTTTCTCGTAATAACTTCAGTTGCGGAACTCGTGGTACCGGTAAAACAGCTGTAAATTCATCAGCTGTTTATTCATCTAACGGTTCAGTAACGTTTTACAGCACTAGCCTTTATACCATTATTAGCAACCATATTTTCTCAAATGTCGGATTTTCTTTAAATCGATTAAGGTGAACTATTTTCAGGGCTCGTGGGCTTTTTAAAGCTAAAAAAACCGCCGTTAACTGTAAACCAAAAGGTATTATTATATTTATTAAAGCAGACAATTTTTAAAAGCTAGACATAGTACAACGGCTGTACTCAGGACCTAAAAGCTTTCAATAAAAAAATAATCTCCCCCATTGTACCATTAACCCTCGTCAAACTCTTAAATAATTATTCTAAACACCGATTCTATATTATTGTGATTAAAATTAATTTGCTGCTTTATTGGTTGCATTTCCGTAATGTCATATAACAATTAAATTATCTATCTACACAGAATATAACAGAGAAAATAACAGCAGTTGGGAGCGTTTCACAAATAATCAACGATGAATTCAGATCCCCACATTTAAGCAAATCATGATAAAACTGTCTACAATTTAAAAAATAACATACTCAACTTGGAAATCGCGACCTACGCAACAGGTAGTTATTTTAAGTATGAATAAGAGATGAGTGTAGGATGATGTGGCGCGATTAGTACTCTTGTTTTTTACTGACTAAGGCCAACATGAACCTTAGACAGGACTACTAATTAATAGCCCAACAGCCAATGGCAACTAGGGGACCTTCAGTTTAACGTAGGATCCACAATTTGGTCAACTTCAGTTATAGGAACCGGTCCAGTTATGATTCGTCTTGTGTATGAACATGGTATTCACTAATGTGTATGTTAATCTCCACTAGAGAATACCGCATTGGCAAGCCATCACTTATAACTATCCATAATGCGTGCCCTCCAAGTTGCTGGATTATAGTACACTCAACCGTCCGTCCCAGGCTTACTTAAATGTGAGTAATCCGTAATTGCGTGTCATATTATTGAAAGATTTGGATCTACTCGTTTTGTAGATTTTAGATCTAATAGTTTACTTACATTTGAGAAGAATATGATGGACAACTGATAAAATGGTAACATCGCAGTATATTAAGTATTATGATAATGATATTATTATTAAGTCATTATAATAATTAATAATTGTTATAATTATTAATAATTATTATGATATTAAGTATTATTTTCGAAGCTTGCAATGATAATACGCTAAATGCAGTTCGTGTTTACAGGTGGAATGTTTCGTATTTAATGTGATTGTTTGTCAAGCGGACTTGTAAGAAATGTACTCATATCCTTTATCGTGTAGTACATATATCCTCAATAGAGGTGATCAATATTTTTGTCTTTTAAACGTTTCTTCCTGTAACATGCCATTACCTTTGATTCTCTATACGAACATAAAGGAAAGATTATCCCATCAAAATACCCAACCCTCTCTATGCTCACCGCAGCTGCTGCTACTTTCCTAAAGCGAAAATCCGAACAGATTTCGAGCCTAGGGCCCGCCGGCAGGGCAGCGGCAGCGGTAGAGGCAGTGACAGTGACAGTGACAGTGGCAGCGGCAGCGGCAGCGGTAGAGGCAGTGACAGTGACAGTGGCAGCGTGGCAGCGGCAGTGGCAGGTAGCGGCAGTGACAGTGACAGTGGCAGAGGCAGCGGCAGCGGTAGAGGCAGTGACAGTGACAGTGGAAGCGGCAGCGGCAGCGGCAGCGGTAGAGGCAGTGACAGTGACAGTGGAAGCGGCAGCGGCAGCGGCAGCGGTAGAGGCAGTGACAGTGACAGTGGCAGCGTGGCAGCGGCAGTGGCAGGTAGCGGCAGTGACAGTGACAGTGGCAGCGGCAGCGGCAGCGGTAGAGGCAGTGACAGTGACAGTGGAAGCGGCAGCGGCAGCGGCAGCGGTAGAGGCAGTGACAGTGACAGTGGCAGCGTGGCAGCGGCAGTGGCAGGTAGCGGCAGTGACAGTGACAGTGTCAGCGGCAGCGGCAGCGGCAGCGGCAGGTAGCGGCAGTGACAGTGACAGTGACAGTGACAGTGGCAGCGTGGCAGCGGCAGTGGCAGGTAGCGGCAGTGACAGTGGCAGCGGCAGCGGCAGCGGCAGCGGTAGAGGCAGTGACAGTGACAGTGGAAGCGGCAGCGGCAGCGGCAGCGGTAGAGGCAGTGACAGTGACAGTGGCAGCGGCAGCGGCAGCGGTAGAGGCAGTGACAGTGACAGTGGCAGCGTGGCAGCGGCAGTGGCAGATAGCGGCAGTGACAGTGATAGTGGCAGCGGCAGCGGCAGTGGTAGAGGCAGTGACAGTGACAGTGGAAGCGGCAGCGGCAGCGGTAGAGGCAGTGACAGTGACAGTGGCAGCGTGGCAGCGGCAGTGGCAGGTAGAGGCAGTGACAGTGACAGTGGCAGCGGCAGCGGCAGCGGTAGAGGCAGTGACAGTGACAGCGGCAGCGTGGCAGCGGCAGTGGCAGGTAGCGGCAGTGACAGTGACAGTGGCAGCGGCAGCGGCAGCGGTAGAGGCAGTGACAGTGACAGTGGAAGCGGCAGCGGCAGCGGCAGCGGTAGAGGCAGTGACAGTGACAGTGGCAGCGGCAGCGGCAGCGGTAGAGGCAGTGACAGTGACAGTGGCAGCGTGGCAGCGGCAGTGGCAGATAGCGGCAGTGACAGTGATAGTGGCAGCGGCAGCGGCAGTGGTAGAGGCAGTGACAGTGACAGTGGAAGCGGCAGCGGCAGCGGTAGAGGCAGTGACAGTGACAGTGGCAGCGTGGCAGCGGCAGTGGCAGGTAGAGGCAGTGACAGTGACAGTGGAAGCGGCAGCGGCAGCGGCAGCGGTAGAGGCAGTGACAATGACAGTGGCAGCGTGGCAGCGGCAGTGGCAGGTAGCGGCAGTGACAGTGACAGTGTCAGCGGCAGCGGCAGCGGCAGCGGCAGGTAGCGGCAGTGACAGTGACAGTGACAGTGACAGTGGCAGCGTGGCAGCGGCAGTGGCAGGTAGCGGCAGTGACAGTGACAGTGGCAGCGGCAGCGGCAGCGGTAGAGGCAGTGACAGTGACAGTGGAAGCGGCAGCGGCAGCGGCAGCGGTAGAGGCAGTGACAGTGACAGTGGCAGCGGCAGCGGTAGCGGTAGAGGCAGTGACAGTGACAGTGGCAGCGTGGCAGCGGCATTGGCAGATAGCGGCAGTGACAGTGATAGTGGCAGCGGCAGCGGCAGTGGTAGAGGCAGTGACAGTGACAGTGGAAGCGGCAGCGGCAGCGGTAGAGGCAGTGACAGTGACAGTGGCAGCGTGGCAGCGGCAGTGGCAGGTAGAGACAGTGACAGTGACAGTGGCAGCGGCAGCGGCAGCGGTAGAGGCAGTGACAGTGACAGCGGCAGCGGCAGCGGCAGCGGCAGCGGTAGAGGCTGCGGCAGCGGTAGAGGCAGCGGTAGAGGCAGTGACAGTGACAGTGGCAGCGGCAGCGGCAGCGGTAGAGGCAGTGACAGTGACAGTGGCAGCGGCAGCGGTAGAGGCAGCGGCAGCGGTAGAGGCAGTGACAGTGACAGTGGCAGCGGCAGCGGCAGCGGTAGAGGCAGTGACAGTGGCAGTGGCAGCGGCAGCGGTAGAGGCAGCGGCAGCGGTAGAGGCAGTGACAGTGACAGTGGCAGCGGCAGCGGCAGCGGTAGAGGCAGTGACAGTGACAGTGGCAGCGGCAGCGGTAGAGGCAGCGGTAGAGGCAGTGACAGTGACAGTGGCATAGCGGCAGCGGCAGCGGCAGCGGCAGCGGCAGCGGCAGCGGCAGCGGTAGAGGCAGTGACAGTGACAGTGGCAGCGGCAGCGGCAGCGCGCTCGAGCGGCGAGCGTGCGGCAAGGAACACGTGTACGACAAACAAATACATATTCAGATGAGGGGAGGAGATGTTCATAAACACATTGAGGAACAATGGTAACGGTGGAACATTGCTCCAATTCACATCCAGAACAAACTCTGGGTCGTGAACCGGCGGGGAGCAGTTCATAAATAATTAATACGACGCTTTCCGGACCGATACAGCGCGACGTCGCGGCTTCCATCGCGAGGGAGAGATTTATACGCAAAATATACACAAACAATGCCAACAGGGTAAAGAGGCACGGACGTACGCGGAATGTGAACGCGCGTTGATAACTTCATTTTTGCATGCGCTCTCGTATATGTATGCCGCGTCTGTGGCCCTGTTTCTTGAATTTATGGTGCTTGAATTTATGGTGTGTCCCGCTCACGTGAAAGGCTACCTAGGCAGGTCGCTGTGTAGCATGGGAGCTTGTACCAGTGAAGGATGGGGGAAAGGTGCAAGAGGTTGTGTAAGTCTGCAGGAAGTCGTGTGATAGTGAACAAAGAGTGTGAACTGCAAGTCTTACGCAAGAATAATATTTTAGATTTCCGGTGTCCTTTTGTTGCTAAACGTAAACCTATTTGCTTTTTTTAATCACAAGAACGCGTCATTTGAGATTTTTTTTGTAACCGGTTAATGCGGTACCGACAGAAAACGTTATCTACAATGTAATCAACCAATTCTTGTTCGTTGTAAGTAAATTTGATGTTAAGTCTTTCCTTGTTTGCATTATGCAGTTTTATTGTAGCATATTAAGTTGAGATTTCTTATATGTATGATTTAAAAACAATACAGCTTGGCACATTTTTCTTTCCTTTTCAACAAATGTTTATATTGTAGGGACCCCGTTCGGGCTTAGCCTTGGGGCAACCCGTTTATTCACCTTTAATGTTATTAATATATTGTTCAAATAGTATTTTATGCATGATTATATGTTTTTTGTGATATGTTATGTAAGAAACATAAGAAGTTTTCTGTATCAGCAATGAAATTGTATTTATGTATGCATTTTGGTGAATAAAAAATCTATTTATATATTTATTTATTTAATTCGTTCTGTATTGTAATGTGTTTTCTGGAAGGTTATCGAAAGACTGCTAAATGTTACATATTTGAATTGTTTGGTGGAATTTAAAAGAAAAAACCTTTAAGCACAAGAGGATTTTTTCAATAAGATAAAATTCAGTTGTAGGAGAGGCATGTAGTGAGGACTTAACTGCCATTTTACCGCCCTTTGATGAGCCTCTGCGAATGTTCATAACCATAAGGAACATATCTGCTCGACGTGTTCTTTTGATACGAATATCACATGGTTAATTCATCACTTACTTAAACGTTAACACTATAATTCTCAACGATAAAATTTTCACTATTACTGGGAGGACGAATATAAAGCGGGGTGCAAAAACTGTATCTAATTGTCTGCTAAGCCTAAGCCGAAATGATTAAGTTAAATATTTTTCTTCGACTGTCAAAACTTTGTTTGCGTTTTTCAGGGCCTTTGTGCATGTAAATTTGTGTTTACTTTAACAATTTATGACTAACCACCCAGACAAATGATAAACAATAATTTCGCTTTCTGCACACTCACTCACCTGCCGTCGGTGCCCCCGACAATAAGTAATCTCTCTTTAGTAGCCATACGAGGTCCACCATCACAATGCATTTCCTCTAACAATTCTTGACTATTCTCCACGCTCGTTCTTCCTGTACAAGAGCGCTTATGAATTTTCTTATGAATTTTTATGGAGGAGGGAAAGTACGGCGTAAGGCAAGACGGCGAGGCAGGGCAGCAGAGCCATAACGCCAGGTACCGTAGCGGCGCATAAACAGCGCGGTATGACGGCGCGTTACCGTAAAACCGGGCTGTTTATTTGCGTTAGTTGCGTGCGCATTAAATGTAAGACCTCTCGGTGTTATCGGGTACAGCACTGCGCAGCTTTCCTGGACCTACAATGAATGCTACGGCGCGGCGCAGCATGAATAATACACTGTGATCATCCATCGAGTAGTCTACCTGTTACAAGTGACTCTGGTGTAAAGCCAGATTTAATAGTCAACTTGGATTCCTTTAAGTGGTTTAATTAAATTAAAAATCCATTCAATATTGTAATTATTATTATTTTATACTTTTAACTTTTAAGATGAACTGAGGGGAAAATTGTAAATAATGTATGAGCATGGTAGGATTAAATTCTATGTTTTAATGTACATAGAGGAGTATATTTAGAGTTCATCGCAAAAAAAATATATTATTACATTCCAAAGTTCCACTTACTCTGTTGAGAATGTTAACCACTCAATTGTAAGAAATGCAGGCCTAATTATTAATATCTAAATATAAGACTATCATAAAGTTACTAAATGAGTAATTATAATAATAGTAGACTAAGAGTAAATTGGAATTATTTGTAAGTTGGAATTATTTGTAAAGTTAGAGGTGATTAAAATATATTGATTCCAGAAACAGCTTGCTCGATAGCTGGACCACCCATCACTGAACATGGCTTGTGGGAATAGTAATGAACGATCAGTTCAATAAATTTAATATAACATTAATGTAATATTTATTGAAGCTCTTTCTTTCTATCATCTAGTCGGTTTAATGTGAAACATAAATAAGTAATTTGTAACAAACACCAAACATTTGCAAAACTGTCAACTTTAATAAACAAGGAGATGAAAACAAAGGGCAATTCGACTCGGTAGCAGCCCGGTTACATTATTTGGACATAACACAACAAGCGTGGTGGTTGAGTAATTCGGATAACATGGAGTAGGTGTCTCGACGGGCGCGGCGTGCTGAACAATGGCCTGTAGATACTCCAGGGCAGCCCACAGTCATATCAACCAAATCCAACAAATCTATTGTCTCCTCAATCTAATGAACTGTTTTGCAAGGGCGTGTCTCATTTAAGAGAAATCCGACACTAATTTGCTATGTAGTTTTGTTTTAATGTGGCCGTCTTAGGTCGTAGGGGTTATCAGTAGCTCTGAGTATACTGTATATTTTTGTTTAACCGGTTTTTTATTTATTTATATACATGTTGTTTCCATCTGGTGCTTATATTTAAAATATAACAAACCATAATTAAATATTGTGCTCGAGTACTATTTCAGGAGGAAAATGGTCTATCAAATTTTGAAAAACTTTCACAAATAAATATTGTTAGTTCTACGGTAACTTTCAAATCACATGGCTAGTTAATACATTTAAAATCAAAATAGTTAAAGTCATTATTCATTTATCTATGTTAATTAAGTTAAAGTTCCCTGCATTCAAAGTTCTAACGTGGCCATTTGCTATTCAGGTTCGTTATAGATTTTCTCTTTAGACGACAATAGAAAATATCCAAAGTATCAAAGTAAGGCAGCTAAAAAAACAACACTTATTCAGCCTGTTGTCTGCTGTTTCCCATGAAACATTTTCTATTCCCATTCAAATCCTCTGTTACCAACTGTATCCCGCTTCTCTCTGTTATTCCGTTAAAACACCGCCACAATGCCGGGGAAACAACACGCATGACGCGTCATTGTCCAAAGGCCTGTAAACCTTTGTCGGCCGACACTTGTGATATTAGAGGTCTGTGGAGTTGTCATCGCGTGTATTTGCTGCGACGCTAATGACCCCATTCATGAGCCCTCGTCACTTCCGATGTTCGTCACTTTCACGGCTCTGTCCTGCCCGGTCGCTTCACGGACAGCTGGTCCGTACCGCTTGATTGGTTGTTTTAGGCCCGCCGCTGGCGCCGCCGCCGCCGCCGCGCTGGGGCCCGGTTTTGTTGATTTTCGGCCCGGGTGGCAGGGCTCGGGCACACGTGGTTTCGGGATGTTTATTTGGTTTATAATTCTAAAAGCCCGGGCAGGACTTGAAAGGCTTTTGTCAGTTTATAGAAAAATGTTTATGGGATGAAATGCAGGGTTTTTGGAATTTGGAAAAGAAAAGAGTTGGAAAGTAACGTCGACTATAAACTTGAAATATAAATTTTCCTACTTAAAGAAAATTGTTTGATATATATAAATAAACATTAAATTAACTGAAATAATAAAAAGTACAAATGTATTGCCAACTATTTGATGCACATACAATTTATACACAAGTGTAATCGCACAGCAAAGCACTATAATATAAGTACACTAGCAATAATCTCGAACTTTCCGCACTCAATAGAAGGTATTTTAGTTACGTGGTTTTAACGTGGTTGAAGAGTGTTTGCGAGAGGAAGCGGGGCGTTAAAGTTTCGGTCAAAACCGTTTTTACCGATTAATTCACGTTCAAGATCAGCAGATTAATGATCTGATCTTGAACTTGAATGAGATACTTTATGTGTTGTCAATTTTTCGTAATTTTTGCCCTTTACATTAACTGCCTAGTTTATCTTATAGTTGTCATGCTATTTTTTTCTTACTATATCAAGATTAGCGCTATTAACTATCGTTTACAGTATTGGTTTTCGCATCCTAGGGTATAACAAATATTTGCATGAGTCAAATTCGTCGACAGAAAAAGGGCGTTTGAAAAGTGTGGTAAGAGTTTAGAGTTCAAACATCAGTGAAGAGGCACATATTGATTTGCTCAAAATTAAAACCCTAATACAAATGCATTTGGAAATATTTCTAGAACAGTTAATGTTATTCCAACCCGTCAACCCCGACTGCCGATACTGCACAGGACCGCTCCAACCCCAGTGCCGGAAGTGACTCGCCCTCCCAGCGAGTAGGCGGGCAGAACACATATCCTGCAAGGTCCTGGTCCTGTACGTCCTGCATGATCGTATCACTTGTACCGCGGTAACGAACGCATAAATACCGCCTCCGCGCACCCGAATGCAAAATACGAGCGACGGTCACAGCGGACCCGGTGGCCTTGAGAACAATTGAGCGAATGAAGATATCACCGATATTAGCCGGGACCCCATGCGAAGAATCGGCGGGCTGCTCCCCGCTCGCCGTCGAGGTCTATACGAGAGCTGATTTATTCCCTCGATTTCGGCTCGGGTGGGGGATCCGTCCGCACTGCCGGTTATCACGAACTCTTCATTCGATTCCTCGTGTTCGCTAGTTTCCTCAGATTTCATTGGGAGAAAGCTCGCCGATTATGTCTCAATCGGGATGCCAACCTCTGTGGCCTCTTTGATTCTATGAATTAACTCTTGATTCAATTATGAATTTTCAACTATTTCACTGCAGTTTGATCAAGTTTTCTACTGAGTGTTGGATGAAGAGAGGATACAGGGAAAGCTCACCTGGGAACATTAAGTGAGAAGCCAATCTTGGCGGCCTTTGGAGGATGGCATGGCATTCGCAACATTTGCTTTATGAACTTAGTTTCTAAAAAAATATTGCAAATTGCTTTATCAATAAAACAGAGCAGTAAAAGATCCTGGTGAATATTGCTTATTTGATTAACTTACTTTCTTTAGTATTTCAATACTTTTAATTGAATGCCGACCTACAAGGTATTTTAAACCAAGTATGAATGAGAGATGAGTGTAAGATGAGTGGCGCCATCTAGTCTTGTTACTGACTAAGGCCGATAAGTTCCTTGGACTGGACTGTTAAATAGCCCAACAGCCAATTAAAACTGAGGGACCTATAGTTTAACTTTGGATCCGAACCACAATTTCGCCAACTTCACTAAAGATCTGGACTAATTGTGAGGATGGTCTTATGTATGAATGTGGTACTCACTAGGGCGGACGTTAATCCCCGCTAATGAATATCGCATCCACAAGCCATTACTTATAACTATCCCCAATTCGTGACCTCCAAGGAGCTGGATTACCTGAACAGTCGACACAATTGCTAACGAACTCAAAACTCTTTCATTCTTGATACTCATCACTCACCGTGAATTCGATGCAGTCATGAAACCAACTTTACAATAAAGAGTTACCCGATTATCTTTTCGGAGTAAATCCATGATACCAGTTCGCTGATTGTTGTTTGTAAGTCAAACATGTCCA
Organism: Flexamia atlantica; assembly: GCA_035578135.1. Lineage (NCBI taxonomy): Eukaryota > Metazoa > Arthropoda > Insecta > Hemiptera > Cicadellidae > Flexamia > Flexamia atlantica. Next base: position 4,498,885 of record JAQJVK010000011.1, on the reverse strand, counting down.
CTCCGTCTTTGTCATTGACAAACACATAATTGAATTCTTCATATCATAACTCTTCCGGTTACACGCTCCCTTAAATTCTTCATTTAACATTTCCCCTAGTATTTTAACCATTTACCTCCGATTCCTTCCTCCTACAGATACCCCCCGACGATTTCCACAGCGCAGGTCCAGAGAAAGCTCGCCGTCGCCGATTGCGTCTCAATCGCGATGCCCACCGCGCCCTCTGCCTCTGCGACTCCGCATTTGCATAATTTCACGGGTAATTAATCCCCTGACGTTTCATAACTCCTTGTAAGCGATCGGCGCCCTTTGAGCCCGGTCTTGTTGACATATTAGGCAATCCCGTCCCGGCCCTGTCCCACTCCCACGTGATTACCCTCATCACCCGCACTGTCACGTACCTCCGAGGAGAAATCAATTTCGATTTCAATTCCCAGTGCCGATTTACGTCGAAGCACGTTTAAAGACGAAGGACAACTTGATAAAGATCTGGCATTTGAAGGTGATAATTAGGGAGTTTGATTAGAGAGATTGATAAGGGGGAGTCGGGGGATATATTGTTTTGGGTAGTTAATTATTTTGAAATTATCCTGTAGCCCTCAAACTAAGGAAGCCAAAGCGTATTTTGAACAAGGAAGGACGATATTATTTAGCTCGTAACGTTTTATTCATTTACGTTGATTTCGCAACCCTGCTAAATCCACCGTGATATGCAGAGACACTGTGACTGGCTTCTTTACTCGAGTAGGGTCGTTACACTTCGAATTATATTTTAATTATTCCTAACAGCAATTACGGTAAAACTAAATTCAGAATGAGGCTAGTCTAGATTCTATTCCATTGTTTATTTCATTATTTAACGCTTAGTGTCATTAATCATTCTTTCAGTGTATCCTGGTATGTTAGTTTACACAAGATTGCATGGAGATATGAGGAAGATAAGTTAAGCGAGCGGAAATTGCGAAGTTGTTAATTGCTACACTGTGGGTAGAGCGAGGTGTTTAGTTATTTAGCCATCACTACAGCTGGCACAGCTCCCGACTGCAGTCTAATAATTGTCTGTCAACAGTTTAACTAGCAGTCGTTACTGTATTGGCGGATGCAACCTATCAGTTTTATAAGTTCATATCGAATAATTTTTAATACAAAAAAAATGCTATATTTGTTTACAACTAATCATGATATAACTTAAATGTTAGTAAAGAATCATTATTACAATTTCATAAGTCTTTTAATGGAAACAAACAAAAAACAAGGTAAGAAGACTTTCACCTTCCACTTTTCACAAGGGTGAAGGTTTTTCACTTTTCCCCTCCCGCTATGTTAAGTCTAACTCCTTGTAATGAGGGAGTAAGGAAATATTTGTCTCCCGCCAGAAGGAAATTTTTTATCCTACATTGTCTCCCAGTGGGAGAAAAATTGGACCCATACAAAGAACATTGAAAAATAGGCCAAATTCAGCCTTCAAGTCACAGTCATGCAAATGTAAATGTAAATGTATGTACAGGACGGATTACAGGCGGTAACAGCTGATCAATGGCAATAAAATTACAACATTATCGGAAAAACTAATGCTTTGTTACAACTGAAGATTTTAAGGCTAAGCTGGTCAGTGCTGCTATCGTGTATTTATTTATTCGTACAGGAGGGAGGAAACATTGTGTGTGATATAGAGGAGTAAAATGGATTATCTCCCTTAGGAAAATCGAGAACCAATTCCTTAGGGAGGCAATCTTACACTTTAATCTCTTAATACAAAAATAACTATTTTTCAGTTTTAATTATTAACTGATAAAGACCTGATACTTGTACACAAAACCCCATCAAACTGTCATAAATTATACGTTTTAGAATATAAATTAAAACAATCTATTACACATTTAAAATTGAACCAAAAAAATTAATTCTCAAGTTGTGAAAACAAAAATGTAATAATACAGATTACTTCTGGGCAATAATGTCCAAAAATTAGACAGTAAATTATTCGTTTAAGAATAAAGAAGGAAATGTCATTAAAAATAAGAGTTTGATCTTTGGTTTTAAAACAAGGCAATGGACTGAATTTTAAAAATGTTTATATGAACTCCAATTTAACGACACCCTTGATTTATATAAAATATGCAAAGATATACAGCAGAAAATATTAAAGATTACCAAGAAAAACGTATAACTACTTTTTTAACAATTATTAACAAGGTATTGCTGTATTGATAAACGTTAAAGAGTCCTTGAAAAAGGAAACACTGTACGTAATGGGGGATGACAAGTTTAATTTGCTACTCCATCACCCCCGTCCATCCAGGGAGCAAATACTTCCGGATTACAAGTGAAAAAACTTCCGACAAGTACCAAAAAATACCTCCCAGCCGGACACCTCAACAGAAGCCGGGGCGCAATCAAGATAGCAGATATCCGGTTACGGACATGTAGGTTACCGCATTTGAGAAAAATGTTGATAATAAAACTGTGGAGGGATTTGAATGCATAATGTGAACCGACGGGCGATGTTGAGACGATAAAAAAGATGAATGACAGGCGGGCAGCGGCTAAGCCGGCAGCGGCCCCGCAAATCTCCTCTTCGTCGCGTATTTATCATCGTGCCACCTCGCCGGATTATTTATCAACCGGTGCTTTTCACTTATCCTAACGAATATTAATCGCCATTTCATTCACTGTCATCGTCGGTCGACGCCGTCGCCGTTCCAGCGTGAGGAAACATCCGCAGATTGGAGGAAGGTTCGAGGAGAAGATCAAGGAGAATGGATGGGTTAAGACCCCTGCGGAGCAACTTGGGCGATACCTCATTATTTAAACACTATGAATAATTGATAAATCGATGGCAAAGGTAAATACTTTACCATTGATTATGTATTTTTCAATCTACTTTTTTAAAATTCATGAACATTTTTGAGCGAAATCACCGGTTTGTTTTAGTGTAATGTTTTACAAATAAATATATGTTTGTGAAAAATTTACTCACAATATTTTTTTAAACCAAATCAAGGCTAATCATGCATCAGGATCAGTCAGACTGTCCGTCCCTCTAATGCAGTTGTTCTTAAACTTTTGGTGCTCACTCACGATTTTTTCAATATTTTGACGTGCTACCACAAGGAGCCCCCTTTCACACTGAAGGATCCCTTTAGCTTTGCACAATCTTAGTCTTTGGTTATTTTTTTAGGGATATAGCCTCTGGATTGTTATTGAACATTGTTTATCTAAGGCTTACCTTACGATCCAAATTGTATTTAATGGAGACCTAAGTTTCAACGCCATAGCGTTTTCATCAGTCCTTTTTCTCCTTTCTTTGGTTAATGCTGAAAAATTACTTGGTCCATGAGGGAAAAATCTATATTATTTTAAATTTTACAAATTAATAAAGTGTTTTTAAGGGAAAAAATTATACAAAAATTATAAATAAGCGATAGCCGTGAAAAGCAAATTTAACTACTCTAATGTTTGCCTTAGTACTATTTATTTGCTAAGAAAATATGTACAACAGATCAATGTACGGTATAGTAATACAAACAAATCAATACAGGTTCACATATTCACATATTACGAAAACAATTCACAGGTTATTCAGTACCTCAGAACAAACATAAAAAATTTAATGCAAGAAATTCAAAGAGGTACCTTGCAGTACGTGTTCGGGAATTTGATGGAGAGAGCACAACTTAATACAAATGCCAATGGAGGATTGTTTGAGCACATAATGTGAACTAAATGTGATCAAACGTAAACAATAGGTTGTATAAAATGTAAAGACCAATAAAACAAAACTCATTTCAAATTTGCATGTGCATTATTCAATCTTAAAAATGGGTTGCGTTAAAAAAAACATCCTGTATAAAGTACCAATACAAAACTTATGATTGATGACATCTTAAGAAAATTAAAACTTTTAGCACTTTATACATCATCAAATGTAAGCAAGCACAATGTCACTAAGTACCAGCCGCTTTCAGTATTTTCAACAAATAAATTTTTCAGAGTAGAGTTTATAGGCATTACTTTGAGCCAGAACTAAAATTTTTTTGGTAGTTAGGAAATACAAGGTTTAGTAAATATTAGGTAGTTAGGAAATATAAGTATAATATTTTTATAAAAAATTGCTACCACATTGAAATTTACTAGGATAAGTTAGCTGTTTTGACCAACGTACTCTGCTTAATAAGACCTTTTAAATGAAAATACCATTTGCAATATGTTCACGTGAGAAAATTTTGAGATTTGAACTCATGAACTCCATTTCTAGAACATCCTATCATTAAACAAAGATAAAAATGTTTTTAATGAATTCTTCACATGTGTATCGGTGGGGGGGGGAGAAAGTTATTCGCTGTTTCTTGTTTAAACCAATTTTCTAGGTGGACGGGTGGCCTATCTCACCCTCTAGTGGAGAATCTTATGAAAACTCTTTTATAGAAAATTCATGAATACTGTACGTTAAAATCTTTTAGAAAAAAACTCAACAAAGAATGAAAAAGACGTATTTGTTACAATAAGCCTTCACATTTTAAAACAAATATTTGAATGGATTTTTTATTCGAAACACCTAACTCCAGGCTTAAAGAGTTCAAGCCGCCTTAAAAACCATAAAGCGTCGTGCCAAGCCGGGACAAATTGGCACTTTGGCCACAAATACCTTGAATTCCCCGTCTCTCGCCGTTCGCGGGACAATGAGAAAATACGAGGATGTTCAGCGTTTAAGCACGACATAACTCGAAAACCTCGCACTCCTCTAACAGTCCCTCGGATCGGTCGATGCACGTTTTATTGCACTGGCACTATCCCAACCGTGTTCTGAGTTTTCCAAAAAGATCGAGGGGGTATTCCCAAACAAATCTCGTTTTTTCGGTGTTATGTAGAACAATCTATCGCGTGATCGTGTCGAGGAGACAACCTCCTAATTCCGTCCGGGTTTATCGGGTGGTTTATTGCGGTGTCGGAGGGTCTCACCCAATAAAGGGAATCGCCTAAATTAAGTGTCGACAGGCCGGAGGCTCGGGTATAACTCTGGGCGAGGTGGCGATACGTCACCGTACACGCGGACGCGGCGATACTGCGGCTCAACTACCGGCGTCGGTGACCTCCTGACCCCGGAGTCTCCCGGTGTCGGGGTCTGACTCCGAGGAGACTCGGGGTGACCTTCTGCGGGGAGTCAAACGGGAGGGTTTAAATGGAGGTTAAAATGCATGAATTTTATGATACCCTCGCAAAGTAAATAACAGTGTGGTATGTTGTTTTGTACTGGCATTTGTAGATTGAGAGAAAAAAATTGTTCAAACCCTGGTATTTTCAGTATTAAAGGTCGACCTATCGTATTGCGTTTTCTTAAGACTTTTCTTCAGCATGAAAATATTATAGTTAAATTAAATAATATCAAGTTGATCTTTTAGGGAGATATATCGGAGAAGACCATAGGTGAAATTAAGAATCCGAGGGTGTAAGACAATTTTTGGTAATTTCGTTCTCATTTTTTTAACAAAACATATTACATATAAATATATTTTAAGCTCTTAACGAAATGTGGACAAACGTTTAAACTGTTGATAGTACTCGTATAGTAGTTCTAGTATAGTACAAGTCAGTTAGTTGTACTAGATAGTGGTAGTAGTTCATTAGTTTTAATTTTAGTCACGAAAATAAGTCCCAAAATACCAATCTTTCCTCATACTTATCCAAAAACAAACAGCTTGCTTAGTCTTTACTCTCTGTACTTAACTATTGGCAGACGGTTATTGACTTAGTAACTCGCCCACATCATAGCTATGACAAAGGACTCGAGCAGCAACATAACCCGGTCGCAGATGAATAGGATCGATCGGTACAAAGGCATTCAACGAGTTAACAACTGTACCCGCATGTGGAGTGGGCCAACAAAAGCTAGGGCAGGTGAGTGAGCGAGCGGGTGAGTGAGTGAGTCAGTAAGTGCTAAGCGAGTGTGCGTGCGGACGATCCGCCCCGTCATTGCCCCTCGCAGAAACCTGATCCAAACAAAATAACCTAATTGAACAATCAAATTCAAGTGCTTGTTGAAGTGGGGATTGGTTAAAATTGGGGGGGGGCGTTCTGTACCCCGATGATTGGGGTAGATTGACCGTTGTCTCACCCCATGGGAAGTAAGGGTCGTAATTTATGCATCACTTTCAAAAGAGTGTCAACTGCTCTGATTTTATACAATGGCCATGTTTTTCGGAATACGTTAGGCTCCATAGGGCCCACGGGGAGTGGTCCGGTTTTTCAGTTGTGTGACTGTAACAAATCAGTTACTAAGATTTCGATGTATATTTTTGATTAGGTTGTGTAAAAACAGTAGAATTATTAAACATTTTGACAAATTGACAGTATGTAAAAAGAAGTAGTTTAAATACAAGATTCTTAATTCTTTAGAGAAATATATAAAACTATAAAATTACTATCAGGTAAAAACGCACTTTTAATTATTTTTTAACATACCATATTTTACAACACATAATAGTTTTTTGAATAATATTTACTAATAACTTTTTTTATATAAAAAACAATACATTCTCAATAGGAATGAAGGAAAACTGATCTTCCGTAATACCCAAATAGTAACAAGAAAAGCACAATATATTTATCACATGTATGTTTTGTCAAGACATTTTCAATCGAACGAAGAAAGGCCTTAACCACTCAATACACAAACAGGAATTGAAATTGGCATTTGTTTCTTTCAAACAAACTTGTTTCAATATAGGAATGGACAGGGGAATGCAATAAAGGAAGTCGTTCTGCAGTTTCCTTACCTTTGAAAACACATTACCTTGTTTGTGGTGTTCAGTTTTCGTCAGCGGAACAAATTTTCCAATTGTTGAAGTATATTGTCGAGTTCCTGAGGGTTTCTAGGAAATGAAATGTTTATTCAATAAGATCAATTTCAATAAGAAAGTTTTTATTCAACAATCGCTCAAAGTTATTCTCCTTTGCTTCCAAGCTATGTTATAGAAAAGTATATTTTTAGTTTTGTCAAAAATTATTTTAGTAAAAGTTTAAACAAAATTTTTCATTTTAAATATTTACTATGAAATATTCTACTGACTCTCTGAAAGAGTACTACTTTATATTCTCATAGAAATCCTCTGATTAAATTGCCGGTATTTAATGTGTACAGTCAACTCCAACTTGATCAGAAGAATCTTTACTTTCATTTTTTTATTTGGTAGTATGGTAGTTCTTTCACAAATTCTTTCAGAAAACGTTTATTATATATTTTTTATTTTATGTGCAATTTATTATAAAATATTCTACTGACTCTCTGAAAAAGTACTACTTTAGATTCTTATAAAAATCTCTTAATTAAATTGCAGGTATTTAATGTGTACAGTCAACTCCAACTTGATCAGAATAATCTTTATTTTCATATGTTAATTTGGTAGTATGTGTAAATATGTTATTATTACTTTATCATCTTTTAAAACAACATAAAGTACAAGTCATTAAAACCATTTTATTCATTAAATTATAAAAATAAATTATTATTTATCTCACAGTGTAAAAGGAAAACTATTTATACAACATTTAAAACTATTTTAGCTTTAAACCATTTACAATGCTACTTATTTATTTTAAAACTTCACAATAAGCTGTAATATGTTGTGTTTGATCTTATAAAACAAAGTGTTTGAAAGCAAACATGAGGTAAAATTGTAACAATTTAATTTTGGATTGATCAACATGGAGACAAGAATTTGTGGTAGGGAGGATCTGCATCTAACAAAAATACAGTTTTAGTTTCAAATCTAATGAAAATTTATAGTTCTTTGGAATAATTTACGCTTATTGTACTTTTACGTAATCTTATATTTAAAGTGAGGCAGTTTAAGCACAGGTGCTAAACATAAAACATCAGGTTATTTATAGAGACTTTATTCTTTTGATATACAATAGTTAGGTTATTTATTATTGCCACTATTACAAAGCTTCAAAAGAAGTAGTCATTCCTTAATAATTCTTAAATGAGGTGAAGAGAGAACCACACTACTATTATTATTGGATACTGAAATGCTGGACCACATATGAGCTTACAGAAAACAGATATCGTCCAAAAAACTAGTGTTTAGGATCTACTGAGCACAAACAACTGCATAGTTGCAGCAATGCAGGCGGCTAAGTGGATTGGACAATGAGTTTGTCTAACAGACCATTAGCTTCCCAGTCTTGTGTACAACTAGCTTTCTCTGCTATATATCAATGTCTTCAATTGCTTGGTACGTTAGATATCCCTTTTAAATTTATAAACCCAATGCTTCATGCAATTATTTACTCAAAAAATGCGTCTTTTGTGGACTTTATACGACATTATGTTATATCCAAATTAAAGTAATATTTTTTGCGCAAAGCATTGAGAACAGTTGTAATTCTTGGGCGATACGCCATAGCATAAAATAATTTCAAGATTGTTATATAATATTCTAAAAAATTTCAAACTAGCAAATCCAGCACATAAAACTCCTTCGCCTTCTCCAGTTTTATAATAATTATGTTTGTTTCACAAGTCTAGTGTTTTTTGTGAGCACTTTCACAAAATTGAACAAAGATGCAGACAAAATTTGATAATAAAGAGAGTGTTGCGTTTTACCAAGGAGTAGAAAATATTCGATTGAGATTGTGTAATTAACTCTCAAGACAAATGGAATAACAGGGGTTAAGAGAACGCATTACTCAAACCCATTGCTCGCTGCAACAATCCACAGGAACAAATCATCTCCATAGATTCTGCAACAATGTTTATTCGTCGAGAGAAAGGCTCGTTATTAATTACAATCTCGCAGGAACAGGCGAACAAAGCGGTGTTCCACTCGTGCCTGACGTTACCAGGAAACGGAGCATGAAGCCGGTAAATAGCCGGCAAATCTGAGATGAAGCAACGCTTTGATGAACGCCGAGCGGTGACATACAGCGTCGTGTGGACGTGCAATAACTGGGGGACTTTATTACTATTGGGTCATCGAGAAAGATTTCCTTGCGCTGTGAAATGGTAAAGGTATGAATAAGTGTTGAGGAAGTATCAGAGTTCATAGGATTGATATTTATAAAACAGTTAAGGAATCTGTGGAAAAGCTGCATACAACGAGAAGTGGCAATTTATAGTGGAAAAAAGGAAGAAGACAGCTCGTGAATACCCTGCAGAAAGACTTGTCTCAAGTTAAAACTAACAGACTGACATTGTTGGTCAGTTAGTTTACTGATTTGGTGGTACTTTTTATAATTTTAGCGAATTTCCCCTATAGGGAAGAAGCTGTTACCGTAGGTCTCATGGTAAGACCTAAGCCTAAAACCATCATAACTTTTCTTTTTGAGGTCCTCAGATGCCAAAAACACCATTCGTTCACTTTCATAAATATATATATATATATATATATATATATGTGTGTGTGTGTGTGTCTTTAAGCACGATAACTTGCGCAAATATGGTCCAATCGGAATGAAATTTGGCATAGACGTGTAAAGTAGTAATTATTCGGACGAGTTCGTAAACCAGCCCGATCGGACCACCGGAAGGGGGGGTAAACCCCCCCAAAAATGGGTTTTTTGATATTTTTACATAGAAAAATAAAACTTTTCAAATTTGTATTGGCACCATTGAATTCAGCCCAAAAAAACAAACAATTTAGTATTTTGAATCATGGCTCTATGTCCATTGGTTGCCGAGATATTGAAAGTGGTAAACACAGTACGTTGTCCCAATGTTAACCTTATGGGAAATAAGTAAAGTTCTATATCTCGCTTATTTCTCAACATATCTTGATAAAACTTGGTAAATGGCTTCTTCTAGTTCAGATCTACTTAATATTGAATTAAAACCACCCAGTTTTAATATACCTGTAGCAGCAAACCTCCATACTCATTCCCCATGTTATTCTTATGGAGCTTACAAAAACATGTCAAATCCCGCTATGTTGGATCGAAATATGCTGTTTTGCATTTGAAATTCGCTGAGTATGCAGGTCTGCTGCAACGGGGGTATTGAACGGACATCTTCGAATGTTAAAAATATGAAAATGCCTATAGTGTACCAACAGCGCCTAACTTTGAAGTATGACAGTGCAATATTAACAACATTCTCGGTCGGACAGTATACCCTACACACATGGTATATGTTATACTCCACAAGACAAGAAGTAAAAGAAAGTTTTATTGCTAGAGGAAATGAAAGCCATTGTTTAACGTAATGGCCACCTCGGCTGAGCAGTTATGAATAAAGGCCTCTAAATCAGAGAAATTCTAGACACCTACCATTAAAACTCCGGTGTATCCGATTCCACTATATGATTTTTGTTGTTCAAATGTCTAGTGTGAAAATAATTTATTTAGTGATGGATTTCCCGCTTACAATTATGGCTACATATTCATGTATTTAAGAGAGCAATGAATATATCTTTGGACTGTCAGGTTATCTGGGTGGAATTGTATGCAGAGTCTACTTAAAGAAAAGATGACAGTTCTTGAAATAAGAAGTTGGATCGAAAATTAGATTAAAAAGTTATATAGGCTATGTGAACACTTTGACATTGGAAAACAATGACCCTTCTGTTCTTATGTCCATAAGAAATTGATAAATAAATAGACGAGCCGCCATACTTTTATCTTCTTGCAAAATACAAATCCTTAATACTTACACTAAAGCAAACATGAAATAAATGCAAGAAAAAATTTACAATATGAATTGAATATTATGACACCTAAGATTTAAGCCGACGATAAGTTAGTTTGAGACTTTCACTGGACTGATTTTATATATAAAACGGTTTAGTATAAAAATTAGGAAAAACAATGAAAATGTCTCTATTTTTCAAAGGGCTTTTCGTAATTTTATTCACATTGAATAGATCGGTCCCAAAAACTTAGGACTCTCTTAAGCAATTAAACATGGGTAAAAATGAAAACAATTATGATTATTTTATGCATTAGGGCTCATACATCTTACGAATACCTAAATGACATTTTAAATTGAATTAATAATTCCAATCAATTTATCACATTCAAATAGCATAGTACTAAAATTTGTTGTATTGAATTTAATGTTTACTTAGAATTTAAAGTCTGAAAAACAGAACTGAATTACAACGCTGTCAAACATTAAATAGCAACTATGCCTCTTTATAGTATATACTTATGTTAACGTTCTTATTTAGGCAAGTATTCGATGTCCATTCCTAATAATTCCTTTAATAATTCAATTACCACTTAATTTATATAAAGTCTTTTACCACCAATACAATCAAATATTCCTAGTACATTTAAATACTAAAAAAAACATTTAACTTTAAACAGTGACACGAAAGAATTATATTTATCATCTTAAAGGGTTCTATTCTCTATTAAAATATTTATTGCGATAAAATATTCAGACCTATTACTACTACATCAGATTAATCAGTACAATTTTATGGTCATTGCAAAACTCGAAAAGGTATTATTAAAATTCTTAAGTGTTCAAAGTTTAGTTTCTCATTGTACTCAATTAAATCCAATGATAACTTTGAAGTTTGATTTCAATAAAATCCAGGGAGCACATAGCAACAAATTACGTGCGGAACAACATAAGGCAGTGCTAATGTCAAGTATGAGTGTGTTGGTCTATAAACAAAATTTGTATAAAATCCATGGAATATATGGCCACAGATCATGTGTGGAACAACATAAGGCAGTGGTAATGTCAAGTACAAGTAGGTCAATAACCAAAATTTGTATAAAATCCAGAAAGCATGTGGCCACAAATCACATGTGGAACAACATAGGGTAGTGCTAGTGTCAAGTACAAGTTAGTCAATAACCACAATTTGTAGAATCAAGAATCAAGAATTTATTAGCCTTTGTACAAATTACATGCAATTGGCATCGTCACAACATGAGCATTACAAAATACAAATCATTAATAGAGTTCATAGCATGGGCTTGCTGGCAACTTACGGGCTACAGGCAAAACAAAACAAACCATGCAGAAAACCATGCACTAATTCGACATGTGTCACTCACAAACTCAAACAAAAAATTCACTTACGGTTGTGCTGGGCAGACTAAAATATTCCTGAATTGAATAGAGTGGGTTGGCCAATAAGATGTTCTTTGCAGATGTTTTGAATTTAGAAAAACTCTGGGTCCAGGCTGTACAGGACAAGACATTAAATAGTTTTTGTCTTAAAACAGAGGAACTATTCTGAACCTTCCTAAGCCTAACAAAAGGTACATTTATTTGGTGTCTCTTCCTAGTATAGTGGAAATGAATGTCCCCTCTTATACTGTACTTATCCAAGTATTTCTTTGCAGCTAACAGGCAGAGATAAACATACAGACTAAAAACAGACATAATCTTTTCCCTAATAAAGAGCGGCTTACAATGGGCATCGACAGGTTCATTACACAGAATACGGATGACCTTCTTTTGAAGCACTAATACCTTTTTTCATCAGATGCACTGTCGCATAACTCAATGTATAAAATCCAAGGAGCATGTGGCCACAAATCACGTGTGGAGCAACACAAGGCAGTGCTAATGTCAAGTGCAAGTAGATCAATAACCAAAATTTGTATAGTATCCTGGGAGCATGTGGCATCAAATAGCGTGTAGAACGACATAAGGCAGTGCTAATGTCAAGTACAAGTAGGTCAATATAACCACAATTTGTATAAAATCCAGGTAGGAGCATGTGGCCACAAATCACGTGTGGAACAACATAGGGTAGTGCTAATGTCAAGTACAAGTAGGTCAATAACGAAAATGTTTATAAAATCCAGAAAGCATGTAGTCACAAACCACGTGTGGAACAACATAAGGCAAGTACAAGTGCTAATGTCAAGTACAAGTGTAGGTCAATAACCAAGAGCGCGGTACCGGTCCTCTCAATGGCAAGGTGAGCGCCGCGCTGGAATGAGGCTCAACGACAAGTGAACTATTGCACAATGCCGTGAAAGTGAGAGAGAAAGAGAGAGGTGTTACGCGTGGCTTGCATTACATTCACTGTGTTCAACCGATACTGATATTGTAGCGGGCGCAGAACTGAGATGTGGAATGGTGTCTGTCCGCCCCCTTGGTTTGGGAGAAAGCTGGAAGTAAATGGGGGAATAACTTCAAATAGGGGAGTTTAACGGAACAATTGTTTAGTGTATATTTGGTTCTATACTTTGGAAACCTAGACGTTGTTATAAAAGATACATTTAAAATACGTAAGAAGTTCATAGGACGAGCGTGTGGTTTCCTACAAAATAAAATGGTACTCACAATTTGTGTTCCTTTCATTATCGTGTCCTTAAAAATTTGTATTCGTTAATTTAACACCAATTTTTATTTTTTATGTTAAAACAAATATTAACATTTTAATCTTAACTGTTTTATTTTCATCTAAAATTATTTTACCTTATTAAAAGCGTCAATTCAATTGTTAACTAATTTACTGTAAGTCAATTCAACGATAAGTTGAGGCTTTGAACTAAATATATGTGAGAAGTGTAAAATATAATATATATTATGTCTCTTAAAATAAATGTACGCTAAGGTTATGTTAGGTAAGTGGAAACCATTATTCTAAATTAAGGAATAAATGTGATATAAAATTTATTATTATTACTTGTTTGTGGAAATGTAAAATGTTGTAAGACAGTAAATATTAAAAACAATAACTTTTCACATATTGTAAATTAAAAATAAAATAATTATCAAGGGGTGGCACTCATTCAACTAATAAGTAACGAACACTTCAGGACTTAAACTTATCTTTATGGCTTCCCACTACACTAAGCGTTGCGCATTTTTACTCCCTTTCCCTCTTAACCTTTTATTATTTCATACAATTAATAATTTCCGTTCCCTGCACTGCCAGCACTGCAGCTATGATACAAGTGTAATTTGAATATTGTAACCAAAAATCTTTGTTCCATGAAGTAAGAATTTCGAGAGAGTTTTTTAAATAACCTGAAAAAGATGTAGTACGTATATTTGTAATTTTTACTTAGATATACAACCTTACAGCAAGTTAATTTATATTATTGTTAACACCTAATAACTCGTTATTATTATTTCATCAATTAGAAATGTTGGCACATGCAAGTAATGATAGTGAAATACCTGTTGGCTGCTTTACCAAGAAAAACGCTCATTTCAGAATATGTATCAACTGGTGGCTTTGACAAATCAATCAGACCGATGCACCGAAACTGGGCTCCAAAATTTAATTCGCAAAAGGGTCCACTAATCCCCGCACCGAAACTGGGCTTCTAGTCTTGCGCAGGTACTTGATCGTGCGTGCGACGTAATGACACTGGAATGTCATCTGAATTCCAGGGGGGCACAGTCCCGGCCACCCTTGCCAACTCCCACCCCCACAGTCACTTGTTGAACTTGAGAGTAGTTACATCACAATAACAAGCAGTAAGAAGTGGTCTCCCATTTTGTATAGTTTTTAAGTAAATGGCTGCATCATTGCTTTGGTATGGCGAACCCAGAAGACGTGGGGGAGGTGTTCTGCGACCTCATCGCTGTCGAGCCAGCAAACCAAAAGCTGACCAGCTTTGCGGATATTTAACAGAGACCTACACCGACCAAGGTTCCCTCTTCCCTTCACAAATTTGGGCTGCAGTCTCGGCGGAGTTGTTGCGTACAGCAAATGCATGCGAGAGCTTCCATTCGCAGTTAATGAACTTTGCCCGTCGCCACACCCTAACATTTATATATTTTTGAAAACCTTAAAATCAGTGCAAATTGACTCCTACGTAAGACTAAACAGTGCGTTCAATTCTGAAGTGCCGAAAAGTCTGAAGAAAACATGTTTGTGGCAGGACTTTATCAAGAATAAAATTATTCAGCTGAAGAATGGCCACATTGACCTTATGTCATTCACCCGGATCTAAATCGTCACCAAATTTTTTATGTAAATAAATGCATGCTGTTTCAATTGTGTGAATGTTTTCTCTCTCCTTTGGCGATCTACCCGCGGGAGTTCTAGGAAGTGCCGGAGCCCAGTTTCGGTGCCCCTGTGAGGGGCCTGGGAGGCTTGGAGCCCAGATTCGGCGTCTACCTGGTTTTTTGAGCCCAGTTTCGGTGCGCCCAATCAGACAGAGAGGTATTCCAGGAAATTATAATATGTACTGTGAAAGGTTATTGTAAACATGATTCGTACTTTCTAATTCGCAGTTTTAGATAAATATGAGTGATTAAAGGGTTCTGTAGTAACTGATATGTGTGTGAGTAAGGAATGTTTTAATTTGTAATTTTATTAAAAAACTAACATAAACCAAAACTATAAATAATCCCTGATATTTATATTGCAGAAATAACCAATGTTGATAAATTTCAACATCACTCATAACCACAATTTTGTCTGCTTTACAAGGCCACTTCAAACCAAGTTAGCAGCGCTGATTCCCGGCGGGGTATAAATCCTGCAGTGATCTGTGACTTAGTTCGAGCCCGCCTCGCGCGCGCCTCGTGGCTTAAACTTCCCCGAAAGGAGCTTAAATTTGAAAATAATTAGGGGAAGAAGTTGGTTGGTGTCTTGCAATATCTAGATTGGCTTCAGACAAAGCGGATTTGAGCGGCCTTGGCTTAAGCGGCTTTCCCTCCCTCTCCGACCGCTCCCACTCCTCCCGCGCTACCCCAGCGTCCCCAGCCAATTTATGTCGTCTCAGGAATTTCGAGTCTCTCTCCACCCCGTCCCACCCCTTGTTGACGGATAAACGCCCAGCCTCTTATTACAAACGTCTCGTAGTATCATGATATGAGATACTTCCATTCTCCCCCTTTTTGGGTATATTGCTTTGATGCGTGGTCGCTTTGTACTTGTTATTGGCGCTTCGTTCAAGTTCAAGGTTGATTTAAGATACTTTATTCTATAAATGGAAATTAACCGTGCTCGAATTTCTTCTGTCCATTAAAAATAAGTATGGAATTAAAAATAGCTTCTCAAACTTTTAAATTATATTCCTAGATGATATTATGGAAGACGCAATAATTCTGAAACAATCCTAGTAATTTACAAAACCATTTTTCTTAATCAGATCATCAAAGTGGCAGTTGCGGTCGTTTGCTTTAACCGAACCAACAGCTGACAGTTTACTCTGATTGGGGCGAGTTATCTGTAATCAGCTGATATGTACAATGACTAACGGACCCGTCACTCCGAACTCGCTTCACTATTACAGCTATCTTCCTGTTTTTCTTACTTTGTTTTGAGCTCTGATTCTTTTAAGTTATTTTCTCTTACGGTAATAATTTGTTTTACGCTGCTCCAATTCGATTATTCAAGCTGTTGCCCTTAATCGATCCTGTCATTCATGCGGTACAGTACCTCAATATCACTTACTGCTACGTTTTGAGTGGTCAGAAGGAGTTGTATTAGGTGCCTATAAAAAGTAACTCGTCTCATTAGAAAGCTCGCGCATTATATCTCCGGCTATGGGGCTACTACGCTACTAACCGTATCATATGCTATTTGAAACATATGATTTCGGTAAACACAGCGTTTGACAAACAACCGGACTTAAGAACAATGTTTCCAGAAGTAACCCCTCTCCCACCGCGCCTTGCAACCAGCTGACTCTGCCATAGCCAGAGATAGAATGCGCGAACTGTACTGTTGAAGAAACTTATTCTTTTGATTTGTGGTTATTTTTCTTGTTAGTCGTCACACCTAGGTGATATTGTATCTTACTAAATGAAATCTCTGGTGTAATAAAGTGAAAAGGTGGTCCTAAAATGCAACAATTAATTCCAAATATACTATCATCAAAAACGTTTTGGTATACTTTTACAGTTTTTGTGCCCTGCTAATTTAAAGGCTTGAAAAATATCTTGAATTAAACGAAGAAAATGAATTAGCTATTATTATTGATTATAGATTAATGTCCTACAAAGAATCCAATCTCATTTAAGGAAAGAAATCACCAATTGGTCAAAATTATTACTACTAAACAATTTCTGAACTTTGTACTGTCGTACTAAAAAAATATTCTTAACTTAAGCTTTTCAAAATACCATTCCAAAATTACCTCATCAGAGTCTCTCACCAAGAACAACATGAAAAATCACCTCGGTAGTAGGGCAAGCGTGTCAACATTAAATCGGGACCGACAGTAACTCAGTAACATTATCATATCACGAGCTGTGGCTGCGGCTGCGGCCGTTGGTACGTTACGGCGATATTTACGATCGCGGTTCTGACGTACTGCGGACAGATACAGAACTCGGCTTGTAGCTGTAGAAAGCACGTGTGGTAATCGCCAATCGGCTACATGAATCAATAAAAGTAAGAGTGGGCAACCGAACTGGAGCAGGAAACAGGTCTGCGGTCTGGAGGGTGTCGCAATGACTAATGCGACTGCGCGGCGCTCCAGTTGTGGTCGGCGCATGCGCCGAGCTCGGGTACTGCACGCAGGCGCGGCGTCGTGCGACACGCCACGACCGTGCAGCCAATGTAACGTTCATCCGTCACACGGCGAACATCCGCGACACGATGTTCAGATTGATGGTCGCTGGTCGTGAAAAAAGAATGGTTTCGCAATATAACAGCATCAGAGAGTATTCGTTACCAAGTTTCAAACGGAACTTGATTTGCATTTGTTGTAACGTTGCATCCGGATGTGAAAGGGGGTCAAACTTGTAAAAGATGGATGGTTGACATAAGGTCATAAACTTTGGTAAAATTATCAAGAACATACTTAGCAAGTTAAGGCCTAAGTGACTATGAATAGTTTGGGCAATCCGTAATTTAGCTGATACACTCTCAAATTAATTCATTTCTTTGGGATTATGAATTGGTATGTTTTAAGAGTTTTTTTTTTTAGGAATGAAAATTTGCATTAACTGTTCTTCTGGTGATTAGGACTGAGGTTTAATGTCTTATCTACTTCCTCTATAAACCAATTGAATTCTGCAAATTTAACATAGAAAACTATCTAATCCCACCCTGCTAGAAAACTTCCTCTACTGATAACACAGAACGCGATTTATAAATAAATGGAGGGTGAGGAAATTTTATACAATGATTTTTTTTATCCACAGGCAACTTCAAATGCCATTGGTTGCATACGATCCTAGAACGAATACTGCGAGATATTAAACTGATAATATTAAAATAATGGTTAATATAATGTCCTATGGTTAATATAATGGTTTTTTAAACATCAATAGTTAAACAAATCCTTTTCAAACTTTCGTACAACGTTTCACCTAAAATCAAGGTTTTATAAAATATTAAATAGTTTTATAACTAGGACTTTTTGAGGTGAATTTAATTTTGAATTTTATTTTTTATTCAGGCAAATATATACCGTACACTAAAGTTATTTGACTCTTTGTATTCGTGTTTTGACACTCTCATCTCGATAAATTTCGGCCATTATGAAATACCCGTAAAATATGCCCTCTCACACGAGTCCTAACTCGTGGCTGTCCAGTTTTGTTTATACTTTACAACATCGGTAAACATATTTCGGGCCAACTTTACAGCCCGCTGTGTCAAAAAGG
Source organism: Flexamia atlantica (assembly GCA_035578135.1). Taxonomy (NCBI): domain Eukaryota; kingdom Metazoa; phylum Arthropoda; class Insecta; order Hemiptera; family Cicadellidae; genus Flexamia; species Flexamia atlantica. Next base: position 4,480,395 of record JAQJVK010000011.1, on the reverse strand, counting down.
TTAAATATTTTAACAACTTATTTGTGACCGGGTGATATTTTTTAGGGAATGGTCCTGTACGAAATTTTATTCCTTGGAGCCGGCCAAGTGATATACACAGATTGTAAATGGGTAGTTTTGAGAATGTTCGATTTTTGAGCGGCGTCGGCGTCGCCCCGCTGCGAGCGGCTGGGATAACGAGCCTTTCTGACACCTGGCCCCCGGGGGGTGACGCCAAACTCCCCCCCCAGGGGCTCATCGCTGGAAAAATAGTTATGTTTTTTCGTCAAAACGAATATAAACTGCATATGAGAGGATAAAGCTATTTTCAGTTTCCAAGAACAAATTATGAACTATACATATAAACCATATACTTATTAGGCCGGGAGCTGGGAGGTCAAAAATTACGTCATAAGGTGTACATGTAAAAGCTGTGCCATTTTTAAGGGGCATCCTGGGGGGTTTCAAAAATGGGTTTGTGAGCCCTCAATCTGGGGGCTCTCTCTAAGGTGGACAAACTTGAATGTAACTTTTTTGTATTCTCCTTAATAATAACATGGGGATTAAGTTGCAGGTTTGTTGCAACAGGTATGTGCGAATTGGGTGGTTTTAAGTCAATATCCAATAAACCTCGACAAAAAGAAGCATTATGCCAAGTTTTATCATTATATGTCAAAAAATAAGCATGATATCAATTTTTCTTTTCTCCCCATAAGAATAACATGGGGAAAATGTGTACAAGTTTACTGCCACTTAAATGCAAAAATGGGGGATTTAAGGCTAATATAAAATAGGTCTTAACTAAATGAAGCCACATATCAAGTTTTTTTAAGATATGTTGAGACATAAGCGAGTGTTATACGATTTTAATTATTTCCCATAAGGTTAACATTGGACGACGTTTTGAGTTCATCACCGGCAGTATCTCGGTAACCAATGAACATAGAGCAATGATTCAACATACCAAATTGATTGTTTTTTTGAACTGAATTCAATGGTGTGAGGTAAAACGTGATCATTTAAATAGTTCTACATGAAAATTGCAAAAAAAACTTTTTTATGGGCCATTTTCATGTTTGTCCACCTTGGAGAAAGCCCCCAGATTGAGGGCTTAAAAATCCATTTTGGACACCCCCCAGGATGCCTCTTCAAAACTGTATAACTTTTACATGTGCACCTTATGACGTAATTTTTGACCTCCCAGCTCCCGGTCTATATAGACTCAAATATATTCTTTCTATGATTCTTTTGCAAAGGTTGACAGATGGTTTGTTTTTAATTAGCGAGAAAGGTGAAATTGATTCAAAAACTCAAAATGATTTGTCATATTTATTTAACAGCTGTAAACTACCTGTAAAGGCGTTCTATAAAAATATTAATACTTCTATAAAATAGTATTAATAGAAGCTTGAAGTTCTTTAAAAAAATTAGTGTCATTTAAACTTTATTTTTTCTCAAAGGTTTCTAACAAAAAAATTATTAGACTCAGAATTGTGTTTCCTTAAAGCCTCTTTTAATTAAAATTCTTACCAATAGACAGTTACAATATTCAGAATATTAAATGAATAACTGTAGCAATTGTGGGTGCTGGTATTAAACGGTATTACAGTATCTTTATTTGCCTTTTTCACATTATCCAAAAAAAACAAAAAAAAAAACAATACCGTCTGTAACAGTTCTAGAAACTAAAATAAATACAAGGACATGGTTTCCACCATGCACTTTTAGTTTTGGCACTACTGTATTAAATAATGGATTCTCATAAATTCGAATGTTATCAGAAAATGTTTTTTGGACATAACGTATTAAATGTATAGAAAATCCTTAGTGAATTAACAGATTAGGTCTTCTATAAAATTATCTTGAAAACATCATAATATCATGAGTTATTTATCAATGGAATCAAATATGTATTTTATTTCGGTTCATAAAATACAACTGCTCTATATTTAAGAGTCTATACATTAATCTCTCAGAAGAGTTAATAAATAAATTTAGTTCTGATACTTGAGTCAACTTCCGCACATCAAACAAAGCAACTTTTGCTTTGTTTGATATAACACGTTTGACACAACTTTTGCTTTGTGTCAAGCGTTAAAGTAAAACACAAGAAGTGCATGCTCTTTAGCGTCCTTATGAAGATAAGTTTGTTACACTCACATGTTAAGTTGAGCAAAGTTTTTGAATGTAAACTAAGGATTAACTTAATTCCAGGTCGTTTCAACTTACATGCTCCAGGACAGCCGTTGAATATACAAATGCGATTAAACTTTATTCAACACCTTGACGCCAACTATTTATACGATAGAAGAAGCAAATTACCTTTGTGTGGCTGCTTAAAATTTAAAGGAGCTCTCTGAAGAATTTTAAACCAGAAATTCTCGTAACATTTATTTAAAAATCTTTGTATCTTTTTGTAATATATCGTGGAAGCAGTTGGGATTGCAGTCCCTTTTTCATAAACCTTAAAATATATCTCATTTATTAACAACTAATAATCAAATTCGAGATATTTATGTCATATCGTTATCTGCTTTGGCCCGGTTCGCAGCAAATACAATAACAGTTTAATGGTCACCACCAGTCGCAGATATTTGTGCCAAGTTAACTATATTTTGGACCTCTATTAGCTAGAAGTCCTATTCCAGTTCTTTATGCAGAAAAGCACTTTGCGTTAAGGGATAATACGTGTTTGTCTTAGCAATATCCGGAGAATCGTTCGGGCAAGACTCCAAATCTCCGTAAAACATAGAATTTCGACGTAACTATAAATTTAAACACGTAAGAGACATTAAAGACTTGTGTCTTTTACAAATAAACATGTAAAGATTTAATAAAACCGAATTGCGATCCTAGCACAGCTTCTCGTGTGTACCTAATCATGACTTTTGGCTGCTTAGAATTGGCAAGTAAAAAACTATATGGTAACAAACCAAAAAGGTGAGCATGAATTTGGATTTAGATTGATTTAGATCAAATATATGACATTCAGGTAATTTAAAATGATATTTGATTGCCTCATAAAGGATACAAGAGCGATCTTTTATATGTATTACCTAATCGTCAGCATGATCGTCAGCAGATTTTATTTCATAGGTGTCAATCGTCTGTGTTCTCTATTGTAGTATTACATAAACTAACAGCATAATTATCACAATACGATTGCAAAATATGTGCCAAGATATTTTGCAACTCTTAAAAATTAGCTTCAGAGTGTGTGGAATTTTTGGATATATAAACGTCCGAAATAGTATTAGGGCTTTATGGCAGAAACGAAAATATGCTATTGGTCCACTGAGATATTTAGACTTCTGAGACTAAACCATCTTCCACAACATACTGATAAAGAAAGAGCTGTTGAAGAGCTTTTCATCACAACAATCCAGATACAAAGGACATTATGATAGGTGCAGCAGACTGATAGCAGGAAGTGTCAATCTAGCCGGCTACTCTAGCTTGGTTCCTACACGGCAATGGCGCCTGGCTAACTAGACTGGCCACCGGCGCGGCGGCCACTTCCTCCCCGTCACGTAGGCTGGTGGAACGGGGGCGGAAACGATTACAGAAATAGACAATTGGCCTATCACCAGCGACAACGGGTTGTGCCAACGTGGAGGGAGGAAATTAACGCTTCGGAGGTTCCCCTAGCTCGGTGTCGGTGGCTCTGGCACCTAATGAGTAATGGTTTCCGTCATACTGAAAATAAGTGGGGTTTTGACTTATACTCAATATAGTTCACCTTATATAATTCAGTTTAATTCAACTTTTTTCGCATACCACTAATATTTTGTACCTTTTCAATATTTAATGTCACTCGTAATGTGAATGTCGTAATGTCTGCTTCCGCTTCATAATACGAAAGTTTTTACTCTAATGTTCTTTTTTCCAGCACTCAGTGCCAATAGCCTACCTTAAATTCATTTTTGATAGTAGGTATCATGTTTTTGTTAACTCTTCTGAGTAACTTAACTTAAGGGCTCGAACATGCGAAAGATTCCTCTGATGTGGAATTTCTCGTACTGACCACTAGATGTGATTGAAGAAAAATAATACATCGGTAAGAATCACTCATCCTTTATTGCTCATTTTATTGTAATACATTCTAATACTTTAACTTTTATATTTATTCATTTTATACTGCTTTAAGGGTTCTTACACGCAGTTTTCGATTTCTGACAACGCTATCACAGCGAAGTTAGAAACTGTGGCTATATATTAAATTCTTGCACGGGGTCCACGCGGTGTCATTTAGCGTCTCCAGTTCAGAAAAAAATTCATTCTATATATTGTAAGGATAAACAGTAGCGGATTGCGATACAAAAACAGTTTCTGCTTACGAATTTAAAAGACAAATTGTGTTCAAATTCGTCAAATTTGACTCTAAACCACTCCTAATATTTACAATGTTATATTGGCATATACCTTTTTCATTTTGAGGGTAGATGACACTGGTTGTTTGTCATGATTAAGCGTTATGGACATTTTGTAATCCAGAAACAGTTTTATGTTGTTACTAAAGTACCTAACTAAAGTATCTAAGGGCGATGTACAGGCGTCTCCCATGCGGTATATTCCAGCTGTCCGATATAGTAACTTGCAGTTGTCAAATAGTTTCCCATCTTGGTAGAAAATTGCAGTTCCTGACAGTTGGTATTATACGGATAAGAAATTTTCTTAAAAATAATTAAGTCTTTAATAGTAATTGTTATTAGGCAATAACAATGTATTATAATATTAATAAGTAATAATTATTGATTTAAGTCTTAAACGATAAAATTATTACACAAATAATCCTATCTACTTAAGAGTGCATTCGACCAGAGAAGTCTTTAAAGCCCGCTAATAACGTAACCTAATATAAAACATACTAATAGATATAAAAATTAAATTAAAATTTTAATCCAAACATCAAATTATTACAGAACATAAAATATTTTAACCAATTTTCAATAGCCAACATTTTGAATAATTTGCAAGTTTAATAAACAAACCCTTATGATAAATTTATCTGAAGCTCATCGGGTTCCTTATTCCATATGCCATAACAATACTCCGTGGGCATATTCTCGTGGCATTTTTATAGGCTACAATCAACACAAAACCTTAAAAAAAGCTAATGATAATCGTCCTGCATATTCCGAAGGCATAATTAAAACTTATTCAATCACGAAACCACCGTATTTGATCCACTTTTTACCCTCGGCAAATCGAGTTTACAAACGCAAGGTCAGGCGGAATCGAAACTCCGGATTAGTTGAAATGCTCGCCACATCGCCCGCTCGGGATGCTCGCCACGTCTGGTTTGTAAAAATCATTCATTATCTTCGACACGGTCGTTAGCAAAACACACGCCGCATTTTGACGCCGAGGTTAACCTCCCCCCACCCCCCTCTCTCCCCTCCCCGCCACTCCACATTATGAGCATTATGTGGGTAAGCCAGATGAGTTAATGAATTTCGTTAAAAGGTCCTACACCAAATCAAGGAAAATGAAGAAAAACCGAGTACGTTTTTGTAGTTGAGGGTAAGACTGGAAGCCCGTAAACTAAACGAGGAAATTACTTGGTCTTGTAAATTGGATTGCTGTGAACATGTGAAGTTTGTTTTTATTAAGTCGTGCTTTTTTACAACCGTTGTAAATTAAAAGATATATATATTTAAATGTTTAAAAAATTCATCCTCTTGCTTCTAATTATTTTGTTGTTAGAATTATCGCTTTATCACTGCCATTCCTGTACGTAAGAAAAACATCTATAGAACTCAAAAAAGTACTACGGAAAGTATTATTAAACAATGAATCGTTAAAAAATATTTCTAGAAAATTTAATACCCTATCTAGTATCAAGATAGAAAGAATAAAAAGGTCCAAAAGCATCCGATAATTTAAGCTATTCCGTCAAACTCTCTAGACTCTCTGAACATCGCAATGCGCCTTCTACAAGTGTCTAACTGGCTTTAATTTAAACTCCCCGTCCTCCCCGGTGGCATTACCGGTCATATATCCTCCGCGTGTAAGACGCATTGCGACAATCACGACTGGCGATGACGCAGGTGTGACCCGCGCTGATGTACGGGAGAGGCGACCCATCCGTCACACAGGCTCTGGTGTCGCCACTACTGCTGACTACTGGCTGCTCGCGTGTCGTGTAGTGCTTGCAGAACTGCGAGGAATGCGACCGAGGTGATGAGGTATGAAGGTACACTTGTGAACATAAGTGGCAAATCTGCTAGTGTCGTTTTTCAGCAACGCTAAAGGCTCGCGCCAGCGCCTCAACTCGGCGTCAGCGCGCTCAACGTCGACGTCGGCGTCATTGCGCTAGAGTAAAAAAGTGAAGCGGGCAATAGTGACTGTTTTGTAGATACTGCACGCGCTGATTGTTGTCGCGTCAACAATCACCATTGCCCGCCCGCTTTACATTTGACTCTTGACGTCGAGCGCTCTGACGCCGTGTTGGAAGTAGAGCCTTAAAGGGGTAAAACGTTTGTAGAAGACGAATAGGGATTTGGAGAAAGGCTCTCTGTACGGAATGTCTCTATGTCTATGCAGAGCCTTTTACAAAATATGTTTAAAATGTAAGATAGGAGTATTGGATTGATGGATCATATTTTTAGAGAGTATGCAAGTGTGTTGACTATTGAGTGACAGTTCGTTAAACTTTTGGTAAAGCTACTATAAGTAACTAGGACGAATGAAAAGTAAATAAGAATCTCAAACCCAGGCCTGCTGGAGGATAACCCAGTTCTTAACCTGTGATCCGCATAGCAGACCCAAAGTATTGAAGGTATCTGGTCGGTACGACTGCAAATTCTTTGGCAGTGCTCGAGGTATACCGGGTACAAGGGGGAAACGACTTCGATTGACCACGAAGTATGCGGAGTGAAGTGAAGCATTGACTTCGGTGGTGCACAAGGTATGCGGGGTGGAAGTGGTGCAGTGACTGCGGTGGTGCACGAGGTATGCGTGGTGGAAGTGGTGCTAGCACGAGGTATGCAGGGTGGAAGTGGTGCACGAGATATGCGGGGTGGAAGTGGTGCACGAGGTATGTGAGGTGTAAATGGCGCACGAGGTATGGGAGGTGGAAGTGGTGCACGAGGTATGCGGGGTGGAAGTGGTGCACGAGGTATGCGGGGTGGAAGTGGTGCACGAGGTATGCGGGGTGGAAGTGGTGCACGAGGTGTGCGGGGTGGAAGTGGTGAACGAGGTATGCGGGGTGGAAGTGGTGCACGAGGTATGCGTGGTGGAAGTGGTGCACGAGGTATGCGGGGTGGAAGTGGTGCACGAGGTATGCGGGGTGGAAGTGGTGCACGAGGTGTGCGGGGTGGAAGTGGTGCACGAGGTATGCGGGGTGGAAGTGGTGCACGAGGTATGCGGGGTGGAAGTGGTGCACGAGGTATGTGGGGTGGAAGTGGTACACGAGGTATGCGGGGTGGAAGTGGTGCACGAGGTATGCGGGGTGGAAGTGGTGCACGAGGTATGCGGGGTGGAAGTGGTGCACGAGGTATGCGGGGTGGAAGTGGTGCACGAGGTATGCGGGGTGGAAGTGGTGCACGAGGTGTGCGGGGTGGAAGTGGTACACGAGGTATGCGGGCTGGAAGTGGTGCACGAGGTGTGCGGGGTGGAAGTGGTGCACGAGGTATGCGAGGTGGAAGTGGTGCACGAGGTATGCGGGGTGGAAGTGGTGCACGAGGTATGCGGGGTAGAAGTGGTGCACGGCGAGAGCGGGCTCGGCGGCCGCGGTCGTGGCGTGGCGGTCACGACATCTCTGGGTAAATAAGTGGCGTATTCACCTGTCAAGCAGCCACCGAGGCCTACTTAGTCTGTCGCCGGGACAGAAATTAATAAACATCTAGCTGGACACTTGTGGATCAGGGAGGATCCTTTGGAAACCACCGGAAGCGTCATCCATGTGGTACCACCTCATTGTTGGTATTTTATGTAGGAAGGGCGATAAGACTCACCATTTTGAGCTGTGCATTGCCTCTCACCATCTTGGATCATAAGGGGCTAAAAGCCCCTTATGATCATTGCTAATTCCCTTGAAACAGGCTTTGTTCAATGAGAATCACTCAATTATTTTAAATTTTAAGGATTTAATCTCTGGATAAATTATTTTTGCCGAGTCGTATTTAGCAGTAAACTTTGGATGACACTGTTATAACACTTGTTTAACTGTTGACAATTCTCATGTGAAATTATTAGTTTTGTAGTTTTTTTATTGGTAATAATTAAAAAAGCTATTGTAGTATTTAAAATTGTAATGCCTCAGGTCGCTAGATATTTGTAAAACTATAGAATCAACGGAAAATTTATTAATTTTGAATAATAAATTAAGGTGCAGCGAGTGTTCGAAATTATCGTTGTTCTTATATCGCAAAAAGTAAAAAGGCGACAGGTATACTGCATCTGTTGTATCGAGGATAGTTAGCCGAGATGATGTTTACTAGTTTGTCTACTATATAGCAAAGGTTTAAATTTGTCTTTTTACCCAACGAAAAAATCTTACACGCTTAATTTATCACATAATTATTCGTAGAGCACAATTTAAGGTTTAGTTTAGTGTGTTTGATGTAAAGATCTCAAAATACATAATATGTTCCAATTTATGTCTTAAAGGCCTACTACGACCCAAAACACTTTTATGGAACTCAGGGCAATCTTACAGATAGAAGAACTTGTTAAATCGTATAATTCTGTCTTTCTAACAGTTATAATAGACATAAGGAATGAGTACCTACAACAACCAACATCCGTAAACATATCAGGATTTATAACAGATTATGAGTAGTGCATTTGTATCATAAATAAATTGAGTTGAAATACCTTGAGAATTGTCATTTTTTCTCGATTAACCATTGAAACATTTTTTCAGTTTCAAAAATGTAGTATTTTTACTCAAATGATTTCGCCGTTTAACTGTATTTTTAAAAAAGCTTGATGTTTTTATTTAACAAGAGCAGTAGTCATAAAACATCATTCAAAGAGTAGATTTTCAATGATAAGACACAAACAGATGAACAACGCTAAACACCAGGTGTGACACATTAAATGGAGTTCAATCTTTTATCCCCAGAGACCCCGAAGGGTTGAGGGTGTGAAGTTTGAGGAGATAACAAAATACAACGATATATTCAGCGCCACAAAGGGCCCGAGGGAGGCAAACGGAAGGACGACAGAAAAACTATCTAGTTAACCCTTTTGTCCGCTACAATACGAGGTCCGCGGGGAGCAGACGGACGTCAACGGTGTTCGCGGAAACTGCGGTTTGTACAAACAACCCGGGCTCTGGAGATGAGTCTTATCTGAGGTGAGCTTCACAGCTTCACAATGGCCCGCGGCTAATAGAGGATTTGTATGGCCACTTCAACATTCATCCCCGCCTCTTCACACCCTTAATTGCTCCGAGAGCTCTCAGCTGTTGAACACTTTGTCTGGAGGGTTTGAGTGTTTTGGCTGAAAGAGACACTACCTGTTTTACTTCAGCTTGAGAGTTTATCAATTTAGTCATAAGATTTAGTCATTATATAACATTGATTACATGTACAGTATTTTGTAATTACTCCTTGAATAGTATAATGGTTTGATGAAACCAATCTTCTACGTTAGTTCATTATCGATCATTTTGAAAACTAAAGGTAAGCAAGCAGAAAAAGCAGTTGATAAAAAAGCGGTTAACTGTTGAATTATTTGGAAGTTTCCATTCGCTTTTAGCGTTTTAACCTCCACTACGTTTCGGGAGGTTAAGGAAACTCCTTCCGTTATCAAGTGACAAGGAGGAGTTTCCTCACCTTCCGAAACATAGACCAGTTTAAAAAACTAGGAGAAAATGGAATAGTCAAAATAATTCAATAATTAATCAAAATTCTTCGTTATTAAGAATTAAAAAACAAGTAGTCTTAATAAAACTAAGAAAATATTAATGCATGATTTAGTACAACTTATTATAATTATGAGTGTAATATTCTTGATGTACAGTCTTTATACTTCAAGCAACGGTCAATCGGTTAAAGGATTTGTCATTGAGAAGAAACAATAGATATTATGAATCTGTTGTACTTCGATTACGATGTTCTATGAAACAAAGTAATTAGACCTTTGAATTCTTCATTATAAAATCGTTTTTCATTCTGTTATTATTTTGGTTTGATGAAATAGAGTCAATGCTACGTATTCTAGTAAATTTTACTTCCAGCGAAAAATAATCTATTTTCTTTATGTTTTTATTTCTATACCTAACAGCTTTAACTAAAACCAACCATTATTTTTAATTCCCAAACCTTAATTAAAGAAGTGCTTTTACCGCTGATTGCTCAAATTATAAAGGTTCTTAAGTTTTAAATGTGTTATCGCAAAGGAAGTTTAAAAAAATCCCTGGCAAGAATATATACTTTACTTAAAGCAACTGCTCCTTCGTCCGAAGCATGTAAAACCAGATTACATTCCAAAATTGATTCCCTGAGGGAAACCAAACTTTCAAGTCATAACACTGAATGGAAAATGGACTGTATAAACCGGGCGAATCATAAACCTGCACGTTGTGTTTTTATACCTGAATCAGAATAATAAAGAAACAACCAGCGACAAAATCTGTTTTGTTTACCGGGGCTAGAGAGATTGGACCAATGCCTTGGGCCAAGTAGTTATGCCAGGATCAGCGGACAAGATGCTGTCGACTGGAAACCGACAGGGATGACGGAAATAAGACTCTGACAGAGTTTCCGCAGATGAAACACACGGATGAGATGATATAGGCTTAGGTTTGAGACTGGGCGGCTTTGATGGAATGTTTTACAGAAACACAAGGAAATTATTTTTTTAAAGATGTGATGATTGAAACCTTCACAGGATTTTAGATTGAGGGTTGTTTTACTAGAAAGAATGTTTTAAAAATCATACGACAAACATTTATATCTTTTTTGAAGTTTTTTTCTACATAGGATGGACTTGTAGTGTCCATATATTGAAGCAGTGTTTAAGAATTTAATATCAGTAACAGTAATATAGTTAATCGCGATTCTAGAGCAACACAATTTAAAAAAATAGCGTTAAAATACATAAAAAAGATTCTCTTGGATAAATAGTTTATCACATTGTTTATGTTTTATAAATACATAGTTTAAGACATTCCGTCAAATAGTTTATTCTAATTATCAATATTAAGCTATGAAATGTTTTTCAAACGAACAAACACAGAACGGGAAGTAGTCGCGGATGTCGGGAACGGCAAATCGAACACGGGACGGGGAGTAGTCGCGGGCGTCGGGAACGGCCAAACGAACACGGGACGGGCAGTAGTCGCGGGCGTCGGGAACGGCCAAACGAACACGGGACGGGCAGTAGTCGCGGGCGTCGGGAACGGCCAAACGAACACGGGACGGGCAGTAGTCGCGGGCGTCGGGAACGGGCAAACGAACACGGGACGGGCAGTAGTCGCGGGCGTCGGGAACGGCCAAACAAACACGGGACGGGGAGTAGTCGCGGGCGTCGGGAACGGGCAAACGAACACGGGACGGGCAGTAGTCGCGGGCGTCGGGAACGGGCAAACAAACACGGGACGGGGAGTAGTCGCGGGCGTCGGGAACGGCCAAACAAACACGGGACGGGCAGTAGTCGCGGGCGTCGGGAACGGGCAAACAAACACGGGACGGGAGTAGTAGCGGGTGTTGGGAACGGCCAAACGAACACGGGACGGGGAGTAGTCGCGGGTGTCGGGAACGGCCAAACGAACACGGGACGGGCAGTAGTCGCGGGCGTCGGGAACGGGCAAACGAACACGGGACGGGCAGTAGTCGCGGGCGTCGGGAACGGGCAAACAAACACGGGACGGGGAGTAGTCGCGGGCGTCGGGAACGGGCAAACGAACACGGGACGGGCAGTAGTCGCGGGCGTCGGGAACGGGCAAACGAACACGGGACGGGCAGTAGTCGCGGGCGTCGGGAACGGCCAAACGAACACGGGACGGGCAGTAGTCGCGGGCGTCGGGAACGGGCAAACAAACACGAGACGGGGAGTAGTCGCGGGCGTCGGGAACGGCAAAACGAACACGGGACGGGCAGTAGTCGCGGGCGTCGGGAACGGCCAAACGAACACGGGACGGGCAGTAGTCGCGGGTGTCGGGAACTCCGGCCGTGACGGAAACTGCTAATGCGCGTGTCTGAAGGGGATTATGGAACAGATGTTTTCAATAACGGGCCTTTGGCTTCCTGTTGGAATTATCTCGTACCGAACTTTGACGTTTGAGTAATGACCATTGATAGTGATACTGGCCTTTTGTTGTGATCCTAATGCGAAGTTAATTGAATTAATAATTGAGTCAATTATATTTTTTAATTTGATAATAGGTCCATGTAATCAGAACAGTCTATTATTTATATAGGGTGTCCAGCGAGTACTGTGCCAAACTTTATCAGGTTACTCAGCAAGTCAAAACAAACAAAAATGTCATATGAACATAATGGTCTATCTCGCTTCGTTTTACGTCCGTCCGCCTGTAAGTGATTTTTACATAACTGATTACAACTTTTGAACGACTTGACGTACTGATATCAAACTTTGTAAAAGTATGCTGACTAACAGGACCTATCTTTGTATGGAGTATCAAGTTTCTACTTTTTACCATTTCAAAATGGCGGCCATTTTTATTTTTCAAGCTTAATAACTAAAAAACTAGAGGTTTTATAAAAAAAATAAGAAGAAAGAAAAAAGTGACAGAATTTAATTTCCTATTCAAAAACGTACACTTTTAGTTTGTAACACAAATAACTGAAAGCATTAGATTTTTCATTGCTTGTGTATGGAAGTAGGGGTTTACCTTATTTATGAAATAGTAATACAGAGCTAATCAACAATCAGCTGATTTAAAATTAAACGAACTTACATCTGGTGCAGTAGTAAACAATTTACTGTCCGCGAGAGTTAAGAAGTCCCATGAGCCAGAGCGATATGCAGCAATTAATTTTCGCATGTCGCTGCGCGGTATTTCGGCAACTTAACAACAAAAAAAAGAAGGCACCGAGTAATAAGCTCATGCATTTTTTGAATAGGCCATGTCTCAGGGGGCTTCATTACTCTCGCGGACAGTAACAGGTGATTTGCAGATCATTGTGGCATTATTCAACTAAACTAAGCTCATTATGTACTTAATTAAATTAAGTTATTAAACCCTGATGACAATGAATAACGCACAAGATGCACAGTGCACACGTACTGACGAACAATGCAACGACGATCTGCAAATCAGCTGTTAAAATCTTTACTAATGCACCAGCTGTAAGTTAGTTTAATTTTAAATCATCTGATTGTTGACAAGCTCTGTATTACTATTTCGTAAATAAGGTAAAACCCCCGCTCTTCCATACACGTTTAATGAAAAATCTAATGTTTTCAGTTATATGTGTTACAAACTCAATAAAAGCGTACATTTTTGAATAGGAAATTAAATTTCACAATTTTTTTCTCTCGTCATTTTTTATAAAATCTCTACATAGTTTTTTAGTTACTAAGCTTTGAAAAATAAAAATGGCCGCCATTTCGAAATGGTTCAAAGTAGAAACTTGATACTCCATACAAAGATAGGTCCTGTTAGTCAACATACATTTACCAAGTTTGATATTGGTACGTCAAGTCGTTCAAAAGTTATAGTCGGTTATGTAAAAATCACGTACAGGCGGACAGACGGAAAACGAAGCGAGATAGACCATATGTTCATATGACATTTTTTGTTTGTTTTGACCTGCTGAGTAACCTGGTAAAGTTTGGCAGAGTACTCGCTGGACACCCTGTATAGGAGAAAAAAACATTTGTTGATTTTTTTATTGTTTTGTTTTGTCTTGTTTTTTTTTTGTGTTTTTTTTTAGACTGCTAACAGTCTTATTTCAACTAGTGACATTTAGGACTGATTCGCGTGAGAGTCTATTTTTAATGTAACATTTCATTACAAGGGGCTATTGTGATTTCACTTCAGTAGTTAAGGATAATGATAGTTCATTACCGTCAAATTTTACCTTGCAATATATTTTCCCACCAAACAATAGCAACTTGAAATAAATATTGCTCGAATGTAATGAAAGAATTAGATGAACTGTTGTAACTTTATAGCCTCTTATTGATAAACCAGGTATTAATATGTATATTCATATAAACTGTAAATATCGCACCCATTAATTTCCATTTCAATACATATTAATATTCATATTCATAATATTATGTGGTAAACAATTTATACATTAACAACTTGATGAATCAAAGTTTTGCTAACAATTTTAAGTTAGCGAGGTTTATATTTTCATATTGATCGAAGGATTTATTTCATTGTATTTTACATAATAATGGTAAAGGATGAAAAAGTGGAAACACGCGATAACCTTCTATATTTTGTAGTTGTGATAACACAACTACCAAATTTGTTATTTGGCGGTTGTGTAACAAATAACAAATCAAATGAAATTTAAAAAAGGCCTAGTCAACCATTGACTTAAAAAAGTGTTGGATAATTTACATACTACAAAGTAAAACCACGCGCTATATTGAAAGGAAACATGGAGGTAGCGAGTGAACACAGTGAGCGGGGGGAGGCGGTTTTGAACTACGATTACAAGGATTAGAACAAATAGTGCAAGTTGGTGAAAGTGATATGTATACTGCCAGCGCAGTAAATCTGTAGCGGTAATCCGAACAAACATGTGTTTAGCGTGAGATATAGTGAACCCGCGGTAGCTGTGTTTGCTGTCACTCCGCAGGGCTGCCACTCATACACGTGGATGTACCAACTCTGACAGAACTCCGCGATAAACACGTGGAGAACTTATAAATTTATGTTTTATTACGTTATTTATTTTTGAACCGTATATGGTTTCCTTAGTGCATGCGTATGGATTACTGTAAGTAGTTTTCAAGCTAGAACAAAAATAAATTTATGGAACCCGTTAAAATTGATAATAAATTAAGATAAAATTCAATAATCAAATGAATAGTTTAAAATATTTTACACCGCACTACAGGCTACACAAATTTTGCTCAAATGAAGAGTAAATACGAGTGTGAAATGTATATTTTATCCTAATAATAGTGAAGGTCTGCAAATGTATGAACGTGTTTGTTTTTCGGGATGCATCACTTCTGAATTACTGAGCCAATTTACCTCATATTTGGTAATTGAGGAACCTTATATACTCGAGCTGCACAAAGACATATGTTTATTCCTAAAATATAACTTAAAAATCCATTCGATGGATTTCTTAAAGCTATAACCTTTCAAAAGGCTATCAACTAAAACCCTAAAGACTTACAGAAGATGGAGCAGCTGTTATAGCAGGTTATTTCAGCGGTTGGAAATAATAGTTTTTATCAGCGGTTGGAAATAATAGTTTTTAATTTTTATCTGAGTAAAGTACGAGTTCTGCAATAAGTAGAGCAAAATATAACTTTCCCTGTTCATTCGCTTCGTTTGCTATACTTCACAAAACATCAAGTTTTTGTAATATATCAAACATGTCCTTTACACGAAGGAAGCAAATAAATTCTGAAATGATCTTGTCACCTCAGCACTTAAGTATGATTAAGATCAATATAAAAAACAAAATAACTCTAGCTTCTCTAGAGTGGTATCGATTGTAAAATCCCCCGGACGGCCTCAGTATGATTACAAAAGCGAACTTAAAACAGTCCAAACCCTATTACAGAACCCACGAGTACCCTGTTAACCGCAGTTCCGCCATATGCAAATCCGCGCAGTTGCGTCTGCTGCGGCGGCGCGGTGCACGGCCTGTGACGTCACACGGCGCGTCACTGCGCGGGTGGTGCCTCGTGCGCATGCGCACCGCACCGATGGTTTAATTGGGTTATTCGTGAAGATGACGAAGATAACAGTGCCGTTACACGCCGTAATTGGGCGACTGAGGCACTACCGATCGGTCTGGGTTTGGTGACCCAGTTGCGGTTTCGTGGACACTCGCGGCGGTTGCCTTCTTTGTCACCCTCATCTGCCCAATATCGGCGCTTCGTCACGGCCTCTCCTCCGTTGTGGGTACCGTTCGCCCAACACATGTTTGCTCTATATTAGACGATTGCGGAAGGCGCGGCGTGCGCCGGTCATGGGTGTTGCTGGAATTGGACGGTTCCATCGCGCCAAGAAAGAGTAACGGGACCTTTAACGCTTCAGACGACCCAAGTGAATTATAGTGCAGGAAAATAGAGTTGGATTCTAGAATTTTCATTTTACAGGCTGAAAATCGATGGAGAGGTCGTATATACATCTAAGAGCATCATAGTAAAATTCAAAAAAAAACTTGGGCAACATGCCGCCATCTTGAAAAAACTATTTCCGGTCCGTGTTAATAAATAATAAATAATAATAATAAATATTTTTATTGCAGTCAGACAATTATCGACAAATTGTAGTGCAAAGGTCAAACATATTGCACATAACGCAATATGACTAAAATTTTCCATTCGCGTTCACCTTTTATACATATATGTTTATCTAAACACTCTTTTTACTAGCACGAAATATACAGGAGATACGAAAAAAGTGTAAAAGGCGTTTTTGTAGAAAATAAAATCTCCTATAAAAAGTATAAATGTGTACAACAATTTTTAATAATAACAGCTTATATTACTAATTCTATAAAATGTTTTAATTCTAATATCTCTGCTTTGAGGAATTCATATAAGATTTGGTGTAAAATACATTACCAAGAGGGCGAATCTCATTGACCATATACATTATTTTCTTTCTTTAAAAGACATTTTTAGGTGGAGTAATAACTGAATTATGCTGGATATTTATTGGGCAGCTTACCACCTTCTGGTTATATGTGGCGTTGGTCCTATGGTAAAGATTTTGTTGGTTCCTCTTGTCAATAAAAGTTAGGAAACACGGCTCATTAAATTACGGCTCGGTAATTTAATAAATTCTCAAGGACTCCCTCGATAACGAGAAACGTTTTTTTAGTGGTTTCTCGAAACGTCGGGGTTTTTTTCGTGGCGTTTATGTGTTTTTCGTGTGTGTGTGTACGTGTTTCGTGACTGTTATTTTTTTTAATATTGACAAGAGGATTTACCAACAAAATCTTCACCATAGGACCAACGCCATAAATAACCTGAAGTGTTGAGCTGCCCAATAAATATCCAGTTAAAAAAATTGTGTTAAAAATTCCAGTATTTGATACCTCAAACATCAATATTGGTTCACAATAAAAATGTGGGTAAGCTCACAAAGATTTTTTTCATTGTGGTAATATTTGTACAAATTCCTTAAGGAATATATTTTTTGTAAGCTTACCCACACCGTTTTAGTGAATCAATTTCGATGAATGAAGTGTCAGATAACTAAATTATTTATTAGGGTTCTGTGGATATAAGTTATTATGCATTAAGATCAAAAGGGTTGCATCAAGTTTTACATGTATTCCTTATGACAGGCATATTAGAAAAACGTTATATAAAATTAATAATATCATCAGTTAGTTATTATTATTTATTGTACATATTTATACTTATAGTACCAGAAATTTTATTTTCTAAATTAGACGACATTTACACTTTTTTCGTATATCTTATGATTTTCGTGCTAATTAAAAGATATTTAGAGAAACAAAAATGTTTTTTCAAAATAGCGGCATGTTGCCCAAGTTGGATGTTTTGGGAATTTTAGTATGATGATCCCAGCTGTATGTACGACCTCTCCATTAATTTTCAGCGAATAAATGAAAATTCCGCTATTACGCTATTTTATCATTATTTTCCTGCACTATTTAACTTAAGAAATAGTTTTAAGTCTAAATCTATTTCTAATTGCTGTCATTGGAAATTAATTGGATTATGACGCTTATTTTCAATTTATTTTGTAAGGCACGATGTTTGACCAGAATTGTTTATGCCACGAGTCACGAATTCCTTAGAACAATTAAAATTCCTCCCTCAACTTTACTTCTTAATTTGACACGAAGTAATGTGACCATTGTTTTGTTTTTCTCAACATATCCTTTGTGACCTGATTAGAACATAAAGTATCTCAAGAGTTATTTATTTAGAAAATTGAATGTAATAATTTAATTTCGAATATAATTTTATAAGGAGTATTAATTAAAAGTAAATAAAAAACGTCTTACAACATTTGAAATATATATTTACACTTTACTGTATTTATATACAAGACGGTAAATATACACAAATGGTGGAAAATGACGATCGATTTCGATTGGTCACGCCAATTATCATCAGGCCCAATGAGAGACTAGCAGATCCGTCATGGCGGCCGTATCTTAACCGATAATCTATTTTATTAACAAAGCATTTATGCTTTATGATAAAACATAAAGCGATCATTAAATGGTAATGATTTAAAATGTATACCAAATATTGCTTCCCATTAAATATTTAACTATATTAAGTTTTAACACAAACTGATAAGTCAGCTCTCCTCAACAGTTGTTCTTATCGGCGGTTGTATGACTACAAGACTGAATGCGACCTGACCCCACTGGGGGCCAATAAACAAATCTGCAGGCCTACGACAGCACGACGGTGCCGAATCTAATTAGCGGCTCAGTCGTATAGACGTAGTCTGCACCGAGCCCCCAGCCGCTGATCCCCCCGCGGCTACCTGCGAGGACGACCTTCTAATCGTAGAAAATGCCGAGGAGCAGTTAGCGTTATTTTTGACGTAACCGTTCCACCGACTAGCCGGAACTGTATTAGTCCGTGCCGATGCCGTTACGCAGAGAATCTGGAACTAATAGAACAAACTGTGGCCTTCCGTTCCGGTTCCATGCAAAGCTAACTTGGACTGAAGACAAGTAATGGTTGAGGGTGAAGGGAGAAGACTTATCTCATCCCTCCCTACTCTAATAATTCCCGTATAAGGAGAATATCTTTATTTTTTGTGTATTTTGTGTCTCTCTACGCCAGATGCCCTATGTTGAGATGGTCTCTGAGTCCGTCGAATCTCGAAAAATTTCCAGCACAATTTCCGTCGGGGCATGTTATAAATTTGAAGTATTTAATATGTCCTTCCCATGGACGTTTCTCTTATGTCTATTTAATGTCAATGAAGACGAAAATGTCTTATTACAATCTAAACACGGCACCATTTCGATAGAAAATCATGACAAAACAAAACCTAACAACAATTTAATAAAGCAAAAACTAAACAACAAAACAAACAAAGCAAAATTTAGTAGCAAATCCGGTAGGCAAAAGAATAGGAAAAAGGTATGAAAGAAATGGCGGCACTCTAGAATCGCGGCGTCAGCGTCAGTCAGCTGTGACCTATTACTGGCAAGTAACTGGAACTTCGGACCAATTTAACTGCTCCTTTGGATGTAACAGGTAAACAACAATGACGCTACTGCGCATGCGCAACCCTTGCGGCATTTTCTACGATTAGAAGGTCGTCCTGCGAGGCTGTCTTGAAGAAAACGTTATCCATACCATAACTGAGTTTCTAGTTAGAAAATATTTACTCCTTTAAAATCACTTCACATAATTGTTTATGTGTAAATCGTAAGTGTAAATTGTCATTTTATGATCACGTTACCACAGCGGATTTTTATACTAGCTAAGAAATTAGCCGTATATAATACTTTTCTCAACATTTTTACCTTAATTTGATTACACTGATAACAAAGAAATGACTGCACATTACTATTGTACGTAATTAATACACCGTGATATCTACAGTATTTACATAATATCAAACTATTGTATTTATTTTTTACCTAACCCAACCTAACCTAACCTAACCTCAAGGTTTACCCCAATCAAGCCGTGCAGACTACGACTACACGACGGTGCCCCCTCGCAGCTGCACCACAGTCGTGTAGTCGTAGCCCTGCTAACCAGGTAAACCGATAGCCCTTGTCAGTTTTATTGCACAGTCATGTTGTCGCTTTACCCTTATCGGCAGATACTGGACGGTCTGGCAGCAAACTAAATGTTTTTTACTGGCACGAGCAAACTTCATTCGCCTTTCTAACAATAAGTTACTTGTAATTTTCCTTTATCTGTACAGCTCTGCGCATTAACCCCCTCGTTTAATTTCAGTTTCCCTAACGTAATTTGATACGAATTCATATGGGTTTTACCAACTAAAAACAGGAAAACATTATTTTTAGCTCGTTTTAGTTTTCTTTCCCCAACAGCTCACAAAACATATTTAATTTGCATGATTCTTGGCACCGACCACTTGTGTTGACCACATGTTCTTTTTTGTTCGGAGAAAATATATTTTTGTATTTAGGATTAAGCGCAATGTATAATAATACTTCTATGTTTATTTAGTTCTGATCTTGCTCTATTTGATACAGACAGTTGATATATTATTTTTGTATGTAAATGTAAATCATAGTAACTGTGGAAATAAAATTATTCAGCTTTTGAATTTGACTTTTAAATTTCGTATCCTTGAATGAATTAATTTATGAATCATATAAAATATTGTATAGAGGAGCAAACCAAAATAATAAGTACTTAAACTCTTTCAACTGCTTTTTTGTCGTGTTTAGTGAGCAGTCAACTATCAGAACCTGGCGCCTCCTAGCACATTGTTACATCACTTTCACGTGCATATCCCTCGAAATAATGGCCCCATCAAGTCATTATTAACAAGCCCTATTTATAATTGCGCTCGCATAACCTGCACATATTAATGTCCCACCTTCCCAATTTACCAATTACCTCCCATTCACTCTGGCGCCATATATTTTTAATATTTAACCTACACGGTCACACCTTAAAAATGACCGTTACCGGTAATTTAATAATTGTTCATGCAATTTACTAATTTCTGTCACGCACTTAAGTCAAATTTAGATCGTCTTCACTGGTTAGCCCTAGGTCTAATGATGGCTTATTAGAATTATAAATTGCCCAGCTAATAAAACCAGTTCCGAGCGTCCTGTCCAAATTACTGCATTACGTGAGGCGAGCTGGACAAACTGGTCTCTTAAAGCCTGGAATAAACTCACGTACATAACTGTAATGCGGTGGTAAATAGAGTAGCTGCGCTTTTAAAGTGTTTAAGGTTTTAGTAGCCGCGCAACCAATAAAAATATAGAGTGTTTTCTCTGCAGCAGTAGTGATAAAAAACGAGTTTCATAACATGTTGAAATGAAAACTGGAGCTCCAAATATCTTGAGCAATCCGAGGAATAATGTATTAAATTGTGTTTGTGAATAGAATCAAATAAAATACTTGCAATACAGTTTATAAATAGG
Organism: Flexamia atlantica; assembly: GCA_035578135.1. Taxonomy (NCBI): domain Eukaryota; kingdom Metazoa; phylum Arthropoda; class Insecta; order Hemiptera; family Cicadellidae; genus Flexamia; species Flexamia atlantica. The sequence continues at coordinate 4,459,204 of JAQJVK010000011.1, read as the reverse complement.
TTGTACGTGGTTGTACTAAAAACTGTAAATGAATAAATTCTGGTTCTGTGCCATTATATCATTGAAAATGATTTCATCTAGAACGACGAACTGGTTCAATTGACTTTAAGAGGTTTTATTTTTGCTCCGGGTATATAACTCAATGATTCTTTTTAAAATTGTTTCCTTCTATTTAGTATCTCCTTTACAATGATAAATACTATCAATTTATCAAACTTGTGTATATGACCTCTATATAATGTACTGTAATTCGAATTAATATAATTAGTTGATATATCATTGCATTATTATGTACAATTTATTTCACTTCGATTGTTTTATACAAGGTCTACTCGGGATTCATTTGCTTTATTGGGTTACCTCATGCAAATTTTACATTAAATTCAGTAAATTATATATATATATATATATATAGAATATTTTGCACAAATTAACATTATTTAAACAAACCCCCTTATTTATTAACATGTTTTTATTCTTTGTTTGAAATTCATTGTTGGTGATGGTGATTTTATATTTTGATTAGGATTTTTGCGGACATTTGCCATCACTGATTAGTAAAAAACAAGTTTCACGACGTTTCGGGATCTGGAATCTGATCCCGTCTTCAGGTGGAAGAAAACCTAGAACATAACAAGATTAGTAAAACATAGCCAGGAAAACCTGGAGAAAAACACAGCTAAAACAGAGAACTGTAAAAGCAGTCACGAAAACAATAAGCTGAAAAGAAAAACAATACACAAAATAACACAGGAATCACAAGTATCAAGAATCACCAGGCAGGAGAGAGCACGTCCACACCCAATCAGAGCTGAGCTGAGACTGGTGGGAGGAGAGCAAATGGCGGCGGCAACGGAAATGGCGGCGCCCACAGCCAACCAAATCACGGCGCGCTACCGGTGGCGAAAACCTGAAACAGAGACATGTGATATGCAAATTCCGTGTGTCCGTTTGTGTTTTGTTAGTTAATTTTTAACCTGATTTTGCCCCTTGGCCTTGCTACGGGTTAACATGTTATGAGAATTTTGAACAGAATTGTTAGTAATTACCCTATTTTCTGACACTTTATTTTCCCTGTCTTTCAATTCTTTGTTTAATATTGGTAGCCATACTGGCCTTATTTCAAGTGAAGATTGACTGATTGGTTGGTCTGCTAGTTTTATGTATGAAGCTTCAATTAGTTTTCTTTTGAAAAAATGAGGTTCGCGGTGTACTATTTTTGCTTCGTCAAAATTCATCTGGTGATTTTCAGACCAGCAGTGTTGAGCAATTTTTGATTTATCAACTAAGCCCTTCCTCGTGTTATCTTTGTGTTCTTTGATTCTAACATTTAAAGGTCTTTTTGTCTCGCCATAATACGGCCTAGAGCAACTATTGCAGTTTATTCTGTAAACACAGTTTTTTGATCCCTGAGTGCCATTTTTTGGTTTGGTTTTTACGAGACATTGCCTAAGAGTGTTTTGTGTCCTAAACGCGGTTCTAACTTTGAACTTCCTAGCAACTCTTCTAATTTTTTCCGATAATCCCGGCACATAAGGGATTGACATAGGAACGAATTTTTCAGTGTTTTCTGACTCTTTCTGTTTAGCCCTACGGGTTTTGCACTTTCTTATTACAGATTGAGGGTATCCATTCTTAGTCAAATCTTGCTCTACTTTTTTGATTTCCTGATTTAATCCATCTTGATTTGAGCAAATGCTCTTTGCTCTGTCAAATAGTGAGTAAGCCACCCCTTCTTTGACAGATTTTTGATGGTTCGATTGAAAATTTAAGTACTGCCCTGTGTGTGTCTTTTTTCTGAAAACAGTTGTCCTAAGCGTGTCCCTATCCTTTTCTACGCACACATCCAAAAATGCTAGTTTGTTTTGGACTTCCTCTTCCATTGTTAGGTGGATGGAAGGAGAAATACTGTTAAGATGCCCTAAAAAGTCTTTTAGTTCATCGTCTCCATGCGGAAATACCACGAAGGTGTCATCGACGTACCTCCACCAAATCTTCGGTTTGAGTTGAGCCAAAGACAAAGCCTTTTGCTCAAACTCCTCCATAAAGATATTAGCAAAGATAGGCGACAATGGCGACCCCATGGCCATCCCCTCATCTTGACGGTATAATTTACCCTCTAGTTCAAAATAGTTACATTGAGTGCATAATTCAAGCAGTTCCATAATGACGTTAACAGGAAGTTTAGTACGTTCAGTTAGACTTTCATCTTTTTCGAGCCGAGACTCGATTATTTTTAAGGTTTCAGGAACTGGGACATTCGTGAACAGACTTTCAACATCAAAACTAACCAGCTTATCCGTCTCAGCCAGCACTATGTCCTTTGACTTTTCAACGAAGTCTTTAGAATTTTTTATGTACGAGTCAGTTTTTCCTACCAATGGTTTTAGGATGTCCAGGAGGACTTTAGACAGTTCCCTACACGGTGAGTCGCGAGAGCTAATTATAGGCCTAAGAGGTACATCAGTTTTATGAATTTTAGGTAACCCATACATGTGTGGGATTTTCGAGTGATGCGGTGTTAAACGAGTTCTTTGTTTATCAGAAAAAAACTGTTTATGCTTCCTAAGAGTGCTTGCAACTTTACGCTCGAAACTTTCTGTAGGATCTTTGTTTAGTTCAGTATATTTACCAGCTTGGAGAGTTTCCAATATTTTCTCTTTATATGTTACTGTGTCCAAGACAACAGTAGCGTTTCCTTTATCCGCGGGCAATATTTTGATAGTATCATCTTTCCCAAGGATAGATACTGCCTTGATTTCCTCTTTCTTTAGGTTGGGCTTTGGGACAGGAATTTTATTCAGTAAGATGCTGGCCTCGCACCGAAACTGATCCCCCTGAGTCTCAGGGAGCTGAGACACAGCGGACTCAATCCCCGTAACAAAGTCAAGCGCCCTCACTGATTTAGGCACAACAGAAAAGTTCAGCCCTTTAGACAAAACGGAAATTTCATTTGAATTTAAATTTCGTGAAGAAAGATTCACAACCTGATTATTTGCATCATTAATCTGTTCATCATTTTTAGAGTCATTACTAATTTCGACAGGTCTTAATTTTTCTAGCTTTGATTGTTGTCTGGATTTAATATCAACCGATTCTTTGTCAAACCTATTTTGGATGCTTTGAAAAATGTTCTGAAACTCAGAACCAATTAAAGTTGCCAATTCAGATTTCTTATTTTCAATTCTGATTTTGAGGGTTCTCTTTTCCGTACGATGAAAGTTTATTCTTTCAATTAGGAGAGACTTTGAAGCTGCAGACATTATTTTGCTGGCTTTAAAACTACTAAAAGGAGGTTTAATTCTGAAACTCTGCGGTATTAGATTTTCGAGTTTGCACTTAGTGAGAAAAGTTAAATGGTTGGTGTGCCTAGCCAACTTTAGGTGCATTTGTTCAAGTTCACTTAATTGATTACTTACTCCGGGTCCGTACCGAGAATCAATTCTTTGTTTGAAATTCATTGTTGGTGATGGTGATTTTATATTTTGATTAGGATTTTTGCGGACATTTGCCATCACTGATTAGTAAAAAACAAGTTTCACGACGTTTCGGGATCTGGAATCTGATCCCGTCTTCAGGTGGAAGAAAACCTAGAACATAACAAGATTAGTAAAACATAGCCAGGAAAACCTGGAGAAAAACACAGCTAAAACAGAGAACTGTAAAAGCAGTCACGAAAACAATAAGCTGAAAAGAAAAACAATACACAAAATAACACAGGAATCACAAGTATCAAGAATCACCAGGCAGGAGAGAGCACGTCCACACCCAATCAGAGCTGAGCTGAGACTGGTGGGAGGAGAGCAAATGGCGGCGGCAACGGAAATGGCGGCGCCCACAGCCAACCAAATCACGGCGCGCTACCGGTGGCGAAAACCTGAAACAGAGACATGTGATATGCAAATTCCGTGTGTCCGTTTGTGTTTTGTTAGTTAATTTTTAACCTGATTTTGCCCCTTGGCCTTGCTACGGGTTAACATGTTATGAGAATTTTGAACAGAATTGTTAGTAATTACCCTATTTTCTGACACTTTATTTTCCCTGTCTTTCAATTCTTTGTTTAATATTGGTAGCCATACTGGCCTTATTTCAAGTGAAGATTGACTGATTGGTTGGTCTGCTAGTTTTATGTATGAAGCTTCAATTAGTTTTCTTTTGAAAAAATGAGGTTCGCGGTGTACTATTTTTGCTTCGTCAAAATTCATCTGGTGATTTTCAGACCAGCAGTGTTGAGCAATTTTTGATTTATCAACTAAGCCCTTCCTCGTGTTATCTTTGTGTTCTTTGATTCTAACATTTAAAGGTCTTTTTGTCTCGCCATAATACGGCCTAGAGCAACTATTGCAGTTTATTCTGTAAACACAGTTTTTTGATCCCTGAGTGCCATTTTTTGGTTTGGTTTTTACGAGACATTGCCTAAGAGTGTTTTGTGTCCTAAACGCGGTTCTAACTTTGAACTTCCTAGCAACTCTTCTAATTTTTTCCGATAATCCCGGCACATAAGGGATTGACATAGGAACGAATTTTTCAGTGTTTTCTGACTCTTTCTGTTTAGCCCTACGGGTTTTGCACTTTCTTATTACAGATTGAGGGTATCCATTCTTAGTCAAATCTTGCTCTACTTTTTTGATTTCCTGATTTAATCCATCTTGATTTGAGCAAATGCTCTTTGCTCTGTCAAATAGTGAGTAAGCCACCCCTTCTTTGACAGATTTTTGATGGTTCGATTGAAAATTTAAGTACTGCCTTGTTTTTTACTAATCAGTGATGGCAAATGTCCGCAAAAATCCTAATCAAAATATGTTTTTATTATCTAATATCATATTAGGTAATATTATTATATTATGTTATCTATGCAGTATACTATAGTATAATTATACCACATTATTATTATATAATGTCATAATATATTTTATAATATTACCAAAACTTGCACAATTATATTAATGACAGATAAATCTGATCACCTTGCAACATATCACCCTTGCTTAAGTGAGATTATTATTCTAACAACTGAGACAGCTCTTGTCAAAAATCACATACTTAAAGGTGGCACTACACATTCCTCTTCGTAATCCATACTTCTTAAAAAGGAAGTATAAAATAGCTCATTAGGCGGAGAGTGCAGCCTTCACTACTTATTCATACTCAATTGAACTTTTAATCATATTTTGTCCTATATATTATCACGCCTCTCGGTTTTAGTGCACTCTTACTTCAGATAGGATTATATGTAGATTCAAACCTGACCAGACTTAAACCTATATCACCAGTAGTCCAGGCAACAAAAAGCTTTAAAGGAAAATTTTTGGAACACAATTTTTGACTTTGCATCTTTGTTTGGCCTAGTTGGGAGTGCACGTATCAAAAGTACGTAGCCCTTAATAAAGGTGTGGACGAGTTTACAAAAAGGTTGTAGTAAACACTATGTAATGATTCTTTGAAAATTACTGTTTTTATGAGCTCACCAAGACCTTTACTTTGAACCAATTTTTATGATTGAGGTGTCAAATTACTGGGAATTGCATCACTATTTCATGAATGTTGTTCATTTTTCTTTAGGTGAAAAAGCGTTACCCCATTGGGCTTTTAAATCACACACAAATTTACATGTATTTCTCGTAGAAGGAATATTTTTGTTTGGATATTAATAAAATTAGTGCTTATCTTGTAAATGGTTGGACCAAAATAATCATAATATTATGTACTTTTCTTACAGGAAATTGAATTTTCTTTAATTTTCCAACTAAACAGAGAATCCTAAAAGTTGATAGCTTTTAAGATATTTAAGGAAAACCTGATATGCCACCTTCGGAGTTCTGGGGGCCCCCCTTCCCCCGCTCAAGGGCCTTTATTCGGACGGGGACTTTTGATATGTTCACCTCTTAACTGGTCCAATAAAAACTGCAAAGTTAAATATTGTTTTCCATGCATTTCCCTCTATACCATTTTTATAGAAATTGTTATAGAATTCGTTGCTTGGACTACAAAGGATAGATCAAGTATAACTCGTCCCATACAACCGGGTGGTAACCGTTGCCCATTGACATTGGTGTTGTGGGATCGTCGCCGCAGCCCTGCACGCATTGCCACAGTTTACCGATCCAGTTTTTTGTCCGGCGATGACTCAGTAGCCCAGATCGATCTTCGCCCAGTGACAAGCCGAGGAAATGGGCCGCAGAGTTTCCCACATTCCTGCATCAAACCGTGCAGCCGCCGCCGGACTCGGGTATTCTCGATGCTCATCGGACCGAGTCCCTCGTAATCGCAGACGCGGTGTGTGGAACTGGGAGGCATTTTGAATACTGTCTTGATAAAATTTGAAAATGAAGCTAAGTTACTATCCACGGATAGGATGGGTTTGAAGGATTTTTTTTTATTTTTAAGACATATTTCCTAACCCAAAGTGTGGTTTTATTTTAATGTTGTAAGCAAGTACTGGAATCCTTGAAGGACAGTGTACATTTACTAGCTGATCAAAGCGGTTTCACCCTTAGAAAGACAGAAAAACCTCCTTGGATTTAGGATATAATTTGTCATTTTTTAGGTTGATATGACAACAGCAGTTGTCATAAACTACATGTATAAGCTTCCCTGTAGTTTAACATTGAAACTTTGAAGTATCACAGGACGTAACTCTATAATATCATTTTTTTACAATCGTTTGCTTTAGTATCCTTCGATATGCTTTATATTTTTTGTTAAATAGCACACTATAAATAGTACAATGTTATTAAATTATTAAATGCTCTACGATTTTTGTCCATAATTCAGGTATTAAGTCCTACTGGGAACATTTACTATCGCCTTCCCCATAAAATAAAGTAATGTAAATAAGTATATTACCTCGTACTCAGATGCCGCAAGGGGAGCATGTATGCCAAATTTCAGCTCTGTACGTCTTATAGATTCGGAAATTTGCTGTCCGTTGGAAAACCCCTTCTCCATTATACATAGTATGGATAATAATATGTAGACCATGGCTCGATTCCATTTGATTCTTATTTCTTCACAAAAATGTAATAATCTTGCTTTTGACTCACACATAAATTATTTTCAATATAAATTTGCCTAACAATTATTAAAGGTATAGGATACTTTTAAAGTTAAACAATTAGTGACTTCTTAAAGTAATATTCATGGAACGTTAATGGACTTGTGTTTAATTTAAGCATTCTTGTGTCCTGCATATAAAAAAAATTTAAGTCCTACTGGATATTTTTACTTCTTGATATTTTTACTTCTACTGGATGTATTTTTTTTACTTCTTGATAACAGAAGCATTTCTAATTTCGAACCGGACCTCGTACAACTAAAGTCAAATTTATGCAAAAAATGTTTTAAGTCCCACTGAGAACATTTACTATCGCCTTCCCCATAAAATAAAGTAAATAAATATATTAACTCGTAAAATCTAGCATTATTTATAATGCTCTATATCATTAATACATGTTTTGCACTATATTACATTGTTAGCTGAATATTTCTGATTATTTGCTAGCGAAGTGTGATTACGATCAGAATGACCACAATTTTAGTCAGAAGAAATAAAAAAATCTCGTCAAAAAAAATATAAACTGACTGTTCAATATCAAAACTAAGCCTATATCATATCCTCCGTGTGTTTCATCTGCGGAAGCTCTGTCAGTCCCTTATTTCCGTCATCCTTGTCAGTTTCCAGTTGACAGCATCTTGTCCGCTGATCCCGGATATATCTTGGCTCAAGGCCTTGGTCCAATCCCTCTCGCTACGGTAAACAAAACTGATTATGTCACTGATTGTTTATTTATTCCGATTCAGGTATAAAATTCCAAAGTGCAGTTTTACGATTTGTCCTGGTTTATTCTGTCCCTGTTCTAAATTAAGCGTTACGAAATGAAGGATTTGAACTCCATTCTATTACGTAATCTTTCTTCTCGAATCAGTTGATACTGCAAGTACTCAAAATAATAGGTTCAACAGGTTTAAAGAATAATTAGGATTTCACTTTATGAGGATTAATATTTATATTCATTATTCTTCGGTTTAATGGCATAATGAATTATTTTTGATAGTAATAACATTAATACTAGTGGTTAAAATGGAATTTTTCAAAACAATTCTGAAAAGTGCATCTATTTTATTGTTCAAAAGTACAACTAGTAAATTTTATAGGGAAATAAACCTACGAATGAATAAAGTAAATTTTATAATTAGATTAGGATTTACATTTTGGTTAAAATTTTTTCATAATTTGCACTTTTGGGTCTATTATAACAAAAATCACATGTGAGCCAATCATTTAAAAATTGTTAATACCAATATTGCATATTTTATAACTAAGCACCTATATCTTAAACTATATCTTAAGCGATATATTACACTCTCTAATCTTCCCACGAGCAGATTTCAACATATTCTACAAGCCAATTAAGCCGTCATGCAACTGTAATTCTCAGATCCAGTAAAGTACTGGTTCTGAGAATTGGTATACTTGGCTTAAAATATCTACCTAGGTAGGTCGCCATTTCAAGCAATGTATATTGTATTGCCACGAGCTCATTAAGTATCAAAACACGTGTCGCTGGCGCACTTGATTGCGCATGTCAACTGCAAGTGCAGTAACTCACGTTGTGGCCATTCAGGGGTCCAGTGTCAGCCTCGCCAGAGGGCTCGACATTGTGTGAATGTTTTAATGTATCCAGCCCTTGACATTTGTGTGCTCCAGTTGAGTGGTCGCTACACTAGCTCCAGCTACCACTCCTCGCGTCCTCGGGCCTTGGACCTCCGTAAAGAGGCCTGTGCTGATTCCGTTTAGTGCTGATATAAAGCCGGTAAATGACGACTGACCTTTCAACAACTATGCATTTAGTGCTCGTCGTTGAGTGCGCGAATGGTTCATAACTCCACAATATGATCTCTTGACGTCAACATTTAAAATCATCTCTAGTTAGATAGCACAGTCATTTTAATAAAAGTTGACGATAATTTCATTCCCTTTCAAAATTGGTGATTAGAACATCATATTCCATATTAGTTTAGATAAAATTGACATTAAAATCGAGGGAATGCACTGCTTGGTAAAACATAAGACCACTGGTTATGCTAGTTTTTTTTCATTTATTGACTTTTATATGCACACCGGGTAAGCTTGCACAATAAGTGTTTTTATCATTTGCAAAACCAACATCAAGGTTCACGGACCAGTTCTAAAGCGAAGCCTTGGAGCAGGCTTTTTAAAATTAATCCCATACTATATCAATAACTAACTGATAAATATTTTCTTGGGTGAGAAATTCCTCTGACAAAAGCTTCGGATCCTGGAGTTTTTTTAGGGTTTGACCAATAATCACCTACAAATTCACCGCATAACTCCGTAATATATATCAGATTTTTATCACCCAGTTTAGCACGTTGAAATGAACCTGCTGTAACACTTAAACTACGTCAGTTCCTTTTGTTCATGCGCCTGATTCGTTACTAACAGCGACTGAATAAAAGAGATTACACGGTACTCGTTAGACAAAAGTTACAAACATAAATAAAATGTCTTTGTTTTAAATTAATTGGTGGTAATGGTGATTTTATATTTTGATTTTGATTTTTGCCGACATTTGCCATCACTGATAAGCAAAAAAAAACAAATTTCACGACGTTTCGGGATCTGTGATCTGATTCCGTCTTCAGGGGGAGAATGAACCTGGTAGGCTACCCTTTTTTACTAATCAGTGATGTCAAATATCCGCGAAAATCAAAATAAAAATGTAGATAAAATTGTTATACCATTGACTTAGATTAACATATTTCAAACTTGACCTTATAACAGGGATACCTCGGTTTAATGTTCTCCCTTTCCAACTCCGTTGGTTTATCCAATTAAACACCAAAACGACTTTCCAGGCTCGTGATTTAATCACACAATTATCTTATCCAATAAGGGAAACACAAAATTAACCCTAGAATGCCACACCCTAACCTTCACGGTGCTGGCCGCTAATGTCTGAGCCGCGTATGATACAGCGGGCACGTTCCGCGAGCCGCCCTTGCCATTGATTACTGCGGCTGATTGAGCAGAGATCGGCGGCAAATGTCGCAAGACTGGGTGGGAGGGAGCTCTGGAATCTGTCCTTTGAGTACAATAACGTGGACCGGGAACGTGACTTTGGAAAAGATTGTCGGATAGTTGCCGCGGAACTCACAGAGCAGAACGAGGTGGAAATGTCTTATTGGCTTCTGTGGTCGTTTGAAGTGGACGCCGACAAAGGGGAAGTCAATGGGGAGCAATAAAAGCGTATTACGTTTATTTACGGACATACAACTCAATTATGGATGGAAATGGTTGATTGAATTTTATTTACTTATTAATTTTCTTTTTAACAATCTTTTATAAATTAAATTTAAAACCAGTACTATGATAAACGTCAAATAGTAAACGCTAGAGACATTGATTGGCTTTTGATCGAATCCTTTGTCGAGGCTCCGATGCTGCGCTGTAGAAGTTTTAGTTTGAATTTCCTTATTTACATGATTCTCAAATTCTGAAGCTCAGTAAGGTCTCAAAGAACTACAAAAGCAGGTCAAAGTTTCCACTAACCTAACCAGCAAACTATTGTATTGTAATATTCTTCTTACAAAAATAGTTTTCCAATATAAGTTAGCGTTTAGCCAACTTTATTCAGCAGCATTGTTCAAAGTTTGATCTGTATGCAAACGTTGAGATCAGTTTATGTAAAACAAATGAATTCTTTCACATAAAACTTTGAAAGTTTCATTTCAAAATCGATATGAGTAAAGGATGAATTAAGTATTATACTAGTGGTCTTGTATGTTTTACAGAAAATGCACACTTTTACCGTTAATATTGGTTATTGTTCAGGTTTGCCTCGGTTTAACGTACCTTATAATTGTACATTAAATGTACTCTTGTAAATGTAAATTTTCAAATTTTGAAGATTAGTTTCAATACCTAATAATCATGAGTACCTATTAAATTCTACCCATTGACGAATTGTGCAACACAAAGATACGTAAAACATACGATGAATCTTGTGATGTACATTATTTACCAAACAGTTTTATGCATATATTGCCTTTTACACATACCATGTACATTGTAATCAATTGTTACATATACAGATTACATCTAATACATTATACAAGTTCAGTGCTGTATCGATGACAATACGAACAACTTGCCAGCAAGGCCATTGCAGTTCGTGCCAGCATTCTTGGCAACAGTTTATTGTTTGGTGAGCTTTTTAAGGCTATACACATTGCTGTTGCAAAATTAATAATAATAATGATAAATTCAAAGCATATCTCTTTATTATCATTAATTATTCTGTTACCTTAACCATCGTAAACAAAGATGATCACTATATAGAATACATATATTGCATATTATTGGTGTTTGGACTGTTTGGAGTGCATACTTTTCAGTTATAGTGCAGTTATAGTAGGGTGGTTCATGACATATAGTGCGGTAAAATAGAGAGGGAAACACCCTAAAGTTAAATTTCGATTTGACTATTTTTTATTGGCAGTATTACAGTTAAATGACTCAATTTATATTAAATCAGGTATTAACCTGAATGAGAATTCGTGATGGTTTTATTATTTGGATAAGAAACAAGTTGTAAAGTGCCCATTATGGTTGACATAATATAACCTCAAAACAATAACTTATTGTAAAAATTATAAGAATAATTAATTTATAAGGCTATAATAAACATAAATTCTAACTATTAATTAACTATATCAAGTGGACAACTTGTAAACTGGTCAACAGGCTCTAAGCTTTAAAATAAATATCAATTATCGAGATTGCTGTTGGTGACGGTGCCAATTTAATTTGGAGAGAGGTTCAAGTCTGGTGTAGGCAGCATTAATAAAACTCTCATCACTAAACTTAACATTAAACCAATTACTATCGTTAATATAAATTAATGGTATAATTTAGAGCATCAATTAATAATCAGTTTTAAAGGTCACGTATTTACATATTTCATGGGTTTCTATAGCTGAAATGTGTTTTCCTTAATATTGTTGCAGATATTCAAATAGAATGCTCTTCCAAGGAAAATATACGTAAGAAAGCATTTTTATTTAAACAAAGAACACACTATTCATAAAGGTTTTCTACTGGATCAAACTTTTTTGTCATTAATAGTGAGCCGTACAATACAAACTTTCTAGATAATTTGATTAAAAAAACCTATTACACCAACAACAATAGTCTGCTAGGAAAACATGCAAAAACACCTATTGTAAGTCAATCAACGGGAGAAAGCCGTACCAATCATCTTAAATTGAAAGTGAAAGGTTTCAGTTCTGTTGCAATACAAGGAAAGAGCCTAAAGCAGAAAGCCAAATAACGAAGAGTCAAATGCATATCGGGGCGTGCAAACTGGGCAAAACGGAAAATGAATTCCAATCATGGAGCAATGTGAACGTGCCCCTTGGCCCGGAGAGGGGCTTATTGGTCTGGTGAAGTGAATAATTGCGACTGACTGACAGCCACGACCGTCGTGCCTAATTATGCTGGGCTATGTACTTTAAAGTGCATTTATGTTGTACATCGGTTGCAAAACTAAGGCCTAGTTCGTGAGGGACATAGACCGACCGCTGTAAATGGAGCAAACAGACATGTTGTAATGTGAACTCGTCACTGTACAGAAGTTAACGTTTTTAGTTTTAAAAACTCAAAAAATTTAAACATTTGTGAGGTTTGTTATTGCATGGTGGAAAATCTGAAACCTAGACACAATATTTTATAGATCAAATTCACAGTATCTTAAGTATTTCATTTTTAGGGCTTTACAATTAATGTTATCTTCTCTAACAATTACTGATTAGCACTCAAGTCTTTAACTTTTAATTACGAATTATACTGAAAATAATTATATATTAAAATTAAATTGCATTTTGCTTCAGGGCCTCACAAAGCAGACTTCCTTCAAAAAGGTTTACCACGATATGATATTTGAATCCAAAATAATATGCTTCTTTTAAATTATGAAAACGTTCCTATTTACAAAGGCGTCGGCGCTTCACTAATAAAAAACAATCACTTTGTAACCTTCGTCAATCCTCCCCCGGGAAATCTTTCATTCTGCCAACATCCAGGTACACGAGCGCAGTTATAATAACGGGGGTAGGCCAAATTAAATGGCACTAACATCTTTAAATCGAACCGCCGTGTTTTTTGCTGCCCGAACTCAAAATTGGGGGCCAGTTGACTGACAAGGGCTCGACAATAGGCCTTCCCATATTGGACGGCCCGGTCCAGACCCAGACCGAATGCCTGAGAAGATTGCCCAACCTACCAATTTGGTATTAGATTGTGGCAAGCCCTATTTAACCGGCCGGACCATACTCCCATTATCTCAACAATTGGGTACTTGTTTGACAACGTCCCTTCCCAACACGTGAGTCTCCTCAAGGACTCTCGACTCTGGCCACTTCAGATCTAACTACTTGTTTACATGTTGCTGGTCAAAATAGAGGTTTGAACATTATTTCTTAACACTATATAGATTTAAACACCGATGAAAAGTAAAATAAAACTATATACTATGATATGCGGGTGATGTCGCTGATGATCGTACCGCATAGTAATGTTATCTAATAAGAAACTACTGTTTTAATTTATTTGCTTATTAATCTACTTTATTCCTAGAACGTATTGTAATAATACGTTCGTTTGAAAGAGTTTGTGAAAGTTATAATTCTTGAAATTAATAGGAAAGAAAGTAAAACTCTGCTTGAATTAAATAACCCTATCCATTCCTAAAGCGTTTACAGTTTTTGGATCAAAAAGCCACAAAGAACAAACTGCGATCCTTAAGCGCTAATTAGGATTCTTTCGGCAAGAATATAACTAATTCATTAAAAGTTTAGCCATTTCAATTTGTTACGCAGAAAGTTTTAATAGGGCGCAATTTAAACTTTTATAAGTAGGCCATAGCATCTTTAATGCATGGATAACTGCCTATACCAGTTGCTTATTGGCAGCTAAAGATTTCCTGTAGTGCGTGTTACACGAATCATTACAGTAAAACTTCAGTTTAGAAGAGGGTTTATTTTCTTGATACAATTTTCTATAGTGGTTCAAACCTAATGAAGTATTGTAGCATACCATAAACGTTCTAATTATAAATATTTAACAAACTTTTTAAAACGTTTAAAGTATCATAGTTATAGCAAACTGTTTTGAATAAAATAAAATTATTCATAATAAATTCACATCCATTTTACCATCAGCCTTACGTAGTACTGTAGTATATATTGGTGTTATTATTATAAGATAGGTAATATTCATGAGAAATAAAATATCAATCAGATGAAGGAATTCCCAAATAAAAGTATATCGGATCTCTCTAAAATACTTTCTTCCTAATGGCCTACCCTTATTACATTTAATTTTTCATCTTGTATAAATAATTACGATAAATTTTTAGATGTTCACTTGCCCAGGTTTTATTTATTTTTTTAATAAAGAAAGAAACTACGGTCTGATCATAAAAGTTAGAATGTTCCCACAAAAGCCTTCAATCTAACTAAAAGCGATCGGTTCAAACTAACTACCGACCTTCGAACATTCAACTCAATATTTATGGCGCGCTAAACAGACGTTGATTCCATCGACACTAAACGCTCTGACTGCATCATAAACACAGACGTCTTGTGATAAGTTGAAGCCGCATTAGTGCAGCAAATTGATATAATTGTTGCTGATAACACGGGGTTGCAGTTGCAGCTCGCAGTTAATTGATTGCGAGTCAGCTGAGCGCGCAGCGAGGCTAATAAAGGCGGAGGTCACCTGACGTCATCAACTGAGCTCATGCCACTGACATGCGGATCACTGGAAACTGGAGTAATGGCTGAGGATTCTTTTTTATTTAAGATTATACAAATCTAATCTCGGAACCAGTTTAGTTTGTTTGGAAAATAAAATAAAATACTATTAAACTACTGTACTGTGATCTCATTTGTAAGGATCGATTTTAATATTTTAGGGGATTTGTTTTACTGCTTAAAATACAAGGCGATTCATTCGTTTAAAAAAAGAGATCTGAAATATTTTGGGATTAGAATTCGTTCATTTGCTGTGAAATAGGCTACATACCTTCAGTTGTCAATCCAAAGTAATCAATAATATATATATATCTATTTTGGTTATCCTATATTTTAAATAGGTTAGGTTAGGTATTTTGTTGATTGGATTGATGACGGAAGGTGTTTAGCCTGTTAAAATATTGTCGAATATCAATCTAGGAGGCAAAAATTAATAATGTGGTAATGTTTCTTGCTAAGATTTTGGCAACGTTTGAGTAAAAAGCATGACTCTTAATGGTATGATATTTTTATAAAATGAATACAGGCTGTATAGATTAATTATTATAACGTTCATTCCAAATCTCAGGGGAAATATTTAATGCACCCGGTCAAAATGTTTTTATGCTCGCCAATTAGATTTTTTGTATACTAACACCCTTGACGATATGTTTTTTATGAAATTCATACAGGTTGTGTAGAACATCTATTAGAGCGTACACATTGAATTTGGTGGACATCCGACTTTTTAAAGTACCCGGTCAACATGTTTTTAAGCTGGTCAACATTTTAGGTAGACCCACAGTAATGTTCGAGCAAAGCATAATTTTACACTCATAAGGATTTATCGATGATACAATTATAGTGTTAATCGTTTACAAATACGATATAAATCGGTAAAGATTAAAAGTAATAATAATTTGATTATGGATTTTTTTTAGTTTGAGCGTAGAATAATCGAGATGCCTCGTTTCCAGTTGGATCTCTGGACCATCATCGTTAATCGAAAATTTTTTAATCTTTACCAAGTAGGAGCAGTGTGAACCTTCACATTTTGTCACAAGCTGTAAGGATCAGACCGCGGAGAGCACATCACGTTATCTTGTATATCGGCTGTACCACCGTAAAGTAAATATTAACTGTTCGTTTATTCATCTGCTGAACTCGTAGAGGCAAAATATTAAACAAGGACCGTCATACCTCAGACTATCAGTCTGCGCAATTCCGGACCTTAACTAGGGAAGATAGTCGCATCGGCAACGCCCGCTATGACGTTGTTACTCATTCTTGACACCAGACGTATATCACTCCAGCGGCAGGAAGCCCGGCGCGGCGCGGCGGTACCGTAGTGAATGGCACCTCTGGGTATCACTCACTGAGCCATATAACAGTCCTCGTGACTCATTCGAGCTTGCAATTACCGTGCTGGTTAAAGGGTAAAAACTTCCTAATTGCAAGATTGGTTGAGTATTCTTGAAATACGTTTGGCGCAAATTCTTGATAGCTGCCATAGAAAACGTTAAAGAGCTTGCAAATACCTTTGCTGGTTAAAGCGGAAAATTTACTAATTGCATGATCGGTTAAGTATTCTTAAAATGTATGTGGTATAATTGTTTTTTTATAACCGTTAGTTTAACATTATACAATGTCTTAGGTGTAAAATCGTTTTACACCTCTGATTTTTACTAAACCATAGTACTTATTAATTGGGAGTATAGAATCAGTGAAATTCAGCAATATTCGGTGCAATTAAATAACTTTGGCCATGAATGTCAGTCAAGACCAACTTCAGAGCACTTCTAACCTCCTTAACAATAAAGTAATCCAAATTCTTTCAAACTCTGAAAATAATTTAGAAGCGCCCAAAAAATGTTAAAACAGGAAGTGAAGTGATCGCATTAGGCCTAAACACGCTGAAAGGGCTCACTTGGTTCACTGTACAGTAGAGTCCCGCAAACCCGGACTTCGATAACCCGGAATTCTGGATAACTCGGAAAGCCTACCAGAGCAATAAAGTGCAATGAGATTCAAGGCCAGAGCACGATGTGACGCATTTAAAACAGTTTTGGTTTTTCTTTAAGTTTTTTTTTTGTAACTTATATAGTTTTTATATTTTTTACTATGCAATAAATAAATGATTTCTCATGGAAATAACAGAAACTATTCTTATTTTTACTCATTTCCCGATAACTCGGAATTTTCACAAACCCGGACTCCGTTCGGTCCACATTAGTCCGGGTTTGTGGGACTCTACTGTACCACTTCACCGGCCCCAGGCCTCGATGGCATCAGCAGTGAAAGGCAGCGATGTGCAGCGCGCAGACTGCAGAGCCGCGTGCGTTGTCGCTCGCCGTTGCACAACGATGTAGATTGTCAGAGCGGTTTGCATAAGGCTAATGTAATGGTTAAGTAATAGAGCGGAATTTGTCGAACGGTTTATCTATCGCGATTGCTCAACCGGGTGTAAACGCTGGGTGTGGGAGAGAAAACTAGGTGCAAAGAGACTTTCTACTGATAAGAAACGACTTCGGCAGGTGTTTAGAATGCAGATTCGTGAGAGATAAGTCGGAGAAAAGGTTACGCAAGGTGGAATTAATCAAGGTACTTGTGACATTTTGTAATCAGCCGGTCTGGTCTGGGAGCTGGTTCGGAGGCAGTTCTAAACTGGATGAGATTTTGGGTGTTAAATCTCAGCCTCGCAACACTGTCTAATCGAGGAGCTCCATAACTGTGTGGAAACGCCATAAAAGTCTATATATTGTTAGAAAATTTATTGTTTTAGGCATAAGCCTCTGACCCAAACACACAATTTTGCGAGACAAAGTAGCATACGAGTAGTTTCGAGAAAAAATATGCCTAACTTAACCATAAATCAATATTCCACATATAACATCCAAATACGTACTATGTATACTACTGTCAACGTAATTGTATATGCCGTAACAATTATTTTCAAATATTGAACCGCATTAGCAATAGTGTTGAAGGTTGAGGGTCGTATTCATGAATACTTCAGAATCTACATGTAAACGTAGACTAGGATGTAAGTAATACTTTTCAAAATGTAGGAAACCCGTATATTACATAAAATAAAATCAAACTACATTGAAAACCGATCACACTTTTTCAAAATGATTAATTCAAAATATAAAAAACAAATACGGTGGTTATAAAAAATTGTACAACCTAACTACGATAACTGGGTATTTACGAATCGAATATCCCTCCATTAGACTGTTATGTCAACACTGTAGCAGTCTCCACATCGCCTCCAGTGGCGGTATTCAATCGAACCACCGGTGGAGGCAGAGGCAGACCGGTCCCACAGAGCCATCCGAGCACCTCGTTGTCTAATGAGATATGGATTGCCGCCATAATCAATGCTGTAATTGCATTCACTGTTGTTGCCGGTTGCAAATCTTGTTCGCTCGCAATTAACGTGAACGCTAACGAATGCCGGCGGAGTCAAGGCAGTGTATGCCATCATAGTGCATTGTATCCGTCCGATTCCTGCGTCTTATCGCGGACTTTCTCTGCGATTGTCTTCATGATCCGCCGTAGTGTTTGGAAAACGATCCGATCAGTTTCATATCGAGGTTAGGTGATCCGGAAAACTTAAAGACAATCTAGTCGCTTTCTGGTGCTTCAGTCTCAATTGGTTGATTTTAGTATTTTTCAGTTGACTTTTCAAAAATTTTTTAAATAAATTTTGCTTTAAACCAAAGTACTGTCGTTTACGTGAGCACCGCAGACATAGAACGTCAGTTAAAGGAGCAATGCAAAAGTGTCTATCATATTTTGGGTAAACATTGCACACATGTCAGCGGCCACTGGATGAACTGCTTCGACATTTGATAGTCCCTGGTGGAGCTCTTTGCAGCTCTTTTGGTACTCTTCTTCTCGAATTAGCGCTGAGCTCACATCCTCACATCTTTGCAGGCCTTTGCTCTCCGCTCCTTCCCAACGCCCGTTGAGCCCGCACGTTCGCACGCCTCTCGACGTCCGTAGCTTTGTCCGCACGCGTCCTTATTAACGACTCCGCCAATGGACTGTCGCGCGTCCGCGTCGCGTCGTGCCGCCGGCCCGTCTGACCCGAGTGTCACGCCGTCCAGGCCGCCGCATTTGCATAAATTCTCCCCGGAATAACTCACGTTTCAACCGCATTTTTCCCGACAGGCCGGTAACAAATCCCATTGTCTTTCATTAGCTCGTGCTCTTCCGTCAATCACCAGGACAAGATGGTGAGCCGGTGTGATATTTGGTCAAGTGTTAGTATGGCCAGGGGCACCTGCGACTGCGGAGGATTACGATCTGTGCAGCATTGGTTGCGCAAAAGAGGGACGTTTGCTTCAGAGGAAACCTCAATATTTTCATCAGTTGCAGTCAAGTTTTTGCACTGAATGCTTTTTGGTAATTTGTGAACTGTTTGATAATTGCAGACAAGGTTTTGCAGTGTGTACTTTTTGATAGCTGTACTGTTTGGGTGGCATTAAAAAGCATTCTATTTCAAAATTTTGTGAGTGATCAATTAAATCTACAAAATCACAAAATTATTATTTGGTTGGAATTTTTTAAATTCCTTCATGGTGAAAAATCTGGCACATAGCTGGAGGTGACACTGGAGTGGCTTGTACGACTGAGACCTTCTTAACGTATTATTTTTATTTAACTACCCAATATCACTATTTTATGTTATTACCCGCATCCTTGATGGTATCAGCAAGGATATCGTTGCACTAAAACTTGAATATGCTCTAGATGTAGTTTATACATCTTTATAGTAATTAACCTTGTCAAAGTAATAATAGATTTTGCAGTGTGTGGATAATTGATAGAAAATTCAGGCCGTAAGAAATGTTTTTCGTTCCACCTCCACTTCCGACTAATAACGTCTAATGAAGATAATACAGTTCCCTTATTTAGATTACATTAATTATTCAACTCTATCCAAGATTGAACGTGTGGTACAAATAAGTTGTTACACAAATCAGCGCATGTAACGACCATTTGTACCAACCGCGTAGAGAGAAACCTCATCATAATTCAACACCGTCTCTTAATTAGTACTAAACTGGGTCACCTTATCAGATCTCGGATCTCACCTCGAGTCTACGTGGTGGCGCATACATACGCCATTACCTCCGCGTCCACGCCGCTGCAGGTAACTGCGGGGGTAATTCACCGTAAAAAGGAAAGGAGACCCGTAACACTTGGCGGGAGCGGGGTCGCCTTATAATAAATAGCTTAATATAAATATATTACGATAGAGCATATCGGTCGCTGCGAGCGAGGTAAACAGTAGAGTAAACCTTTCTAATAATTTGCAGGTTTCCTCAATCGCGGCAACTCGATATTGCAGCCACACGACCTGCCGCTGTTCCACGGTAGTTTCTGTCTAGTTGTCTAGTTTCCACTGTGTGAGGTCAATTATCTCGCCCCTTTCATTACCACTGCCCTTTGATGCAACCGTGCTCGGTCGTTTCCAGTTACGTTTCGTTTGATGAGGACGGGTACAATTCGACCTATTGTGGTGTTAAGGTTTGTTTAGTATTGAAAAGCTGTTGAATTTTGATGGATTTCCTCTTGATTTCTTAAGGATTAATTATTGTGTTTGTGTTATTACTGTGTTAATTAATTATGATTGTGTTTCGAAACGTTTGCCATTGAGTGATACAAATAGTGAAATGCAACGACATTTTATTTTGGCCTTTGTTCTCTTTAATTATAACGTATTTGCTCTGTTAATGCCACCTTAACGGTTTGAAACGACAACACATAATCAAACGCAGCATCTTGATTAGCTCTAGACTGGGTCACTGGTTTCCCAAAGTAAGTATAAAATTGTTGGGAAAATGTTTTATAATGTTCACTGACTTTGGCATTAAAATTTCTATTTTGATTGATAATAGCTGCCGTTTAGTATCTTACTGCTGTTCCTTTATTTAATAACCAGCAACATGAAATCTTTTTTCAAAAACCCCGAATGATTGGCAGTTAGGTCTAATTATATGACCAAAGTATAAATATACGGAGGCAGCCCTGCCCACGGTGGGAATGATGACTTAACTGGTAGCTCATCACCCACGCGGGATAAATATGCAACCCACCCGAACGTATAAGGCCGCGCGCACCGACACAAAATCGACTTTTACCTGTAAAAAACACACTTATCGGTCGCACTATAAAACTACATAATTCTGACGGCGAGGCCGCAATTTCACGAAAAATAAACAACTCGCCGTCCGGCCCGGCCGATCTCCGATCAATTTTCGTAGCCTTGTGCGTAAAACGGCCGGCTATAATCAAATCTAATCGCCTAACAAAGTAATACCCGGGACGCAGCGATCTGTGAAACCGTCCGACAATAAATCAAACATCGTGAGGAGGCGAAAAATAAACAAATCCCGACCAGAAACAATGGACGGTGTGTATTTTGTGGATCTCTAATGAAACGATGTGAACACTAATTCGACCTCGGCGGCGGCGGCACTATCGGCCGCCCTATCTCCCCACAAAGGGGCCGACCTATTAACGAGCTCGTCCTAAAACTTCTAAAAACGGCGCCAGACGTACGGGTCCGCATTTGCACTTGTGATGTTATTTTTATGCTCGCCGGTACCGCCCCGCCCACTTTCCCCTATAATTAAAGACTGTTTCCTGCGACTGTAGGTCAACAGTTTTTCTGTGGCTACGCTCGTTGGCAACGGCGGCGGAGCGTATATACGGGATGTTTTGCTATGAATGTTGCCATTGGGGAGTCAGTTGGAAGTTAATTTTACGCTCGGACATACACCTCTTCTTTGTACACGCTTGGTGTCATATTTAGTACTTAGAAAAGTTGTTAACACTAGGGGTATGAATTTATGAGTAAGTTATGACTCATATGTTTGTACAATATAGAATCTCACTTTGTGGATTATTATCAAGTTGTATGGCTTGTTCCACACCCGCAAAGCAACTGACTAAACGATACTTGCGTATGATTCATATGTATATGTATCAGAGGTTTCATACAAAAATAATAAATAATAATTTCTCTTGGGGAAAAAGTGGGCGGGGATAAAAAATTTAGGCCTTTTATGTTTGTTTTTAGGTTCATAAAGTTTATAAGTAGGCTTGAATGGAAAAATACTACTGTTAACAAATGGCTTGGATAGTTTTAAACTTTTACAGTATACCAATAAAAAAATTTAGAATTACAAAAAAAATTCACTAATTACAACGTTATCCTAGTAACACGTAGAAACAAAACATCCTTCTTATTTTTTTTGTAACTACGTTGAGTTATTTGCCTACTTTCCCGTAGAAAATCTGTTTTATACTCCTTAACATTGCCTAAAAACTTAGTTCACTTTTTAAAATTGTATCAAATCGATCATACAACAACTATTACTCATGAAATATACCTTCTAACGAACAATATTATTGGTTCGGATGTTATTTAGATTGTATCAATACAGTTTGTGAATTGGAACTGAATTATTATAATTAGACTTAACATTACCTCAAATTGCCTTTACTATAGATGATTAATCCATGAAAATTTACCAGAACAATCTCAAATGCTACTTTTCTCCCTTATTTCCGACTGAAATCTGAAAAATCCCCACCAAGTGGCCGGGGGGCCTTTGAGGCTCCAGCTGCTCCCGCCTAATCAGATGACAATGCGCCCATGTCATGGCAGCCTCCGCTAAACGGATCAGGGCGCGGGGCCCCGCTGCCGTTGTTGCGTCGGTTTACGCCGATTCCGCACAAAGGTCCGGCACCTGGGGCGACATAACAAGCTCCCGAACACGCCCGGACAGTGCGACTGCAGCTGCTTTGACACCGGACTGTAGCCGCCTCGTCAGTGGAATTTGATGATTTTGTAGGTTACAGGGTCCGGAGACGAGGATTGAATTGGGTCGCCAAGGTCCGAAGGTAAAATCGTTTCAAATGAAGTAGGCTCCTAGCAACTAGCGGAAGGTTCAGTACTGGTAGATGCCTTAGCTCAAACGATCCTCGTTGACTGTGAGGGGTATAACGACCTAGTGTGAATCATGCACCGTGCAAATGGAACAAAGGAGATGCAGACGAAGCAATAGTTTATCAATAACTTTTCAAAAATAGACACCAATATTTTAATGTGTACATCCTCTTTCAAAAGGCAAGAGTCTTGTCCTGTTCATAGACAAGGAATTAAAGTCGAAAAGATGATTATTTTAAATACTTTTTATTTTATTTTAAATACTTTTAAACAGGCGTAAAAAACGGCAGTTAACAAATATAATATGTAAAATAATTCAAATTTAGCTGTGTTCTATAATTTATGATTTGTAGCACGGATTGGTTTTGTCAATATCTTAAATTATTTGACTTACGTCCAACAATCCTGATTTTTATTCTGGATGTACGCGTTTCAGCCTAGGCCATCATCAGCATCCATAAAAAATATACTTGTACACTAGGTTTCCTGCATTCTTCGCTGTTGTGATGTTATAACTAGCTGCGTCAAGTTTTTAAACAGTTCACACATATTACGGCACACGAACACGACAAAAAATACACATAAAACAGACAATGAAATTTACAAACGTGCGCACATATTCGGGAGCGGGCGCGGAACTGGATAGTTATCACGGTGGACTTCCTTGCTGAATCGACCTCTGATCTCTGACGTAGCAATTTGTCATCCTTGTCACTCTACTTGCTCTCTTTATTATGTCTTCGTAAATTGGATTGGCGTCAGATTGAATTCTTTCATTTAAAATATTCACACCGTCTTTTTTGAAACTTTGATATATAAATACTTCTTCTAACCTGTCCAGCCGCTGTCCTTTTTTCTCTCTGGCTAATATCTTTAAATTATCATTTATATTTGTAAAACTGTGATTTTTGTTAATTATATGTTCCGTATATTTGGACTTAATTTGTTGCCCTACTCCTCTTTTGTTTCCTTCCACCTCACTTGTGTGTTCTTTACATCTTATTTTGAACGACCTGCCCGTTTGACCGATGTAATAGGCATTACATTCATTACAAGTCAACTGGTAAACTCCGGGACAATCAAATTCAGGGCTGCTATTTAGTTTTTTATTGAAGCCTAATATTTTCTGGAGATTGTTTTCAGATTTAAAAGAAATTTGTACATTATTTTTTCTAAATAATAAATCCCGAATATGTGCGCACGTTTGTAAATTTCATTGTCTGTTTTATGTGTATTTTTTGTCGTGTTCGTGTGCCGTAATATGTGTGAACTGTTTAAAAACTTGACGCAGCTAGTTATAACATCACAACAGCGAAGAATGCAGGAAACCTAGTGTACAAGTATATTTTTTATGGATGCTGATGATGGCCTAGGCTGAAACGCGTACATCCAGAATAAAAATCAGGATTGTTGGACGTAAGTCAAATAATTTAAGATATGTGTTCTATAATATTATGTTTTTAGAGACATTCATTTTCATTGATTTTATTATATTCTTAATAATGCTGAGAACCTTAATATGATTCCTGGAGTTTTTAATGTCATTCATATAAGTTTTAATTTCATCTTATAAGGTTTTTCATGAATTATTGTTATTTGTTCTAGTTTATAACGTCAAAGTTTTAAAGATTAGTATGAGTCATTGGATGGAAATACCGTATTTCTGTTTTATGAAAAAGATACTTCTTGTTAGAGTTACATTTTAAGAAAAATCTTGATTGTACAAACTTTTACTCTTTGACAACCCAAACAACTCAAAGGTTCGCCGTCTACCACGATTCTTCCCTCCAAATCAACCGTTTTATTACCGTGTCAAAACCCATAGCCCATAACGTATTTCCGGCAACAACAGAGGCTCCTTGTGATTTTTATTTGCGCAGGTGATTCCGACATGTTTTGACAGACCGGCAGGAAATCAAATACGAAATAAAATGGAATCCGAGTTTCGGAAAGTCGCGGGGAAGGTAAATATTTGACCGGGGGTTGAGTCAACGACGCATGGCGAGGGGAAGGTGTGTGCGGAACAAAGGCGCCGGGCTTTCCGAGAAGCGGACAAGGTAGATGCTGTCAGTGACTTTGGTAAATGGTGTTTCTTGTTAGCAGCCGGTATTGTGTCCTAACCCAGTGGGCGCGTGGAGCTGGCTCCAGAATCCGAGTAAATACAGACTTCAGCCCCGCTCCCGCCCCTCGACTCTCTTCATCCCTCATTTGACCTTGTCCCTTCCTGTTTCCGACCTCTCGCTCCGCGGTCAAATACACAACCACAAAGGTCTACTGTGTCCTTGGCGGTCGGCCGAAGAATTTCTGCTGTTCATTCTTAAACGTTGCCCTCAACTTTTCGTGCCTCACGTCAAGTCCTCTACTGTAGACCGTAAAGTAAAAACAATTCTTCTTCTTATCTAATGCTCTTATATAATTTTTGAATCAAAGTTTTTCTTTGGTCGGCTCTCAGAGCTACAATAAAAAAAACGTTCAAAAATATTTAAATTACTAGATTTTCTAACCTATGGCATCATTATTCAATTTCGCTTTAAGTGTTTAAATAATTCACTGCATTCCAATGCATATTCATTGAATGTTTTACGTCAAAAATGCAAACCCATAAAACTTACAAACGTAATTACTTTCGCTAACTCGTCCCATGAAAACCATCCTTATTTTAACGACCTATAATTTTAAAGCAGGAGTAAAATGAAGCAGCGTAAAACCTGCATTTCTAAACAGCTCTTCGACGACCTTGTTACCTCCGTGGCTGGAAAGCAAGGCGATTTAAATAAGTGAGACCCTACTTAACGTAGCGAACCCTTCACGAAAATAACCAGTTTCACCGAAGCCTTAGAACCGTTGATAAGTTATTACCACTTAATTGTCACTTAATTACAACGTTTGCTTAAAAGATTAGCTTGTGTGATCGAAGTGTACGTTTGCCATCTGTTCCCGACTATTACTTCCACTCAACGCCTCCCCTTCCCTCCCTCTCACCCCTCCCACCGCTCAAGGCGTCCCCGAGTTGGGGTAGGGGGAAGGTCTTTTGTCGCTCTCGATTAGTTTTAAGTCAATCAACCTGCCTAATCGAGTTGTTCAGACTTCCTTGCGAGGTGGAGGTAAAACTTGTTTTACCTACACGAAATTAAACAATTCATGGAAAACGCAATAGGGCGTTAAATATCATATTTTCCCACTGCACTTACAGTGTAAAACATGAGCGATATTATAAACCAAGGTAATACCTTTGTCTCAAAGTCTTTATAAACAACTAAAACAGTTTTTAAGTATGAACAAGAAAATATGTAATATACATTATAATTAAAGATTTATATCGGGAGCGATGTAAACCCGACATATTCAAAAATAAGTAAACGTATAGTGCTCTACTGTTGCTTGAAAGGTATAAACTTATTTGTATTCCTGAAAATATCATGTTTTATTCATAAAAAAATATCCTTTCCATGAAACCATTCCAAAATTACAACTTCCGAACTCACCCTATAATTTACTGAACATCCTACAAAGAACCCTCATATTTCGGACCGACCCTTGGGTTATTTTACACATTAGATCGCGTGCAGACCTGAGCATGAGGAACCG
Organism: Flexamia atlantica; assembly: GCA_035578135.1. Lineage (NCBI taxonomy): Eukaryota > Metazoa > Arthropoda > Insecta > Hemiptera > Cicadellidae > Flexamia > Flexamia atlantica. Next base: position 4,432,836 of record JAQJVK010000011.1, on the reverse strand, counting down.
GCGAAATTGACTCATTTCAAATTCTCCTCTAGAAAAACTACCCGGAGCCATCTACATTCATAATTTGTTCAGCCGAACTGCCCTTCGTGGGTCTCGGGTTCGGGGTGGCGCTCGCCGTCGAAATTCTCCCGTAATCGATCCCCTGCTGGCCAACTGTTCCAATTCTGGCTCAATTATTTGGACTATCAGCCTGGACCCATCAATATCGGGGTAACGATCCCAGGCGCCTTGTGGTTATACAGGTATTAAAAATCGAAAGCGGTTTTCAGCAAACCACATGGCGCTCTAGTATGAGGGCGGGCTTCGCTTTCTGTGGAAGATTGGCTGGATGTTATGGGAACGCGGAGGAGTGTTCCCTTTCTGTGTAACACTAAATTGGTTACATGTATGATGCAGTCAGAGACTGCATTCTTTAGAATATGCATAGTTTTTATTTTTCTTTGATTAAGCTCTTCACAATAATTTACGCACATAACACTAAAACATCACTGACTTTAAAGAAAAAAAGGTTTCGGTAGATCACCGATTGTGTTTTACACAAAGTGTAAAAAATCGAACAAGGTCGATTAATTAAAATTAATTATTTAATCCAAAATGGTCTTTGATATTTTTCCATACTTTGATAGTAGGTGTAGAGAATATATTATCTACATAATTAATTATATTTTACCTACTGTTCTCAACAGGTATTGCAAACAGGTCGATTGACAAAACAGTAAAAAACATGTTGCTGAAATGAACCAATTAATAAGCTAAGAATCATTGTTGATATATTCTTTTAAGTAACATATTTTTGTTATCACTTCACCTTACACACTCAGCGCATGATGTATAGAAAGCTAGCCACTTAAAGTAAACCAACAGATAGGCACCCTCTCTAGCAGGCTACCTAAAATTTTAAAATTCATTTTATCGCAGATGAAAATAAATCGTAGCTATAATTTAAAAATTATTTCACTAAAGGTCAAAAGAAAGCATAAATCGTCTTCATAAAATGAATAATTTATCTAATGTGTTAACCCTAACGATTTAATACTTTTTTGAAATAGTTAATATAATTACGTATAAAATACAGAACAAAATTCTGAGTATTTTTTTCTGTTAATATGTACAGAAAAAAACTTACCCATATAATCTTCAATAATATGAATGAGAAAATGAGGCAAATACTTGCATAATTCTGGGGATTACAAGGGATTACGTCGAATACCCTATATTTGGCGAGGACGGGTTGCCGGATGGAAATATATCTTAGGTCAATTAACTCGCCAAGGTGTTTGCGATACCGTTAAATCAACTAATCAGTGAAGTCGTCGACCGATAATCCTTCTCATTAATTACCTCCTTAAGATCTTCAGCCTTGTTTCGCTTCCAATTCTAAATTAGAAATGTTTATTTAACACTAAAAGGAGCATTAAAAATTCAACTATTGAATTAAATTTAGGCAGGTTATTGCAAATGAACTGTGCATAAATTTCAATTTAACGTTTCGACGTGGTTATGTGTATCAAAATTCATCCGTAAATTACAATAATGCATATTTATAAGGCTACAATTTAGTTTTTTTGTGTTGGTTTTTTGTGTTAATAGAACTTTTTGTGTTCAATCATAATTTCCGTTGAAGTACGGTATTGAATAACCCACAACTAATGTTTCTCAAGTTCTGTCTACACCCTGAACTTCTACATACTTATGTTCTTGATATAAAAACATTTCTTATCTACGTAGGGCTTATCGGAACACGTCAGAAGTTATGTCGGACGATTTGAAGATAAATGTCTGGTCTACGATCATCCACGTTAAACTTAAACGACGGGGTCACAGAGTCCCAGTATCAGTCCCAGTATCACAACTCCCCGTTATCTTCGGCTGTCCGTGTCCCCGACAAATCGACCGCCACGAGGACTCCGCCGCTCTATAAATCAGCTCGTCATTAGTTAATTGACTCCGACTGATAAATAAATGTCAACCGGAATATTTTAAAGTCGATTCGGTCCCAGATCAGAAGCGGAGATCGACTGTTATCTCGGCATCGCTAACGGTACGGCCCTCGGTTGTCTAGTTTCGGCTGACTCACGGGACAAGTAGAGGTGTGAGGAGAGAGGAGGTCCCTACTCAAGTTGTAGATCAATATCGGCTCGAAACGAACTGTACGTTTCATGCAGGTGCTAGTATGTAGATTAAGGAATCTAGATGCTCGAGGGGTTCCCAATGTGTAGTTTGGTTTCATCGGTAGGTTGGTTGAGAGACGTATTTGTATTCTCTGATGTGTACATGTGTATGTACGTAGCTATATGTGTGCAATCTGATTCTCAAATTAACAAGAAAGTTGAGTTGTACAACTGTATTTTATGGTTTTTTAAAAGCTCTTTGAATATACTGGCAAAATATTCAGCGAAATAGGACCTATTTAAGAGTGAATTTTGGTGGTTGTAAAAGATTCAGATTTGAAGTTTGGATTAATACAAGGATTCAAGATTCTTTTCCTGAGGATGACCAGAAAAATTTGTAAAAATAATTTTATAATGTCAATGGTCGAAGCAAATACTCTCTCAAGACCTGATAAATGAAATCCATTTAAGAATATCTGCCTTCCTCTGTTAAACGAAGGAAACCTAGGCCTTATAACAGTTCCATTAAGGGGGTTTAAGTCTCGTAACAACAATCATCCTTGTAATCACGCCTCATGCCCCTCCATGGTCCAACCTTCGAACCAACCGCCCCTTGTAACCAATGGTTTGCTCCAAATGTCTACACACAGTCTCTTTCTTGCAACAAATTATTATATACATGACAATTCACTTACTCCCTGCCCACCTCCACGCCCCCCCTCCAGTTCCGATATTCCTTGTGACCAACAGTTTGTTTCCAGCGGTCCATCTGTCTCCGCAGTACAGAAGCAGCCGGTCCCTGATCGTTCTGGCCTTGTCGCCACTTTATCTCGACACCTCTCATTAATTAGACCCTGTCTTCGGAATTCTCCGTCGCTCGGACAAGGACATGTAAGGGTTCGTTTAAAATTCCAAGCTCACACATGGTATGCATTGATTTACGACATGACCGTTTATGAATATACTTTTTTCCTTAGAGTCTTCTACTTTTTTTCTGTTTGGAATTTCTTTTAGAGTATAATGGAAGGTGCCTAATATAGTGTGATATGTAAAGTTTCTTTCGTTTGAGAACTGGGTTGTTAATGAAGGACGGTCTAAATGATAAATTTATACAAACATTCCAAACATTTCAGCTCAATAAAGAAGTTACAAAGGGCTAGGTGGTAAAATATTACATTAAGAACCTAGTCACTAAACTATTATTTTTATCAATCAAAATATTAAAACCAACCTATGATAACACATATAATATAATATATCATTAATATCAAATAATTGATTAACTTATCGCAAATATTAAACAGTTCGTTATTCAATAACAATCCATCCCATTTTTTTTAACCAAACGGTATATACAAAAATCACCACAAAACATAATTTGTCATACATAAACGGGTTTTATCAGCCAATAGACAATGAAATTAAAAAAAAACGTCAGTTAACTTAACATCAACGTATCTGTCCCTTTATTTAATAATTAATCCACCTCCAATTCTGTGGTTAGGAGGATCCTCCTAGATCTGTAGCCTATAGCGCTTTGGCTTTACATTGCGAATAATATTCCGAAAATGGCTAAAGTGACCTTATTCCAAACCCTAATCTCTGGACACTTCTCAGATTCATCATTAACCCCTGATCGTGCCGTTTTGTCCTCATCGTCTGTCTTCGTCATACACCGCACACCGGGCTACTTGCAGTGACCTATAGTGACGCACTGTACAGTGGAAGTGGTCATATCCCACCAGAATCACAGCACATTTCTCTGATTCAACATTGACCCTTGGAATTGACGTGTTGTCCATATCGTCTGCCATCGTCATACCACAGAAACAGGCTACCTGCAGTGGTATAGCGGAACGCAGTACAGCGGTGGAAGTGGTCATATCCCTGCGGAATCACGGTACATCACGGGACATTTATCATTTGCAACATTGACCCCCGGTCGTGCCATTTGTCCGTATCATCTGTCGTCGTCATAATCCAGGCTACCTGCAGTGTATATTGGAACGCAGTACTGTGGTGGAAGTGGTCATATCCCGGCGGAATCACGGGACATTTCTCAGATGCAACATTGACCCCCGGTCGTGCCGTTTTGTCCGTATCGTCTCCCATCGGCAGGCCCACACGGTCGTCATACTCACGTGCACTAGACTACATGCATTTATTTTGGCTACTTATTTACATAGATACTCGCTCCGAACAATCCGCGTATTGAAAAGATTGGAATCGGGACGTCGCGTCGCAGCCGCTGCTCCAAGCATGGACGATAACCATTCAGTCCCCGCCGCTCGTAAATACAAGGGTCATTTTACATGCGATCCCACAGTTTACCCTATTTAAACGATGCATCTGCAACTTCCAAGGCGGAGCGTGAATACTCTTGAGGCTGTTTTCTTGAATTGGTTTGAGATTCAATGAGGAAGTATTATTGTTGGAAAAATAATAAACACTTTTAGCACTTATTGAACAGTAAATGTAAAAAAAAGCATTGGTTGGATATAGATTATCTGCTAACAGACCTGTTGAAGGACTTGGAGCCGAATTGCAGCTAGCATAATTGCGATTTTCGTCAATCGATTATTCATTTTGTTAGCCAGTGGTTTACTTAATGGATCTTTGAATGGCCTAACGTCTGTATTAAATTACGACAATACAGGTTCTTGATTTTCTTTTAGTGCTGGGTATTAGTGCTTTAACAATTGTTCTTGGTGTCGGTATATCCGAGTTTTTTTTTGTTTCTACTTATTCGTTTTATTTTGGTCGAGGCTTGTCTTTTCCTACAAATACATTTTTTCTCCGTATAACATTAGTCTATTATGTCAACACGTCATTTCAACTAGTAGATGCGCGCTGCTCAGCAGCGTTTGCTTATCTCAGGTGTTCCTTAAGATTTAAGAGTCTACGTTATAAATTCAGTCCTTTTCTTTTATTTATTTGTACCCTTGAGGAAATTGTTTCTCTAAAGAAAATAATAGGTTTCCTCTAATTTGCTTACCGAGGCCTTCAGCCAGGTATGGATGGGTGCCAGACTTATGGTTTTTATAAAAAGTTCCTAAGTGAAAAAGGCTTTATACAGGGTGAGTTTTAATTGTCCCCCCCTTTCTTTTTTTACATTCTAAAACTAACTATCCCAGACCCCGCCCAAACATTATTGGGTAGTAAGTACCTCGTTTTGAGGGGGTACTCATTTTCGGCCGACATCTTGGATCCGCCATATTGGGTCCAAAATAATTTTTTCAAGTGTAAAAGTGTGTTGTGACCCATCATTTCAAGCTAGATTTTTCCACTGATTACAATGCCACAATCAGTTTTTTTAATATATCGATTCGTTTTCAAGATACGAGTACTTTTAATTTATTTATTTTCAACCAATTTAAACATTACAAATTAATAAAATAGGCCCATAACCACAAAATAATGCTAGATAGTGACGAATAACCACCATCAGTCATTGATGAGCGATTTACACTTAACTTTCACCAATGTAAATCTTTTGGCCGCCATCTTGAATCAGCCATTTTGAAATGAGGTAAGTTATTTCAAAAATGAAGATGGCCCCTATGAAAATTTGCTTGATCAGACCTGATCAAATTTAATAATTTTTGATCAAGCAGGATCAAAAATGAACAAATTTGATCGAATTTGTTCAAATAACCTGATCAAGCCTGACTCGGTTGTTCAAAACTGATCAACTAGCCTGATCAGGCCTGACCTAGGTGTTCCTAATTCTTCAGGAATTTTTGATCAGGCCTGATGTTACAGCTTAAATTATCAAATTTGATCAGACTTGATCAGGCATACTGATCAGGCCTGACAGGAGTGTTCAGATTTCTTCAAGATTATTTGATCAGGCCTGATGTTATAACTTGAATCATCAGATTTGGTCAGACTTGATCAGGCATACTGATCAGGCCTGACAGGAGTGTTCAAATTTTGTCAGGATTATTTTATAAGGCCGGATGTTATAACTTGAATGGTCAGATTTGGTCAGGCATACTGTTCAGGCTTGAATAATAGAAATTATGTCAAGAATGTCAAAATTTATCAAATGACCTAAGGAAGAATATCAAATTAGCTGTATAATATTTAATTTAACAGTTATTAAAGTAATAAAACATCTTACAACAAAAAAAACATATTATAATAGCGAATTTTCCCTTTAAGGAAGAAGCTGTTACCGTAGGTCTCATGGTAAGACTTAAGCCCGAGACCATCATAACTTTTTCTTTCGAGGTCCCCAGATACCAAAAACACCATTCGTTAATTTTCATAAATATATATATGTTAGCAAACCAGCCCGATCGGACTACCGGAAGGAGGGTAAAGGGGGGTAAACCCCCCAAAAATGGGTTTTTTTTGAGTTTTTTACACATAAAAATAAAAATAATCCAATTTTTATTAGCACCATTGAATTCAGCCCAAAAACAAACGATTTAGTATTTTGAATCACTGCTCTATGTGCTCTATGTCCATTGGTTACCGAGATATTGCAAGTGGTAAACACAGTACGTTGTCCCAATGTTAACCTTAAGGGAAATAAGTAAAATTCTATATCTCACTTATTTCTCAACATATCTTGTTAAAACTTGGTAAATCGCTTCTTCTAGGTCAGATCTACTAAATATTGAATTAAAACTACCCAGTTTTAATACACCCGTAGCAGCAAACCTGCATACTCATTCCCCATGTTATTCTTAAGGAGCTTACAAAAACATGAAAATTCTCGCTATGTTGGATTTAAATATGTTTTTTTTGTATTTGAAATTCGCTGAGTATGCAGGTCTCCTGCAACGGGGGTATTAAACTATTTTTACCCTGCTGCCTCCATAGGCGGCAGTGAACATAAAAAATTAAAATTTATGTCTGTTCAATGCCTTAAAATCTGTTCAATAAACCTTCAAAAAATAATAAAAAAATTGAAAAATAATATTTAAAACTTTTTATATTTTTATACACTATAAAAATTATTTTTAATGATGATATAAATGAAGGTCTACTTTAAAATATAATTTTTGTCATATAATTTTTGCAAACATTCCAAAGACAATAAACGTTCAATTATTCATATTCCTAGAAATACAATTAATTGTTATATAATAGTTTATTTACTTTAATATAAACATATATATATGTCAAATTTCAAACTAAACATTCGTTCTCGAAGAGGTTGTAGTGGCAGCCCTGCCAGCCTCAGCCCTATGGCCCTACTCACTCCTTTTTTACTGGTTTAGTTTTGATTTGAATTAATTTTTGTGTAGACGTTAAACTAAATGCACAAGCCCTAGAGATAACTGTTTTATCTTTACATGCTTAAATTGCTTTGTAGTTTTGTTTGAGTTTAAATCCTTTTCGGGTTAGGATTTAAATTGTTATTTAAGCAAAGTTGCATGAACGTTATTACAGTGAAGTTGTGGTTAGGAAATGAGGGAGCTCTCTATTTGGCCATAGAAAGATAATAGACCAAGTTAGTTATTGTCAAAGCATTCTTGAGGTTAAAAACTCAGTAAGTAGACATCTTTATGCTATAAGTATCAAGCAATTTAAAATTTTGTTACTCAAAAGGGGGGTAAGAGTTTCATATCTGATATTCTGCCTTTACAGGTTATGTTTATACTACTTATTGTTTATACGTTTTGTCTAGGTTTAGTATCTGAACTTCTCAATGTGATTTAACATGGGCAAAGATCAGTTTTGTTTTTGGTACTCAGTTTAGGTTGTGTTAATTCGATATAAACTATCAAAACCTATCGTGTTTAACTTAATCGATGTGTACTGTTTCAACAATCGTCGTGAATCAACAGCCCTAAAACTTACTATTAATGAAAGTTAGGCATAAAATTAACTGTGAAAAAATTTTCATCTGCCTTAGCTCTATTAGTTAATTTCCCGTAATATCTCACCATTTGTCACTCTAAAGAAAATTAAAAAAAAAATGTTTTGAGTTTAACTGTGTAGGCTGATACTTAATTTTAAGTATGTTTATACTATTTTTACAAAGATAAATTATTCAATATTGATAAATAGTAAATACAAATAATGTATTAAACTGCCCCGTTTCAATGAATGAAAGTGCCACAAGTGTGGTTATGTTATAAATTACCATATAACTTTTTTATAAGTTAAAATTCGAGATCTACAGTTAGTGTGTATATGTAGTCCAAAACATTGAGCTGTCTAATAATGCATAAATAACAGCAAAAATATAAAAACAAATTAGGCCTACTTTAACCTCCCTTTTCCCAGATAGTCATAAGAAACTTTTTTCTCCGATTCCAGTAAATGTTAAATATCTCCCAATTGAAATACACTGCAGAATTGAAACTTTTATAGGTAGTAGTACATGATGAGGCCTATAGGTGGTATGAATGATTTGTTTCCTGCTCTTCTGTCTTCTGTTAGGCGGGAAATTTAGAGTGTATGAAGGTGCCCCTGTATGAAACTGCCCCACTCTCCCCTAAGCTAACCAAAAACTAAATTATAAGTTACTAACATAAATTTACTGAACAATTTAGGCCTACCTTATTTCTTATCATCCACCATCTTGTGCAGATTCTATCGATAGTAAATTTCCATTGAGTAAAAACAAGTCGGAAATAAATAAAATAGAATCGGTTGTTGAGTTCTACCCAACAAACTATATAGCCTACCGAAGTTCGTCTACTTTCGATTTTGTTTTCTTTGAAATGAGATGTTTCTGTTTTTCTGCTGTTTTGTTTGAAATGTGTCTGCTTTAGAAACGAACGGCAGAAGATCAGATATGAAACTCGTATTGATCGTGTTACTGTTTATTTGCTGTGTTTTTGTTTTATGAAAAAAATCCATTATCTGCCCACAACTTACAATATTTCCAATATAGGCCTAATGTAGGCCTAATATAACATAAATAGGATGTGTACTTAGCTAATTACAGGTATAATCATAGGCTAGAAACATATTTATTTCAAATAGGCCTACAGTTTGAATGTATAACAGAGCGTTATCTGTTTAGGCCTATACTTGAAAATACTTGAAATAGGCCTACTTGAAATTATATTTATTAGGGTTCATAGCCTATGGATCGTTATTTGACATTATTCATTTAATTAAGGCTTACCTTACTATCCAATAATAAGTTTTTTTGAGACCTAGGTTTCAGCGTCGAAACGCTATCATCAATCCTTATCAGTTTACAGGCCCATGTACAACAAGTAAAATATATAGAGATATGTACAGTTTATCATAATACAAATTAGTTATAAATACATTAACTTTTATATAAAATGTATAAATACAATGTTAACAATATATGTGAATACAAATATTTTATAAAGTAGTAAAAAATATAAGGGCAGAAGAATAAAGGTTATACACTGATATATCTAATTTGTAAAAGAGGATGTTGGTGTATATATTTGTAGCTAAAGGACTCGGATCCTGTTGGACCGTTTAACATGAAAATTAGTACATATATATATAAAACTAGCTGATCAACACGGTTTCACCCGAGGAAAAACATAAAAACTCCCTCTGTCTTTTTTTAGGATTTAATTTGTCATACTTTTTAAGGTTGCCATGACAACCTTATATCCTTCCCTATAATTTAACATTAAAATTTTTGAAGTACCATAGGGCGAAACCCTTTGGGAATTTTGTAAAACCGTTTCTTAGTGTGCATCTAAAACCCAAGAGTAACACATGTGCCAAATTTCAACTCTTTAGGTCATATAGTTTTGGAGATTTGCTGTCCGCAAGAAAACCCCTTCTCCTTTATATATATAGATTTCACAGAAAAGGTTTGGGAACTGTATTAGAACTCTTCGTGAATAACAGGTTAGACAACTACATAATTAAACCGTATTAATGCATACAAATGTTTTTACAAAAAACATTAAACATAACATAACATTAAAATAAACCCCTGGTTTAAACTCATAAATCTGACAAAAAATTTAATTTTATGGTATAATTATTAAGCACTTCTGAACAAATCTGATGAATTTTTGCCTGATCAAATTTGATCAGATTTGATGGTCAAAAGTCCCAAAAACCATATTTTTCTGATCAAAACTGATCAGGCATGCATGATTAAACCTGAATAATGCTGATCAAATCTGACAAATTATCTGAACGAAACTGATCAACCTTGATCAGTCTTACCTGATCAAACCTGATCAATCCTGTAGGAGCACCTGAACAAATCTGATCAACTTTGATCAGCATTACCTGATCAAACCTGACCAATCCTGTAGAAGCAACTGAACAAATCAGATCAAGCTTGATCTACCTTACCTGATGAATCCTGAACTAAACTGATCAACCTTGATCAGCCTGAACAAACCCCTGATCAGATTTGATCAGATTTGATAGTCAAAAGTCCCAAAAACCCCGCAAATTTGATCAGTTTTGATCAAGGTTTGTTCAGGTTCTGATATTTTTTTTGATCAAACCTGACATAATTTTTTCATAGGGGGGGTGTGACCCATAATTTCAAACTAGTTTTTTGCGCCGAATTCTATGCCGTTTTTAGCTATAAAATTAAGTTTTTTGAAAAATTCTTATTTTTTGAGATTTTTATTAGAAATTTGGCAATATCTTTAAAACTAAACACGATAATCAAAAACGGGTTGGACATTGAATTCGGCGCAAAAAACTAGTTTGAAATGATGGGTCACAACACCAACTTCATATTTGAAATAACTTACCACATTTCAAAATGGCGGATCCAAGATGGCGGCCAAATAATTTACATTGGTGAAAGTTAAGTTTAAATCGCTCGACAATGACTGAAGGTGGTTATTCGTCACTATCTAGCATTATTTTGTGGTAATGGGCCTATTTTATCAATTTGTAATGTTTAAATTGGTTGAAAATAAATAAATTAAAAGTACTCATATCTTGAGAACGAATCGATATATTAAAAAACTGATTGTGGCATTGTAATCAGTGAAAAAATCTAACTTAAAATGATGGGTCACAACACCACTTTTACATTTGAAAAAATTATTTTGGATCCAATATGGCGGATCCAAGATGGCGGCCGAAAATGAGTACCCCCTCAAAACGAAGTGCTTACTACCCAATAATGTTTGGGCGGGGTCTAAGATAGTTATTTTTAGAAATGTAAAAAAAGTAAGGGGGGGGGACAGTTAAAACTCACCCTGTATGTGGATGACATATTAAAAAAAAAGTTTTTATATAGCATTTGAAATGTCTTATCAAATTTAATACGAAGTGCAGGCGACAATCGAAACCAATCACGTCATTGCAAGTTCCACAGCTCCTTCGCTCCCGATGCTACAGCAACTCCGGCAAGTCACCGTTGACGCAGTAGCCGTTCTAACGAACAGATTCTCCCCTTGTTGATCTTGTTCCCGCCACAATACCGACCCGGTGTTGACTCTACCGACGTCCGTCACTAGTCAATGTCCCGCCATTACGATCAATTGATTGTTGATAAATACACCGACTGTTACACGCATTCCGGGATCGGTCACGGCGGCCTGCGTTGGGCCTTGAATTGATGGAGTGGGGACGATTATGTTATCATAGAAGAAGGGAAATGAAAGGAGTTTAATGCATTTTGATGCTTTTGTATTATTATGATTACGCTAGTTCAATTTAAGTTTCGTAGATCAAAAGCAAAAACACTGAAAGTTTATAACATGTAGTAAAAATTCTTGCGCAAGAAAATACGAGATCCAGATGGATAATTACTTTGTTCAATTCAGTATTTTTTTTACAGGAGCCCCAATAAAATATCTTTTGTTGACCAATTACTCACCTGATACCCACCGAGTTTCTTGTACAACTATTTCCAGAGTACTTTGACCTTGACTTCAAGGAAAAAGAAATGTAACTAAAAAATTACATTACCAAGAGGTTATGAGGTGTAATCGATTTGAAACCTCTTTTACAGCCATACCCAGATAATAAACCTGTACTTCATTCGTTAAATAGCAAAACCTTGGTAACTGAAGCACCCATGACAAATCAAACTAATAACTAATCCAGTCTATAAGAGTAAAGGCTCATTCCGCATAGTTATAGGTTATTGTCCGTGTCATTAAACTATTATTAGCTTCGTGACTTCAATAAAACTTCTTATAGGGAATTTGAATTCGATTTCAAAGTTTCTCGATGCAGTTGTAGCCTGCAGCAGCCGCCCCCGCGTGTCGCCTGGCGTGTGTCATTGCCAGGGATGCGGCCAGACGTGGCGAGACGTCGTCTGATGCAGTTGCAGCCTGCAGCAGCCGCCCCCGCGTGTCGCCTGGCGTGTGTCGTTGCCAGGGATGCGGCCAGACGTGGCGAGACGTCGTCTGATGCAGTTGCAGCCTGCAGCAGCCGCCCCCGCGTGTCGCCTGGCGTGTGTCGTTGCCAGGGATGCGGTCAGACGTGGCGAGACGTCGTCTGATGCAGTTGCAGCCTGCAGCAGCCGCCCCCGCGTGTCGCCTGGCGTGTATCGTTGCCAGGGATGCGGCCAGACGTGGCGAGACGTCGTCTGATGCAGTTGCAGCCTGCAGCAGCCGCCCCCGCGTGTCGCCTGGCGTGTGTCGTTGCCAGGGATGCGGCCAGACGTGGCGAGACGTCGTCTGATGCAGTTGCAGCCTGCAGCAGCCGCCCCCGCGTGTCGCCTGGCGTGTGTCGCTGCCAGGGATGCGGTCAGACGTGGCGAGACGTCGTCTGATGCAGTTGCAGCTTGCAGCAGCCGCCCCCGCGTGTCGCCTGGCGTGTGTCGTTGCCAGGGATGCGGTAAGACGTAGCGAGATGGCGTCTGATGCAGTTGCAGCCTGCAGCAGCCGCCCCCGCGTGTCGCCTGGCGTGTGTCGTTGCCAGGGATGCGGCCAGACGTGGCGAGACGGCGTCTTATGCAGTTGCAGCCTTCAACAGCCGCCCCCGCGTGTCGCCCGGCGTGTGTCGTTGCCAGGGATGCGGCCAGACGTGGCGAGACGGCGTCTGATGCAGTTGCAGGTTGCAGCAGCCGCCCCCGCCTATCGCCCGGCGTGTGTCGTTGCCAGGGATGCGGCCAGACGTGGCGAGACGGCGTCTGATGCAGTTGCAGCCCGCAGCAGGCGCCCCCGCGTGTCGCCCGGCGTGTGTCGTTGCCAGGGATGCGGCCAGACGTGGCGAGACGTCGTCTGATGCAGTTGCAGCCTGCAGCAGCCGCCCCGCGTGTTGCCAGGCGAGTGTCGTTGCCAGGGATGCGGCAAGACGTGGCGAGACGGCGTCTGATGCAGTTGCAGCCTGCAGCAGCCGCCCCCGCGTGTCGCCCGGCGTGTGTCGTTGCCAGGGATGCGGCCAGACGTGGCGAGACGTCGTCTGATGCAGTTGCAGGCTGCAGCAGCCACCCCCGCGTGTCGCCCGGCGTGTGTCGTTGCCAGGGATGCGGCCAGACGTGGCGAGACGTCGTCTGATGCAGTTGTAGCCTGCAGCAACCACCCCCGCGTGTCCCCCGGCGTGTCCCCCGGCGTGTGTCGTTGCCAGGGATGCGGCCAGATGTGGCGAGACGGCGTCTGATGCAGTTGCAGCCCGCAGCAGCCGCTCCCGCGTGTCGCCCTGCGTGTGTCGTTGCCAGGGATGCGGCCAGACGTGAGTAGTAGTGGAAGGCCGATTCACCAACGATGAGAGGTGTGAGAGGTGTGATCCGTGACGTCATCAGTTGTGACGTAGCTGTGGAGTGCAAAGTCCAAGGTCATCGCTACGTCATTATGATCCGTGACGTCATCAGTTGTGACGTAGCTGTGGAGTGCAAAGTCCAAGGTCATCGCTACGTCATTATTTCTCGCGCGCGCCACGAGTGCAAAGTCCAAGGTCATCGCTACGTCATTATTTCTCGCGCGCGCCACGAGCGCAAAGTCCAAGGTCATCGCTACGTCATTATTTCTCGCGCGCGCCACGAGCGCAAAGTCCAAGGTCATCGCTACTCTATTCCAGGACGGTTGTGTTATCCTATTCCAGGACGTCTTCCATCCCACTCTAGGACGTCTTATTCCGGGACTACTTCTATCCCATACTAGGATTTCTCGTTTATAGTTGAAACATAAATATGGTTCTTTTTAAACAGTTAAAATATTGTGAGTTAGTGTAGTTTATAAAACAAGAGAAACGCTGAACGCTCTCTTAATTATTCAAATTTCCTGAGAGTTCTTAAATTATTTATTTATATTATAATTTTTATTTTCTATTGTAGGTTTTATAAAAATGGAATCGTTGAGAGTTAACTGCGAATTCTGCGATAAAGCTATCGCTAAGTCCCATATTTCTTATCATATAAAAATATGCTCGAAGAATCCTAATAAAGATGCTAGCACACGTTATCCAGTTAAAACGTGTGATAAATGCAACAAGAAAATTAAAAGTCAAAACTTCAGTCGTCATCTGAAAATATGTAGTAGTAGTGGAGAAATGGGGGTTCTGGATCAACCTTCAAAGTCGTTGGAATCTAACGTTAATAAGAGGAGTAGGGACGGAATATTGGTTCAAGATATATCGGAACCTAGTACTAGTAGATGTGAAGTGTCAGTTCGAAACCAAAAATCCCCCATTAAGAAAAAAGCAAGTATTGATTATAAAACTAAATGCCCCCGATGTAGTAAATTGATAAGAAAAAGTAATTTGAGCTACCACTTGAAAACCCACGAAAAGCCTGAACAACCTGAATTAATTTCGAACCGTGGAGGTGTTGTTGATGATGATGATGTAAGCCCCCCTCCCGCTAAACGACCGCGGCTTGATACACCTATTTTAAATATTCTTAGTAAAACCGTGAGTAAAATTGCCGGTTATGTAAAAGGTTCTTCTCCCCCTCATGAACCGGAAATTGAACTGTCCCGAACAGCTTTCAACGGACGTTTAAATGTTTATACCGTTAAGAATAAAAATGCTATGAAAGATCCGATACTGTTTTTGAGTAGTTTGAAAGATGTTATCATAAATAAAATTAATGAGCATCGTAATGAGGCGGATCTTAAAACAAGAATGGTGTTGTATATGGATTATTCGAAAGCAGAAGAGATTGCTGAATTTAATTTTAAAACTAAAAACGCAGTTATACTCTCGAGAACAGATGTGTCGGGGTATTTTGATGACGCTAAAGAAAAACTTATTAAAGAAATGGAAGATTTTCAAAACCGCGGTTCGGGCTGGTCATTATATAGCATCGATGAATTAGAACTTCATATTAACCGTTATAACCCGTTCCGTGGGGGGTCTAGCTATATCCCTCTACCGAAAGAAATTATGTTAAAGAGAGCAATTTTAAATGTTAAAAATGATGATCAAAAATGTTTCCTCTGGTCAATTCTTTCTGCACTACACCCTGTTGATTGGCGGAATCAACCCCATAGAATTCACCATTACAGACAATACGAACATGAATTTGATGAGGCTTTAAAAGATATTCCATTTCCCGTCCCACTAAAAGCGAGTATTATATCAAAGTTTGAGAGACGAGCCGGATTATCTGTTAATATTTATACATGCGAGATAATGAAAACGATTAGGGATAGAGATGATTTTGAAGATTTCCCCGTTGAACCGAAGAAAAGAGATGATGACGACACTTATGATATTTATCCCCTGTACGTAACTAAAAATGAAATCCCCAACCGGCATGTTAATCTTTTTTATTTGAAAGACAAGAACAAAAACACCCACTATTGTTGGATAAAAAATATGAGTAGATTGGTTAGCAGACAGTTTTCAAAACACCAACATAAAAAATATATTTGTGACCGTTGCTTAATTTCCTTCAGCAAAAAGAAATTATTAAACGATCACAAGGCGGTCTGTAGAGAGCCAAACACTGTTGAATCGCATATTTGTAATCGCTGTCTGACGGAATTCAAAGAAGAATCCAAGCTAGATAAACATAAAGAATTTTGTGTCGGCCAAGACCCTGTGAAAATTGTGATGCCTGAAGTAGATAAAAACGGGTCCCCTCCTTTTATTAATTTTAAAAATAAATATAGAAAAATGAAAGTTCCTTTTGTCGGCTATGTTGATTTTGAATGTATATTGAAACCGGTCTCAGATGAAACCGATGAAAATGAGCCCACTCCAACCGATGAAAAAGAGTCGTATACGAAAAAGTATCAATCGCACGAAGCCGCCAGTTTTTCTTTATATATAACCACCGCTGACGATGATTATGATATCCCGTTTGATTTATATCATGAGAGCTTCGGTCCCGACACAGCAAAAACTTTTGTAGAAACCATAACTCAGATATCGCGAGACTTGGAAAATTTATATAGTAGAGAGGCCGCAAAACCCATGAATATAACTAAAGAAGATTATGAAACGAAGATTAATGGTGTTAATATTTGCCATATATGTGAAAAAGTGTTTGAAGTAAATAAAAAAGACCCTAAGAAGACTGACAAACGTGTTTTTGACCATGACCATTTGACTGGTAAATTCAGAGGGGTGGCGCACAACTCGTGCAATTTGAATTTTAGAAAACCGCACTTTTTACCCATCTTTGTCCACAACTTGAGTAATTACGATGCTCATCTGTTCGTCAAGTTATTGGGATTCGAACAGAACAAGATAGCGGTCTTAGCCACGACTGAAGAACGATATATATCTTTTGAACTCAAAGTAGAGGGTGGAGTAAACTTGAGATTTTTAGACTCATTTAGATTTATGAACTACAGCTTAGAAAGTCTCGCGAAGAACCTGACCAGAGATAAATTCAAACACGTAGCAAAGTTTTTCGAAAACGACAAGTTAGATTTAGTTTTGAGAAAAGGCATCTTTCCCTACGATTTTATGGATAGTATGGAAAAATTCGACTACCCGTCTCTGCCTTCCCAAAAAAATTTTGATAACGAATTGAATAAGACAACTGTTAAAGATGAAGATTACGAGCACGCGCGTAAAGTGTGGAATGAATTTGAGATTAAGAATATGAAGGAATACACGCTTTTGTACAACAAAACCGACACACTGCTATTGGCCGACATAGTTGAAAACTTCCGTGAAGTGTGCATGGACACTTACAAACTCGATCCCGCTTGGTATTTTACGAGTCCCGGTCTGGCTTGGGACGCCATGTTAAAAAAGACCGGTGTTGCTCTCGAGTTATTGACTGATCCCGACATGGAACTTATGATCACCAAGGGCATTCGCGGCGGAATTTCTCAGTGCTCCCACAGATATACTAGAGCCAATAACAGATATTTACCAGATTACGATCCTGAAAAGCCCGAAGAGTATCTCATTTATTTGGATGTAAATAATTTGTACGGATGGGCCATGTCGAAGTATTTACCTCAGAGCGATTTTAATTGGGTGGGTGAAGATGAATTACGAGATATCGAAAGTGATCTGCAAGATGGAAATTGGATCGACAACGAATCTGCATATGGTTTTGTATTGGAAGTAGATTTGAAATACCCCAGGAAATTACACGACTCCCACAAAGACCTCCCGTTAGCACCAGAAAACAGATGCCCTCCCGGTTCGAATCAGAGAAAGCTTTTAACGACTTTATACGATAAAGATAAATACGTGGTGCACTACCAAAACCTACAGCTCTACCTGTCATTGGGCATGGAGTTAAAAAAGATCCACAGGGGCATTAAATTCCGCCAATCGGCATGGTTGAAAGAATATATCGATATGAACACCGATATGAGGACAAAAGCGACCAACGAGTTTGAGAAAGATTTTTATAAACTGATGAATAACGCGGTGTTTGGTAAAACGATGGAGAACATACGTAAGCACGTAGACGTACGTCTGGCCACGCACGACAGGCAAATTGACAAACTAGTGGCCAGACCGAACTTTAAATCAGTCACCGTCTTCACAGAGACATTTGCGGCCGTGCATATGGGCAAAACCAGATTATACTTTAATAAACCGATCTACGTAGGCATGTCAATATTAGATATTTCGAAGATAGCCGTTTATGACTTTCATTACAATGTCATGAGAGCGAAATACGGTGATAAAGCCAGAGTTCAGTACACTGACACGGACAGCCTGACTTATAGCGTCAAAACAAAAGATATTTATGAGGATATAAAAAGTATGATCGACCACTTCGATACCAGCGATTACAAAGCGGATAACCCCTATAACATGCCGCGTGTGAATAAAAAAATAATTGGCAAATGGAAAGACGAACTGGCCGGTGATGTTATGAATGAGTTCGTCGGGTTACGTTCGAAAATGTACGCCTACGACTCTGAGGGGGAGAGGAAGAAGAGGGAGGAGGAGAAGAAGAAGAATAAGAAGAAGGGGGATAAAAAAGAAAAAGGTGAGGGGATTAAAAAAGCTAAGGGGATAAAAAAGAATGTCGTTGACTTTCTGTCGATAAAAGACTATAAAAACTGTTTGTTTGATAAAGAAGTGAGTTATAAGACAATGAACACCATTAGAAGCAAACACCATGATTTATATTCGATCAAACAGCGCAAGATAGCCCTCTCCCCCTCTGATGATAAGAGATTTATCTGTGAAGACGGCGTGGAGACTCTTCCCTGGGGCCACTACAATATCCCTATCAAGCATCTGATTAATATCGAAGCGAATGCCGCACTGGACATGGATTAGAAGGTACGAGTTTGTTTATATTTTAAATACTTATACATGACATATTTCGATCATTACTAAAAATATTATTTTATTTTTTTCCTCCTTATAAAGGGGTAACGAATCGTTACCCCCTTTGAATTATCGATTTTATCATGGATAAACTATTTTTTTCCTCTTCGAATTGTAAATTTTATAATTGATAAAAAAAATTTTATTAAAAACAAAGATATAAATTCAGTACTAGACTTTGACTAGAAAATATGAGTTTTTTTCTC
The DNA here is from genome assembly GCA_035578135.1 of Flexamia atlantica. Taxonomy (NCBI): domain Eukaryota; kingdom Metazoa; phylum Arthropoda; class Insecta; order Hemiptera; family Cicadellidae; genus Flexamia; species Flexamia atlantica. The sequence goes on along the minus strand of JAQJVK010000011.1, from coordinate 4,413,929 downwards.
TAAAAACCTTTAAAATGACTCATTTTTGAACAGTTTTTAGGTGGGCCCCGATATGGGTCCCACCCCATTTTAGGACCCCTATCCAACAGAAAGGGTCCTATTTGTTTTGAATTATCGATTTTATCATGGATAAACTATTTTTTCCTCTTCGAATTGCAAATTTTATAATTGATAAAAAAAATATTTATTAAAAACAAAGATATAAATTCAGTACTAGACTTTGACTAGAAAATATGAGTTTTTTTCTCTAAAAACCTTTAAAATGACTCATTTTTGAATAGTTTTTAGTTGGGACCCAATATGGGTCCCACCCCATTTTAGGACCCCTGTCCAACAGAAAGGGTCCTATTTTAGGATTTCCATGTTTCTCTCATAACGTATGACGATAATTATGTTTCGTCATAAAGAAGTTCCCTGTCGAAGGTGGGAACTTTGCCGTAGTGATAGGGCTTTCCACTAATACCCACCGACACTTAAAAAAGAAAAAAATTCATCTTCAAATTCTAAGGTAAGATATATGTTAATTAAAAAAATATTTAATGATTTTCTAACCCTTTATATCGTAGAGTTTATTTTTTCAAAAATATATATACATCTCAAAACATTCTAATTAAATTCCTTTCCAAATCGTAAGTGAAGCCGATCTCCGATACAACTACCACGTACGCTGTGGTCCCCTGATCCGCCACCGGACTGGCGACGGCGTTAGTAAAGTCCAATTTTATTTGAATATCGTTTCTTTTATTATCAGTGGAGAACGGGTGGTGATGCGTGTCGACGACCAACAACGGATACTTGTCTACAAAATCGACATCGTTTAAATAAACATCTTCATCTCCGAATAACACCTGCCTTATTGAGCAATAACTCCCGTATAAAATACTATAATGTTTATTATTTATCGCCAAATTTTGCTCCTCCTTCGGATACCGTTGTCCGTTGATTATAACATGGTAGTTTTTTATGTTTACAGCGTTGAATCGGCTCGGATCCTTCTCTTGATTGTTTTTACGGCTGGTCTGTAAACCTATGATTATAAACAGCGGGTTGGATATATTCCGGTACATGTTGGATATGTCGAAACTATATGAAGACCCCGACACAAAGCTTTTTTCTATGCACTGCCACTGGTAATACCTGTATGTCAAATCGCCCTTATCACTCAATCGTTTTAGTCCTTGTATGAGTGGTAATTTTTTTATTCCTTCATAATCGACTAAGGGTACTTTTAACACGAAACTCGTGATTTTTATCTTCGCCTCGGCCGCCGTTTTTTCGTTAGCGCCAGTACCCTCCTTCCAACGGTATATCGCGTCATCATCTTCGTTTCTTGTAAAAATTATTTCAAAACCTCCTTTGAATATCGGATATCTCAGAGCGTCGAAAAACCCAAGACCCAGATGTGACAACGGGCCATAAGCTTCGAACCCACCCACCCCTTTTTCGAATTTAGATTTGAATCCCATCGTATAATGAGTGCTCTCACCCGATTTACTATAAGTTGTTAGAGCTTTAATTGTACTTGTGATACCGACTTCATCAACACAGTCTATCAATTGATTGTGTTTTTTTAATTCGATTCTCTTAAACAAAAATGCCGGGAAATTATCGATCAACTTGATAGGATCCGCCGCGTCGTACTTCGTATCATCCGCTTTTTTCACTACTTCCCCCTGTATGTGATAAAATATCCTCCTGTCATAAAACGCGTCTCCATGGTCAAAATAGAATGTCGTAAACTTATTCGGTGAATTGAAATTTAAATCGGTCACCGGTTGGATGGTATTGAATTCGTACCGCTCTATCTTATCAGACGCTTCCTCGTAATACTTTTCCATATCTATATTTAGATTTTAAGTTTTTAGTTTCGAATAAAAAAAATAAAAACACGATTTAAACTTAATAAAAAATATACTTTTAAAATTGTCGGATAAATAAAATATTCATCTCCGTTTATTAAAAACGATGCGTACACATGGTTTTTATAAAATAACGTATATGAATCGTTTATTAAAAACGATGCGTACACGTGGTTTTTATAAAATAACGTATATGAATCGTTTATTAAAAACGATGCGTACACGTGGTTTTTATAAAATAACGTATATGAATCGTTTATTAAAAACGATGCATATACTTTGTTTTTAAAAATAAAACGATTCATATACATTGATCTTAGAAAATAACGTATATGAATCGTTTATTAAAAACGATGAATATACTTTGTTTTTAAAAATAAAACGATTCATATACATTGATCTTAGAAAATAACGTATATGAATCGTTTATTAAAAACGATGCATATACTTTGTTTTTAAAAATAAAACGATTCATATACATTGATCTTAGAAAATAACGTATATGAATCGTTTATTAAAAACGATGCATACACATCGATTATCGTTCGATAACATCGTTTAACTCGTCTTTTAACTTGAACATGTATTTTCCGTTGTGCGCTTTCTTAGCGGTGTTTATTGTCAAAAATCCGAACGGTTCGCTCCAACACTTTTGACACATCTTTTTTTTGGAATTCATCAATCGTCATGTCCGATCCTACGAAATCGTCATAAATACGTTTCGTGTAGTGTTTGTTTTGTTTGAAGACGCATAGCAGGTTGACGTTGTTCCGTATCACTTGCATGTCGACTTTACCGTAGCTCTGACTGAGGTAGACGCAGGACAGTTTTTTATGTCTACCTCTGATGAAGTAGTCTTTTATCGCTTCTTGTTTTTCCATCAAACAGTCGTCGAACACCACGAGGGAGTTTTTCTTGCACTCGTCCAGTGGAGGTAAATCTTCACAATTGTTAAAAAAGTATGCTATCTTCTTATTCAACTTGTTTTCAGCATCGATGTACTTTTCGCGTAATTCTACATAAGCCGGCTGTTCTATAGACTTACTAAACACATATAAATTTCTAAACACGAGACCGCGCGGATTATAAATAAAATTCAACAACAAATTTGTTTTTCCACAACCCGAAGAGCCTACTATCAGACAACGTAATGGTCGGGGTAGAAGGTTATCTTCGATCTTCTCTTCGTAATACGGGACGATATCCATCACTCTCTATGAGGAAAAAAATAATGCACCGGTTAAGAAAAGAAATAAAATAAATTACGAGAAATAAGAATTTATTAGGATTGGAAAATGTTTACTATTTATTTTCTCAAATCTTTGAAGAATTCTTCTACTAATTCTATGAAATTATACGGCGTGATTACAACATTATTGCGTGATTTATAGGATATATTGCGGTATCTCATGATATCTTTTACACAGTTCAAAACGTTTATACTGTTCGGCACTTCATCTTTGTAAAACAAAAGTAAATAACCTTCATCGATTTTCTTTTTATAAACCGTAGAAAAATACCGATCTTCAGTTCTTACACAGTAGTATGTATAAATACCGTCCGCATAAGAATATCGTTTAAAGACGGCAAAGACGTGTCTTAGGTTCGATTTTTGAGGCATACAAGCTACTTTAGGTTTCATGTTTTGTATCGTATTGTTTAAACGACGATTTTCATTTTCCATATGATCGATCGATTCCATGAGCGTCACAATTTTATTTTTGAGTTTGTACTCACCGTATTTACGGATGGAAGGCAAAACGTCTTCGAAGACCCAACGTTTAAAGTCATTCGCCGATGGTAACCTCGATGAAAATATTAATTCGTATAATCCGGGCTCGGATATGTATACTTCTAAGCTTTTATTATGTGATAAGGGGTGGGACCCAAATTGGGGTCCAACTAAATCGGCCAGATTTCTCTTATAACGATCGTTAACGTGCGTTTTTAAGACCTTCTTCAGATTGGAATATCCTAATATTTCAGCCACATCTTTACCCTTAAACCACGAGTTATCGTCATCATCGAAAATCACTGTTACCTTTTGATTTTTAAAAATGAATTTACTCGCGATATCGTCCATGTAATCCTCATCTGTGTTGGACACATCAGAATTATAAGACGATGAAGAACTTTCGTCGGAAATCTCATCACTCGCAATATCCATATTATTATTGTTATTCATTTCGTACCTACTATAGAAAAACAACCGATCGAACGTTAATGTTTTATTACGATCGAAAAAATAAAAAAAATAAATTATATAGTTCGTACGATCGGAAACGTATTTATTTCACCACAACATCACTTCCGACAATGTTTTTTTAACGAGGTTAATCAGGTCGAAATCGTCATCGTGAATTTTTATACATTTGCTTTTACGGTTAAGTCCTAAATTAGGATAAGTTGATATTATAAATAACGGTCCTAAAATAGGATGTGTTAAGTCCTAAACTAGGATAAGTTGATATTTTGAATAACAGCCCCAAATTAGGACGTGCAGGTGGGGTTAGGTGGTAATGAATAATTAAACCATATACAGCAGACGGGTTTGAAAGCTAATGAAAAATCAACATTTTTGGACTGATTTAGGTGGGACCCGATTTGGGTCCCACCCCGTTTTAGGGGGTGGGACCTCCTAAAACAGGGTGGGACACGATTTGTGTCCCAACCCTTTTCGAGGGATAAAAGCTTAGTAAGGCTTATATTACAAAACAACGGGTCTAAAAATAAACAATTACCTGTAGTTTTAAGGGGTCTATATTTTTAAGTGTTTTTTTTTAAATAATCAAAACTCCGTCTTTTGCAGTTCCCTCTCGTAAAAACCACCGATCACTTCTTCACCGTCTAGAGCCTCGATTTTGTACGTGACGGGTTTGGTGTTTAAAACATGCGCGATCACAAAAATTTCGCTAGTCCAGTTTTGTTTATATTTATTTCTAAATACGACTTTACTCGCCGTTATACGGACTCTGTCTCCGACGTCGAATTTCGGTTTTTTACGCGGCACTTCACTTTCGAGCTCCTGATACATTTTCAACAGATCGGACTCGTTGCTCTTATTAACATCGGCCGGACGCATTTTTATCGTGCTGTGGTAATCGTGTTTGTTGTATTCGTCGGTGAGCTCTTGTAAGACGTCGTACCATTTGTGCGAGTTTCTCACTTGGAATTTGACTCTGAATTTATCGTTTAACGTCCTGTGGTATCTCTCGATTATCGCCGACTTTTCCTCGCTCTCCGTATGGTACATTTTTATGCCGTGTTTTTTGAGTATGTCGTTAAAAGGTTTATTTTTAAACTCTGTCCCCTTATCCGTGTGCAGCAGTTCGGGCGTAGTGTGACCGTCCTTTTTCGCTCTCTCTATTATCCTCTCAAAAGCGGCCGTCACTACTGCGCCGTCTTTTTTCTTCAACGGTTCGGACCAGACGAATTTGCTAAAACAGTCTATCACGTTTAAGATGTATTTGTACCAGTTGTTCTCTCTGGTGAATTGTTTCATGATGAGCAGATCCGCGGCCCACAGATTATCCAGACCTTTCATGATTATCCTGCGTTTTATAAATTTTTTCACTACCGGTTTGTGCAGTTCTTTAGCCTCCACCACTTCGGGCGGCTCTTTGATAAACGAGTTTTTAACGCCGCCGCAGATCGCGCAATCGGAACTCGCCAACCATCTTTTATTTTTCGTTTTCACAATTTTCATGTTCTCTGACGCGGTCTGTGTTTTACACGTGCGACAGTAAGAATTCATCTCTTATATTAATGAAATTAAATTTTCGTTCGATGGAAAAAAATATCAATCATTTGGCAAGTTTTAATTTTTTATATGAATTCAAAATATTAATTTTTATACATAGATAATGGGGAATCATAAGAGGAAAATAAATTTGACCAAAGGTCAACTGAATAAGCTGCGGATAGCTCATAAGAAGCTTAAACGCGCAGTGCTTACTTTAACGAAAGATCAATTAAAAAATGGTAATACCGAAGTGTCACTCGATGGTGATCAAAACAAACAAGTGGAAAAAGCGTTGAAAAACAATAGAGGGACACGGTTGATTTTTGATTATTCGCAGTTGAAGGAAATGATCGATGGAGGTCTTCTGAAGGAAGTTTTAGAACTGGCCGAAAACAATATTCCGTATTTTAAGAAATTCGCCTCACCTCTGATAAAGAATAAAGTGGCACCTGTGTTGAAGAATGATTTCGTGCCATGGTTGAAAAATTTAATAGACAATGAACTGGACGAATTGATTAATAAAGATAAAACCGGAGCCGGTCTGGAGAAACGTGTAAGCAGAAAATTGCATAAGACTCTTAAAGATATTAGAGAGGATAAAAAAAACTAGTTCCGCTGACCATGTCCGAACTGGAGACATGGGCCAACAAGTTGAAAATCAACAATTTCCGTGGTGTTTTTATGCGAGAGTGTTTACCCGACAAGCCGCGCAAAAACGAGTGTGCTATTATTAATCTAGGTGATCTGGAGTCGGGCGGCACGCATTGGACTTGTTATACGAAAAAAGGTAATTATGTCATATATTTCGATTCGTTCGGTGAGGCGCCTCCACCTTTAGAATTGGAGAAATATCTAAACATGACTAAAGGTATTTTTTATAATCATATGAGATATCAAAATTATGACGATCCACCTATATGCGGTCATTTATGTTTGGAGGTATTGCGACGTTTTTCCAGAGGACAGGATTTCAATACGATAGAACGTGCTTTACAAAACGATAAATACACATTTTTGAGATGGTTCGAATAATTTTATTTTTTTTCTCCCTCGCTCTTAATAAATAATCTTAACCGCAATTTAAAAAAGTATATATAGAGAAATGGTGTATTTCAGATTGACGGGTCAGAGTCCGCATTTGCAATTGAAGCTCGAAAACCCCATACACTTGAAAGATGACGTGCGTTATTATCTAGCGCTCACGGGGTTTTCATTTCATAACTATTTTTATAACTTGAACGAGGAGGCTTCAATTACTTTTTTTATGGGGGAGATAAGTCGTCCTACACTAACTTTTAAAGCGGAATTTTGGGATTTGAAAACCATGCAGAGAGAAATCAGGGAATTCATGAGGATTAATAAGTTTACACCGGCGATAGATGTGGAAAAGTTTAAGATTTTTCGAGACCCACAGTCTAAGATATGTATCAAATCTCCAGTCAAGTTCCATATAAACAACGAGCTGCGACGGTTTCTCGGATTTGATGAATTGAAAAAAGATGAAACCTTATTCGAATTACAGTTTACAGCGAACAAGATTTTATCAATATATGAGGAGGAAAGTAAATTACAAATCAGACCGTTCCACATGATCGAAGTGCATTGCGATTTAGTCGAACATTCGTATGTCAATCACGCGGAGCATTGGCACAGACACGATTTCTCCTCGTTGTTGTATCACTTGAGTCCGCGAGAACACAGAGATAAAATTTACGAGAAACCGTCCGTTTTAAATTACATACCGCTCAAACCTAACACGCAGACGATAAGAGAAATCAACATTTATCTGACGGATGAAAACTACGTTCCCCTGCAAAACGCTCTGCCCGATTATATCATTTATTTAAAACTAGTCGATGAGTCGGAATTAAATATGAATTAGTTTTCGTCAAAAGCGATGATTTATTACATCTTTTGAAACGCTCTCAATTTTTTATTCGACTATGAAAATATATTTTTATATATAGACGGAAGAAAGATGGAAATGGAAAAGGATTATTATAAAGATATCCTCGACGAAGTGAATGGTAATTCTTTCGCGAAGATAAGTGATTTAGAAATCGATAAAAAATATTTGGTCAATAGCATAGAAAGAATTCATTATGCTTATGGTCTTAGAGTTTTGGTTACATGTGATGATGTGCGGTTTCAACTACCCGAGAGTTGGAACGAGAGAATGACTACGAAAAATATAAACGCGCTATTGAAATCGGACCAACCGTTGTATGTGGTGTACCATGGAAAGATCCCATTGTTGAATGATAAGTTTAAACACGATATCAAGTTTGTGAGAGATTGAATATTATTTGATTATACTTGTTATTTTATTTATGATTTAATTTTTTTTTCTCGTTCCTGAAATGTATTTTTGCACAACAGCTTAATAATTTATGTAGTGCGAATATAAGCGAATGTAATATATAGGTAACAAAAATGGAGTCTGTCACTTTTAAATATTTCAAATTGTCAGAGTTCGCCTCACCACCCGTCAGAGGTTCACCGGACGCGGCCGGTTGCGATTTGAAAAGCGCTTATGACTATGTAGTACCCGGTCGCGGTAAACAGTTGATAAAGACGGACTTGTCTTTTCAATTTCCCCGCGGATGTTACGGTAGAGTAGCACCTCGAAGTGGCTTAGCTGCTAAGCATTTCATCGACGTGGGCGCCGGCGTGATAGACTTTGATTATACAGGCGATTTGCGTGTGTTGTTGTTTAACCATTCGGATGATGATTTCATCGTTAAAAGAGGTGATCGAATCGCTCAGTTAATATTGGAGGTTTATAGAAACGATGTGCCGGTAGACGGTGGAATCGATATGCGGAATACGGAACGCGGAAGTAATGGATTCGGTTCGACCGGTGTGTAATGAATTTTTAATTACATACGATGATTTTAATTATTTAATTTATTTTTTTTATTTTTTTACGTCTGAAATATATTTCTGCAAATCGGTTTAATAAAAAACTCGGTTGGAATTTAATTGATATACTATATAGATGAATAAAATGGAGTCTCATAACATGATTATTACTCTGGAAGGAAATATCGGTGCGGGTAAAACTACTTTTGCCACAGGCTTGTTTGATCGGTTTAAAAACCTAGGGTTTAAAACCGTACACATACAAGAGCCGGTCGGCGCATGGCGGGATTTTCACGGTACGAATTTATTAGACCTCTTGTATAAAGATATCGAGAGATGGGCCTTCACTTTTCAAGCTAACGCGTTAATGTATATGACGGAGTGCGATAAGAGAGCAGTTGAATATGCGAAGAAGGGTTATATCGTGATTAAAGAGCGCTCTGCGTTCACTGTAAGACATGTTTTTAATGAACATTACAAAAAGTTTATGACGCCCGCTGAGGTTCAAATTTTAACGGATCTAAGTAATAAGTATGTCGATCCGCGTAAACTGCATTTGATGAGGGCGGTGTTAAAGATATTACCTTGTACTTGCGGACGAATCCAACAACATGTTTTGAACGTAAGTTAATAAGAAGGCGTCCGGAAGAAGTAGGTAAAAAGAACCTTGTGGATGAAGAGTATTTAAAAGAATTGCATGCGATTCACGAGGCTGCTATTTCCAAGTCGATCGGGGAGGTTATTACAGCTGATGGAACTAAATTTGACCCTAATGATCCGAAGTCAGTTAGAATTTTAGGGAGTGACGAGTTTGTGTTTGATGCTTTAATGGACATTGGTGAGTTGGATGTTTTGGATAATATCGGTGATACTATAGGAATTAAAGTTAATCTAGAGGATTGTTGGACGTTTGAGGGAGATAAAATTACCCGTAAGAAATGTTAATTATGTTTTGAAGCGTTATAAATTGATTTTTTTTGTCAAGGTCTGTCAGGATATATATGTTAAAGAGGCTAAGAGGCTTAGGGTATAAAAAATGCAATTTATTTAATTATTTTTTTTTTTTTTATAAGTGTGGACTTGTTATGGTGTTGGGTCAAATGTTCTGATTTGGGACGGAACTGGTCCTGGAATGGGACGTCATGAAATGGGATCCAAAGCGTCGTGAAATAGGATCACACCTAAATGTCCTGATTTGGGACGGAACTTGTCCTGGAATGGGACGTCCTAGAGTGGGATGGAAGGCGTCCTGGAATAGGGTCACACCTAAATGTCTTGATTTGGGACGGAACTTGTCCTAAAATGGGACGTCCTGAAATGGGATCGAAGATGTCCTGGAATAGGATCGTACCCCCTCGTACCCCTCATCGTTGGTGAATCGGCCTTACTGTACTACTGACGTGGCGAGACGGCGTCTGATGCAGTTGCAGCCCGCAGCAGCCGCCCCCGCGTGTCGCCCGGCGTGTGTCGTTGCCAGGGATGCGGCCGGACGTGGCGAGACGGCGTCTGATGCAGTTGCAGCCCGCAGCAGCCGCCCCCGCGTGTCGCCCGGCGTGTGTCGTTGCCAGGGATGCGGTCAGACTTGGCGAGACGGCGTCTGATGCAGTTGCAGCCCGCAGCAGCCGCCCCCGCGTGTCGCCCGGCGTGTGTCGTTGCCAGGGATGCGGTCAGACGTGGCGAGACGGCGTCTGATGCAGTTGCAGCCCGCAGCAGCCGCCCCCGCGTGTCGCCCCGCGTGTGTCGTTGCCAGGGATGCGGTCAGACGTGGCGAGACGGCGTCTGATGCAGTTGCAGCCCGCAGCAGCCGCCCCCGCGTGTCGCCCGGCGTGTGTCGTTGCCAGGGATGCGGTCAGACGTGGCGAGACGGCGTCTGATGCAGTTGCAGCCTGCAGCAGCCGCCCCCGCGTGTCGCCCGGCGTGTGTCGTTGCCAGGGATGCGGTCAGACGTGGCGAGACGGCGTCTGATGCAGTTGCAGCCCGCAGCAGCCGCCCCCGCGTGTCGCCCGGCGTGTGTCGTTGCCAGGGATGTGGTCAGACGTGGCGAGACGGCGTCTGATGCAGTTGCAGCCTGCAGCAGCCGGCCCGCGTGTCGCCCGGCGTGTGTCGTTGCCAGGGATGCGGTCAGACGTGGCGAGACGACGTCTGATGCAGTTGCAGCCTGCAGCAGCCGCCCCCGCGTGTCGCCCGGCGTGTGTCGTTGCCAGGGATGCGGCCAGACGTGGCGAGACGGCGTCTGATGCAGTTCCAGCCTGCAGCAGCCGCCCCCGCGTGTCCCCGGCGTGTGTCGTTGCCAGGGATGCGGCCAGACGTGGCGAGACGGCGTCTGATGCAGTTGCAGCCCGCAGTAGCCGCTCCCGCGTGTCGCCCGGCGTGTGTCGTTGCCAGGGATGCGGTCAGACGTGGCGAGACGGCGTCTATGGCGCTAACGAGGTAATGTTGTTTTGACGGAGTTGGTTTTGACGAACGTATGAGGTGTTAATTAGCGATGACAGTTACGTCTTTATTGTTCCACACCTCCCCAGAGCTCCATAAAACAAGTACTTGTTACGGCTTGGACAGATTGCAAAACTGCTTTGGATTGCCTTTCTTGTTTTATTTGCGGTACGTGGTGATTGGCAATCTTCCAAAATGAGGTAGGGGAAGCTATACATTTTTATTTGAGCTATGAATGAATATTACCTGCTGACTGGTCATCACCCTAACACACTCTTCTCCATTCCTACCCGTTTCCCCTTGGTTGACATAAGTACCAATTCACATTAGAAATAATTTGTGTCTCGTACTAAAAGGGTATTTCGTCAGGAAACAAACTTTCTTCCATATAAAAGCTAGATTAAGCTAGGAAAAAGGCGTGCTATGGTAGATCTGGGGAATTTATAGTTTGAAACTTTGTTGGCACTTGTTCTTTGACTATTGCACTGTCAATCATTCATTCACTTTTATAATCTTATCTAACCATTTGGGACAAATTATGTAAAAAATAAACGCTTTTAGTAATTGCATCAGCAATGTGGTATTCCAATGTATCGGATGAAATCACCGGAGAGTATGCAACTCACAGCAGAGCTAATAACAATTGTCAGACGTCCCATCACAGTATTGGCTGCGTTTACGTTGATTTATTCAAGCAGAAAGTTATGACCTCTAAATCGTTCACATGAAACATTCTACAGTAACGGACGACTTGCACAGTCATCTAGTAATATTAGGCTGTGGGTTACCGTCCGATCGTATGCGACGTGACTAATACGCAACTTGCAATTTTAATACGATCACAAAGATGAATTGTTGGCTATAACTATTATCTCACAGTGTCTCTAGTATGAATATGTATTGTGCTGTCTAATATTGTTGTTTTGTTTACAATGAAACAAATGTTTCTGTGTTTTATAATGATAGATATTTTTAAAATTAGAATATTTTCCTGCGCACTTCTATTTCTGTATGGAAGCAGCGGAATCCCTCCCCATAATTTTTTTTATTCGATTTGCCCACGTGGGGTTGACCGCAAAAATAACCAAAGAGAAGGGAATGATTTCATCATGATTGTTGGTCTGATATAGCCTACATTGTCTTTACGCTTCGTCCAAAGTTTGTTTTGAGCATTTGCGGTTTAGGATGTAGCTGGAGTCTATACCACTTTCTGGATTTCCGATTCAAACTAATTACGTCTAATTATTCTTCAGATTGGTTGTTAGGTAGTTCTGTGGAGCCAAAGAAGTCTGTAGTTCGTAGTCCTCGACTTACAGCCTTTTTAACAAATCAAGCAAATAGATTTTGTGTATTACTGTTGTAATAACTGAAACAGATGTAGCATGTATAATAAAGATTTGGGACTCTTTAAGGGTATATTCTCAAACAACATCAATGTTACTAAAAAAGCTAAAGCTAATCAAAGAAAAAATAACAATTAATAAATGTTTATGTTCTATTTATATTTCTGTTGGATATTTTTATATGATTTTAGAATTTACAAGTTTAAGACATAAAAGGAATTCAAAACCTCAATCATCCAAAATAATAGCTACACAAATTTTCTGAACTTTGGAACATTCAAATGAAAATCAGTGAGGGTAAGTAATATAATCGACGATTTTAAACAAGGTTTAAGGTAAAATTAATATCCAACCGTCACCCAAGCCCGACCAACGGATCGTGACGTGACGCAGGTCAGGTGTGGATACCTCAATAGTCCCACATTGTCGAGGGTTATGTCGATGTCTCCAGGACCCATTGTCCCTCACAATCCGACCTCGTCAGAGGTATCTCTCGCCCTCCATATGTTGTCACTAATTGTCCCGGTCCTGTGTCCTTAGTCCTTGTGTCCTTCCACCTGGTCCTGCTGTCATCAACCGCCATCCGACCAATCAAAGGGCTTCTTCTCATTGATCCGACCACTTAGTATTCGTGCCGGCCCTGGAGTATCTTCACAGATGCTAATTTCCACCCTGCAACAAACACAGCAGCACAGCTACAAGATGTGCTGCGAGCTGAGCTTCCTCAGGCCTGGTTGGTAGGGGCTGCTAATTGTTTGTTGAGGATAGAAAATTGAAACTGAGACTATTAACTAATTTACTATGTTTTCTGTGGCTATATACTCACCGTTTTATGTATTAAAACGCAATTTTTTTTACAACATGATATTTATTGCCAATTTACAGAAAAGAGGTAGGTAGATAAGTCAAAAGATTATATTAAAGTTAATTCAAATTCGACTAGTTTTCAAAGCATAACTAACAGTTTGATCACATCCTGACCCGCCTCTGCTGACGGGCGTTAACTCCCGGGACCTTGATGCAGTAACTAGCTGCATCCTGGCATTACTTTAAAAATTAACGCGTAAATTTTGATGGTCCGCCGACAAAAGGGGTAACGAGGTGTCAGTTTCAAAAATAAAACCCCTCGTACACCGGCCGCGTACGAGCAAAACGTTATTACTCGAAAATTGGAAAAGACTAAGAAGGGAAATGTATGCAAACGACGCCCCCTCGGGTTCGGCCGGGTTCCAAATTGCGGCGGTTTTAATGATCCGCCTTACCTCGACAACCTAATTACGTTCCCGCCGACGTGCGAAAACCGTCTTTACAGATACTTTAAAATACTGGAAGGACGTTTATGGACTTTGGAAGTTTTTTGTATAACTGACTTACGTAACGTGTGTGATATGAGGATATGTCGTTCGAGGTTCTATAGGATGTGGAATTTAGGTTAACATTTACTGGATATAATTTTATTCTTGCGATTTCCATATTGCTGATGTAATCTCCAACGAGCAATATATGGAGAAATATGAAAATGAATGTTTACAGCCAAGAAATGAGAACGTTTGGCTTAATTGTTAATATTTTTTAAATAGAATGTGACTGTTGGTATGCTCTATGTGACGGCTTATAGCATATTTTTGATTGACGATACGGTAGTGTGCGTTTCGAAAAATAGAAGTTGAAGTTTGAAATAATCCAAACATAAACTTGTAAGTTATTTGTTTGCACCCTAAAACCTCATGACAAAAAACAAAAAGAAAACTAGATTATTACCATAGAGAAGAACTATTTGAACTTAATAGGATACGGACATTTCGGATAGTGTATGTATCCTTTCTTCTCTGCAATGATCATTATGAGAGTGTCAGCGTGCTGAGTACCGGTGCCTTTAGGAAAAGGACCTGCCTCAGCTAAAGATTATGTCTTCCAAGTTCAACCAGGATACAACTGTCAAACCGATGATTATGCTACGCCTCGTTTAATTCCCCAAACATATTGCCTTTATATGTATATACTTTTTTATATTTAATATTTGTTACTACATATATACATACATACATCTTCCATGTGTATTTATGATTGTAAAGTGACAATGTACAAACCAGTAAGCATCGGTACAATGTGATAATAATGTGGGTTTTTTATCATTTCAAGAAATCAAAAGGCGCAAATCTGTGTCAAAACTGCTCCATATAGCCTCACCTTTCGCCTCCATTGCGACATTTACTAATAACGCCCTGTTACGAGTAAAGAGCAACTCGAGTCGAAGGGGGCGGTTCATACTGACCTGCCGACAATGCAGCGGTTCAAGGGTGGGGAATGGATTTTGGCAAGTGTTACTTGTTCTATTGTTCAGAGTCCACTTGTGCAATAAAAAGTGTCCGAAAGAATAGACCGGCCGCCCCCGTTCCCGCTAGATAGATTTCAAAACGTTCGTCACCGATAGTCATCGGTTATCTGGGTCGAGCGCAGCGATCGACCCGATACGGCGAGAAAGGAAGGTCGATCGTTCTAATCGAATTACTCCGTATACTTTATAGTCGCGTAATTACGGGCTACGGATATAGAGATGTCCCTATTTGTAATTTGTCGACTCCCGGTCGGCTATCTCCGACATAAACAAGCCGTAATAACAATGCACCCGTGCTCTACCAGATGCATTTCAATTAAGATTTTGACAAGCAAATTGCGAATTATCGGCGCTAATTCCGAGTCGGACCGGGGATCGACGTCCAGTTCGGGTTTTTGTACCGGTATAATAACATAATCGTAATTATAATGGGTCCGACAAAACGGTATACTGTTATTACGGATTTCTTAATTCCGGCCCTTCCGGGCGCATCAACAAAAATCGGATCACAATTTATGCAGATAGTCGGATAGGAGGGACGACTTCATCGCTGAATGTTTTTTAATGTTCCGCGACGCGAGGCGAAAACGACCTCGTAGATCACGCGTCCTCGGCCGAGTCGCGGAGAAATAATCGTCGGACTTTATGCTTTGTGCGATTACATTTTAATGAGCCACGAGATAAATCGAATCGAGGGTAACGACTCGGTAAGCCCGGGATAAAATTTAAATCGGCACAATAAAGATCGGGAAATATAGGGCGGCGCAGGCGGCAGGTACGCGGAGCATGACTCGCTGAATCGCTGGCATTTAATTGATACGGGGATCGGCCTCGCTCCTTTCTCTTCGGGTTTAATGAGGTTTCTGTTAATACAGGAGGTCCATCTAATAATGGACGGTTAATTAAGCCGGTATTGTATCAATAGACCTTTAAGTAAACTTATTTAACGGCATAACCCACACGACGTCGGCCCTTTCTTTGTTTATACTCCCTTGTCAGTCGGTAGGCCCTGTATCCTGGGTTATCAAACTGCTGTGTTCTCTTATGTCAGTAGGCCCTGTATCCTGGCTTATCAAACTGCTGTGTTCTCTTATGTAAGTAGGCCCTGTATCCTGGCTTATCAAACTGCTGTGTTCTCTTGTATGTCAGTAGGCCCTGTATCCTGGCTTATCAAACTGCTGTGTTCTCTTATGTCAGTAGGCCCTGTATCCTGGGTTATCAAACTGCTGTGTTCTATTGTATGTCAGTAGGCCCTGTATCCTGGCTTATCAAACTGCTGTGTTCTCTTGTATGTCAGTAGGCCCTGTATCCTGGGCTATCAAACTGCTGTGTTCTCTTATGTCAGTAGGCCCTGCATCCTGGGCTTTAAAACTGCTGTGTTCTCTTGTATGTCAGTGCGTCCTGCATCCTGGGTTATCAAACTGCTGTGTTCTCTTGTTCTCTGTGAACTCTTTACCAATACTTTTGGTTATTGTACCTGGACCATAGACGAGTCAAAATATCATATTCATAATTTTGAAATCACAAAATTTACTCGTACAGCTGCCATTTTGTTTTTTATACAAAATAATTTTTCATTCAAGAACGGTTTGTTGTAACATAATAAAGCTTAGTATAAAAGTTTATAATCTAAAGACCTAACTATAGACATTTTTTGATTTTTTGCAATTTTTTTATTCAAAATGGCGGCTTCTCAAAAATTTCAAACGTAAATATCTCAAAAACTCCTTAAGAAAAATAAAATTTAGTTCGTTTGTATTTTGTAGGAAATTTAATTATAAATCCAATGATACCAGAATTAAGAAAATCGGTTTCTAAATAAGGAAGAAACTTAAGTTTAAGAAAAAGAGTTTATTACAATATCAGCTGTTACAATGTTAAACCACTGTTAGTGAGCCAAATCTATCGTCTTATTTAAGTTTATCTACACTGATCAGCTGATTAAATTTAACATTAATCAGTCGTTTTAAGTTTAGTTTCACTAATCAGCTGACTGTTTCAGTCAACAGTAGTCCTTGTTATTTCTGGGATCAAGAGAGAGCTTATGCAAAACATGAACACCCCACAAAAGCAACAAAATTACAAAAACAAGAAGATTAGTTATTTATAAGATATGAATTAAGAATCTAAGTGATTAAAGGTAACCAAAAAGAAAATGTACAATGGGCTGAACAATTTCATTTGTAATTGATTTTTAATGTTTGATGTAAATAAAATTGTTCAGGCCGTAGACGATAACACATTTTCTAAAGATATTTTACTTTGTTTTAATTACATAGGCTTTTTACTTATATCTCATGTAAATAAAAAACATTATTTTTTTGTAATTTTGGCACTTCATTTAGGGTTTTTGTGTTTTACAAAAACCCCCACTAGTTAAAGCCAGAAATAACGAGGGGACTTTTGACTGAACTAGTCAGCTGATTAATGTAAATTAACTTAAAACAGCTGAATGATCTTTCAGTCCGCTGATCAGTGCAAATAAATGTAACACAGCTGATTGATGTGGCTCACCAGCAGCGTTCCACATAATAACAACTGATATTGAAATTATCATTTTCTTAAAAATAAGTTTTCTCCCTTACGGTGTTTATGAACCAATTTTCTTAAATTTGGTATCATTGGATTAATAATTAAATTCTTTAAAAAACAAAAGAACAAAAAAGTTGTTTACCTTGTAGAATTTTTTATATATTTACATTTACATTTGAAAATTTTGAGCAGCCGCCATTCTGAAAATAAACATTGAAAAAATAAAACCTTTTCAGTAATTAGGTCTTAGTTCATGAAACTTTATGCTAAGTTTAATTACGTTACAACCAACCGTTCCTAAATCAAAAATTATTTTGTGTAAAAAAATGGCGGCTGAACGAGTAAATTTTTGGATTTTAAAATTACGAGTATGATATTTAGACTCGTCCATAATCCAGGAACAATATCAAAATGTATCGGTAGAGAGTTCCGGGACACCATGTATATATATACTCTATTATAATATAATGATTGCAATAGATAATAATCTAATTCAATACATATGCTTGTAATGGCACAGATATTGGGTTTATGAGTTGATATTAATGTTGCATTAGTACTCATAGCAATTGTTTATTCACATTATGGATTCAGATAGAGATCAAACGAAATCTGCTGATGTGAGGTTTGAATTTCTCTTTTAACTGAAACTGCGATTGGAATGTTCTGCAATCAAATTGGAAAGTGCAATTACAATAAGAATTAATACATCATACTTGTGTTTATGTTCAACGCAATTTGAAGGTTATAATGCCAAAAAGAGTTCTTCCAAACATTTGTTTTCAGTCATAAATTTTATAATATAAAACAAATAGTACTGAAGCAATAAAAATTTACGTACCATCATCTTGCAAATAATTTTAAGAGCTAATTTTGAGGCACGTGAATAGATAGTATTTTAATAATAAAAGTTAACTAATAATATGGCCTTAGCATTTTAACATTTGTCCCTCTGGCTGCGTGGGTTGTAGCGTGGCTCTTAACCAATCTAACAAAGGTATTCATACATTTTACAGTCATACCAAGACATGGCATACAACTCCTATCACCAAATGCAACAAGTTAAGGAGGTAAAATTGGAGAGAAGTAAATGCCTCACAAACATACACTTAAAATAGGCACTCCAAACATTCATTTAGAGTTTTAAATATCAACTTATATAGCTGTTTTTATATTACTATTCCTTATTGCCTGAGTATAGAACTAAAACAATTTCTTACAAGGACATTTTTAGAAATAACGAAACTGTTACACTTGTATCGGTTTCTAAACTTTTCTCCTCGGTTGAAAGAGGATTTCGGCGAACTTCCAACAACAGCGATAGTCATACAATTTTCCAACTCCGCTAATAACAATGTTGCCGTTTCGCCCACCGGCCGCAGTGACAGCCACGTTAGCATCGTGTGTTTACACCGCTAATGGTTTTCATTAGTGGAAACCCGACGGTAACAATTACCGAATTAGCATACCCCGAAAGTTAATGACAGACGGGCCGGGTCAAAACACACATTATAAAATCATTGAATTTAACAGTTTCCCGTATAATTACTATTATCCGCGGGCAGACGCGGGTATAACTGGCGGCTGGTAAGGTAGAAGAGCCTAACTGGGTGATTACCCGCCGGAAGTGGAATTGTCCTGCGTAATGACAGAGAGGCAAGGAGGTCAGCCTGCGACTTCCTGGTCGCGATAAGGATCTGTTAATTCGACGGTCCCATGCTAATCTCACTGGGAGACTTGTTTGGCCAGTAATGAAGATTGCTAATAAGCTCTTGCGGGTCTCCACGGTAACGTCTGCGGTAGTTTCGTAATGAGGAGTCGAATAAAAATATAGAAGTATTTGGATAACGGAACAACTTGAGAAGATTCGTTTAAAATAATGCTTTGCCAAAAACGTTTATTTCTTAGCTCTTTTCAACCTTTTTATCTCAAATTAGTTCACGTCTCTCATATTAATAACACTTATTCATAAAAATAAATTTAATATTATAGGTATAAATAAAATAAATAAAACAATATTATAGGTATATTTTTCAAAGATAGTTTTACTACTATTGCTCTAAATATCCTTTCTACTTACCTCAATAATAAAATACAATGCAATCTCTAACTAAACGTTTCTTAGTTAAAATAAGGTGCATTTGTTAAAGCCCTTTACCACCTTAAAAGCACACCCTTGGTTCCCGCACATTACTCCTTTCGATGTAATATAATCAATGAAGACCCTCCAGGAAAACGTCGCGGCATAATAAGAAGCAATGGGCGCCGGGCGACCATACACCACCGGGCGAACGCCCTCGACATAATTAGAACTCATATTGTAATTAGCTGGGTGCCGGGCTTCTGACTTACTTGCCTGCTACATTAAAACACGACTAATGAGGGGAAATCGACATCGCCCGGGGCGCCCACAGTGTCTGCGCGGCTAAATGTTTATTTGGTGTTGAGGCCGATGAATATGGGTGATGGCTTAATTAGCTTGATTTGGTATACTGAGTGGTTATGAATTTACTGTGATTATAAATGTTTCTGTCTGCGTATTTAGCCTCATTTAACCTATGAAATTCCTGTCCGCAGGAAATACTTTAATAGCGATCGTAAATTAGGTCAACTTATTTTCTATCTCTTAAAATTGGCAGAACTCTGTGATTTTGCACGTGAATAATTTTATCTTTGAAGTATAATATTTCTAATATAGGCTAAGCATTAAAAAAATGTTATCTTACATAGACCTTTTTTAGGCAACATCTTCCATAAGAGTAACAGCAAGGATAAGAAAAATGTAATAAATAATGCTTCTTAAATGACATACAAATTGAAAATTTAATTCAGTCTAATGTTTTCCAAAATAATTATATTTTTCTCTCACATGAATTCTCAATGTGAAATTTCTAAAGGAAGCAAATTTATGTAGAGCCGTGAATAATTCACTAATTAATTATCGGCGGGCTTGGCTAGTTTAGCTAAACTGTCAACCAAACAAGCGTACGATTTTCTTCGGGAATGAACAAATGACAACTATAAATAAACCATATGCACATAAATGAGCCCATAGCCTGCCCTAGATTAGCCAAAATTGTAACAAACCACACACGACCCGCCACGAAGGACAGTAGAGCAGTTTCATTGTATGCCAGTAACCGGTAGTTACTCGCATACTGGCACACACACGGGGACAGGTATGGCCGCCCCACTTGGTGGTGTCCATATACAGAAGTATTGCCTCAGCGACCCTGGCAACACGAGAGCCACGATTCTCTCTCACCCCGTACATTACGCTATACAGTGTAAACACTCGTCAACCTATCAATTAGTTCCATCGATGTAAACCCGGCGATTTCACGCCCCGATAAAGCAATCGATAGATTTACAGTCGAGAGTGAAAGTCGGTGATAATTATGCGCGTGTGAGGCAGGTTGCGCAAGCCGCTGAGTCTCTCTGAGGGTGATGTGATTGTTTAAGCGCGGGAGTTGAGAGGTTCGAGCCGTGACCTGGTTCACGTGAAGATCACTGGATGAGGTGATGACTATTGGACACTTGATGGGGTCTTGTAACAGTTCCCGAAGCGTTTAAACGGATCAATGAACACCTTGCCTTGCGAAGGATTGTCTTCCAATAAATTCCGTGTTATTATTTATCTTCTATAATGTTAACTTATTATTTTGACCATTAGACGATTTCATTGGTTTTTATTCTTCCTTAATCATTAAGAATAATGTGTTCTCCAAACGTAAATTTGTAGTGTTTAGAATTAATTTTAATATTTTTTTTCGAAACCCTGTTCAGTGATTATATTTTTAAACGTATGATAACAAGAAGATTCATAGACGGACCATGGAACAGAGGCAAAAATCAAAAGTTATGCAGAGGAAATCAAGAGTTTCAAAGTAAGTATCGCAAAAGGAGAATATTATTTTCAGAAACTGCCTATACTGTAACATTCTGAAAGAATACATTAATGAACTTCTGAAACACAGTCAGCGTTATCCCTCTTTCTTTGCACAGTAAGTTTTTGCACAAAGGTAAGGACCGTGTGAACGACAAGGGTGGACCACGTCCCAGTCTAATTTTCTAAGATTAGAAAATCTTTTGAGAGGTTTTTTTAACGTATGTGCCATTAAAAGTGATTAGTAACTTTTTAACAGTAGGCCTAATTACTGATTAACTAAATTTTATTGCACTAGATTAAATTGATCCACAAGTTTGTTAGTGGCCGAAAGGTGCGTTCAATTAGATAAATAAACGCGTCCGCTGTTAAATATTCCATTTAAAACCACATTTAGCCCATAATTTCAAACGGACCTCATATTGAATACACGAAGCAATTCCCATATTTAATCCCCATTACATTTCCAATTCCCATCCCATATATTTACGAAAAAACCATACATACATTTCGAAAGGGGCCAGAAACAATTAACTGTTCCATAAATATAAATACAATCCGGGATGAAAGATCGTTAGTTTTTATACAAGAGGCGTCCGAACACTTCTGTTAATGAGTATTTGAATTATTCAACGGCAAAAAACACCCTGTGGGGAGACTCGGGACCGAATTCGATTCTGAGTGACCTTGGAGCTGGATGCAGCTCGGGAGATCGTCTCCAGTTTCTGGTCTTTCTACCTTCTACCTGGCCCTCGCCCCTTGCTCCCCCTGTTCTGAGGATTTTACGGTCAACTAGACTACAATCGCTCGCCCGGTCTGTATTTAATCGTCTACAATTGGAAGTCTTTAATGGAAGAATGAAGAGGGTCATCTGCTTCGCCGCCTATCGTGTTTCTCTCGTTAAATTGATATTTGGGAATAAAAGACTGATGTAAAAGAAAAATACAAAAATATATAAGAAGAATCTCTAAACAATCTGGGTTAAGTTTATTAAATTCCTCTGCTAACAACGAAATAGCTGAACATAAATTTTGCCTGCCCTAATTTTAAGCTTAAAAATTCAATTTTTTGAATTGGTTTCTCAATAAAAAAAACTTAACTATTTTTTATCTCAGTTTTTGCAAAAAAAACATTATTTATTTAACTACATATTTTTAATTTTCGAAACCGAGAAGAAAATCAAACGGTGAAGAAAAATTAATATAAAACTATTTCTTGCTAAACTGGTACAAAGGATATGCTGTAACGAATAGTTTAAAGACGATCACTCACGTACTAACTTTTAATTGTATTCCTGGATTAAAGTGAGTATATGTGGTTTGAAAGCTCAGTTAAACTATGAGTTTGCTTGAAATACAATTGAAACAATATTTTATAACATTTTCAGAATTTTCAGTTTATTTATTTTGACTAACATAAAACATTGTAGCAGTGTACACAGTTTGTGACACCCTGTACTTATAGCTACGTTTACTTCAATTAATGTATAAAACGATAACTTAAATTGTAAAACGATGCATTCAAATTTGACATTTCATCCTCATTTCATCCATTTCAACATTTCATACATTTTCAGACATTTCATCCATAAACAAAGTAAACCCCAACAATGGAGGCGTATAATTGTTAACGTTGAAATTGCGGTTCACTCCATTCGCAGTTTTACGTCCAATTAACTGCATTCTTTAAACTTAACCGCGTGTGTCCTGAACGCGAACCGTACGTTAGCCGAGTGCAGCGTTCCCCGTGGATAGGCCTATCAATTCCGGCTGAGGGAGTGCGAGTCAGCCTAGTTTCCATGTGGGAAGCTCAGTTTACCAGTTGGCTGCCGCTTAGCCAACAGTTGGCGTTTATGGCCAACAGTACAAGCCGCTCTGTTATTTAGCCAACTCTACACAAATTACGATTTCGTAACACCGGTGGCACCGCTCGCTTTAGCAAGAGCTGATCAAGTATGCAGCGTTTTGGGGTTTATGCATTTACGGGCAGTTTGTTCTTTACACAAAAAATTTTTACATAAGCCCTACTGTGTGTTGTATTTTGTAATGGTCCGATGAATGTATTTCAAATAACACCTCTTTCTCCTAAAAGTGATTCTATAACAAAACGAATACAAAAGAAAATAAAAAAAAAAATTTAGCTGTTTGCCTCAAACAGTATATAGTGAATTTAAGCCGGCTTAAATTTTTAGACCTCATCCACGACTGAATGAACATGCATTCACAATTAATAATAACACTGCATCGACACAAGTCCCATAACCCATACTTTTCGCTGAAACAAACTTATTTCATTGTAAGGCAAACAAAATAAACGAACGATAAGGGTGATGTAACAATTAGTTTGGTTAGTATTAAGAATAAATAACGTATCAATAACTCCTATGAATCGTGATCTAGTATTCCATTTTTTGCACCCTAATGTCTGTTAACACGATTTGGCTTAAAATATCAATCATCGCATTTGTGTAGAAGAGTCACTGCGGACTTTCTCCTTGAAGAAAGCGTACTTTTTATCCAGATAGGCTAAACAAGAAAACTAATATTCTATCAGGTCACGAAAAACACAACATCCACCACTGGCTTGCAAATTAAACCGAGCGACCCAAAAAACTCAGCACAAAGAGTGGAATCGTCCCGTGACTTTTAACATTTCACATAAAAATTCCGTTGTTTGGGGACAATAAAGCCGGTACGTGTGGCCCACATAGCCATGTGGCGGAGTGTTTAACATGCAGGGGGAGCCCACGGGTACCGTGCCCGGGGGGGGGGGGGGGTACCCGGGGCACGTGATGTCGCCCGAGGTTGGAGGTTGGGGAAGGTCGTGCCACTGGCAACAATGCGGGGTCCATTTCGCTGGCCCGGTCATGTTCGAAAATCAATATTTCAAACATACCACGATTTAATACTCAATTAGTACTATTTAGTACCCGAATACTAGATTTAGTACTCCAAGCATTACCGAGTTATTAACAATAGTATGATGCCGGGCCAGGGAAATGCTAGCCCGGCCATGTCAGAAAACGCGGATTTCAACGGTGCCACGATTTAATACTCAATTAGTACTATTTAGTACCCAAGTATTAGATTTAGTACTCCAACCATTACCGAGTTATTAGCCATTACGAATTATGGGGGCCGGAAATGCCAACCCGGCTATGTATGAAAATGCGGATTTCGACGGTGCCACGATTTAATACTCATTTAATACTATTTAGTACCCAAGTATTAGATTTACTACTCCAACCATTACCGAGTTATTAGCCATAACGTATTATAGGGGCCGTAAATGCCACTCCGGCTATGTATGAAAATGCGGATTTCGACGATGCCACGATTTAATACTCATTTAGTACCATTTAGTACCCAAGTATTAGATTTAGTACTCCAACCATTATCGAGTTATTAGACATAACGTATTATAGGGGCCGGAAATGCCAACCCGGCTATGTATGAAAATGCGGATTTCGACGGTGCCACGATTTAATACTCATTTAGTACTATTTAGTACCCAAGTATTAGATTTACTACTCCAACCATTACCGAGTTATTAGCCATTACGAATTATGGGGGCCGGAAATGCCAACCCGGCTATGTATGAAAATGCGGATTTCGACGGTGCCACGATTTAATACTCATTTAGTACCATTTAGTACCCAAGTATTGGACTTAGCACTCCAACCATTATCGAGTTATTAGACATAACGTATTATAGGGGCCGGAAATGCCAACCCGGCTATGTATGAAAATGCGGATTTCGACGGTGCCACGATTTAATACTCATTTAGCACTATTTAGTACCCAAGTATTAGATTTACTACTCCAACCATTACCGAGTTATTAGCCATAACGTATTATAGGGGCCGTAAATGCCAACCCGGCTATGTATGAAAATGCGGATTTCGACGATGCCACGATTTAATACTCATTTAGTACCATTTATTACCCAAGTATTAGATTTAGTACTCCAACCATTATCGAGTTATTAGACATAACGTATTATAGGGGCTGGAAATGCCAACCCGGCTATGTATGAAAATGCGGATTTCGACGGTGCCACGATTTAATACTCATTTAGTACTATTTAGTACCCAAGTATTAGATTTAGTACTCCAAACATTACCGAGTTATTAGCCATAACGAATTATGGGGGCCGGAAATGCCAACCCGGCTATGTATGAAAATGCGGATTTCGACGGTGCCACGATTTAATACTCATTTAGTACTATTTAGTACCCAAGTATTAGATTTAGTACTCCAACCATTACCGAGTTATTAGACATAACGTATTATAGGGGCCGGAAATGCCAACCCGGCTATGTAAGAAAATGCGGATTTCGACGGTGCCACGATTTAATACTCAATTAGCACTATTTAGTACCCAAGTGTTACATTTAGTACTCAAACTATTACTGACTTATTAGCCATAACGTATTAGGGGCCGGGCATGTTAGCCTGGCCATGTAAGAAAAAGCTTATTTCATCGGTGCCCCGATTTCATATTCATTTAGTACTATTATTAACAGAGTATTATATTTAGTACTCTAACGATGTAATTGAATTAATTTTTCCAGCCCCAATTTATTTACATTTCCGTTAAGGCACTGAGATAGAACTCTAGTGATCCTTTAAATTTTCAGTTTTTTATAAACCTACCATTAATTGTAGACGTAATACGAACAACACATTATATGAGGCAGCCTCAAACGTAATTTATCAATTAATAATTATTATTGGACTAATTAATATCAGTGTGGGTTTGTACTTCAAGACTTGATACATTTTAATGTTTACTTAATTTTATCAAACTACTGGGAACAATTTTTTATTCTTTCGGTTTGTCAATCGTATAAATTCAATTTGTTTTTAACCGTATCGTAAGGTTTGATTTACTGATAAAATCAATAAATATAAATTATATTAAGTTGAATAGCAAATAGTTTCTACCGTTTTCCATTACAATTATACTGACAGAATAGTCATATAGAGGGGAGTACATAACACACCTGGTGATAAGTGAACCGAACAAGGCAAGAGACTGTTATTAAGAATCTTGGCTGCTAATAAAACTATTATTAAAGCTATATGAAACGAATAACTAATGTTTTACGCTTTCTGTAATATGTCCGAATCTTAAGATTGGTCTGCTACCTTTACAATTCTAAATTTGTTGGTCAGTTATAAGTTGTCATTTGTCTCTTCAGTGTCACCATTTTATGTTAAATAAGCTTCTCTTGCTCGCCCAATAAAAAGGGTAAGAATTTCACTTACTGTTTAGTTAGATTTCGCTTATTTATAATCCAAGTAGCCATTATATATAAGTGACAAAACTTGTTGAACATTTTATGCTTTATTCGATACATCAATCAATCATTAATCTACATGTAATCGTGTAGCATTGTACTGTTACTAGAAACTATTAATGATCAAGTATTGGTACTTAGGACTAAGATTAAAGCAGTGATATTTTACAATTATTAATAATCGTTGGTATTTTCTGAATATGTACGTTAGTGATAAAAGTTAAAACTGGGAGCAGTAAAAGTAAAAGATGCAAGATAAACCAAAAACTATACAAATAGTACTGTACAGTACTGAATTATTGTGAAGGTATTAAGATAATTTAGGTAATGGAAGTGAATATGTTCCATTGTTTATCTACTATAAAGTTTCTTTAAATAACACAGGTTATAAAGGCGTTTTTATTTTAGTAAAATATAACACATTAAGAGTAAGGTATGTGAAAAAGAGAATATTTGTAGATTTATTGATGTTTTTGCGGCTTTTTGTATTTCTCAGTGGAGTAAGTACAAAGTTTCGTATAAAACATGACACGGGGAGGGTTGACTTCACAATAATGTGATATTTTGATCATGAATAAAAAGTGTACAAAAACAAATCCCAAAACATAAACATTGAGTCTTATCAAGGCTTATCGCAACTGAAAGCAGATTTATCCAGAGGTTCCCAGGCCGTTCCTCGTAACTACAGTGATAGCTGTAATTTTTAATCTACATCCTTATCAAAATGTAATTTTTTGCCTACATCTTACACCTTTTGTCTTCAACCATGCTTTTTACCTTGCATTTATTTCACGTGTGATCGTGACAATACCATTTAAAGAAGTGTATGTTTAGTCCTTTGATTACAGGTATTACACTGCATCCGGATCCTGTTTGTTTTATTATTAACAAGGGCAATGTTATTGTAGTCTACGTAACTTGTTGACTATATTAAATAAATATTGTACTAGGTAGAACTAATTGAGAATTACATCGCAGAACAGTTGAAATAGAATTTACCTACATAGCGGGCCAGCATATCCAGCCCACATTAAGTAATATAACTATAAACTCAGTAACGGGTAGAGTACTAAACCGAATACTCGAGTATTAAATAGTAATATTTAAGTATTAAATTGTGCTACCGACGATATTCACATTTCTTACTTGGCCGTCCTGGCATATCTAGCCTCTACAATACTTTATGGCTAATAACTCGGCAATAAATAATTGAAGTATTGATTATATATACTTGGGTAATAAAATTTACGAACTGAGTTTTAAATCGTGGCAGCGTTGAGATCCGCATTTTCTTACATGGCCAGATTGGTATTTCCGGCCCCTACTATATGTTATGGCGAATAACTCGGTAATGGTTGGAGTACTAAATCTAATACCTGGGTACTAAATAGTACTAATTGATTATTAAATCGTGGCATCGTTGAAATCCGCTTTTTCTTACATGGCCGGGTTGGCATTTCCGGCCATTAAAATACGTTATAACTAATAACTCGGTAATGGTTGGAGTAGTAAATCTACTACTTGGGTACTAAATAGTACTAATCGAGTATTAAATCGTGGGATCGTTGAAATCCGCATTTTCTTACATAGCCGGGTTGGCATTTCCGGCCATTAAAATACGTTATGGCTAATAACTCAGTAATGGTTGGAGTAGTAAATCTAATACTTGGGTACTAAATAGTACTAAATGAGTATTAAATCGTGGCACCGTCGAAATCCGCATTTTCATACATAGCCGCGTTGGCATTTACGGCCCCTATAATACGTTATGGCTAATAAATCGGTAATGGTTGGAGTACTAAATCTAATACTTGGGTACTAAATAGTACTAATCGAGTATTAAATCGTGGGATCGTTGAAATCCGCATTTTCTTACATAGTCGGGTTAGCATTTCCGGCCATTAAAATACGTTATGGCTAATAACTCAGTAATGGTTGGAGTAGTAAATCTACTACTTGGGTACTAAATAGTACTAATCGAGTATTAAATCGTGGGATCGTTGAAATCCGCATTTTCTTACATAGCCGGGTTGGCATTTACGGCCCCTATAATACGTTAAGGCTAATAACTCGGTAATGGTTGGAGTACTAAATCTAATACTTGGGTACTAAATAGTACTAAATGAGTATTAAATCGTGGCACCGTCGAAATCCGCATTTTCTCACATAGCCGGGTTGGCATTTACGGCCCCTATAATACGTTAAGGCTAATAACTCGGTAATGGTTGGAGTACTAAATCTAATACTTGGGTACTAAATAGTACTAAATGAGTATTAAATCGTGGGATCGTTGAAATCCGCATTTTCTTACATAGCCGGGTTGGCATTTCCGGCCATTAAAATACGTTATGGCTAATAACTCAGTAATGGTTGGAGTAGTAAATCTAATACTTGGGTACTAAATAGTACTAAATGAGTATTAAATCGTGGCACCGTCGAAATCCGCATTTTCATACATAGCCGCGTTGGCATTTACGGCCCCTATAATACGTTATGGCTAATAATTCGGTAATGGTTGGAGTACTAAATCTAATACTTGGGTACTAAATAGTACTAATCGAGTATTAAATCGTGGGATCGTTGAAATCCGCATTTTCTTACATAGCCGGGTTAGCATTTCCGGCCATTAAAATACGTTATGGCTAATAACTCAGTAATGGTTGGAGTAGTAAATTTAATACTTGGGTACTAAATAGTACTAAATGAGTATTAAATCGTAACATCGTCGAAATCCGCATTTTCATACATAGCCGGGCTGGCATTTACGGTCCCTATAATACGTTATGGCTAATAAATCGGCAATGGTTGGAGTACTAAATTTAATACTTGGGTACTAAATAGTACTAATCGAGTATTAAATCGTAACATCGTCGAAATCCGCATTTTCATACATAGCCGGGTTGGCATTTACGGCCCCTATAATACGTTATGGCTAATAACTCGGTAATGGTTGGAGTACTAAATCTAATACTTGGGTACTAAATAGTACTAAATGAGTATTAAATCGGGGCACCGTCGAAATCCGCATTTTCTTACATAGCCGGGTTGGCATTTACGGCCCCTATAATACGTTAAGGCTAATAACTCGGTAATGGTTGGAGTACTAAATCTAATACTTTGGTAATAAATAGTACTAAATGAGTATTAAATCGTGGCACCGTCGAAATCCGCATTTTCTTACATAGCCGCGTTGTCATTTCCTGCCCCTATAATACGTTATGGCTAATAACTCGTTAATGGTTGGAGTACTAAATCTAATACTTGGGTACTAAATAGTACTAAATGAGTATTAAATCGTGGCACCGTCGAAATCCGCATTTTCTTACATAGCCGGGTTGGCATTTACGGCCCCTATAATACGTTAAGGCTAATAACTCGTTAATGGTTGGAGTACTAAATCTAATACTTGGGTACTAAATAGTACTAAATGAGTATTAAATCGTGGCACCGTTTAAATCCGCGTTTTCTGTCATGGCCGGGCTAGCATTTCCCTGGCCCGGCATCATACTATTGTTAATAACTCGGCAATGCTTGGAGTACTAAATCTAGTATTCGGGTACTAAATAGTACTAATTGAGTATTAAATCGTGGTATGTTTGAAATATTGATTTTCAAACATGGCCGGGCCAGCGAAATGGACCCAACAATGCGTAGATTGGCTCCATTCAACGCCTTATCTGCGACGCCAGCGTTATAACCGGGCTATTCTTGCCCCTGTATTATCTTCGGGCCCGGTTGACCTTAAACTTGTAAATTATAACAGGCTATCCCTGAATTGTGTGGGAGTTCGCTCGTGCATTGAAGGTAAGTTGTTTACTGTTGCAGGTATTTTAGGATAAAGAGCTATGAATATTTATTGATCACAGGAGAAGGAGTTCTACATAAAATGTATTTGTATTGTTATTGCCATCTATTCGCACTCGTAACTTCCAATTCTGTAAAAGTTAAAGAATTTTTAAACAACAAATAACTTTCTTTCTCAGGAGGACCTTGGTATTTTATTTGTTTATTTATAGTGGACAATAAAACGCCAAAGCACGTTTGAAGTTGAAACTTTAAATTAATGTCAACAATTAAAAACATTTGTATGGATCAAATCCGAACTTTATTTGAGAGTCGCACGCTCCCTTAGGGCTGAAAAGTCATACAAATATTAAATATACTAGCGTTCAATTCAAGAGAAACATTTTATCTCGCAATGGTCACAAGAAACGCGCTATATATGGTTTTATGTTGCAATGTTACTTTCCGAATTTAGGCCTCCATTATTAATATTTAACCGTTTTATTTTTTTCTTAGTTTAAAACTTTTCATTTTAGATCGTTTCCTTGGAAGCCTAAACATCGGTCCAGTATGACATTATCAAATTCAATGGGACTACAATTTTAAATGTAAGATCAGTCAGCTTAATAGCAGCCTATTCAGCCGATCCGACAGTAACCATTACCATCCTAAACATCCCGAACAGAACTCCGAGGTGAGGAACCCCGTGGACAACACTTCGATAAACAACGGAACAACACGGGCGATAGAAACAACTCACAGGGCCTCGGATAAAATAAACAAGGCTGAAACACAACCGGGATAGAAACATTTTGGGATAAACCGGGCGTAATGTAATTAACGGGTGATGGAGGAGGCACCCCGCGGAGTCGAGCAAATAGCTCAATCCCGGGATGCAAATAATGGGGACCCGGCGACTATTGTGTGTGATGGACGGTTATAGGGGCAGGTTGTAGGACCGTGGGGGACCGGGCCCCGCGCCTAAATCTGCCGCACGGGACTGGACGCGGCATAAGTCACCGGGACCCAGCTCGGCGCAGCGGCGGGGATCGGTGCCGGGTGCCGGGTGGGTGGGGATTTAAATTGAAAAAGCGCTTAAACAAATGTTTCGGTGGAGAAACTATATAGGGTTATGTGTTTTTGATCTTCTTTTTCTGTACTAAACAAAATCAAAATTTCAAACTTTAAATAGAAGTGTTGTGAAATTCCGTGCATCAACTATTAGGATGTAGTCGGATACAATAGTAGATCGGACATAATGTAAAAAAATTCAAAATGCACTTTTTAATGTAAAATAGTTTACAAAATATCCCTGAAATAATTTGTGAACACAATATAACAAAAAATCCATTTTTAATGTAAAATAGTTGGCATTCATCCATTAAATGATTTGTTAATTATTTGTTACCTTAGTCTATATTTGTTAAGAGTGTTTTGCCACAGACGAATGCGGTAATGATTGTTTTCTCGAAAATCAATGAAATAAAAGGTTTTATCTATATTTTATATCAACGAACATGTCAGCAACTATTAAAGCGTTAAGCTACAGGAATAAAGTGGATATCTTAGATGTAAGATCCTTAATCATCATATCCTACCCCCTGCAACCAATTCACGTGGATAATGTAGATAGATTTCGGATGAACAGTCTTCACGGAAATTACCATACAACTCTCGGCAGCCAAATTCATTCCTGAACCCTCGCACGGAAGTGCGTGTAATTCAACAAACGCAGGTCTGAAGACCATTAATGCAGCCAAATGGAGGCATGCGCACGCTCCAGTAAACCTGGAGAATAGTGGATTGGTTACGGGCCCGGGGCCTTGGGGGCCGCGGCGTGGAGAACGCAGACAAAACAAGAGGCGGCCGGACCGCGGCGGGCTGGGTAAATACGGCAGAAGATCGGGAATTCAAATACGGCAGAAGTTCGGGAATTTAAATACGGAAAAGCTCTGTTGCATTAAGATTTATAAATAGGGTACGTTTCAGATATATGGTTTAAATCCGAAACTCAATAAATGTTTTCTTAATAAGCCTGAAAGAAAGAGTATTGGATGATCGTGGTAGGATCAAGTCAAATCCACCAGCATAGCTCTCAAGCAAAGCAAAACGTAATACTTATTTGTTCCTATTTTTTAGCGAATTTCCTAAGATATAGTTAGCTATTGGCATGGCTCGCTTATTGAATAAATTGACTAAATGTTTCAAGTCATCCCCAAAAAATCAAAGCACATTCAACGGAACTATGGATTTACTAGAATCATTACATTTGATTAAGTGATTTTTGCACTCCAGTGGCCGCAGTAATCATACCGTTCCCTTTAAATTAGGTTAAGATATTAATTTATTTTCTATGATATGATTGACAAGTCAGTTGGGGGGAATGAATCGAAACGCCCCCACCCTCATTTTTGGGGTCACCAAGTTCAAACTTTGACAGGGAAGAAAATGTTGTAGCGAAGTAGCAGGCAACAGAAAGGAAAGGTACATAAAAATACGATTATGAGCTTATTTGATAATACAGACATATCATGCCACTTTAACTGAATATACGTAAATAAAACATAATGAAGTTTATATGGATTAAATTGTGTTTGGTAGAACATAATTTTCTGGGAGAAAAAGGTACCTTATGGTAAAAAATTCCAAATTATACACAACAACATCTAGGTATTTGGGCATGTTAAATGGAAAGGAAATATTGGGCATGAAGGAGTAGGGATTGTTTGAATTTCAGCCCAATAAAGAGGTTATACAACCAAATATAGGTTTAAGGAATTAAAAAAAATATATTGTAATTAATTATTCTTGTAAAGACAAAGATAACCCTGGTAATTTTAAATAATATTTTATTCCTTTTTTCACTCTAGATTATTAAGCCTTTAACAATAAACCACCTCCCAGATGTATTATGCTCTGACGAAAAACCAAACCAATATAGTTTCTTTCCTTTTTCAAGATTTATACCTTAACATTATTTCCCAAGGGATTTCCAAAACATGTTCCATCCACTCACCAATAAAACACACAGCTCTTAACAGACACCAAAACACGAAAAGGAGATATTTATCAGGAAATAAACGTCCGGCGTGGTTTATTCCTACCCAGAAACATCTCAATAAGGACGCCAATCCGTGCGAAAACACTCATCACTGATTTGATCTGATCGTAAAATCCCGTGATAGACAGGAATCCGCGGTCCCGTTGGCCGCGCCGAAATATTAGAGAGCCATAAATTCAGATCGGTCACGACGAAGTAACGAGCATTACGGGAGGGAAACAATCTCGCCGACCAGGAGAGGGATAGCGACCACGCTGCGTCCTGCGACTCAAATAATTTCCGATTTTACACTGTAACCCTTTTTTGGTCGAGAATCCGTCAAGACAAGACAAGACAAAATTCTCCTTATTTACATATACATAGAGTATAGTAAAGGCGTCATTTAAGTTTCATCATTGAGGTTGACTTCTTTGTTCCAGGTATTCTTCAGTAGAGTAGCCAGTCAAGTAGAGATTCTTTGAAGGTCCTGTTGCCTATTTGTTGTTTCAGTTCAGGTGGAAGGGTGTTGAAAAGTTTAGCTTGAATTTAGGTAGGTTTTTTCGAAGGCAGTTAGGTGATGTGTGGGAAGTCTGTTGTTAATTATGTTCCTAGTGTTATAAGAATGAGCCTCTGAAAAATTGGTGAGTCCTTTATTTACTACAGGCATTATTACGTCGGCAATGTACAAGGTTAGCCACTGTTGCCAATTTCAGCCTTTTGAATACTCCCCGGCAAGAGTCACAAAAACCCAGGTCGGCCTTTATTCTGATTTCTTTTTTTTAAGAAGCGGTACTCTATGTAGGTTTCCCTGAGATGAGAACCCCCAAACAACCAACCCATAGCGCATTTGCGACTCAAATAGTGCATAATAAGCTGTTCTTGAAGTTTCTGTGTTGCTAATGTGTTTGAGTCGTCTGATAACATATAAGGCAGTGCTAAGCTTATTGCCAAGCTGGTATACATGGGGTTTTCAATTGAGGTTACAGCCAATTAATTGTGATTCCTAGGTATTTAGCCTCTTGAGATCTTGAGATGTCGGGTAATGTGAGAGAATTTTTTCTCTCTGAGCCAAAAATAACGTCTTCAAACAACGCATATTGTCGCAAGAAAGCGCGTGGTTTGCGAGGGGCGTTAATTATTTGGAGCAGTGCCTACGAGATAGCATCTGCGTGAATATAACCGTTCAAAATTACTGCGCTCAATGTATAATGAGGCTCGCGATAAAAATGGTTGTGACTTTACTGTTATGAGCTGGCGCGCAGTTACCTTCCCATAATAAGTACCTAATATCTTTTAACTACGCCCAGGTTTGTTATTAGTTTTCGGGGGAAGGGAATGGAGCAGTTTAGACGCTACGTGAGTCGGGCCGTCGAGTGGCGTGCATCCTCGCCTGCGAGTGCAACTTTGCAGGAGGGTTTCTCCAGACTTCAGTATTTCACTGTGGTTACAAAAATATTTCTCCTGGGTATGACTTAACATTATTTTTCACGGACCATTAATTGGTAATATACAGTGTTTTGTTTAACTCACATATGGGTTAGTCCCCAATTTACTTAGCTATTTTTTTTATTTACTGTTTGCTGACATAGTGTTATCCAGAGAGTTTTATATAGCATTATATTACAAAAAAATTAAAGTATAAAGTCCAAACATATATTTTGGAAATTTCTCAATAAAATTGTTAATTTTACCGCATTTATAAATTTTTATTTAGATTACAGATAATTTGGGTTTGCTAAAAAATTAAATCTACATTCCTAACTTAACAGTCTTATTCTTTCAGCATGAGGTGTCAATATATGTTATACACAAATAGCAAAGTCAAAAATATGTATCAAGGTTTAATGCCTTGCTTAACCTTTACTGCAGTGCTCAAGTAATTTAAGGTAATGAATGTTAATATCAAAACGATTACTTCCTGCTCCATCACCACTACTTAAACCTTTTTACCTCTAGGGCAGCCCCCACACCTAAACGCAGCACATTACTGACAGGCAAAGATAAACATAACAAGCGTAGATTTATTTAAAGGGATCATAATTCAAGAATCCCCGAAGTATGCGGTCCCGTAACGGGAGCAGCACTAATGGCTTCTATTTCCACACCCACCCCAACGCCAAGGGCGACAAGGAGCACACTTTCCCCTGGCGCTTGTGGAATTAATTATTTCTGTTAATTGGTAACGTGGCCTACACGATACCTCGCTTAGGTTTATTTTGATAGCAGAATATTTAGAATATTTACACGAGTATTATTACAATTAAGGCTAGCCAGTGTAATGATCGCTCGTCGCTAAATGAGGCGCGTCTGACGCCGAGGAGATTTGCATTTGCAGACGAGGAAGGAAGGATTATTTCGATACCGTCTGTAACGGAGAGGTGATTGTGCCGAAAATAGACGTGCTAAATGCGGGTTAAGGTTTCTGTGCGTCAGAGCGGAGTACCGGAAAGCAAAGGATATATTTTCCTCTTTGTAAGAAACTTACACATCCCTTACCTAAAACATACGTTCATATGATATTTTTGGTATGGAAAATAAAAAGGAAAGGTACATCAAGTAGATATATTACTCGTGTAAAATTAATCACATATTATATTTATTACATATATATATCCTGTAAAATGTTAAATATAATCTTACTGAACAGATGAAGCCGTTCCGTGGTCTCTGAATTATCCTTAACGAGTTTCTCGAGCGTATCACCACTCACTGAATCCCTACTTAAACCAATATCGACACAGTTGATTCGCAATCAAGCCAGAGACATTGCCTGATCTTGCTATCATGTAGAGATATTGCCCGATCATGCCATCAGAGAGACATTGCCGGTCGAGATTGGATCCCTGACAAATTTCGCCAATTCCGTACGTGGGTGAGATGCGGAATACGAGGCTGGGATATCACAACCCTTGCCTGTCAACACGCCGTCATGCACCCTCTGTTGACTGCCTCGATCCCTTTATACTCCTCTGTTGCTCTCACTTCGATTGGCTTTCTTTAAATAAATGTTTTTGTTTCCTTACTGAAGTCATATTTGAGGGAAACATTTATGATCTGAACTTTTATTCGGTATAAAAATAACAATAGCTGCTTTATACTAAATAGATCAAAATTATAAAACTCATAAGAACAACTTAAATACTCTATGAACGCCAGGAATTTACAGCCTCTTGTTTAGAGGCGTAACTAAAGCGTGATTAGTTTTGATCGGTTATATTTTGGAATTTCTTTTGGTCCTGTCTCATAAAACACAATGGTTTTGTTTTATTAAATTATCTTCAGGTAACATTCTATAGCTAATGACCTAGTGTAATTTCTATACACATAAGAAGAATGTGCACGAAGTAAAATACGGACTGTGTTATACACGGGGTTTTTTATTTACGTGAAAGTAACTAATTTAATTTTTAAAAATTATTAATTACAAACTTGATTTTGTATGAACATATTTTGATAAATGAACTATTTTGTTCAACTTATAATGATTTTAAGCCAGATCTAAAATAGGAACTATCTGAATAAAATATATTTGTTTGTATATTTCGGGAAATTTACGTGATGTGAAGAAAATACAGTAATTAAAATTGTCCCCATAGAAGAAAAATTAATATATTAGCTTAAAAATAACAATACAAATGTCATTTGAAATTAATTGTAATTGTTATATATTGTACAATTTTCTGCATACTGTGTACTCTGTGATTGAATACATAGACACTCATAATTTTAAATGTTTAGCAAAAC
Source organism: Flexamia atlantica (assembly GCA_035578135.1). NCBI lineage: Eukaryota > Metazoa > Arthropoda > Insecta > Hemiptera > Cicadellidae > Flexamia > Flexamia atlantica. The sequence continues at coordinate 4,377,065 of JAQJVK010000011.1, read as the reverse complement.
ATTTCAACATATATCTGTATGTTTCAGATTCAAAAGAAGACGACCTTATATACTCAGGCGTGGGTTTGCCAGCCCATACAACCTGTGGACTTGAGGAATCAAACCATCCCAAGTTATTGCAAAGAGAGCCGATTGGATCGCGAACAAATCTGTCCAATTTCAAACGTGCGTAAAATACTACAAGGGAATGAAAGTTATCAGACCTTCCTTGTCCACATGTGATATCGCCCCTTCCATATGGGGATTACTGAACCTCTCATATCCCGGATATTGACACTCTTTCATTTCTTTGGTCGTGGTTTATAGAGTATATCATTCCTTATTTATATTCCTGTTTTATTAAAGGTTGACACGTTTTATTACCAGTACAAGTATTTCTAGAGGGAAATTAAACATCATGACATTAAAACCTGATTAGCATTTCTCATCAGAAATGCTAATGGGAATCCGAGCTTTACACGGGGAGCAAGATAATTCGGCGGCCCGAATACTCGTCGGCCCTATCCCCCCTTTCTCAACGCAACATTAAGCACCTATCAAACCTTAATAATTAATTTCATAAATTATTCCAACAAATTCAAATTATCTTCAAAGTAAAAAGTTTTGACTTTTTATGGGGGGGTACAGTGTTACGTAACTTTTGAGGGGGGTTTACGCGAGCGTTACAAGTCCATTAAAAGGGAGGAGGGGTTTCTTAAAAGGCCGATTTTAGCCCATACGTAATTTATGGTTGACCCCTTAAGTACAATTTTTAACAATGTGTTAATATCTTATAGTCAGAGGTGATAATAAACACGTATTTTGGGAGGGGGTGAACCAAAAACATTAACCAAATTTTTGTCATACTTGGCCCCCCCCGAGAAACTGTCCTGGAGCCGCCCCTGCCCTCGGTGATCAGTACACCGCGTTGACGAACATCTGTCGGCCCACACAAAAAGGAAAAAAACATGTATTTTTAGTGTATTTTCTCATCTCTAACATATCCCCGTCTGTCATTGGCTACCCTACTATTTATTTGAACCCGCCCATATGAAATTAAATGGAGAATTTCAGGGCCGACGATTTACCGGGCCGACGATTGACCTGGCACCCCTTTACACGGTAGTACATAATTTTCCCCATTTTTACAATATTACTATTTATTATCCTTATATAGTATATGACGTTACTAGGCCAGGAAGTACTGTTTTGCCGGATGAGCATGATAGTTCCCGCGCGAGCGAAGGCGCGAGTGATGCGGGATTGTCAATCGAGCACGGCAAAACTTCCTGGCCGTGTAACGTACGATATTTTTCATCATACTACGCAGAAAAAAACATACATTCAATCATAACGTAGTCCTTGCATAAACATACGTTTCTCAAACCTTCAAACCTAACCTATAACAAACAGGACAAACATTAGCTACGGATGCAGTGCTGCCACTGCATTCCTATAAAAAGAAACCGATAAACCACCAATAAACAAGCATTAAACGTTGGTTTGCTGCAAATCAGCTAATTGTTTACTTCCGTTTTATCCGGCCTAGACCGGAAAAAGTTTATCCGGCCTAGGTCGGCAATGGGTAACTTTCGAGCCAACAAAAAGGAACTGAAAACACATGTTTCTGTGTTAGTATGATGAAAAACATTTTTCTGGACAGGTCTAGCATTACTTTTGTTTGTTTTTTCTTTTGTTATTTTGTTGCCAGTGTAGCAACTCATATGGCCTAATATTCAAATGTCATAACTTTAAGTCCACTTTTTTACGTACTCCTAATTACATTTTTCCTCTCGGAATTATCTGGATTAGAACACGTACTTTAGCCTACCACGATTTAGTTAAAACCAGTCTTTAAAGAAACCTTACGATGTTCTACCAACGGTTGAAAAATCATCAATAGTTTGTTTGAAAATCCCACATCCAGAGCACCTCCTGAGTTATTGATGTTCCTTTTTTATGTTTTATTTTTTGGCAAATTAATTCAGGAAATAAAGATGATTACGGACAGTTGGTGTTGGTTTCAGTCGTGCCCTGATACTAATCCTTATGGAGATGATAGATTATTTTCTTTTTTTTGAAAATGTTTTATATTTTTAAAAAATCATATGATATTAACAGTTAATAATATTTGCTAACCCTGCATTATATGGGAAAACTAATATTATAATATAATATATAGAAGATTATATTACATTTAATATATGATTAAGACGGTTCTAAGGTTTGCTATTTCACGGAAAGCAATGCACAGTGGTACAAACTACTTATAGAAAGTTTCATTTTAGGGTAGACCTTGAATTTAATAATTCGTCGGTTCAGCTAGTAAAAAGCCGAGTAGATTTGAGCTTATAATGTACAGCAAATATCTAAATTAGAATTGTCTTATTCAACACTTTTGACGTGTAAAACCTACTCCTTAGTTATTTTTATCTTCTATTCTCTTCTTTTCAACTTCTCCCTTTTTTTCGTATGAGTCTCCAACTTATGACCCTGGATAGCAGCTTGAATAGCAGAGTCCATTGCACACAAGACACATTAAGTTAAAGTCGTTATAGAGTTAATTCTTAAAAATATCTCAACTTTTTAAGTTTTATGACATTAAAACTAAATTAGGCGCTTAGTTCAAATTACTTAGAATACAAAAGTATCAGTATCTACTGCTATCAGCCGGTATTTACTTAAATGAATGGCCAGAACGTAAACAATCTTGACCTTAACCTCGGTCCTCGCAAGGTCGGGCCGGGAGCCTGGAGCCCTTAGAAGTACAAGGACCTCCTCACGCCGCCGGCGCCGCTCCGTTATACAAGCGCGCTGTTCGCCGAGGGTCTTCGTAGGCTCGGCTTGGTATTTGAATGCGTTCGTCTCGAGAGCCTGGAGATCCCTATGAACGGCGGCATTGTGCAGAAGCTCGACTCGGCGCATCCACCTCTCGCCAAATAAATAAATAGCGCGATATGTAAATAACCCGGTCGAAACCTAATTAAAGGAACCTGCTGCATTAATTCAGCTTTTAATGACTTAGCTTCATTACATGTTAGTGATAAGGTGACGACAAAACACATGCACGCACGCACACCGACCGGCCGGGCCACAATTAATTTACATACTTTATTACTGTATTACCAATTAGCGCACTCCCGACGGCGTTGTTAGTTTCTCGGGTTCGCCAGTCGCCTTTGGCAACAACCCGGGCTGTATTTCACTGGAACGGGAGTCGATGAATATAAATTCCGAGGTGATTTGATTTGCACTTGTTGAGAGGTTTTCCATACTAGGTTCTAGTGGTGGTTGAAGTTTTATGGTGTATAAAAAGATAACGGTTCAATTACGCTATGTAAATGTAATTAATTTTTTTCTTATTTTAGTGACCGTTTATTGAACCTCACTACTTAACAAGAGGAAAAATGTTGGGTTCCCAACTACTAACTCTTTATGAGCTATAAAGTTAAATTGCAGTTTTTAAACCAAACGTTTTTAGATTCTAAAGTTTACAGCTCCTGGAGGATGGAGGAATAGTAAATAAATTAAGACCATTAATGACATCGTTTGGCACATGATTTAGAGAGCTTTTTGTAAATAGCATTTACAGCGGAAACCCCTAGATAAGTTCATATAGAGACTCTTTCAAAAATTAATACCGGGGTCATAAATATCTCCAAAGCACAATAAGCAATCCCAAAAATACCTAAGATAAAAAAACACCAACCAAGTTCTATTAACTTTCATACTGTGGCATTACAAAATGAAACCTAATTCAATCAATGGGAACAATTTCCTAGAGAATCTCCACCTAATCCCTATGCAATATCAGCTCCCTTCTAATCCACTGTTGATGAGGCCGGTGCCGTTAGAGATGGCTCCGAACGGAAGGAGGGCGAGAGTGCAGACGCAGTTGCAGTTGCAGTCGCAGTAACGGTGCATCCGGTGGGAATGCAGCGGTAACTGATACCGGAGTTTATCTGAAAGACACGTCAGCCGGCAGAGGCCTCTGCAGGGATTAACGAGAATCGCGAGAACCCAGGGACTCGCGTGGACTCGGGATTCTAATGAGCTATTGGTATTCAATACGCTGACGATCAATTACAGAGGTGATGGCTGATATAATGCAACATTGAGACGGTGGACTGTTAGAGTTATCTCGAATAGAACGCGGAACTCGCCTATCTAATGTCAGCTGTTGCCAGTCACCTTGAATAGTTTGATGTATGTGGAGCGTAAACGAAACGGGCCAAGGACTGATCCTTGAGGGACTCCAGAGCAAGTCTCGGGGTTGACTTCATTTGCAACTCGTTTGAGCCATTTCTACATTTGTAAAAAATAGTGGTCAACAAAAATAAACCTACCACAACAATTTATGTATATGATACACATGCAGCATCATGCGCAAAAAAAGGACATTTAGACACAAATAAATATACATGTTTAAGGATGTAAAAAACCGAAACAAAGACTGATATTTGGATGACCCGAGAAGCTCAGTTTTTCATAATTTTGAACTCTCCAAGGCCATTTTAACTGCCCTACCACACAAAATAAACCTAGATGCACCTTTAGAGCAGTATGTCATAAGTCCTTTAGAGCTGATGGAAGTGAAAACTAAGGTCCACGGCCAGACCTTTGTTGGACTGTGTCGAGAGCAACATTTAGTTTATAAATGTTTTCTCTACAGGAGTGCTGGTGTGCTGGGTTATCGCTAAGGACTCTAGAGATATCTATTTGGGTGTAAATCCATTTCCAAATCCTTAGAGTGTATTTAAATAAAAAGTTATAATATTTCTTTAAAAACCCACTTAGAGACATGCCGTGTGATAAAAAAAGTTACTTAACTTGAATAACTGTCTTCAATTTATACAGTAATTATCAAGTTTCAAAATCTGTGATGTCATTTTCAAAATCCTCATACAATAATAAATATTCTCTTTAGTTGTCATCAAATTTAAAAACTTACATTTCATAAAAATACATTTGACACGGACACACACACGAAAATTACCGGATGGTACAGAACGGGTTCCAGACTGCAGGTAAGTTGATAGATACTCAGTGAGACAGTTATTCAAGATGTAACCTTTTTCCATTGATTGTATCAATTCAGGAGGCAAATTATGAACAATGCCGTCTGATGTTTGTGAGTGCATGATAAATAAACCGAAACAAACACTGAAGAATCTCAATCAACGGTTTCAACTTAAAATTTTTTGAAACGACTGTGGTTTAGTTAGTATTGGAATTTCAAAAAGATAATGGAACTTCCCTTTCCAACTCACGACACTGTATCCATCGAGTAACCTTCAACAGATCTGATTCCTTCAAAACGTGTCAATGCAGATTAATGTCACTGTTTTATAAGCGCAATTATCTGCACGCAAGCTCAAGGCTAAATCAAAAGGTCAATTGTGCATAAGTAGTTTTTTCTGTCAACCGGTCTTGAGATATTATCATTATAGATTATAGTGAGCGTTTAGTTTTATCTAAGTAGGTTGATGTTATTTTTATATGGGATAAACAACTGGATCTGGTATACTCTAGTAAGGCAGGGAGTTATGATTTGCTTTATTAGCTCAGTTTTAATCATACCCAAAGAGATTGCATCGTATTCAAAGTACCTAATTAAATTGTCCATTCATTTATAACGGACCTTTGATGGAATATGTTACCGTCACTTGTTGGTTCACCTTTGATCAAATGACCATCTACAGACATAAAAAGGTCGGTTCTTGATTTCCGTTCTAAAGAGAAGATTATATTTTCAGAGATCTACGAACAAATGTACCCATCATCCTGTGGCCATCAGACGAACTGAGGAGTTTTAAGTTGCTAGAACCAACTTACAACACGTCTATACCATTGCACATTAAAATTGGCTCAACCGATTGGACTACCGATTGGCTTAACCTGAATTCAACTTCATTAAAACTTATACACCCCTGCACAATGCTTTCAAAGTTGAGCAATGTCAAACACGCCTTCGATCTGCCCTTTCGTCAAAAACCCGAGTCATCGTTCGATGTTCACAACCCACGCTCCGGATTTCGTTTAATTGGGTTACGTTAACGAGTTGCGCCCATATTAGGCCATAGTGTAGATATATCCTGTGATATTGCGCCACGAGGATACGGGCACGGCCCTACCCATACTGCCTTGTCAACACCTTACCGCACACGCCCCACCCTAATTGTCTATTTATTGGCGTTTTACATTCAATCACCCCCAGCATTTATCATTATTGCCACTCGCCGCTCCCAGGCTGTATCACGCTACGGCAATGATCTGGATAACGAATGTGCGCGTTTATGTTGCTGACGGTCGCTCGCGCGGCTGATTTATCAAGTATGCTTCAGATATACGGGAGAGAATCGATCTGAATCCCCTTAGAGTCTATTTACGACTTCAATCTTCAGGTTTGCCGATACATTAATTAAATTTGTGTTTGCCTACAAATAAGCCAAATACGTTTTCAAGGTAGATACATTACATACATTAGCTGAAATGGCGACCTACCCAGGTAGGTATTTTAAGCCAAGTATGAATGAAAGAGTTAAGTACTAAAAAGTGTATTTTTTTACCGTTAACTCAAAGCAAAATTTTAAGAAATTCAACAGCCTATAAATTGACCTGTGCGAAATTCTCTGGATCAATCTCTGGTTTTTGGCTGAGTTAGGGAAAACGTTACATCTATGTTACATGTTTTGTGTATTAAGTAAAAGTAAAGTTGTGATCTGTAAAGAACTATCATATTTAGTCTATCTTAACTTGTGATACAATGTATGACTAAAATCTAAAAACTAGGTGAAATTAACTGTAGTGCGATTAGAAATATATGACAGATTAAAGACAAGAAGTGAAAACTGAAAAATGTGTGCCCTCTTGCTCGGTAATGACTGGTTTTTCAACTTTAAAACTGCGTTCGCAAGAAAGGACCACCATAAAGAGAGTCCCCTGTCGATAAGACACCGTTAAATCGAATCTGTATCGTTTCTAGATGGAAACATCAGCCGAGAAAACAATAGAGTACGGCCCTGGCACTCCTTATAAGCCCTCGATCGTACTCGCCGTCTACCCGGCGTTTTTCACCCGACAAAAACGCTAAACGACCCACAGACCCGGCTAGTGTGGCCGCTTTTTTCTCTATCTGTATCAGATCTGAATTGGCTCTCGACTCACGTGGTGTTTGTCTACACCGACACGACTTCTCGTTACTCATCGGGGCCCACTGATAATATTAATCGGGAGATTTATTTACTCGGTGATAAATCTCCGGTTCATTAATGGGGATGACGTCCAACAGCGGCCCCGGCCTCGGAGCCGCGGACACACCCAGGTCCGTGCCTGGGGAAGTAAGTCGTCGGTGTCGCGGCCGGGTGGTCCAGATCACCGCGATTGCGCCGATTGGTCGCTGCAGTGACGCACGATTTGTTATTTGAAAACAGCTGCAGCTTTTGCTTTTTTTTTTGTTACTCGAGTGTGAAGGTTGCTGTACAATTATTGTGCATAATTTTACAGAAATAATAAGTTATTCAATTGCAATCCCTGGAAAGCGCCAGCCTTAAATAATCAATCTGTCCTTAACAGCTAGGAATATACGTGGTGTTTAAAAATTGTGGATTATGCAATAGATCTGGATTCTACATAACCATATAAGTCGAAATTAAAGTCCAGGCCCCTACAAGTTTTTGAAATTGAAATCTGTTTTAAGACTAAAGGTTTGTATGTGCGGGATTTTCCAAGAACATTTAGCATGCCTTAACTTTAATCTTGGCACACGGACAAAGTTAATTTGGGTCAATATTTCCACGTATATCAAACAACTAGATTGTACCAGGTCAAAATGGCGGCCGTGTTTAGTTTTCTATGCTAAATATAAAACAATATGGACTTTATAATATGTTACTAAAATACAAGTAAAATTTTATTTCGTAGACAAAAACGGATAATTTAAATAGGGCCAAAACATAAATAATATGGGATTCTTTTAATTCTTCTTCGAGTATAAGTAAGCCACAAAGTTACTGAACCATATCAGCTATGGACTAACACCAGGATTCCAGTAAACATTGCAACTTGCAACTGTACATGAATAGCAACATGTTGGGAAACCTGGTGTAAGTCCCGTTTACACCACTTTGGCTCTTAGAAGAAACATTATTCTGTTGATAGGGTAAACTGTCATTGTGCTGCTCTCTATAGGACGTACAAGTAAGCTGGTAGTTACTTCACTATTCAAGCAAATAGATTTTAATATGGAGAATCTACTTCTGGACTTAACTCAAAAATGAAAAATGAACTAACACCACTATGGAAATAAGGGGCTCATTTGAACCATGTAAAATAAGTTTGACCGATAGCATTGAAAACTCTTCTTAAAGAAGTTGCGCCGGTGATATTAAACCTACTTAAGCCTTACCATACCACATCGCAATATTAACTCACTTGCAATACAAAAAAACCAAACCCTCTTAACAAGCCCCAAAATATAAACTCTAAAACTCCATCGAGACACCCGAAACTTCAAATTCCACCTCCCCGGCGCGGCGCACACCGGCTCAGGTTCCAATTTATCGACCGGGTAGAACATTAACCTTGATGGATTTCGGAGCCAAGATTTATTCAGCCGTTCGCGTCAAGAGATTGTCAACCTAATGAAATGACAAATCCGGCGACGATAACCCCCGACCCGTCCTATTGGGCCGGGCTAAAACGCACGAAATTGTCCACATTTGTATGTTAATGCGCTGGACCGGGAAGCGATATATCAGCAGCCTGTCAGCGGTCCGCCTCGCCCCCGATTCGTTATTTGTGCGCTTCTGCGCTCACCTTTAATTTCCCTTTAACAGCTAGACCAAACCAATCCGCTGACAAAGCGGCGAGTTGTCGCTCGCGGCGGCGGCGGTCATGAGTCTCGACCCGTTACAGGCCTTGCGAATGGTGTGCGACTGGTGGGTATTGCTGACTATAGTACGTTCATCTTCCACTCATATGAGCCTTTAAAAACCACCAGCTGTTCGGAGTCTTTCAAATTAGATTTTATTGAACAAACTGGTGATCCTGGCTTAGTTCGGAGGATAATTAGTGCTGCAATTAGTGTTTGGCGTATTTCAAACCATGATCGTCTGCAGTACCTGTCGTCTTTGAAGGATTTGTCCCCAAAAACAATGTTAAATTCAAACTGTTGCTACACCTTTACTTTCCGTATAAAAACTACAGAATATGTGTTAATTTAAAGGTAAGACAAATATCTAGCGATTTGCGCGATTAAAATTTTGAAATATGTAGCAGTTTTATTATAATTAATGAAATTCAAGTAAAAATCAACCTTTTTACATGTGAATTATTGGCCATGTATTCAACATATTTTAAATTTTGAATTCACAGTTCTCTGCTAAATATTAAAATAAAAATATATTCAATAAGCATATACAACTTAAAGTATAATCTAGTAATTTGTGTTCAAAGACATTCATGTTTCAAGGACAAGAGCATTGTTCTCATGGGACTAAAACCCAAGATGTCGGGAGATCCTGCAGGCTTTCAAGTTTAGTTGTAAGCTAATTTAATAGAGTTTGATCCGATGTTGATGGAATGTATTACCTTTTCGTAAGTCCAGGTTTTATTATTCTTAAGAGACTGCTCCCCCACTTGATTGAGACATCGACACAATATGTTAGAAAATTAATTGACATCTATATCTATTTTTAACGTAATAAAATCCCTGTTTCATTTATACTTGGTTTTAAAACATTTTTTTTCCGCCAGTCACAAATTAAAAGAATTTCAATACATAAAATACCTACAATTAATTACCCCTTTAAGGTATGCTACTGAGCCTTCTGAATATACCATTTCAGATTGAAATAATGAAAGAAGCAAACAGACTGGAATTTCTGGTAGTAAATATAAAAATAATGAGTAATTTTTCGTGACTCATTTAACAAGCTTACTCATGTTTGACTTGTTACTTTGAACTTGAGAATTTTCGGTAGTAACTAGAAAATCTTTTTCCTTTTTAAATTATATTATTAATCAATTTTTTTAGTTCGCGGCTTGGATACGCCTCAATAAGACCCCAACTATAATTACAAAACTATAACGATCGTTTTTAGCACAGATTTCCTCAAACTTCCCCGCTAACGACTCTAGTTAACTTCCCATTCAGAAGCTCCAAGAGGAGTATAAATAAATGGAAAAGTTCCATTACAGCTTTTATTAAAGGAGTTGTTTGATGAACAAATTTAATTACTTCAGTGGAGTCTAATCTCTCTCTCCTGAGATGAGAGACAAAGCTAGAACCGTCCCGATCTACTTTGACCGGCTGCAAACAAGTTGGGTGTAATTACTTATCAACAGTCGAGGCGGGGTCTGCTCATCAGCGCCTCAAACAGGTGTCATCGCCCCAGTAATTGGAACTGAGATTAGCAACCTGGATACCACGTTGGTAGTCGCCGACTGGAGCAGCATTGAAACTCCTGTGATCGAGTATTCAGGTGTCAATGATCCAAGTTGTAGTCAAGTTGTGCGGTTTAATCTGGGGGCTGATATCAAGCCATTGGTCTTTTGTTACTAGGTGGAATCTAAGCCCACAATACTCTCCTTACGTAAGATATAATTAAAATGGAATTTCGTTTGGTTTCTTGAAAACAATCTTAAACTTAGGATAAATAATTAATTGAGAAAGAGTCTAACTGCCTTATGAAACCCTAACGTAGTGACTCTGACATTCTGTCAGATACAATCTAGATAAACCCTTGCACAGGTCATGAGAAAACGTTGACCTTGTACCTTTAGCTATAAAATTAGCTATAATTGAAGCTGAACATTATGAGTTTAATAGGCGCGATGGAAGTGAGGTACCCATTATGAGTTTTTGTCCCATAAAACTATATTATACTCAGAGCGTCCGTTACTCTTCTACAAATAACTAATCAACTCTTCAGCGGGCTTTAACATTGCGTTTTAGTGGAAAATAAAAGCGTGTTTATTATACATTGAGTTATTTCTAAATTTTCCTAACAACATCGTATAGATTGTTAACTTAATTTGGTAATTCTAGAGGTTAAAATTCCATCCGTCTGTGATCAATCATTATCATCCGATGAGCTGGCAAATCACTGGCGTAATAAGGTATGTTAACCTCTAGAATTAATTCAAATAGTGATCGGACGCAAAAATCAACAAAAATGAAGTAATTCGGTAGCTAATAAGTTATTTACTATTTTAACTCAGTTAATGTATTACAGTAATTCAAATAAATAAATAAATAAATAATTAAATCGTGTTTGTGGTATTAACATTTGTTTGTAATAGTTTTTTCAGAAAAAAAAATCAGAACTTTCTGTTGAAATTGGATTCCAAAAAGTTAGTTTGATTTGTTATATATAATCACAAATCCGATGTTTCTCACGCGTGTTGGGACACTTGAGGGGTCTTTATATGGAATTTAACACATACAGTTGAATAACGACATTTCCCCAAACACTAGATCAGTTTAACGACACACTACCCGAGTGGAAAGTCACAGGCATCCACCTGATGTAAAATCTATGCGGGAGTTGAGAGTTAAACCCCTCTCAACGTGCATATCCCACGTACAGGTCACGTTATGCAAGAGTGTGTCAGAGTCGAACGTCGTCACCTCGTTATCCCACTTGTCCCTTCACCTTATCGCTATCGAGGCGCGATCCCCGCCAGAGGGAGCGCCTGACCGCGGCTGCACGACTGGCCGCCTTTAGCTCGGGATCGCCCAAGGTTGGAGGCGCAGTCGCAGTCGTCGGCGAGTTGGGCAACAGGTGAACACCGCTGGAGCTGCGAGGGTGAGGAGGAGCTGAGAGGGTGAGGAGGAGCTGAGAGGGTGAGGAGGAGCTGAGAGGGTGAGGAGGAGCTGAGAGGGCGAGGAGGAGCTGAGAGGGTGAGGAGGAGCTGAGAGGGCGAGGAAGAGCTGAGAAGGTGAGGAAGAGCTGAGAAGGTGAGGAGGAGCTGAGAGGGTGAGGAAGAGCTGAGAAGGTGAGGAGGAGCTGAGAGGGTGAGGAAGAGCTGAGAAGGTGAGGAGGAGCTGAGAGGGTGAGGAGGAGCTGAGAGGGTGAGGAGGAGCTGAGAGGGTGAGGAGGAGCTGAGACGGTGAGGAGGAGCTGAGAGGGAGGATCAATAAGGTCGTGGCTCTTACTAGGAAACTACACGAAAAGTAATTGCCTGGCGAAAATAAGTTTGACTTCATTTCATAAGAAAATCACACATAATTAGACTATAGTACCGATGAATGTGTTTTAAAACCTGTAAAAATAATAATATAGAAAATCCTAGAATAAGTTCTAGAATAATCTAGAAATAGTAATCTGAAAAAATAATAAAGTACTTTATTATAGGATACATTGGAAAAAATTGACAAATAAATGTTATTAATCACTTGAATAAAAAAATAATTTCATTCTACAAAAAATTTTTAATATTAAAAAACCTTGTTTGTGGATTTTTAAATTTATATATTTCGCTTCTAAATTTGTTCATTCACAAACCAAATATTTGTCTCCCACGATGCTACTTAACAATTCTCCGTTAAACTCTCTAAATAAATGGTTTGATTTGCGGACCTAAATGATATTAGACTCACCCATCACATGTGTTGCAGCTAGCAAACTTAAAAACTAATTAAAAGACAGCGTAATTTGAGAAGCAATTGCAAAAGCACATACACTCTAGAATTTAGTGCGTAAACTAGTATGCAGAGTTTTAAAAATATGACTCTTCGCTGAATCATGTTTAGGCATGCAAAATATGCGTTAAACGGTTTTGCACTTTTTTAGACTAGACGGTGGAATATTACTCCCGTTATTTGACTCCACTAGTGCCCCAGTTTTGCTTGATTTCCAAAATCATCAATTTAAAACTAGGAGAGTTTTAAGATCTGGTGTTTTTTTGATTTTCCTGTAAGCCACTATGTAGGCCCACAACATTAAAGTTTCCACACATCATTTTAAGGCATTTGAATGACATGAGCCATTAAAAACACACACACATGCATTTAATATATTATTTACATAACTTCTAATGTAAAATAATTCAAACTTAGTATAGTCAGAAATATAAAACTTTGTGTTATTATAAAGCCGACATTGTTATTTACTTGCAAACTGGATACTCTGGTATATTTATTTGTTTAGTATTACTTGATTTTTATAGTATGTCCCTGAGAATAATATTCAAGGGCTTGAAATTAGTCTGTAAAAATTCAAGATAAAAGATTAGTATTTAGCCTTAAATAATCTAAATATGAACGTTTGTTTAGTGGGTTAATTAACAACAATTAAATAAAGCTTAAATGACTTGAAAGGTTTTCGCCACAATAAGTATAAAAAACTCCAATAACATTAAAATTTATAATTAAAAGCATCATGGTTTAAGTCTTGCTCAAGTTAGGTTTGAAACCTCCCTAAATAAATCTAGTAACAATTACCACCAGTTTTTCTTTCAAGCAATCAAACACGTCACTCCAAGACCTCAACACTCGCCAAGTGCTCGCCTGCCGTCTCCCAATGGAAGCCCGCAGAAGCCAAGATGTAGTTAAATATGTTATTAGAATGCCATAACCGATTTGTTCCCGGTTAATTAGCAAACGTCACGCCATAGCAAGCTGTGAGAGTGTGAGTGAAGGCTGCATACAGACACAATAATTAGAGTGTTCACACCAGCTGCTGCCGACTACTGTACCTGGCATGCCGACTGACTCCTAGTTGCCGACTGACTTCTGGCATGCTGACTGGACTGTTGGTTGCCGACTGTCATCTGTGTACCAAATTACTACTGGTATGCCAACTGACTTCTGGGTTTCGACTGACTACTGGTGTTTCCGACTGACTGCTGGCATGCCGATTGACTACTGGCATGTCGACTGTTTACTCGTGTGCCAACTGAGTAACGGTAGGCCTACGCCGACTCTCTTCAGGCATACCAAGTGACTTTGTCATGGCGACTGACTTATGGTTGCTGACTGACTGATTTCTAATATGCGTGTGTCCCTTTTGCTCAACGGTTGAGGGGCATTTTTGAAACATATCTTTTGATCCACAGATCAAGCAGGTAGATTTCAAAACCGCCCGAGACATAATTGTTGATCCACGAGAGAGGAGCTTGCTCTTCCTCTCCCCCAAATTTTCCCTTTTGCTCAACTCCAAGTTTTTACTTGAATACGGCCATTTAAACTTAATGTAGATCTTTAATTTTTTGCTGATACAAAACTATTGGTTATTGAAAGAATAATAAACTTATCTAGGTTGTTTGGCGAGGCAGGTTAGGTTATGTTCGGTTTCGTTTGGGTTGTTTGGATTAGGTCAGTTTAGCATTCTTTCAACAATAAATAATTTCATTTAGGCACATAATAATTCGTATATTACATTTAAATGACTGTATTAAAGTAATAATATGTCCTTTAACCGTGGAGTGAAAGGGATACAGTCATTGATACGTCGTCTGAACACTGGGTCTTACAATTCATTGTCTTCTTTGATATTCTTGCCATTAATAGGAAATACGTGTAAAACTTAATGAAAAATACCCCACTATGGTTCGTGTTGGTTGAAAATATTTATACATAAACATTAAAAGGAAACGATTTTTCCAAAATGTCAGCTGAAGAACACCTAGGATTTCTGTGGACTTTAGGCATTTTAATTAGGAAAAGTCTGAAAGAAATTTGAGTATAGTCAGTATTTTTACGTCGCTAATCCTAAAATTACTTATGAATGTAGGAAACTGAAACAAACATGAAATGATAGAAAAAAACCTGTTGTTTTAGCGAATTTCCCCTATAGGGAAGAAGCTATTACCGTAGGTCTCATGGTAAGACCTAAGCTCGGGACCACTTTAACTTTTTGTTTTGGGGCCCCCAGAAGCAAAAAACACTATTCGTTCGAATTTTAGCGAATTTCCCCTATAGGGAAGAAGCTATTACCGTAGGTCTCATGGTAAGACCTAAGCTCGGGACCACTATAACTTTTCGTTTTGGGGCCCCCAGAAGCAAAAAACACTATTCGTTCGAATTTTTATATATATATATATATATATCTATATATATATATATCTATATATATATATATCTATGTGTCTGTTAGCACGATAGCGGCCGCAAAAATGGTCCGATCTTTATGAAATTTGGTACGGACATGTAAAGTGGTAATCAATTGGACGAGTTCGTGAACCAGCACGATCGGACCACCGGAAGGGGGGGTAAAGGGGGATAAACCCCCCCAAAAATGGGTTTTTTGAGTTTTTTACATCGAAAAATAAAATTTATCAAATTTTTGTGGGCACCATTGAATTCAGCTCAAAAAAACAAATAATTTAGTATTTTGAATCACTGCTCTATGCCCATTGGTTACCGAGATATTGAAAGTGGTAAACACAGTACGTTGTCCCAATGTTAACCTTATGGGAAATAAGTAAAATTCTATATCTCGCTTATTACTCAACATATCTTGATAAAACTTGGTAAATGGCTTCTTCTAGTTCAGATCTACTAAATATTGAATTAAAACCATCCAGTTTTAATATACCTGTAGCAGCAAACCTGCATACTCATTTCCCATGTTATTCTTATGGAGCTTAACAAAACATGTCAAATCTTGCTATGTTTGCTTGAAATACGTTGTTTTGCATTTGAAATTCGCTGAGTATGCAGGTCTGCTGCAACGGGGGTATTTATATATATATATATATATATATATATATATCTATATATATATATATCTATGTGTCTGTTAGCACGATAGCGGCCGCAAAAATGGTCCGATCTTTATGAAATTTGGTACGGACATGTAAAGTGGTAATCAATTGGACGAGTTCGTGAACCAGCCCGATCGGACCTCCGGAAGGGGGGGTAAAGGGGGATAAACCCCCCCAAAAAAGGGTTTTTTGAGTTTTTTACATAGAAAAATAAAATTTATCAAATTTTTGTGGGCACCATTGAATTCAGCTCAAAAAAACAAATAATTTAATATTTTGAATCACTGCTCTATGCCCATTGGTTACCGAGATATTGAAAGTGGTAAACAAGTACGTTGTCCCAATGTTAACCTTATGGGAAATAAGTAAAATTCTATATCTCGCTTATTTCTCAACATATCTTGATAAAACTTGGTAAATGGCTTCTTCTAGTTCAGATCTACTAAATATTGAATTAAAACCATCCAGTTTTAATATACCTGTAGCAGCAAACCTGCATACTCATTTCCCATGTTATTCTTATGGAGCTTAACAAAACATGTCAAATCTTGCTATGTTTGCTTGAAATACGTTGTTTTGCATTTGAAATTCGCTGAGTATGCAGGTCTGCTGCAACGGGGGTATTTAATTATATAATCTTATCCTTGAATCTAGGGGTTTCTCACATATGTATTAAAACGCTCCCGTAGCCAATAATTAATTTGCTCATAAAATTAGATAAGCAAGTTGCAGTTTCTTAGTTAGCAAGTACTTATGTAAATTAAACTGTCGTAAAAGCCGCAGTTACGGATTAAAAAAACTCTTGGTAGTGGAATATTGATTTTACTATTATCTAGTGAATCCCTCAAGTGTTATTATAGAAATGTAAATTAACACATAAAAATACGAATGTAAAATTCTCGTATATAAATCTTGGACGTACCATAAAATAATGAATCCTTGTGCGATTTAAGCAGGGAGGGTTTTATAGATCGGTACTAACAAAACGCTAACAATAAATAAATCATTTTCTTATAGATTAAAAAACTAAAGTTTTTAGTTTGATTAAAAAAAACATACTGAGAGGTATCAGCCTAACATAACCATGTTTTAGAAGACCTGCATATTCAACAAATTTAGAATTCAAAAAATAGTTTCGATGAAACCTCATTTTATGTAATATAATTATTAAAATATGTAATGTAAATAATATGAAATAATATAGTATATTATTTGGTTCATATTATTAATATGATATGCGAATGCGAAAAGACTTGCGAACCAAAATATTTAGGGGTTGGCTGAATAAATTTATTGACAAGTTAGAAATCAATAGAAAAACAATTAAAAAGAAAAATATGATCCTTAGGTATTCATAATAACTGAAAATATTGGATCGTAAGGTAAGTCTTTGATGACTTAATGTCTTTGATAACTAAGTTAAAATTCACGCTTTTATTGCATTAGAATAAAATAACTTAATAACCCATCGTTTTGAAGTATTGGGCTTTGGCCTTACCATAATTCCTACGATAATAGCTTCTTAACTAAAGAGGAACGTCGTCAAATACTAGCCAATACCAGAACTCACTCTAAAAACTTCGTCGAGGAATTCATATGTATGGCTTTAAAAATGAAAACACTGAAAATAGGATTATGAAAAGGGGAACCATAACCAATGAGCTATTAAAACATAACATGCCTGCGTTAACTACCAATATGAGTTCTCACCTCAGCCGAGTTCAATAACTGTACGACTTCTCATTAAAGCCCGTCACATTCAGATTGCCTCGCACATAAATACGCCGAGAACAACCACCATTACGCGAAACATGAGCACCTCGTCTAGCATTCATCTATAAACATGTGCGCGTTGTTAGCGCAGCACGGTCGGAAGTGGCCGGAGGAAAGACCAGGTGAAGAATTCGCAATCACTATTCTATCTTCACGCGAAGGTTGAAATATGCATGCACAAAGCAACTAGGCTGATTTAAAATGGGCTGTTGATTAATAAGATTTACCAGTAGGCAATAACTCTGGGAGTAATCTATAAATAACATCGGTACCGCTGGAAGGGAAGTGGCCGGCCGGCGCGGCGGCGGCTCGGCTCAGGGCTCGACTACGGTCGAGGCGGCTGCACGCGGAACTGTTGGTTCTTCTATACTCGTCATGGTTATTCCAGACGTTATACTGTATAGCTTTCCGATGTTACAATAACCGCGAGATACAAAATGTCTAGAATTAAATTTTGTTACTAATTTCTCCCATTTTGTTGCGATATTTGGTAATTCTTTTAGGTGTAAAGGTAGTTTTGATAAACCTCTAAAATACTGACTCTTCGAGATTTATTTTTTATACTAACCTGTTGATTGTAATACCTGCTTTCTTCAAAACGTCAGCTTTTTAGTTTGTGTCTCTCAAGAATTGATCCTTGGTCATTGATAGAGCTAGTAACGAATGGGCAGTTTAAAGATAAATCAAATTATTACAGATTTCATTGTGTACAATTTGAGTAAATCTATTAGTAAGTTATCAATAGACTTCGAATCAAAAATATAGTTTTTGAAACTTATTATATTTTTACCATCTAACTGATATATCAAAATAAGCCAAAGGAGTGACTTCTGGTGATATCTGTTCTGTGGGAGTGGAGTACAATTAATTATGGAAAGTGTGATTATAATGAAAGAAGTGAATTGATGTATAGAATTCAAGTATACAGAGGAATTTTGAAGAATTTTTCCTAAAAAATATCTAGTTGGATGATAGAAATATGAATATCTGTAACTCCTTTTGATATTTTAAAGGCCTTTGCATTCTAATTGTAAAATTGCAGTAACGTGTTTTCGACAAGGATTCCTGTGCCGCGTGGTTGTAAAGTCCCGGATCGGTACATATACCTATTCAACCATTAATGTCAAAGCGATGATACTTACATTAATAATTAACATATACCTATACCTATTGGCTATTATAAAATCGCGACTCAGGCAGAAGGGTCGTGTGGAGTCAGAAGCAACTCTTAAATAGCAGAATAGGTCAAATTTGATGTCAAGGTGTAGGTTAGTGGAAATCCACTTTGACGGAATTGTGAGAAGTAAAAAATTAGAAAGGAGGCAAAAGTACTTCACTTTTTATGAAAGCATCGACACTGATGGTAAAACATAAAACGGAACGGTGTATTAATTTGGCAATAACATAGCATTTATTGTACATAACTGAAGTTTAACTGTTTCTTACTTTATTACTAGACTATTAATCTCTTTGTTACTAGATCAGGAATGTAGAAATAATATGTTGTCGACCATTAATGTAATAAACCACATCAGGAAAAACTAGTTGAATTTTTAATGCTCAAGTTAAAAATCTTATTTCGGGACACAGAAAAACGATACCCTAAAAAGTGATATGCCATGAATAGCAGATAGCGAATAGTGGTAGTAGTACAGTAGGGTTAGCCCTTGGGACGTATCAGGTCGTATTTCGTACACGCAGACTTTTTTAATTATGCTTTATTATGAAATCGAGTATGTAATTCCTATCGTTTTTGTCTGCAGGTACGCAGAAAAATAATTGTAACATGTGTAATTAGGTAAATAAATATGTTTCTTTCTTATGGTGACCGTGTTCTATGTTTGTCGAGATCGAGTTGAATTATTAGGAACGTTAAAAAATCTGATATTTTCTCAAGACTGTTAGTCATAAGTAATTTATTTAGTCAGATTAACAATAACTTGCATTATCCAAGTCAAATCAAACAATCTTTCTCGCCAAACTAAACATTCTTTCTTGTCTTGTATCAAGGGTCTACGCGTAACAGGTTATCTAACTAAAACCATTGAATATTTACAGGTTAAGGTATAATTAAAAGATTGTATTACGTGGCACAATGGCTTGCAGGCTACAGGTTTAGAATAGGGTTACCACTAGGCTTGCCAAATAAGTAGCTAAATTCTCTGCTCTAGTGTGAGTTAAATAGAGGCACATTGGAATTAAATTTTTAACTGCCTCCCCCCCCAAGTCTGTTTCAGATCCGGTCACCTTTAGAAGGCGTCTGAGGAAACTTTAGATCACAAAAGAACTCTACAGCGTATACCTGAATTAAAACTAACACAAGTTTTAGTTTGTGATGCCAGACAACAATGTTCACAGTCGAATGAAAATGAACGATTTATTTATGATTTATTTGATTTCTTTGTAGCAGGCGCCTTATTTACACAGGAATTAAGGTCCAATTTCATTTTGGGAGTAACATTATATAAATATATAGTTGTAAACAAATAAAAAGACCACAAATAATAAGATATTATCTTATTTAGTGAGATAATAGCATATCAATATCACTGTCTCACTATCTGCTATCTATAAGTGCAACATTTCGCACGAAATTTATTTAGGACGTGAAGGTCCGTTTAATATGAGATGAGGCAATACCAGGGTAGTTTTTGTATTGCTAGTTGCCAGTTGCGAGGACAATAGCCAGTTGCTTGGTTGATACAATAGCAGGGTAGATGAGTAGATGGTGTACTGCCAGTTGCCAGTTGCAGAGATGCCTATTCTATCGTTAAGATTCTGTTAACAGCTGCTTGGCGCGAAGGCCAGTTTCATATTGGGTGAGACAATAACAGGGCAGATTGAGTACTGTCAGTTGCCAGTTGCGAGGGCTTCTATTTACCTTTTTCGTTAGTTTCTGTCAAAAGCTGTCAGTAGAGGTGCGACAGTTAGAACGCTATTTACCCGGGACGCGAAGACCAGTTTCATATTGGGTGAAACAATAGCAGGGCAGATTGTGTACTAGTTGCCAGTTCGGAGACTCCTGTTCTCCTCTGTCGTTAGTTTCTGTCAACAGCTGTCAGTAGAGGTGCGACAGTTAGCACGCTATTTACCCGGGACGGGAAGGCCAATTTCATATTGGGTGAGACAATAGCAGGGCAGATTGTGTACTAGTTGCCAGTTGCGGAGACTCCTGTTCTCCTCTGTCGTTAGTTTCTGTCAACAGCTGTTAGTAGAGGTGCGACAGTTAGCACGCTATTTACCCGGGACGCGAAGGCCAGTTTCATATTGGGTGAGACAATAGCAGGCCGGGCTGTGAGGCGAGTTGCCAGTGCGAGTGGCTGGCTGCTCGTCTATGATTAGTAGCAGTAAAGGCGGCTCTGGCGGCTCTAATCTGAGGCGGTGTGATTGCCGAGTGTGTTGTATACCTCGACCGCTACTGCCCCCCCCCCTCCACCTCACATTCTGGCCGTGCGGGAGAGGTTTCACTTTTTAACCAGCAGGATGTTGTTTTGTGAGTCGGGTTTGGATTTGGTTTTATTTCGGAATGTAATATATGTCGTTGGTTATTTGGGCACAGAACTGTTGGTTCTAAGTGGAGACATAAAAATAAATGGAATCAGGCTATCACATTTAGGTGCATTACCGTAATAAGAATATTAAAAACCAAACTAAACAAATCCTCGGAATTCATTTATTTCTTAATTCAAGAGTAAACAACAATTAAAATGTTTCGCTCATAGCGCTTTGCATTGTAGGTACAGTATCAATGTTTTACTGGATAGAGATTAATACCACATAGAAAGGAGTTCCTTTCTGTGTGCTAATGCATTAATTTCCAGCGAGATGATCAAATTATTTAATCTGCTCTATACAAGTTTTAGCCATGTATAAGAGTTATAAATGTATTTTAAATGTTTATAACAAGTATTAATAAAATGCTATGGATAATTGAAATACATATGTAATACTATAGGTAAGATAGACATTTCAGTTTATTTTATGTCCAACCTTTAAAAATATGGCTATTTTTCAATCGCCACATTTATATCATCCCAAAGTGAAGAATATTACAATAACCGTAGTGAGGTGGTCACCGCGGCGCTGCGGGTCGGTCCGCGCACCACCGGCCCAGAGGAGGATCTGTCAGAGACGAGGAGGGCCGGGGCCGCTGAGTGGGTGTTAAAACTCCCTCTTCGTGACCTTCTAATTGCACGTCAACAGAGACGAGCGAAGCGAGCGACCCGAGCGCCGTCTGGCCGTCAAACCGGGAACTGGCGGGGCGCAGGGGAGGGGGGCTGCGCAGCGAACGAGGCCGGTCAGTCGCAGTGAGACCGCGCAGTAGAACGCACGTACAGTGGACCGCGCGCGCGTCGTAGTGTCGGATGGCGTTGAGTGGCGGCGGAGACATGTCAGTGCAGTGTCGCGGCCGCGAGGGTGTGCGAGCCGACATGGTGTCGTGAGTGCGCAGTCGCAGTGTTACGATGCGCCCCAGTCCCGTGGCGATCGCCGTGCTGCTCGGCGCCGTGTTCGGGGGGCTGACCGCCTCCCTCAGCAAGGCGCTGCGCTACCAGGCGCCGGACGAGTGCAAGTGGCTGGCCGTCACCAGTGAGGGCGAGAAGGAGGTGACGTCCACCCAGGACCCCGACCAGGAGGTCGCCCTGGTGTGCCACCTCCGGACGATCAACAGCGAGCTGGAGAACACCAACTTCAGCGTCATCCAACCCCAATACACCGTCAGGCTGAGGATAGAATGTGCCGATATGTTTTATTTTCAAAGTGCTCTACCACCCGGGAGTTTCCAGACGCTTACCGACCTCAGAGACTTGTCGATAGAGTATTGTAAGGTCGCTAATCTAACAGCGGGTGCTTTCCGTGGCCTCAGGCAACTGAAAAACCTCACTCTCAGGACTCATAATACCGATTGGTCCGCCATGACGTTAGAAGTAGAGAAAGACGCTTTTACGGAAGAGCTTACCTTATTGGAGAGGCTCGACCTCAGTGTAAATAATATTTGGAGTCTTCCCGAAGCCGCCTTTTGCCCACTACATAGTTTAGAATATCTGAACTTAACTAGGAATAGAATCCGGGACCTGGAAAAGTTGAGGTTCGGAAGTTCGCCGACCTTGCAGACGTGTGGCAGTAACCTTAAAGTTCTAGACCTGTCCAATAACAGTATCGATTCCATTCCTTCGGCTGTGTTTTCTAAATTAATGAGGCTACAAGATTTAAATTTACAAGGCAACGTAATTTCATTCATAGCCGACCACGCTCTGGACGGCCTCACCTCCCTGTCGTCCCTGAACTTGGCCGACAACAAGCTAGTCACTCTCCCCCCCGAGCTGTTCTCCGAGACCAGAGAGGTGCGAGAGCTCCACCTGCAGAACAATTCGATAAATGTGCTCGCCCCCGGCCTCTTCAACGACCTGACGGAGCTGATCATCCTCGACTTGGCCGGCAACGAATTGACGGACGAGTGGATCAACACCGCCACCTTCGCCGGTCTCCTTAGACTTGTCATTTTAGACCTGTCCAATAATAATATTGCGAAATTAGAATCTACTGTGTTTAGAGACCTCTACAGCTTGCAAATTTTACGTTTGGAAGAAAATTCAATCGAAAGTATCGCTGAAAATACATTCGGTTCCCTCAGTAATCTCCACACACTCATCCTATCAAACAACAAGCTGACTAGGATAGACAGTAACACACTCAATGGCTTATTAGGACTGAACGTTTTGTCTCTGGACAGCAATGCGATAGAATACATCGACCCCGAAGCGCTCAGAAATTCTACAAGTTTACAAGACCTTCATTTAAATAGCAACAAGTTATACGACATTCCAGCAGTGCTAAACGAAGTTCCTCAATTACAAACTTTAGATTTAGGAGATAATCAAATAACTGAAATTTTCAACACATCGTTCTCGAGCATGCAGAAGTTAGTCGGGCTGAGACTGACGGAAAACAACATCAGCAATGTGTCAAAGGGCGTTTTCGACAAAATGGCAGCGTTACGGATCCTCAACCTATCCAGTAATAAAATTCAACGAGTGGAAGCAGGCAGTTTCGATGCAAACACGAACCTGATGGCGATCCGGCTCGATGGTAACTACATCACCGAGATTAACGGACTGTTCGACAAACTGCCCAGTCTGGTGTGGCTCAACATCTCCGAGAATTTATTACAATGGTTCGATTACGCCCAGATACCGACCGGCCTGCAGTGGCTCGACATCCACGGCAATCAAATCGCCGAGTTGGGAAACTACTACGAGATCGAGAGCCAACTCCACCTGACAGTGTTCGATGCCAGTGACAACAAGCTGACGGACATAACGGGCAGTGCTATACCTGACAGTGTCGAAGTGCTCAACCTCTCCAACAATATTATTTCCAAGGTGCAATCATACACTTTCTTCAAAAAGCCTAACCTCACCCGTGTCGAACTCACCGGAAACCAAATTAAAAGCCTTACTCAAAATTCCCTGCGCATTTCCACGATCCCCCACGATAAGGAGATTCCAGAGTTTTACATCGGCAAGAACCCGTTCCAGTGCGATTGCACGATGCAGTGGCTCCAGCAGTATCAGGTGGATCAGGAGCGGAACAAGCCGAGACTAATGGACTTGGATTCAGTTGTGTGTAAATTACTGTATAATAGAGTGACTTCTTTTGTCCTTTTGAAAGAAGCGACTCCCGATCAATTTCTGTGTCAATACGATTCCAACTGTTTTCCATTTTGTCATTGTTGTGACTTCGACGCATGCGATTGTGAAATGACCTGTCCCACAAATTGCACGTGTTATCATGACCTATCATGGTCCGCCAATGTAGTCGACTGCTCGAGGTCGGGGTATGTAGATAGCCTCCCGGACAGAATACCCATGGACTCTACACAATTGTATCTAGATGGCAATGACATTAGGGTGGTCGGCAGTCACAGTTTTATCGGCAGAAAGAAACTGCAAGTGTTGTTTCTGAATAATTCCAATGTAGAAATTATTCACAACAGAACATTTAACGGCTTGAAGGTTTTGGAGCTTTTGCGGTTGGATAACAACAAAATAGGGGAACTGAAAGGTTACGAGTTTGAAGGTTTAGAAAGTCTGAGAGAACTTTATTTACAAAACAATAAAATAACTTCCATCCACAACGCTACCTTCATGAACCTCCTAGAACTGAGGATTCTTCGCCTAGACCACAACCGGATCAGCCACTTCGCAGTCTGGCAGCTGTCCTCGGCCCTGGTGCAGATCACGCTGGCGGCCAACCCCTGGTCCTGCGAGTGCGAGTACGCCGAGAGGTTCCGCGAGTACTTGCAGTACACCGGGCCCGCCGTCATCGACAGCGCCGAGGTGCGCTGCAGCAACAACTCTCTGCTTCCCGAGGACGACTCCGACATCGGCTTCCACCTCCTGAAAGACAACCTGACCACCTGTGTCACCGTGAACATCACCAACTTCGTGGACAGCCCGCCCGTCAACGAGAACTACACCTCCACCACCATCATCCAGCACCGCCAGCTCCAGAACTACCTGCCTCTGCTCGTAGTCACCCTGGTCGCCTCCTCCTTCATCATCGTGTTCACCCTCGTCATCTTCATCTACCGTCAAGAAATGAGAGTGTGGTTCCATTCCAGATTCGGCGTCAGACTGTTTTACAAGACCAGTGAAATCGAGATGGACGACCGTGATAAACTTTTCGACGCCTTCGTCAGTTACAGTTCGAAAGACGAAGCGTTCGTGGCGGAGGAGCTCGCGCCCATGCTCGAGAACGGGGACCCCTCGTACAAACTGTGCCTCCACTACCGCGAGTTCCCCGTGAACGGCTACCTGGCCGACACCATAGTGCAGGCGGTGGAGTCGTCGCGGAGGACGATCATGGTGCTCTCAGAGAACTTTATCAAATCGGAGTGGTGCCGATTCGAATTTAAATCCGCGCATCACCAAGTCCTTCGGGACAGAAGAAAAAGACTTATTGTGATATTACTGGGCGAAGTGCCTCAAAAGGATCTCGACCCGGATATAAGACTTTATTTAAAAACGAATACGTACTTACAATGGGGGGACAAACTGTTCTGGGAGAAACTCAAGTTCGCGTTGCCCGATGTGCCGAACAACCAGAGAACCAGGAGCAACCACAACAACCACATGGCGCACCACCACCACCACGTCCACAGGCACAATAACCGCAACCACAACCACAACCACAACCACAGTCACCACAACAACACCAACACCAGCCGGAGCGTCGCCATACACATCTAGTGGAGCCCGTGGAGTGTGGATAACCTGACTCTCAAGGTAACTTAAGTGCGTGTCAAATATGTATAAAGTATGTGCGAAATCGTTATGTAAATATTATAAATAGTATATATCGTTTTGTATTCTTTTTGTACCTAAACTGTTGATGTTTTTAAGTCGCCATTTATAGAGTCGTATATTAATTTATATTTGAGTCACTATTATTGTGTAGGAAAAAATTCCTTGTGTAGATATTGTTAATATTTAAAATTAGCGAGACGGATGTATTTTAATTTAAATGTTGCTTGTTAACATGGTGCTGATCAGTTTTCAAAGATTCCATAAAATTGCCTCTTTAATGTATAAATAGCAATTTTTCAATTTTCAATTTAAATATTCAACGCGTCAGCTTAATTTCATCTGGAGGGTAAATGTGTTTTATTTTATAACATTTTAAAAAGGGTTTTACCTGAAATTTAAAACTACTTGTGCAATTCAACTGTTATCTTAAAGTTTTGGTTGTTTCTTACTTTCAGTTTTAATTTCTTTAAACCTGACAAAATTTATTTCAAATCCGTATTTCCAGTTTTTATGTCTGCTATGAAATTACAGAGGTTTCGGCGGTAGACTAATTTTGGTAATGCAACAAAATAAATAACGCCGCTTCATATAAACACTAAATTTTATATTTTTAAAATAACTTGTTTTCTAATTGGACGGTTTAATTTGCATTGCGCTTAAAAATTTAGAAGTTGGATTTTTTTAACAAGAAGTATGTTTTTAATATTCTTAGTGATTTTAATTTATAACACAGGTTATTATATTGAAGCTGTATTTTTTTACTATAATATTTCTTTTACAAGCTATAGGTTTGTTGAGATCTTTCAGTTTATTTTCCTGTTTCTTGGTTAAAGTGTAGAAGGATATGTATTACATATTTGCAAGCTATATTAGGCCTAGTACGTATTTAGTCAGACTTCCGGTTTGTTTTGACATGAAAATATGTTTTGAGGTTTTATCTTTTGCCAGTTTCTTTACTTATGTCAAAAAATGTTACTTTTACAGTTCCTGTCAAAGTTTATTTTGAGTATTCATTTTATCATTTTTTAAAAGGATTATTTAATTTGCATTTAAGGTTAAATGCCATATTTTAGTTTTGAACTAAGAAAGTTTGAAGAATCCAATATTATAAAATTGCAAGTGGTATTTTGATTTTACGTAAATTATGTATTTTTTGTCTACTATTACATTATTTAAATTTACTTGAGTGCTTTTATTCATTTTAACATGAGAAGTACTGTTTTATTTGTTATTCTCTTTAGTTAAAACAACTTATATTATGTTAAATATATTTTTATCACTTTTACCAGCCCTATAATTTTTTTGGATTATTCGTTTTATTTTTCAGTCCTAAAAAGGATTATTTAAATTTTAAAGATGTAAAAGTGAAATTATCAAATGTTGACATGAACCAAAAACTTTAATCGAATTGTAGGTATGTGATAAAGAAGTAATTAACTGGCATTTTTATTTTACGTAAAGTTTATTCTTTTATGTTTCATGTATTAGGGCCTATTTCATTTTCATTTAAGCACAGTTAAACTCTTTCGAGTTTTTGTCTTAAATTCAATATTTCCAGAATGAAGCATTTTAATATTTATTATGACTAGGCATTTATTTTAAAATTATCTAATTAATTAATATTTTAGTATTAATTTTTTAAACTGTGTTTATCGTATTTAAATTAATTTGCCCTCTTGAGTTATTGTGTCATTTGAAATCAAATTCTGTTTAGGTACGTATTGTTTTATCAAGTGTGGATGTTTAAAGTATATTTTCCTAAAGATGCTTTTTATACTACTGAGAGTGTTTTAACTTATTTTTCTACTGTCTATATGTAATTTTAGGAACAGATCGAGGTAATGTTATCCTAATGACTGAAACCTTAAAAGTGTGATATTTTGTTAAGTCAGTAAGATGTATTATTATTCACTATCTTATCGTGGGAGACTGATAAATAAATCCCATTGCAACCTAACTCTGCTTGTTATTGCTTACCCCCGCTCTTGTAACTAGGGTAACATGACTCAGGGGGTCAAGCGAATATGTAATTGGCGTAGACTAGAGGCTGGCCTTGGTATTGTATTGAATATAACTCAAAAACGGACAGTGTAATATTCCTGAAAGTGAGTGGGCTTCCCTCCAACGGCTTAATCATCATTTTACGAGCGGTTCCAAATAAAAGTAAAATAAAACTGAGCTTTAACAAGCTTATATCCACCATAAATATAAAGAAATATCGGGTGAAGCCCGTAGGAGTGAGCCGGGCTAAACACATGCGTGTAAGCCCGACACACATATATCACTTATAATTGGAAAAGGCGAGTGCCACACATTAAATCACTCATAGATAACATAACATTCCGCCGTCCCTCCCTCCTCGCCGCATTTCGTAAACTGGTTTCTCTATCAGCTAGATAAAAACTTTGGTCTTCTAATCTTTAATTGTCTTGATAATTTATTAATGTGGTCCATGAAACATGCTTGAATTCTTCTTTCTGAGTTCAGGAGAAAGATAAGTTAGATTTATAATTGTGTGTAAAATTCTAAAACAAAACGTTTTGAGAGAAAATAAGGAGGTTGGAATGGAGATTTATTTTAAATGGTTATTTTAATATTGGACAGGTTTTTTGAAAGCGAATTAATTCATGCAATAAATGCAATGTAACGAAAAAACATTGTAAACATTGGTTTACATAGTAATTTTGTTCAGTAACAAATTACTATTACTCAAAACATTTACTTTGGTAATGTTTTAAACGTATTACTTTGATTTATCAAAATACAAAAAAATCCTGCTTCAAAAATTATACATGAAAGGATATATAAATGAAAACATTTTATAACGACTCATTTTTAGGCGCTATGATAGAATAAAGAAGTTTTAATTAAGTACTGTGCACTTAGGATAATAAATATAGTAAGGAAATCAATCAAGGTTATTCAATAAACTTCCTCGTGCTGCTTCTGGGAATAACACATACAAGGAAAAATATACTATGCATTTACAATATGTAATCAAGGTGTTTATGGAGTAAGAAGAAACAAAAAAGATGATAAGTCTAAAATATGTGAATTAAAATACTTTAAGGAGCTAAGTGTAGAATGACATTAGTATCTTCAAGCCTACCATGAGATGCGTTTTTTTTTGTCAGAAACATAATATGATATATTGTAGCTGTACAGAAGAAATTTCCAACACAAACAATGCACATTGAATGTCAAATCTAAATAACGATATTGTTATTTTAAATCTTCAAAGGAAGCTTGGAAATGACAGGTTTTCGCCGTCTGCTTCATATTATTTGGTCGATGGGTCAATCGCCAGTAACATTGTACATGTGGATGTCTGAAAGAATTAAACTCCCTGGTCTAAAACTTATGCTTAACCAAAATCTACCTTACATTAAACTATGATCACCAAACATTCATTAATACTGGATATTGACAACCACAATGTTACCTAAAGTTATTAACCATATTTTACTCTAAAAAGTGTCTTGCTGAATGTTTTTATCTTACGCCTGAATATATACTTTTTATCATACTTTTTATAAACATAACAGACCTTATTAACTTATTTTGATTATAATTTCGTGAAGTTTGGATTATATATTTAAAATTTGTTGTAAACTTATTCATATTATGTTTAATCAACATCACCACTATTTTTACTTGAAATGAACACATAAAACCACCATTCATGTCCTCTTGAACCATGCACTTAGAAGTCAAGCATGTCGTCACAATATACTAAAATTGCCTTTTTACAGTCTCAGTTGAAATCTTGTAATTAGAACAAGATCCTAATGACTGTGAAAATTGATATTTTTTCACAAATATCAATGTTCGAAATTATATAAACTTCTATACCAATATTGTGCTGTTGAAAAACGTTTGAGATTATCTGCTGTGAAAATCAGGATTTATAAATTAATTGAAACATACGACAAAAACCTTAAAAGAGATTAAATATCATAAACGATTTGAAAATAAGAGTGTATATCCCTGAGGTAAATCTTTTACGGCCTTCAGTGCGCTGGCTTCAGGCCAGCCGTGCGTTGATGTCTCTTTGACAGTCGGTCTAGAAAGCTTGCATCCTTACATATTCTGATGATATATTTTGTCATAACAATTTTAAAATTGATTAGGTAGGTTTTGGAACTTAAGTAAAGGGCAATATTTAAAGTTTATAAGTAAATGTTATCTAAGGGATCTATATTTTTTAAACTGTTTCACCGTTTCCTTTTAATAACTAAAATTATGTATATGTGTGATGGTAATAACAAAATGAATTATGTATGATTTTTATACGGGATTTCTTCTATCAGGACAGGACAAGTTGGCTGCCCTATTTTAAAGGATTACGCAAATTTCAACTTTTCTAGAACACAAAAATGATAAACAATTAGAAATTAATCAAATCAATCCAATATAGCATCCTCTATAATGTACGTGAATAAGCACGATGAAATAAAAACGAACATCACTTTAAATATATAAGGTAATTATGAAAAGCATTTTCATGAAATTTATAACAGTTTTGAATCAATACTGTATTGTATAAGGTATTGTGTGCATCGTTTATTTTCAAAAACATGAATGACAATCCCTCTGATGCAGCTGAAACATAAAATACTAAACACTTTGGCTCAGTGACTCTCTTGTACAAATGCCGCACTGAAAACCAGAACCAAGCACTGCATAACCGTTCCCGATTTATGACCACTGCCTCCTCCAATCCCGGCTTCCCAACTTCATCACTCGGCCTGCGGTAGGCTGGACAATCAGTTCGGTTTGTTTAAAACACAATAGCTGATTACCCTCGGACGTAGTCTAATTGCAGTTATTCAGATCGGAGTAACAAGCGCAGAGCCGGACTGCTGTCGATTATAAATAGCCTTCAACTCCTATCGAAACTTATACGGGAAACAAAATTAATTGCTCCCTGATTCAGAACATTGTCTAAACCGTCGGTGTGGTAATAAAGCGTAGTTAGAGGCGGCCATGATGGCAGCCGCGGAGGGATTTGGCGGGAGTTTAAGTTCGCGGCGCGTCGGCGGCGGCATCTCCACCACAAAAACTAGACGCGGCACCCGTAAATATAATCGGTGCTAACGGATTTATAAGAGCGCCATAAAACCTTAAACCTTCCGCTTCGCTCGGAGAATTTTCAGGGTGAAATAAAACCCCAATAAAACATTTAAGGGGCTTAACGTAAAACCTAGGTATTTTTATCGATGAGGTGATGAGTTTTAGTAATGAATATATGGTAAAAATTCGGATTAAGTTTAAGTTGAAAGGGCATAAATTTCTTATGAGCTTAAAAGGTCGAAAACAAAAACTAAAGTGTCATTGAAAATAGCGAATCTACTTCATGATCTGTACTCGTTGTAATTTTAACATGCCTGATACAGTGTCACGAAATAAAACGTAAACAATGTGGAAGTTTTATCGGAACATAACGCTGATTTGGTCGGATCTCATTTAACATTTTAAAAGTTTCTTAAAATCCATTTGAAAAATGTACCACCCAATTTCGTTAACTTACAAACTTTCAAAAATAGGTTAGACTGCATTGTTTGCATATAATATAAACAAACTGTATAAATGCTTCATGTTAAAAAAAATTTACTGATTTTAACACTTGCATACAAACATTAATTATCAAAGCTGTCCTCTATAGCCCACTTCAAAATAAATTTAAATTGATAATCTTAAATTGATTACAAACAATAAAGAGAGGAACCTCGAATGACTTTGTTCAGGGCGTACTTTCATTGGATTAGGTGTAACTGTTGACAATTAAACCTGTAGTTATGAACCTTTTAGTGTGCTTTGATTATTGATTTAACTGGATGTAATATTCTCTGTCAATGCAACTAAACCCATGAACTAAACTGGAAATTGTTTTCTTAAAAACAACTGAACTTTTAGCTATAGCACATTCAGTATTTAACTCAAGTTGCATTCTGTTGAGTCTAATAAGTACTTGAGATTTTAAACTAGAATAAAAATAATGCCGTTCATATACGAGATGGAGTTTAGTAACTGTTTATCGCTTGATTTCTTTATACTGCGCGAGAAACAACTTTTTTCTCCAATTCGTTCGCTCCGTGCATCTTTTGTGCCCTTGAATACGATCAAGAGCTGTAATAAGAATCAATTAGTAGCCACTTAGTAGCTTATTTTCAAAATATAATAAACAAGTTAAACAAGTTTAAATATAATAAATAAAATATCAAACAGATTTAAATTTTTTTTTAACTTTGTGGTTGCTCCGCATGCTCATTTTCTTTCATAAACTCGATTGTGCACAATAACAACCACACTCATTGTAATTTTACTTTTATTATTTTTGAAATCAAAATTTGGAAATTATTTTCAACAGTCAAGCCTTGAGGACATTCCTTTAAGCAGTTTGTTTAAATCCTAATCAACTATATTAATCTTTATAAAATAGATTATTGTTATGACTGTTGTATAATTTAAAAACAAATATCATAAACATTAATTGTAAGTAATGTAATCATTGTTCTAGATTTAACACAGCAGTTTATGGAAAACACCGACCACAGATTGTTGATTAGGTTAAGTTGGATTTTTGCTAGCAAGAATCTTTTCATAGGTCAGTACAGAATGCATCAGGAACACAGCTCATATTCATCGAGTTTTTTAGGATCGCATAAGGCAAAATTAATTTGGAAATAAAACTATCGAACTCTAAATGAGCTCACGTTTGTGGGACAATACGATGCAACCCGCAGAGCTCCTCCATGATGATAGCATTACTGCTGCCGTCACAAGTCGGTCCCACACTCGTGAGCTCTCTTCAGTAGTAGCATATACACCACATACATACAATAGCGATACAAAAATATAGATTAATTTAAAGATTTTTTACTAAACCATGGGTTCACTTTAGTTGATTAAGATGTACACTTTAAATTATAAACATATTCATAACTTACGGTTTAAGGTCTTTAGATTTGTCTTTTCTTTTGTGTGGCGATTGTATAGCCACATACAATTACAATTTGCGATAAAAAAATATAGATTAATTTAAAGATTTTTTACTAAACCATGGGTTCACTTTAGTTGATTAAGATATACATTTTAAATTATAAACATATTCATAACTTACGGTTTAAGGTCTTTAGATTTGTTCCCTTTGACATTTAACTTATTATTTCACTGTGCAGCAATAGTTGATCTCGTAGAGCTTTGAACTTTGAACAACGTGTTCTGACTGGTAAATACAGATGAAATTCATTCTACTAATCCGTAATTTTACAGGTTTTAATTTAGGTTTTATCTTTTTTTTGTTTTGCCCCTAGAAATATTGATAATTCGCAAGATTTATCGTCGTTCCTCAAGTTTACATCTATTTTTTTATTCATTTTCAACTTTTCTAAAAAATGTTTGTGTTTTTAAATTGGTAGAAGAGAATAAATAGATTGTAAATCATGTTTACTAATTGGATCATAGTTAATTTTTGATTAGTTGTAATGCTGTCAAAATACCTGACTTTCGCTATTAACATCATGAAACTGTTTAAACCTTTTTCCTCTTACAACTAAAAATTATATTTTTAACCGTCAGTTAAGTTGGGGAACTTATTATAATTGTTTTCGATTTAATCTACTCAGTGCTGAAAAACTTTTCTTATTCATACATGGTGATATTTTTTATGTAAATCATAAATGTATTGTAAGCTATAATAAATGCAAGGAAGGTTAAATTTAAAAGTAATGTGCAGTAATAAGGCAAGAAAAATAGCATCAAAAGGAATTGAATATATACCCCAAAACCCGTCCCCTTAGCTATAAAACGTTTTTCCCAAACTCAATTACCCAAAACTCACTTTTTTAGATGCAAGAGTGTAAGTGGGGTTAAATTTACATGTAATTTCACGTAGAATCGACTAATTTAGTTGGAAATGCGATATTATTTTTTTTATTTTATTCTGTTTTTTTTCGAGATAATTGGCCAAGTCAACAACTTTAAATACCAACATGAAAATAATACTCCCTCCCAATTACAAAAATACAATATTTTCATTGCGTTTGCAATGAAATGAGTATTTCATTACATAATAATAATGTACTGGATTTATCATGAATAGCGTGAACTTTTTTATTTGGATAATTACTCTTACAATGTAGAATTTCTGTAAGTAAGAAAGAAAATAAAATATAATTCCAATGAAAAAATTATACATGTTGCAGCTTGAAATAGTGGACTTACACATTTATTTAGAAAGATTACACATAATATCGCGATGTTACCTAAATATTTGGATTCTACGTAAAATGCCAAGTAAATTTCACCATGAATATATTCTTACTTGAAAAAAAGCAAGTTATAGGCAATTTTTCTTTTTGGGTAAAGTAGTTTTTTTGTGACAAATAAGTTTGGAGGTGTATTTTGGATTGTTCGGTGCCACTTTAATTAATTGTCTTACTAAGAATTACTTTGTTAACTTCACCTTCCCTTTATCTCTTATAGTTTACGAGAGCACAATGGGATGCGGAAAAACACACTGAATAACCCAATCGGTAAAAAAACATTTCCAGGGAATGGATTACAGTAACAACAAGTTTTCCTATAGTGAAATGCATTCATTTTAAAATTTATCCTATTAATCACAAGAACCTACACAATTTATGCGAGTGATGACCACATTTGGAGTGGCCCCTCCGCATTTCGTACCATGTAAATAACCGAAATGTAATTCCAAAATACTAACCTTTACATTAGCTTTTAAATTCGTGACACAGCCTTTTGCAAGCGTGAAAATATATGTTTTATAACATTAATTATTCATCTTTGTGTTGTGTTGTTTTTGATTCAATATTTTTAAACGAGAACAAAAGAAAGTCATAACAAAAGTTTTCAAAACATTTTGTCCAGTTTTTACCTAAAGGAACAAGAGTGTTTATCCTTAGAAAGGGTTAAATTCGTAAATAATAAAGAAATTCATATATTCTAATGTAAGGCCTATTATTTTTTAATTGTAATTTTCTGATTTCATGAACGACCAAAATTTTAATAAGAAAAACTTAATTTTCTTATTTTTGTTAACTGATGTTTAAATCAAGTATTTTAAACTTACTATAAACGTTATTATCATTATATTACTAAAGTTATTGTTTATATCTCATTTTTATATCAAAAATATTACGGCGACTGCACAATTTGTGTTTTTTATCCAAAAAAATCCCCGGGGCCAAAAATATTAATTTTGTATAAAACCGAGATAAAATTGGTTTTACACTAAAAATGCTAAGCAGAGGAAAATGGGAAATTTCTTAAAGCATTTTGAAACTGAACAAGCCATGACGTTATTAAAATTTAAATTAACTCCAATACAAAGAAAAATAACACCCCGTGCAAGTAACATTTAACTTTACTGCGGCGACCCAGCACTGGGGTCGAGGTCGGGCAAAAATTCCCAGATGAGGTTTCTGCAATGCAAATAGAAATTCAACCCGCATATAACTCGGTTCCATTACGGAATCCGGCGCTAACTTCATAATTTCGTTCCACACCAAAGTTCTCGTCAACTAAGTT
Source organism: Flexamia atlantica (assembly GCA_035578135.1). Taxonomy (NCBI): domain Eukaryota; kingdom Metazoa; phylum Arthropoda; class Insecta; order Hemiptera; family Cicadellidae; genus Flexamia; species Flexamia atlantica. The sequence continues at coordinate 4,341,744 of JAQJVK010000011.1, read as the reverse complement.
CTTTGCAAATATTCCGAATTACTTTTGCACGAGAAAATTTTATCCTTTGGCAAACAAGATATTAGCGACTCGGCAAAGTTGGGAGCGCATTCTTCTTTTAAAAGTTACAAAATAACTGATTACAGCTGGAAACGCAATTTTCTATGTGAAAAACTTGTAAAGCGGGTAATGAAGAGGAACTCGAGTGATCGCCTCAGTCACGAGTGCGAGTGGTTTGAGGCGGATTTTAATTTTAAGTCGTTTCCCTATTAATTTATTAAAAAGCATTTTTTTACGGGTGAAGTGTTTAAAACATATTGGAGTTTTATCTGTCACACAGGGTGTTTCAGAATTCGTGTCGGATACCTTATGATATAGATATAAGATATAGGATATAGATACTCCTGGATGCTTAGTAAGCTCATAAACAAAATCATTTATTTTAAATATACGTAATTTGCTGTCTGTACGTATGTCTGTATGTGTTCAGAACAAAATAATTGTTTATTTCAAGTATGATTGGGATAAAGCTTTGAAAATCGGTAAAATTCAAAATGGTGGCAAATTACAATTTTCAAAATTAAATTATCTTGGAAATGGTTTATTTGAAAAAAAATTAACAAGAACAACTATTTTTTTAATTTGATTCTACGTAATAACAGGTAACTTGGACTCCAATCGGTTGATAAATATAAAGTGTTTCCCACTTGTGTGATTAATTAGAACTATTACTACTGCTGAAAATTGGTAAAAACTGTTTGGGTAGTTTTTAACAGCTCAATCACAAAATCAGTTAGTTGTTTCGGTAACGTTGGGCTATTTAATGTCAAATTGCTTTACTTAAATGCTTCACTTGACTTATTTTCTCATACAGTTATTTTTAATTGTTGTATAGCTTGTAATGTTTTTTGTTCCACTTTGTAATAAAGAAACATTTGTAAAGGAGAAAGACATCTGTTGAGTCTGTTTAACACTAAACAGATTTCGGAGACTCAAATCATCTGACAAAAATTTGAGTCAGCTATTAGATACACAGTCCCCAAAGTCTGTTGTTTGACAAATAAGGCCTAATGTTTCTTTATTACAAAGCAGCACAAAAAGCATTACAATCCACAAAATTAAAAACAAACTGTTAGATAATATTTAGTAAAGTAAATCATGTAAGTAAAGCATTTTAAAATTAAATAACCAAACGTTACTGATAAAACTCACTTGATAATTTAAATAACCAAACGTTAATGATACAACTGACTTGATGATTGTGATTGAACTTTTATAAATTAGCCAAACAAAATAGTTTTTTACCAATTTTCAGTAGTAGTAATGGTCGTAATTAACCACACAAGTTGAAATAACTTTGTTACTTATCAACTCTTTGGAGTGCAAGTTATCTTTAATTATGTAGGATAAAATTTAGAAAATACCCCCGTCAAAGCAAACCTGCCTACTCGGCGAATTTCCAAACAGAAATATCCAGTAATTAAACAGTGATTACTGAAGAAAGAAATGTAAGCACGTGATATATTATATATCAAAGTAATATTTCATTGCTTGTGTTACTGTATAAAACCTCTTGTCTAAAATAATGGTAAATAAGTGTTATTAAAAACAATGATTTCTGCAAAAGAGTAGGCTAGATTTTTTTTACTATCACTTAAAAAGTTTTAAAAGCCAAAATGCTATTATTTGATAAAATCCAAAAATACTCCTCGGGATTCACCGTAAACCTCAGTAGAAAGTGAAAAAGAAATATGAAAATACAACATTCTGGAGCCCTAGATTCTAAAATACATAAGAAAAAAATGTGAAGTGCAAATGTGGGATTATTTCTGAAACCAGTGGTCATAGAGAACATGATTTAATACCAGATTGTTAGTTTTTTTAGCTAAATCCAATGGTGGAAACAATAATCGGATAAATTTAATTTTTAAATTTGACAAACTCAAAAATCCTATTTTTTTGGGGGGGGGATGGAGCCTTTACCCCACTTTGGATATGTCAATTTGGTTGGTTACAAATTCGTCTAGTTTTACATGTCTATACCAAATTTTGGTAAAATCGGTTGATAATTACAAGAGTTATCGTGCTAACAGACACTCAAAAAATGATGTAAGCCTTTGTTAAATTTTGAAACAAACCGCGATTTGTTCAGGTAAAGATACATTTTCACAATAAACTCACTTAATATTCAGAAAGTACACATGAAAAGTTATTCATTTATATGAATATTAATATGATAGCTGAGGTTTCCCTGAATAGATATTTTTGTCCTTTCTGTTAAGACGACGGACAAAACAGGAGATCCGCTAAAAAGTTGTTCTTGTTAATCTTTTGTAAAATAAACTGTTTTCAAAATGATTTGCGCTTGAAAATTTAAACTTGTTGCTATTTTATATTTATAAAAATTAAATTTTAAAAATCCGTTATATACATTGATAATTAGAACCTATATACCGAGTTTCAAAGCTTTACCTTAAGCATACTTGAAATAAAAATTTATTTTATTTCAGACAAATACAGAAGGACAGACAGCAACTTACGCATAATTTTTAAAATGTTATTATTGATGAGGTTACAATATCCTAGGATCAATATCCAGGAACAATATCCTAAAGTATCCGACACGAATTCTGAATTACCCTGTATTATTTTGAAATTATACTCTAATACGATTAAAAATTATTAAAACTGCTTCAAAACTTCATAATTTCCTGCAAAATTTCGCCCTGTTGTAAAACGTTACACTTATTATCCTATTACCTGATGACACAACACTAAATACTGTACTATCTTTATAAATACTGTACTAAATACTATACCTGAGTTCACAACACTAAATCGCTTTATATGTTATAATATTTCCAATAAAACCTTAAATAAGAAAATAAATATTATTTTAGGTTTCGATTCAGTCTTTTGCAATTTTAATAGTATGATATTGGTTATTTTATGATTATATTATATTTAATTTAACACCCATCATTAGACCACATCAAACAAGCCAACGAAAAATCAAGTTATAAGACAGAAATAAAATAAAAACATAATGCAAGGGGAAGTTATTAAGTTAAAGTTTTCTTATGGTACAAATTTCCTTGGCCAAATTTACAACTGACCAACGTAATAAATCCAATTTCAGTACAACTATACATTTATAGAGACTATTCTTTATGCAATATATTGTTCTGAAGTCAAACCATTGATTTTATAGATTAAATTACAAACTTGTGCTTTTTTCAGATTATTGTCTGAGAAAACATTATTTACAGTAGTAATATATACAAATACTTCCAAGTATTTTTTTATGAATGATTTACCAGATTGGTAAAAATTGTTTAGGCAAAAGTGTCAACTAAAGGAGTTTATTTATAACTAAAATTCTTCTTAAAGTTTTTCCACCATTAAATTCTGATTACATTAATTCATCATCTAATCTAATGTAAATTGTAAGTAAATGGTAATTTTTATTTAATTCACACTGTAAATTACATTAACGTACCATTCATATATCTCGATTCATATATCTCCCCTAATAGATTTTTTATTTTCTTATGGAGATTTTTTTTCTTGCGGCAATATGAAATTTTTTGTAGCAACCTTAGGAATCAGTAATATTAATACAAAAAAATCAAAAAGCATGAAGCTTAAAATAAGTAAAACTATGCATAGAAGTCAAGAGGATATATAATTTAATCACTTTAAAAAATAGTTTACGTAGTCCTTAACACCCCTTTTCTAAAACAATACACCATGTGTAAAGTTTTCAAGTAAAATAAATTAAATTTTATAATAGTGTATCAACATTTATTTATATAAATACCGCGTTTCATAATTATTCTCTTTAAGATAACCCAAAACGACTTACCAAGTAAACCTCCAGTCTGTCAATAATCCCTCAAGTGAAACTCCAAAGCAAGCCAAATATTTCACGGGATTCATCCCCAGGTAACGTTAGTGTAAAGTTAACGGATGATTTACATAACGGTGTTTGAGCGTCTAACACAAACAACAAACGGATCTTTGAACGTTCGAGGCAACGGGATGCCCGCTGGGCAGAAATTCGAAGCCCCCGAGTCCCCTTCTCTGCCTTTATTGGAGCAATTCTACAAAAAATCCTCCCCTATCCAGCACGACCACTCAGTAGGCCTACTACCCTCACTTTCTCTGATTTTTTTGTGCAGGCTGAAATTATTATGTAAGGGGATTGAATGACTTGCTCTTAGTGCGTTAACCTTTTTTTCATTTAGTGAAGTAGTGGTTTTTAAACTGATTTGATTTGTATTAAAATATTTTAACCCTTTTTTGTCCTGGAAATAAAAATAAACATATATTACATGAACTACGTTTACACCAATAGTTGATGATGATGATTGATGATGATCAGTGTGAATATCACTGACGTTTGGACTAGGCCTACATGTTTCAAATTAGCTATATGCAAACAACGGCAATATGCTACGATAATTGCAAACAATTACATTTACTTATTAGATGTGTGCATGAAAAAATTTGCTAACGTAAACATCAAGCTATTGTTAGTTCTTTACCCTGTGAGGATTCACGCAGTAAGTCCTTTCAGCTGAGAAAGATTAAAATATTTAATTTACCATACTTAAAACTTTTTTCATTCTAGTTATTTATTTATTAAAAAATGCAAAACACGAAAGTTTATTGAAGTTTCTTAACATGTGTTCACAATACTACAGAAACTAATTGAGGAAGGGACTGAATGTAAGTTATGTGTTTTAGTGTTAGTTTCAGTGTTTAATAAATATTAATTGGTCGGTATTTCAGCTACGAAATATTGCCGTTGATAATGTTTAGGTATAAGTTGTGTGCTATGAATTAACAGTTTTGAGTACCCGATGTTTCTTTTGATTTAAAAGAGCAATATGTTTATTATTTTGTAGCAACAAAATTGTTTTAATCGATAGTTTTTTTACATTTTCGCCTTTCGCTTTGTTGAAGTTCATGGTATCGGGAACGATGTTTAACTCTCTAATTTAATTTGTTAGAAATTTCATAATTTTTGAGTAAATACAGTAGGCCTACATAGAATACCGCAAAATCATATTTACGATTTTCAATGAGGTTTTAGTTTGCCTTTTGTCTCTTTTTAAACCCCCAATCAATAACTGTATTTTACTGTTTCTTTAAATATTTGTATTTATACATAAAATTTAACAACTAGAAGATATTTGGACATCTTTTTTTATAAATTGAGAACTAGTGATCTCTAAAATTTTAATTTCAGTTTACTAAACCCTGAAGTTTTTAATGTTCCATTATAGCGAGCCCAGAGAAAACAAAAAAACTTTAAGCAGTATTCTTCAGATGTTCTTTTGCAACTCGCCTTCAACGAAAGTTTTAATGATTTAGCAGTTTTCAAATTACTGCATGAACGGTTCTTTCGCTGCAGTTTTACTTTTAATTCGGCTTAAACTTTTTTATTAGCCCTTCTCATTATTAATTTTACGCTTTGAGGCAATTACAGTTTTAAAGCATTTATTTCACTTCATGTTTAAGCTTTGAATGATATTAAGCCTAACTTACTCTTGAATCATTAATACATTTACAAATATAAGGAAATTATTACATTAAGTCTCCCACTCCACCCACAAAGTACGTATTAATTCCTCTAAAACTTCACAGAGCTAAAATAAAATTCTTGATTTTTTAGTTATTTTCGTAAAGTTCAAGACTTGACCTTTTGGCTGTGAGCTAGTTGCCAACCAAAACTATTGCCTGAACTCATGGGGACAGAATTATAAAGCTTTGTTTGATTTACTCTGTTTTGTGTGCTTTCGAGTCCTTTGGTTTAGTGTTTGAGAAGCCCCAGTCACCTGCACGGCTATCTGCTTCTCCCATAAGACATAAGACCAATAATAAATTTGAAATGTTGTATTGACTCAACCCCTCTTTCGTTGATTTATGCCATGTCTCGTTTGAAAGAACAAACCTTATCAAGCTACTTCAGTGAACAATTATTTGATTTCAGTTTGTTTATAGTTCTGAAAAAATCACTATAGTTGAGACTTGAATCTTTAGGCTATAATATCAATTGGCCAATCACTGAAATCAATATATTTTTCTATTTCAAACTAACTATAAATTAGCAATTTTTGATGAACAGTTGAAGCTGAGCCGAATTCGAAAGTTAGAATTGGTCTAAAGGGAGAAGGAAGATATTCTTGAGCTCCTTAAAGCCACTTAGCGACATTTAAATGGGATTAGAATAGATTATTCTTGATTATGAATCAATGTGGCAATAATCATACTGATTGTGGTGTATTTTGTATATGGAAGAGTTAAACGTAAAAACAATATGTAACAGAATAATCTCAAAATAACTGTTTAATCTATGCTATGTGATTTTAGGCCATTACACACTCTATAAGGTATAATTATGTTTTGATTTAAGGTCTGCTTACATTAGCCATGACTGATTGGTAAAAACAAGTGTCACGACGATTATATTTATGCTGCAGAAATTTCAACAAGACCTCCTTGTTATCATTTAACAAGGGAAACATAATCCAATAATTTTACAACGATTTTATTGAAAGACAAAATAAACTCACAGTCGAATAAGTTCTGAAGTCTTGATAAAATCTGCTTTGAAGAAAAACTGCACATTATTTTTTTAACACTTACTAGTAACACCAGTAACACCAGGAGTGTTATACACAGAAAACCTGGTATGAATTGGTAAAGAATGAATGTAGGCCTATTTTATAATTGTAATTTAAAAATTAATATGCCCTAAATATCAGAGACATTTCATGACAACCATCAAGCAATTACGTAAAAATATTTTTCGTTTTTGGTTGCACCTTTTATTTTTCTTATAAGATTACATATAAAGACAATGTTCGATGAAATTTCAATAACATTAAAAAATACCAAGTAAACATTTTAATACATTTTATAAATGTTTATTTTTACTCAAATATTATTAAAAATAAGTATAACACTTGTATTTAAACTAGTTTGTAGTTAGTTTCTATTTATACAAGTTATTTAAGTGTATTTAAACCCATATACATTAAATAAATATAGAATTTAAGTATAGTTTCTGATACAAATATTAAAATTCTCCATTAAACGCATACCAGGCTTGTAGCTGTAATGAAGCTAAAAAGAGAGTTAATTTTACGTAAACATTTTTTGGATTACAATTTATATAATTGCATTCTTTACTGTTCAAACATGACAAAGCATTTCTAGAGTTACATTGGCAGACAGTTTTAACTTTACTAGCTTCACACAATCACATTTCATTGATGCATTTTCATCCACTGAGATTAAGTGATTTGACATCAAAAATTCTGAATAAAACAAAAATTAAAATTACAATTGTAACAAATAATTAATTGATGTTCACGATGTGTTACAATTGAATTCAACCTTTAAATGGCTGTTATAAAATGGAAGTAGGTGTTAATTAAAACAATTATACTTGAACCTACTTGTAAGTTAAATTTAAATTTAAGAAACATAGGTCTGAAAAATAATATATATTGTATACAATGTAGCTGAAATCGTATTTCTTCAACAACAAGCATTTATACAACAAATATTTTATCATAATATATTGTTAGACAGTATGTGGTGACAGATTCTTCAAAAACTTAGCTGAAGGATTACTTTTTCTTATAGTTTACAAGAGAGGAGTTACAAATAAAGTAATGGACTTTTTTGTGCAACTTGAATAGCTATTACAAATTATACTCAGGTAACGTTAATGCAAACATACTATAGGCGTTTTCAATAAGAATTATTTATTTACCAAACATATTATTGAACGACACACATTTTGTACTGCTATAAACAAAATGAGCTTTTCCACAATCCAACTTGTATTTCTTGAAAAGTATTTGGGTAAAGATAATTCATTACTCTCTAACATCCTAAAGTCTCTTAAACCAACAAGGCTCGAAATAAACACTGTGAAGTAAGACCGGAGGAATGCAGCAGGAGGGTATCCTAAGTCCTTAGCTATTTCAGCCACTTCTCCAGATCTCAACCCCTGCGTTCTCATGCTAATCCTGCGAGGGGCCCGGGATGTTTGCGGACCAAACTGCTGCACCTGCGACTCTTCTCCTCCAGTGGCTTTGTTCGCCGGCTCCAGGTAAACTGTCTTCTTTGCTAGAAAATAAGATTATCAAGATAAATATTAGATAGCTTGCTGTGTGAGATATAACAAGGGGGAAATTCCACTGGATGGGTCCCAAAAAATTCACGGGAGGACTTGTTTGTAATTTAACATATTTATTTGTTTTGATTTTAATTGATATTCTTTATACAAACCTAATTCAGTGTAAGATGAGTTAAAATGTGGGTTAAATGCTTAAGTTTTTTTTCAGTCAAAAGATGTAAGTCAGTCTTAAAAATGTATTTAAGATAGTGACATCCCTTATAATATCAAACCTTAAATTTTATGATAACTTCCTTTTATATTATATCAAAAACAAAAGCATCGAACGGTAACATTGATGAATAGTAATCGAATTTTAAGTTGTGTAATTGTTGGTCAATTTTCTTTATAATACTATAACATATTTGTTTATGTTCAACGCACTGAACACAAACAAAATCAAACTTCTAATAAAACTTTTGGCTCATCCTACAGTATAAACAGATATTCTGATAGCATAAACGTAATTTCAGTCGTCTTGACGGCTTTTGATTGTAAATGTAATTTTATTATCGTGTATAATCACGGTACACACAGTCCATACGATTAGAAGACAATAGATAATAGACAATAGATTTTATTCGTCATGGATATTATAAAAATACATGGACTTCGTCAATAGCTTATAGTAGACGGTACATGATATTTAAAACAGATACAGTAAATGTCACATGGTATAGATAATAATATAGGTACATAGAATAGGAAAGTGATTTACAATACAGGTTCATAAAATAGGCACATAATACATATACATGTGGGCTAGTTATAAAACGAAGAATGCTACAAAGACACAATCCTAAATCATAGCTCATGGATCCTATATGACTTGATAAAATACTTAACAATACAAATTCCAGTTAGCATAGAACAAAACAATGGTTCAATGGTTCTTTGTAGCATTGAATAAAAATCATCTATGGTATAAAGACATTCAGATATTAATACACTTTTAAGCCTTAATTCAAATTTAACTGGAGACAATGATTTAAAATGCAAAGGAATAGAGTTGTATATTTTGATTGACATGTAAGCAAAATTGTTTCTGTGATTGACTATACCTATTCTGTTCAACGTGCAATTTATTTATTTTTTTCTTGTGTTGTTATTGTGATAATCGCTGTTAGTTTTCAATTTATTTAAATTGTTCAAGACCTATTGACCCTAGGCAAACTTATTTAATGCTAAGCTCCGATACTAACACACATTCGATCTTCAAGGTTTGTTATGAGATAGTAAGAAAATCGATACATTTTTCCAACACAACATGGGTGATGAACAAACGTTTGGTGAACTATTCTTGTGATAGACGAACTACAGCAATCTCATACCGCATTACCCCTGCCAGACAATCCTATCTAATCCGGGCTGAATTACCGTGATGCAAATTGCTTCTGGTCATATTCGCCCATCGCCCATATGTAACCATATCCGAAATTGCCTCGGAACCGCGGCCACCGCATTTCGGTAGCGCCCGGCCAAACAAGCGGTGCATTAACGGAACACACTGTAATTTGGCGGGAACAGACGAGAACGAGAAAGGGCCCGGGACAATCAGGGAAGAGGAAACACCGCATTAAAATGCCTCCGTCGGATTGGATCTGATGGGCACTGTACATTGTTATGCCATTAGTAGAGACCGCGAGTCAAGCGACCGAGGCCGCGGGCGACGGCGGAGAAAAACCACCGCAAGAACCGCTCAGCATGGCGGCCGCGTCCGGTAGGCTCTACATCACCTCGGCTCTCGCAGGTGGCGAAACTGGGGGCAAACTGGGCTCCTTGCAGGGAAAGCGGTGGAAAGCGTGAAAGATCTATGTCACGTTGTCGTTTAATGAAAAAACCTTTGGTGGCATTTTCTGAACTAAATTGGTGTTGATTGCAGAAAAAAAAGAAAACTACTACCCACCTTTTTTTACTATGCACCACATAATAGAAACACGGCTAAGTAGCATAGCAGTAACCTAGTAGCAGTTTGTCAATGATCGCCTGAGCCAGCTGAAGATTCCCAAAACCTAGTTAAGTCTTTGAACTGATTATTTTTATTGGTTTAATAGGTGAGGTTATACATACACGTCACGTCATGTCAATTTTCGAGGTGAATGAAACCTGTGTAGTCAAATGGAACCGGCTGTACATAGACGTCACTTCACGTCACGTCACGTCGCGTCGCGTCCCAATTCGGCCGATTCGGCTGTGTATGCTATTCAGAGCATTGGAGTCGGGCCGACACGTGACGTGACGTGTATCTATAGCCGGTTCCATTTGATTACACAGGTTTCATTCACTTAGAAAATGGACGTGGTGTGACGTGACCTGACGTGACGTGACGTGTATGTATAGCCTCACCTTTAATGTTCTTGATTTATTATTCTGCAGTTCTTATTCATAATTAGTCATTTGCTTGTAGCCAATTAGCTTTTCTTCAAATTCTCATCAGGATCATTGGCGTTTTAATACATATTAAGAAATACCATCATGTTACATTTAACGGAGATTATTAACCGTTTTCAGATAAACATAGTTTCAAAATAGAGTTTGGATAAAGCAAATTTGACTCGTTTTATTTCAATGGAGTAACACACGAGCAATCACTTTCCATTACTTCCTAACACGTATAGAACGACTAAGTCCACCGTGAATACCAATGACCTCGTAGTATATAAACTGGATTGGTCAGGGCGTGGGAACAACGGTACAAGTCGAGGAATAAAACAAGTGCCAAACATGATGAAACTGGTCAAGGAGTGTTGTTTATGCCAAACAATAATTGTGTGAAGAGGGAGGCGGGGCGGGAGCGCGCGGAGCATACTAAGCAGCCGGAGTTTGCGTTAGGAAGTACTACGTTACAGCCTAGCAGTGATTAGCCCTCGGTTAGGTGAAAACTTAGATTGCATTCTTGCGGTGGGCAGAGAGTTGTATGATTTCACGAGATTCGGTCTCGGCAAGGAATGGTGGTAGTTTGGTTTTAGTTAGTCGTTGTTTGAAAAAGCAGTTTCTTTGTAGCTTTGTTTCTATATAATTTAGCTGAATTTACCACTTACAAAGATGAACACGAACAAGCAATAAAAACCCTGTTCTACTAGAAAAATGAGTTTTTCCTCAATGTTTTAATGGCTAGTGAATTGTATCCTTTATTACTAATTTGTCGGTAAATTAATGGTTTTTGCAATCTCAGTTAATTTGGAACGAAACTGTTATACTGCTAATAACACTTTTAGTTGCGGTACAGATTACAATATACTTTTTTCCTATCCCACGGCACATTTCTGACCTGATAACCAGCAACAAAAACCCATGTTGCCTTCTTTAGTTTCCTTAATTTATATCCTTTCCGCAATGAACGGGTCAGTTCGTTCTACCCTATTAACTAGCAACGCTAAGCAGTAAGCGTGTAAAATTCATGATTTCATCCTGACTTATTTAGTTTGATAAATCGTTAGAGTTTAATAAAAAGCTCTTTGACGCAACTGAATGACGAGGTTTATATCAGCTTCATTTTTAACTTCTACGCCATAATATATTTATCCATAACCAAAAAATACGTCAGAGTTTTAACACAGGCTGTTGAACGTAATTAAATAATTAGGTCGATATCAGATTCGGTTTAACGCCTAAATTACATATTTATCTTTGCCTAAAAATAGGTAGAGTTATATCAATGAGCTGTACAGAAATTATAGATGTCTACCATCTACAATAGCTGTTTGTGAAACTCACTGACTCACTGATTAAGGGATACGAAATCTAAACGAGTTTCCGTTGAGTTAGGAACCTGAAATTTGGCACGCTATATCTTCATTGCCTAAAAATCTGGGAAAAATTATCAAATCTCACAATTTTTAACTTTGACACCCTCAAAAAATTGTTTTTAAGTCATTAAAAACCCTTTATCAAAAATTGTTATTTTGAGCTCTATTGGCCGATCGGATGGTCCTAACAAAATACGGACATCACCAAGTACAGTACCACAGATTTTTCAAGCTCTTCAACTTTGGTCCTGTGACCTCCTGCCCCATCCCGTCTCCTTCACCCTTAGATAGCTCTAGAAACTTCAACTATCGAAAATCTTCCCACGGTTTCCCAGCTCCGATTGGCTTAATATTATACGAAGAAACTGAACATTGGCATCCATAATCTCTACATCATATAATATGTTAACAATCAATGATAAAATAACTAGTTTTTTAGACTAAGCAAACCCCGTAATCTTCCCCGTCAACTCGGCGCCTGCACCTGGTTGCCGAGCAGAGGTGGTGAGGAATCTCGGTAATCAAATAAAGATAAAAGCGATGACAAATACCCGGCTGCAGCCAGGCGGCGCTGCGTGCAGTTCCAGAACTGGTCGCGGGCGCGGGCGGCGCGCCTGGTTAGCGAGGCGGTCGGTTGAGGGATTAACCTATTTACCACGACACGACACACGGCCGCCGACCGGCCCGACTTGGGTATCTGTGCAAGTGGAATGTTTCGATTCAATCGCTAGATTAATTAAAATCTACACATCTCATTTGTAACGTTGCGGGCTGAGTGGTAGAGTAAGTTATTGAAGGGTGGTGGCAGGAATAGGAGATTTATGGTAAGGTCATTTTCAGATGAAGTGAATTAAAGAAATTTATACTGATAAGCAAATTCATACTTTATTTAGAAACATTCAACATCGGTTCACTGAAAACGAATTGTTAACAAAAATTAACTGTTCTGTACCGGAAAAAATACATAAATTTTGATGGTACTTTTTCCATTGCTTTAAAGCACTGAACTGATGTAAGAAACACTGAATGATTTATATTTTACGTTCCAGTTAGATTCTTCCCACCCAGGACAAAAAAACTAAAAATATTCCAGCGCTATTCAAACCTTGGGACACTTAAGTACCCTGTTATTTACAAAAGCAGCTATAAAGTTTGTCATAAAGGATGTTTTAAACCGATATAATGACGTCACAGAGAGGTGGCAATACGGCGGGCGCCTACATAACTCAAGTGTCTAGACCGGGCTCTTAACAGGGCCAAGTTGTGTTTTGGACGCTGCCTGTCTCTTTAATGGCACTTGGGCATTCATGCTGCACCACTTTTTCCACTCAATTGCCGCCATTCAAGAAATACGACTCTTCCGCGTGTTATGTTTGCAGTAGCACAGAAGAATCATATCCAGAATGGCAAGGCTGGCTAAAATCTTGTAACAGATTTCTTGACGCCGCTATAGCTAGTTCGCGCGGCGTTGGGAGAGAGCGCGCTGAGTGCGAACTGTTTTATCGACATTCTAACTGTAGTGCACGGTTCAAAGCGTGGCGAGCGTTGTCCCTTACACCCTGCTGTGCCTCTCCTGTTAAATGTAATCATAACAAACCCTGTATATTTCTTTTCACAAATAAATGTAGCATCCAGTGGTATACATCTTTTTATGGTTAAAATTATCTTTAATTTATAAACAATAAACTATTTTAAGTTTGGATTTACAACACAAAAATTACAATAACGTAAGATTGTTTTGTTTTATCTGTACAAAAAATATTATCAGAAAGAAAAATATCGATGATTAGTTCATCTAAATTGTAGTCACAAATTTTATTTTCATAATACCCTAAGTTTTGTTCAATAATTTAGTGTAACACGCTGGGAAAAGCCATTTATGATCGCACCAAGCGCGGTGCGGCGCAAGCTAAACTATCGCTTTTATTTTAGATTCAAACAAATGAGCAGGAGGAACATTTATTTACTTCGAAATCTTTTTTATTAATAAAGTTTTGTGTCAATTCCTTACAAATATAAACCATAATGTTATGTTTATTGGATATCATGCTATAAGATTACGGTGGCTAATGTATACATACACGAGCTCATCGTTGCATGTGTCGAATGATCTTGTAAAATACCAAAGCAGATCAAACTTGGCCAGCTTATTCTATAACATATGATGAAGGAATGCTCTAATATAAGTGAATAACAAATGGCTTTAATCGGTTTTTTACTGGCAACAAATAATCTTTTTTTACAGACAACAAATAAATACTATAAGTATTCACGCAGCAGTAACACGTTTAACAGCCATGATGCCAAGATGACAAAATTACATTACATAGTAAAATGAAAATGGAAGAAGAGTAAGTTAAAAGAATCGGGAAATTTACAAATCTTACAACTACAAATTGAAATCATACCAAACCTTAACTAATTTCTAAAGTTAGAAGTAATAATGCAAATTAAAAAAACATATTTCCATCCTTTATTCGCTAATCAATTACGATGGTACATTTACAAATAAAATTAAAGGCACAAAAGGTTTTCACCAAAAGCATATCTGTAGTTACACATTAATATAATAAATAACATTCAAGATTGCTTAATGACAATTTATAAATGGTTTTTAAAAAACAAATTAATTAAAAATGTTACACAATGACCATACAGTGATTGTAAATTTAAATTGATCGTTAATAAATCTAACATTTTATTTCTAAACTGTTATAACAATTTTTCAAACTAAAACGGGTAAAAACTAAAATTTTATCTTTAATTGCAGATTTAAAACTTATATTATAATAGAATAGAATATTTAGGAAAAGACATATGTTTTACATTTACACTAATGGAATATTAATTCCCGATTTATGAATATTTTACATATTAAATATACCAACATTTGTATAATTTTATTTTAATATATACAACACTTTATCTTCTGGTTATTTGATTTTAAAACCAAAATTTTATTAAGTTATGAACGTTAAGTTTTATTCTGTCCATAAAAACCTGAAATACCTATTACAACAATACCTTTTATCGTATTCATATGAACCTTGATAAATCTAAGACAATTAAATTAATAGTTAACTCCCAATATGCTGTTAATTCTTTTTAATAATGTACACAATAACTCTCAAGTTAATAACAAGCACATATTCTGAATTTCCGTCCGTGTGTATAGATGTGTGTGAGGATGGATGTGTGAGTGAGTGCATGTAAACAAAACGAGAGAACCTACCAGTGGTCCGATTTTCATGAAATTTGGCATGTAGAAATAAAGCCATGATATGTATTTTCGTCATTTTGTATTTTTAAGGGAATAAAACCCATAAAAAGTACTAAAATCCAAATTTTAAAAAACGGCTCAAACAATTTAGAATAAAATTTTACAGTATTTTGTGCTTAAGATGATAAGCAAAATGCCACCACCTGCAGGTCTGTATACATTCTTGTTCAGAAGTTTTAGGGATTTAAATGTGTAAAAAATATATTTTTAAAATTACTTAAAATTATAATTACAAAATAAAATATACTTGCAACCAACAAATTTAATTTGAAAAAATAAATAATTCAGTATTTTGAATTATTAGTCTAAGTCGACTAGTTGCGGAAATAATAGATTTTTTAGTTCAACGGTAAACGCAGTTCGTTGTCTAATGTTATGTAGCAAATATTTAAAATCGATATCTCCGTTAATTACTAACCGAATTTTATAAAATTATGTATGTATTTGCGAAATAATTGTAAATTTATTTTACCTCATTATTTAGGATTTCTTGCTTTGAATGGCTGTAAGGAAGAAAGTGCGTGTCAATTTGCTGATACCGTTTATTTGAAATAAGTATTAATTCTATACTGTCATTTGACCTATATTTGAATGCTTCCTTGCTTGATCGTTAGAATGGTTGGACTATTATTTCGTTAATGGCTACTAGAATGTGGAGATGACTAATTTCAGACAAAACCCTTGTTTCATGCAGGTTACTGGGCCAAAGAAAATGTAATAACGTATTACAATGGATTTTAAAGTCTAAAAAATTTAACATAGGGCCTTGTGAGTTGCCATGCTAGCAACAAATGTATAGCGAAAATTGAAAAAATAAACCAATCATAACAGCTGTTTGCAATCTACAGCGGTCTAGGAAAAAAGGGCGTGTGAGTTGAAGATGGCATGGAGTAATATTAGGGGCGTGCGAGTAGTGATTTTTTAAGTCGAGTCGAGCCGAGTTTTAAAAATTACTCTCGAGTTTCCGGATATTTTTAGAGTCGAGTATTTTTATAGTATAAGTTAATAGTTATCGTACTTATTCTTTATCACATAAAATGTAATAGTTTTTAGTCATTAAACTGGTGGAGTCAGGTTACTTCTATGAGTTAAAAGCAAACCTGTTTTCAAATTAAATGTAACGAGAATTCAGGCAATCTTAACATATTTTTATATTATTACTCAATATTTTACTAAACTTTTAGGCTGAGGAGGTAAAACCAAGCTACATCTGCACTTGTTCGCCTTAATAGAGTTTTTGTAACAAATTTTTATAGGTTTGAAAATGATAAGTTAAATCAGGATCATTGAGTATAAATGAGTAAGAAGATATCTCAAATTACAGAAAAAAGATTAAATTAAATTTATTGTTATTAATAACTGAAAAACAACTTTAATTCAAGTAAAATAAAAAAAATGTTATGGTGGCTGTTCATGAATAGTTTTGACTGAGTGAAAACGGCCGTAAAATGCGATCACGCTTACCAACTTCGGGTACAAAGTGGGAATAACAACTCGACTCGAACTTCCGAGTATTTTTTAAAACTTCGAGTAGAGTAGCGTAAACTCAGCTTGAAAAAGCTCGATATTCGAGTACGCTGACACCCCTAAGTATTATAAAATTGTATTTACAAATAAATTTCGATACTGAAATCTACCAGGTATTAAGTATTGATTCATTATACTAGATGAGTATGCATAGGTCTGAAGATCGCTGTAGAAGCTAGTAATTAAGGAAAATTTCAGTTGCATAAATTATCATGTCTTAAATTTAAACCTTACGATGTTGCCTATTTTTGACAACTGGATTGCTGTGCAGTTGCACTTACCCCAATCACGAATTTACAATAAAACGGATAAGGTAAATACTAAAACACATTTTAGAGATGGGTTTGTACACTACAGAAACGCACGCAAACACCACTGATCACTCCTATGCTCCACTATGATTGACGAATTTTGAGGAGTGCTAAGATACCACCCCTTACAGAACTTGAATCATTGTTGAAAGATGCGGACGGTCGGTGTTTATAAACAACTTTATTTATAAATATGTCATCAGCTCTGAACAGTGGAGTGTTTTGAGGGTGGGGTGGAGTCAACCCCTAAACTTTGTTGGTGATAAGAAAGAAGGACGCCGCTAGAGTTCTGTGGAAATTAAGACCGTCGCAGCCGCCGCGCTGGCGTTGTGCGTTGTCGTGCTTTTCGTTGTGCACTTACAGACAGCAAATTCGTATAATCAATATGTTATTTTGAATAAACTAACCGAATGTCTAATCATCCTTCGGTTCACATTTCTTCTTGAAAAATTTAGCAGCTCAGTAACAAAATAATATTTAAAAAATATGTTACAGGATGGAGAAACCAAACAACTGCAGCCCACCATTAAGTACAGGAATAAAATTCCCTAACACTGTGCATTAAACTCTTGCTGGCCACAAATTAGTTAATTTAGTTGTTAACCTTTGAATTTCATGTATTATAAAAGTGAGTAGAGGAAAATATGTACTCTAATACTGCGCATATTACATTCAAAATGGACAAAATGTACCCAACGCGTGATATTTGTTTAGAATAATCCAATTAAGTTATCAGCTTACACAGACTCTAGTCTCTTATAGTGTGATCACATAATAGTTTTAATTTGAGAGAATAATAATAACTTATTAGGCCTACACAATGTACTTATATATATGTATGATTAAACATGCACATAGATATTCTTAATTTGTGAATAAACACAAATCATACGCACATGTCTCACTCTCAATAGTGTGATACAAAATAAAAACTAACAAATATAAATTACAGCTCATTAAATCTAAAATAATAATGAGATAGCGGTAATAAAATGCAGTAACAATGTTGGAAATTTAGCAAACACAAGATAAAAATTATTGATCAGTTTTCTGTACCTTAAATACGCGTGTATTAACTCTTGAATAACAATTTAATCAGACAAAATACCAATTACATTAACTAACTATTAATTCAAATACTTATCACAGTTACATATATTATTCTGAGAATATTTGGATTATACATCATCGGATGAAAATATATCTTAATTTGAAAGTAAAATAAATCAAAACAACAATATATTGTAATTTTTCTTACTTTAGAGATATTAGGTACTTTTTAAATTATAAAACTTTTTTATTTTAAACGGTGTAATGTAGAAAACGGCATCCAACTATTTGCCAAAACACTCAATTTGTGGAGCAGTTAGGCATTCCAGTGTGGCGGAGAAGTCGGACCATTGCAGTGGACCAGTCAGACCCAAATATTGTTGTTGTGACAGCGACAAGACAGGAGGCAGTGATAACACGCGGCAACGTCGCGTCGCGACAATTTGGCAACGTTTATTTCCGTCCCGTGGTAAAGCAGTATGCTTGGTTCCCAAGGTCTCCAGTAGATGGCGCAACGTACTAAGCGATAATACCGGTTACCAGATGTCCCATATGCTTGCTTATCTGTAGTATACTTCATCTGTGGCAGTAGTGTATTCAAAATGTTAGGTAGTGAAGTTTTACTATGGTGTTGTGTAGTGTAATTCACATTTCATTGTGGTTTTTATTTGTTTACTCTTAGATAAAACGCTTTGAATACAACGTTTCATCAGCAGAAAATGATATTGTTTAGCTGAAAAGGGGAAAAAAATAAATACATTTTTACCTTTTTACAGGTAACTTATGCTTAAATAAGAAAATTTAGTCAAATATTTTATATGTGGATTAACTTTTATAAATCCAAAATGTCATATATATTTTTGGATTCGTAAATTGAGTTTGGAGTCTTAAAACTCTTCCTAGAGTCTTATACTTTTATTATAATTATTTGTCCAATTATGTTTTTCCAAGAATGGTTTTGAAAGAATACAATATTGAAGACCATGATTGTATAATGCAACTATTTATACATTTTTCAACTTATAAGCAAAAAATTTTAAAAGTGAATTAATTAACATATCGGTTTACATTATTGATTTTGTTAACTGTTATAATCAATTAAATAAATGTTGGGGATAAATTAATCATCCCCAACATTTCTCACCGTTGTAGATGAGATTGAAATAAAACATGTCAGAGGTCAGCCAACCATGATTAAAGTCAAAGCCACCTCACACTCTACATATCAAGGAGTAAATAATTAATTTAGCTTAAACCTTGTAACCAAAAGTCTCTTAAAGAGTCTCATAATATTTTTGCATCGTGATATGATGATCAACGTTTCAATTCCTCTGAGGAACACCTCGCCTTGTCCTCGCCGGGTAAGTGAGCTGTCTCGCGAATGCTTAACCTGTTCAGCCATCCGGTCCAGCTGATGTGCAGCAGAACTATCGGTCGGTCGCTTCGGACCATTTCGGACTTCCTCTACAGCCGACAGTCGCTCGCCGCTCGCTTTCAACGCCTATCGAGCAAGTTATCAGTAGAATTGTGCCAAAAGGACATTAAAACTAGGGTAGAGTGGGTGGATGTCACCTACTTAAACGTTTATAGATCTGTAAACAATGTTACCTTACAATCTAACACAAAATGTATGTATACTTATATATTCTATCATTCCAGTTAAAATGCATTTGGTCTAAATTATGGACTACGAGAGAGGGATGGATAACAGGTGACAATAAATGCTATAGGCTTTCCCATTAAGATATTTGTTTTTTTTATTTTTGGCTAATTAAATTCCTGAGCACCCCTTTTCATTATAACTGAGAAAAAATATAGTTAAATATATCTACAAGTTATATAGCAATTAATTTAATATAAAAACGTAAAATATAAAACCCTCATATAATTTACGATTCTAAATGAAACGTAGAAACATTATATGAACAGGATGATATGCGAATGTAAACTAGAATTTATGAGCACCGCGAGATGATTATTTTATATCTTCCTTTATCAATAAAAAATTAATTCGACACACAAAGTATTTATTGATTCAGAAACATTTCCTTGTACTCTTTACAGCCTATACATTGTGATTTCAGAGACTTTTATTTGCAAATAGCTTAGGTCACTTCGTTAAACTGGTAGTCAAGTTTAGCAAAAAGTATACAAAAATAGGCACGTATTCCATTTGTTTTGAAAAAAAGTAATACAACGTATCCAAATCCTTGTATTTTTAACAACTTAAGCTTTAGAAGGTTCTGCCTGTAAGAAAATGAATGAAAATATGGCACGTAAAAACAACTACACACTAGTCATTGAGTTGTTACAAAGATTATCGTTTACCTTAATACTTAATAAACCATAGGTCCATATTTCTGGCAGGGTTTTACTACACAACACACCATAAGGATGGCAAGCAGAAGAGACAGTTTGCTTCAAAGTTTCTGCACGCTATATGGGGGAGTGGAAATGTCGAAATTATGGGAAATATTATTCCGTTATGTACTGCAACACTTTGTTCCGCCAGATAGTGTTTGCGCCGCGCCGTTCCACGAGTGTTCGGTCCATCCGCAGCCGCGTCGTACGGGACTAGACGAGCCCGCTTATAGTAAACCGCTTTCTAAATCCATTTATAATCAATTTGCGGCAATTTTGCGCGAGACTCTATCATTGTCGTAAGTATGTTGACCCGCTATGCGAGGGAACCTTACTCGCTAACTGCTAACCTTCCGGTACAGGTATTAATCTAGTTAATGATCTGCCCTGCAGAGTGCAGCGTAGTCATCTTTCATCCAAACACTCGGCAATAACTCTTCCGCGACTAACCTACTCCTAGGCAGCCCGCTAGTTTTAATTGGCCGCTCGGTCCCTCATTCACGGATATTTACAGGCTATTTCGCTCCTGTAAATAGTTATTCCTACCTAATAGAAGAAACTGTACGTGAAATTGATTTATGGGTAATTTTCTATTGCGAAAGTTATTTTAGGCCACTCGACTATGAGGTTTCAATTAAAATATTTTGTTTATAACATGTTTGGCTATATAATGAGCGCCAAAACCAAAAAATTTCAACACATTAAAAACAAAATTGAGTTTAATATTTGATAAGGGGCAATTTTTATATAGTATAATGAAGTTTTCTGCTATATGGTAATATCAACAAAATTTGTTTTCTTCGCTGACTAAACTAAATTGGAGTATCGTTCTACCTACCTACCTACCTTTAACTCTATTCTATCAAAACGAACCCAATCGAAAGATAAAGTTATGTATAACTTTATCTCCAAAAAAATAGTATATGTGAATCTCCAAAAAAATCATACCTAATAAAATTAAAAAGTAATACATCTCATAAACTATTAAGTTTTTATTTTCCAATATGTACAAAAAAGTAGTCCAGTTTAATGTCTGATAAAGAATTACTTTATACACTGGAAATACGATTCTGTAAAACTATACCTAAAAAGAAATTATTTTGATAGATATTACTTAAAAGATTCCATCAAATTACAAGGAACAACAAACACATCGCTATCACTTACTCTTGCCGCTTCAAAGGCTGTAACTCCGGGTGATGGCACTCTCGCAGTTAGTCTGTGATGGCTCTGATGGTCGCTTCTGTAAATGGGCGCCATCCAGGTGAACGACGTGTGTAGAGACATCTAATTCAATAAATGGATTGGCACAAATCATTTTCCGCCTTGGAGTTCACCGTCCGACGTTCCGCTCTATTAAAGACTGTTACACTTACTGTTATGCGATTCCACCGTTCCATCGCGCTGTTTTTATACATTTCAACTCTAGTATTTCAAAGGAAGGTTTCCATATAGCGTTCAATGACGAGATGTGTGTTATATGCTGATGTTGTCATCAGAATTGATGACAATAAATTGAATTTGTAAACAAAACTGCATCTTTTGAAAACATAAAACTCACATAACACTTTAACATATTTTTTTGTTTGACTTGCTTCTTTTACTGTCTGAGATAAACGGATGACATCGATTGAAAGGTTACCTCACATTGTGGGACGATATATCAACAATCGGTTAACGTGAAAAGTGGGAAAAAATGTCGAGGAATGGTTACCATACACTGTGGGAGGATATGTCGACTAACGGTTACCTCACAATGTGGAAGGGGTAAGCTCACAGTTTGAAAGTATTTGTCGACAAACGGTTACCTCACATTGTGGGAGGATGTGTTGACGAATGATTAGCTCACATTGTGTGAGGATATGTCGAAAACGGTTACCTCAAGTGGCGGGAGAGTTTAGCTCATAGTTTGGGAGAAAATGTCGACAAACGGTCATTTCATGTTGTCGGAGGATATGTCGACAAATGGTTACCTCACATTTTGAGAGGATATGTCGATGAACGTTCAATTCACATCGGGATATGACAAAGAACAGTTAGCTCTCATTGTGGGAGGATATGTCAACTTATCTTTAAAATCATATGTTTAATGAACAGTATTATAATAGTTATAACGTAAAAAACATACAAATGGATTACAGTGCTGCATGGATAAAATCTTGTTTAATTCAGTTTTGGAGCTTTGACAAGTTTCCGAACGTTTCGGAATCAGGTCGAAAGTAACTCAGATCACACCAAGATTGACTAAGATTAGTAACGAAAACCTGGCATAATACGTAGCCTTAACAGAGAACTCTAAAAACATTCATCATTGTGCATTCAAAAACACAATTAAAAAATATTACAAAAACCACAAGAATACTAAGAAAACAAATTCCCATTTTGCAAATTAGTGGGGCATATATCATCAAAAATCGAAATCGATACAAAATAAGCTACATCATCAATTCTGTTTCGATAAGTATAAAAAATACATCTAATTTTAACACTATTCCGTTTCTTTTTTTGAGAAAGCCGATCGTAACGCTTGCAAGGAAATAGAGTTTTAGAGCGATGTAATACTGCCAAAGTGGAGTTTAACGAGCACCAACGAGCGAGCAACGAGGAAATATAATTACCTATAGACTGTGAACAAGGGCCTTCGTATCCGGCAATCAGCGTGTAATTGAAAGGAACTCACGCAGGACGCAGGATTGGTGCGTTCTCTTGACAACATTGCCGAGAACCTTGTTATGGGCATATGCAAACATTGCACTACCATATTTCCGTCTAGTCCTATACTCTGATATGATTAATGTTATTGTGCGTGCGTGCTTGCTTGTATGTTTGCTTACTTGTTTACATAACTATCTCAAAAACGGCTTCGAGGATTTTCTCCAGATTTTGGAAATAAGTAATTTAAAAAAATGTTCTATGCAGATTACTTGGCCAAAGAAAATCTAATAACGTGATAAAGTGAATTTTAAAGTTGTAAAACTTTAACATTGGCCTTATGAGTTGCCATGATAGCAACGAATTAAATAAGGAAACTGTAAACAAATCAAGTAATCATAGCAGCTGTTTGCAAACTACAGCCATTTATAGGAAAATACAGCGTGTGGGATAAAGATTGCATAGAGGAATAAAAAGTGTACTTATACATCAAGATTTTTGAAGATTTTTATAACAATTGGATGAACTGGTAGATATATAAATAATACCGAACAAGGCTCGGTCCACCAGGTACTTTAAATAGTCCGTCGCATCTTGAGAAAAACTGCAAAGATGTTCTGCACGTTAGGATACCTTTATATTTTTAGTATGCAACTATTAGCTTTTGCATGAAACTATACTCTGAAGTTTATTGGTAACGAGGTAATATCAATTTAAATAACGTAAAGATAAAGCTAACACAATAAACCCCTTAGCCGGGATTGAATTGACGAATTGAAATCAAACATGGTAACAATCTATAAACGGAACACTAATGGTAAATTTATGAGCACCGTGAGATGAATATTTTGCGTCGCATTTTCATCAATAACAAATAAAAACCTATAGTCGACAACCAATAGTAAAAGTATTTTTTTGCTTTAGAAATATTCCCCTGTGTCTCTAAAAACTTGGTTTAACTCAATACTCAAGACTGGTTTTCATTACAAACGACTGGAATTTTCATAATAACACCAAGTTTACATGATATTATATGTGGGTAAATGTGAAATCAAGTTTTTTGGAACCAATCATAGAGGAAAAACGAGTAAAAGGAACTGAACTAAAAAGAATGACCTGCTTCTTTGCAAGCAGGTCATTTTATCGTTTTCTAGGATCACTTCAAAAAACTTTAAGTATGATAATCAAACTGATACTTATGTTTAATTTAAATTTTAACTTACAGTTTTTATTGACTTCCAAATCTATCCTAGCAATAATCATTCTGTAATAGAATATATTTTATATTACGTAGGCCTTCTGTGATTGGAAATTACTATTTTTCATTAATTGCAAGACTTTCTAATAATTTAAACCTTTTAATTACAATTTAAAAACTGATTATGTCATCTACTTTGAAATTGATTTTTAAAAAACCTAGTTAAAATGGTGAACACTTTCGTACGATTTTTGTTCTATGAAAGAGATCTGCAGGTCTTTTATAGATATTTAAAATATATAATTCGACATAAATAAACACAGAACTATAAAGAAGAGTAAGTCAGTCAAAGTTTATTTTAACAATGAATCACTGTGACGAATGGTCCGCAAAGTCTGGTCTTAGTATTCTAATTGAAGTGAAATATTCATGGAACGTTCTTTTATACAACAACTTTAAGGCCATCAGGGTGTAAAGACGCTCTAATCCGCTTGGGAGCGGCGGAATGGCGTGCACTTTTAACTAATTTAAAAGTGCTGTTTGACTTCACGGCTGCGATTTGTTTTGTTTACTCGCCTCGATTTTTCACAGTGAAACGTAAAATACTGCACCTCTAAAACTAGAACTGTCTGGAAATATTCAAATCGGTGTCATAAATCAAGTTGTTAGACATTTATACATTGCTTCCTTTCAATTTGATACCTCTGTTGAATTAATAATTTTCATTCATCTTTTAAGTTGTTACAAAACAAATTGCTTTTAGTGCATGAGCATTAGTAATTTTACAAGTAAGCTATTAGTTATGAAATTATTTATATTAGATATTATTTGTTCATTACTTTTTAAAACTTATAAAATAAATAATTTTATGTACGTTCAATACTTAAAGTTAACTCATCGTGTCAAGACTAATAAGTCATACCCAAAGCCCAACTATGGCCCAACCCAAAAACCCAATTTTTTATCTTTGTATCAAAAATTGTACAACCAATCCAAATATTCAACGCTCTAAATATATTCTTATTAATGTAATCCACAAATAAATTTGTTATTACAGTATTAGAAAATCTTTTATTTATTTAATTGTTGATACAAAATAACGAGAAAAACATCCATAGATTCAGCAGCATATATCCTAGCCACGTCCCACATAGGTTTCACAGTCACACAAGTTTATCGAGAGCCACAGGACATCGAAATCGAGGCGAGTCATAGGTATCAATTTGACTACATAACACGGAGACCTGGAAGACAAACTCCCCGGGTCTGACTGTCGCGACAGACGCGCTGCCTACCGGCGACAGGCGGCGGCAACGCGCGTGACACCGGCCAATATACACGCCTGTAACTGGACCCGATACGTGCGTGCATGCGCGGTGCGTGCTGCGCTTCTCGCCGTACGTGCGCCTTACGTGCGATGATGCATCGCGCACCGCCCCTAGCTCCTCGCAGCTGAGCGCCTTGTTGACGTGACTAATGGAAGTTGGAGTGAATTATATAACTGTCGTTGGGGACATGTAGGGTGGGGAAAATATCTGGAAACAGCTTAATATCGTTTTACAAAAGTGGCTAGAGAGTTGTTATCTTGCATATCAATGAAGATGGATAAAAATTACTTTTTCCAAATATTACATAATCTTAAATACAAGTATGTACAGATGATGAGATCATTTTAGAGGGCTAAATGATTGAATTATCGTTTTCAATTGGATTTTAGTGTGGGAAACCAAGGTTAGTGAACTACGTTCTTCAATAAAAGCCTCACTATTGGAAAAAAGTGGTAATTACAGTGTTAATGTACAACAGTTCACTTGGAGAGTTGAAACCTCGCAAATTGTTAGTGCCAGTTGATTTTTCAAGTCCAGTAGGGAACGACCCGTGGCGAGCCAGTAAATATTCTTAAAATAAAAAGATAGTGTATTTATTTTTATTGGTATTGCGGCTAGTAAAATAATTTTAAAGGACGTAAAACAGTTTTTATACATGTCTTGGCACATATCTTGTTAAAAGCGTGAGAATGAGTTTTGAGGGACAACATTAGGTAACTTTAGGTTAGATCGATACCGAGGTTCACGGTTTTACAGACATCCATCAACAAAAGAAAACCGTTTTAAAATAAGGCACTATAAACGGACTTTTTAAAAAACGCTATCAAGGAAGTCTTGTCTACAGTATTAATTAGCGTTCTCTATTTGGCGTTGATCTTCTTTACCTACCAGACACTTATTGCCTATGGAGGACTTGTAAACTAGAGATTGAGTAATTAACACAACTCTGCGGCACAAAAACCGCCTCCATATTCCACGAAGCGAGACCGCGAACAGCGAACAACTATCGAACAAGCCCGTCGGTTTCCATTTATTCCGGAATAGTCTTCACAATGCATTAAGATCGGCCGATCTGGACTTTTTAATCCAGCGCGCGACTCGCTCCGAATACCGTCCGTCCGGTAAGGAATAACAGGTTTTTCCTCTCGGTCCCCGAGTTGTGCACATTCGTCATTTCAGATCAATTAGGCATCGGTCCTTGTCGTCCGCGGAAAAAGCGTCCGCAGCGGAATACCGATGAAAGGCCGCGGATCGCTTATCTCCTCATCTACATAAAACAATCCCATTTCATTCAATAGGTGCGCCCGATCGACGGGCCCCGATACGCATTAATTGCAGTCACTGCGTCCTCAATCATTTACTAATTACAAACATTATCTGTTCGAATCGTATTTCGAATTAGGAATAACAATTTGAGCGGTGGCCTGCGCCTCATTGTGCGTCGCTGGTTATAAAGTCGAGCCCATTGTATCGCGGTAATTATCTTGGCTTGATTTGTGGCTTCCCGAGCGAAAAGCATGGTTTATTTTAAAAGTGAGTGTTTAATATTTGATATTTTTGGGCCGATATGGCGTGTGTAGTGAATTGTGTTAAATTGATGGTCAATCGATGGTCATAAGATAGAAAAGGATAAATTTGTTTTTTGATAAAATTTAGTGAGAGAAATACTTGATGTAAATGTTCAATTAAACCCCAATTTCATCTGTCATTGCTTAATCAGATATTAAGGTTACCATGCAAACTGTTATTTTTGGATTGTACGGCACCCAGGGCTTCAACATTCCTAATCACAAAACATTAAAACATACTACTGCGTTTTTTTGAAGACAGAAAATAATGGACAGCATTATTTATTATATAATTCTACCTTACGATACAATTTCTTATAAGGACAATGAGGTTTCAGCATCACAACACTAACATTACTATGTATGATGATACTGAAATATATTTCTTCCCATAAAAAATGGATCGTAAGGTAAGGTTAGATAAATAGATAATTAGCGATCCTGAGGGTACTAATGAGTAACACTGATTTTTTTGTATAAGTCTACATAAATTCGCCTATCATATTTTTCCATTATTATTTACTGCTTGAAATGGTACTTTAATTAGTCTGCCAGGGGATTAGGTAATTGTACAACCCCGATATTTAAAATTATGGTAACGTTTATAACTACTCTTCTTTAAAATTTTACATGAAAAATTAACAAGTATACATTAAATAGTTTTACCTTCACTCCAAATTCGTAAAATGTTTATTGTTATAGTTTGACTTGTTTAGTTTTTAATAGAAAAGTGTTATTCTTAAGTAATATCAATATCAAAATAAAAATAAAAAGAGACTTTCCGAAGCCATTCGCACTGGCCAAAGTAATTCATCGCGGCCTCACAATAGATTGTGAATTGAAAAATCACCACGGATAAAAAAGGCGTGAAGAAACGCGACAACAATCATAGACCGCGCGGCGGTGTGTGTGTGTGTGTGTGTGTGTGTGTGTGTGCGCGGGCGGCGGCGTTGATGTTATTATACAACATTTAAACAAACAATGGCCAACAATAGTCGGGCTCAAGTGTGAAATTAGTGGTAGCGGGATGTGGGCGAGACTTAACGCATTCTCGCTCAACAATAGCGGCCAATAGTGGCTTTATGTTTCTCTCTAGCCGAGATGCTGTGGGCTTCAGAAAACGTTGGCACTCATCTCCGTGAGGCGGATAGAGGACCCGGAGAATGCATGGTTGAATACACGGTTTCACCAAAAGGTAACCCAGCTGATTATTGAGGGCCAGTTCGGTATACATACATGCGATATAAAGTAAATGCCAGTTCGAAAAAAAATATATAAAATTACAGCACCAATTAAAAAAATGAGCAATTCACATAAAAATGTAAAACAACAAACTTGTTAGATCAACAGTGTCAGAGTGTTGAATAAGTTATATGTATTCCTAAGGCCTTATTGGTGGACCTATGAGCTCATACAACAGAAGTGGCATCTTAAAAAAAAAAAACATGCTTACATACTAGGCATAAAACGTGTTACATCTCCACAACAAACTTGGAATTTAAAAAAATAATGTGCTCTCATACATTGTATGGTTAGTAAAATAATATCAAAACAATTAAAATGTATTTCGTTTTGCTAAATATATTGGATATGACTTTGACTCAATATAACTGAAATCATAATTTATCTTACAAACTATTATAACTAGTTTACTCTGAAGAAATATTTGGATGATAATGACAACTAATATAAAATCAAGCAATGATTAAATCCAAACAAAAACAAACATAATGGGAGGTTTCGAATAATTTTCCTCACTCAGCCGTACCAGTACATGAAAGCTTTAAAAACGTATTGCCACAAATTGTCAGTAAATAGATAAACTATTGATTCGGTAACGAGCTTATTTCAACCTCAAAATAAACACAAGCCCGATCAGCTTTGAAGTCAAATTGAGTTTAATTTCTCAATCTAATCAAACAAGAAATTCCCTTAAGTCAACGACTGATTCGATCGCTCGGCTCAGCCGCTGTTCCATTACCATATAATTCAGATAAGTAAAGAGGCTCTTCGACACTCGGGATGAGAACCGAAATAGAACGGAAGTTGATCTTGGCAGCGACGCTAATGAGACGAAACATTCTCTTTGAATCTTCTGGCGGTCGCTTTTAATCGTGTACCGATTTTAATCGGCGTAATCGATTATTAGTTTTGAGTCGAGGTTGATGAGATTTCCTTACTGCGCCGTTTTATTATCTCATTTATATCTCGAGGACATTTGCCCCCGCTTGGAAATCGTTTGAAAGTTGTATAACCTGTTTGGATGAAATGGAATGTTTACTTAATGAAAAAGATAAATGCGGGTAAATGGCATGGATGGACAGTTAAAAGTTTGATTGAATAATTGTATTAGAGAAATGCTGTATCAGGGGGATTGGAAATTATATATTCGGGGTGCGATTTATTAAACCGTAGTATTTAAACATGAACTATCTATAATTGATTTTTATCATCAATAAAGATACAATATTTTAAAAATATTTGGATCATTTCGAGGATAATCAACAGAAGTCAAGGATTATAATGACATAGGTATCAAAGCAAAACAATTGTACGGAAAATAGTTAATTGGTTGTAATTATTGAGAATAACATTACTTGAACGCAGTTGTCAAGAAAATAGAATTGGTACAATGATTGTGTGGTGAATGTGGGGATTATCGTGTATAACTCATAAACAACGTTATTGTAACGATGAAGTGTCAGGTGGACCTTCATATTCCGCAACAAATTAAATGTTAGAAAGTTCATTTATGCAACTAACCACCATTCTGTTATAAACATGACATTTAAATAAGTGCCATACGTTGATTATTGTAAATTTTAAAATGACTCCTCGACTCTCTGACAGTGAGTGACAACTTAAATCAATGTGAAACACTTATGTCAGTGCGGATACTAAAGCTGGGCACGCCTAGAGCACGTCATAATCTAAAATATCAATCATAAAATGGTATCTAAATACATCCATGAAATGAATTTTACTGATGGCTAATCTGCACTTGCCTAACGTCTGAGAGGAACCGTCGAGGCAGTCGGAGTGTCGGAGTGCGGCTGTAGCCTCCGAACTGTACCGCCCGCACACCCCACCGTGATAACGTTTTTAAGATAATAAGTAGCTTATTTATTGCGCCAAACATAATTCATTTGTCGAGAGGGGAAAGAACGCCCACAACCTATAAATTTATAATTATAAATCTCGTCGGATTTCACACAAATGTCGGGAGATAGCATCCCGCACGTTGTTCCAGCCTAAACAATTACTGCGGCGCGGCGGCGGCGGCGGCGGCGGCCGGGATTTGTGGCGATTGCTTATGTACCGAGGCGGCAACGCTTTTCTAATTTCTGCCTCGGTTACTTATGAGTGACGGGCGGCAGTGTTAACAAGAAAATAATCTTTATGTTTGCTTACATGATTGGTTTCGTCGTCTCTGACGCGCGGCGCGGGCAGTTACACTCCGGACCGAGATAGGACTGAATTATCTACGCACTGGGGAGGTTTAGTGCCTGGGAAGGTTCTATGCAGATTATAGATGGTCACCCCGACAAGTGCTGAATATCTTGTTTGAACGGTAAAGTATAGTTGACCCGTGCCGGCCCCGGCACTGTAATGCGAGGTTGGAGACAGGATCTTGTTTATTCTCTGGTTGTATTTGTAGTTTATGCGAAAGTTGTATTCCACCCATCGCGATGCTTTGGCTTTAAAACGATTAAGAGCAGCTATTAGTTTTTTTCTTGCTGGATTACTTATAAAGTACTGTGCTGAAATTCCTGCTACCGCGGATATAGGTTGTTTATAAAGCAGCTTGGGATATTATAATCATAATAATTTTAAATGTCGTCTAAAATTATTGCTTGTCACTTGCGAAACTATAACATCACGACTTGGTGAATTAAGAGAAATGTTCATATACTGGAATATAATCTAAACTAGTTATAAAGATAAAAATATATAACAATCCATCCCATAACACAATATACGGGTACTCTTTAACTTTCGTGAATCAAATACTTGCTATATTAGACGACTTCACTTTAAACAATAACTTTAGCTGATCATGTGTTTATCATAATAAGTTCGAAAATAAATCCGTCCTCCTTACTCACCTTGAAATCATCTTTCACCATTTTCAATCAAAGCCGCTCCTCTTTCTGCCCACAATAGCGTAAAGAATGACGAAACACAAATACAGACTCCCAACAGCAAAAATCTATAACCTCGCTCACTCCCAGAAAAAAACGTGAGATGTATTAAACATGAATTGTTTGCGGGTTTATGATTGGATTGTATAAAAATGAGGCCGGCGTGTATGACAATGAGATTCCTCGGTGTTCGGGTTTTTGCCTGCTACAAGAACAGTGCTGGCATGACCGATCGGCAGTAATTGAAGTCTGGGCTCACCGGACATGAGCATGGGATGTTCACAGACACCTTGAAGGAAGTAACAGAAGATACTAGGGAAATAGAACAATAAGTTACAATTACTACATTTCAGCCATATACAAAGTTGCTCTTTTAAGTACTTCGAAAAGTTGATATTTAATTTATATTCCTTGTGCTAGATTTCAAGGATGATCTAAATTCTTGATAAGAGACGCTAGTATATGAAAAAGTAAAAATATCTTCGTTTCCAGAGATCAAAATTTTTGTTTATAAAACGTTGAAAAATAAAGTTGTCAACTTTCGTTCTATGAGGGCTTAATGCGTTGAAATAAACAAAAAACTGGTGATGTCGGGCTTCCCTTGAAGTGTCCAAAAATCTGCCAGCATCCAAATGTCTGTGTCGCCCTAGAAAAGAACAAAGCGAATTTCACGTTAAAATCCTTGTCCTAGCAGGTAATTTTATTTTTAAAGTATAGCTTGTCGCATTACAATTTTGGACTTGTCAGACTCGAAACTATATATAATTTTCAATTGAGGATGGTATTTTTTTAGAAAAAATCACTTATGAGAAACGTTTTAAAGCAAAGAATGAAGAAATTAGATCCCAGACTTAATAATTCACTTATTACAGTTTAAAATTAAAACCTTATATTTATTTGAAATTTTTTTAATATGAATAAATTATTTTGAAGGTTGCATTACAGTAGGGCACTTTCTTATCCGACATTCACCTTGACCTTGATTTTTTGCCATTTGTTTTTCAGTCCAGCTCATTGAACTCCGCAGTAGGTATTGCCTTCCCTCATTAGTGCCGTCCCAAGTCACACCTCATTCAGGTTCCCACACCGCCCCGAGTGTTGCGATATTGTTTGTTATTGCAGCCCCACTCTCACTGCCATTTCCCAACAACTTATTCTCGATACGGATCTGGGGAAAGGATGATACAGACGGAGACGGGCTACGGAAGGAGCGGCAAGGTCAAGTGACACATGGGAACCGGTGACGGGTATTCCAGATGGTGGCGAACAACAATATTTTCAGGTTTATTGCTAGTGTTGGTCAATGTTAACAGTGTATCCGTGAAAACTCATTAGAGGCAGTTACAACCGAATTACACAGCTTTCTGTTGTCAACTAGCTACACAACATAAATCGAAAAAGAAGAAACTGCAACAAGACTATTACGTGTCTTTCGATTACGTTGAACCACAAAGGTGATGAGTAGAGCTACATTCTTATTTATTTATTTATTTATTTATTTATTAACTCAAAAGTGCAATTACAATAAGCCTCACTAAGCCTCACTAAGCCTAGCTTAACAGCGAGGTCTTAAATTCTACCACATTGTTAAATACAAGGAAAACAATTTAAATCCTTGATTTGGTTATAAGGTTTTCAACATGTAGATAGATAAAATTAATTTTTTATTAATTTTTTTGCTCAGTTAATTACATTTAAACAGAGTGCTAGATTTTTCCTAATCCGATCATCCAGGATCCAGTCTTATTTCCCCTAAATGATGGAGTGTTTATCAAGATATCGATTGACGATAATATTACTCTACTACTTTATTGTCAGGTTAGAAGAAGAAACTCTCTGCATTGAGAGAATGTAGTGAATATCTTTTTGCCCACAACAATACCAGGTGACCCAGAACATCCTCCAAAAATGACATCCACCGTTGCAATTCATCATAACTGTGTCACAAGCCTCATGCCGGGTCGATCTGATACCGAGGAACAAAGGGTAACGAACACCGAGCGGGCGCGTGGGACGACAATGTCGCAAGTAGAGTGACGCGGGGCGCCTCTTTGTCCACAGAGAAAGCTCGGCGGCTTCTGCTTGATTCATGGGACTTTCATCAGATGCAGAGGACCGTTCGTCATCTATCCGCGATCCGACAGTTTCCGTGAATGTCTGCGACGGCGCGGCGTGATAGACCGCGGCCGCAGGAGACGCTGGCGCTGGTTACCCTCGTGACCCACAGTGGGACAAATGCACCTTCTTGTTTAGTCATGGATAAAGCAGATGCGAACCCGAGCTCGGATAGGGGTGCCGCTTTGTCTTGAGCGTTGTTTACTCGCTGAGTTTTAACGTTTAGAATTGCTGATGGGGAGAGATCCAGTATCGTGGTTCTACTCGCTCCTGCTGAAAGAATGTGTTAAATGTAAGTCCGTGATTTTTGTTCTCGTTACAAGATTGCTTTGTTGATTTATGAATTATAATAATTTTAACGGTTAAAGTTTAAATCACAGATATGAAACGGTTAATAAAGTCACTGAAATTAAATTTTTGTTTAAAATAGGTCGTCAGATTTTCAAAGATAGAAGGAAAAATAATATTTGATCTTCTAACTTACATATTAATTAAGCAAACGTTTCATGACGTCAATTATAAGCGAAATAAGTTATAGCAATTTAAAAGTCAAAATTAAATTCATGGAATGTCAACAACATCCCACCCCTCCTTTCGTAATCAAGAACACTACCCCTCCCTATACCTCCCACAACATTTAACATTAATTAATTGTTGATTTTATGGTTGGGAAATCATTAATTTGGCCGAAGTAGTCACAAAAGAGCCTTTTTAATACGTTCGTACAAATATTAATTACATAAATAAAATTTGTAATTTTCTGCAACTAACATATTTCGCAAACGGTGTTCACAAGTATTTACTTTTCACCATAAACCTTTCCCCCATTCCAACCGAACAATCGTGTGAACATTCCAGTGTCACAATCGGGTGTTACAATTGCATAACCTCATTGTTCCTTTTTACAAAGAAGGGAAGGAGTTATAATCGACACATTCTGTGTCAATAATTTAGCGCTAGGTGTTGCAAGAGTGGCGCAACTGCTTCCGCTATAGACAATGCCGGGAACCAATGGAGCAGGGTAAGTATCGGGGACAATAATGTACTTATATAGCCTGGCGCAACCCATGAGAAGAGGCGCCCGACCGTGGCGCGGCGGCGTTGCCGACCGTGGTTTATAGACCTGTATCATATTAATTCCCGACAATCTCTGCTTTATAGAAGTATTACCAACGGGTATTAGTATATTTAGAGTATCATGGTACCATAGGGCTTTTTATAATTTTTCCCTCCTACTAAAAAAATAAAATAAATAATAAGGAGCACATATATTATGTGTACATTATTACATGTTCCATGGATTACTTACCATCACTATTACATTTTAGTATCTTTAAATTTAACGATGCGGTCTTCTAAATCGTTTTAAATTGGTCTTCTAAATTTAACATATTAATTAAACGTTACATGATATCAATAATAAGCGAAATAAGTTACACCAATTTAAAAGTCAAAAAATTAAACTCTCGTAATGTCAACAACATTCCACCCTTCCTTTTGTAATCAAGGAGGGGTCAGTTTGAGGACATTCACAGAAAAGTGACTGTTCACCTACTTTGACTGTTCTTAGTCAAAGTATATTTTTTAAGTTGTTTTGCTTTGTAAATGGAACGAATTTTAAGTGAACATCTACATGAAAACGAAACTTTCCCTAAAACGTCAATACAGCTGTAGAAAAAGCTAATTAGTAACGATGAAATTCGTTTACAAGTCTGGGATTTAAACTCACAACCGAGAAAGTGCCATAGCTTCGCAGGACCACCAACCTATTAAAATCGTAATGACTGATACATGTTAAAATAATTATTACAGGGGCTATGCACTTTAACGATTTACGACAATGTCGCAAGCAGAGGAAAATATATTGTTGTTAACTCATTTAGCAATAAAATTAATTAATCGGAGAAAATAGGAAAAGTCGAAAAGTACTTTGCATCAACGTTCTTTTAGAAAAGAGAAAAAAATATAATACAATTTAAATATAAATAAAAATAGGTTTTATAAAAGAATTCCCTTTTCACTTTTAAGGCTAAAAAGGTAACATTATTATATATCTTTACCTAACTAAAACCCCCTCGATTTGAACACCTCAATCTTCTATCTCCCACATCAGCGTCA
Source organism: Flexamia atlantica (assembly GCA_035578135.1). Classification (NCBI taxonomy): domain Eukaryota; kingdom Metazoa; phylum Arthropoda; class Insecta; order Hemiptera; family Cicadellidae; genus Flexamia; species Flexamia atlantica. The sequence continues at coordinate 4,306,169 of JAQJVK010000011.1, read as the reverse complement.
CCTGCATACCCAGAAGCTGCTCTGTACCGTCGCCACCCAGGAGCGCAAGGCCCAGAGGTCACACGCACGCGCGATGGCAATTTATATGCGAGCCGTGAGTTTGTTTGACCGTGACGTCACAACAGTAGCCCGGCGCGACGACCAGGTGTGGCTGTGTCACCAGCGACCACCGGGCTCCGGGCTCTGCCCCCCTGGCCCCTGACACAGCCAGGTGCAGGCCAGGGTGCGGGGGTAACGGATTTGTGGGTGGTACACGGCGCAAGTGCTACTGTGCATGCGATGTTGTGGTTTAATATTTGGCCGTTTTTAATGGTTATTAGATTTGCCTGGCTTCACGCCATAAAATAAAATAAAAAATTTGAACACTTTAGGGCTTTTATATATTTGTTCTCCTCTGCTGTAAAAATTAAATAATGATAAGGGATGACGAACCAAGCCCTTATAAGCGAAATAAGTTATACAAAATTAAAAGTCAAAATTAAATCCATATGTTTCGTAGTCAGCCTTAAACAACACTGCGATAGAAGTATTAAAGTATTATAATTGACAACTAACAAATTACAAAACGGAGATTGGACATGAAACTAAAGTTCTTGTTGAAATAAAAGATTTACTAGGTCATTTTTATTTTTTCACATCAAGCTAGAGTTTTGATACCATGATACAGAAAACCGTTATACAAACCATGATACAAACTATGATACAAATTCTTACCGTTAGAAAAAATCTTCTCACTAAAATGAAATTGTTAAAAATTATTTTAAATTCAAAATAAATTTACTTCCACTGGATTGTTTCTTTTTTATTTTACAAAAAGTCTAGATAAACTAAATACTTTAGTTTTTCTGTGCAGTATGTATGTTTTACCATACCATAATGTCTTTCTTTGAAAATGGTTGAAAATTTGTACCCAGAAGAAAACAGGCTATGAACCCCCCAGCACGATCTTTAACACTTTTTTAGGCAAATCTAATCAGGAGGCACGGATTCAGATTCGTAGAAGACACAATGGAGTAAATGTATTGTTTCAATATAATCGATTAAATGTACTGTACGTATCGTTGAAAGTTGAAAGCATTTGCGAGAACGACTTGGAGAAAAATCTTGAGAATTGTTGAAAACAATACAAATATATTATTAAAGCAGATCAAACTGGTACCTACGGTGGCGCCAGCCCAAACTTTCTGATTTTGTCAACTCATTGTAAAACTAGCAATTCACAAAGGATTCAGCCAATTGACAATCGAATCCACTCATTGGAGTTTCGCACGCGCTCATCAAACCAATCAAGAGATGCAGTGCGCACGGCCATTACGGAAATGAAAGGTCTAAACAAGCCCGGACGCGGCCGTGTAATCATCGTGGTATACGACTCGCCAGATTAGCCTCAGTCGGTTATGCAAGCCCTGCTGAACAATGCTTCGATTTACGGTGTTTATCACGTTAGTTAAATCCATTAGTTAGGTCCGAGAGCACGATGACCATAACTGTCCGAGCCGACGGACGCGGCTCGCGGCTCGCGGCTCGTGCTCGAGATAATCTTTCCAATAATTACAGTCCGAATCGACAGACCTCACCACCGCAATGGCATCTTCTGAATTTGTGATTGAGGTTAGAGGTGGCTGTAAAATTTTATTGAGGTAATTGATAATTAATCGCGTGAGATTCGGAGGGTTTGTTTGCGTGGGGGAGTGTTGAGATCGAGGATGAGAGTTAATGGTGGGTTGGATGTAATTTTGATTTGTTTAAATTATAAGCTTGGGAGTGACAACTTCTAATACGCTTGAAGTTTAAGTTTTTTTCTTCAAACTTAAATAGGTAGTACATACATTAAATTAATGCTGTACAGTATTTAAATAAAATGCTAGGTTATCAAATGATAAAGTATTTTTCCACCTCAACACGACGAAATCACCTGTTTTACGTATTTCATTTGGATGCCGAATCAGCTCTTTTCTGTCATAGAGCCAAAAAGTTGCGGCCCCAGGGTCGAAAGTAAGCTGATCGTTCATTTGCGTTAAACATTATATACCGGATCCAACGACAGCAAATGGCAAACATATGATTTTCACTGATTTTGTTTTGCATAGCAACCATGAAAAAGAAGTATCACCGCTCGTCATCTAAAAGTTTCAACCTCATTTTCGGCCCCTGGTGCGAATACTTTACTTTAAAAGAATACATATAACTTATAAAAATTCATAAAAATTCTAAACACAAGCTTTCTACGCAGACTTTTGCAATTTAAATGTTGACCTGATTTAGTTATGTTAACATTCACTATAAACTAAAACAACCAAATATGTATAATCAGCAGTATCCGGTAACTAGTCGTTACTTGTTCTCCGCCAACTACACACGGACCTACATCAACAATAGAGCCCGGTGACCAGTCGCTAGTTGTACTCCGCCAACCACACACAGATGGACAGTAGGGTCCAGTGACCAGTCGCTAGGTGTACTCCGCCAAATACATACGGACCGACAGTAGTCCCCATGGACCAGTCGCTAGTTGATCTCTGCCAACTACACACAGACGGACAGTAGGGTCAAATGACCAGTCGCTACATGTGCTCCGCCAACTACACACGGATCTACATCAACAATAGCGCCCGGTGACCAGTCGCTAGTTGTACTCCGCCAAATACATACGGACCGACAGTAGTCCCCATGGACTAGTCGCTAGTTGATCTCTGCCAACTACACACAGACGGACAGTAGGGTCCAATGACCAGTCGCTACATGTGCTCCGCCAACTACACACGGACCGACAGTTAGTAGTACCCGAAGACCAGTCGCTAGATGTGCTCCACCAACTACACATGGACCGACAGTAGAGCCCGGAGACCAGTCGTTAGATGCTCCGGCAACTACACACGTACCGACAGTAGTGCCCGGAGACCAGTCGCTAGTTGATCTCCGCCAACCACACAGGGACCGACAGTAGTACCCGGAGACCAGTCGTTAGTTGATCTCCGGCAACTACACACGGACCGACAGTAGTGCCCGAAGACCAGTCGCTAGTTGATCGCCAACCACACACGGACCGACAGTGGTGCCCGGAGACCAGTCGTTAGTTGATCTCCGGCAACTACACACGGACCGACAATATTGCTCGGGGACCAGTCGCTATTTGATCTCCGCCAACCACACACGGACCGACAGTAGTGCCCGGAGACCAGTCGCTATTTGATCTCCGCCAACCACACACGGACCGACAGTAGTGCCCGGAGACCAGTCGCTAGTTGATCTCCACAAACCACACACGGACCGACAATATTGTCGGGGTCCAGTCGCTATTTGATCTCCGCCAACCACACACGGACCGACAGTAGTGCCCGGAGACCAGTCGCTATTTGATCTCCGCTAACCACACACGGACCGACAGTAGTGCCCGGAGACTAGTCGCTAGTTGATCTCAACCAACCACACACGGACCGACAATATTGCTCGGAGACCAGTTATTAGTCACTCCGCCAACTACACATGGACCGACAGTAGTGTCCGGTGACCAGTCGCACCGGGTCACGACCCCGGCCTACGCCGCGCTGTATTTCACACTCGTAATTTCTCGAACTAATCGCAAATATGTGATTGGTTAACAATAACTTATTACGTTATTACGTGCCTAAGGAGGGTCCCATTCGTCGAGCCGCTTGCCTGCTCTCGCCACGGCCCGCCCCTGCCAGGCCGAATTTAAATGTCATAAATCGAGACGGCTCCCATAGACGGAGATTTACTGAATGTTTGCCCGTGAATTCCGCGCACCTCGTCCGCATCTTATTTGAGTTTGCGGTTCCCTCGAATTTCATGGTGGGTGCCCACGGCTCGTTACGGACGTGTTTGCAATTTCAATGCGTCAAATGTAGGTTTTACCGTTGGTTTGCCCACTTTTGGTGGGTGATGGATAACCTGTTTTGATAAGAGATGGAATGTTTTTCTTAATTTGGGAGATTTATTTTTCATTCCAGGTTCCTTGTTATGATTTAGTCTATGATCTCTCATGTTCTTTCAAACAATTATGAAAGATCGAGATTGTTTAGTTATTGCTTAGTATATTAAATTTTATTGTCAAGGATGATAGATTTCCATGAATCAAGAGTTTTCATTTCATCAAGAGTTAAAAGTAGGACATGCACTGATGATTATTTTTATCCTGAATATTGATGTGTCAAAACGTTGGTAAACCAAAGCAGGACCATTATTTTAAGCTTTTCAGAGAATTCACATTCTTTTCCCCAGGCAATGTTATCGCTCTTTTGGCTCCCAAACAAGTTATCTAATCGTAAGTTGAATAGTTCAATGACTACCGATCGTAAGCTTTCCTCGTTGTCCTAATACCGATGTTATGACCGCAGACAACTAACCCTAGCCATCTCTCCCAACCCCCGTGACTCAAGTAAACACGCTCTCCAAAAAGCAATCCAGTTCGGAAACGTGGCAGAGGCGGACGCGGTCTTGGCTCTCCTAATCCTAATGGCTCCTGACTGTACAGTTAGATATCTGGGAGCAGCAGTTCCCGGCAGACAGACCAGGTGCGGCAGTAACCCACAGATACGATCGCGGCCGATCCATTCCTTACACCCTTCGCTGCCGATTCCGTTTCCACTCCTTTACAAAGGCGCCAGACGAGACGTCATTAAACCGAATCGATAGTTTTATTAATCTTCACGAGAGAGCGCGCCGGTCGACCGGTCGGGCGAGATTTGGGGAGATTCGGTTATGAGAGCGGTCTGGAGTATTAAATTTGAGAGAAAAATCCGTGTGATTTGAATCAGTTGATAATGGATTCGATTGGAGGTTTTTGTTGTTGGAGGTTAAGCCAAAGTTGCTTTAGGGCTCAAGTTGTAGTCAGTTTTGAATTTAGAGCTAAAATAAACGCCCTGGATGAATACATTTTCCCAGCACTAATTGCTTTCAGATTAGTTTCTTAGTTGAGGACGAGCAGCGTAACAATTTACGTCGAAGTTATCACTATAGAGATCTACGCTGTGGTCCTATCGTGGCTGATGACAACGATAATGTCTTAAGTTTGATTTGATTTGTTATTAAATAATAGCATAAGTTTAAGTAACCTCAACATGCGTTTTAGTAAATCTTACAATATTTCAACAACTAGCAGTCGTTTTACCCGTTTAACATATTAACCAAATAAGGTTAACTTCCAGCGTGCTAAACACACTACAAAACCTATCATACCCTTGTCATTACTGTATTAAACCCTTAAATCCCAAAGGCGTACGTGTACGTTACACGAGCTTCGTTCGCCCAGCCGAGCTCCGCTGAAGTCTCCCACGGATTACTTAAGCAAAGCCGCCATCGCGTCTCGGACCTGTGAAACATGACGCGATCAGCTTTGCTTATCTGATCCCGCCCGGCGAACAGCTCCAATTATAACATTTGAGCAAAACCGCGCAATAGGAATCCCACCTTATATAGTCCTGCGATCGACTATAGCCGTAACCACGGTTATTACTCATTGGAGACTTGTCGTTGTGCGAATCTCCTCTAGTATTAGCATAGTCGGGTAATTATCGCGAGAGCGGCGCTAGGCAAATAACTGATTTTAGCGGACATTCGCTCGCGGGGACGGTCGGTGTACAGCGCACTATTGTCCGCTGCGGGCGGTGTAACAAAAGCCGATTTTAATTGGATTCTCATTATCAAAGGAAGAAACGGGGACGTAATTGCGCCCAAACAGAGACTCATTTATTAATGACTATTTGTTTGAGATAATGAGATGCAAGGCCGTGGTTCCCAGGAGCGCGGTGGCTGCGGGTAGCGACCGCCACTGGCGACTGGGACTGATTGGCGTGAAGTGACCGGGGACGGCGGCGAAGACGGACTGCGGTGAGGTTTTGGGAAATCCTGAGTGATATGGTCCTTTTCCTCTGCTTGTACGACCTAACATCATGATGTAAGAATCAATTAAAAGAGGGGATTCTTAAAGTTTTTGACAACATTTGGAGAGAGGCGGTTGCACAACTAGCCTCTACAGATAGGCCTATTGTTTAATTTGATTTACAATTATAATAAATGGAACACTTTTGTAACCGAATAAATCGAAGACTGTACGACCTAATGAAGTAATTATTAGTTTAAAGAGGAGATACTTAAGTTTTATTTGGAACCATCAGGAATAAATAAAAGTCTACTCGATGAAAAGTACGCTGTGCTGATGTCGTCGACTGGGTTTTCCTAAATTTGAGAATACAAAAAAATTGCATATTCTATTGCAGCTTATTAACCTGAAGTGACCAGCAATAATGTCTGTGGCGGGTGGTGTTAAAAGAAAAGAATCTCCCGCCTCAGTTGATCCTTACATCATAATGATTAATGTTTTTTTAAGAGTTACAAAACTGTATCATTAATTTAGAATCACCCTGTGTAATAGTACAAGCACTTTTGTTCAAAGCGAAAACCGCCGAACACCTGTGTTTAAATTTTCAGTTTTATGGTTGGCATTGAAAAGATGCAATGGACAAATTCTATTAATATGAGGACAAGGTAACTCATTGTAAGCAACATGCTTATGTTGTTGTTACTTCATAGTGTTTTACTGTAAGATGTATTAATTAGATCAGATTAGATCAGATCAGATTATATGTATTAATGTAACCTATTAATCAGAATTCAATCTAAAACTGCCAACATTCTATATTTTCGAACTCTTCTTCAGCACCTCTGCACCAGTCACACTTCGTTATCCTCTTCCCCGTCCCATATCTACTACATCACTTCCAGAAAACCCTCCCAGGACCACATACACAACCAATATTTCTCGCCACCTTTCAAATAAATTTCAATCATTTTTGGGAAACATCCCCTTTAAAAAGCTTGACGCACGACACAGCCACACGAAATATCTCCAGAAGCTGGCCGAGAAAATTGAGAAATTCCCGGGCCGAGATTGGTCAATAAACTCGTCAAATGGCCGAAATGCGGTAGCTTTTGGTGACACACGTCACCGCGAGGGCAGCAACTCAGGCGGTTTATTCGGGCTTGATAAACGCCCGGTCCTCAGTCAGGCGCGCCGAGAGTCAGACACAGACGCTGGCGCGGGCGGCGCGACGGCGCGGCGGGGGCCGTGGCTCGTTAAGCGCGGGGAAATGGAACTCAAAAATGTTTGGTGGTTGATTTGATGTGACACGCAGTGACTGAGGGCATTTTTGTGGGATAATTACGGTCAAGGAAACTCGAGTCGAGATTTTGGAAGGGTATGCACCGATGTGTTCTTCATATCTCGTTCTGGGTGAATCCTGGAGTCAGACAGTTTTAAATAGGCGGCATTTATTTTAGAATCCTGTAACTGGTGTTAGTAGAAGCTCTAAGTTTGAAAACTTAAAGGCGTAAATATATAATTTAATACGGTTTTCTTAAAATGGAAGGATAAGCAGACACCCTATCATGCTTTTTACAATGACGAAAGAACAGGTGGAAATGATCACATTTATTGAGAAATGGGATTAGTAGTCCAATGAAAATAAACCTAAAATTCGACTTTGGCTACTGTAAGTCTTTTGTTTGAACTAGTACCGAATATAATCTCAAATATCCTATACAGTTTGGTTTAAATTGTTTCCTCATCACAGAATTTAACCTTCAGAAAGTAATGTAGGGTCAAATAAGAGTTTCTATTAAAAATAGAGTTTCACTAAACTTGAAAACAAGTACAAGTAAACAATCTGTGTAGAACCACAGAACTCTATTTTTCTCTTTATTTTTTGCTCTACTACTGATTGATGTAATTGATATTAATGAAATTATTGGCCAGGAGAAGTTCCCTGTGCTATAACCGCACATGTAAAAATGATTATGTTGATTATATTATAAATGTTATTAATCATGTTAAAATTATAATAATGAAAAAATATATAATCTATTTAATATGGTATTACAGTTATCACCTTGAAATGATGGATAAACTTTTGAAAAATGAAACTTACAGCTTACGTTAAAGAACTGATCGAGTAAGATTACATTTTAATAATTTAATAATCTTAATTTTAATAATCATTGTACAGAGAGACAAATAATACAATGTCAGTTTACTTTTCAACCTATACAACAAAATAATTTATGGACAAATTATTCTTCTTTAATTTTTTTCTCTTATGAGAGCCTTTAAGAGGAGCCGTCACCATAAAGGCTCATGAATAAAAAGACTAAACCCGCCAATCTCTTGATGTATACAAGATTTACAAACAAGTAGGGAGAATTTACGCAGCTGCGGAGCTCGCATAAATATTTAGAATGCGATTCTGGGGGCGGAGACGTCGGATTTATTTGCCTGAGGGAATAAAAACACAAGAGATCAATAGCAACACAAGCGACAAACATCATGAATGAGATGCGGACTCGGCAATAAACACAGTTAATAAAAACACACGCCAATAAACACACAGCTGGTTAGCAAACAACCCGCCAATAAACAACATAAACAAACTGTGTGACTTGTAATGTAGCGCATGTTGGTTCTGGCGGATTTATGCTTACTGAGTTCATTCAAATTGGAATACAGAGAGTTTATTAACAGCTACTGCTTGAATACGGAAATGATGTCCTAATCGGTTATTAAAAAGGTGCCCCAAATAACTTTTTCAAATTACTTTTTACATTCTCTAAGTGATCAAACCAATGAACATGGAAAAGGGGATTTACAAATAAATTTATTTAAGTTTTAGAGCATTTAAGAATTGCATGGTTAAAAAACACAAATGATTCCTTCAGAAACCTTATGAATTCCAAAGGTGTAGGGACAACATCAGTAGCCAGGAACGGAATAGCAATTTTGTGTGTGAATAGGGCGAAAGGAGCAAATATTGACGAAACACTCTAGAGAAACATGCGCGGGATAGGCGGGGGCGCAGCAAACACAGGACCGGGCGTGTTGATCGTGTGGTGTGTAGCAGTAGCCGAGGCCGCGGGGTAGGACCAGCGTCACATGGGAGCGAGGACGGGGATCGTGGAATCAAGAAAATTAAATAGACAAACAAATATATTATTAAAATTAAATAATTTACGAATTTTTTATTCATTAACAACGGGCAAAGTCAAGAGCAGAGAAAGACATAAAAAATATTATATTTCTTTAAAAAAAACGTCATTACAAAATGTGTATGTTCAAAATAATGAAAGATTTCCTAAATATGGTAAATAAATACTGTCTGTTTTTATTTAAATACGTTCTTAGAGACAAGACTAAATGTATTTTAATTTTTGATTTGATATAAGTGGTTTAAGACATCCGCAAGGAATAGAACTCTATTCTTCATAGTAGTTAATAAGTTTTTTTATTGATAGATATAGAATAGTAACAATCAGGGCTAGTAGAATAATAGCCCTATCAATTTATCTAAATAATTACTGTACCATCAATTATGGTCCATTCACTGAAATAAGTTTAATGAGTAATTTACGTATATAATATAATATAATATGATAGGCGGAAATAGAAATAGAATTTTCTTTTATTTATTTGTTGACAACACATTAAAATTTATTTAGGTGAGTAAAATATAAGTATTAAGAATGATAAGTATGCATTTCAATAAGTACTTTTTTTTAGATAAAATATAACTACTCGCATTAAAACAGGACTTATACAATTATTAATTTATAGTAACTGTTGTTATTATGGTAACTGTTGTTCATGGTAACTGTTGTTATCCCATCCAATATTATGATGACAACTAGTTTTTACTTTTATGGATTTATCAGTTTTATCTAATAAATTTTGAATCCACATACTAATATCTAAACGCCGTATGTAAAGTATTGGAATACCGATATCTTGAAATAGAGGCAATTTCGATCTTGCAGCGTTATCGAATTTATGCCGAAGAAATAATTATCGTACTTTAAAACTCTCGTGCTACAAGGGAAGTAGTTATAAACTTCAACTTCGATCGGAAGTAATAAAACTTTTGTCGTTTAAGAGTCTAATCCTGCTTTGGGATATTTCCCCCGAGTTCAAAAACTCGAGCCTGCCTCGATTTTTAATTGCTGTAGCGTAATCTTATTATGTAAAATTCATGAGATGGAAAAACTGTTACGTGTTTGAGTTTCGTTACGGACTTCTACGCATTATAGATATGCTTGAAGAAAGTTTCAATAGCCTTTGTAATCACTCAAACTTTGAAGGTATAAACGAGTTGAAGCCACGTTAACCCCTAGTTACTTCAGGACTAGCTTTAGCTCGTTTGGACGAAAAGGTTCGGTTAGTGGATTATTCGTTTAGGACGAACACTATGATCCAAAGAAATTTAAGATAAAATCATATTGAGAACATTATATGTAGAACATTTGATTTATTTTGTTGTTTTACCGTTGTAGATTAAGAATTTAATGGGCCCATAACCAAAGAGGCTAACGTTATTGGTCAAAATGCAATGTTTTATTGTAATTTTCTGAAATTAATTATCTGTATTATCCGTATTATTTATCTGAAATTAATTTATCTGTGTTTTTTACTACGTATCTGTAGTATGTACCTTAGTGGTGAGTCCCAAACAACTTTTACAAAATTGTTTTTTTGGACAAAGAAAACAGGTATTATGCAAATTTCCGATCATTATTTTGTGAAATAAATTTTAAATTAACATTTGCAGCCAAGACAATTGTGGATAAATAATTATTTTCAAAAATTGTTTGATAAATAAAACAATGTGACCGGAAGGTGATTTTAATGATTAAAATCATAAAATAATGATTTTAATATTAATTTGACGAAAAACTTTTTTTATTACCGTCAATTTGATGTGTCACATAAGAGACTTAAACATTTCAATTATCCAGTTCAGGAGAATATTGAAAGTGGTATAGAATTTTATTGTCAGAAATTTTTTTGCGATATATATTTTCCCATATCAACATGTCGGTAGATTTTTTTAAATAGATAAAGGTAGACTCTAACAATAGTTATTATGAATATAAAAATGGCAGAAAATGACCTTTTTTAACAACGAACAAAAATGTGTGGTACAAGTTTAATTTTTCATTCTTCGAATTATTTCTTTCTTGATACTCTTTAATTTTATATGGCATAAAGGTTTCATTTACATTAATAAGAAAACTGTAGAAAAATATTTCTATTTTTTAAAATTTTTAACAATGAACGAGAACGCTTGATGTAGGTTTCATTTTTCTTTCATCAAGATATTTTTCTGATGCATTTGAAAAATGTTCATTTAATATTAATAAGGTACAGGGTGAGATGAATAATGGTGTTGATGGCGGTATGACAGTTTTACTAAAATAAACTTTTTCCAGCCGAAGATATCTATTGCATTGTTAGCGTTATTCTGTTTTAAAAGGACCAAATATAACAACCAGGTGAAATTAAACGTCTTCAATATTCACGTCAAGAACATTCAATTGGAGCCTTACTGGGCATATACTAATAAGCAACAGAATACTTTTTAAATGGATCCGAAATGTCTACCTTGGAAGGATTTTTTTTAAATGCCCATAGTCAGTATTCATTATAAAGATACAAAGACAAAAACGTCTTCAATATTCACGTCAAGAACATTCAATTGGAGCCTTACTGGGCATATACTAATAAGCAACAGAATACTTTTTAAATGGATCCGAAATGTCTACCTTGGAAGGACTTTTTTTAAATGCCCATAGTCAGTATTCATTATAAAGATACAAAGACAAAATCCCGATCGTGAGGATCCATATATGGATCGGAAATTTATTGGTATACAATGACTCAGATTCCCTGTAACGTCTACTTTCGGATTCTCGCACTTTTGAATAATAAAACCATCCTTTCGCTAAAACTTTAATCATTACCGATTCTAATCACGACCCTCTCCTGAGGTATCGCTGACCCTCGCCCTTTACAATTTCATCCCCTTTCTTCTCTCCTTTCTTTTCCCCTTTCTTCCCCAACTTGTCGTTTCTAATCTCGCTTTGAACAAAATCCCCTCGTCAGCGCTTCCGCTCCCGCGCTGACCGCCGGTAAATCAGTAAGTCTCCGGCTCGTCTCTAACTAATAAGGCCCCGCTCCTGCGCGGAGGCGACGATTCTGAATGTAATCGCGGCTGCAGCGGCGGAACGCACCTTAAGCGGATGTACAGCAATTTATGGTCGTCGGATTGTAGATGGCGAGATGACGATAAGCGAATAGAACGACCGCCCACGGAGGTTCAATAATTGAGCAATGACTCGGTAGGGGGCGAGTACCCGCGAACTCCTCGCGGACCGACGGGGAACTGTAAATGATGTGTTGGAAGTTTAAAAGTTAAACCAGTCCAGTAACATACAAGTACTCAGAGAGAAAATAGTTTATTTTAGGTTATGTCCGAAATTACCAAAAGATTATGTAAAATTTCGTAAATTTGAGAACTAGTACATTTCGTTACAAGTCCGAAAAGTGGCTGTTATCGGTACGAGATAGTGTTTCAATTAATTACGAGGTGAAGCCGAATAATTGAATTCTATCGAGCACCGGTATAGCACTTTTGGACGAGTCACGAACGGTACTTTTCATCATACCTTTTATTTAATATTTTAAAACTTGTTAATATTCGTTAAAAATGGTGAGGTTATCAATGGTTAATTACATTGTTACATTTCTGTTGTTTATTAACAAAACATATGATCATTCATTTGCTCTTTTTAATATAGATTCAGGCATATTTGAATCAACCATGTTTATATTTGTATGTTTGTAAACACTCCTTAACATTACTAGTACTTTTTCCGGTTTTTTTTAATTACAGTTTATACGACCACCTGGTAACGGTTAGTTTCTACTACAGCTGAGAGTATTTGAAACAGTAGTTCAACGCGAAATATAATGATATCGTTCATGTATTGTTTTTTTTTTCTTAAAAAAGTTATTATGTGAATCGTAACTAGATTTTATATAACGTCTTTGCAAAATGCAGTACATTTAAGTTTTTTTATGAAAAATATATGCAAGTACTCGGTTTTGGTGTAAGGCCCACCATGCGTAAGTTGGTGGACAAATCACAACCAAACAAAGTTATTGGGAGGTTTACTTTTCGGTAATCATTGCAGACATGGCACAAAACATACACAATTTACCAAAACTGCATTTAGTTCTCAAGTACCGATCCTAAGTAGAAACCTTCCTCTACAAATCACAGCCCTTCGAAGTAACAGTTTCCACTCTAATCGTTCATCATCTGACAACACGGCGGGTGACGCAAGTCCCGGCTGCAACACGACAATGTATCAAGTACTCGGTACCGGTACTAGGTACAAAGCGTTACTCGGCTACAAATCACAGCTCCGCCCTTGTCACCGTCCCCCGCACCGTCTGTCACACCGACTAATAACTACAATGCACTCACTGGTGCGAGCGATTAATTGCCCCCCCCCCCCCGCCTTCGCGACAGGAAGCTGACTGAAATAGCGGTATTCTGTAATAAGTTCAGCATCAAGGTTGTAGGAAATATTTGTTTTTTACTAAAACAACAAGACATCAAAAGACAACAATGTTTTTGCATAGGCTTATGAAACATACATAAGTCTAGAGCGTTCTACAATTATTTAGCAATATTTTTTATGATGCTAACGATTTCAACCACACGTCTAAAAACTCAATTCAGCTGATTTTCGATCAGAGGGTGTTTACGTTAATTGTATACGTAAACTGTTGTTTGTGGTCAAACAGAAAGTTTATCGTATTTTTTCGTTGTTGATGCAGCTCTGCTTGGCGGATACTCTTACCGTAGACAGCTTTCGTCCTTTGCTGATGCAACTGATTCCTAGTCGTACGAGAAGACTCACATTTCTATTACACCTTACGTTTGCATCAGTCGCACAGTGTGCAAAGGTGTCTGAGTTTACACCTGGTTCCTGTTCACTTCCTTGCTGACACATGTCTCATGTCCACTGGCCGTAGTGCTGCTGACAGGCGTTGTGCGAGAGTGATCGCATTATCTCTCCTGATGCAGCACGTCGCATTACCGCAGCGCCTCAGTGCTGAAGCCGCGCCCCCGGTCTCGGCGGTGATTCATGTCCACTGGCCGCAGTGCTGCTGACAGGCGTTGTGCGAGAGTGATCACATTATCTCTCCTGATGCAGCACGTCGCATTACCGCAGCGCCTCGGTGCTGAAGCCGCGCCCCCGGTCTCAGCAGTGATTCATGTCCACTGGCCGTAGTGCTGCTGACAGACGTTGTGCGAGAGTGATCACATTATCTCTCCTGATGCAGCACGTCGCATTACCGCAGCGCCTCAGTGCTGAAGCCGCGCCCCCGGTCTCAGCGGTGATTCATGTCCACAGGTCGCAGTGCTGCTGACAGACGTTGTGCGAGAGTGATCACATTATCTCTCCTGATGCAGCACGTCGCATTACCGCAGCGCCTCAGTGCTGAAGCCGCGCCCCCGGTCTCAGCGGTGATTCATGTCCACAGGTCGCAGTGCTGCTGACAGGCGTTGTGCGAGAGTGATCACATTATCTCTCCTGATGCAGCACGTCGCATTACCGCAGCGCCTCAGTACTGAAGCCGCGCCCCCGGTCTCAGCGGTGATTCATGTCCACAGGTCGCAGTGCTGCTGACAGGCGTTGTGCGAGAGTGATCACATTATCTCTCCTGATGCAGCACGTCGCATTACCGCAGCGCCTCAGTGCTGAAGCCGCGCCCCCGGTCTCAGCGGTGATTCATGTCCACAGGTCGCAGTGCTGCTGACAGGCGTTGTGCGAGAGTGATCACATTATCTCTCCTGATGCAGCACGTCGCATTACCGCAGCGCCTCAGTACTGAAGCCGCGCCCCCGGTCTCAGCGGTGATTCATGTCCACAGGTCGCAGTGCTGCTGACAGGCGTTGTGCGAGAGTGATCACATTATCTCTCCTGATGCAGCACGTCGCATTACCGCAGCGCCTCAGTACTGAAGCCGCGCCCCCGGTCTCAGCGGTGATTCATGTCCACAGGTCGCAGTGCTGCTGACAGGCGTTGTGCGAGAGTGATCACATTATCTCTCCTGATGCAGCACGTCGCATTACCGCAGCGCCGCAGTGCTGAAGCCGCGCCCCCGGTCTCAGCAGTGATTCATGTCCACAAGGTCGCCAGTCACATTATTCCCCTTGATTTACCGATACGGCCGCTGTATCGAGTCCAAATGTCTATATCCTGCGTCTCGACACCTCCCTTGTTTACCGGTCTTGCTTTACTGCTTATTTATTCTGCTTGACTTTATGTCCGCAGTTGCCATTATGTTACTGCACCTCCGCCAATAATGTTATCCAGTACGGTTATGTTTGTTTTAACAGCCAATCAGGAGTGAAGGGAGGGAGCTTGTCATATTTTTATCAGATGTTTGTCATGGGGGTAAGATTAAGCGCCCACATGGGCCCTGTCACCAGTTCTGTGCCGTCAAGTCATTCGTCATCTGAATAATTGGCGTGTTTTACGTTTCATATTATTTATGATCCCTCTCCTCTTATCAAAAGGTTTGTTCAGTTGAAGTGTTAATGTTTATTTTCTTGGGCTGAGAATAAATCATGGAAGTATTTATGGCGTGGATATAAATTAGTTCCTACACATGTGTGAGTGTGAGTTCTTGTTAGGTTGAAGCGTTTTGATCCAACACGTTTTTAGATGTTATCGAGTATTTGTTGGTTATAAAGTACAAATAGTAAAAAATACAATATTTTAGAATCATTGGAAGATTTGTTACAACTCTATTCCAAACCAACTTATACCCGCATTAGAGCTTGAAATTCTAGTTCAGACGTTACTCTACTGTAGCAAGGATATTTTGACACGGAGTTTAAAAAAAGACAATTTTAATTAGAGTCAATATTTTACTACTCTTTATCTCTCCTGATGCGATTCAGATATTCTTGCGCACTTTTTTATATAACAGTCCAGGACATAAATGTAAGTGAAAAAATAATTACTTTTAAGATATACAGTCATAAAAGAAATTTAAAAGTCTAGTATTTTCGTTAACCACATGAAGGTATTGGATGTTAATTACATTATTGTTACTCTGTGAACCTACGTATTTAAAAAGTTACTATTCAGTTATGCTGAAATCTAAATCTTCTCTGTAGAGATAGACTTTTGAAGAGTGTAGGCGTTGATATCGTGATACTGTTGTGATAGTGTTGCACGACCGGGGTCTGCGAAGGCGTCACTGCTGCACCTCTGCTATTTATGCACGTTGTATCAAGTGTCAGATTGCAAACGATTGTTTGTCATATTATGCAGGGAATAACTCTGACGTCACTCAACATAGTTGAGAGTCGCGAGTGTGTTTTCCAGGACTCTAACAAGTATTTTCATCTCAAACAATTTGATATGCAAAAAAACTCGGAGGATATAAATTCGCGGTTTAAAAGATTTGCCAGTCAAGATTATTTGTCTAATTTAGATCGTTTTATGAATATTGAATTTTGACATACTTTTATAATATGTCAAATCAAATGAAAGTAATTACAAGAGAATAATTTTGGAAACTAAAATTTCGTTATTCAGAAATATCAGAAAACTTTATGATTTTTGTCTTTATTTACAAATCAAGTTTTTGCTATAAATCAGTTAAAACTCCCTGTAATGAGAAATTAAGTTAAATTGAATTTAAAAGGTTTTATTGTTCACAAATTTGCAGCAGTACATAATGACATAGAAAAATAATCGATTGGGTCACAATGACAGGGGCAAGAACAGAGTTCTATTCTGGATGTGTCCAAATAAAAGTAAAAATAAAATTATAATGTAATTTTCACAGAACAAAACAAGCTAATTTTATAAATTAATTAAAAAAAACTGTGAAAAAACAACATAAATAATAAATAAAATAATAACAAATTAGGAAAGTTAATTTTTAAGGATCTATATCAAATGGTTTTTTACAATTAGCACATACAAATACCAAGAGAGATTTCCCGTTTGAAGTCCAATTGATTTTTATTAGTCTATACATTATATATAACTTAACGTTATATGGCATACCTCTACGAGAAGTTATAAGTAATTCGGTGTTGTGAGGTTAAATGCACATCCAGTATTCCAATAGGAGATTCCAAAGTGCAATATTTTATAGATAAGTTTTCATCCATTTAAATGTTTTATCACATTAAAAATCTTCTTAGGATTCAATAGTGAGCTGTTTTAAAATTAAACGTAAGCAAACTAAACAAAAATATTTTATTTTATTGTAAGGGCAGCGCCACGACAGACTCATCGATTAACTTAAAGTAACCTAGAGAATGATGTATCCACAAAACAAATTTAAAATTAGTAGAAAGTAAAATATCACTTGATAAAAAAGACTAGAATGTCGACATTGAACAAACTGTACTAGAAAGTGCGCGGAAGAAGAGGTTCTCTTGACATAGAGTAGAATCAGAGCAATTTGAGTGAAAAAGAAAACCAGATTGTCCAAGAAACGAAGACACTATTACACGCTTGATTTATCGTCCTTTTCAATAGCTAAAGTGAAACCGGTTTAGAAAATTCTTTTTCTTGTATTAAAAACAAACTGGTTTGTACAATTTCTTTACTAATTTTTACGCCTATATATTTTATAACTTTAACTCCAGGTGGACTAACGAGTGTAACTCTGCGTTTGCTTATTTCACTGGTACAATGAAACTTCAACGTGTAATGGCGTATGTTAAACAAAAAAATGGTTTTTACGATCTAATGGGAAGGACCGATTTCAGGATTCCTTCTTGACATTGATATGTTGGAAAAATCAAATTAAGGTAAAGTTAATTTTTAAAGAGTGATATTTCTACTACTTTCACAGAAATCAAGGACAATGTGGAACTTGTTAAGGCTAAAAAAGGGATTGTAAAGTTTAAAGTTCTCTCAGTACGATTCCAAATTTCCCCAGTGTTCAAGAATGTGTCGACGGCGTTGCGGGGGGAGGGGAGGGAGGGCAGGTGGAATATTTCTACCGTCACAGCCCTGTTTATAAGGGCGTGTATAAACAAGGGGATGTCATCGACAGTGACCCAGTTAGGCCCTTCAATAAATCACATGATTTACCGCTCATGGCTCCTCCCTTTGTAGCGCGCCGCGCCGATTCCTGTCTGAAGAGGAGACGCGTTTTTGTGTCTGGCTCGAGCAGGGGCTGTATACGTGTTTACGATATGGTTATCTGTTACTTTCTCCTGTTATACATGGGTATTCGGAGAAGTAGGTGTGAATGTTCGGAATCTAGGTCAACTTTAAATTTATTAAAATAATATTTTAATTTCTAAATTTAAAGTTTTGAATTATTATTGCTTTTCGACATTGGTTATTTCGCTTTTCAACAAGTTTAGTACTACCGCTCGTCATCATAAAAAAGATAACATCGAAATTGAAAACTTCAGTAATATAAATGCGTTATCGTTTTAATTAATTTAATGTAATATTTTGCATTTTTTACTATTTGTTTTAAAATCACGATAAAATTAGTGTAGTTATACTGAATTGCTGTTTCTCTCATTATTGTATGGTATTTTCAATTACAGCATGTAAAACCTGATTTGTGCAACTTTATTTCACATGAATAAAATATCAAAATATGTTTTAAGGTTTAGCAAACCATTTTGTGTTAACCTCAAAATACTTCTCAGTCCTTTAACTCAATCTTCACCGCGAACGTATAAAGTATTTTGTCCTGTTGATGTTATGTTAGTTATTTCCTCGTAAAATTGTCATTAAAAGAGGGTTGGCTGGGTAACCGATGCACGACGGCCCGTTTAGTCATAAACTAAAGTGTCGTCATAAAGTGGGCATAAAACTACAAAAAATGCGCACTAATGGAGTTTACCTGTTAACGATGAAAACTAACTGGGAAATAATAAAAACACCGTAGCGCAGTTTTAATGGTCCGAAACACGACTGTACTCTAAACAGATAGACCAGACTTATTAAAACTTATTTATGGAAGAAATTATAATTTTTATTATAGACTAAGTTATTTTTATATAGTTTTTATGGTACGCTAACTCGGGGTTTTCGAAATTTGCAAGTGTTATCATTTAAAATTTAGGTTTGCAGGAAGGAAGGAAATATACTACCAAATGTTTAACTCATTTTCTGTGGTTTTTCTCCTGGACTTTTAAGAAAACTTTACGGTTTCATAAAGTTTAGGGTTTTTTAATGACAAAACATTTTTATTGCGTTTGTACATTTACATGTGTACAACATTACAGTATTCAAACATTGATCATATCCAATAATTTTTTGTGTCGATGTCATTTATATACTGACCCGAATGGCAAACCCTAAAAATATTATGTTGTAAATAGCCTGAGCAACCTCAATGAAGCACTAGCTCATAAAATACCGAGGGGTCATGTGAGATAAGATTAAAGTGGGTGAGAATGGATGGGAATGAAGACCAGACCACCCTTGAGAAGGACCAGTGGACCAGCGGCGAAACGTCGCCGGGAAATACCGGCCAGACGCGTGAGATATTACAGAAGGGGTGGCTGAGGGGTAGGGTGACCAGACGACCCGTATAAACGGAAAAGTCCCGTTTTTTCCGAAAAACTTGTAGGCTGTATATTAAACATATCTTACGTTATTTTAAAATTTAGAGGCATTTGACCACACTAACAACTTGTTTTATAAACTTTTGTTTTTAAGACATGTTTTATACAACTTTAGATTTTAAAGTTGCTTGATCTACAACTTGTTTAATAATTTTAATTGCTTTCTTATAAACATGTTTAAAACAATTAGTATAATCGGTTGTACAACAGAAGTTTATAAAACAAGTTCCATAGTGTAAACGCGGCTTTATCGTCTTAAAAGAATACTACGAACTTTTACCAAATTAATGCTAAACAGGATTTGAGTTTTACGCCACCTACTATAATCGGTTGGTTGGCTGTACTGCTGCGATAATATTAGTTAAAGAAAAACTGTAAGAATCGCGCGCTGTAATAAGTTCAATAAATGGAAAATAAAATTCATTGTGTAAAATCTCCAAAAACAGTTTGATACTTAATTTCTTCCATTACAAAATGTTTTAATCATAGAGACCCCCGTATAATTAAACACCTTGGTGTGTGGTGTGTTGTATTGTGGATTGAGGGGGGGGGGTGAATTTTGTTTAAGTGTCCCGTATTTATTTAGAAACATTCTGGTCACCCTACTGAGGGGGGACTCGCACGTCGTGTAACGCCGGCAGTCCAAGCGCTGATAGTGAACCTTTCGTGTTGTAACCAGGACTTTCCATCGCAAAAAATTATTATCTTGAAACATAGCATATTTTTAGGGTTGATTGATTTATTACAATTTTTAAAGGTAAGAAGCCGTATAAATTTCCAGGCTCAGGATGTTTTTTTTAAAGAAAATAGTTTTTAAAAAACGATTATAATAATTCAAATTTTATATACATTTTTTAAATTCCCATAAACGTTTAAACTCCGACTCCATTGTAATTAAAATGTTGCATTTTTTCAAATCTCCCTCAAAATTTTAATTGATAGTTAAAATGCAGTCGATCAAATAGGCCTATGTGAATGTTTTACTTTCATTTTATATTACTGGTTAATTTTACTAACTTAAATCGTATTTTTAAAGTAAATAAACTTATTATGATTTGATTTAAACATCACCACGAAATCATGTATGATATGTAGATGTAAAAAAATAGTACATGGTACATACAACGATGCGGCTCGATTAAATTGAGGTATTACAAATTTTAATATTGGAAAGGAATGGTTCTAAGAAGAACCATTCCTTTCAGTCCAAAGTA
This sequence comes from Flexamia atlantica, assembly GCA_035578135.1. Taxonomy (NCBI): domain Eukaryota; kingdom Metazoa; phylum Arthropoda; class Insecta; order Hemiptera; family Cicadellidae; genus Flexamia; species Flexamia atlantica. The sequence continues at coordinate 4,285,471 of JAQJVK010000011.1, read as the reverse complement.
ATTAATTTGCCTTTACAGTCATAAATCCTCATTTAATTTCACAAAAGGTTTTTAATCAAGAATTCACAGAGGTAAAAAATAAATCGTCTCTCCGAAGTACTTTGATTAAGTCAGCTTGAAAATATCATTCAAGCTTGACTCGTCCCCTCATTCTACATGACTAATATTCAGTAATTGAAAAAGGATACACACGTAAAATTTCCAATTCTAATTACCCATAAAGTTCAATAACGATTCACATTTTCTTTTCAAAGTCAAAGGGTGTTCATAATGGTAAAGACCGAATGACAATTATGAAAAGGGTCAATTGTTCAGTGTGTTATAAACTAAACATGGAGGAGGTGGGTAAGGGGGGAAGGGTTCGAGGGGGAAACAGCTGACTCGAGACATTGTTAACAGCTGTCTCTTGATAACTGCTGGTGCACTAAATTCACTTCTGCAGTTATGGGTGGACCATATACCAATCATTAAAGAATATGATGGTCGACATTTCACGGAAATAGTACCAACGAAATTATATGCAAAATAGATTCCATTGATTTTAATTGAACCTTTTTAAATATTATATATTTTTCATCACTCATTAGCTGCAAAACGAAATATTTATAAAATCAATTAACAAAATTCCAAATTGTCCGTGGTATTTTTTTAAATTAACTAAAATACCTTATGGAACACCTACATCAACGTAAGTAACCCTTTAATGTAAGGTTAAAATTACCTAAAAATTCATTAAGGAAATAAATTGTAAACCAAGAAGGCTTTACTGTAGGCTTATAATTGGACAACGACATGAAGTGTAAATCGATTTATAAATTATGTTAATTTTCATTCAACAAAATTTTTGTTTAGTCAAAGTCTTATGTTATTTTTACGAAACTACTCTCTTATTCCACAGTGCTCTCCTTATTAGAAAACCTGCTCAGCCAAACCCCGTTTTATAGTTTCTAAACGACGTCTCGCAAGGAGACGCGAGCCAGACCGAGCCACGAAGTTGGGAGATGATGAATCCCCGTGGCTACCGCGGCCCGACTCTTTATAATTGGGCCACATATTTTATGTCAACGGGAGGTCCGCGCAATAACACTTACCGTCATCTGCATAATGCAACCGTCCACCGATCAGCTGACTGGCCTCTGTGTTTAGATAGGGCCGATTACTCCGTTGAATTTAGATTGTCGATTACTCTCCTCGTCTTGGACAAGCCATTACTCAGGTACCCGGGGTTTACGGCTGGTAGAAGCTTCTTACCTGAAGGTTCATTGACAGGTTTTTTTCACGATTATCTTGTAATTGAGAAAATTTTGACTGAGTTTTATGCGTAGGCTGGTTTGTCGAAGTAGGCGTGAGTAAATGCAGATGCTGAGTAAGTCTATGACAGGAGGCTAAAGAAAATTAGATATAAGATGTTTTGCATGAGACAATTAGAAATCTGTGTGATTCCTATTTAAACTTTCACTTTTAAATATTTTTAATTATATTCCTCTAGAGCCGTTAACAAAAGGAAGGAATTGAGAAATTATTATTCTATTAATCATTTTAATTAATTAACAAATGTTTGATAGTGGAATAATAATTTTATCTAAACATATTGTAACATATTGTTTGCTGTTATCTTGTTGAAACATGAATTTTTTTAAATAAGTAATTTAAAATCTTATAGGGTATTTAGTTAAATATATCTTATATCTTACATCTTATATCTTATACAGTAGAGTCCCGCAAACCCGGACTTCGATAACCCGGAATTCTGGATAACTCGGAAAGCCTGCCAGAGCAATAAATTGCACTGAGATTCAGTGCCAGAGCACGGTTTGACTCATATAAAACAGTTTTGGTTTTTCTCTAAGTTTTTTTGTAACTGATAATGTAGTTTTTGTATTTTTTACTATGCCATAGATAAATGATTTCTTATAGAAATAATAGAAACTAGTCTTATTTTTCCTTATTTTTACTCATTTCCCGATAACTCGGAAATTTCACATACCCGGACACCGTTCGGTCCACATTAGTCCGGGTTTGTGGGACTCTACTGTAGTTAAATATATCTTATATCTTATATATACCCTATATCTTATAGGGTATTTAGTTTTGCCGGTACGATTGATAAGACTAAGTTTTAAAAAACATCTAAAATACACTAAATAGAAGTAAATATATTTTTATATACGCCTTGTATTTAACCGTGCGTATAAAATATATTTTAATAAATTCACAAACTTTCAAGTTGATATTTTTTATATGCTTATGAAATATATGTTGCTAATGCATTTTCACGTATTATTATCCCTTTGAATTTACGTTAATTAAACGTAAACTTACTTCTGGACTGTTCATTATCAAAGGTAAAAGTTGAACATTTCCAAGTAATGCTAAAACTGTGTAACAAAATTGTTTTCTTACTATTTATAAACAGGATTACAAATTTGGATCAATCTAATATTCGTAATAGTTTAAAAACCTGCGATTAGATAGCTTTATATTCAACAAATTAATATAACCTTTTGTCGATACATAACACAAATTCCCAATATTGCTGTTAAATTAGGATTTTGTTGATAAACTATTTCTAATAATTCCCTTTGAAATATAAATATATATAAACATGTGTAGGTTCACAGCGGCATGAACAGTCACTTTAAATGCAGAATCCAATAAGGAAACTATGTTTAGATATTCTAGTATATTGCATTTCCCAGAACAGTTAAACCAACTAAAATATTAAACTTTAGAATTACTTTAAAAATATGAATAACATAATTTTGTTTAAAATACATGATACAGTATATACAACTTTACTATCGTAAAAAAATTGTTTTAGCAAGCATGTTAATGATTTTTAAGAATAGTTTTTAATCTACCCTTTAGATTTACAAATCCATTACGTACGTGAATATTTGTTTCATCCATGCTACTGGGCTTTACAAATTATTTTTTTTTGAAATCAACGTTTTATTATCTTTGTTACAAAGTAAATTGGCCTCAAAAAATTTTAGAAAGTTTAATATCTATGCTTATATATCAAAATATATTAAAAAACTTGTTTATGTATTTTAATATTTAAATTTGTTTTATATTTATCTTCCCATCAAATTATATTTTACGTAAATACAATAAACTACAAATACATTGGCTGAGGAATCGCTTCATTAAAAAAAGAACATAGTAACAATTTGTACGTATAGGCATGTTAGTTTTGATTTTAAAATAACACCAGACCTTCCAAAAACTTCCCACGAATGAAATGAATCACTGTGTTACTCGGATGGCCCAATTACTATAAGTGGCCCTAATGTTCTCTGCCCACAACTGTATTATCCGAAATCTCGCCAGTCGTGTATCCCAGATTAGGCCTAAATGTCTTTATTACTTATTGTGCGCGATCGCGCCCCACTATTAACATTTGGTCACACGACATTCCGATCGGCAGGCCTTCGCATTTGGTTTGACCATTATATGAAAGCACAATCCGATATTAAGTGGATCATTAACACCAACACGAGGTCGGGAAGGAGAGTTTAGAGCTTCACTCGGATGGACTGGCACTCCAACCGGTCCGCTCAAGATAAGTAATTAAATCGCGTTAAGATTTGATAAAGTTAATGGGGTTAAGAGAGTGCGATGAATACGTTGAATTTCGCGTTTTGAGAGCCTCTTCCTCCACGACGACTGTTAATTGTAGGTCCTGTACTCCCGTACCTGAAGCTGATAAACCATTTTTATTGTTCAATATTATCATTATTGCTTCTTTATAATTTATTTCTTTGATATTAACTACTATCGGACTCCTCTTAATTTCTATATTTATTTTTTCATGAATAGTTTACCAAGAAGTCAAAGCAAAGATAAAACTTGGTAAAAAATAATATTCAATTAATGTAAAAAAGTTAAATGAATCATCAGATACACAGGCTTTCCCGTTAGAAACCGTGTATTGCTTTTCTTAGGTACATATGCTTTTGTACCTCAACACAAGAGACGTTTTTAAACGTTTCAATCCTTGTATACGAAATTTTAATAAAATACAATTTTCCACCTGGTCTCGCTTATAGCGAATATCTTGCTATAAAGCCGGTCATTTTGGATTTTTTACGTCAGTAGGTTAGGTTATCTTTTAATTCTAATTTTAAATCATTTAAATCATTAAAGATATGGCAAAGCCTAAATTTTGTATAAACTGAAATATATATAAGCGAAACGTCATTTCCGTTGTTCAAACCACTACTCTTTCTCTCATTTTTCCAAATCATATCTGAAAAGATTGTCTATCAGCATATATCAATCATCCAATCAGGCAGAAAATACAAAAAAAATCGTAAATGCACGCATACTTACGATTGTAGGTGTGAGACTTACTCTTCCCGCAGACATCAGTTCGCTCCTCATCTTGTTACACCGGCCGCCCCCGGTTCCCGCCAGTTGGCGTCAGAGGCTCTCATTCTGGCGGGAGATACTGCCGCGTGATGGCCCGCGGACTCCACTTTGGAGATATATTCCAGTAACCTACTCCGACCATTGTTCCACCTGAAAACTAAATGTGCACACGAGCACAGAGCGGCCCGTTACCCGACTAGAGATAGAGGAGGAGGCTATAGACGATATTATAGTCTTAGCAACTGGAGAGTGCGTCCCCTTGGCCTTTAGCCGCCTTTACTGCTGTTGTGGACTATAGAGAGCACCAAAGCACAGAGCGACCCGTTACCGGCTTCCTAGGGATTTTGGAGGGGGTGTTGAAGAGCTTATATATAGTGTAATCAGCTGGATAGTGCGTCTCCTCGCCTCTAGCCGCACTCCTTGGCTACTTAGACTATAGACTACACACGAGCTCAGACCGGCCCGTTATCGGCTTCCTAGGGATAGAGGGGGAGGGTAGATGACAATGTATTATAGTGTTAACAGCTGGAGAGTGCATCACCTTGGCTGCGAGGACTATAGTCTTATTAGCAATGTAAGTACGACTCCCACGTCTGTGGCAGCGTTCGTTGGCTGCTATGGTTCAATACAGGGTTGGGCAAAAGTCTGGAATATATAAAATAACTTTTATATTATTTTGCAGAAAGTGATGAAACTTTACAGTTGTGTATCTAGTACAAATAGGAATATTTTGGCGTATTTTCTCAGTTTTTCGCACAATGAGGGGACGGCCCACGCTGGACGTCTTGAAATTCTTAAATACAAGCATACCTCGAGTTATACCTCATTTTAAAGGTCTTAATTATTAGATCACAACAGCGCAAACCGCACCTCAAAAGGTTGATGCAATCAAAAGTTACAGCTCCTCAAAGAATTTAATGTTGGTCGTTAAACTTACGGCTAAAATCAATACTAATATATTTATCAAGCTGTAACTTCTGATTGGATCAACCTTTTGAGGCGCGGTTTGCGCTGCTATGATCTACTAATCAAGACCTTTAAAATGAGGTATAACTCGAGGTATGCTTACATTAAAGAGTTTCAAGACTTCCAGCGTAGGCCGTCCCCTCATCCGGCGAAAAATTGAGAAAATAAGCCAAAATATTCCTATTTATACTAGATACACAACTGAAAGGTTTCATCACTTTCTGCTAAATAATATAAAAGTTATTTTATATATTCCAGACTTTTGCCCAACCCTGCATAAGTTTAATATAGGGAATCTTGTATGTCCGGCAGAATGTGGATAGAGACTGGTGGTGATGGCAGCGGTACCGGTAACTTTTTTCATTTGTTATCAGAGCTTTCCCATGGTAGTAAGATTTTGGGTTAGTAATATTTGGGAGGATTATTTTCAACCGTACATTATCGAATATATAGGGCTAGATAAAGATAAACCCCCACATTCATTTTGTGGGAACTAAAGCATTAAATGTCGTCGCGTTATTTAGAGAATAAAAACACAATAAATATTCTCCTATGCAAAGTAATTGTGAAGTTGGTGGAAATGATTTATAAAATCTGAAACATATCAACGTAATTCTATTACATTTTTTTTTAACAATTGATAGAAAATGTTGGCTACATTTAAATAACTTTGGCAAGCACTATATAAATTAGTTTTGCTAAAATATCAAAATTGTAAGCCCGTATTAATTAAATGATTGATTTCTGGGAATAAGAATAATGAGAAATCTTGAATGTCATTTAAATACCCTAGACATGAAATGCTTAACAAACTCCTCTGTTAATTTGTTTTAAATCAAGAATTATTTGTGAACAGGAAGTGATTAAAATTAGTGCCGCTGCGAGATTTCGTGGAATGAGTTTTAATTAAAAATATACTGTCAAATAACAAGGGGAACACTTTCGAGTACATAAAAAAATTAGAAAGGAAACAATAATATGGCAACATAACGATGTTTTAATAAAGCGCCTTATGAAATAATAAAGGAAAAGGATAGTTTTCCTCCTGTATCCATCATCATAAATTTACCTTGTGATCCTAATTTTTTCCTTGTGGTTTTTATTTCGTCATTAAATGCACGTTTATTTGAACGCTTGAAAAGTTTAAAATTTAATTGCTTAACATCAGTTTTCTCAAACCATATAGTAACATGTTTTCACATGCACCAGATACATTTCTTTACCCTGTTGCATTCAGCAGTGATTCGTACTACAAATAAAACACAAAACAGTAAACCTCTACTTGTTAGTTGTGTAATTCTTAAGGTAGGTGGAAACTCCAGCTGAAACGGTACTTGAGTAATAAAAACGTTTACTGCAACTTGAATCAATATTCTTATTACCTCTTGCGTAAATCTCTCGCGTTGAACTAACTATGCATAGGTGATAAAATTATTATTGAGTAACTGAACCGAAGCCATTACTCATGATTGAGGTTCAGTAGTAGTTAATTGATGGTACACAATTGACACGGCTTGTAGGGCCGATATTTATCGACAGTGTTGCCATTAGTTTCTCATTACAGAGAAATACGCAGCGCAACAGAGCTCATAAATATGACTGACACAGCCCAGAAATGATTTCTCGCTACAAACGATCATTAAAAGATAATAACCAGACAACGAGTCATACCCGCTGATTACTGGTCGTTTAAGTTTTTTTTACGGAAAATAAGAAATGAGGTAGTAAAAGAAATAATTGGTGTTCCTCAAGTTTAAATTTTAATCAGGAGTTAAGAGATACTTCCTACAAATGCTCGTTAGACCTGTTATATCAGTGTTTTTCATAACGGATTAGTAAATAAAATATATATATTTATTTCCATAGTTTGCAATTTTTTGTTAATTGATTTTTATACAAAAAAATAAGTATGCAGAATGGGTCACACGTAGGTATCCCAATATATTTATTTAACTGTTTACATTCCTTCTAACCGACATTTGTGTGGCACTGCGTTGATAACAGGTGTAAAGAAAGCATAGATGTGGAAGGTAAGCATTTTGAGCACCTAAAAGATAAAACATGTAATTAAATAAATATAAGCCACTGTATACCTTCATTTGGCTCACTCTGTATAAAAATTTTAGTGCAAGTATTTTGTGGTCATCATTTTATGGAGAATAGTTTTATTGATAGCGCATGTCTCCAAGGTATTAGGATTAGGTGGCAATTAAAGGGGGCACTAGGGCCCCGTACGAAAAAAGTAAGCGTGCAATACACAGGAAGCCATGTGCTCTAATGGCCAGTGGGTCGAAATGTGTTAAATCCACTTAAAAGAAATTGAAAATTTATCAAAACCCAAAACTATTCGAAATTTTACTTTTCTTCAAATTATTTTAATAATACTAGCAATAGGTATTTTATATTAAATTTAATTTTAATTGTTAGCTGATTATTTTTGTATCAATAAAACAAGTTTGAGAACTTTAAGAAAATGTGCAATAACATGATAAGGCCTGAACTATTATTTTTAATGAGGGTTTTTACAAGCCTCATAGAAATAAATGTTAGATTAAACTCGTTTGTCATTGGTAAAACTTTTGTTAAGGTTTCAAAAACATTATACTGTATGTAATAAAAGTTTGCTAATGGTATCGATTTTTATTTATTACATAATATAAGAATAAATTTGCTAATAAAAAACTCGTTCTCCACATTATTGCACACCCCCTGCCCAAGGGTAGTTTACTTTTAATAATCGGATCAAAGTACTGCTAGCCTCATCAACTCTCCTGTTGTTTATTTCAAATTTCAATAAGCTCTGAGCGATGGCCGACATTCTTTGTCCGGCTGACCCCGACATTGTCGGCGCCCTCAATGGAAATTGGATGAGCGAATTCCGCAGTGTTCACCGACCTAACCGAGGGCCGGTTGATGGGTTGACGGAAGGGCCCGGGAGGAGTCCGTGACGTCATGACAGTCCCCGGGCGAGTGACGTCACTGGAGCCGATTCCCCTCCCGGGGTGGCTACGTGCCCGGCGTGCAATTATCGTGGGATTCCGAACCAAGTGTTCTTTCAGTCTTTCATTTCGATTGGATCGTGTTTTAAAGAGACCCAATTTGTAAAAATTATATTTTGTTTACTTTTTATATAGTTTTGTATTTATATATTTACATTTTTTGTATATCTATATTGATTGTATAAGTCGGTGGCAAGTTTTAATAGGTATTGGAATTATTATATTTCCTAGGTTGGTATTGGGCTTTTATCCACCTCCTGGTTCATAGAAATAAGGACCTCAGTTCAGTATAACACACGTCACGAAAAAAATCGCCAAAATACCCACCCAACACGACGTCTTTGGAAACCATAAAAAACGTTTCCATAAAAACATGTAGGGAGTTCTTGAGTATTTTTTTATACCCGGCCGAAACCGAGGCAAACGCCTGATTGTGACTTGAGTAGTCTGAGAAAATTAGTAGTCCATGAATCTGTACTGGAAAATACTAGCGTTTTTATGATTGTTTTCCCAACAACATCTGTTACAAAAGAATGATCACATCCGCCAGTCAATAATGCATGGTAAATATGTGCCTCAGGACAACGAATATGTAAACTTTGCCGGACTGTCCCTTGTTCATCACGGGCTGTGTTTTCGCATAATACAGTTTAGTATTTATTCATCGTTATTTATGAGGCCGCAACAATCAATGTAGTTTGTGATGGCTATTCATTATGTATGCGACTAGCGTTGCCGATGCTACGTCAAAGCTTTCGTATGCAAAATCAGAAAACAAGGAAAAACGTTTCATTCCCGATTCAAATAATCGACGAAGTTGGCTTTGAAAGTTGGGTATAAAGATGTTAAACTTTTTTTTCGTTTTGAAACATATTTCAGGTTATTTTAGTGACTACTTCAACTAAAAACGGTGGAGGCCGCCATAGTGCTGTCGGCATCGGCCAGGCCAGTGGTGGTAGACCGGTCATTGGTGGTGGCCCGGCCAATAGTGGTGGCTGCTGCAGTGGCCAGTAGTGGTGGCTGATGCAGTGGCCAGTAGTGGTGACTGATGCAGTGGCCAGTAGTGGTGGCTGCCAGAGTGGTCTCCGTCTCTGAGATGGTGGTGGCTACTGCAGTGGCCAGTGGTAGTGGCCGTCAAAGTGGTGACGGCACTGACAGCCATTGGGGTGGCCGCTTCAGTGGCCAGTAGTGGTGGCCACCGGAATGGTGACGCCGATTGACGGCCAGTGGTGGTGGCCGCAGCAGTGGCCAGCGGTGGGGGCTGCCGCAGTGGACAGTGGTGGTGGCCGCCGGAGTGGTGACGGCATCTGCCGGTCAGTGAGGGGGGCGCTGCAGGGCCAGTGGTGGTGGCCACCGCGGTGGTGACGGCGTCTGCCCGGTCGTGGCCTATCGGTCACGTTCACTCAGGGGTGCGATAATGCTCCGGCTCACGATCGAGGGTGTCATTAAGCGTAATTCACTCGTGATTTGTGACCGACGTTCCTGTTGGTTTTAGTTTCAATATGTTCCTGTGTGCTCTCACTAACCGGCCCGCTCTGAGTTATTCATGTTGAAACTATAATTGATCCATAGATCATATCGAGTTCGACATTTCCCCAGCCGGCCGCACGATCGCCTGGCCGCGGCGATCCTGATGATTCTATTGGTCGAACCTCTATAAATAACACACATATGTTAATTTGAGATCGCACCGCACCGCACGCACATTCCCCTAGACTCTATATCATTTCCAGCCACTAGTAATTTGCTGTAGAACAACTCCTCGCTGTGGAATTTCCATCCGTGAGGTGTGAACTCACAGGGTTTATAGGATATCGCTCGACCTGCTTTACATACCGGCGTTGAACTGTTTATTTTACATTTCTTCTAGCATGTTTTGAATTTTCATACAGAATGCCATTTGGCACAAGTCAAATCGTAGCAATGTAGTTTGAGGTTTTTTACATAAATCCTAGAATTCTACGGATGATCCTAAGAAAGCGGTGGTATAGGATACTAGTGGTGATACTGGTCCTAGACGACAAAAACGAGATTTATTGAATCATCTGACGAAAAACTCACGTTTATTATTACGAAAGGTTAGTATCATACCTCTCAAAACGTCAGAAATTCATACTGTACTGAACTTGCGTTGAAAAACACAATAAATTAAGTATTTTTCACAAATTCTTCAAAATAAACTTGCCTTTATGGCTAATTGCCACGGTCACGCTGTATTGCAGCATGCAGCGTTCATCGTGGAGGTTGTAGCGTATTTCAGCATTTAGCATACAACGTAGCGGCTGTAGCGTATTTCAGCGTGCAGCGTGCAGCGCGGTGGTTGTAGCATATTGAAGCATGCAGCGTATATCGTATTAGTTGTATCATATTAGTAGCACCGACAGAGACAGTATTACAGATCATGATAAGCAATTTAGAGGAGTATTGTTCTAAATGGAGTCTTAAAGTCAATTTAACACATCAAAAATAATGGTATTAAGAAAAGGGGGTAGATTGGGTGCAACTGATAATTTCTTTTACAAGGACCAACGGGTGGAAATTGTAAACATATACTTTCACGATTTTGGTTTTTTGGTTGTTACTTTCACGACAACAATGTCTTGGGAAACTCATCTAAAGGAAAAATCGATCGCCGGGAAATTTGCTATTAATGCGGTTTGGAGAAATTTAATAAATAACGGTCGGGTTCCACTATCGGTTAAAGTTGGTTTAACGCAATAATTAAGGTGACAGTTTGATGCGGTGGACAGGTGTGGGGTTTTTCAGAAAGTGAACATATTGAGTCAGTTCAGCGGTTATTTATGAAGAGGGTTTTTAAATATCCAGCAAATACGCCAAATTATGTTCTGCAAATTGAAACCGATTCTGAAAAAATATTTTTCTCAACCGCTAAAATGAACATAAACTATTTAATTAAAGTAAGTAATCTATGAACAAATAGGCTCCCAAAATTCCTTGCAAAATTAGTCGCAAAGTTTGTCGTTGTTTTGGTACCGAAATTGGAAACAAAGTTGGTCAATGGCATGATTTGGATATCGATTTTAATTTAAATGACTCGGCCGCGTCAGAATTACAGTTATCGCGCGTGTTGGCAGAGATGGCGCGCTGGAAGGCGGATTGTCAAGGTCGGGCGATACCGTCTATGTTTCACCAAATCGGCTTCTTGACCTTGAACTTAGACACAAAAGTTTCTTAGTAGATAGGACGATCGATCCAAACATCATGGGATGGGTAATAAGAGCAAGGGCCGAATTCCTGAATTTAAATTTTAGACCGTGGCTACCGGTTAATAATTATGTTTGTTCACTTTATAATTTAAATAAAGTAGAAAATGTCTATCATTTTATAGTAAAATGTCCTATTCTCGTGAATATTAGAAAATTCTGGTTCAAATCAGTTATTTTAGCGGGAAAATATGTTTATGATTCTCAACGGGAGGGATTGGCGCAAGCTAGGTGGTTATACGAGAGACGCGTGGAAGTTTAGAAAGCAACTTATAGACGAATTTAATTTCTAGACAAGCTCCAGAGGACAAATATCTCATTGTAATATTTACCATAAAAACCTTAAAAGTCTACCAAGGTTTAATCACAACACACACAATTCCGTTTTGGGAAAAAAATGTTTCTATTATAACTTAACTATACTCAGTTTTAATTATATATATATATATATATATATATATATATATATATATATATATATATATATATATATACAGGGTGAGTTTTAATTGTCCCCCCCCCCCTTACTTTTTTACATTTCTAAAAATAACTATCCCAGACCCCGTGCAAACATTATTGGGTAGTAAGTACCTCGTTTTGAGGGGGTACTCATTTTCGGCCGCCATCTTGGATCCGCCATATTGGATCCAAAATAATTTTTTCAAATGTAAAAGTGGTGTTCTGACCCATCATTTCAAGCTAGATTTTTTCACTGATTACAATGCCGCAATCCGTTTTTTAATATCTCGATTTGTTCTCAAGATATGAGTACTTTTAATTTATTTATTTTCAACCAATTTTAACATTACCAATTGATAAAATAGGCCCATAACCACAAAATAATGCTAGATAGTGACGAATAACCACCATCAGTCATTGTTGAGCGATTTACACTTAACTTTCACCAATGTAAATTTTTTGGCCGCCATCTTGGATCCGCCATTTTGAAATGAGGTAAGTTATTTCAAATATGAAGTTGGGGTTGTGACCCATCATTTCAAACTAGTTTTTTTGCGCCGAATTCAATGCCGCGACCCGTTTTTAGCTATAAAAATTAGTTTTTGAAAAATTAATACTTTTTGAGATTTTTATTAGAAATTTGTCAATATCTTGAAAACTAAACATGATAATTAAAAACGGGTTGCGGCATTGAATTCGGCGCAAAAAACTAGTTTGAAATAATGGGTCACAACCCCAACTTCATGTTTGAAATAACTTACCTCATTTCAAAATGGCGGATCCAAGATGGCGGCCAAAAAATTACATTGGTGAAAGTTAAGTGTAAATCGCTCAACAATGACTGATGGTGGTTATTCGTCACTATCTAGCATTATTTTGTGGTTATGGGCCTATTTTATCAATTTGTAATGTTAAAATTGGTTGAAAAATAAATAAATTTAAAGTACTCATATCTTGAGAACGAATCGAGATATTAAAAAACGGATTGCGGCATTGTAACCAGTGAAAAAATCTAGCTTGAAATGATGGGTCACAATACCACTTTTACATTTGAAAAAATTATTTTGGATCCAATATGGCGGATCCAAGATGGCGGCCGAAAATGAGTACCCCCTCAAAACGAGGTACTTACTACCCAAAGATGTTTGGGCGGGGTCTGGGATAGTTATTTTTAGAAATGTAAAAAAAAGTAAGGGGGGGGGGACAATTAAAACTCACCCTGTATATATATATTTTTACAGGAAATAATATGAAAAAACGTTAATAATTAAATCACGTACTCAATGTTTCGTTCTAAGTCTTGTAATGTTTACCCAAGTGTAGGATTTTAATAATTTGAATATTTTTTTCATTTAAAGAATTGTTATATGTTAATTAATTAAAAAAATCTAAAATGTATCTTATAATGTTTTTTTCTTATAATTTTTACCAGTTTGTTTTGTTAGATTAATTTTTAAGGTTTTTTCAGGAGTGAGTAAACATGCTTGAGAAAAAGAAGTGAAAATGCCAACCAAGCCGACAGTCACTATGACTATGGCTTTACGTGCAAAGACAGTGAACGATGAACTTCACACAAAAAAGTGATGCATGAACTTTGCCAAATATTATTTTGTTGTTGATGCAATGTACAAATAATTGTTGTGGTAGTAAAGAGCTTTTCTTCTTCATCTTCTTCTTCACACAATAAAATAAGCATTTTTTCACAAATTCTTCAAAATTAACTCGACTTTATGGCTAATTGCCACGGTCACGCTGTATTGCAGCATGCAGCGTGTAACGCTGAGGTTGTAGGGTATTGCAGCATGCAGCGTACAGCGCGGCAGGTGTAGCGTATTGCAGCATGCAGCGTACAGCGCGACGGCTGTAGCGTATTGCAGCATGCAGCGTACAGCGCGGCAGGTGTAGCGTATTGCAGCATGCAGCGTATAGCGCGGCAGGTGTAGCGTATTGCAGCATGCAGCGTATAGCGCGGCAGGTGTAGCGTATTGCAGCATGCAGCGTACAGCGCGGCGGCTGTAGCGTATTGCAGCATGCAGCGTACAGCGCGGCAGGTGTAGCGTATTGCAGCATGCAGCGTATAGCGCGGCAGGTGTAGCGTATTGCAGCATGCAGCGTACAGCGCGGCGGCTGTAGCGTATTGCATAATGCAGCGTACAGCGCGCGACTGTAGCGTGTTGCAACATACAGCGTACAGCGCGTCAGCTGTAGCGTCAGGCAGCGTACAGCGCGGCGGCTGTATAGCGTAGGTGTCCGGAGGAGTTTATGACCTGCCGGACCCTCGTGTTAACAAGACGCTCTAAAACAATAAAAGGGTTGAGACACAACCCGTTGTAAAACTTTTAGGGCAGACAAACCAGAACAACGACTGGATTATCGGCGAAGCGTTCCAAGTGTTTCGTGCCCATTGGGCCAATAAACCAGGGTGTTTTGACACCTCTGGGAGGTATGAGGGATACTTGATTGGGGATCTGATATAAATTAATAAAATTACTTTTGTCTTAAATTTACACTCCAGTTCACTTTTATTTTGGCACCTCTGGGAGGTATGAGTAATCCTTGACTTGGAATCTGATATCTGATATAAATTACAAACTTTTTACAAGCAAATTCACTTGAAAAGTATAATTTTATGGTAAATATATATGCTTGAAATATATAATTAAAAAATCATTGTTAGTCGTTTAAGTACGCAACAGACTAAATTATGTTTGGATCAATTATGTTTGATAATTAACTGTAGAATAATTTATTAGAAAGAACGAAGCATCTCAGAGACGTCGTTTCTCCCCACACCGAGACCGAGACGGTTCAAATTACAATATCAAATATAAAACACGCCGTCATTTACTTGTCAGAGGGACGAACTAGAATTACAGGGGGCTGTTGGAGAATCGGATCGGCCAACAATAAACAAGATCGGGGATTGACGAGATGATGAATTAGCGAGAGTCGCGGTCGGCAGCGCGGGATTGCCTTCAATTTGAGCTACTTCATCGAGGGTAACGAATTTATTACGACGTTGACTGAGTTACAGCTTAAACAGGACGGGGAGAATCGCCAACGCCAACATGGCTCGTGTGTGCCTTGGTCGAGAGTGTTGAGCGAGCCTGAATAAAATTATCATACCGATGGACGCCGGGGGCCAGAGCAGGGAGACGTGGCCGGGCGAGGGTTCGGAATCAATGCTGGGAGCTGTTTTGTCGATAAAGAAAAGGAATTTTTAGAAAATCAAGACTAGTTAGTGATGTTGTGGACGCAATGAATTTAGAAGACGTTATATTTATAATTAAATTGTCTTAGTTTTCCCGATCGCCATGGTTTAATTTTCTCTCCCATGAAGAATACCTCCGGTGCGGTGGTCTGATTTGTTTGAGATGCGGCCGGCTTTACCAGACTACGTAAACGGAAATTTTATCGAGAACGTTATGGTTATTCACGGCCATTCACGCACCTAGGGTGATAAGGAACGTTTTAGCATCGAGGTTGAGATTCACTGCCATTGCTCTTGACACCCGTGGTAATTACACAATTAACTGCCGTTTCCTCTAGTTAATAGTTCTGCCTATGTAATCTTTCGGAAAATCTTATTTTTGTACTTAAAATGTATTTAAAAAAAAACATAGCTTGCTAATAAAATGTAACAAATTGTAGGATATTTATGTTTTTCCCCATTTCACTAACTAGCTCCATTCATAATGTAATAATTATTATATTAGGGCTCAGTACAGGCAGAATAGCGATATTGAGCTGCTAAACCAGAATATCGAAAAAAAAATAAATTCCGGTAACTTGCGTTATTCTAATACTAAAGCGAAGGTTGCATTTAGGTTTACAACGGAGCTAGCTAAGACAATTCAAATTAACATTATAGTGCCAAACCTCAAGATGGCGATCGGAAACTTTCAATGGCGTCTCCTTAATTAAAATGGAAGATCCTATCAAGGCCACTGAAGTGCGGCCTCGATCCTGTAACATAGTCATTTATGCCGGGAATTTTAAACTTCGTTCTTGGATTATTCTTTCTAACGGAATAACTATACAGCGAACAAGACGTCTCAAGCAGGATCTAATTTATGGAGAGTAAATTCCAAACATGGTGGTGGGTAAGTGAGAGACAAGGGTGTATTGGCTTACACTTGCTCATTAGCGGGATTCTTTAATTAGCAGTTAAATATAGAGGAGGTTTTAACCTTCATACAATTTCTTAACTGTCTAGAATCTAGTTAGCAAGCTTTAACTCATGGGTGGTTAATGATTTTCAGAATTAAAACTGTAAACATTATAGCTTGATATTTTAACCCCCTCCCTCCCTGCGTAGTTTACATCAACCGTATATACAGAAAAGAACAGGAAACATGTTCCCATAAGAAGGTTTACGTATGTTGTTTTTAATTTTTAAACTTTCATGTTTAGTAATCACTCAATTTACAACTAAACATTTTTACTATATATATCGTTAAACATTCTTCGTCAACAAGCAATTCAATGCCATATTATTCTATATTCAAGCTCTTTCATGTTTGTATGCTACGGATTAAATTAAATGAATGTATTCAAATAAACGATTTATTTCCAGTAAAATCCAATTCCAACAGTAAACAATTCCAATCCCTCTGTTTAACTTGCCTCTCGTCATTCTCTAATTTCGTTTACATCGGATCCACTTAGCACTTCTCACTTCATTAACATAGTAACACTTCCCGCTTCAACCGTCGCGGCATCGTCTGACGATCCCCCGACATAAATCGGACCGAGTTCCACAACGTGAACCCCAAATGTTTGGAGAAACCACAAAAATAAACCCGGGGTCTTACCGGGACAAACAAGGGGGGAGGAACAAATGTAACGGGTCAAAAACAACACGGAGCGTCGAACCGTGAAGTGTGGGGGCTTCGAACAGAAATAGTATCGAACCTGGGACGACTCCCGGCTGGACTCCGTGAAATATGAAATGGGCCAGATGTCTCGTACCAGCTGGAGTCGGTTTGTTGATGGGGCAAATTAATTAGTGTCACTTGAGCGGGGAGCTAAATTGCCAAACATTAACTGATAGCTCCGCCGTAATGGCGGTTTATTTGTTTAACGCTCTACGTGGGAGACCGGCCTGAGATGTCCCATAAGGCGACCTCCGTTTCCGATTACGAGTGTATTTTGACTTCGGACATATTAAGGAACTAATAAATACTCGTTAAAAAATTATTTAAATTGATTAATACGTTTTACGAAATGTAATTTTAATAAAATCACTAACCTTACGATTTCGATTTTTTTACTTTGATTTGCATTTTTTATAAATGGAAATTGGAGCCTTCCAGCTCAATAATCATTATTACTATACACAGAATTGATCATTTGCTACTAATCATTAAGTATAGTTTAGTACCGTTCAATTGAAAAATAATTAAAATAATAATCGTTCAAAACTAATTTTTAATAACAGAAATTATGATTTAAACTGACAATAAAAGGGTACCTTCACTGTAGCTTATAACGCAGCTTATTCATATATGATAAAATGTGCGTTTTATAAAGTAAAAACATTACGTAAATAGGTGCTTACATAAAAATGCGAGCGCTGAAATGTTCAAAGCGAAATTAATTCTTAGAATTGAGTTACGTTATATTTGCAATATTCACAGCATTGATGTAATGAGAATTTCAAATGTTCATTTGCAATCGTAATCGTACATGTCAAAGGTATCAGAGCACAAAGTGGTTCGTTACCACTCATACATAATATTATATGTCACAAATAACACATTTCTTCTTTGCCACAAAGGAACCCTTTGTTTAACCTTACATTCAATTATCGGTAAACACATTTACTCCCACATCTGTATGCTAGAATGCACATTAAGCTCATGCAATTTTCTTTACGAGCGAGTATTAACAAATAAAGCTCGGTTTTTCGCTCCAACTATAACCACAAATGTCCACTATGAAAAATAAAGGATCCCATTACAAGGGATGGGAGTAATATTCGCGGTAACTGCCATATAACTCCTGCCGCCGTCATATCTCCGGAGACTCGAGTGCGAATGCAGCGTTTTCGGATTCCGCTACATTCTGTGAATGCGCGACGTCGACCAGAATGTTGTCACGGAACGTTCTGAGTAACTCCTACAGTCAAGTGCTTATGTAACATTAGATCAGTGGGAACAGATTAATGAAGCAATATCTGTACATGGAGCGTTCCGTTCGTAGTCTTGTGATATAATCAAGTTCAACTGAATGACTTGTTTTGTATAATGATTTACAATGAAATCCTAAATAAATTCAACTTAATCAGTATAGTAAAACTAATAAGTACGAGAATGGATAGTTAAAAATATATCAAGAAATGTACAACTTAGTATCAATATGTTAGTACTGTAAAGTAGAAGTTTGGTAAATTTTATTTCAATCCTTGTAAAATTTTCAGGCCGCATAAGTTTTGAATTCATGAAATCAAACTTCAAACTAAAATTGTGGGCCTTTTATGAGCAGATTTCAAAGCCCCGGAACTATTTCAATCCACATAAGACAACGGGTAAATCTGTTTCAGGTTTAAGATGAAAACAAAATAACTGCTCCAATATTAAGATAGCAACAGAGAAACTTAATTTTCCTGTGTGTTTTTTTTTCATTTCAATAATTGCCCATTAGATAGAATTTCAAACAGCACACTCAGTATTCTGCTGCGAGGCTAGTAAATGTAGATTATGGTCACCGGCTCGTACACTATAGCCAACTTACGATTGCAATAAAGAGATTTTTTCATACATTCCATATATTACCCATTAAACCCACCTTATGCTCTTGAACGATGGCCAGCTCCGGTATAAGACATAAACCCAGACGCCGGGACATACATATTTACACGGAGTTTATAGTCGAACTTGTCGCAGATGATTACCTCTAGGGCTCCAGAGCTCGGCTTCTGACCCAGATAGCTTTAGTACTCAAGCATCCGCACTAAACCGAGGTTGGCTGCACTGCGACATTAATCTCTCAGTTGGTAGCACTGTGACACGTCTTCCGGGGTGGCTGAGAGTCGGTGGGTGGCAGAAATAATTTATGGGCGTAAGTGGGAAATTTATTGTACCTCTCTGGGGTATAAACATTGTTATCTGTGAGGGATAAAGGAACGGCGATGCCCTCGAAATGCAGTGTTGTGTATATAGTACTGTTTATAGTTTGGATGTTTGATAATGGCTTTGATATTCTTTTACCCTTATTACAAAAATGTTTGTTGGAATCGCGGGTTTTCGGTTTCATTAGTGGGTTTTGCAATCTACGGTAACTAAACGCGATTAACTTTAAACGGTTAAATCAGCTGATTTTCTCCATTTAGCACAATGTGAAAAATACCGTTTAACATTCATCGTATTTTTTTACCGTGAATTAAAACTTCTTATTTACTTACAATCGTAAAATATTTAGTCAGCAAGGCGTTTTTCAATCAAAAGTTTTTCGGTCTGTTATTAAATACTTTTTAAACAAAGATGAGATGAAAACTTGTCAATGTGGCAAGTGCCGTGTCTATATTGTACAAATCATAAGTCCTACATGATTTATTACTGACATTTCTTTATTGTTATTTGTTACTTATGCTTACATAATATAACTATTAGGCCTACAGTAGGGCTGCGAGCTTAGAAAGGTTCAAAATAAATTATTAAACATTTTAAATGTAATTTTAAATTCATATAATTATTTTTAACTTATGAGTTTATTAAAATTTTGTCTGAAGGAAATTATTACAAAGCGACTTAAAATTATCGTAATACAGGATCAGGGCCGCTCAGAAAGCTTGACTAGGGCCTCAATGGGGATTCATAAAACTGCATCTTGTTGTCAGTTTTCACATTCAAAATGGCAACATTGATAAAATATATATTTTATATTCCTATTAGATAAATTGTATCAATTTTCATTTATCAATTATTTGCTGTTTTGACATTCAAACTCAATGTGTGCTTCTTTTCTTCTTTATTTTTTTTATCTTTAATGTGTACTGCAACGGTGCCATTATAGCTAAAATTTCAGTTGAAGGTTGTTTCTTATCGAAATGTAATTCTGCCATCAATATAAAATAATGAATTAACTTATAGTCAGTTAATATAAAATGTTTGTATTTTGTTCTAAACAAAGACTTGTCCGTATTGTTCAAGGAAACGCCCATGTGACCTATTTTCAAGATATTTGAGTCCCAAACGTATTTATGGCAATGCAAGATTTAAGTAACATACATTGAAGATGATATGTAAGCAACCTGTCAAGACTATTCTCCCCAGTAAGTCGACAAAGCACAAAGGCGTCGCGCCTCTCGCCTGGACATAGTCGTTGTTCCCAAACGACCGAACATGAAGCACAATGCGCCCCGTTTATTCAAAACCCCAAACTTATGACATCCGGAAGGACCAGTACTTTATGGAGCGGCGTTGGCCATAAACTGGCAACAATGGGCGGGAGGTGACCGGCGATCGTACGGCGAGATCATATTGGACTTGGATCTTAAATATTGAGAGAGAGCGTTTTATGATTTTTTCTGAGAAGGGATTTAAATCATATGGTGGGACTAAGATTGTTTAAAAATCATAATGTCAATACTAAGCAAACATACGTGGATATGCTACAACACCGTAATTACATTGGCAGCAATTTGGTGGGAGGGTTACTAATAATTTAAGTAGATTGTGATTCCATTTTAGTAATTACAAGTAACAACTTTTATTCAATTGAAGTAAATTGGAGCCAATTATGTTTATTCAATTAGAGTAAATTAGTATATATTTCACCTTAACTTATTTATGAACACAGTTTAAAAATTAAAAAAGTACTCCTTTCTGAATTTTAAATTATTGTTTAGTTATACAAATATAATAAAAAAATATACATATATATTTAGAAATTGGAAATATTCAATTCATGTTTTACATTTGTGTAGCGCTTCTTACTACTAATATTTAGATACAGTTATTTAGTAATAAGAAACACTTTCTTGATGAAAGTGATAAATCTATATTGTTCAAGAATTTTGTTTCGGTCTATTGAAAATTAAATACGCGAACGCATTTGTGGTACTACAATGCATGAGTAGGTTGTGTATTAGCTTGTGTTAGGAGTTATTAATTCTCTTTCTCCGATATGAGAGAGCATAGAAGTATCAATAAATTTACAAGACAACTTAAAGAAGTTTGACTTTGCGAATTAAATTAAGATAAAAGTTTTCCCCTAAACTGTAATCTGGAAAGGATCGCTTCGCTCAGATCACTTTTAAATCTATACTTATCTTCCTAAATGTGTATTGGAATCTAATATTCAAAGATTTTTATTAATAATCACATTTTATGTAATATTAGATTAAACAAAATATTAAATATCAACAATCAAGTTGTTCTGCAAAGCAAAGCACTGTAAACTGAGAAATGCTCTAAAATAAAGGCATTTTTATTTATTATTTATTTATTTAATATTTATACATAATTACACTGCTTTATACGATGATACAGTTGTTGTTATGAGGTACCTTTAAGCTTATAAGCCAGCTTATACCTTTAAGCTTTTCATATCGCCAGTTGGAGGTATAGCCCGGCCCTGGCTCCGTCGCCAACACAGCCTCCGAGGCGCGAGCCCGAATTGATTCATACCTGATCAACACCACACCCTGCCCACAATGGCACATAAATAATCTACATTTACCTCTCATTCTTTTCGGTCCATTCAATTCGGATAGACTTTTGACACGCGGGTTTTACGGCCCTCTGTTCCACCTTGGAAAGCTAACAGTGAAATAATAAAAGCGGCCCGTGTAGACTGTACGGTCGCATTACCTTTTATAATGCCAGGACCGCAGTAACTCCGCATTTGAGCAACTGTGCGAATTCCTCACACTTGGCCCGGGCAAATATTCAAATACAATGGGTCGTAACCAAAGGTCGGCCGACCCTTATGTTAAGCGAGAATTGCAAAATTATATTTATGTTATTGAAAGTAAAGGTGCTCACGAACTTTGAAATTGTTGTTGCATTTATTGTGGAAGTTAAAGCAGAATATTACAGACTGAAGAATTCTTGGAAATATTTTTGTTACCTCATCTGTAGGTACAGCACCATCACTGGTATAGGAATTTTTATGTCCAGTTTTCTTGATCGTATGTATAGTTTTTTGTGCGTTTTTAAAAATCACCACCGAGCTTACATACAAATTATACGATATCGTACATGGCTTGAAGAATCAGCAGCACAAAACAGCTGGAGTTTTTTGCACTTCCACAGATGAAGTATACTATAGATCTGATTCTTCTGTGGCACTACATTGGAACAATTATTGACATTAAAAAATTATGTTTTAACCATGCAAAACAAAACCTGCGACGTAAAGGTATTTACCTAAGAACTGAATCCAAAACAAATATGAAACTTTCATAGAATTTCCCATGGGCGATCTGAATTAATGAAATTAATTTTAACTTATCTCTTACATATTACAATTGTTGCGACGCAGAATAAAAAAGAAACATTTTATTGTTTTAAACTGATTGATATATAAAACTATCATCATTTTTATACTCTACAAACACTTCAACATTTGAAATAAATCAATCTAAATAAAAGGTTCCATGAAAATCAAAGATAAATAAATCTGACGTAAAGAAAAACGTAGAAATAACAGTATCACAAAAGCGGAGCCGTCTGAAGAAAACAAGTCTCTAAAGTTTTGATTCAGTTCAATATCAATATTTTGTGGAAGTCTGCCCCGAAGGAGCCTTTGTGTTTATTCCACAAGTACCATAAACATAACAGATATAAGTTATCCGAGCGACTCGCAGTTTTTGTGTACATTGCCTTTCGGGAACCTTATCTTAATGGAAATTCCCGACCGAAAGTAGTTACGGAAAGGTAAAGTTGAGCTCTGGGAAATATTGAGACTCTTCCGTTCCTCGGCTGACCCGAATTGCCCTCCGTAACGTGGAGAACAACTGGAGTTCTTAAACATTATTGTCCCCATTCCGTGTAACAAGTTTTGGGCGAAATAACAACTGAGTACTCCACTAGTTTCAGTTTGGGCAAACTTTAGTTTCAATTGTTTGTTCGTTGGTTGTGTTGGCGAATTCGTGATGGTTTGATGTTTACCTGATGGTTTCGTGAGTAATATGTTTGAACAGTTTGTAATTAATTAGCCTATAATCTTTAAAATTAACTGAGTCAGAATACAAAAAACCTAGCTCAGGTCTTTAAAACCTATCTATGCCCAAGACGTAGATATTTTAAAAACTTATATATGCTGTAATAAGCATGCTTGTATAAATCTACTGCTCCGTAGAAAACTATTTTCCTGTATGCAGAATCGCATCATAACTTCGAGGAGCGTAGAAAGATAGTTTAGAGATTTTTTTTATCGGCATGGCCCCTATGGGTTACATGCGATTACGGAATAACAACGAAAAGTAAAAATATTCAATCGTATGCTATATAGAGCAAGGAGTGAAAACTAAATATATAGGTGCACATTCGCATCTTACCCTAGAGCGGAACTGTCTAATTAAAATTGTCTTTGATTAAGTATAAAACAAATTAGTACAAAGTTAAATTTCAACTATGTCTCTGTACACTGATATTAGTTAACAATAGCCTACTGCCGAATACGACAAATGACAGAAACTTAAGAGAAAGTAAAACAGTCCAAGTATATGCATAAAACAATCACATATTTGTATCAATTTACTTCGTTGAAACGTGCACCAGTGTGGCAGACGCTTCACGTGTTTCAAGTGGCAGAGCACGTCAGGTCCGCGGTCAAAGACTGCAGTGACGGGGTTATTGATGGTTTGATGTCTGAGCGGCGGAGAAATGTTGTCAGAAATAGCAGAGTTACGTCACACGAGGCCACGGAGCATTAATCAGTCGGAACAATACTGTTGATTGTTCCCATTGCCGAGAGATAGCTCGCCTTTCACCGGTCTTGGCATTTGGGAACACCTCTCAATGTTATCTGGCGATAATTCCTTAGTTAGAATGTCTTTCGAAACGGACGGATCGTGAAAGATCCGAGAGCTAACGTTTTGAAGAAAGGATCGTTTAATTTGATTATCTATTGAGCAATGTTAAATCAATGAGAGGGTTCTTCCTGGTTCACAAACTGTTTGAATTACCTCCTACATTTTTACAATCCGAGCAGTTCTCTTTCATCGGAAAGATTCCGTATTTTTAAGGGCTTTTCAGAATATCTTGCTATAAGTTTCAGTTCAAATACAAGTTATCCGTTTAGTACAACTATTCGACTAGTGCAAATTTCGGATCAGTATTTTTAAGCCAATCATACATGTGTGTAAGGCTGTTTAATTACTCTCTCAAAATATAAATTAAGTTTGTCTAGCCAATATTTCTCATATAACCCGTTTTATCTTCTCATTCCTTAGTATAATCTAATTGTTCAAACACAAGAGCAGAAGTTATGGTCGATTCATTCCCTAAATCTTATAGATTAAGTTATACTCTCGTCTCAAGTAAACTTAAACTTTAAACTTGAGGTTTTTTCTGGTTTAAGTTGAAAATACTTTAACCAGTAAAATGTTTAATATAATTTGTTTATAACTTATATTCTAGAATATTAAAGACACCAATTTTGCTTGTAAGAAAGCTCAATGTTTATTATGTAAAACACTACCAATGTAGAAATTCATTAAATATCCGACTAAACAGTCCTTAAACCCTAACGAGCATCACAGCCGATTCACCACGTTAAACCTCGGTAATCGCACCCCTAGCCACGTTATTGAGTCATAACAGCGTATTACGTGCCATGAGGGAGCCAGGGGCGTTGGAGGTTAAATTATACTAAAAGCTATGATTAAATTAGCCGATCAAGCCACTGGAATAATTGAAATCATAATGCAAGTTGCAACACAGCCGCGGGGGGAGGCGTGCTTAAGACCTTCGACTGCAGCGCTGCCTGGTGTTAATTACAGGTGTGACATAGGGAGACCCTAGGGATAGCTGGGAGCGACAAGGGACAAGGTTCCGGACTCAGCCAGGGTAGCGTTCTGGGTCCAAGGTTGTTCCTGGTCGTGAAGAGCTCCTCCCTCGCCGCTCCCTGTCCGCTCTGTCATAACTACTGGGATCCGGATACGGTGACTCAGAAGGTAAATGTTTGATTTAGGTAGCGGATACGACTAATGATTCACCTTGTTATGGATCGGTGATTCAGGCTCTTTCCGCAACTGGAAAGTGAGGATCGGGTATTTTGGGGGTATTGCAGACGCGTTCGTTGGAGTAAATAAGATGTAACGACTCTTAAATTGGAAGCTTAATCAGCTCAGGCACAAATGGAAACTGGAAACTAACTGGTAAGACGTCAGCCCATGTAAATATGGAATGCATTTCCAAAGATGCTGTTCATTTAGATTGGATTCATAAATTTATTCTTATGAATAAATACAAACATTTCGTAGGTGTTTTACCGTGGAACACATAGCCTACTGAGGTCGCCTGCAAATGTGTTTTTTTATGTCAATAAACAACTAAATCAAACTATACAAAAAGTATAAACAGCAAACAGAAACTTGTTTTATACTTTGGGAGATCAAAAATAACGAACTTACTGCACAAAATATCTGATAAGTTTATTAATTCAAATTTTAACATTTCACAATTTAAGTTAGAACATTCAATTTCCGCCAGTCGAGCAAAACGTTTATTGTCTCATACAAAACATCAAAAATATCAGTGGTAAAACTTATCGCAGTAAACACCGTTACGTTAATAAGTCTTAATCAGGTGCAAATCGCAGAGCATAACAACCTCAAGAAATTATTTCCCGCATAAATACCCGAGTAAATTGCACTCCCTTTGTAAAGTCACAGCGTGTTGTTAATTCCTCACTTAAAATATGCAAATTGCACAACCGACAACCGACCGAAATCAGACACTTGAAAAAATAGGTGCAACCTCGCTGCCGATTATCGCCCGGTATGATCGGACGTTTAATTGACTTTATAATTACGGGGGTAATTGCATTAGGTTAATCACTGAATAAACTCATTAATAACTGGCGTGAATTAATATTCGCGTGACGCCGTCGGAGTAATCGAGCTCGTAATGTATATGTGTAACAGAACCTCTAGAGGAGGGGGTGGATAGGTGAGTGGGTGGGGGAGGGGGTGACCAGACAAATGTGCAATAAAGGTGACACTGCGCGTGAGGTGGGTGACCAAGGCAGCGTCCTCGCCGCGGCTACCACCTCGGGTAATGGTAATTTACTGGGCATGTCAACTCATCGGTTTACCTGGTGGTTGTTCCAGCAGGTAAATAAACGAGTGTTACGAGCTGAATGTCACGCTTAAATTAAATATGAGCGAAATTCGTTTTTAATATTTATACACACAAGTTATATATATTTAACTATTTTTTATTCTTAACACGTGCCGATTTATAATTCAATGTGGTTAGTGGGCTACATTTTTCCATGTAGCCAAACTAATGTTTAACACCAGGAAAAAACAAATGACGCACGGAAAATCCTGCGAAAATACGCCATTTGATTATGGTATACTGCTCTCGTGAATGAACAAGTAAGTTAAAATAAGTCTAATAATAGTACTTTCTAGCAATAAAAAAGCGTTAAGCTACAATAAAACCTGTCATTAGAAACATATTATCGTCAATTAATTACGGCACTAAATTTCCTGCGACGCTTAAATTCATACCCCATTCCTATCAAAAGACCAGTCATGAAAACACTTGAATGTGAAGCTGGAATTGATGTAACGAACTGATAAATGACTGATCTATAAATTAATTGTAACTGTGCTTCGTCAAATCGAAATATGTAAAAGAATTCCTAGCAATTCATGAAATACTTTTTGCAGATATCTTCGATCACTTATTGCCTGTCATTCCAGAAATCCTCCCAGCATATTTCAAGCGGGAAGATCGCTATCGTATATACCCGCATGAGAGCTATGTATTCCATTTATCCAAGTAAAAGATTGCAGGGTACTTATGCAGTTTTATGCCTTGCGATTCCCATGAATAAATTTTACCCACATCAAAACACTTATTCTTAAGTGAATCGTGTTCAATAAGAGCAAGGTTCTTAGAGCCATTTCACTTTGGTCTAGTTATTATAATAAGTGATCTATTTAACGTTAAAATGTTTATGCTACGATTAATTTTCACTTTAAGCTGGTAGAGAAGGTAAATAGTTGTAAAGAGCAGTACTTACTATAATAAGGACTGAGATTTTCTATGAATATAAGTACAGTAATACAATCGTAATAAGAAATCATTTTACAAACTTTCTCGCCTAGCCAATGAACTTCCCTCTATATTTAGTTATTCATTACATGTAATTACTGTGATTGCCATTGAGTAAATCTTTTTAAATGCCTATTTAAAAACTGGGTTTAATCCACCCTTTGCCAGGTATATTGCCAGGCAATAATTTAAAAAAACACATTAGAAACATTTAGCTAATAGATTTAACTAAACATGCCATCAATAAATCTGAGGATGCCAGGGGGTGCCCGGCACCCCCGGATTTGTTGTGGATTTTCGGCAGGGAAGTAGGGGGGAAATTATTGTTAAAATAACACTGAACGAAGTATTGCATAAATTACAAAAGGGTTATTGTTAAATAAAATAGACAGCTATTTAAATTTGGATTTTGATATAGGAGTTTAAGGTTTTGGAATTGAGCATACGATACTACAAACTTTATTAGGCGAGCTGGCACCCCCTAAGATTATGACCTAAATCCGCCCATGAAACTGACTCACGCATTACTCATATTTGATTATAATTAAATAATATTAAATGCATCTTACACAGCCTGTTTAAAATGTACAATGAACAAAAATTAAGTAATAAAAAAGACAATACAATAATAAACCGATTTGGGATTGAGGTTTTCAAATTAAAAATCAAGCAAATATAACTTTAAAAACATTTTGATTATAAACTGAAAATTCCTTTCTCATGCCATGTTTATTTTAACAACCTAATATCACTCAACAAAACGCTCAAACCCTAATTCTTCATCCCAAAAATAACAGACCTGTTTCTTTCAAAACCTAGACCGCTTTTCCCTCACCTTTCATCCGCCCATTGATCCTGCCACTCCTCGGACTCAGGTGAGAGACCCGCCCTCCACACCCCAGGTCAACGGACGTGGACAAGGGAGAGACCGTGGGACGCGGAGACCACCGGGGGGCGATGGCGACCAGGAACTTCCAAAGAGGTTTCCGGGAAAGTCGGGGGTTGAAAGAGGGAGTTAGTTTGTAAAAACACTGTAACAAAGCTGGCTGTCGGGCTTTGTTTGCTGGGCTAATCTGCGGTTCTGTCCTCGTTAGGCGCGGTGCACGTGCGTTAACCACACGGACCGCAGACGGACGTAGGAGACACTGGGTCCTACCCCAACCCGTAACTGTGACACGTCAGAGTGGTACGGTACTTCAGACCAACACAATGTTGAGGTATTGTGGCGTTGTGTATGCAATTGTCGTAAAACATCAAACATTCTCAATTATTTTTTGGGATTTTGTTTTTTTAACCTTTTTTATACCGTTAGAAGTCCATTTTTAACTACCACCGTACAGAGGCTGAGGATAAAACACTACTTAAAAAAAAAGTAGGACATTAAAAAGTTTTATCGTTGTTAATGTGGTCGGCATCGTATCATAACAAGTTAGGTAATTATTTTAACAGCCGAAAACCTTCGTTTCAATTTGATTTGTAACAATTTGATTTGTAATTCTATCCAATACCTTTAAAATCCTCAAACGCCTGATGTGTTTGTTGTTCCCTTAAAGTTTATAACATATTACAAGGCACAGATGTCCCGGTGATCAAGTATAGGAGAATTCTGCTTTGAGAACCTATGATTCAGTTCGTAAAATCTCTTATTATAAATTATATTTGCAGCATTATAATATATTCCTTTTCCCATTGCACCAACATTATCAACACAAATCGAAATATGGAGTGAGTAAAACGAACATTATTGAACATCCTAAATATATTCCAAAGACTACACTCCCGGGTGCCTCAACCCGTAGCCCATAATAGCCCACTAACAACCTCCAAATCTATGGCCCTCTTTGTTTGTGTTTCCTATGAATACGCCTAGCAGAGGATTTGCATACTCCTGACTTATTGTGGCTCACTTCTGATTTATCTCGGGCAGTTGTCGCTCTTTTCCTTTGCTCTTCCTTCGGTTGGGGCTTTGCTCTGCGGTTCCCCGCTGCCCGAGTTGCGCATTAGTCATCCACTGGAATGTTTAATTCATACAACATATTTCTGCTAGGGACAAGTCACTTTCAGCAAAAATAAGAAAATCCTTTACTTTTCTAAGGAGAAGCTGGGTCATAAAGGTGGACTTAAGTGAGTTTGAAGTTTGTTCTGTACAAATTTTTAAACATTATTAGGCTCTTTGAATTTTTGAAACTAAGAGTAGGTATTGACATGCTTATGGATTTATGATCGGGGTTTTATTTAACCGCACACAGTTGAAAATCTACAAATTATATTCGTCAAATACCACTCGCCTATAATCGTACAGCCTACACTACTTGACCTAGAACCTTAAAAATCTGCATGAACATTCCTCTTAGGGCGTAGACATTCGCTAAAAAAGGATTTTTCAAAATTTTCTCAGGGCTACGCCCTATGGTACTTTAAGGTTTCTATGTCAAACTATAGGAAATGAGGAAGGAGCGAGGAAAATGAGTCCAAAGAAGTTTTTTTTCTACGGGTGAAACTGGGTTGATCAGCTAGTTTGATAATAGTTTCACAGAGACAACTGCATTCATGTAGTTTGTATTTTCCTCCAACGTGTTCATTATTTCGTTAAGAGTTTCAAAGTCAACTGATTAATATTTTAAAACCCATCATTCTTTTGCAACGATGGGTATTATTATTTTAAAAATTAAATGAAGGGGGGAGTATTTGCCGGAATTATTCATAATACTTAGATTAGCATTGTCAAATGGCCATTGTTTGAAGCACACTTTTTTAACACGCTTTTAACTTCCTTCTCAAAGGCCCCGCCTAACACCTCGCATATTTTCCCACCGGGTCCGGATTCCTTCTGTTTCCTGAACGATTGGACATTAGGCGTCGTCGACAATGGTGCTCGGTGTGAGAGTTGGGCCCAACACTGGGACTCGTTGGCACCGCACACCTCCAACAATACACTTTTGTCCCAAGGCCCATTCACTAATGAGAATTACGCTTTTCCCACCTCGTCTCGCGTTACAACCAGTCCGCGCTAAACGCCAGACGCCTTTTTGCCCCTCAATGACCCGTATTAAACGTCCAGATCTCGCCCGAGGGCTGGCGGCTGCTCTCGTTTTTAGAATGCAATAATGCGGTTTTATTTTCAGTTTATGGCAGTTGTAAACAGTAGGTGGGTAAGCGTTAACGAGGAGGTGTTGCCGCTCGGGTGATCGGAAAGGCGGTGTTCGATACTTGATAAATAGTTCCAGAACGTTAAACTCGACGTGATAGGAAACACTGCGGGCCGTTCGTTAAAAGTGTATGTTTATATTGAACCTGAACTAGTTACTGCCGCGTTAATTCATACTTGCAGCGTAGGTAGCATGAGGAGGCGTCAATGCATAAATTTTATGATGTGTTGACGATATTTTGTGACAATATTGGTGTTGGCTTATTGCTTAATTCACTTGAAGTTTTTCCCTCCAAAATGTTCAATGTGTATCAGGAGACCTTCCCGAACATAGACTGCCACTCAGGAGCCGTGCTGGGAAGTAATATGATAATAATGTAGTAATAAACCGTACTACTGCAGACCAATAAGTTTTTTTAGAACAGGTCTCTTTCGGGCACTTTTCGGACGGGCAAGCCGGTGCCTCCAATACTCCTTGCGGGATCCAAAAGCCCACAAGACCTGGTAAAGAAAAGGAGGGGCCAATGTGAAGTCGAAGAAGACCGTTGTGAAAAACCTCACGACCAGCTCCTGTCTGTTACTCCTAGAAACAGTTTAAGCAACAGCAAAAATCTCTCCTTAAAGTTTCAATAACCATCTTAGACGTAAAGAGGCTTTAATGATATAGGATAGAGGTATTTTCAAATAAATTGTTTATTTTGTTTCTTACTTATAATATACTTATTAAGCCTTCAGAATCTGTGTTTACTGATAGTAAATGAAATATAGAAAGAAAAGAAAAACGAGGAGATCTAAAATGGTACATATTTTATTGTAATTTCTTTATATTTTATTTTTACCCAAATATACATATACTAGCGGATTGGAGGGATCGAAAGCCCCTAATCATAATAGGAGGGAAAAGTTAAATAATTAATCCCTCTTTATTATAGTATGAAATATCTCTATAGTAAACTGGCTATTAAATCTACCATATGTTGATATCCAAATATCATAGATCCCAATGCTTTTTATATGGCATATACTTTACGTTATCTCTCATTTCCCAGGAAACTTATTCCAATGTCAGTAGGTATTCTTCCCGATTCCCCGGTATCAAAACCTTCATTTTGACCCCTCTCCCATTATCTTGCGGCTTGCTAAACGCCCACAATTTCGGCGCAAACATTTCTATCACATAATTATATACATAGAAGACAGAACTTTAATGTTTGCATCAAACAAATGTCGTCATCGCAATAGACAGAATAGTTCACCAGCATCCCGGGGAAGACATTTACAACTACACTAAACAAAAACTAATGTTGTACATATAACAAACTGGTCTACAATAACATTACAAAGTGAATATAGATCGCTCTGTAGGCGGGAGAACAACACTAGGAACAAAGCGGCAGATGGCCCGCGATAGGTCGCCGCCACTTGTTACAATAGTATCGGACAATGGCGTATATGACTGCATTGACAATTTTACTGTGCCACATCGATGGTATCACGACCCACCGCTAACGAGCTCTCCGTGGTTTACTATCTCCGGACGATAAATTTGTAGCCATTTTATTGTTGGCGGTCGCATAAACAGTTGATTTATGAAGGCAGAAGCGATGGAGTGGCAGGCCGGACGATAGTAGGGTTGCCACCGTGGGTGTTGCTGTTGCTGTGTAGCAGTTGTGGCCAGTAGAGTTGCCACCGTGGTTGCTGCTGTTGCTGTGTAGCAGTTGTGGCCAGTTAGTAGGGCTGCCACCGTGGTTACTGCTGTTGCTGTGTAGCAGTTGTGGTCAGTAGGGTTGCCACTGTGGGTGTTGCTATTGCTGTGTAGCAGTTTTGGCCAGTGGGGCTGCCACCGTGGTTGCTGCTGTTGCTGTGTAGCAGTTGCGGCCAGGAGGGCTGCCCTGCCACCGTGGGTGTTGCTTTTGCTGTAGCAGTTGTGGCCAGTTAGTAGGGCTGCCACCGTGATTGCTGCTATTGCTGTGTAGCAGTAGGGTTTCCACCGTGGGTGTTGCTGTTGCTGTGTAGCAGTTGTGGCCAGTAGGGTTGCCACCGTGGGTATTGCTGTTGCTGTGTAGCAGTAGGGTTGTCACCGTGGGTGTTGCTGTTACTGTGTAGCAGTTGTGGCTAGCAGGGTTGCCACCGTGGTTGCTGCTGTTGCTGTGTAGCAGTTGTGGCTAGTAGGATTGCCACCGTGGTTGCTGCTGTTGCTGTGTAGCAGTTGTGGCCAGTAGGGCTGCCACCGTG
This sequence comes from Flexamia atlantica, assembly GCA_035578135.1. Classification (NCBI taxonomy): domain Eukaryota; kingdom Metazoa; phylum Arthropoda; class Insecta; order Hemiptera; family Cicadellidae; genus Flexamia; species Flexamia atlantica. The sequence goes on along the minus strand of JAQJVK010000011.1, from coordinate 4,252,827 downwards.
GGTATTGCTGTTGCTGTGTAGCAGTTGTGGCCAGTAGGGCTGCCACCGTGGGTGTTTCCGTTGCTGTGTAGCAGCTGTAGCCGCAACTGCAACGGTCTGAAACATCAAAGGTTTTAGGTCAGTATGGGCTGAAAATATCGCACTTCCAGCCGAAGTAACCCATAATTTTTATGGTATATAAAAATGCTGTGTACATGAATACAAATTTTATCGTTATCGCATTGGATAACTTTTACATCTCTCTGAAAGTAACACAAAACTTAGTGTGATATTTTTTTGGTGTGTATGTAATCATAGCAATAATATACTATGATTATAGTATATTATTACTATGGTTAAGTGAAAGTAAAGTACGACATATAACTTATAGATGTGTCATAAAACACAGTAGCAAATGTCCAGTGGAATCATTCTTCAGCACACATCTAAAATATTTATTATATATTTAACAAGGTGTGCGAAGAATAGAAAAGAGGGAGTTTGACTGAGGTAAAGTGACCAATAACTTCTTGATGTTGTAGTCCTGGTGTGTGATATGATTAAAACAAAAATAACGTTAATGTTTCAACACACAGATAAAATATGTGTTATATCTAGCAAGGAGTGCGAAGAATGGAAAAGAGGGAGTTTGGCTGAGGTAAAATGTTAATTATAGATTTATGTACCACAAAAGGTTTAGGTATAGTAATAACTTCATTTTACTTTTTATTCAACTGTCTACTGTAATATTGTCACTTGACACGTAATCTCATATGACGATAAAATAATTGAAATATGCATCACACGTTCTCTTCAAATATTTGTTTTTAGGAACGCTGAGACTAATAAATATTTTAGTTTGAACTCAAATACATAATTTATACATCGGCAATGAATGTAAGCTAAGCTGTAATATCAAGTCCAGTAAAAGAGGCAACCGCTTTACCACCGAATAAAGATGTGCGTCAACGGGTGGAAATAAAGTTGTTGAGGAAAAAGAGCGTTGAGCAGGCTTATAAAATCGTTACCTGTTTAAAATATCATAAAAATATTTTTACAAACTAAACCAAGTACAATTATAAGGATTTCACACATTTTAACCCATTAGTTTTGTTTACGGTCATTTAAAATTAACCGGACATTAAACCACTCTAAACATCTCTAAAAAACACCCGGTGGGTTATTCAAACGCAGTAACATTTAAATTTCGGTTTAACGCCACAGTTTTCCCACTACCGCACACAAACCTTATCTGATGGTCCGGCAAAAGCGTTGTTTCGCCGTTAAGACCTTTATTCGGTGACTTTAATGCTCAGTCAGATTGATGTGGTCGAGAGACAGCCAGGAAGGTGGAATGCTTACAAGATAGCGGCAGTTAAAACATTAGTCTTCGATAAATCTTAACTACATAACACCTTTTTATAGCGCTGTTTATCTCGGAGAGTTTGGGAGCCGCCACGTTCGGCAGGTGTGCGGCTGTACCCTTATAAACCCGGGTCTTAAATACCTCGCGAATTTTATTGATGATGATTACACCGCGGAGGCTGACCTGCCTACCAGCGTTGATCCCACTTTCCCCTCATTGTTAGATCCCCAGATATCATATTACATCGGTTTCTCCTCCAAAGGTGAGTAAGATTACACAACGATTCAATCGATGGCTGATAAATCGTGTAGAAAAGTTCTTGGCCAAGAAAACTTGATAGTGCCTCAGCACTGTCATGTAGAGACAATCGTAATTATGTTTTACTACTGTGTTTTATGACACATCTATCGGTTATATGTCGTACTTTACTTTCACTTGACCTTCTGTTTCCTGACACCTTGCTAGTCAAGGTAACACAAAAGTAAAGTACACTTTGTGGTTGACAATACTGTGGTTTATGATTGATTTGCATACAGACTTATTCACTATAAAGTTTTTATTCATGTGGTATACGTCATGGAAAGAGGAAGATCTCGTGAAAGACTTCTTCGCACTATCTTGAAGTTTTGTTCCATAAGATCGGAGTGAGCTTTGTGACCAACTGTTTCTAACAAGAACTCTGATAAACACGGTAACTTTAAAAAAACCATGATTAAAATTCAACTACGATATTTATTTCACAGAATGATTGAGGGCCCATCGATTTGTTAGGTATAAGCTTTAAGATGACAAACTTAAACTTTAAACGGGCAGTGTAGAACGTCTTATACAAGTCATTGCAATAGTTTTAGGACAATCAAATTAAGTCCTTACTAGAAGAAAAACTGCAGTGAAATTATTACTCATAAAACGAGTGCCAATGTTAATTTCATACCGATCCTGGTAAGTTGAACGATCCTGTAAGAAACTCGTCTATTTTTTGGGGCGACAAATATCTTGAAACCTAAGCTCCACTTCCATCAATATGCAATGATTATATTTTCCGAAGGTGGAACATAAAGTAAGTCTTAAATTTTCGAGTTTTTGCAGCGAGTAGACGGGTAGTAAACAGGAACGTCTGTGTAAACGGACCAGTCGGGGCCCCGCAGAGACGCAAAGATGAAAGTGTGAAGTCGCCGCTGTCCGTCTCTACACCAGCCTGATCGATCTGACCGGCATTATCATACGCTCCTTCGGCCGGACTAATTTAATTAATTTGCCGCCGACAGAGCTATTGACGCTGTCATAAACTAGGGAATCGGTATGCAAATAGTAACAGTGTGGTCAGTCTACTTGAAAATACAATCTGGAGTTGGGTCAGTCGACAACCGCGTGACGTGCGTTTCCCTCGGCACCTGCCTCTGCCCGAGGCGCTTTGTAATGGAACCTAGACGAATTAACCGGCTCGTTATCTAAGAACGAGGTTAGTTTTTGCCAGCGATTTGTCATTGACGTTTGATATCTGTATAAGAGCGGTTAACACTTAGGTTGATCGCTATCTCCTGGCGTTTGGCCTGGTTTTGTGTTGCTTAATGGTCGATTTCACGGTAGCTGATCTCGCTTACCCAACAAGAGGTTTACGAGTTTATTCAGTTCTGAGATCGATATTGCTGATTATAAATATCGACCGAGGCTGTAGATTGTGTAGATTATTGATTTCACAACACGAATAGTGGTGAAGTAAGTAATTAATTTTTTACTTTGTTTATAGGTATAAATGTACTGGTTATCCTTACTAACGTTTGAAATAAAGGCAAACACAAATATATTTTGCAGATATGTTTTTCAGCGTGAGTTAATGTGTTGGGAAAAGTTACCACATTTTAATTCGGTTAAGAAAAGCAACTCCTTTTACCACATCAGACGAAGAAAATGGGCTGCCTCACATGAGGACACACGTAATTCCAGGACGCACATTAACCAAGAAAAACGCATTGACCAAATGAAAACACAACGAAGCAGCAAAAAATACATTTCAAAGTAAACAGTAATGACGATAAAGAAAAACACTATATTATAAATCTTCCAGAAATTAATTGGGAGCCTGGAAAGAAAATGCGCGCCGACAAAAAGCGGCGGCCGAGGTGTATACTTAACGCGTCTGGCCAAAGAAAACATTTACTGGCCTCGTAATTACCAAATTGCGTCGGAACGGACGTTTAACGGGAAGGGAAGGGGCAGCGTTTCTCTATAAAATACCCCGCTGAAGGTAATGGGGAGTTAACGAGAGTACGGAGGTGACTACGGGGTTCACACGAGCGTCTGTCACCGCCACATCCGGCCCGCGGGACCAAACCGGAAACCGCCGGTGTAATACATCAACGACGTGTGATTAAAGAATAATTCATCGCCGTGTCCAGGTTTTTGCCGGGTAATAGCACCCTCGGATTTGTTCGGCTCGGACCTCTCGGATCTGGTTTAAGCCTAATATAATGACGGACTTCCTATTCGCTAACGACGTCGGAGTGACAAAGAAGCAATAATAACAGAGCCGTGGCCTTTGTAATTAAGCAGCGTGTTTGCCGTGGAAGGTGGTGGTTTGCGAGGACGGTTATCAGGCGCGTGTCGCCGCTGATGGACGCGGCGGCTCGGCCAGTGTGCTGCCAGTGTGTCAGTGTGTGAGTGTGTGAGTGTGTGGCATGACGGACTGTTCACACGCCACTCTACAACTGCCGTTGACGCCTGTGTCATGCACGGGTGCCCCTTCCTGCTGGTTTTGGTAAACTGGACACTGCTTTACAAACAACCTTTCAAAACCCTGCGCTTAAATACCAAACAAACACTGACAATGGACGGTAGCTGCTTCCTCCTGGGTTTATTATCGTACAAATTTAGTCAATTGGTAACACAGAGGGGTCAAATTGTCTCTTTAACTTACAATAGATCGTCTATGTAAACGGAGCCGTTATTTATTGTACCTGAGCTATTGAGTTTGGCAACACCCTCCCTAAGGAACCAATTATCAACTAGAATTCAGCGTACTCACTGTAAATATGCTTAAAAACTTTAAAAAATAATAAATATACCCTCTGTTACATATAACTTCTTATTACATAAATACATTTATCTAAGCGAAAAATATAGTGAACTAAGGCAAGTTTAGTACTTTATAGTAAATTATTTTTGGGGAGATTTGTAAGCTAGTAATGTATAATAATCAATTATTTCCTTTTGGTTGCATAATAAAACAAATAACATGATAGACAAGGATGCAATCCAACTGGTTCTTACAGTTTACCTGTACAATAGGGAAATCCCCAAGCAAATTGTTAAGAAGGCATTTATTTTACTATATACTGGCAGTGTCATTAGAGTTTACTAAAAAGTTTATTTGAAACGTGCAAAACTAACTTATAACATAAATTAATTAAATGCCAATGGGATATAAACTAAATAACAACCAGAGTAGTTTTTTTTCCAGTACAACCAAGGAGCAAGATTATTATGTTTCATATTTCTCGGCCGAAAAGGGGCAAAGTAGGCAACATGAGTGCTGCTTTCCTTTTGCCAAACTGACCTTCGCAGGCGGAGACGCTTGGTCAGGCGAGGGTGAGTCGCTTACTTTGTCATTCAATCAATGCAAAGTTCTTCTTTAAAAACACCTTGATCTAACATAACACGCTTGTGAGCCGGCGCAACCACTGCAACTAGTCTGCAACACTAACACCACCTTCCTCCCAACGAAGCCCCAAATCCCCTCCAGCCACAGTACCGATACCACAACGGCTATTTACCCGGAGTGAGATATTTATCCGCAACGCTATAAATAAGACTTATCATCATGCAAACAAACGGAGCCGGAGATACACGACCCGGAGATGATCCCCATGACTAATTACGCCGTTTAATGAGGACCGTGCTAATTATCCGCACTGGTCGAAGTCTACGGACACGCGGCACGATCCATTCGACTCCATTACTCAATCGGCCGGCGGAACCGCGGACTCGGGACGCTCCGGGCGTACAGGATTAATCCACACGACAAGTAGATTACGGAATGAACTATTTGACTTCCTCCGGAGCCACACGGCTCGTGCTGCGCGACGGTAAATCAAAGGCATGAGTTGTGGCGGCCGGGAACAACGCATTAGCGCGGGTAATCTGCGGCGATTGATAAACCTTTGGTTCTCACGATTCATGGCCGTTTGGGTCAGGTGCGAGTGGGTGGGAAATTCGGGCGAGCCGATTGAGTAGGTCGTTGTCACTTGGGGTCGCCGAGGCAAACAGCTAGAATAAGTCCTTTTAAAATGTTTTCAAACTTATAACTATGGGAATAGTCGAGGATATATATAATGGGCCTTGAGGTATATTACTGAACTTTTGATGAGAACAAATATTTCTTGGTCTTAAATAAAATATTTCTAAATCATTATTCAAATTTATTGTAAAAGATTTGTTTTTTGTTTAAGGCCTATTTTACACTAGACCAATGCTTCCCGTAACAGTGGCTGGCCACATTTCGTGAAACATTGTCCCTTATGGAGCCTTTTAAGCTAGTAGTAGGCGGAAACAGTTACCCGAAAGGTCACAGTAGCCGCTCGGTGTCTCCAGCGCAAAATAATAACAGGGTTGACATTCATCGAGACGGCGAACACAAACCTTTGAAACACAATTACCCTTATAGTACGTACTAAACGAGTTTTATAGCCTATACCAAGAGAGTTGTTTATGCTTATATATTTTATAGGCCATAGTAGTCACATCCTACATACTTATCAGAACCCAGGCTAGAACGATAGTGCAATTTGATGGGTTAAAATAGAATAAATCACTTTTTGTACGAGTGTGATATATTGGTCCGACACATTTAAATAAATCCCTCGAGAGAGGAAACATATTCTTCTACATGACAAGAAAACTTCCAATAAAATGTGTGTTTTGGTTGTTCTTTGAACGATTTTCGTAACTGAATTAATAAGGTAAATGTTTCTCTATTTTGAACTAAATTGAGAATACTAACAATAATACGATGACCATATTGGGGTTTTTGTCTAAACTGAAGGGATTATAATTTTATAGTCATATATGTTAGTTTGATTATAGATTATGCACATCTGTATTTTCACAACACTACTAACTGAAATATTATTTGATTTTTCAAAGCACCGCGTCACATAAAAATATCTCATCTCAAACTTGTTACATCATGTGGGAAAGGCCTAGAGTTAACGAAGCGGGAAACAACCTTCCTTCGGCAATTAGGGTATTGTCATATCTCAACCTAACTATAGACATTTAATGTAAATGCAACATTCGAGATAATTAAATCGTCGTTAAGGTAAGTTTCTTATAATGGGAGGAATCAGATGTAAATTGTGAGTGACACAACAATGGGAGGTTCTACTGGGAGAGGGTCCTGAAGTCCTGATGTAAAAAGCGAAGCAGTTGCCTCAATCACGCTTTGACCCCAAGGTCGGTTCAACCCTAGGGTCGTCCCTCCCCGAAGGTTTTGTCCCAGCACAATGCAGACGACTCCTGTCCTCACATTAATCATGACCTGAGTCTGCCGGCCTACCGGATATAATCTGTTTGACGGCGAGCCAGTCACTGGAAAATAATGCGGTAGGTTTGATTGGGTGCAGTTCGATCTATTTTAAGGGTAGTTATGTAGCAGGGGTGAAAGGAAATATCGATGGTGTCATGCGTCTATGAATGGATATTACTGCCCCATCAAGAAAATATATGTTCAGTCTCTTACTGTCTATTTTACCGAAAATGTTACATTTAATTCCATTCCCCCAGAACGTGACTAGTGCCGTGAGTTGAGAAAGACATTTTTATTATTGTTATATTCCAAACATTCTTTAGCGTTTTTAATTTTTTTATATCATTCGTTATATGCACATTTTGAGCTTCATGACTGATTTACTCATTTTGCAAGCTTAGAAATACATAAAATTTCACATTTTAACTTACCTACTCAGAATTTCACTCTGCATTAAATCGATTTCAGATCGATATTTGTATTGATCGATCTGTATTAGATCGATTATGATTTTTTTTTATTGTTTCCTCAAAGGATCCCCTATAAACTGCGATACAGTCGGAACATAAAGTACACGAAGAACGATATAAAACAAGTAATTACATTAAAAAGATTTCACTATGAAAGGATTAATTTAAAAAAATGGAATGCCAATTGTTGCATGTTTTAACTTTGAAATGTCATATGTAAATTAATTACACTATAGAAGTATTAAAAAAATACTTGGTTAAATTTACAATTTATTATCTACTAGATGTTACCCGGCTTCGCCCACTTTCAAAATTATAGTACTGTAAGATATTTTCAAAATAATATTCTATTTACATGTAGGGTTGTATGTACATGTAAAGTTCTTAATATTTTTAATAAAGAAATAATTTTGATTTGTTAAAAATCAAGCAGCTGATGGTAGTTAGCTTAACAAATGAATGCGGTGTTATAGCTGACTTACATAATATTACAAACATAGTTTATTTACATTATTATCCATGCTTATAGCCCCTGAGCTGTGTGATTAATGTAAGACTGAATTACTTACTTGAAATCCGTCAGACAGCTCAAAAATGATCATATACTTGTTCAGGACATGTTTCGACACAATAGTGTCATCTTCAGCTGAGAGTTAGTGAAGTTCATAATCCACCATTTGGCTTCATCAATAAATTATAAAACACAAACACTGCTGACTGCTGAAAAATTGCTGACGGAAATAACAACCCAGATATTCTAAACACCAGCACCAATAGAAATCAAATTAAATATACAAGCGTTGAATTCAGCCATAATTTACAAAACAACCTAAATAAACACTTAAAGGAACATAATATAAAACTAGCCTTTAGCACAACGAACAGAACCAAACATATCTTGAAGGTCAAAAACGGCAATATAGATAAATATGATAAAACGGGCATATATAAATTAAAATGTGCAGAATGCCCAAGTGTATATGTAGGCCAAACCGGACGTGGATTTAATACTAGGTTTAAGGAACACCGCCCCAATCATAAGCTGGAAAAACAAAAATCCACGTTCGGTCAGCATTTATTGGACCATAACCACTCTATTGGAGACATACATGATACACTTGAAATCCTTCATTTTTGTAATAAGGGAAGAAAGATGAACACGCTAGAAGAATATGAAATTTATAAACATTTTAAAAATAACCAAAATGAAATAATAATAAATGACAAGCTCCAATTTAGTTCAAATTCTATCTTCAATTCCCTTCTTGCCTACAATCAATACCAGAGCCCAGCTGTTGACCTTTGCTCCTCTGATAACCAAACCACACCTGATGGATAATGAAATGAGCCTCAGTCTGTCTACCACCGCCGGCGTGTCGTGATTGGTTATTATTGTAGAACAGGCCTGTTTGTTTTTAACAATTTTAAATGTACCCGTGTCCGTGTAAATGTATGACTGTTTTGTGTTTGTGTTTTATAATTTATTGATGAAGCCAAATGGTGGATTATGAACTTCACTAACTCTCAGCTGAAGATGACACTATTGTGTCGAAACATGTCCTGAACAAGTATATGATCATTTTTGAGCTGTCTGACGGATTTCAAGTAAGTAATTCAGTCTTACTTTATTTACATCGATGACGACAAACAAACTCACAAACTTTCACACTTATAATTTTAGTAGGATAATAATGCACCTATATTTAAGCCACCCTAACTAATTGCTTGTAGGGATCAAAGACAGTATTTTAAAATCAAATCAAATTAATTTCTTTGATTCTTTGATTCTTCTAAAGTCTAGACTAAGCGTTAATGTTTTACTTTTATCTGTCAGAAATAGAGCGTACGGAAAGGAACGGAACTCTCTCTCAGTGCCAAGTTCAGCTAAAGGTTAGCATTCTCGCCCCTTTGAAAGGCGGCCAACAGTTGATGTCGGCGCTTGGTGGGAGCCAAGAATTTGCATTCAGTTAGGGACGGACGCTTTAGTTCAAGGAGCAATTTTCTTTTCTTCTAGGGAAGACAAATGATCCGACATTTATATGGTAAAAGACAATAAACGTCGTTTGAAAACCGGCTTTAACCGCGTCGTGAGGTCTGGTTTTGTTTTGTGTACTTGAAGTGGTTTTAATACGCAAACAAATGTAATCCACTCACAATAATAGTCTTTACATTCTACTTTTTTTAGCGTTATCTATCTATTAATTTTTGGTTTGGTTTTTAAGATTAAAACTATATTAAAACTTATAAAACTATATAAGATTAAAACTATAAAAAAAAATAAATAAAACTATATATTGAATGGTAAGTAAGTCAACTGCTATACGAGTTCGCTGAGAACAAGTACATAACATTCAGTTAACTAAACATTTAATGCTATTTCAGAAAACAATAACCGAACACATCTTTCATTTTGTATTTAATCTTTAGATTTACTAGCTTATTTATGAATCAAAGGACAACCATCTTACTTGTAGCAAAACGCCATTTGTTATCATTATGTACTTAGAACATACGGAGGATATAGAAAATTGTGTTATGTTACGTTAATAAGGTGTACGTTGTTGAGGAAGAGAGTTTATAAGAAAGTATTGATCAACGGTTCTTTATTTAAACAGGTTTCTTAGCAAACTAACTTTCATATATTTTTTCCATAAAATTTCATAATAATATTAGGTGTTACACAATGTAGTGTTTACACGAAGCTATCTATACAGATAATCCCATTGGTCGGTTAAAAATAAGTTATATTGAATAGGAGTGACTTAAATTAAAAAAATACCTTGACAAAAGTACACTTTATATAGTCCAAAGTAGGACAGACGACCTCCTTAATGCAACCTTTAATCCACAAACCTGATCACTTAGTAACCTTCGGGCAAACTACCTTTTCAACTGATTGCCCCTCAGAACTGCAATCGAGGACTATTATTAAACAAACAGGCCACATCAAACATATCAACAACTGAAAGCAGTAGACTAAATCGTTGCGCCACCGGTAACTGACAGGACGCCACATACAGGGTGTGCCGGTAGCCGCCAAGGTTGTCGGTTTAACACTCTGTAATCATAACTCGATAATCGCCAAACACCAGATGTAATCGATGTTGCAACACCAGTTAGAAAGCGGCGTTAATTGGAACGATTGTCACTGCTCCATATACCCGGCCGATCGTCGGATAACGGCTCCAGCTCCGACCCTGTTGCAACTGCGACCGCTGAAAGCTTACAAATAACGTGTTGAAACAATCGTGACCGAAAACCGAAATATCGACTGTGTTTTTATGGGCGATAAATATTTAGTGCGTGTGAATATTGTGACGTGTAACTGTGTGATTTAATGTCGCAGTGTTGGACTGGAATGTAGGGAGTGATCGTGTTGTTGTCATTCGGTGTTGCATTGGTAAAGTTTATACTCGTTTGGGTGTTTTAGAAATTGTATTAATTTACTTGAGTGACACAAATTTATATATTAACAAATCTGAGTAGCCTAATATGCATCAACCCACTTTGATGAAATGCAAGGGTGCATGGACAAAAAAATGTGTTGCTAGGAATGTAGTTTAGAACATAACATAAATTTATAGCAAAATTAAGTAGCAATTCCAAAATGATATGTTGTTTTCTAATTCAAACATCGCTTCGTTTTGATTTATTTTATTCTGCATTATTAAAATGTTCAAAGCTTATTATTAAAAATGAAATCAGCTAAATTCAATTTAAAACCTTTGCATTATAAAATCATAAACATTTTTAAAAGGCAGCACCATAGTTAAACTTCAATTTTTTACCTCATGATTATTAGGTAGACATCAAATATCAACTCGTTACTTGAAATTATGAACTTATTTTTAAATAATCATCACACGCACGGACAAGTTACTTAGTCGACCGACCCGCTTCATATCACGTGTTAGTTAGCCAACAAACTTGTAAATTTCATACATTAATTTGCATTAAAACTCCGCCGTTAACAACTTTCGTGTTCACCGTTTTCCCGTTTCGAGTAATGAATGAAAATTTACGCCTACAGTCTGGCGGAAACAAAGGTAAGTTGTGTCGTGGAAACTTCATACTTTACGTTAACGCGAGGCAATTCATTAAAGGAGAACATGGAGCGGACATTTAAATCTCTGGATATTAAGCAATTTCCATGCCACGCAGTTTCCACATTAATGTCGTACACAATGAAGGCGTTAACGAGACTATAAAATATAAAAAAATGAGGTAACAATTAGCACGAGGAACACGCATCATCAGGCTGAGGCTAGGGTGTCGATCATCAGGCGATGAGGTCATCAGAGGAGATTGGACGGAGGTGTGGGAGTGTGGCTGGGAGTTGTGGAAGTATTTATGTGAGCACTACGATGGTTGCAAGTTACTGCTGCTTTAGAAAGTATCATATTTACACTAAAATAAAAAATTATGATCTTCTAAAGCGAATTGTATGAACAATTTTCCTGATACTACAGTTTGCACGTGCAGAGTAATTTAAAAAATGTTCATTGAAAAAGGTTAATTGTGAAATTAACTTTTAACAGCATACACCCAACTCTTTCTGTTGTGTTTAATCTTTTTCTTTGAAACAGCAAATTACATAGTTTCTCATCACAAATGTTCCAAATCAGTCCGATAGAACTATCGGAAGAAGCGTAAAGGGGGATAAAATCTTCAGATATGGTTTTTTCAGTATTTTCCCTAATGGAAACAAAAATGATCAACATTTTGTTTGCACCATTGAATTCGGCACGAAGAAAACAGTTTAGTAGGCCTATACACAATTATTGCTCTATGTCATTGGTTTCCGATATACGGAGAGCGGTAAACACAGTACATTGTCCCTATTTTGTACTTATGGGAAATAACAAAATTCGTACATTTCGCTTATTTCTAGACCTACCTTAGTAAAACTTGGTTTGTGGCTTCATCTAATTGAGATATATAGTATATGAGCCTTAAATTCCCCCATGTTTACATTTCCGCACTAGAAAATCTGCATATTCATTCCCACATGTTATCCTGGGAGGAAATAAAAAAATCCATATATTCCTTATTTTCTCGACATACATCTTGATACCACTTGGTATATGGCCTCCCCTAGCTGATTTATTCATGATATTTATTTAAGACCACCTAATTTTCATGTGCCTGTAGCATCATTTCCTGATAGTTCTGAAAAAAGTGCTTTTATTGCTTTTAATGGGTTGAAATATGATTTTAAGCATTAGAAATTCGTTCAGTATACAGGTTTACCACAAACAAGGGTATTTCCTAACACTCTGAATTCAATGACGTTTTCGAATTTTACAGCTTATTTCAGGACACTTTATTTGTACTATGTCCATAAACGAACATTACAGATATATGACCTATTTGAATTTTCCTTTTTTAATAACATAAGAGGTTCTGGCAATATTTGTCTCAATATCATCGGCTTTCTTATGAAGACACTACTACCCTTCGAAATTTAACTACCCATACATACCTTCTTAACCGTTACTTTTAGGAAAAATATCAAATATAAAAACCTGTATATCCGAAAACATCATAAGGGGATTACATTTACAGTGTTCAATAAGTGAAATTAAAATTGTGTGCCATTTTGGAAAATGGCGGCCGTATTTTTTAAATTAAAAACCACCCTAAAATCAGTATAAGAAGTAAAAGAAGGTTTCCCATTAGAAGTTTTGTCGTCAGATTTATCGATAAAAGTTAGGTATCGGTTCACTTTGGGATGAGACGCCCGCTATATCACCCCCACAACGTGATCCGCTTCCACTGGAGGCTTGCGTAACGCTTATAATCTAGAACTTTATTTATCAGTGATATTTTCAATCAGCGTATGGGTGGTTTTAATCGGTTCTGTAAAAGGCGTCGCTGCCGGCTTATCGTCGATCGACGGCGCGGCGGCGGCGGCGGCGCGGCCGGAGCGGCCGGAGCGGCAGGAGCGGCCTACAGACTACACAACGACATATTGGCCAACACGATGCTATCGGCCGCCCTTATTAGATCACGCGATAACAGCTGCAACAGCGCGAGTCAACCGGTGGAAATCTATAACGACCCTGTTTGTCGAAGGTTATATAAGTCTAATATTGCCGGTGGTTCCATTAGATTGTGAAATAGAGTGGAACATTAAAATCCAAAGTGTATTGGCTGTATATGAAATTGTTATTATAGCTTGAGGGTAAACACTTCATACTTTTGGTCGTAAAAAATATGAATACTGTGTAAACACCCAGTTATAATCTAAATCTTCAACCCTTTCTCCCTTTTTTATTTTGGCAGTTTCGGCTACCATCTGAAATTGTTTTAATAAATTGAATGTTTAGGTTTCGTGGAAACTTAGACTGCTGGGTCGATCCACCGCTGTGGAGTGTTCGATTGTGTTGAACAACGAATAGCGAATAACTTAAGAAATATGGTTACTCAAACCTACCAAATATTAAAATAATTGTATTAAAGTAATAAATTATGACTTAAGCTGCACACGGGAAACGATTAGGCAACTTCTATATATTTTTTATAATTTATAATTCTATATTCATTTATAAGGAATTTATCCTAATCTCAAAACTATAACTAACTGATAACGCCATTAAAGCTTGTTTGAATAAAGCAAAGACCTGTACAGTATTAACCCCGCCGATTAAACCATAAAACATTTTAACATTTTTATTCCACCTTTAGCATATAATTAAGGCAAAACGTTCTTGAAAATATAGAACAACTGTCAAAATGCTTTTAACGTAAAACTATGACTTTTGCCATTAAATAAAAATCCTACCTTGCCATATTTTCCAAGAATACTCTTTTATCCAACAACACTCTTTTATCAATGTTTGTTTACGTGAAAAGCCAGTGAATACAGATTACTTAAGTCCTGTATTTTATTCAACTGAATTATTGAATTTATTCAATTAAATTTTATTATATTATGTCGGAAAAACAACCAATTCTTAAAATAGTTAAACATATGTTAATTTTATGGTTCAAAAATGTCATTAATATTTTAATTTATATAATTTTCGCTATATTTTATAATCCGAACCCCACAGTTCACCATACAGTATATTTGTATACCCTTTAAAATAACAATAAGTTGTTTTTTTTTTCATCAAACAAAACTGGAGCGACAGTGTGAAATCACAATCGTTCTTATGGCACAAACCTTCAAAATGTGGTAGGTCACTGCAAATAGGGAGGAGATTATTCTGCTAATGCTCAAAATAAGTTTGATTTTTCCGGTCGCATTAATTTTTCTCCTAGAGCCGTTTTGCATTTCCTAGGCGTGGACTTGATTATCACAGACCTGAGTTTCTAACCATCTAACTAACGAAAAGCAATTTACTCCATCCTCTTCAACCAAAGTTTTTTTTTGCTGGATATCTCATCAGTTTACTTCCATTCGCCAAGGACGGTTTAGTTTTATAGCTCTGGCGTCTTGTTAATACAGTGAGCGATATATTGATATAGTTAATTTTAAAATCTGAAAAAAATAGTAATTTTGTTTACCTGACATACCGCAACCGGATTGAATTCCCAAGAACCATTAAAAGAACCCTACTAATAAAAACTGCTTTCTTAATTAAAAATGTATTAAATTCCCTTTGAACCGCGACGTCCCTGGGGAATAACGAGACAGGAGAGTAAACTCCAAAACAACAGCCATGAGCTTGACGTTTACGTCGTCTAAGCCCACACCGCCAGGTAATCACCATAAAGGTCCAGGTCCGCAGAACTGCAACGCGACAACGCCACGAGTTACGCACCGCGTACAGATGCGCAACGCGCAACGGCGCAACGCGAGGCGATAAAACTGTTGCATAATAATTCAATAAATCGCGCAATTTATAGAGCGACTAGCGTCCTGTACCGCGCGTCGAGAATTTCAATATAAATGCACGGCAACAATATGTCCCATAGTACATTGTGTGTATTTATGTGTTCCCGTCCGGTCTTCGCTTTCATATGCTAAGCGCCTACCGTGTACTACAAGATGGGCTTACTCTCAATTTTATACCCGGCTTTGGGTTTATAACTCCTTAAAGCCACTAAAGTCGTAAAGTGTAGTCAGGGGTTGTTTGTTTTTATTTTCGGTCTCATTGTTTGTCCAAGGGCTAGTAGAGTGGACTGGATCAGGTTCGTGCCTTTGTTAATGTAATGTTGAACAATCAATTGAAATTACGGTGCTTGAAATGAATAAGGCATTAACAGCTAGGTATAAAGATAAACTTGCGTATTTAAACACTAAAAAAACAAATTTTGCAAATTAACACAAAAAAGGTACTCACTTTTTTTATTAGTTTAATTTAATTTTGTTTTACTTATATACTGTTTTGCATGTCCTGCGAAATGTTTTAATCAGTTTATTTACTGATAATTTCCATATCTCGGCTCTTAACAAAACCAGTAACAAATCTTACATTAGATCAATATCACAACTTTAAACTAATACATAAAAACATATCATGATAAATAATTTCTAGTAACTAATCATTTTAAAAACTATACGCGTTTCAAATTTTATTAAGCAGAATCAACAGACTGTTAATGTCAAACTACCTAAGAAACGTAAATTAATAAAAGGGATCACTTTGCGTAAACCTCCGGGAGTTCCGATTATTTGGTCACTTTTTTATAACCTTAGCCCAATAAATAATACAATTTTCAAATTAAAAAATTCTAATGTGACATCCAAAACAGTTGGAAAACCTCAAAATGTTCGAATTTGTCTACTTTTTTGCGATTTTTAACTCGAATGACTAGTTTTTGTGGTTATACCTATGAATCATGTTTATTAAGGTAACCTAGAAACCGTCCCCGCAGAGCAGAGGTTATTTAGTACAATCTTACGTAGGAGGCAAGAAGATATGAGTATGATTAAAACACGTAAATTAAATCAAACTTAACCTATATCACAATAAGTATTTTAGAATTACTTATGTTACAGTACAGTATGAACGGATACAAAGATATTGGTGATTAAGTATGTTTGAATTATCAGTACTTTTCATCTTGACTCATTTAACAGTGGGTATAGAAAGACTTCTTTAGCATTCAAAGTCAAAGGCAGTACCTATTTTGAAATATATATTTTTTAACAAACAATCCCCATGTAAAACGATATCTTTTTCGTGTTTTGCAAGCTAATGACATTATCAACAAAGTAAAACCCACGATTTCAGTGAAAAATAATTAAGTTATAAAAATAACCAGAATTACAATGAAACATACTAGAGACTGTAACAGTTTCACATGACAGTTACATAACTGGCCGCGCGGAGCAGCCCGCAGCCCCGGACTGGACCCAGCTGATCGTCTGTCCGGACCGGCCTATCTCAAGATGTCGCGGACTGCCCGGCTCGACCGATAAATTATATTCTTTATTGACTTATTATACGGCAGCGTGTCGCGCACCCACGTGCTCGTATTTTACCGCGGTCGCCAATTATAGGCCTAATTGAGCCGGGGTCACCGGTGGCCCGGGTCGTGTGAGGGACCTTTGATTCACTACCCAGTGACGTGCACAGCCTCCACAGTTTTACTGCCGGGTGATTTCAATCGCTCACTGTACTTACAATGCCTGGTACTTTTACGAGGGGATTTGATGCCGCTGCCCGTTGGTTGCGGGTTCTTCTGGTATAAAATGTATTTTACGCCCGATTCGATACTGATGTGGCGGCTTTGCCTTTGTTTCAGTTTATGCTTATGGTGCACGGGATGGTAATTTACTTATAGTGAAATAACGCTCGTAAAATGTCTGTTTAAATTACTTTGACGGGGTTTATATCAAGTTTAGAACGTAAGCTTGACTAGTTTTAAGATCGCGCTGGTCTTAATATAAAGCGCAAATCGTATTTCAGACTTCATTGTACAGTATCTAAAATTAACTTCAATTCGAAAGCGACTTAATCGTATTTCTACACTGCAAACATTTACTGTATATCATTATGCGCACAAACGCACATTGATTGTACCGTTTTTGTACCCATAGTTATTTTTAAAGATTAATGGTAGAGTTGATTAAAATATATAAATGAATTGAGGGTTTTACAAACAAAAATTTATTAATTTTTTTATTGCATCCTTTGTTCATTGACTGTACATGAAAGAATACAAATCAACGCAATTTGAAATAGCACTCCAGATACACAAAAGCTGCAATTACTTTATTATTCAAAATAATGCTGAAATCGCAAAAAACGTTAAATTTTTTTGCTTGTGCAAATAAACCCAAACAAACTTATCCTCAGCCTCTTGCTCTCCCCGGAAGATAAACAATCGCCCGTTTCCATTAACACTCTCGCCGGCGGAGGTCAACGACCCTGATGAGCGGCCGTTGTGTAAACGATTACCATTGGCCATAAAGATGAGACAAAAATTAACGTTAAATTAATCACCGTTCCGTGAGCCTGTAATCACGGTGGACCTTTACAGAGTCCCAAATTACCTCCAATAATAAATCGGGCGACAAACGAGCGCGGGGCGGGCCTCCGGATTGGGGAATGCAAAACCAATTTTAATAGGCGTAGTGGGGACGAGATCGTTAGCCGGACAATCCCATAAAACAGCGACTCCATTACACCACTCTGTCATGGGCCGCTCCGACGGCGCTTCCGATCTGGCAATGTAAGGGAGGCCAGAGTGGGTGGGGGGGGGAGGCATGCTGATCGCTAAGGGGTGCAACTTAGCTTTGTAGCCGTGTTCTGCAGTCCTCTTCGAGTACCGGTGTTCTGAGTACAGAAACTGAAGAAGTGCATCGAACTATGTAGGGGAGGCCAGAGTGGGTGGTGGGGGGGGGGGGGTGCAACTTGGCTTTGTAGCCGTGTTCTGCAGTCCTCTTCGAGTACCGGTGTTCTGAGTACAGAAACTGAATAAGTGCATCG
This sequence comes from Flexamia atlantica, assembly GCA_035578135.1. Lineage (NCBI taxonomy): Eukaryota > Metazoa > Arthropoda > Insecta > Hemiptera > Cicadellidae > Flexamia > Flexamia atlantica. Next base: position 4,234,602 of record JAQJVK010000011.1, on the reverse strand, counting down.
AACTATGTTGAGGAGGCCAGATCGGGTGGTGGGGGAAGGCATGCTGATTGCTAAGGGGTGCAACTTGGCTTTGTAGCCGTGTTCTGCAGTCCTCTTCGAGTACCGGTGTTCTGAGTACAGAAACTGAAGAAGTGCATCGAACTATGTAGCGGAGGCCAGAGTGGGTGGTGGGGGAAGGCATGCTGATTGCTAAGGGGTGCAACTTAGCTTTGTAGCCGTGTTCTGCAGTCCTCTTCGAGTACCGGTGTTCTGAGTACAGAAACTGAAGAAGTGCATCGAACTATGTAGGGGAGGCCAGAGTGGGTGGTGGGGGGGGGTGCAACTTGGCTTTGTAGCCGTGTTCTGCAGTCCTCTTCGAGTACCGGTGTTCTGAGTACAGAAACTGAAGAAGTGCATCGAACTATGTAGGGGAGGCCAGAGTGGGTGGTGGGGGGGGGGGGTGCAACTTGGCTTTGTAGCCGTGTTCTGCAGTTCTGTCTGAGTACCGGTGTTCTGAGTACAGAAACTGAAGAAGTGCATCGAACTATGTAGGGGAGGCCAGAGTGGGTGGTGGGGGGGGGGGGTGCAACTTGGCTTTGTAGCCGTGTTCTGCAGTCCTCTTCGAGTACCGGTGTTCTGAGTACAGAAACTGAAGAAGTGCATCGAACTATGTAGGGGAGGCCAGAGTGGTGGTGGGGGGGGGGTGCAACTTGGCTTTGTAGCCGTGTTCTGCAGTCCTCTTCGAGTACCGGTGTTCTGAGTACAGAAACTGAATAAGTGCATCGAACTATGTAGGGGAGGCCAGAGTGGGTTGTGGGGGAAGGCATGCTGATTGCTAAGGGGTGCAACTTGGCTTTGTAGCCGTGTTCTGCAGTCCTCTTCGAGTACCGGTGTTCTGAGTACAGAAACTGAAGAATTGCATCGAACTATGTAGGGGAGGCCAGAGTGGGTGGTGGGGGGGGGGGGTGCAACTTGGCTTTGTAGCCGTGTTCTGCAGTCCTCTTCGAGTACCGGTGTTCTGAGTACAGAAACTGAAGAATTGCATCGAACTATGTAGGGGAGGCCAGAGTGGGTGGTGGGGGGGGGGGGGGTGCAACTTGGCTTTGTAGCCGTGTTCTGCAGTCCTCTTCGAGTACCGGTGTTCTGAGTACAGAAACTGAAGAATTGCATCGAACTATGTAGGGGAGGCCAGAGTGGGTGGTGGGGGAAGGCATGCTGATTGCTAAGGGGTGCAACTTGGCTTTGTAGCCGTGTTCTGCAGTCCTCTTCGAGTACCGGTGTTCTGAGTACAGAAACTGAATAAGTGCATCGAACTATGTAGGGGAGGCCAGAGTGGGTGGTGGGGGAAGGCATGCTGATTGCTAAGGGGTGCAACTTGGCTTTGTAGCCGTGTTCTGCAGTCCTCTTCGAGTACCGGTGTTCTGAGTACAGAAACTGAAGAATTGCATCGAACTATGTAGGGGAGGCCAGAGTGGGTGGTGGGGGGGGGGGTGCAACTTGGCTTTGTAGCCGTGTTCTGCAGTCCTCTTCGAGTACCGGTGTTCTGAGTACAGAAACTGAAGAATTGCATCGAACTATGTAGGGGAGGCCAGAGTGGTGGTGGGGGGGGGGGTGCAACTTGGCTTTGTAGCCGTGTTCTGCAGTCCTCTTCGAGTACCGGTGTTCTGAGTACAGAAACTGAAGAAGTGCATCGAACTATGTAGGGGAGGCCAGAGTGGGTGGTGGGGGAAGGCATGCTGATTGCTAAGGGGTGCAACTTGGCTTTGTAGCCGTGTTCTGCAGTCCTCTTCGAGTACCGGTGTTCTGAGTACAGAAACTGAAGAATTGCATCGAACTATGTAGGGGAGGCCAGAGTGGGTGGTGGGGGAAGGCATGCTGATTGCTAAGGGGTGCAACTTGGCTTTGTAGCCGTGTTCTGCAGTCCTCTTCGAGTACCGGTGTTCTGAGTACAGAAACTGAAGAATTGCATCGAACTATGTAGGGGAGGCCAGAGTGGGTGGTGGGGGGGGGGGGTGCAACTTGGCTGTGTAGCCGTGTTCTGCAGTTCTGTCTGAGTACCGGTGTTCTGAGTACAAAAACTGAAGAAGTGCATCGAACTATGTAGGGGAGGCCAGAGTGGGTGGTGGGGGGGGGTGCAACTTGGCTTTGTAGCCGTGTTCTGCAGTCCTCTTCGAGTACCGGTGTTCTGAGTACAGAAACTGAATAAGTGCATCGAACTATGTAGGGGAGGCCAGAGTGAGTGGTGTGGTAGGCATGCTGATTGCTAAGGGGTGCAACTTGGCTTTGTAGCCGTGTTCTGCAGTCCTCTTCGAGTACCGGTGTTCTGAGTACAGAAACTGAAGAATTGCATCGAACTATGTAGGGGAGGCCAGAGTGGTGGTGGGGGGGGGGGGGGTGCAACTTGGCTTTGTAGCCGTGTTCTGCAGTCCTCTTCGAGTACCGGTGTTCTGAGTACAGAAACTGAAGAAGTGCATCGAACTATGTAGCGGAGGCCAGAGTGGGTGGTGGGGGAAGGCATGCTGATTGCTAAGGGGTGCAACTTGGCTTTGTAGCCGTGTTCTGCAGTCCTCTTCGAGTACCGGTGTTCTGAGTACAGAAACTGAAGAATTGCATCGAACTATGTAGGGGAGGCCAGAGTGGGTGGTGGGGGGGGGGGTGCAACTTGGCTGTGTAGCCGTGTTCTGCAGTTCTGTCTGAGTACCGGTGTTCTGAGTACAGAAACTGAAGAAGTGCATCGAACTATGTAGGGGAGGCCAGAGTGGGTGGTGGGGGGGGGGGGTGCAACTTGGCTGTGTAGCCGTGTTCTGCAGTTCTGTCTGAGTACCGGTGTTCTGAGTACAGAAACTGAAGAAATGCATCGAACTATGTAGGGGAGGCCAGAGTGGGCGGTGGGGGGGGGGGGGTGCAACTTGGCTGTGTAGCCGTGTTCTGCAGTCCTGTTTGAGTACCGGTGTTCTGAGTACAGAATCTGAAGAAGTGCATCGAACTTATGTAGGGGAGGCCAGAGTGAGTGGTGGGGGCTAAGGTGTGCATCTTGGCATTGTAGCCGAGTTCTGCAGTTATGTTTGAGTACCGGTGTTCTGAGTACAGAAACTGAAGAAATGCATGGAACGCAGTGATAACAAATGCATTTTAAAATGATCCGCTCGATCGAGCCAAATTTATAAGAATTAGTTGATATATTCTTCATGGTGGACTATTGTAGATCCTAGTTATATAACATTACTAAACCATGGGGAGACTTGAAAAGTTATTGAAATTTTATTTAAACTAAATGATGCTATTCATCATGCAGAGAGTACGGTTTGTTAGCGTTGAGGAGGAACGTACTTCGTTCAGTATAAGCTTCTGGAACAATTACATTCTGCAACTAGGACAGCTTACTTTTAATAAAGATGGATTAATTTTTCAATTTTTTTATGCTTCTTTTCAAGGGTACTATTGCTGTATACCATAACCTACCTAGGCTGCCACGTTCAGCTGGTCTGTTTCAGTTTAGTTGAGTAAGGTATCGTAAACAAATTGTGCAAAATATACAATTGTAAAAACTCTGTTACCATATGTTCGCTGATAAAGTACAATTGTTCACTTTTACATGTGTTTTATGGCCTGCACTAATCTGCATGCTCAAACTTCATTACGGACTTAAGATTAACTTTGAACATTTAAATTTGACCGCCAATAAAATCAGATTGCTGGGATTGGTTCTTGCTGGGTTCCAAGCTTTGAGACCCCGTCGTCCAGAGAAAAGTTTTGACAAGAAGATGAATGACATATTATTCACCAGCTTCATGAACATATTATTCAACAACTCTAACAATTTGATACTTCTCATAGAAGAATCGCAAACATGTTATCTAACGAGTGATTCTGATGGCGAAATTTTGAACTAAGTATAGTGTACCTTAAGAGCTCAATCACCCTATGACAAGGACTAACGAATAAACGATAACAAAAAACTACGCAAAGTTGTGTTCAACTAAAAATGTTTGCCCTAATATCAACCGGAAAACCTGAAGCGAGAGAATCAAACACCTACAGAAGGGTTAGGGATATCACTCACGTCTATTTTGTCTCTACAGCAGCTGTCCTACTCGGTGTTTCCAAACAATCATTCTTTATTACGGAATAACAACCTGTTTAATTTTATTGGGGTGATGTGGAGCCGCAGCCTAATAATGCGGCAATTAGAGAGGATTTATCTCTTTTTGAGGCCGAACTCGTAAACCCATTCACCTGCTAGAGTGAGAGTTTTATGTTTAATTAAAAATATTCAACAGCGGAAGCTCTTTAATGTGACACGATCGTAAAAGGGTCGTTATCGGAAACACGCCTTTGAAGTGGTTATATCGGGGCGTAAAAGTGATAAGGGGTTACTTAATCAAGAATTGTAAATCGTAAAGGAATAATAAAGTGGTTGAAATCGTCTGAAAAAATAAGCTTGATCAATTTAAAATTTTAGCCCACTTTTATATTTATTCTTGACCTAGGATAAGCGCTGGATTTTACATTACAAATTAACTTATGTAAAATCGCGATTATGTAAAAACTAGCGATTATAAATCAATACTATGTTTTGTCGGACTTCAGCTAAAAGAAAAAAAACAAGGAACAGCCAAGTTCAAGTTCACGTGGGAACATGTGGAACTGCACAACACCAACCGAGAAGGAACCCTGAAACTTTCTAATCCCCGTATCACCACTACATCTCGAACAAGCCGGTAACGGAAAGCCGGACAAACAAATAAGTTAGGCGGCCCATACCATCCGTCCGCGTCACCGTAGGTGTCGCAGCAATAGTCTTCCCATAAAGCCTCCATGTTATTAAAATGGTTTACACTAAATCTTGCGAGGGCCAAAATAAATCTGATGGACCGTAATGGGTAGGATATGTACGTGGACCGGTAACGAATGACGCGGCCGCGGCGGCGCGGGGACAACGCATGCGCCGTACGTCCCGACGGGGATAAAGCATAAAATAACAGTTTGTCCGTGTATGCGCCGCGCAGGGGTCCGGGCCGGGTCGTTAATAAGTCGGAAATATCGGAGACGGAAACAACTCTGTTGTACGTCTTGTAGCGACGCGGCTCGGCCGACGCGATGGTATCGATATGATAACTCTATTGTCGGTCTGAGGCCGGGGATTTCGGTGACAGGCGCCTGCCGGCTGGGGATTTAAGTGTTTGTTCGATGACTGAGTGTTACCCCGTAACAATATGTCTACTATATGTTTGATGGACTATATTAAATTTAGCAGCCTATTTAGGATTATTCATGTCCTATATAATTCAAATGTTAACTTATATGAGAAAAAACTTCTTACAAAAAATCTGGCGGTTTATGCTGTAAAATGCCTTACGTTATTTAAATACAAGTATATCTCAAGATGAATTGATACAGTATTGATGTAAGTGTGGGTTAGTTTATTCTGGGTCAATGCAAATTAATTTTGTATCACATTTATAAAGTTATATCGAGATTCGACAAACAATGCCTAATGAGGATTTTAACCATATCATTCCTTCTCCTCCACAGGTATCAATATAATACGACATCAAACAAAAAGAAATCCTCTATATTCAAAGTCAATGCCTCTACTTTTTTCTTTTGAATATTTTAATGTATATTTTAAAATTACGTCATTACAATTTTATGGTAAATGAAACGGTATTTTAATTACTTTATTATCAAATCATAGAGTCTAGATTGCTTTTGTATCTCTTAAATATTTAAACTGCATCTCAGTCATTTTTAAATCTCGGGTGATCTGCCTCATCTGATTAAATTCTCTGGAAAAACAAGAACAGTATCAAAATTATATATTTTTCCTAATCAACACTACCTATAAAAATGCCACGAAATAACACCTAAATGCCATTCAAAGACACAGCCAAAACAACTAAAAGACCCCGAATCAATCTTAAATCCCCAATTCAAATCTGCAGAGCCAACAGGTTTTATAAATACGGATACATCAACATAAATATCCATTAAAAGTAACAAAAACCGGACAGGAACCAGTTGTATTAATCTCGGAGTTTGCAGGATGGATGAATAATACCCGGGGATCCCATTTGCGTCGGTGACTAAATTAATTAGCACGTAATACGAGAAAGCCGAACAAGCTTGGGCCGAGTCGAGGTACCGTTGCGCGTTGGCCGAGGCTTGACAACATCATCCCCGTGTGACCTCGTGGGGTCGCGAGGTAGGTGTGACTGAGAAAGCTTTCGACGCCATAAGTCAACGGTCACCGTTCAAGGTGTTCATAATAATTCAGGCTATTTGTAGGTTTAGTTTTTTATAGTTTGAATTGCCTCTCTAAATATAGTTAGGCCAAATTTGTTGAAATTTTGAACTAATAACCATCAATGGTTTGCCTTGTTTAAAAACTACATTATTTTAAGAATCCCTGTAATTTTAACTTGTTTCAACACTGGTTTTATAGAAAATTTAAGGTTCTATGAAGGATGAAGATTAGATTTCAATAGTTCAGTTTACACTAGAGTTTTACAATCATTTTGCTATCGAGAAATTGAATGCACCTGCATGTTCTTTCTGGAAATCCATTGTAGTATGTTCTAGGAATATTAAACTAGACTAAACTACTTTAAAACTAGAATACTACTAACATTGCTCTAGAATTCCAGAGACATTCAGAAAATCGATTGATAATTGGTTCTTTAATGAGAGCGGCCGTCTGACCGCGCGTGACTGTATCAGGTGGTTGTAAGGCAGGTCTGCGGTTAGTCAAACGGCAATATTATACCGCCGGCCTTGTTATACCCTTATAAGCGGCGAGCCGCCATTCATTAGAATACCACTTGTTAATAGTGAGTCGATTTTTTGCCCCGATCTAGTTATAGTATTGGCCTTTTTCAGTTGGTACGAGTCCAACGGCGCATGTGGCTTTAAATAATGGACTTGCTTTTTTATGATACATGAATATAAGAGACCAGATATATTATCGTACAGTTAGCAGATTATCTAGGCTTTTTATTAGTGTATTGGCAGAATAATAATTATTGTCCCTAAGTATATTTGTTACCGAGGATCGGCATGGTGTAGTGGTAAAACGCGAGACTTCGGCCCCTAGGGTCCCGCGTTCGAATCCCGCCAATCACCAATGGCAATTTGCTATGTGGTAATGCCGCAACCTTGAGGGTGCAAAATAAGCTAAACAAGCTGCAGTGCATGTCCATAGAAACCTCTAAGCATGGCCCTCGTCTAGAATAAAAATCTGTTATAGCTGCCCCTAAAATAAGTCTAAACAGTGATAAATGCTCAGCAGTATGACATTTGTTAATTAGAATAAAATGAGGCATAATCTCGGTTGTTATAGAAATGGACGAGGCAGCAGTGGTTTATAAGTGAGATATGGCACTCACGTTTTGTTGATAAAGTTTTTATACCACAGCCAAGCTATATTTTACCACTGGACTTCATAAAACCACTAAGAGATGAAACTTTTATATTTTCGCTTGTTTATATTGCACAATAATTTAAGATAAGGGAGAGGCTATAATTTAAAAAGAAATCTTTCAGTTATAAACCTTTTTTGGTATAATTACTTATTAAGTGCCTTAATAATTTTGAGTACCTTCATCAATTTTTGTCATAACTCTAGATCTTAGGTCAAAGCTTTTTGTTCTATATTTTTTGTTTTCGTTGTGGACAATCTCTCTCAACAATCTTGTAATATCAAGCTCACAACAAATATAAATTACCAAATTCTTTTAAGCTGTTATTGGTAATTTTTATTTGTGATTTATGAAGTATTAAGTATTGTTAACTTAAATGTGTTTCGGACAGTGAAAATAAACTTTTGAAAGATATACAACACATAATTAGTAAATTTAGGTGTCACACTAATATTATATTTATTTTTAGTTGTGCACATGAAAGTATATTTCTATAACCATACCAGGTTTCATCAGTCGTCACATTCTAACCTTTACAATATAAAATACTTGCTCGAACCCAGTGTCCAAAAGTGCCACTTACAGCGAGTACAATGTAAGACCAACCCAACCACACACGGAAGCACCTGTCTCCACTCTCCGTACGTCACACACTGTAGACCCTCCGTCACCTTACGTCACGCGGAGGTCGCCCTTACGTCACGCTCAACGGCAGCCCGTCCAGAGCGGAAGCCGCCATCACAAAGGCTAAGGAAATAACTTTCACCCCTGCGTTGATGTTGCATCAGATGATGAATGGACGTAGGTGACCTTCGCTCGCGGCGCTCGGCCCCCAGCCTGCGGTCACTGTAACGCGACCGTTGGGCAACCGACGGCGCCGCGGCGAGGGCGTGCAGGGGAGTGTGGCGAATGGATGAGATATCGAGGGAAGTGTTCCAACTGTTGATTAGGATATGCAGACCTTTGGCAAACAGCCGTGGTAGTTTTATGAGATGAAGGTTAATTCGGTAATCTAAATCCAAACGAACATACGAACACGTGACTAGCAACCAACATGTAATGGGTTCTAACAATGTAAAATACCCAGATTTGAAAAATATATTTGAATGAAAATAAATTCTTATTCGTCATAATTTAATTTGTGCTCATTAAAATCATAAAACAGGTGACTAGCATCCAACATTTAATGGGTTCTAACAATGTAAAGTACTCAGATTTAAAAAATATAATTGAATGAAAATAAATTCTTATTCAACATAATTTAATTTGTGCCCATTAAATGAGAGCACAATAGGCAATGCATGATGGGCATTTGTACCCTACACCCACTTTTAAATGGTTTTCATTTTTAGCAAATTCTATTGAGAAGAATCTATATAACTAAGTCTCATGATAAGAGCTGAGCTTGAGACCATTGATAACTTTTCGTTTTATAGGCCCCCAGAAGCCAAAACCCCCCAATACCTCGTATGAATGGTATTCTCACATGTTTATTGATAGACAATATTATTTGATGTGATGTTTAATATAAGCGGTTAAGCATTGGAAATTCACTGAACTTGCAGGTCTGCAACGAAGGTATTCATAATTAGAAATGGATTTATCTAACGATGACAGCGTTGTTGATCAACTTACTTCAAAGCAAGTGGTTTGCTGGGAAAGAGGAGATAAAACATTGGAACTACAGCCCTGCTTTCCTTACACTGTTTTTATTGCATTCATCAGCATTGTAATTACTTATTATATAGCACTGCAGAGTGGTTTCCGAAGTATGGCTTGGTAATTCTCTGTTTAGTGCGTTTTCCCCCCGAGTGGTCCACTTGTACGTTTTATAATATTATTGATTTTACAAGACACCCGAACACTATATCAGTTTTTAGTGCAAGATATGTAAATGCCCTCTATTAAATAAAATAATTGCAAATGAACAATTTTCACCTTACAACACAAACTCTCCTTGACCTCAAAGAAATACAATGTCGCTGCAGTTCAGCCTCTTATGCCACAACACCCCGACAAATCGTCATCAAAATGTCACTGCAGTTCAGCCACACACCACAACACCCCGACAAATCTTCATCACAACGTCACTGCATTTCAGCCACTTATACCACAACACCCAGGCAGATCGTAATCCCAATGTCACTGCAGTTAAGCCACTTAGTCCACAACACCCAGGCAAATCGTCATCAAAATGTCACTGCAATTTAGCCACTTATACCATAACACCCCGACAAGTCGTCACTGCAATTCAGCCACTTATACCATAACACCCCAACAAGTCGTCACTGCAATTCAGCCACTTACACCATAACACCCCGACAAGTCGTCACTGCAGTTCAGCCACTTATACCACAACTCCCCGACAAATCGTCACTGCAGTTCAGCCACTTATACCACAACTCCCCGACAAATCGTCACTGCAGTTCAGCCACTTATACCACAACACCCATAAAATCGTCACTGCAGTTCAGCCACCTATACCGCAACACCCCGACAAATCGTCACTGCAGTTCAGCCACTTATACCGCAACACCCCGACAAATCGTCACTTCAGTTCAGCCACTTATACCGCAACACCCCGACAAATCGTCACTGCAGTTCAGCAACTTATACCACAACACCCCGACAAATAGTCACTGCAGTTCAGCCACTTATACCGCAACACCCCGACAAATCGTCACTGCAGTTCAGCCACTTATACCGCAACACCCCGACAGATCGTCACTGCAGTTCAGTCACTTATGCCACAACACCCCGACACATCGTCACTGCAGTTCAGCCATTTATGCCACAACACCCATAAAATCGTCACTGCAGTTCAGCCACTTATACCACAACACCCATAAAATCGTCACTGCAGTTCAGCCACTTATACCACAATACCCCGACAAATCGTCACTGCAGTTCAGCCACTTATACCGCAACACCCCGACAAATCGTCACTGCAGTTCAGCCACTTATACCGCAACACCCCGACAAATCGTCACTGCAGTTCAGCCACTTATACCGCAACACCCCGACAAATCGTCACTGCAGTTCAGCCACTTATACCGCAACACCCCGACAAATCGTCACTGCAGTTCAGCCACTTATACCGCAACACCCCGACAAATCGTCACTGCAGTTCAGCCACTTATACCGCAACACTCCGACAAATCGTCAATCCTCGCCTCTCACGTCCGTCGGGTCACGAGCCCGGCGATCATGAGCCATGAGCCGAGCGGCGCATGCAGTCATCAGCGTCACTGGGCCACAAAGACATTTAACGTAATGCCATTCAAAGCGGCGGCGTGACGACGGCGAGAGGAAGAGGAGGAAATTGGGAAAGAGGTCGCTGGGTATTCAAGATGAGGCAACCTCCGCACGTTATCTCGCCAGTTGCACAAACCTCAATCCATGCTCATTAGGTTGTGCACAAATTTCAGTTTTTTCGGGAAAGAATATTTTTACTGAGTTCAAATTTGTATTTTTAACTAAATTTAAATAGACTTTTTTGCAACCTTTTGAAGTCTGTTATTTGGTTGTTCAGGTTTTGCGTGGCGATTAATTTATATATTAACGTTACCATGTTAATTTCATACGAATATGTTATTTAAAATTAGTTTTTATTTCAAAATATTGTTGTGGTAAAGGTTGAGAACCCTTCCATTTACCCCACAAAGGAGGATTAAGAGATAAACAAGTCATGTTTGCAAGAAAAGAACAAATATAACGTTACTCTATGAACAACACCAAAACTTTTTAGTGCGTCTAGCGAACTTTGGCGATGAAGACGCCGAGTCAACTACCGTGCATTGACCCCTTGACTTACTACTGAGTTGATTTGTATACTCCAAAAGAAACAATAGTTTAACCCTCTAGAAAAGTTTGCCTTATTACATCTGGTCACCTACTTCCAACATATACTTGCGGCAATTACCGGACTAACATTCAGCGTTCATTATGTTATGTTACGTTCATTATGTTAGCTACAGAGGCATCTGGCCATATTTTACTTAATGTTTTGAGTCATAATAACAAAAGTGTTCTTCTTTGTATTAGTATTAAGTATATTTTGTATTACTAATAGTGACACTTGTAATGAACAAATGTAAAATATGGAATAAATATTTCTGATTTCTGATTTCTGTTATATTGAATCAACATTAGGTAAATCAATACCCCCGTTGCAGCAGACCTGCATACTCAGCGAATTTCAAGTGCAAAACAACATATTTCGATCCAACATAGCGATATTTGACATGTTTTTGTAAGCTCCATAAGAATAACATGGGGAATGAGTATGCAGGTTTGCTGCTACAGGTATATTAAAACTGGGTGGTTTTAATTCAATATTTAGTAGATCTGAACTAGAAGAAGCCATTTACCAAGTTTTATCAAGACATGTTGAGAAATAAGCGAGATATAGAATTTTATTTAATTCCCATAAGGTTAACATTGGGACAACGTACTGCGTTTACCACTTTCAATATCTCGGCAACCAATGGACATAGAGCCATGATTCAAAATACTAAATTGTTTGTTTTTTTGGGCTGAATTCAATGGTGCCAATAAAAATTTGAAAAATTTTATTTTTCTATGTAAAAATCTCAAAAAACCCATTTTTGGGGGGGTTTACCCCCCTTTACCCCCCCTTCCGGTGGTCCGATCGGGCTGGTTTACGAACTCGTCCGAATAATTACTACTTTACACGTCTATGCCAAATTTCATTCCGATTGGACCATTTTTGCGCAAGTTATCGTGCTTAAAGACACATATATATATAGATATATATATAGATATATAGATATATAGATATATATATATATATTTATGAAAGTGAACGAATGGTGTTTTTGGCATCTGAGGACCTCAAAAAGAAAAGTTATGATGGTTTTAGGCTTAGGTCTTACCATGAGACCTACGGTAACAGCTTCTTCCCTATAGGGGAAATTCGCTAAAAAACGACTTAAACCTTATAGTGTTACATTTTCAATGTAATCTTATGTTTTTCCATTCTATCTTCAGTCACGAAAGTTAATTATTGAAACTAAATCAATTTGACATTCATATTTTTTTCTACCGAAAGATGTGAACTAAATTAGAGTTTTAACGATTATTAAATCTAAATCTCGTTCACTATCCAAAGGGATAAATTCTATTCATAAACAATAAGCTTTATATCACAATATCACACGAACTCCCCAGCCAACCGAACACTTGACATACGAATTGGTTATGTTATCGCCGACAAAAGCTAATCTGGAATCGAAATTTATCGATACAGCCAACCTACTTGGCTACAGGCTTTGCCAGTAACCTTTGACTGAAGGCCGCCTTACTACGCAACGGTTCGAAATATAACCCGCTTATTGAATTCTTTTCGTTGCCCAACATAAGCTCCACTGACTGCGAAACTGAAGCGAAGAAACCGGAGCATTTAGAGATATTAGAGTCGTAATACTCGGCTGGTTAATCAGTATGGAGGTGCCTGGGGGGTTCGAACCACCGCTGGGCCGTTACTTAGGGAAACAACCAGTTGGGCACCGCAGTCACTTTCACATTCAACACCGACAGAGAGAAAGCCGCCTCAGAATCAACACCTCACATTAATTGTTTGCCCTCTACAAGTCACGTGACCTTTCTTTCTGCCCACCTGACATTATCTTGTTAGCCAACAAATTGAGTTTCGCTTTCACCCTGTTCATTATGTCCGGACCGTTCGTCTGGGTAACCTTTTGGCTAGGACCACCTTTGGTGTGCACCTTTGTGCCACGGTTACACCTTTGTATTGGTTTTCCGGTAATTTTGCCGGTGACTTGGGGTTTTTGGTAGAAAGCATGTCTAACAGTCTCCAAAAAAATCGCTGGATTCGTTTGTAAAAAGTAATTGTCATGATGAAAATAAAGTTTGCAAAATATTATATTTTCATTAATCTATAAATTAAAATAACAAACAATTTTTACTTGTATTGAAGTACTATATTAACATAAGGGGTCTCAAAAAAATTTGGATTGGTTTTCGATTGGTCAGTCAATCATCAACAGGCCCAATGAGAGACTGGCAGTGTCAAGATGGCGGCCCCCTTTATATCTTATTGGTCAGTTTGAGTTCAACCAGAAACAGGTTTCTGTAATAAGTAAATATCAGTGATACAACTTTCTTTATTCACATTCAGTTAAAAAAACTAATATCGTGTCTACTCATTTCGGGTGGTAGCAGCAAGCTCCATGCAGAAAATAATGTACAATGTAGAATGCCTTATTAAATAAGGGTTTTTGTAAAGCGATCCTCAAACAAGCATCGACATAAAAAAATCTACACCGATACTGTACAGTAGGTTTATTGATCTCCGTTTTTCAACTTTCCTGAATGGAAAAAAAATCACAGATCATCACCAGTAATTTTAAAACTGCTCCCCTAAATATCAAACTTCACATTATGCTAAACAATGATGCATTACATTATTCTAATGTAAAATTACAACATTGCATGTCTTCATATTCATTATGCCTAAACATACTAAATAAAATAAGTATCTTAAATCTTCGTGACTACGTCTGAAAAAAAGGTCTAAATGTTATACACTACATAAGACTTAAAAATAAAATTGATTATATTGATGATATATTTATCATTCACATTTAGCGTAACAACTAATTTTATTTCAAGATATTTGCTAGTACACATATTTGTCTCCCTTAAAACCACAAAAGAGTCCCGACGATGACGCGGAGCGGGAACATGGCCATACAATAGGGCTTAGCTCACAACTCGCTGAACTACGTAAATCGCCTGTTATTGCCAACAGTCAACTTTGTTCGCAGCCTCAACTCTATGTACGAGGTCAAAACTCGACTTTGTCTCTGAACACCGCCGTTCGACTGCTTACAATGCTGCATTAACCACTTTATGTGCTAGCCATTGCATCAGTATTGTGCGCACACCATAATACATAAAAGTATGCAGGTGTTAGTTTCATTACTGGTGCTATATTGCCTAGGCAGTAGAGTAATTCATAGTTGTGTTAGTAAAAAGTAATGTCAAAGACAAATTCAAATATCCGGTATTGCCATTAAACATCGTATCGTACATTGGATTGTGTCTTAAATCTAAAATTAATGTAAATGCAACCTTATAATAATAAAAACTTCGACAACTATATTTAAAAAATCCTTAAATTATTTTTTGTTCTAAACGGAATATCATCATAGCAAAATGAATATACGTAAAACATTAAAGACCTTTTCTGTGGCTTGACGATCAAACTATAACAAGAAATGCCACTTACATTGATTGTGGACCTATTTATTACTTCCTCCGAGACTTAAATGATAGTACAGTTTCATTGACTTGATTAGTAAACGGCAAAAGTTCAATTTTTAAAGCCACTTGAGTTATATTGTTTATTTATAACTAAGATAAAGATCAGTTTGTGTATGTACTTATGAATATATGAATATTGTGCAGAATATATACAAAATCTGAGCTTGCTTATTTAATTTAAAAAATGCAAACGTCTATACTTCTACAGTGATTTGTTCCCAACAAACGAACCAGTGTTCAGTCGGTCTCGTGTATGTTATCACAGCGTTAAGATTACTAACAGCCGATAACCGGGGTCAGATAAGTTTGTTGTTTTTATCAGTGTTGTGGCAATTTGTCAGGAAGGATGAAAGACAGAAGTGCGACAGACGGACGAGTGTTATCCGAAGCGACTGCGTCTCGTCAGACACAAGGCTGGCTCTCAAATCACTCTTCACCAACACAAACAAACAATATCTCTTGACTGAGCTCCTCCTCGCAGAGTGGTAGGAAACACAAGGCACACTTTGTACTTCCTCTAAGGAGTCTTTGAAATAATAGATCAAAAATAATGGTTAGGCAGTAACATATTTTTAGTACAGCATTTTTTATTTTTGGTACTAAAAATACAAACAGACTGGTCATACCAATCAGTGGTTTATCAATCATTTGACTTTTATAACGCTGAATAACAGGTAGAGTTGAAATTATTCTATTCTGTCATCAAAATAAAAGCTGTGAATACAAAAAAATTACACTTAGAATATTTCGGAATAATATTATATTATTTTGTTACTATTAAACTATATTAATATTTGAATAAAACATGTTTATAGTACATATTAAATTAATCCATCAATGATGAAATTTAATGAAGTGCGGTATTAAACTATAAAAGACCTATATTAAACGCTACACAGCCAAAACTAAATGTCATTTATCTCGATTTTGATATCAAATTAAAGCTTGGAATCTCATGATGTGCACTGTGGTGGTTGTGCTTCGATATCCTTTAGAGCTTCACCACAGGACCCAATGTCCTGGTTTTTAAGTGATTTGGGATTGAATTGTTTATATAGAAAGTATGGTTATACTATTCCAAAAGGAAGGTAAAACCCGATCAAAGCCGATAAAATATAAATATACGTATATATATGTATATCATAAGAAAACTAGCTTTTTATTACCACAAAATATTGATATTGTACTTCCTTTTACTTTCTAATTCATTTTATACAGCCGTTTAAACTTTTGACATTGAAAATGGCTTTATAGTCAATTGATGTCAGTTTAAAAATTTTTTATAAAGTGTAATTTTAAAAGAATGTTTTTTTCGTACAAGAGCGTTGTTTATATTATTAATATCTATAAAACAGACTTAAATAATTAAATCATCGAAAAAATAAAAAAATAATTGCTTCATAGGACCTACAACTAGATTTAATAGATACTTATCCATTCGTAATAAAAGTAATTTAAAAGAAATATCTGTTAAATTTCAGGCTATGTACTCCAATTAAATAAACTATGTAATCAACACTAAGAAGAAATATTTATGCATTGTAGGCCATATACTCCGACTAAATAAACTATGAAAACTATGTTGAAGACTTTTGCAAACAATATAAAAAGTAAATGAGTATAATTTTATAGAATTTTCTATTACAAATAATAGGTTAAAAATATTCTAAGCAATGTAATTCCCAGTTATGCAAATTTGAACACTAGCTATTCTTAATAAAATCAAAGGTTTTCAGTCATTAAATACATAAGTGTAAGACAATGTTATCTTATTGAGTATCTTTAATCCGAACCTACTATCCCATTTGATGTGTGCTCACAGAAGTTGTAAATAACAATCAAAGGAGGCCGTTTTGCAGTGGATAGTCTCGCTGAAGCGTTATGTGCGATTGTTTAGTACTGTGCAGAGAGTGTTCGACTGTGGCATTTTTATCACTTGGAATTAAACGGTGTTATAAAGATAAGTGCCAACTGCGGCCAACGTGAGACTGCGGCACGGAGGATCATTGCGGTTCAATGGGACCGCTGAGGAAACTGCTTCAATTAATTGTTGGCAACGGAGAAGTAAGTTATTATTTTATCGGTGTTTGGTTCTGGGACTTTTAAATGGAAAAGTAAAGTTATCCAATACAAAAAAACTATTAATGTTCCAATAAAATCTGCAACGTAATATAACGTATATTAGTGAATTGGAAACTGATGTAGTTTGTAACGTTCATATGATGATACATGTCAAGTATTTGTTTGAAATTCATTTTCGGTGATGGTCAGATTATGTATTTATTTAGATTTTATCGGACATTGCTATCAAACAAATGTTTCACGGCGTTTCAGGTTATGGAATAATATGATCCCTTCTTCAGGTGGAAAAGAACCTAGAACACGATTAGTACAAACTGACAGTAAGATATGGACAAAAACATAGCTAAGGCAGAGAAATGTATACTTTATAAGCAGTCAAAAACACTAGGCCTAATGTAAAAAAAACAAGAATACCATATAACATAGAAATCACAAAATCCACCAATGTTTCAAAACAAAAATAATTAAAAAATAAGGTTTAAAAAAGTAAGAATTTATGTTTATACCCCAAGCCATATAAATCCTAATCAAAAAGTGATGACAAATGAAAGCTAGCTGGGTGAGTAAATAAAGTGAAATAAAGGCTATGAAGGGGCAGAAAATATTTGGAACTAAAGTTTACGGCAGTCGTTAAGGAGAAAAATGGAACATAACTTTAATGTCGTGTCCCATTAGTAAAGGGATAATTCTGCAACCGAGGTCAATAAAAGTTAGCGGCCCTTTTATTCGTCATAATACAAGATTGACCCTGTTTTAATTCAAGTTTTCCAGGTCATAATTTTGGCGTGTTTACAAACATAATTCGTGTACTGGTTTAATGAATTACGCTTTGAAACGGTCATTATTTCAGGTCTGTGTATTAGCTTACTTCTTTTAGTTTATTATGCATATCAGCTTTAAACATTAATATTTTATACTATTGCTAAGCAGAATTTTTACTCGTACATTTAAAGAACCTAAATTCATACTTTAATAATGGTCACATTTATGTTGTTTGTAGTTTAAAATTAATTAATGAACTTCTATTTTGGAGTCCTAATTTAATTTATTCGACTGGAGCAAACAGCGAATAAAAAAATGTGCAACTCCTGACTTATTTGTCTTGGCTTTATAATTTCTGATGGCTCACCACTGTTCACATAAAACATCCAAATATTGAAATGAAAATGAAATGAAATGAAATGAAAAATTCTTTATTTAGCCAGGCAAAGTTAGGGCCACATGGCCCTTTCTTACACTTAACCTGCCTTAACACATGGAGAGACATAAGTTTCATTTAACTTAACTATTCATAATTTATATATACAACAAAGCAAGAAAAAATATATATATACTATACTTCACTCATTCACTCAAACATTCATCTGTCAACAACCCCGCCCAAGACAACCCGCCTAGGACACACCAGCCAAGGACAACCGCTCAAAGAATAATTTTTTCAGCGCCCCCACAAACCGACAACGACTTTCAAGGGATCGCAGGGAATCGGGTAAGTTATTCCAAAGACGGCAAGCAGTCACGACAAATGCCCTGTCATAGGCTATATTATAGTTTAAGGGATTGAAAATAGTCCTTCATAAAGCGTCGAAATATATAATTTCGTTAAACTTTGTGTTACTATGATTAGTGATAAGTATCAACTACAAAAAATGTAGCAAGAGCAGCTTTTATTCTCTCAAATCAAGAAAAATTGATTTTCTTAATAAACACTGGGAGTTCAACAGATGATCCTATCTGTGAGGTCTCACGGGATTCAAAAAGTCTACTATCGACATTACGAGCTGCCAAAATGTACTAGGTATTAGAAAATAATATATTGCCTTATGACGACCGCGCTCTAGTAATAAGACCGCGGTTTTCGAACTGGCACAAAAAAAGTAATCATAAAAAAGACCGCTTTTCAAGGTGTATTTGTATAGTAAAAACCCTTACAGAGCCAGCCGCTTTCATGTAAACAAGTGGCAGTGCCATAAAAGAGTATGGATAGGTAAATCAGCTGACCCTTAGGCGCGATGTTGCCATTTACCAGCGCCGCGGCCTTGTTACTAGAGATGGCCATGATTATATACATTATACATACTTGAAATGAAGATTATTACTGTTTGTTGCGTCTCTTTACCCCTTTTTACACGTGCAGAAACCTCGCTCCTCCAGAGGGAGCCCCGATCCGAACTGCTCTCCGGTTTGTGGGAGTTGTTTACGTTACAGCGTCTGCGGCACGGCGAGGGCGGCAGTTTTTATTAAGGGGACACAAACTGCTCGACGCCGTAAAAACCAGTTGATGGCGCGGAAGAACTCGGTTTATTGACTTTTTTATGATGAAAATTTTCTTATTTTGTGTGGATTCACCGTGGGGGAGGCGAAGTTGTCTTTATGCCGAGGTTAATGCCGTCGCAACATGGAGACGTTCCAGGGGGAATTAAAAAGTTAGAACGTCTCGGGGAATTAATTTTGGAGCGTCGAGGTTTGAGTTATTGGCGATAAAAGTTTACAGACAAATTAATGGCTATGATGTTGTTTTGCTAAACAGTGTTCATTTTTAAGTGCATTTTCACAAGAATTCATTCGTGTAATTTAATTTAATTATTATCGTCTGTAGAATTAGACCACACCCGTAGTTGTGTAAGATTTTGGATTGAGTTTTAGGAAACCAGATCCTCCAAAATAAAAAATGAGGCATATGTTATTTTCTATGGGAAAACAAAAGCCTCTTCTCTGGATCATGAAATAAAATACAATTGAATGCGTTTCATACTAAAGGTGAAGGTTTGCCTGGTGAATTTTGCTTTTTAAGAACATTAATATATTTGAAGACGGAAACAGGAGTGTAAACACTATCACAAAACTTAGCAATCTTAACGTAGCAAATTATATTAATAATAAGAATTGTTTACAAAAACAAACTATTTTATGTAGATCCCCTTTCATTGGGAGGAGAGTGGATTATTCAATTGAGTTTGTGTCTAAAGATGATTAGTTAGTTGTTTGCCAAAATCTCTAGAATACCGTGGTCTCTCCTAAATGCAGGTGAGCCAAAAATTGTTTATCATATCCTTTACACCTTAAATACATGTTCAGGATAGATAACTACATATGTAATAATATTATATATGAACTACTAGAAGGAAATATATATTTTACTACTAATTCACTCCTTAGAAAAAAATTACTCATTAGTGTTTAACTTGTATACATAAAATTCTAAGGAGTCGAGTCGCACAAGCTTGTTCGCTCGAAATAAAGTGACATTTTTATGAACAAGATTTACGAGCTGCTTGTCTATAAATAAGTCCAACGCTTCGGAAAACAAATTGCCGACTGAAGGTTTGAAATAATGGGGAATTATTCAAGCCGAGCGGCGTGGGATGTTCAAAAACACTTGGCGGCAAGAGGCTTTACGGTCTTACATCCTCTCCGCGGAGAGAACCGAGTTCTCAAAAACATTCGCAATGAAGTCTAGCGAGTATACTAATACATCTTCACTTAAATTTAAAACTGCCACCTTACAAACACGTCAATATTATCGTATAAAATATCGCTCTTTACTTTATGATAAATTATTCGTTTTCAGCATTTCTTTACCTCCATTGCGGGATCACTATCCAAATCCCTAAACCTTTATTCGTTATCTTTAGCGTGAATTTTCTAACAATATCAAGTAATATTCGCTTCCATGTTCCCCACAAAGGTCAATAAAATATTAATTTGTTCTCTTTCGATCACGTTGTATGCAGCCTGAGCTAGATAAAAAATAATTTCATATTAAAAATTGATAAAGCGTAAAAAATTATAGTAACGGGACCAGTTTAAATTGTAAATAGTCGATAACTGATCGTCAAAAATAACAACTGATTTGTTAATAACTGATTAAATTTTAAAATTGAGAAAATACAACAAACTTAGTAATCTAATAGTCCGTAACTCGGAAAGAGTTTTCGTTTACTTCATTGTTTTTTGTGGTAACAACACAACGAACACTGATAATTGTGTTCACTCAACAGTTTATGTATATTCCTTATTATATGTAATTTAATTGGAAATGTTTTACTTACTTCCTTGAAACAGTTTTTGCATGGAAATAAAAGTTTCAAATCCAAACTTAAAGACGGGAAAATATTAATGTCTTGTTACCAATAACTAAATTATTAAAGTGGATGGTGCATCAACATCAATGATCATTGCAATTCGAGATCACAATTATACGCGTAACCTTCCTTGGCGAGTCTCCAACTAATGTCTCGGACAGCAAATTGATATTACCAATTGCCACAGTTGATATTATTTAAAGATGTTTGCGTAAGTATTTAATTAGAGGTATTACGTTTTAATATACATTTAAAAGCTTCAAATTTCTCTTCTCTTAACCCATTTCAAATGTAATGGGTTTTAATTTTATAATAAGATTGCTGTTAACATTAATTTGCAGGTAAATTGAGATAGCTTCAAATAATATTTAGCGCTGGGGGCAGGTGAACTAAAATTGAAACTGATGGCTCTCTTAAGTATGAGACTAGTTTGACTTCTTGAGAATGAAGTGTCATAGTAGATCTTTAGCTTTGGTAGAAAAAAAATATTCACATATATTTGAGGACTAAGTTAAATAGATGTGCCCTTTACCAAAACCTGTATCTAATGCCAGTATCAAGGACGTTCTCCTTGACTTCGAGAACAATCTTTCTCGGAAAAATTATTTATTATTTTGTAAGCCCCGATCAAACCAGTTAAAAAGCCTGCCGACGCGACGTTATAGTATTCGTAAATAAATCATCTGCCCCTGTCTCGCGTTTACCTCTGAATGACAGATAAGAAGCCTATTCATGGGAGTCTTTGTAACAAGTTTACTGACCGGCAGAGTCACGAGGTGCCTGACTGCGATAGCTTCTGCAACTTTACAATAAGCTGAAGTCTTTAAGATGCCTATAATATTTAAAGCGGTCGTTGAAAGGTGCACGTCTCGTCACGTCCACATACGACGATTCCGGAGGGGGTGCTGTGCATATTCGCATACACACGGTACGCAGCGTCCTCATTCGCATCCACATATTCGAAAAAAGCATATTGAATAAGTACCCCTGGCTTATTAAATAGATAAGCAAATAGATTACAGGTAATTTTTATTGATATAAACTTTTATGATCACATTTCTAATAAAGTACAATTTCAAACGTATGGTCTGCATTATCACCTTTATATTCGCAACACTTTTGCTTTAAAGATTCATCTCACTGACGATAATTATAAATTATAAGCGATATGCATCACGAAATAATAATTTTTAATGTAATTAATATAAACCGTGATCGCCAAAAACAACTTTTTGGACAAATTTCACAAATCCCCTATTTTATAACAGCCGAATGACCGAATGGACGTTGGTAGACTATATACATACACGTATATCTATATCTTTAAATATATCTATCAAATCACGTCACGTCACGTCATATCCCCATTCGGCCGTGTATGATTTTCAGAGCATTCGATTCCGGCCGTGACATGACGTGATGTAACGTGTATGTATATCCCGTTCCATTAGAGTACATAGATTCCACCTCGAAAATGGACGTGACGTGATGTGAGCGTGTAGCCTCACATTAAGTGGCAGAATGATATAGTATTTTTTCTGCAGGCCTACGATAGATTAGTCGCAATTGGCCTCGGGACCATCGCAACCGTTGAGCTGCGAAGGAGTTTCTGGTTGGTAGCTCTTTTGACTACACACATAAAAAAACACTGTCACAAACATACTCGTATGTAGTATTTTGACGTTTATTTTCTTAAAAACTGCAACAAACTTGAGTCCGGCTCCCCTAGGGAACGCGTACAACGGCCGCCAGAGCGGAAAGGAGCCTAATTACGGCAGCCTGTAAAACTTTAATCAAAACACTGCCACAGAGTCTCCTCGGAAGTAGAGTGCGCAGTCAGAGCGCTAAGCAGCCTGTTGACGGGAGGATGAGGCCGGCGTGCCCGTGTATGATTAACCTCGGCTAGTTGGCGGCCGGGGGGCGCGGGCGGCGCGGGGAAGCAGCATTCTCACAAACAGGTTTCTGCCCATTATCAATACGAGAGCGCACTCCAGGCTTGCTTTAATTATAACAGAGTGTTAAAGGCGCATATCTTAATACCGGCCGTTGTTCGTGTCGCTGCCGATTAGAGGACATCGCCACACACGATCTATCTTCGCCTCGGTGACGTCACGTGACTGCGGGAGGCTGGTGGGGTGGAGCTCTAGCCGATCCGTTTGTAAGCTCTAGTTACGTACCGTGTTGTCTAAACGCCGTAAAAACGTGTAGGAATTCAGCAAAACGTTTACCTCTTTTATTGCTAATAATCCATTTATGTTTACTACTACTCATATAAGTAGAAAATGCTCTTCGAACTGCTTATCGGGGTTGCCATAATTGAATTTTGTTTTGTAACAATTAACTTTGGTCTTCATCACTCATTGAAAGAGCGTTTTTTAAACTTGTTTATGGGTGTAGTTAAAGTCATCCTACAGTGACTTCATCCTATATAACATTTTTAATGTAATTTGTCAACGCGAGTCTCAAACGCAATCAAAATCATACATTTCACTACTTTGGCTTTTGGTGTCAATATTTATGCTATGTTAATGATTAAGTTTTATAGCAAAAATTTAATAATATTGGTCAAGAACACACAATTTTATTCCAAAGCAGGAATAACTGACTTGAACTATTTAGATTCGACATATCAATAACGTGGCATTTGATTGCATTCAGTTAAGATCTACTGCTAGTGGCCTGATATCTTCCTTCTTTCATTCCATTTCTGTAGCAGCGTATCTGCATATTTCCTTTTTCCTAACACGTCCTGGTAAAACTTCAGGATATAGATAAAAACTCTTCTAGTTGAAGTTATTTAGATATTGTTTTTTTAAATAATTTTCTTATATCTATAAGTATAAAAGAGGAAGTTGGTATATATATATATATATATATATATATATATATATATATAGCATTGGTAAACTCAGACACCGCTGGACCGATGGCCACGAAACTTGGTAGATACATGTAGAATTTCATGGAGTAGGTTTATACACCTTCAATTTTGTGATACCTTTCAGGGCTTAGCCCTGGGACCGTCTTAAAGGTACCCATGTCAGGGATTTTGAAAGCATTTGAGTTAGATTTGTTTACCAACAAAACATGTGAAAGTAAAATTTAAAACAGGTGATGTAAATTAATGGTATTTCTTTCTGCTATTTAATTGTATTTGTTTACATGAAGATTTGTTACTTGGTGCCAGATGGTTAATGAATTAAGACTTTTGAATATATTTTGAGTGCAATACACTATATAAAATGCCGGTATGTAGTATAAAATAAAATAAATAATTGATATTACTGAAGGACTTCTGTGATCACTGATCACTTATACTTGAGGGACTTCTTTTTTATGACAACAAACTGCTGTTTAAAGAGGAAGAGTGTGCTTCTGTAAAGTATTAATTTTGTCTACAGCACTTTTAAAAAATTGCCGGGACGGCTCATTCAATCTTTTTGTTCAACATAGAGTTTAAAAACGTAAGACATCACTTTTTAATAATTGCTGGAGTGGAATTGGAATTTTTTGTTCAAGTAGACCCTAAAACCTTAAGAAAATGATCTTTTACAGTGAATAACATTTCAAGTCATGTTCTATGGTTCCTCTAACACGTATGCCTTCATGAAGGAAAGAAATAGGATTTCTAATACGCAGGTCTGCTGCGACGGGGGTGCAATGAATTTCAAGTTAAGGGTAACTATGCTCAAGGCCCCACAGTGTGGCCTTGCTATGCTACATATGCGAGCAGATTCAAAGCCGTCGAAAAAGCCAAGGGTGCCATTCCTTATATCGTGCCCCATGATCATCATTAGGGCAAGCTCAGATATCGTTCGTTAAGCAGAAACGACCATAAATTCTTCTCGGCGTTTGTCTTGGGTGAGCCAGTCTCTGTAAATTCGCTTCTTGAATGTGTGAGCGCAATCCTCTTCACCTGATAGCAAGATCGACTGGACAGCCGATACAAGCAAACAGCACTTGCAAGAGGAAGGACCGCCGATATTGGGCATGAGCCTACCCAGGGCAACAACACTATTTGGGGCTTTGTCGTGGGGCGCTGGATATGGTCTCACAATTTTTATATAGACAGGCACTTAATGCAAGAATAGAGTACCCCTGTCGTAGCAGACCTGCGTACTAAGAGCGAATTTCTAAAAACTTTTTTTGTTTTAGGGAAGTACATTTGATATGTTTAAAGAAGTAGATTTTACAATAAGAAAAATAAATGGGAAAGCAAAACGATATAATTGATGGGTGATAGTGTATGTTTAATTTTCATCGTGAGCGAAGCCACGGGTTCTTCTAGTATATATATCTATAAGTATAAAAGAGGATGTTGGTATATATATATATGTATATATATATATATATATAGCATTGATAAACTCAGACTCCGCTGGACCGATGGCCACAAAACTTGGTAGATACATGTAGAATTTCATGGAGTACGTTTATATACAATCAATTTCGTGATAACTTTCAGGGCTTAGCCCTGGGACCGTCTTAAAGGTACCCATGTCAGGGATTTTGAAAGAATCTGAGTTAGATTTGTTTACTAACAAAACATATGAAAGTAAAATTTAAAACAGGTGATGTAAATTAATGGTATTTCTTTCTGCTATTTAATTGTATTTGTTTACATGAAGATTTGTTACTTGGTGCCAGGTGGTTAATGAATTAGACATTTGCATTTTTTCAAAGTACAATACACTATATAAAATGCTGGTATGCTTAGGATGTCTCTCTCAATATTCGTTATAAATGTGCTATATCAAACCGAAGGAAACTTACTCTCCATTGAAGACTTAGAAGAATTTTATGACCTCGAAGCGAAGCTTGCAACTACCTTTACTAATTTTGTAGAGGAACAAAAAGGAATGTTGGAGGTAGTGAAACAGTAAGATTGGTTTTTACGTGGCATATAATAAATAATTTTCATTAAGTCGCTTTTGAAAACAGTTTTGTTAAACATACAGATTTGTTAATCAAAGTTGTTCTTCACTGCGGATGCAACAGCATGACATAGTTATGATATTTTCGTCACAAGACTCCAATAGTTAAACATAAAATAAATAACTGAATACTGAAGGACTCCACTGTTCAATGATCACTTATACTTGAAGGAATTCTTTTTATGACAACTAACTGCTATTAAAAGAGGAAGATGTGCTGCTGTAAAGAATTAATTTTATCTACAGCACTTTAAAAATTGCCGGGACGGCTCATTCAATCTTTTTGTTCAATATAGAGCCTAAAAACGTAAGAGAGCACTTTTTAATAATTACTAAAGTGGCATTGTAATTTTTTGTTCAAGGTACACCCTAAAACCTTAAGAAAATGATCTTTTACAGTGAATAAAATTTCAAGCCATGTTCTATGGTTCCTCTAACACATATGCCATCATAAGAAATAGGATTTCTATTACGCAGGTCTGCTGCGACGGGGGTGCATAATAAAGTTCTAATTAAGGGTAACATATGCGAGCAGATTCAAAGTACCGTCGAAAAAGCCAAGGGTGCCGTTCCTTATATTGTGCCCCATGATCATCATCAGGGCAAGCTCAGGTTAAGCAGAAACGACCATAAATGCTTCTCGGCGTTCGTCTCTCTAAATTGGCCTCTTGAGTGTGTGAGCGCAATCCTCTTCACCTGATAGCAAGATCGACTGGACAGCCGATACAAGCAAAAAGCACTTGCAAGAGGAAGATCCACAGATATTAGGCATGAGCCTACCATTTTGGGCTTTGTTGGTGGGGTGTTAGATATGGTCACATTTTTTATATAGACAGGCATTTTATGCAGGAATAGAATACCCCCGTCGTAGCAGACCTTCGTACTAAGAGCGAATTTCTAAAAACCTTTTTTTGCTTTATGGAAGTACATTTGATATGTTCAAAGACGTAGATTTCACAATAAGAAAAATAAATGGGAAAGCATAACTATATAATTGATGGGTGATGGTATGTTTAATTTTAATCGTGAGCGAAGCCACGGGTTCTTCTAGTGTTTTTATAAGCAAACCTTGTTACTGAATCCCATGTTGTTCTTACAGAGGATATAAAAACATGTCAAAGGCCTATATCGCTTAAGATGGGATGATAATTGTTTCAATAATTTTAAATTTACCGAGTAGCCAGGCCTGCTAAAACAAGGTTATTTACTATCAAGGTTGCTACTTTATGACTAGTTTGAAGTTTAGTTAAAATAAATACAACTAATAAAGGATTATACGACTAAAAACAAAGGGAATGAGTAAACCAAACATTGATATTTTACGCCATAATAAAGACAATTGTTAGGTGATAAAATAAAACTTTTCTGGTTTGGGTTTATAGATCATTATTTTTGTACCATTTTCTGATAGTTAGTTGCGAATTGTTTTGTTTGTTAACTAATAAGGTAAATATTATAAATCTACTGTGTGTTTGAAATCGGATTTTTCTTTAAATGAGCATTAATAATATCTGTGTCTGAAAAATCAATAAGTATAATAGGTAATTGGATCATTGTTAAACGACCAAGATTTTTATTGGGGCATTTATCGGCCAAATAATTAGAGTCAAAGGGAGGCACTTACGAGTTTTTATTGTTTCACATAAAACAGACATAACTCATAACTCGAGGCAAATTCCCCTCGAGTTATGCCCTGTCGCTATTTAATCTTATTACCATAACTTGCAGGGATTTTTGAAGGATTAATAGATAAACATAACTAAAAGATTTAAAGACTTTCTTAATCACTACGGTTTAAAACTTTGAGATAAAACATTGTTATACATAACAAAAAAGCTAGTTTCAACTTAAATTTAACGTCCTAAAAGGGCAATTTCCAATTAGAGGCTTTATATAAAAAGGTTATTAATAATCGATAAGAACACGATAAGAACCGCTGTACGCCACCAACCCGCTTGAGAAGAGTTGTTGGCAACATTATCAAACATAACTTGACAAACAGATAAAAAGACGTAGAGCTTTACAGTCGAGCTGATCGTTGAAGACGAGAGATATTGTTTTTGTTTGATTGTTGATTGAGTGCCGAGAGATGGCAGCCTGGAGTAGAGGCAGACATGATGAAAAGGCCAGACTTCTGAAGTAACACTTCGGCTGCTCCCAGCAGTATACTTAAATTACATGTAATCAACCGCATTGATTTATATTGTGCTTATATATAACGACAATATATGGAAATATATTTAAATCAGTTTCTTTGACTAACAGTTGTTATTAAATATCTTAACGACTGTACCGAAATAACAGAATAGATTTACTCAATTATAGCATTTACAAATAAAACAGCACTACTCAACTAAACTTTGTCTTTGATTTTTCTATTCATTATTCTTTAATCGGCGAGAACATTTCTTTTGTCCTATTGTTTACTACAGAAATATCGGTTATTGAAACTTTGAAAACAAATATTATCAGGGTGTTTCTATACTACTTTAAAATTAAAACGAATACATTGCATGACTTAATGATAATACATTTAAGCATTTCTTTTGACCTAAAATATTTATTAAATTCTTTTAAATCTATACATTTTTCCTAGCCGTCGTGAGTATTTTACTTTATGTTTTGAAGGGGTTTTTGATAAAATAATGCATAATAATTTGTAAAAGTACACATAAACTGAAACAAGTTGTCGTCAAAGAACGAAGAAGTCGATGTTTGCTGACGAGTTCTAATCTTGGTAAGTTAATTCCTTTCCGCAGTAAAAAAGGGATTTATGAACTAGACTAGACCTCGGCCCAATTAAACTGTGTCATTTACGATGTTTCTTCTTAGACAAATCCGGTCGTCCATTAGTTACGGTTTTCCAAGCATTTAGCACAAAATATCGACATTAATTTAAAAAATATAAATTTCCGTCAGTTTTTGCAAGTCTTAATGACTCCTAAAGTTATCATAATATTTTTATCGGAATTGTACTCTTCCTTTTGACTCAATAATTATATTCAAATAAATTCTGAATGATAGTTTTTTTTTTATAAATTAAAACAAAGGATGAAACTTCAAAATTTGTTTATATATATTTTTTGTATTTTTTACACAATCTAATTTATTTTTGTATTTTGTAATTAGTCTAACAAACATTACATTAACTTTAAGGTAGAAAGCTATGAAAGCTTTGAATTACAGTGAAGCACATACAGACAGGTAGATGTAGAACTCGGTGATACTTTGCTTTTATCATATCAAGGCATTACTAACGTTCACTTATTATTATTATTTAAAAAAAATCAAACATCCTTCAATTATTGAAAAGACTTTGGGCCATTTGGACGTCAACAAACTCCTTACAAATTATTTTTACAGGTTATTTGTTTATATCCAAGACCAGCCTATGAATTAAAACCTATTGATTTTCGTTCGTTTTGACTTAAACTCAAAACCTCACAGTGTAACAAACAGTTAACCAAGTTTACCGCAGATTATGTGACAGAAACACCCATTCATCCAGTTGTTTGGTTTGTATTAAATCATATTCAATCTAGTTTGTTTTTAATAATCTATTTCTCTGATGATTGTTGTTGTTTTACTACTTATTATTATTTCACTGTGGAGCTCAATGGATTGAGACTTAACTTTGGGTGGACTTCACATTTAGAAAACGGCTCAAATATTACCAATTTTAAAAGATATGCATAGGATTATTATAGCTAAATTCGTAAAAGGCTATTAAGAAGATTTTGAATCAATGCTATCCAATAAATTTATAGGCAGCAGTTGACATCAGTCTTTTATCCCCATTGTATAAAAAAGATTCAGTCCAACTCTTTCGAATCGATGCCTCACTCCCGAACTCAATTTCACTCTTATTACACTCTGAAAACAACGCCTTCATCAGTTACAATCAAGGCTGGATCGGTATTCCCAATGAGAGCGGTTCATTTGTCTCAGTTTGGCCGATGTAAGATATTGGCTGCGTAACCGCGATTGGCCACGTAGAGCTCTTCTTCCCCACAATCCCTTCTCCCCGCAGACCGACAAATCTTGTCCCGGTAATTGACACTCATTGACATTCGCCTGAGTCTCCGTGATTCCTCCCCATCTCTCCCCAGACCCACTCCGGGGACTCTCCATTCCACTTTGACTTTGGAATTGCTTTTTGATCGCTTTGGTTATTTGGTGAAAACGATTTAGGTGTGGCTTTGTACGGAAGGCGGGGATATGGATATTTGTGTGTGGTTAAAAGGGGGAAGATGGTTATAGATAGGGATTGGGGTGGGATAGGGAAATTGTGATGTAAAAAGTATATTTTTAGTTGGATGGTTGATATAAAAGAGGGACTGTTGATAGGAATAAAATCAGTTTGATAAGCTGTTAAGTTTGGAATAGGATGGCAAACAGGGCAGCAGAGACATTCCCGAGAAGGGATGAAAGCGGGGGACAGTAATGATCTGATTAGAATAGAATAGCTTTGATTACGATATAAGACGCCGATCTCCATTAAGGAGTATTTTTAAGGCGAATATGAGTAAAAGATGAGTGTATAATAGATAAAGTTTTGTTTCTGGCAAAGACCAGTTAAATAATTTAAATTATATCCCAATAATTAATGACGGTTAAAGTGTTGAGTAGAGGGGTAAGGGTACGAGAGGTAAGAGATACGTATGGGTAGCCTACGTTTATTTTAAGTGTTAAGGTTTATGATCACGGCTATTCTTATATTTGAAGTATAACTACAATGGTCTAGTTATTCTCTGTTCGTGAAAATTTTCACTATTTTATGGTAATATTTTAGAAATTAGAATTACTTACATAAAGCATCCTTTGGCACATTTTGTGATGAACGAGAGCAACGAATATGTGAATCGAGCTTTCAATTATGAAAGCAACGCAAGCCCATGATTAAGCGAAACTTTGTTTGGGCCTAATTAATATAATTGTTAGCATCAATTAAAAACATACAATATAAATATTTTAAATGTTATTAAAATTAAATAAATTATAATTAAACGTTTATTTATCGATATTACAACAATAACATACATAAAATACATCTAGGCAATAAATTTAGCAACGTTATTACGAATATTATCAATGTAATGTATTATGCCTGTGTCATTATAGAGGATGAATAATTAAGGATGTATTTACGTTAAAGTAATATTGAGAATATGAAGAACTTGTCTTGAGAGCAAGTTTCATTACTTTATAATATATAATAATATCATATTTATATAATACATTTTGTTAAAATAAAGCTTTAAACAACAGCTTTCAAAACTAATTAACTCCTGTTGTAGTTAACAAGACTAACGAACAATACAGAATTACAATTTATAATTTTTATAATAACTTTTTTTTAAATACAAAACATAATAGATTCTGAGGAAGATATTCCAACCCCAGGAAACAATAAAAAAAATAAAACCTAGTTCCGTTTCGTAGCAGTTTATCAGGTCAGATGTTAAATCAGAACTCATCTGTCGGAAGTCCAGATCACGACGATGGCCGGCATAAAGCGGCTGCTCTCGCTGGAATGGTCTTGATTTTACGACAAACGTTACCAAAACATATCGTTAACTCTGCCTCGTATCTCTGATCATTGGACGACGGCGAATGGATTGAAAACCGTAGCGAATAAACTTGATTAATGCAGTTTGACAAACGGTTTGTGCATCTGGTCTCGTCTGTTTCAATAGAATGTGGAAACCGTTGTGTCTGATTTTGGCCATGATGTTTTGATTTATTTTATATATATATATATATATATTGGTCATAAATTATCGGAAACATTTTAAACCCGAATAAGTCCTACATATTTAGGTAATAAAATAATGTAAATCATCGAAACATTTTTTATTACCTTAGAAATTTACCTTTACAAGTCAAACTAGATCTTTGTAGCGTGAACGCCATATAATTTTCACGCTACGTTCGTTTTAACACAATTATTTCTTGTGTTACATTAATTAAGCATCCAGTAGCCCCTTCTCCAAACTCTCTTCCATTATCCGTTCAAATTTGTTTACGTAAGACTTTGCCCTTGTCCTCCTACCTTCCAGGAAACGAGTCTTTTGGGAGTAATGTCCCAAAAACCCAGAGGCCAAATAACTAAAAATTGTATTACTGTAGGGGAAAAAAGTATAGGGCCGTGAGTTTGAAAGCCAATATATCAGGAACGGATCACCGATTGAGCTAAAACAAAATTAAATTGAAGCTTATTTTGAGCTAAAACAAAATTAAATTGAAGCTTATTTAAATTAACTTCATGTGATATCATCAAAAACATTTTAGTAGGTAACATTTTAGTTACCTTGTATAAATATAAATAAGCGTAGTAAATACTCCATTCTTGTAGTAGAAACTGCTTTGAAATTGTTACTTAATAAAAAAAGTCCATATATTTCCGTTTAGGTAGAAATGGAAAATTATTTTCTCTATATCTGTCCAATAATTTATGACATCCTTGAACATGTGTTATTTTAAAAATCAAGATGAGATGATTAAATTTACTATAGCAATTTTAAATTCAATCGCCATGTTATTGAATAAATTTCAACGACGATACGAAAGTGCTCTATTAAACTTTACTATTACAAACTATTTGCAGACTGGTACAGTAAGCTCGTACCGTATATTGTAAAACATAATGTATACACAAATACAAACGTTTATGTTTGTAATAAACATAATGTATACATAATGTGTAACATAATGTATACACAAATAAACGTTTATGTTTATGTAAACATAAACGTTTTATCAGTTTTAAAAAACAGAAAATTTTCCTATTAATTTGACGTACAGCCAGTGGTAGTGGAGTAAAGATTGCGAGTATAGTAAACCGAACAACCGGAAGGATACACTGTTGACCCTTCTCCAGGAGGTTGGCAAGGAACAGAAACTATCAGATCGTCCCAGTAGTACTTTACGGTGCGACGAAGAGCTGTAAGCGATCCTGCGATATCAGCAGGTGTACTGACCACACAGCGGTAATGTATCAGAAGTACCACTGCAGCAACAGTACACTTCCGCACGACTATAAACGATACGGTGGTTACGTCAAGTGTACCAACCAAGCAGCAATAATCAATCACGATTACCACTACAGAAGCAAGAAATGTCTGCAAAAGAGTCAGCTGTAAACGATACCTTGCATCAGCAAGTGTACCAACCAAATAACAAGGGTGTATCATGCAGTAACACCACTACTGCAGCAGGGCACTTCGCTGCTGACGCGCACACCTGCTGCCTGCTGATCAGGTTTCTGCAATAGAGCCGGATCGGCTGCAAACAAGGTAATTATACCCTTCTAAATTATGTGTTTGCATTTTTCTGCTGCGCAATTACGTTCGGCCAGGAAATGGCGATGTCGGTGGCTGAGCGTTGCCACTTTTTTCGGTAGTTTGGTGTGTATCCTGATTGGGAAGATAAAGGAACATACGATATACGACTAAGAACAATTCAATGAAGTATTGATTTACAACAGTGTCCAAGGAGTCAATTTTATCGATGATTCTCTCTTCGGAATGAAAGAATGAGTTGAGTTTACCTAACTTTATATAAAAACTCAATTTAGCCTAGTTCTATTTAATTTATCATTTTAATAATTCAATTTGATTGCTAATAAAAAAAGTTGGGCAACTAAATCATACTAATGGGCCATGGTTATTTCAATCATACTTCTGAACGAATAAATAAAAAACTAATTTCGTTACAATTCTAACTATAATCTTATCTTGTTGGTTTTGTTGATCGTAAACCGCTAAGTAACAATCACAAACATCAAAACCCCCTACACGAGTTCATATAAAATGATAACATGATCTAAGTGATTTTTGTGCAAAAATGATTTACTAACAAAAAAGAAGAGGCATTTATTTATTATTTTCGATTATTTTTAAACAAATGACATGATTAAATTGATGAAACATAAATCTGTACGAGGCAGTTTATCCTTTAAGAATATAACAAATTGAAAATTAAAACTACTGCAGTTTTAATAATTTTTTATTGTTAAGACGTCAGATTAGAATTCACTTGATTTGATTGGCAATTAAAATTGTTCTATTTCAGCAGAAACACCCTTTCAGTTTGTTCTTACAGAATTCTGCTCACTAATACAGTATATTTTTCATGAATACTCTCTAATCCGCTAAAGTTATAAAACAAATTGCAGAGCCAATTAAATTCCAACCAAATCGAATGAATGATGGTCCATTGGACCAAACCAGTCCATTCATTCGCATTCAAATAGCATCAGGCAACCGTTTCAAAAAGCTTGTACTTTTTTTAACAGATCCCAATTAAAATAGTGACTGGAATGTATTCATCTAATGGAACTGTTTATTTCCTGTTGAATTTCCTGAAAAACAAACAAATTCTAACGGTGCAATAAATAAACCGTCGGCCTGAGAGGCGCATCTATCAGCGGCATAAAATATTTACATTGCCCGCTGTTTGTCAGTGATCCTATCTATTTCACCGGCTTTGATTTGGTGCTTGGATGCGGACGAAATCCTAACCTTTCTTATCAATAAATTATTGGGCTGAAAAAGAAAAATGTTTATGTTTCGATTGGTAATGAAAGAGGGAATTAATGGCTGAAAACAGACTTGTATTTGGTTACATTCTTGAACATAAATAGATGCTGAAAAAGGTTGATTTATTTTTAGTTTTATTAACGAGATTATTCAAATGAGAAATTTAAACTAATTATTTATCAGAAGGTTACTTTATTTTTTACGTCCATTTTGTGTATGTAATACATATACAATGATCTTTCTTTGCATGGTTATTAATAGTATATTCCTGATTCCCTTTTTAATCAGTAGTCTTCGAAAATGAAAAGCATTTCGGACACTAAAAGACAATTGCTACAACATTTAATCTACAAAATCATTTCGATAACTGTAAACACAGTATTTTATATACGACACGATTTTAATAAACAACGCCCATTCAATACAAGATGAATCCATGTACGCTATGATAAATTATTCTTTGATAAACACAACTAGAGGGTGTATAATATATTAATCCCCAATTTTTATCCGCCATAGTTCTCTGATTACTTTAAACTTAAGAGGGAGAACAGAAGAAAATCTGTTTTATTAAGGCAGATAATAATAAATAAATAAAGCGGCCACCTCCATACAGAATTTCAGATGATCATGTTTTTCCATTTCTTAAACGACGATTGTAAGAATTACTATAAGGTTGGGAGCAGTAAAAAAAATACTTATTATCCAGGGAATCTTAGATTCCTAGTCATCTCCTTTAAAAATATTTTTTAATTATATCTCTTAAGCCCTTGAAACAACTGTATGATGTGCAAGAATATTACTCAAATGCCAGAGGTGTCAAAATCTAACAGTGGCAAAAGCCAAGTGAGACTTAACAGCTTTTTAACTGGATCCAAAAACTGAAATGTATGCTGAGCTACAATAAAACCCACCCCTATATGGAGGTAGATGTGGGTAAAACTCAAATATTGATTGAAATGTCATTATAAAACATAAGAATTAATGCTATTAACAGATTGGAACAAATCAAATAGCCTGCACGGTCTTTGATAAGTTTACTTTAACTTTGCTTCATTGTCATACCTGATTAAAACTAATTCAACTAGTTAGTCAACTAGGTTAAAGAAAGATATTTATTTCAAATATTGAAAAAAGTACTTTAAAAAAAAGTCGATAAGCTGTTTTTCAAAGAAAACTTGTGAGATTTTCAATTAGGTCCAATATATTTTACGTGAATCAATTTAAGGTTTGCCGTGTACCAAATAGTTTTTCAAGGTCCATTTTACTAAAACCTCCACTTATCAAGAACTCTTTTGAATCAGGAGTAATGATTGATCACGATTTACAACAGCTCTTGGATCGAGCAGCAGATGAGTGGGGTTTTTCTCCTGCATCTGTGATCACAATTTGTCGCTAGGGTGCTAGGGCTAATTAGATGTTTTCAGAATCTGATTACAACTCTTCTCTCTCCCATGCATATGACAATTATTTTCATTATTCCTTTAATCCAATTTCTATTCGTTGAGAATAGGTAAAGAATGAATCGAGCAATACAATGAAACTTTGTACATTTTCCCCTTTGTTCAAATTTGCATTAGCTACATCCAAATAGCTTTTTACGTTCATTCCCCAACCAAGTGCCAATTGGCTTCCGACATACACTTTCATTGCAGGGCTGCCGGATTGGAACGCCATTGAAACGCGGAACAAATAATAGAGTAAACCTGTAGTTTCATCTGTGTTTGGAATAACACTCTGATGCATCTGAGTATTTTTTCGGTCTCAGAGTGTAAATCCATTTCCGGAAATCACCATCGCCCTTACCAACCCTTTCCAAGCGGGGGATCGAAAGCGCCAACGAAGCGCGGAACGAGCAGTGGAGTGGACCTGTACGTGTGCTCCTCTGATCGGAATTACATTGTCGCCGGGACTAAGTAGCTGTTTTCGGATTCCGTTTGCGCCGCGTCTCCCGACATTTGCCATTCCCTCTGCGCTTCCGGCCTCAGTAATTGCTAACCTTTCTCAAATATTTACACACCGGCGCTGCTTCTCCCTGAATAATCTATGGTGCCCGTTCGGTCTGGGGCTAAGTGACAGTTATGCTGCTTAAGTGCTTTCCAAATTGTATTTACCGCGTTTTGCCCTCCGTCGGGACGCAATCTGTTCTCCGCTCACGCGCCGCTCGATTGATAGCGGCCGAAATTACGCGATCCCGTTGATTTATAGACTGCCGGAGATGCTCAGCCGATTTTTATTTGCGCGTTTCCAAAACAGAACGTTCCACGTGGCGAGGCTTGCTCCATTTAAAGCTTCTCGTAAATGTATTTCGTGAAATTGGTTAATAAGATGGTGTCGACATGAGGCGTCTGAAAATAGTGATAGAAACTAAATTTTCCTTACAGCCAGCGAGTTTTCTTTAAAGTTAATATTTTGATTGATTAAGCGTTTAGAGATTTTTCTAGTAGGTGAAGTTAAGTAGGTTTTACAATGTGTAGCAAGACATGCTATACAACATTTAGCAAATTAGCAAAAGCTAATTAAAAATTAGCGAAAGCTATATGGCATTTGCTATAAATAAGGTGAAAAACTTAATCCTGTCTGTAATTTGAAGAAAGATTTGCTGGATCATATTTTGTATATATCATTGCTATATTTTTTTATGTTTGTAGTAAAAGTTAAGTAACCCTTTAACAGAACAAATCAAATAGCCTGCACGGTCTTACCGTGCAGGTATATAACCTGCTACAGGTATATAACCTGCTAAATGATACATGTAGCCCGTTTTGGTATATAATGTAAGCCTTGATTTAAAGAGGATTTTTAGGTTTATAATGACCAAGAGATGTACAATGCATCCTTTTAAGATAAAATATTTAGAGATTTATTTTTGTAAGATTTGACATACAATCAAATTATTTATACCTAGATGTTGTACCATTTCTTCTAAGGTCGTGTTGTGTGTTAAGTAATACAATGTTTTTCATGCAGACGAAATTAAAATCGCAAAATCCTTGTCAATAGCATTGTGATGATTTCAATTACGCCCGCAGGTCATATCTCAAGAGGGAATTTCAAGCACGGGAATGTGCCAGTGTATTATTGGAAGTTATCTTCTAGTTACCTACCAAATATCAGCACAATTGATTTGGTACTTCAGCTGAGATGGAACCTCAAACAAACACAAATATTAAATTTTAGTTACATAACTTTGAGACTTTTGAAATTGATACGATTTTGGATCGTTCAATGAATTAAAATTGTACGAGTAAGAGCTACACATTGCCTAAATATTTGGTCAAACAAAAATTAATGATCGATAAAAATAATATACTGTCGAAGAAATCAAGAGATACTGCTGTGAATCGTGTAACGTATAGAATCTTTAGGAGCCTAACCAATTATTTTTCTTATTCATTAACTATATTAATTATTTTTTAATGTAAAAGCTATAATTTAAAGCACAGTTTTATCTATTAGCACTTTAATTTAATATATAAAAGTAATTTCATCAAATAAATACATAACATGAAAATGATTAGGAATGATTGTTAAAACTAAAAATCTTTTTTTCGGAAAAAGAATTACTATTGGTTGAAGCGCTATGTTTTATATTTGGCACTTAAGTGTCTAATATGATCTAATTAAAAACTGGATTTTTTATCAACCATCGAACATGATCAATTATTAGTTATTTACATGTAATACATGACTAGATTATACAGAGTCTTGTGTAATGATTTGATTTAAAAAAAACACGTTTAAATGTTCAACTAGTTTTCCAAAAATATAACTTGAAACTGAGACTCGTCTTAAATATTAAGGTAGAACTCGGTATCTCCAAACCTGTAAATTCCTATAACAATAACACCCCTTGGGCCATCCACTTCCAACTTTATTTACCCAGAACCTCTTACACTCTATTCAAAAAGTTCAACCCCCAACTCGATAAGAAAATGCATAATTTACACGATAGCAAAGTTTTATTTACCTTGTTTAGTACCCAAAAACTTCACCTCTAACCGTAAAGCGAGATAAGGAAAACAATTCAGGTAAGGTATTAGACCAAGGGGGTATAATTTTATTCGGTTTTATCGGCAAGTTAAGGAGCCGGCGGGGTAGGGGAAACGTGCCCGGAGAACTAAAGTAATTAAATGTACGTAAGTCGAAGCCTCACGTAGTCTTAGATATGGAACGACCACGAGTGGGGGTTGTTATCGCCAGTGGGGGATAATGATACCGAGGCGGTCCTTTAATGACGGCGCGGGAAACTCTATGATAAACGTCGCATTCTAACGTCCACCGAATGCAACCGACATCGCTATTAAAACTAGATTTCATCTGTGTGTTTCCGCCATTTTTGTAATAAATACTAATCTAATTGTCCGACTGGTAATTGGCTGCGGTAATTAAAGGTGTAACAACTACATTATTCCGCTTCCGGCCCGAGCAATTAATTCGAGTTCTAATTGCTTATGTATGTAAACATTAAGTTCGGGAGTGGCCTGAGGAGGCTCCTCCCCTTCCTCCCGGAGCCACGTGGAGCACCGCCACCTCGCCACCTCGTGGCCGTGTGGTCGTGTTTGGAGTCGAGGGAAAATTAGAGGTAATGTCAATGACCTAATTAAACGTTAAATTAATAGATGGTCCATT
Source organism: Flexamia atlantica (assembly GCA_035578135.1). Lineage (NCBI taxonomy): Eukaryota > Metazoa > Arthropoda > Insecta > Hemiptera > Cicadellidae > Flexamia > Flexamia atlantica. The sequence goes on along the minus strand of JAQJVK010000011.1, from coordinate 4,195,624 downwards.
TTGTTAGATACGAAAAATTTTTACGATCTATAGATCGAACCTGTGAAATTGTTTTTTTGCTTTGTGAGTATATTTAGAATGGTTTGATAGAATAATGATTTTAAAAACCGCATCCATTACTAAATTCTTCACTGGCTATCATAAAAGTTAGTGATTCTTTCATGAAAAAGTTGATTACATTTTTCATCTGTGTTATTTTTTAGCACCACATCGAAGTTTTGCATTTACAAATTCTGCATATTTATCGGTTAAAAAACATCAATAATGGATTACGATTGTCAATTGGTTTTAAAATATAGTTTACGTTTTATTGTAGAATTTCTTCAAATCCTTCTACATTACAATCCAGCAACAATTTTTCTTTCAGTATAACAATCAAACTCTGCAGCTCTTTAGGGAGGCCCATAGAGAACATTTTTAAAGTCTTTAAGCGAGCACCTAAGACAAGAGAGGAACGTGTCAACTCTGCAGACTTTCTTTAGTCATTGTTATTTCAATTGTATGCAGAAATTGAAAATATATTCCCCAGCTTTAAAACTTGTAAGTATGAACTAAACATGTCAGCATTAATCGTTCATATATTTAAAGTTAACATTTTTTGTTATAGATATTATTACTTTTACGTCTGGAGCAATCCCAAAGTGTCTAGTTCCCCTCGCCGAGGACGGGAGCGGGAGCGGCGGCGCGGCGCCTCCAGTCGACCAAGTGCCTGTATGATTGTAGGCTTCCACACACCTGCTTAATTAGGCGCCAGAGCTTCGGTTAACGAGGCCGGATCATTATTCATTGTTGGTTTTTAATATTACTTGACCAGAACGGAGCTCGTGAGTTTTTATAGGTGAGAATTTTGAAGCCCAATTATAAATGTAATGACGCTATACTAATTTTTAAAGCTGCATGTATCAGTTTATTATGAGTTCTCATTTTAACTGATACTCTTGATTAACGCCATTGTACCTCTACGAGTTATATTTAACTCCGGACTTAAACCGGTGCAGTTCATTTTGATTGAATCGCAATTTAATTCAGAAAAAAACTGGTTAGTGAGTCTTAATGTGTATATATAGGAAAATAATATTATTAAAGTAATTTTCTGCCTCTTATGTGTATATGTTGCTGCGCCAATAATTTCTAATACAGCATATTATTACACTTAAATAGAAATATATTTTGCCAGTTAAACTTAAGTTTTGTTATTCAATTAAGTTATCATGAGGTTTATAACTGAGTTTTAGATGAAATATTTAAGTTTAAATCTTTATTTTCACAAACCTCACAGCCTATAAAAATTGCTGATACAAAGAGTCCTTGAAAAAGTTCCAAAGATACTACCAGACATTTAGAGTTCCCGTTACAGTTCAGTGTTAACGGCAATGGTGTAAACAGAAACGCGCAATTGATAGGTTGTAAGGCCCCGTTAAGAGCCAGTAAAGGGGGTAATAAGCTGAAAAGCGGGAAAATGCTCTCTACAATGCTTAAGGCCGTTCTATTGGGTCTAAACGAGCAACCAGCCGTTGTGAATTTGTCACCGTTACAGTCACTAAACTTTCCTTTACACACCGGATACTTCTGAACAGTTCTTTTCCCGGAAACAATTACTGTTTTTTCTAACCTTGTTCCAGTAACAAGACTAGTAAAATAAAGTAATAGCAATTTTATAGCCATTTATTCTATTTGTTATGTGTCCTTCTGGTATTTTTATTAGACACCTGGTGAAGGGGTTAATTGTACCTCATAATAACTTGAAACCATAAAGCGGTTTATGTAGAGAAGGGGTTTATGTTAGTTAATTGATCAACATCTAAACCATTAAATTTCAATGACAAATAATTATAAATGAGGAAATATTATGTATTTAAAAAATAATTCAACACTTTTCAATGACAAATAATTATAAATGACGAAATTATAACGGATTAAAAAATATATAACACTTAAATATTGTATACTGAAGATCAGTAAAACACTTTTATTGAAATTTATCTTATAAATTTGATCGGTAATAGTAGGCTACACATTCGTATAATTGGTGGCCACTTATTACTTTATCGATCTTAAAAAGTTACAACGAGATTGGATTACTATACTCGTGGTCATATAATTGTGATCTTCAACTGTATTTAAGCGGTTGTTTCTCTGTATAAAAGAGGTAAGTAAGTGGGTAGCTCTCAACGAACGTTCGGAGGTCACGATTTCTATGATGCCAAAGTGGTATTACTATTTTTAATATTATTTATCAAGCGCCTCAAGAGAATATTCCCCTCCTTTTTTACATGGAATTTAACTGTCCTAGTCTGACATATTTCATATTTATTCATATAACTTCCGCATTAAAGACTTTGTTTATGATTATTGCGGGTTAGAGGATTTTTGGGTTCCAGTAGATAGATATTAACAAAAAAAGCGTTTTGCCCAAAAATTACATATCCAAATTGCAATAAACCGGTCGATTAGAAATTGATAAAACATGACGGACATCATTAATGAGCGCGTAAAAAAATTAAACCCTTGTGATTTGGTTTAATGAATTGTGGTATATTTCATTAATGATATTTGAAAAACTTGAATAATAGTACTAAAATAGTAAACGCGTTATTTCAAACATACAACCAGCAGTGACATTTTAATGTTAGACTGCTGATATTAAATTTTATCACGGTGATAGGTTTTATTACTTTTTATTTCGTATGTAGAATGAACAATCATATTAGCTGTTGTGCCGGTGAGGGAAATGTAGTATCCCCTCCACTCTAATTATTTATGCCGTAAATTTCAGTTGTTAAAAACAATATTCATTAACCTGTTTGAAGCAATAACCTATTTTACGTTGCGTCCCCCACTGGTAACATATTAACATGCTCAATTCAAGGAAATGGCCAAATACTAAGAAAGAGTCGCAAAAATTATAAAGTGGGTCCAGGCTTCCCATGAAAGTTCTGTTTGATGAATTATGAAATTATTTTGGTTTGTAATAAAAAAGCTATACATGTTCCCTCAGTCACTCTACACTCTTAATATCCTTATAATTTATTTACTGCACGACGTTTTTGGCGCAACCAACTTTACTCTTTGTATTCAAAAGAAAGGTAAACTCATCAACAATTTTTAGGAGCCACAAGTTTTGAATGTATATAACTTTGGATAGAAATCACAAACGTAGAAAACAATCAAAACTAATTTTCCCTGTGCACTGATGGTGATCAAAAACATAATTAATAGAACCTATGTTTGGTTTTGAACCTAAATCTTATAAACCATGAAAACGAGGCCGGATCATTAAACCAAAATGCAAAGGGCTGGGTCAAGGGGGGGAGGAGGGTTGTGCGCCTGTGGTGTCTACAGTAAACACTCAAATTACAACATTAAAAAAATTACATTCCTATAATTTTAGGGGTTTTAGGTCTGTAGCTTTTATGCATACGGAGATATTTGCATCGGAAGGCAGGAAATCGATTTGTTTGTGTTTTGATTGCCACATTGCCAAAGTTTTTGATAAAAAAACTGTTAATTTTACCAAAAACTTTGTGATTTTTCTTTTAATTATATATATTTTGTATGGTGTTATCATTATTATTGTTATAGAAATTCAAATTATAGTTTATCAAGATGAGGGAGTTCTTTTCCGGATATTTTGTAATGAATGAGGATGTATCAATTGAAGGAATTTATCACCTTTCTGTTACCACTTATCAGAAAGTTAAGGTGTTTCTCGCCGCCTCCCCTTGGCATTTACCAGTCCCCTTGTCACATCCACAATTAACCTTATGCAAAGCGCCTTGCATAATGCGCGCGTCCGCAACTCTGTAACACTGTGCAAGGGAAAGGAGAGTGAACGTGGACCGATTAATTTGCATAAGCCACTATTATTTATTTTCACCGCTGAATTATGCATGTTCGAAAACTACGAGTGCATGCAACGCCCATTGCAGACACCCTGGTTTCTTCCTGGTTCAATATGTTCTATGGGGATTGAAAGTTCAATTGCTAGTCAAAAGGTAGAACTTAAGTTATAAGAGTTTAATTTTAAATTTTTTGAAAAATTAAGGGTTTAGGAGTATTTTTGTACGTTTTGACCTAAACTTAAAGCGAATTAATATTCAAAATAATTTTACTGGTAAAATTAAACAAACGAAACTACTGCACATCCTCAGTTAATAAACTGAGACTAAAAACTTTATTTTAAATAATATATATGCTGTAGTGATTTGATAGGAATTGACAGTAATCTGATCAAATGACAAATGGCCATAATAGTTGGTTTGCTTAGCCAACTTGTTTTAGCCTGCTTACGATTACACTCTTTAACACAAGTTGTCTTATATTAGTGAAGAGGAGATTCAAGTTTATTTTAATTGAAGTTGAATTGGTTATTCTACAGACTGATCGGTCTTTGCTCTGCTGATGACAGGGTGTGGACGTGTCTAGACCCGTTTGGTATGTTTGTGATTTCTGTGTATCTTTTGTTTTTGTTTTCAGTATTTTATGATTGAATGCTTGTATTGCTCTTTGATTTAACTGTTTTTTTTTTCAGTCCTCACTGCTTAGTTTTACAAACTTGTTTTGTTCTGGGCTCTTTTCACCTGAAGACGGGATCAGATTCCAGATTTTTAAACGTCGAGCGCACGTCGTGAAACTTGGCAAATGTCGCAAAACTATAAATAAAAAAGTACTATAATTATAATTTACCATTCAAAGGATGGATTTTAAATAGTATATAAATTATAGTTCGTTGCCATAATTAAATAAAAACTCGAGTTATATGGAATGGAAATAGTTCCTCGTAAAAACCATGAAACATTTTAAAAGTATATTATAGACAGTTCTACCTTAATGTTCGTGTATTACATAGTATACACATAATTAACGTGGCACGTGTAGTTCAAGCGTATAGGTAACGAGAGATCATATCTATGTTAACACACTCTCGTTCACCTAGCAGGTAATTTCACGGGAATTTTTTTCTACACTCTGGATTTCAATTACTTGCTATATCGAAATAAAAGGCTTGTAAATATTCTTTAGTTTTAGGATATTATTAAAATTTTTGATCAGCATTGCAGTAAGTGTTACAGTTTTTCAGGGCATTTTTATGTATTTTATTGTATTTCATGGGTTAATATACATTACATAAAGGTTGTAACAAAACTAACGGGATATACTCATATCCTCGTATATCAAATACTCAAAATAAATTAAATAATTGTAATTTATAGAACGCTTCTTTTATTTTTATGTTTTTTTAATGTTGTGTCTTGAGTGAGCTTTCATTTGTTGCGTTTCATTATTAGTAAATATATATTTACAAGTCCCCTTGTTAATAAGTTCTATATTAGAAATGTATCTTTACTTTATAGAAACTATATTTTTAATGTGCTAATGGTGAGACTGTTAGTAAATAAATCAATCCCAATGGCTACAAATAATATCCTGAAGGCTCTGAAGAAGAAAGTCTTGAAGGTGGATATTCCAAACATGGGTTATTTAGCTGTTATTAACATAACATTAATATTAAATCAACAATTTTTTACTCAACTTCCTCTTCGATATTTCATAAACGTTACAAATACGTTATGACTTCAGTCTTCATCTGTGCTTCAATAAATGAAAGTTGCTTACAAAACAAAACAAAGATCCATTAAAATTATATCATTCCTTTTGCAAAACCTTTTTGAATAACAGTTTTTTATAAATAAGCAGGAAAGTTAATTTTATCAATTGTATCGAATCTTTGTAAGTAATAGGCAAGCACGATTTTTGTGATCTCCTTTTCTCAGCCTGTAATGTGCAACGTAGGAAAATCCAAGCACATCGTATAATTGTATTTTCCTGTAGATGTACACAATTCTATTTTAAATTACTATAATTTTTAAGGATTGAAGAAAAATAAATTTAAAACTATAAAAAATCAACATGGGCTTTATTAGTGCCATGTTGTTTACGCAATAACAGCAAAATGTAAACAAATGCAGGTACAAATTTTTTATGCAATCAAGGCAATTGTTTGTAGATTTTTTGGGTAAAAAAATCAAACCCAAATATTTTATAGTTGAATTTTGACCAGTAGGAGATCTCTAATAGTAATAATTGTTTAGTAACGGTAGACTTTTAAGCACTAGTCGTTAAGTAGTAATCAATGTTGTTAACAGTGTTATTACATGAATTCCAATAATATTAGCACACGGTCCCGTAAATTTACAAATAATACAAATTTAGAAAAAAGTTGCCAGCTTTCACAACAATACGGACGCCTTAAAATCGTAATCATAAATCGTCAACATCCATCGCTGTGAAAACTACTGAGATAAAGCCAGGTCCCCTAAAAAACAACCCTTCCAGATACGTTTAAACTCCAAACCCCGGTAGCAGGTATGCCTAGACGCAGCACCTGCCCCCCACCTGTTAGTCCTATCTCTGATTTCATCAGTCACCCCCATTATAACACTCCCGGCCCGACACCTCCCGAGCTCGTATCTTAAACGAATCTCAAACATCGATCCAAACAAATTTAATCGATGGAGCTTCAAGAGAAAAAGGTGCAAGGTTTTGAAAAAAAACTCAGGTAGCTTTTTCGTCTGGTTGGGTATAGAGTTGCTGTCATAGAATTTTGTTTCATCATAATATTTCTAGGGTTTTAATTGCTGTTTAAAATTTGAGTTAAAAGTTGTGATAAGTGTGTTAGTTTATTTTATTGACATTGACATTTGTGAAGGCACATGCATTTTTTTAATATCAAAGAGATTCAACTAACCGAAACCCTGCAGTAATCATTTTCTGTAAGATGGTTCCATTTCTTTTAACCCAAACGATGCAAAAATTTAAATTAGCAGTAAAGTAATAAGCAACTGACTGTGATCTAGAATACCTAAATAAAAATATTTAAATTTTGGCCTAATTTCTCAATGTTCGTGATAAGCGAATTTTGAAAACGTACCCGCACATAAGGAGTAGTTGGTGCTTTACCAAATTCAAATATATTATTTAACAATCTACTTTATCTATGATATAACTTTTACAAACATTTTCAAAATATAATATAATTTCTACTGAGATATAATTAAAATATGGCCTAGAGAAGATATATGTATACTTTTTAGCTATAGTTAAGCTATCCCATTTAGATAAATTTCCCATTCGAAAAAAGCTGTAGAAAAAAGTGTTGTTGAATGGTGCCCTATGAATACTTCCGTAATGCACCCAACTCATTTGATGCACCCAAAGAGCATTTCATCTATATATTAATACGCAAGCGGCTTTCTTTTCACAGTCCAACCGCAATAACGGCTGGGCGGATTTTAACATTTGAGGTGTCAAATTAAAGGGATTTTTATATAGATTTGTCAACAAGCCTCAGAATTTTAAAAAAAGGGCTTCACTAAAGTACAGTAAAGGGCTGAAGTTTCGGATCAGTGGCGCTATCCATCGACATTTGAGCAAGCTCAGTTCACTTTGTTTACAAACTGAACATATGGTTAAGCTCTGAAATAGTTCTACAGGTAAACCACAGATTGTATCACTTATTATTATGAATTATTATTGTTTTTTTAGAAGAGAGCAGTTTTTATGTTTTACAGCTGATTTGGCTTTGTTTTCAATAGTTTTCTTTTTAAAAGATTAATTATGTAATTTAGGTTACGTTATGAAGTTTTAAAGGTCTTACAAATTCCAGTTACCAGTTTTACGATGTAGTTTACGATATCGTATACGGTAGTGTTTTTTTGAAGTTATATTAACCTGAGCTGATCTATTTTTGGATTTCGTGCACTTATAATGCCACCGATAAGAAGACGAACTTTGACCGGCCGGAGGAGTCGGAAAGAACACGATCGCAACCACTGGCATCACCTTCCAGATGTAACATTTGATGCTCCTTCCAACCTCAGACCAATGAACTAAAAATGTTTTCATTTCGATGGGTTGCATTTCAAGAATGAAAAGACTGGTTTAGTAGAGATAATGCGTCATTTACGCGTTTTTGCCACAAAGGATAACCTTGACAAAGGATAGGTTCCCTATAAAGACAGCCGTTCTCTACAATATCTTTTGGCGATAATTATCAATAAGGTGCACCGGCAATTCCTGGACAAAGGAGTTCATTGCTCACGGCGCCAGTGTTTGCTGTCGGACATGTTGCTTTAAGCAGTGCTTGATCTTTTCCCGGTGTTAAAATATACATTACAGAAACAAGAGGACACGGAGAATGAAGGTGTTCCCTAGAAAATCGTTTACGTTTACCGGAAACTACCGTGGAAGATTAAATTAACTTTAAAAGTTTCAGTAGTTAAGCCATAATTTTTAGTTATTGAATTTATCCTTTTGATTATACTTTAAAAGTATTTAAGTAGGCTAATTATTCTTCATTCTTTTACTATACGATTTTTGCTCGATTTCGAGCTACGTGTTATCTAGTTATAAAAACTACTCAAAAATAATAAATGGTAATAAAACCTCATCCGGTCCCGAGACAGATTACCATTTTAATCCCAATGAATAGGTGATTAGGACAGTGTTTACCGATGACCGTAGCTCTCCGCCCCTGCTACCGTCTTGTGCCGCTTCCGCGGTGGTCCGCTCCTGATACCTGATGTCCTGATACCGCCGCTGAGCCCTGATTGATCCATTAACCACTTCTGACAGCCCTGATAAAGCTTTCTTACAAATTGCGGCCATTTGTCTCTCCTGGACACCCGCCATCTCTAACCCCCTGCGCGTATGACTAATACACTCCCTATCAGGAATTCCATCTGATAAGACTGTTTTGGTGATCTTCGAGATTCATCAGGGAGAAAAGTCAAACAGAACTATCTTAGAATGTTAATGATCTTTTAGTCGAAACGAGGGTTTGAGGAATCGCATTTTTCATGGGGAAATTTCGCCTAAAATCGTTTAGTTCTATTCAGTTTGTATTGAAAGTAGTTTAATTATCATTTTAATTGCAATGAAAACATATCTGTCACATTTAAGACTTTATAGCACAATACATTTAATGAATTAGATAATAATAAAAACATGAGCCAACTGTTATTCTCTAGAACCAATTTTACTTATAGAGTTCACCGAATCACTTCAATATGTGTAATAACCCCACATCCAACTACCAGTACTACTATAGATGCCCCGACAGCCACTCAGTATTTTCCAGATTACATCGGACTGCGGATTAGCGCTGGGACTCCGACCTACGCCAACCCGGGATTAACGGGAAGTGAAACAGCACGGGCCATAACCGTTTATGGGACGGAGCGGATAATAGCTGGCAAACGGCACAGGAAGACGCTTGATAACTCAATTATTCCGATACACGCCGGCCGATGCGGATAAATAACACGTATTAGACTAGTTTGAATGTGTATTGAACCGCAATAAATCGGCGGATATGTGATAAACCGCACGCGAGGCCGCGTGCTATTACACGACGTGTTTTATTGCAGCGCCTCCTCGCCGCTCGGGCGATCCTCCCACCGCGCCTCGTGCTCAGAGTGTCCCGAGTGTCCCGCCGCTCGGCGATCCTCCCACTGTGCCCCTTGCTCAAAGTGTCCCGAGTGTCCCACACTGCGCCTCTTGCTCAAAGTGTCCCGAGTGTCCCGCCGCTCGGGCGATCCTCCCACCGCGCCTCGTGCTCAGAGTGTCCCGAGTGTCCCGCCGCTCGGGCGATCCTCCCACCGCGCCTCGTGCTCAGTGTCCCGAGTGTCCCGCCGCTCGGGCGATCCTCCCACTGCGCCTCGTGCTCAAAGTGTCCCGAGTGTCCCGCCGCTCGGGCGATCCTCCCACTGCGTTGCGCCTCGTGCTCAAAGTGTCCCGAGTGTCCCGCCGCTCGAGCGATCCTCCCACTGCGCCTCGTGCTCAGTGTCCCGAGTGTCCCGCCGCTCGGGCGATCCTACCACTGCGCCTCGTGCTCAGTGTCCCGAGTGTCCCGCCGCTCGGGCGATCCTCCCACTGCGCCTCGTGCTCAAAGTGTCCCGAGTGTCCCGTCACTCAAAGTTGGAGGATTTACAATGATGGATTCGGTAATGACCTACTGTATCCTCCTACAAGAATACCTGTAGGTTTTTAGAATTCGTTAAACTAAAATTTGAACCATATCAGTACTTCCCTTCTGAAAGCGTTAACGCGGTTCCATGTAAAGAGCATTCACAAAGCAAGAATCAAGAAGTTCATTTCTAGAAAGACATACACTATTCTACCTAAAAAAGTAAAAAAAAAAAAAAAACAGATATATATACAAATGGAAATTATTCCTTCAAAGACAACACGTATGTGTGGAGGGAAGAGAGTCTCGGTAACGTTTTTGTTGCTTGAAAAACCCTCTAAAATTGAATTGGTTATTTCAAAATTAAAAAAATAGCTAGAAAATAGTAAATAAATGTAAATATAAACATTTAGCTTTAGAACAATTTGATACACAACGTGATTTGTTACATGTAACAAAATATTAAGGCCGTAGTACTTAACGTTTTCTCTCATATTTAATAAGTCTATTGAATTAAAGCTAATTATTGAATGTCAAGCAGGACTAAAAGTCATTATTTGGAAAGTAGGTGATTGGGGAAAAATATATAAAAAATTAATTCATAAATAAATAAATAACTGAAAAATGTAAGTAGATTTAAGTGTAGGGCAACCTAGTCAGTATTTCCGCAGCTTCAGCAACGTTTCAATGTAGTTATAGTATAGCAGCAGAATCGTGTTGCTAACTTAAGTCCAAAGATAACTTAGAGAGAGAAATTAATTTGTTATTTTTTTGTTGCATATTTCGGAGAGAATTATGAAAGTTTACCTCTTGTCCCTCATTTCCCCATTCTCCTCTTCTTGTTCTTGTGTGCTGCTCAACTCTCGCTCATGATTTTCCCCTCTTTGCTACTTCTTAAATATTATTGATCTTCTGACACCAAAATAATGTTGCATGACGAAGAGATATTTGGCGGTTGAAATAATCAAAAATATTTATTTATGTTCAAGGATAACTACTGACACGGTTCCAATATTTTTCCAGGTTTGCACGCTTAAATTTAATATTGGCGTTTTACATTCTATATTATTACGTCAGAAGGCTACATTATTATATCCCAAATGTTTTGCAAATTCCATTTATTTTTCGTTATTGTCAATCCAATTATTATTCAATTTAATTATATGCTTTCTAAAAAGGTCAATGTCTTTAAAAGGTTGTAATCATATTGTGTTTTGAATATACATATTATACGAGAGGGGTGAAATTATAAAAACATTAATCCTGTTAGCTCTTCTCTTGGTCAAAGCTGTGTTTTCGATACATTAACACCAAAACCACCATAAGTTAGACAGATAAATAATTTGAAATTTATGTCCATTTTTAAACCTGTGTAAGACTTTCACCACGTAATATATTGTTTAAAAAAAGGTGATTATTTTGTGAGATGTTGCCACATAATAGAGAGGCCATGACCTACCGCAGATGAAAACAATGAAAAATCTGACAGGTATAATAAAGAGAATTGAAAGCACTTCATAAGATTTTACTCATCCTTTCTAAGGATTCCTTCTTGTTGAAGGTTTGATAACGTGTGTATTATAAAGCTGAAAGTAAGCTGTTTTTTTGTTTTAGCGAATTTCGCCTATAGGGAAGAAGCTATTACCGTAGGTCTCATGGTAAGATCTAAGCCCGGGACCACTATACCTTTTCGTTTTGGGGCCCCCAGAAGCCAAACACACTATTCGTTCAAAATTTTATACATATATATATACCCGGTGTCCTATAATAGTCCCCCCCCTAACTTTTTCCTGCATTTTTTGAAATATCAATTCCACACCACCCCCAAACATTATTGGGTAGTTAATACTTCATTTTGAGGGGGTACCCAATTTTGGCTGCCATCTTGGATCCGCCATATTGGATCCGAAATAATTTTTAAAAATGTTAAAGTGGTGTTGTGACCCATCATTTCGAATTAGATTTTTTCACTGATTACAATGCCGCAATCCGTTTTTCAATATCTCAATTGGTTCTCAAGATCTTGGTACTTTTAATTTAATTATTTCAACCAATTTAAACATTACAAATTGATAAAAATAATGCTAGATAGTGACAAATAACCACCATCAGTCATTGTTGAGCGATTTACACTTAACTTTTACCAATGTAAATTTTTTGGCCGCCATCTTGGATCCGCCATTTTGAAATGAGGTAAGTTATTTCAAATATGAAGTTGGTATTGTAACCCATCATTTCAAACTAGTTTTTTACGCCGAATTGAATGCCGCAACCCGTTTTCAATTATAGCGTTTCGTTTTAAGATATTGACATATTTCTAATAAAAATCTCAAAAAATATGAATTTTTCAAAAACCAAATTTTACAGCTAAAAACGGGTTGCGGCACTGAATTCGGCGTAAAAAACTAGTTTGAAATGATGGGTCACAATACCAACTTCATATTTGAAATAACTTACCTCATTTCAAAATGGCGGATCCAAGATGGCGGCAAAAACATTTACATTGGTGAAAGTTAAGTGTAAATCATTCAACAGTGACTGATGGTGGTTATTTGTCACTATCTATCATTATTTTGTGGTTTTGGGCTTATTTTATCAATTTTTAATGTTTAAATTGGTTGAAAATAAATTAATTAAAAGTACCCATTTTGGGTACCCCCCTCAAAATGAAGTATTAACTACCCAATAATGTTTGGGGGTGATGTGGAATTGATATTTGAAAAAATATAGGATAAAGTTAGGGGGACTATTATGGGACATCCGGTATATATATATATATATATGTATGTGTGTGTGTCTGTGAGCACGATAGCGCTCGCAAAAATGGTCCGATTGGAATGAAATTTGGCACAGACGAGTAAAGTAGTCATTATTTGGACGAGTTCGTAAACCATCCCGATCGGACCATTGAAAGGGGGGGGTAAAGGGGGATAAACCCCCAAAAAATGTGTTTTTTGAGTTTTTTACATAGAAAAATAAAATTTATCAAATTTTTTTGGCACCATTGAATTCAGCTTGAAAAAACAAACAATTTAGTATGTTGAATCATTGCTCTATGTCCATTGGTTGCCGAGATATTGAAGGTGGTAAACACAGTACGTTGTCACAATGTTAACCTTATGGGAAATAAGTAAAATTCTATATCTCGCTTATTTGTCAAAATATCTTGATAAAACTTGGTAAATAGCTTCTTCTAGTACAGATCTACTAAATATTGAATTGAAACCACCCAGTTTTAATATACCTGTAGCAGCAAACCTGCATACTCATTCCCCATGTTATTCTTATGGAGCTTACCAAAACATGACAAATCTCGCTACATTGGATTAAAATATGTTGTTTTGCATTTGAAATTCGCTGAGTATGCAGGTCTGCTGCAACGGGGGAATTTTTATATAATCAATTCAATTAACTAAAATTAAGTACTTTCTCAGGTTTAAGTAGTTTCTTTATAATTACGTTCCTTTTATACATATTTGAGTAACTAATTCATACGTTGAAATGTTACCTTATTTCTCCCCCCTTTTACTATGTGGTTATTAGGAGTATTGGTTGGAACAAAATCCCTTTTATTCCTCATATATGAGCGTTTTATTTTCAATCAATACCCTATACGGGTATAAATTGAAAAATAACTCTCAAATTTAAAAAAATACAGTTAGTAAAATTAATTATTAACTGTATATATATATTTTTATTTTTGCTATTGAAGTACCATACTGGTAGAACTTTGAACTGTTATGGCTGTCGAATGGGTTGAAAAAAACTCTCTGAGGGCCTCTCCAAATGTTTTTGCTACTTGCACCAACTAAGGGCACTTAATTTAAAAGTACATTTACACGTTGAGGAGTTTTAAACTGAATATATATTAAAATACCACGGCAAAAATCGCCTTACTTTAATTATGAATTGATTATTAATAATGTATATAATTTCTTTCAAGGCTAAATTTAAAAAATTACTTTGAAAACTACAATCTGTGCTAAGGTCTATTCCAAATTACACCATTACAAAAATTACATAAATACAACAATGGATGTAAGGATTTACAGGGCCATGGTTACTATTTTTAGGGCCTTTTCACACTAAGCCACCAATGAGACCGGTGGAGCCACCATGGTGGCCATCAGTGAAATGTGCAATGTGCAGGTTAACGTAAAACTTCTTAGGGTTATTTCTAAGGTGTTGGTATTGAGTAAACAAGATCCTTCTGCTACTTCTATCTCTTGAAAAAGGATGAACCCAAAAACCTAAGTTTTTCCGACGTTTCCGCAATTTCAAAAATATATAATCCAAAGCACCAGCTTCTTCGACGTCCATGATTGAACATGCACATTTGACCGATCTCCAAGGTAGACGTTGCTGACTAAGCAACATTTAACTAAGGTAAGCGAGCTTCAGTTTCTATGATCATGATAAATACTCCATTCATTGTATAGTTTGTGGCACATTAGATGACATAGATGACTAAACGTAAGCCGTAGATGTCTAAACGTGGTTGTAAAATGTTCTGATTTTATGATAGTAACCCCGACGTTTATGTCTCGATCCATACATTGACTCCGGGAGACCCGTGAAATAGCACTATTTAATCGTAGTTTTCAAAGAATACTAACTACAATACTTCACTCTTTGGAGTTTAAAATAACCAGTAAATACTGGTTCGTGAATTGGTACGTGAATTTTAGTTACGTAAAAGTTGAAGTAAGTACACGTGGCGCATTATATCTTGAACCATGGCCTAGACCATTGCTGGAGCTGTCAGATATTGTTTCTTTTCAATGATTTTGGACAAGAAACAAAATGAAAACAAATTTCTACAAACATCAACTGTGTTTTATTTACAAATGCCAATTAAGAAATATACTAACAGCTGTTGGAAAATGCTTACAGTACAACTTATCGTATCAGCTGTGAGCTGGTGACTTACACCTTACACTCCACTCCAACTGCATCAGGTGTAAAGGGTCCCAAGTTTCAAGATATAATGCGCCAAGTTTACTGTTAAAACAGTTACAAACACAAACATTATATTCCTCCTACAACCTGTTTCAGTTAGTCCTTATACCTAATAACACATAATAAAAACAGAAAATTAAAAACTTAAGTACTGGATTTTTATTTATAACTACTGACCCTTCCTACACGGGAATTTTCATTTTGTACTCACGAACATTAGTAATTCCCATTAGCATTTACTAATATTTTGCAAGCTGGAGGCCCTACATTTTTACAAATAATTTGATCCAACAGTGCATTTTGCACGTTTTGTGTAAAATACCATGCGCTGCCTAATACATGTTATTTAACTCAAGAAGTTCCTCTACTGTAATTCTAAAACACCAAGACAACACGTAGTGTATAGAGCCACCGCGCAACTCCTCGTTTCCTGAGGACGAGCCAGTCGCCTGGAGTGAAGCGATTTCACACGGCCACTGTCAAGGTCCTGGCGAGTCGGTTGCCAAAAAACGCTAGGTCAGTTTGTGCAATGGCCGGTGCAAATTAATTACCCCGGTGGCGGTGGGGCGGGCCGGGGGCGGGTCCTGTGGAGGTGGGGGCAGCGGCGGCGGCGGCGGCGGCACCTCGCTCGGCGGGCGAGCGTCCACCTGTGTGACACCTCTGACAGCTCCTGTAGTCAGCCGGGCTACCTCGGTGTTCTGGCTGGTTGGAACTTATATGGTAAAAGCAAACAGGGCAAAGGTTCCCTAACCAAAGGGTTCCTTAGAAGGGCTCCCTACGTTTTCTATAAGATGCCTAAAGCATCGCACCGCCATTAAGCGCCTCCAGTTCTATGTAGCGCGTCCAGAGATGTAAGCGATTCAATCTCGTAAATATCTCTAAGCATCCCCAAACATCTTTCTTAAGTATATTTATTTTTATGCCAAATTTAATTTGAGTTCTTATGGGGTCAGAGTTCCTAAGTCACCGCGAGTGTCACAGAAAAACGAAGATTGTGATTGTAAGCGATTCAAAATCTTTATGTTAGCGCTTTTTGAAGATTCATGCCTTAAACTTGGCCAATATTAACCCTAGATATCTTGTAAATCAGAGAATGTGAACGATTTACGAAGCGCAATAGACACTCTACAAACATTATTTTTACAATGGTTTGTAAAACTTAACTATATTTTTAGAGTTTTAGATGCTAAATAACATTGCGTTTACCCTTGCGCTGCTTTGCGCGACAAAAAATGTGCACATATTTAAAACATGGGCTGTTTTGGTGCCGGTATTCCAAAATTTACTGCGAGTGTGGCAGGAAAACGAAGACTGCCTTAAATATGGAACAATCTTAAAAGAAGACTTCAAACATGTCCTCTTCAAAGACATCAAAGAGCAGTAGGTAGTAAACCTATTGCCCTGACTGGTATGCAAGGCTGCAAGACGTAAAAGTGAATTAGTGATGAAGGTCTAATTTTTTAGTAGACATAATATATACACATAGACATAAACATAATATGTAGATCTAACTGATAAAAGCTTTAACAGAGACAGTTACTTTCGGTCCTAACAAAGAGATATTAGTTCAAGATGTTTTTTTCTGTATGTTGTAGAAAAGTTGATTGCAACTAATTTACATTTATTTGTGAGGAAAATAACCATTCCATGTACTTCCATGTTTCAGTAACTAAAGCTAACTGTCATTTTTTAAGAATACGTATAAAACAGTGTTTAGCGACTAAATTAACTATCGCATTTATAATCCTTTATTGAAAACAATATTTTAAATTAAAATTGTACAGGAAATATATTAATTACTTTGATCAAGATGTGCATGCTTGCTTGTTTTGTCGACATAATGTTAAAATAACAATAAATTCGATCAAGAAAGAACAAATTTGTATATCTATAACCTTATAGTAAAAATACGTTGTAAAAAGTTTGACACTACTCCATTAAATCTAAGCATTTTTTACCTTTACTACTTTCATTGTAAAAATAAGACCATTCATGTCGTATACAGTTTAAGAGTTTGAAGAATTATACTTTCAGTATAAGAATTATTCTTTCACCATGTAGTGTTAGTAGTGCATGGTGAACCCACATCTTCGAAAAATATAATGCATTCACTAACTATATAATTTCACCAGCGCTTTACTATAAAATTTATAACTCAATTGAAAACAGCAAATTACCCAGATAACAATAATTTGCAGAATGAGGTAGTTACGGCGAACAATAGGAAAGCCATCAAAAAACACTTTAAAATTCAAATTTTCGGAATAAATTGTGGATTCGGGCAGAAGCGCAACAGGTCGATCATATCTGAGACGTATTTCCGCACAGTCCAGGTGTTTATAGCTGTTTAATTCTATTATTTACGACGTCACGTGGCCGCTAAGGCGAGTCTATTGTAATCTGCGGCTGCTTAAAGAGATTTATGTCTTGATTTCGCTTTACTCCAGTCCGCCTACGCTAATTATTCAGGTAATTCTCCACTTTACTCCTCAAAACCGGAGGTTTCTCACACTTATTTACACGTTAGTTGGGTAATTTTTATCAGCTGGTTGGTCCTTTTAATAACCGCCGACTATGGGTAAAGTACACAAGGGATTTTCACACGAGTATAAAAGAGGTTGGTTAGTAATTATTTTATTTTAATGGGAAGATTTAGAATTTTAGGGACAGTTAAATTCAGGATGGATTATTACTGAAACACAATACTGAACGTATATTGTGTTCAAAGCTTAAACATAAAGCAGACCCTTACTAGAAGAAGTACTAAAGGTACAAAATAACCAAACTACTCATTTTTCAAAGTAGTTTACTTAAGTCAACCGTCTTGAGATATCAAAATAATTGTCTCTTCACGCTGGACGCGTTTCGAATGTCTTACCACCCATAGATGGGAGGAATGGGTTTGGTAAGACATAGATGGGGAATTCTTATGGTCTGATAAGAATTCAGATGAAGTTTTTATAATGCTTATTAGGCCAGTAAAATTAGATCAAAAATTTGTCATGCCTGGACAAAATTCCCGGAAAGCTGGAAATCGTCTTAATCTTTCCGTTTTACATCCAAGTATATGAATTTGAAGTTTGTCCCATTTTTCCTAGTGTGCTGTCGACCTGGGACCACAAAAACATCAGAGTATTGGGTCATTTTTTATTCTTTTGTAAATAAGTAAAAAACCGTTTATTCTACATTGAACGTTTAAATACAAGAATTGTAGAGGACGAAATTCTGCATTTATTGAGTACCCTCTGATAAAGATACTTTGAATAGTAATTAATTCATGGTAAGTTAAATAAAGGGTTTTGGCGAATTTCTCTTTTAGGGAAAGAGCTATTACTGTAGGTCTCATGGTAATCCCTAAGCCCGAGACCGTGATAACTTTTAGTTTTGAGGTCCTCAGAAGCCAAAAAACCCATACTTTCAAATCTATATAGATTTATATGTATCAATATGGATGTATATAAATACATATACTTATATATTTGTTTCCTCGATAACCCTCTCAAAAATGGTCCGATCTTAATAAAATTTGGCACGGACGTGTAAAGTAGTAATTATTCACAAATTATCGAAAAACAGCCCGATCGGACCATCGGAAAGGGGGGGTGAGGGGGGGTAAACCCCAAAAAATGGGGTTTATTGAATTTTTCATGTAGAAAAATTAAAATATTCTAATTTTGGTTTATACAGTTGAATTCAGCTCGAAAAAACAAATAATTTTGTATTTTGGATCATTGCTCTATGTCCATTGGTAACCGAGATACTGAGTGAGAGTGGTAAACACAGTACGTTGTCCCAGCAATGTTAACCTTATGGGAAATAAATAAAATTGTATATCTCCCTTATTTCTGAACATATCTCGACAATATTTGGTATGTGGCTTCATCTAGTTAAGATCTACTTAATATAGCGTAAAATCCACAAATTTATATATTTTTTAGGCAGCAAACCTGCGTACTCACCTTCCCCATGTTAACCTTATGGGAAATCAATAAAATTGATCACCTTCCTTATCTCCCAATATATCTTAATAAAACTAGTTATGTAGCTTTATCTAGTTAAGGTCGACTTGATTACGGTCAAAATCATCAAGTTTATAGATTTCTGAGGTAGCAAACCTGCCCACTCATTTCCCCAATGTTGACCTTATGGAAAACAATAAATGTGTGTAGCTGGCTTATTTCTCAACATATCTCGTTGAAACTTGGTATGTTGCTTAGTAAGATAGATCTCAATTAGATGTTGCACAAACAAAGTGTTATCAAAATATTGAGAAAAAAGATAGCTGTACAATTTTATTTATTTTCCATAAGGTTAACATTGGGAAGGTGAGTATGCAGGTTTGCTGCCTAAAAATATATATAAATTTGTGGATTTTACGCTATATTAAGTAGAACTTAACTAGATGAAGCTACATACCAAATTTTGTCGAGATATGTTCAGAAATAAGGGAGATATACAATTTTATTTATTTCCCATAAGGTTAGCATTGCTGGGACAACGTACTGTGTTTACCACTCTCAGTACCTCGGTTACCAATGGACATAGAGCAATGATTCAAAATACTAAATTATTTGTTTTTTCGAGCTGAATTCAACTGTATAAACCAAAATTAGAATATTTTAATTTTTCTACATGAAAAATTCAATAAACCCCATTTTTTGGGGTTTACCCCCCCTCACCCCCCTTTCCGATGGTCCGTCGGGCTGTTTTTCGATAATTTGTGAATAATTACTACTTTACACGTCCGTGCCAAATTTTATTAAGATCGGACCATTTTTGAGAGGGTTATCGAGGAAACAAATATATAAGTATATGTATTTATATACATCCATATTGATACATATATATTTATATAGATTTGAAAGTATGGGTTTTTTGGCTTCTGAGGACCTCAAAACTAAAAGTTATCACGGTCTCGGGCTTAGGGATTACCATGAGACCTACAGTAATAGATCTTTCCCTCAAAGAGAAATTCGCCAAAACCCTTTATTCAACTTACCATGAATTAATTACTATTCAAAGTATCTTTATCAGAGGGTACTCAATAAATGCAGAATTTCGTCCTCTACAATTCTTGTATTTAAACGTTTAATGAATAAACGGTTTTATACTTATTTACAAAAGAATAAAAAATGACCCAATACTCTGATGTTTTTGTGGTCACAGGTCGAAAGCACATTAGGAAAAATGGGACAAACTTCAAATTCATATACTTGGATGTAAAACGGAAAGATTAAGACGATCTCCAGCTTTCCGGGACATTTGTCCAGGCTCAGTCTTTATTTTACTGGCCTATATTTCTTTATGATCTAGGCTTATTAATTATTTTCGATCTGTAAATTTACATCTGATATGACGGGCTAAGCTATGAGTCCTTGCAAGGTGTAAGAAATAGGTCTAATTCTTCCATTGTCGTGATGTGTACAATAATTACAGACTATTTATATACGATTTACCTATGGTGTGTAGAGAAATTACGAATGACTACGCGAGTTTCACACAAACTGTCTATAATAAACTCTGTTTTATTTCCATTTTATTTTACGTTAAACCACTGTGGTCGCCTTTACAACATTGTCAATGTTATGAGAAAGTTACGACTCGTTTACGGTGTCAGCTAACAAGTTTATTTCCCTGTTTGTTTAGTTTAATTATTTACTTTTTTATTTTCAACATAGAATATGTGGGAGGGGAAACAGTCTTCATACATTGTATGGTATCTATAAAGCCTTTTTTTCAATTATCTAAAATATTATAAAATTAAAATGATAAAATTATTGTGTTTAAAACGTTCATAAGACGATATTTTGATTTTGTTGCATGTATATACTGTAATTAATACCAGTAACCCGTAATCGACCCATAATGTCTAATTTACAGTGTCAGTATGGAAATCCGAATAATAAACAGTTGTAATCAGCCCTGAGTTTAATGATTGCGTTTAAGAAACTTAATGTACCGATGGTTTTTATATTGGAGTGTTCTCTTTAAGGAATCCAAAAAAGACTTATCCGTGAAAACCTACATATACTCCTAAGAGTAAATTTCCGTTGTATAGTTAAAAGTGAAAATCTTTACAATGATAGCGAATAAATAAATTATTGTTTCTTATATCTTGCTTGCGCAATTGTTTGAAAACATTCCATGTGCTCTAACTCTGCAAGCATTATAAAAAAATGCATCGAAAATAGTTTGAAACGTCTAGTTGTTTTCACTTATATTAATACGTTGCTATATGCGCAGTGAAATAGCATGAAATGAAAAAAAAAACACAATCAACGTTAGTTATCATTGAGTTAAGTCATTAAGAAGGGATTATTTAATACAGAGAGCACAGTTTAATGAAGACTACCTCATATGTATTGAAAATGGAGCCGTTTATAGTGAAAAAACCCTGTAGTGAATGGAGCCGTATCTAGAGCTAGGTATAAAAACTGGCTTTTCTTAAGATATGCAAAAAATATTTTTCGTTATGCTGCTTCAAAAACAGATGTTTTTAATGCATGTTTTCCTAAATACACTCTTTTTATTCCCAGGAGTTAAAAGCTGATGTACTCGATACCAGCTGACTCTCTAAAGACAAAAAGTGCCGAGTACGTCATAATAATCGAACAATATTCATTCGATTACAAATAATCGAAACATTCATCGTTATTATCGAAACATTCATTGTTGTCAGTTTAATCAATTTGTGAAACTCGCTCATTCCACCAATCGATTATTACATGCGTTCGATACGTCGATAGTTGTTCATTGTTGTCAGTCTACCCTAACACAAATGAAACAGACAATCAGCTGATTGCTTCAAATAGCAAGAACAAGACGGTGGCATCTTTTGAAAGCATCTTTAAAGGTAAACAAGCTGTAACATTTTGGCTTTCTTAAGTAGTTACGTATTGTATTGAGCAATATAACGAAAAATATAGTTCATCACACGGACCTAAAGCTGCTTTTCGTTACTCGGTAAAACTTGACCTTGTACGAAAAGCGTCACTTTAGGTCCTTGTAATGAAATATACTATTTTTCAATATAAAACTTTTGTCTTGATATCATAGGGCTGGTAAATTTATTTTGTAAAACTAAAAAATCCTACAAGGTGCATCACAGGGCTAATAAAGTTGGAGGGACTAATAAAGTTTGAGTGAGCTGCAGTTAAAATGATATTTAACTCATCTATTTAAGGATAAACATAAGGGAAATAAAGACTACTTTATTTCTCCACTCTTCTATTTTTTTAACTTTTCAATAAAATCACGATTTTTAAAGACTTTCAATTGTTTTTTTTTTATTATACATGTGTATTTCAAAGGTAATACTCATCAAGACGGCTATATTCGAATCCTAATCAATTCAAGATAAAGGTGCCTTAAATTAAAAATATAAAACTGTAATCTTAATGATTTCGCTATCAAATATAAAAAACATCAAACCATTTAGAAGTGTTTTGGTTAGAACTTAGAACTTATTAAACCTTTCTTTCACTCTTTTCCCCGTCTTTAAATTCTTCCCTCTCGCAAAAAAATGGTCAGATAAAAAGTTCTACAAACGAAACTGGTGGTTCCAATAACAAATTTGTTTGCAGCCGCCACTGGAAGTCGAAAACACCAAAGAAAAAAAATCATATCTACATCAACCTACATTATGCATTCGGTATTTGCAAATTCATTGTTTTTATGTAAAACAAATTCTTATCTTTACCTCCCATGCAGAAACGGGGTATAAAAACCAACATGCAAAGTGGTCTACAGCCAGTGGGCTTATCGGGAGTTTAATTTAAATGTGTTGCCCGAAGGCCCCGCCCCTGCCACCATTTCCGGATGTCCCGCCCAACTACTAGAGCCCGCTTCCGGTCGATTGTCTAGATGCGTCTAGCTTGTATGCATTAGCGAAATTTAAAAAATCGATCCAAGAGGGTCGCCGTACAAATGGTGGACCCATGTCCCATGGTGGCAGCGGGTGTAAGGGGTGGGGACAAAGCAGTAATTATCAGGTTTTTACGTAGGTCCAGGCGTGATGCATTCTATTGTTTTGAGTTGATCATGGCGCACTGGAGTGGCGAGTGGCTGGCCCGGGCTTTGTAAAGGGGTGAAATGCCACATGGGGGAACTCTTGAAGTCGGCGTTGTTTTCTATATAGTTTTCAGATGAACCTCATTAACGTTTGCTGTTTCTTTTAATTGAATAATATGTGGACAAAAGTAATAACACCAATATTTTATTTATTTATTATTTCAAGCAAGTGTAGATCTAGGTAATAATAGTCAACCTAACTAAGAAAATTTAATCGCGATGGAGAAATCGGCACAATCAGTCTCAGCTAATCTATATTGTTGGAGCTACTATAGTTTTAATACGGTTTTCAATGTATTTCAACATAAGTGAATTCACAGACGGTTTCTGGCTTGAACAAGCATAAAGTAGAATATTATCATGGTTTATTGATAGGATCTAACATGACAATATGTCTACATTCGTTTCCTGAAAGTAAGCCACGTGCCGCCGACCACCTTAGGGTAGTAAACAGTCTGATCCAACACCAAAGGCAAGGCCATCCTGTCACTGACCTCCAGCTGATATTCGGACAGAATCCTCGCTAGGCATACCTTCATCATTGTCACGGCGAGTCTGATCCCGATACACATCCGAGGGCCTTGTCCAAACGGCATGAATGTAGAAGTGGGCTTGAAGCTGCCATCAGAAAATCTTTCAGGAATGAATTCTTCAGGATCCGGATAGTATTGAGGATCCATGTGTATCGAAGACATCAATATATGAACAAGTGTTCCTTTTTCTAAGGTTATTTCTGTTTTTGGTGTTTTATAATCTTCAGTGACTTGCCTAACAAGAGCCAAGTTGAAGTTCCACCGTCGCAGAGTCTCCTGAATAACAAGGTCGAGGTAGGTCAGATCTCTGATTAGTTCGAACGTCCAGGTCTTGTGTTTTGATACTGCATGGTCTATTTCGTTATGAAGTTTTTTCTGGATCTCCTGATTCTTTGCGATTTCATACAAAGCGAAACTAATAGTGACGGCTGATGGTTTTAAGCCGGCTTGAACGAAGTTCATCATCAAAGCAGCAATGCAATCCTCGGTAAAGATTTTATCCTCCATCGATGACTTCCGTTTGTAAGAAACTGTTCTTACTTGGTTTAACATTTGGTCTTCTTCGGTCAAGTCCGGTATATGAACCAGTGATCCGTTTTCCTCTTGTTCTTTCAAGGCTAGAACCATTTGTAAAAAATCATTCCTTTTTACATGATTTAAATCCCGGTACATAATCGCTCCTCTTGTTAAATCGGAGAAAAAATTTGTCATCTTTTTTGATAATGCCTTGATCCCTAAAAATGAAAATAATTTGGAATAGCATACTGCGAGCATAATTAAAATGAATCTGGGAGTGGGGGTGTCATGCATGATTGATAAAACCTCTTTTAAACGCTGCCTTTGGTTGCTATCTGAGGTCAATTGTAAACCGAAGGTACAGCTAGAGAGAGCCTCCGTCACGAAAACTAAAACCAGTGGTTCTACTTTAACTGGTTCGTTCTTCTTTGTAATCTTTTCTATTTTGCCCATTACATAATCTCCAGATCTAAATATTTGTTCAAACATTCCTTTTATCCTCTTTGAAGAAAACGCATGACCTAATTTGTATCTCTTTACCCTCCATTTTTCTCCGGTCTCATTCATTAAATTCTGTCCCAACGGTTCATGGTTGCCAATTGTCCATCTGTCATGAAAAAAGATAAAATCTTGAACCAGCATCTTTTCAATCAGCTTAGGATCGCATACAACCAAACAAGGCTTTAAAAACATATATATACCCCCAAATCCATTATCTTTAAATGTTTTGTAACATTTGTCAAGAAACGATATCCACGTCTCCCATCCAAGTAGTTGGTCTCTTACACTTCCGAAGAACCATCTCGGCCGAATGTACTGCACGCCGCGATCCTCCCAGTAGCTGAAAGCTCTTCTGTGACACAAGTAAAGTACAACGATAAGAAGCACTGCACAAGCTGAGAGGATGGCGCTAGCAGATATTTCCAATTGAGCCATACTACCGAGAAAAATTTAAACTTTGCAAAAGCACTATGAGAACAAACTAACTTTTAGCAAAACCACAATTTGACGAATGAAGCAGCGAAAATTTTGATTAGACTAAAAGGCTTTCCGATGTCCTCTTATCAGTTTAAGTGCCGCTATCTCTCACCATACGATCATTACATCGATCGCAAATTATAATACAATTGCCTTGTTCAATTATCAGCATTTTATTCCGGATTACATAGAGATTAAAATGCGTTCTATTATTATTGTTAAAGTTAAAACCCTTAAGAGGG
Source organism: Flexamia atlantica (assembly GCA_035578135.1). Lineage (NCBI taxonomy): Eukaryota > Metazoa > Arthropoda > Insecta > Hemiptera > Cicadellidae > Flexamia > Flexamia atlantica. The sequence goes on along the minus strand of JAQJVK010000011.1, from coordinate 4,170,359 downwards.
ATAATATTACAAACTTTCTAATTTAGATGAATCGTTTATTTATTTTCCCAAAATAAATTCAATTATTTCTTTAGATATCTAAATGTGATTGTGACATATTACTATATTACAGATTACTAAAGCAACACAAACTACCCTAAATTACGAATATGTCCTGCTCGGTTTGGTTATACAAGACCGATGCAAATAATTACACTCATTATGTGTCGAATCTTTAGCTAGAATGAAATTAAATTAAAACGCGATAAAAAAATATCAAAGGCAAGAATATGCTCTATATACTGTATTATTGTCCAGGAAGTTCAGAAACATCAACCTAACAAATCCTGACCAAAATGACACTTCGCACAGTTGTTAAGCAAACCTCCCAAATTAAAATGTGAAAACTCCCTGCTGTGCTCCAGGCGCTATCTTAACCCTATTTCCTGATATTAATTCTCTATATACATTCCTTCAATCAACACGGAAACCGTAAGAAATAGGAAAAATATGTAAATGACATTTTTGTAGACGTTAGAATTTCCTAGAATTTCCAATAAAATTAATTAATATACACATGAACAAGAAATTTTAAAAATAACTGCTGATATAATTAGTTTTCTAAAATGTTGTAATTATAATACCCCTGCCATAAGAAATACATGTAAAATCTTAAAAAATACATTTCCAAGGGGACGAAGGCCGTTGATCTTAATGTGTAATTACTTATAATCATAGAACTCTGACAATATATTCAATTATTTTATTTAACTCCTCAATCGTCAACATTTATTCGGATTAAAGGCGTGGGTGAGTTCACAAAACAGGTTTCCTTAAGGAGCTTATAAAAATATTACTATAATGAATAATTTTTGTGAGCTTACTCACGCCTTTATTGCGTGGACCGATTTTGGTGATTGAGATTTCAAATAAGTGGGATTCGTGTCAGGATAGCAAAAAGATTATAATTTATTATTCATCAAGATAAAATGGCTTCGCTTCCTTGGGTTTGTATTTTACATCAAAATTTCCATGTATTCCTTACGGTAGGGGTGTTAGAATAACAATATTCTAGAAATTTAATAGGCCTAATATAAGGAGTTATTTTTTGAAATTTCCTGTACATGTCTATACACATTTTATTTGGACCCTCCAAAAAAGCTTTTAATATTTGTTTCTTATCTCTTTTTTCGTGTAGATTAAATAATATAGAGTCACGGACCAGAAATGCCATTTCCAAGATGTCGATTGGAGCATAGCAGGGATTTTTTTAGGACGTTTTACATTTTAATAAGGGAGTTTTACTTAACATCTGGGCAAAATTTTGGTTTGGTCAGGATTTGTTGGGTCGATTCATTTTTTTGCTTAAAATTCCTCAGTCTTTTATTTGATTTTGCTAACGAATCACACAAAATCATTCAGTTTCCACGCAATTTTTTCTGTACAAATATACATTCCTTCAACAATGTCAAGCCCTCACATAAAATAGTAATAGGCTCACAGCCTTTTTACCTCTCCTGGCACCCTGGCAAAATCACATGCATCTCAAATAGACCCGAGGTAATGAACCCATCCATCACCGAGTCCTTAACGTCCGAGAAACTCGTTTTCCCGATAATATGAGAAACTGACACAGTCATAAACCATATATTATATATTTGAGCTCGGATAAATGTTCGAGTAGCGTGTCCGCCGTGCGTGTTGAAACTGCGGACGTAATAGCTAATTACGTTTAATGAGCTTTAAACATTATAATCGTCTACGATGAATGGTTCGGCCCCACCTGCTTACGGGGAACAAATGGCGTCGAGGTCGCCATAAACGTGTGAAATATGAGAAGATTTATGCACGGGGTGATTGCACTGTTTAAATTACCAACAATGTGAAAAGCAATGACGTTCGTCCCACTCGGTCGGCGACCCGGGAAGGATTTAAGGCGAGAATTTAAAAAGACACATCGATAAGATAAATTGGTATTTTAGATATACCTATAATATGTATGATAAAAATATTCAGAGTATACTGAGCAAAGGTAGAGTATATAGACTGAGGGGGTATTTACGGGCAGTCCTGAGTTTCCTATTTTTGGCATGCATGGAGTTTGGAATACATGTGAACCTGTATTCCTTTAATTAAGACATGGATAACATTATCTCAAATAACACAACACAAAAGGTTTTTGTTTTGAAATCCAAAATTGATTCCTTATTATTCAAAAATAAAATAAATTCAGAGAGTTTAAATTGCTTCAATAGTTGACATCAAGGAATACAAATGTGAAATATTAGTGGATTTGTACAATAGGGTATAAAAGATGTTTTTTGTTCTTTTACTAGCCACGTAATAATTAAAAAAGATATTTATTCTAAAACACCATATAATTTTCACTCCAAGCCAAAATTTTTAATGTTAGCGACTCAATGACGGCGTACGTGATTTTTAGGCTGGCACTGTCTAATGGGATTGACTAGTATAGACCTTAAGTAATTTATATGTGCAAATAACGGCTATTTTTACAAATGTATTTCCTCATATAACTATCTAAAGAAATGCAAAGCACGTGAAGTAAACTGAAGAACTTCTTTAACTCGTCGTTTGATAATATAATGATACTTTCCACTCGCCTAACAATAAAAATAATACTCGTGCAATATGTTGTACAAATAAGGAGCTGCTCTCTACCAATACGGGTCAGCTGCGGAGCGGTGGTTCGCCGTGAAGGTGGTTTGAAGTTCACGACCATCTAGAGGGGGGCGACAAACCGGTAAGCCCAAGTAGGAGGTAATGCCAAGGCCCCGGCCCCCAAATTTGCGGGATCCCACCGTCATTACACGGCAAAACGGCCCGCAAACATAACCTACGTGAACTCGAATGGACTGCACAACTGTGTTTGGCCCGGGGGACTGCAAGCCCTTGGGCGATGGGATAGAGTGATGGGCTGTGAGAAGAAGTATCTCTGATTGCTTCACTTTTTAAATTTCTCGGCTTAACTTCCCGGATTTTCTACAGCTTGAATAATATTTATTATGTCACTGGAACAATACATTTAATTTTACTACTGCGATAAACAATGACAATATTTAACGACAATGTAACATGGCCTTTTTCCCTTTCAAATCGATGTTTATGCTAGGGTAGTGATAATAGTGTGTTACATGTACTCAGAAGGTTGTCTATATTTAAGTCTACAAAATTCTATGCATATTTAAATTTGTTACCACCCGAAATTGCCATTTTCATCATTAGGCTCAGAAAACATGCATAATCATAATACTTGTTTAATAATTCCTTGTGTTTTTATTGCAATTAGGTATTGATAATAAAAATATTTAAGTTATGTATACTTTTTACTACTCTTATACTAATATTTTTAAGACAAATCATGGTAACTAAATATAATGTATTTAAATTGGCTGACGTGGATCAAGTTAAGTGTTGAAGTCATGTTCATAGTTTTGTAAGACCTAATATAAATAATAATATGAGTATTAAATGAACTTTTTCATATTTTCCAATACTGGTAGCTATTAAGTACCAAAATATCAAATGTTTATAAAAACACAACCTTGAAAAAACATAACCCATCACCACTTTGACAACGCGTCGAGTCCCCCAAATTACCCTGTTATTGAGGTAATTGTTAGAACCAGTTAGGAACACTAGTTGCCAACCACAACTGGGACCTCCGCTCCTGGGACAGAATGAAAAGTGGCATTACCGCTGAGATACCTCATTCCCAGCGCCGGTAAATAGGAAACGTGCAAAATGGCCGTTATAGCTTCTCGTGTCTGTGGAAATTATCCCACCAAAGAGGTCGGAAACGCAAATATCCCTGTTGCAGCAAACTTATGAAACAACGCTGAGTACTTTAGAACTGACTTCCGAGACATCCAACGTTACAACATCATTAGTATATTATACAGCCAGATTATGACATTGAAATTTTACGTTAGGAAATGTTAATGTAATAAGTGGAACATTTTTAAGTATGGTTAGTTTTTTTAATGTTCCCTTTTCGAATTTAAAGATATTTTAGAATTATTTTTTAAATTTTGTTAGTTTTGTTTAGTGTTCAGGTTTTGTAGCTTATAAAAAATAACCTAAAACAAACATTCCATTCATCAATTAGTCAGTTATAGTGTTTGATTTTATTTTTATGTCAATTTAATTGAATGGACTTCGTAATTATTATTACCAATCGAAATCCCAAACATCCTAAACATCCTAGCTTAATGTTGTTATCACAGACCAAACAGAGTTGCTTCTTCGATGTAGCTTTACAAAACACCATTTCAGCTCCAAGTATAATTAATCCATCGACATAAAACTTTAAACTCAAAACGTTACGATCTGATAAAAGGAAATTGCGGGACGCTTAAACCGTGTGGGGGAAGACCGAACGATGCACGCAAGAGTGATAGGGGAAGTTAATGTCCCCTTAACTGTTTTATGTTGACCAGTAACACCACGATAAGAGATAATGGCCTTGCGAATAAAAGTATGCATTTAGATAACGGGTGAGGGAGGTTACTGATAAGAACCGGCTCTTCATACGGGGCAAGCACCGGGCCTTCTTGCTAAAAGGTTTTGACCCTTAGTTTCCTTTGTTTTCTTAGTTTGTAAAAATATATAATAATTTCAGATCCTTACGGGAGTACCGCCGGAAGACTCTATCGTCGCATTTTTATTGCAGTTTTTTTAATTCTACTTTAATTGTGAATTTACATTTGAAAATTTACTTCATAGAGTCAGAGTCAAAGGCAAAGTCAATACCTCCTTTATTCAATATTCAATAACGTGCTGCATAACGTGAATAGCGTTATTAAACCATAAATCAACTGTACTATATGACATTATTACTTCAAAACAATATGAAGGTGTCTCCTGGTGGGAGAAAACGTAAACCCATAAGAATAACATTGATATTAGTAAATAAAATCGAAATCAATGCCAATTAATATCGACCGATTAATCGATCTACAGTAAATCGAATCTTACAACCCTGCTGGTGTTTTATCTCACAAGCTATGACGTTTTAATTTTAAATTGCACATTTAAAACGTATCACCTAGTTTATTTTATCGTTTGATATTAAACACTAAAATTGTTACTTAAACAAATAATCCCGATCTGGTTTTTTCAACATATTTGTAATGAAGGCGCTTCGTAATAAGAAACTTATCGATCAAATTTTGAAAATTTCAAATACGGAAAAATTTGTTTTTTGATTGAGCCGTGGACTAAGATGATAAAAATTGGACATGAAATAATACAGTATACAAAGGGTCTGAACCGTCTCCTATCACAACTTAAAGAAAATTATTGACCAAAAGATACATTATATACTACATAGATTTATCAACCACAGAACTTAACACTCCGTAAAGTACATTTACGAGGAAAGGAAATAAACAGGTTCGATAAACTATGAATCTAAAGAGATGAGAAAATAAAAATCCTTTACTGCAGACACCAACTACCGAATAGGCCGTTAGGAGCGGGAGATAGTGATATCTGTAAAACACCGCCCCGCATAAATCGCCCATACTGTTATCATCCGACCTATTTCGTCAAAATTAATTACTTAGGGCACGATTTTACTGCTTTTGTGTCGCCAACATTTTATCGAGGCTATTCTAGGAACATTACAGCCTTGTAAACTTCTGAATAATTCCAAACTCTTTACACCTTTAAAATTAGTTTGAATTCACATGACATTGTCACCGCCTAGAGTTAAGTTCTTCATCATATTCCTAACCATAAAAGTTCACCAGATCGATCGTAATTTAGGAGTATTAAGCTAGCAATCAGAATATTTGAATTCCTTAAATTTAAGGTTTTAAATTTAAACTTTTTTTGGGTTATGCCCTTAAAAGTAATTCAACTTAATACAATCTTAGAATACTTTTCAATAACCATCGTTAACGAAATTCCCTAGAACATTTTATTAACTATTCATTTCAATTTTCGACTTACTGATTCGCTAAATAAAAATTTTCCAGTTTTGGTCTGATTTACTCAGAAATATTACCTTTAGGAACATTGGACCTCTTGACAAATCCTAAGCGGTGTTGCATTCCCCCGTCATACAAACGAGACGGCAGAAACAATCGGCGAGATACCGCGCAGTGTCTCCTTACCTCCGAGATAACGCCAGCCAGGACACGGGAGATATGTAAGGCTGTCGGAGCCGAGGTAATTGAGCGTAATTTGTTCCTTTATTGACAGTACAAGGGACTATCGGCGGGAGAGGATGCAGGATTGCAGGATAGTTGTAACAAGGAGTCGGGTGGTGTAACGGGAAACACAAATCTGCAGAACCCGCCGGTAACTGAACGATCCTGCGGTGGTTCTGCGAGCGAGCGGCTGGCTGGATGTAAGTAGTTTAATTTTGTAAGTGACTAACGGTTAGAAAATGTTATTTAAGGTAATTTTTGTGTCATAAGTTTAATAATACACTTGCAAAAACGTTCTAATCCGACAATTTTACAGAAACTTTCGAATTGTAAGATCTAATCAAACCATATACACATGTAACTTACACAAACGCAATGAATTATGAATGATCGACAACAAGCTAATCAAGCACTAAGTTGAAACCTTCCAATCAATCTCTGAACCATTTGTTTGCCATGTGTTTTTAATACTTTACAATCTTATATTTTACACATGATTTCGATAAAGATATAACACCGATCTGGGTAAGATAAAATATAATTTTCTTTTACAATAAGTTTGTGGTTTAATTGAAATAATTTTTTTTATGGCTATGGTTAGAATTTATACTTCATAAATTTCCCGACAGAGATTTCTGACGGAGCAGGGCTACGGGCACGATTGGCGTCGCATCGGTGTACCGGTATACTGTAATCTATCATGTCAGTGAACCAACTTAGTATCATATCGGTAGTTTGCCATTACCATTTCAGTACTTTAAGGGAAGACTTTAATTATCTTTTCACGCGGGTTACACTCTACATAAAATCGCCCATGACAAAGCCATAAACAACTCCGTCACATCTCCATATCGGAAGCGCATGATTTATCGGCGTGTGCGCGGCTGGTACAAGGCTCAAGTCTGAATTATTCCACCTGTGGGCAGAACATTGACGCTCTGTCGATGTAAATTAAGACGGAACAAGTTGGCGGCAGGACGCTATGGCGGCTCTATGGTTGAGTTATCATTGGCTGGTGCCATAACACATACCAGTTAAGAACAGTCGTTGCAGCCGGTACACCGAGTTGCGCGGTGTCCCGGTGTCATGTACCTAGGCATACTAATACGACAGAGCAAGGGACGCCTTTTCCGAGTCCCTCGATGTATAACTTCCCCCGTGCACCTCAAGCATAAAAACCCAAGTCGTTTATTGAGTGAGCGAAAGTAAATCATAAAGTGATATAGAGGTGGAACGATTTATGTCGAGCCATACACGGATGTTTACTTACGCCAATTTGCATTTTGTATTTTAATTACACTTGTACAAGTGATAAAGCGAATACTAACCGGCGGAATCTTGATTAATTAATGAATTGATCAGGAATCAAAACGAATCGATGCGTCTAGTCTGTCGGCAGATCCCGTGGTGATTCTTCACCTGTATTAATGTACTCACCCCTGCTTTAATTATTCTCCATTACTGGCGTAATTAGTATTCCAAAGAGAGCGCATTTATTCTCGGCTTTTCATTAGCATTCATAATGCATAAGTGCAAAGATGATTTTATACTTTATATTCTTTTGATTGAATCACTAATGTAGTAACCAATAAGTTGTTTAAACAAATTTATTTAGTAATTTTGTATATTTAAGTTTAATAATACCTTTTGGAAATCTTTCTTATCCTACAATTCAACAGTAACTGTCGAATTGTATCAACATGAACTATCTACACATGTAACTTACACAAACGCAAGGAATTAATTACGAATGACCGACAACAAGCTCATAATATAAAAGTTTGACTCGTATGAGTAAACGAGTCAATTGTTCGATCATTTTAAGGAATCTACTCAATGCATGGTCTGCAAAAGTTAATTTAAACAAATCCATGGTCTAAAATTTTTATTTTATTTTCTAGAAAAAGTTAAATTGAAAAATAAACGTTAATTGTCTTTTCTTTTCTTTATGTATGTTAAGCTACTGTGTTTACATGCAGAAATAAAACATCAACAGGATGATAGTGGCTGAGCCCTTTAAGGAAAAATAATATTCACAAAACTAGATAGCTTATCTAGTTTTCGGTTTGCTAAATGATAAGTCTTTTTATAAATGCAATGAGAAAATTGTTGCGTCGAGATTCTTGTCAGGACATTATTATATGATAATATTTATCTACTTGGAAGTAAGTAATTCACAACTTTATAGTATTGAGTAGTATAATTCACAGGAGAAAAGTATATTTCTGTTTCCTTTTCTGGCTTAATATTAGCTACACAAATTTAACAAAATTTACATTTTTCAGCTAAAAGGAAAATACTATAAATGGTTCGGATTTGGCCCTCAAAAGGAGTTGCTTACACAAATAAGCCATAATGTCGATGCGTGGCTTATCTAACTTCATAGGTTAATCTGGAATAGGCCTAGATGAGTCACATATGACATTATACGAAATGTACAAAATCATAACAAAAAAGTAGCGGACCAAGCGTCCTGTGAGGGAGGTTTCTATATAGCTTCACTAGATGTTACCCGTGGCTTCGCCTAGGTTAAAAAGTATAGTAGGATATTGTTGTCATATAGTAAGATTTTATTTACATTTGGTATATTTATACATGTAAAATACCTTTTATATTTTTTATAAAAAATAATTTAGATTTGTTAAAATGAAGTAGCTGGTAGTTAGCTTAACAAATGGATACGTTGTTGCAGCTGACTTGCATAATATGACAAACACTTACATAATTTGACAAACAAACACTCACAAACTTTCACACTTATAATATTGGTAGGATTGTGAGATTTTTTTAATTAAAGCACTGCGTATAGTACTCTTAGTATAAGCCAAGTATAACCTTACGCATTTTCAGTAACATTTGAGTAATTTTGTAAGTGAAAGGATTTATGCAAACATTCAAACAAATGAACAAACAGACCATATGCCACATATATTTACACAAATATTTGCAATATTGAAGAAAATTGTGTGTCTTATTTTCCTAAATGTAATTTATTAGTTTTATTTAATCACGTGCTGTCTCAAACGTAGCCAATTTACGATTTTATTTTCCCTGTAGTGAATGAACTCGCGGCAGAAGATCAACAGGAAGGAGGGTGTGATATGAAAACGCTTTACGAGAAGCAAACTGCAAAAATGGCCGAAGGGAGATAGCAAAGTTTTTATTGGGGCAGATGTTATGATTTAGTGCAGCATTTTGTGGTATTATCAGCCCTCTAAAATGTCTTTATGGGACGTCCTTAACTACTTCAGATAACACTTACTACCACGCATTATTACTTTTTTTCATTTCACCGAGATGAAAATTCACTCTTTAACAATGACCAAACGATTTGCAGGTAAACAAGTTTAATTCTAGCATCTTTTTAAAGTTTATTGCTTAAGTAAAATTTTAAACATAGCTTGACCAAATTTTCACTTATTATGTGCATTGTACGTCTATTTTCGTAAATCAATCCTATTAACTGATGAATGCCTAAAATTTGTGACATTCTTTATGATAAATTATACTTAATTTTTTTACGAAGAAAAGGTGGTTTTATAAGGTGCATTGTGTTTTTAAAACATCACTTGTGATTGTAATTTTAAAGAAGATCCTGTGTTGAGTTTTAAAATAAATTATTTTTCTGAGTCCGATACTTCTACAAAACTAGGCCTACATTAAAATTACTGTAACAAATTCCATACAACTAGTTTATAAGTTAAAAATGCCTGATTTATGACGTTCATAAGGTTGAATATTGACAAATAAAAAACTTCACCCATTTACCTTACACATCAAGAGGGTAAAATGTGCTCATGTAGTTGAAAGAAGAGGATACTGATAAAAGTAGCGGTCCGCCAGCGCCACCCGACCGACGTAACTCACGGGGATCAATTTTAGATAGCAACTCTGCGCGCAGCGTCCATCTGATGTTGGACTTATCAACCTTTAATTCGATAATGACTTATTTTTCTTGTCGGAAACGTGACCTGCTGTAATGAGGGTTTCCTTTGAGTTAAATGTGCGTATTTCGTTTGCTAACGGTGCCCCAGGGAGAAGCGAACCGGCTGGAGGTTGGATAGGTTGCAGACCACAGGTGTGTTCGAGACTGCAAAACTAGAGCCGTTGCCATTATATTTTATGAGCGTAAGGGAAATGAATGCGAGGGTTAGAAGTGCGTGGGTTGAGCATTACTGTAGTGGAGGTATGCATAATATGATGTTATAAACAACTCTGAAACTGGCTGTAAGAATATAGAGTCTGACATAGCAGAGCGGGTGGTAAGTTGCCTACCACCCGAATGCTTCGGATCAAATCCCGGTTGAACTAATGACATTCTAATCCCTCCTGTCCACCCGTAGTAACTGTCAGTTCATGTCAGAGAATATGTGATCTAAAAGCTCTAGACTCAAAAACTATTAGCCATAATTCTATACGAACTTTCCTTTGGAAAACATAAAGCAGGGAGGTGCATGTGCAAAATTTGCTACAATGGAAGTAAAATCTAATAACTGCTGAGGTTAAATGGTTTAACGGTTGAAGGTGCTGCTATATATACACGTCACGTCACGTCACGTCACGTCCTTATACGGCCAATACGGCGATTTAGGAGGGGGTGCTATGCTATACATATTTACATTTTAGGCACTGTAAGCAACGTCCTCATTCGCATCCGCACATCAGGATGCGACATTTAAGTCGCGGAGAAAAGCGTATTAAATAAGCACCCCTGGCATATTAATTAAGTGTCCAGATTAAAGACAAATTTTATAAAATATGTATTATTACATGCATAATAAAACACAACGTCCAAACTTAAAGTTTGCTATTACTGCCTTTTGCTGTTAACATCTACATATAATTAACATAAACCTTGAATGCTAAAAACAACACTTTGAACAGTTTTTAGTATAACATCAGCTAGTTTCTAACCCCAATAACCGAATGGACGTCGGTAGAGGCTATGCATACACGTCACGTCACGTCGCGTCCCAATTTGGGCCGTGACGTGACGTTACGTGTACGCAAATCCGGTTCCATTTGATTACACAGGTTTCATTCATCTCAAAAATGGACGTGACGTGACGTGACGTAACTTGACGTGTATGTATAGCTTCACATTTGAGGGGTAACATTTGGCTACTGCATATACCCACGGTTTATCAACCCCACTTCTTAAACTTACCCAGTACATATTTCAATGTATAGAACTACTGACCAGAACGGGTGATCTTAATTTGGCAGAAATCCCATAAAATATATATATGCACTTCTCATAATAAACAGCTTAATTCTGGAAGAGATAAGCTATAACAGATATACATAACAAACCACCCGATCAAACTTTGTCAACAATTCTTAAAGGTATTAAATTTCCAAACGAATTAAGTGGCGTGAATATGATCATAGTTTCTAATTCATAGCATACAAATTTTCTTATAAATCCTGTTTACATTTTTATAGAAATCCCGTTTCTGGAAAATAGCTTCCCTAGTTGACCTAACGAGGGAAATACGAATATAGGGATAACATTTTATTTATTTGATTTTTTAAACTAATATTTCATGGGATGTATTGTAAATATTTTATTTTTCTGAAGTTAGTAAAAATCCACCATTCTTGAAATGCAATGAATTTACAAAGAAAGTAATTTACATTTTAACGCTTCATAACGTCCCGAGAGTGCAAAACAACTTAACAACTGGCTTCAACAGTTATTTTCCATCTTGAATTTAAACTTTCTTATTGGATGATGTTCTAGTTTTACGTGATCATTTTGACCTATATAAATTATTTGCAAATAAAATTTATTTAAACAAATATATATGACGTATTTAACAAATTTTGAAAATCTTTCTCAACATAAAATTTTAATAAATGCTCAAATGTAAATCAAAATTTAATAACAGTTCTTAAGCTACTGACACTTGATTAACAGGCTTTCAAACAAGCTGGAGATAAAAGGTCGCACACAAGTGATGCTGAAGAGTACGGTTCGAGGACTGACCAAATAATGACCGTTCTCTTATAAAATACATATTGAATTTTTCCTTAATTGCTTTTTCATTTTAAGAAATAAGGTTTTTTATGGCTACTCCGGTAGCTGCTTTTATACTACTATTGCACATTACGATTAGATTAATATTTAAAATTCATGTTTGAATTTATTTATTTGTAAATTCATTACTTATTTGTAAATCATCAACTGGAAGCTGTTTGGGATTTTTTAGCCCTCGTTGTAATTATAAGGTTCAGGCTGCTTTTAATGTTTACATTTTTCACTCTTAAATACTCAATATTAAGGTTTAAACATTCTTATTCCCAATTTTACGATCTATACTTTTTCAGGATGTGTTGTAAAATAGCCCATGTTATTAATCCATATAAAAGTAATTAATTACAGTTCATTAATTGTTAGTTATAATCTATTGCAATTGAAAATAACGGTAATAGTACAATCCTTTATTGCTATAACGCCATAAATGTAATTGCTTCCTTAATATAATCATAAATACTGACACCATAAATTAAATGTATCGTGGCATTCTTAGTTTAATATTAAGGTTTTGATTATTAACTTACGATTTGTTGAACTATGAAAGTATTCAGGTGCACTTAAATCGTTACTTGATGGTCTTGCCTTTATTTACAATTAAAATATGAAAAAAATGTAATAACGTACTTACACTAAATGAATAGTTTGAAAATTAATAATTTAATCTTATATGAGTTTTAACAAAATTTCTTTTAGCTATTAACGAAGAACGTTCATTAATTCGAAAACGTACACAAAGCAAATTAATACATCTTGTTGTTTTTATATTAATTTATGACCTTTTTCATTTTTTTTTCTTTTGCCTTTTGCTTGTTAACACATCACACGGATTCGATTAAATGTTCCAATCAAAATTCCATAAGTCTATAGCCTCTTATGATGACACAATAAAAAGGAGGCTTTAGATCCCCCAATGAATACGTATCCCAACATTTAAGGCTGGCCTCAACGGTTTATCGCAGTAAATATATTGAGAGTCTCAAACTCTTCATCTGCTTACCAATAATTTTCAAGTAAGCGATTACCGTACCCACAAAACACAAAGTTAATGGCCCAAACCCCGTGACTGATCCCCTAGTTTACGCAGACAACCCACATATTCTGAGCCCGTAAATATGAAATTAGTGCGGAAGAAACGGTGCTGTTCGTCGAGCCCGTAATTTTTGGGGCCACTTAAAAATTCCTTGTTTATGTGCCCATAAAGCCAGTTGCCGCTGCACAGAACTTAGACGATCTCTTTCAAAAAGTGTTACGATTTCCACGGATGATCGTAAATATGCAAGCGGTTTCACAGTGTGCCGAGCACCCAACTGTGATTTTTATCATCTGGCTGTTCCGTTATAGGTTTATTGGGTATTGAGGGGGAGGTGAGGGTGGGAGGGGGCAGCGACGAATTATCATCTGATCAGAGGTCTTTTCCTAACCTATTAAATGTGATTTATAGGTTTATGGGAATGAAAGGGAAAAATCATAGACATTTAAAAAATGTGAGGATAAAAAACCTCCACTAACAATTTAACAGTATTTTATCTAAATATTTTATCTTTAATTTACTTCCGGTGGAGATCCCGTAGCCACTTTCTGTAATGGTGCACTTCATGAAGTTCCCGACGCTGTCTGTGCACTTCATGAAGTGTTCAGCGCACCTGGCCACAATAAAGTGTACCTTGATTATTTCAATCAAAATTACAGCAAGTGCTCAACGTAACTGGGAACTTCATGAAGTGCCTAACGTTCATTGACACACAGTGTAACTCGGTTTTACACTTTGTGTCCAGTTCATTTTAGCGTGTTTGGCAGTTACTATAAAATATTGTTCAATTGGTATGAAATTTTATTACAATTTGTTTACATTTATCAATTTTAATAACCATTATTATTTACTTACGCGTATTTCATAGGATTTTTAATTATTTATTTTTTTTATTATTTTTTTTTTTTTTTGTAAGAGGTGGAATGCATTTACGCACACTGGGGGGCTCGTTGTCCCCTCAGTAGTGTCGGACTCCCACGAGCTCGATGTCCCGTGAACTACCGACTAACCCACCCCCCTCGGCACCGAGGACACTAGCCTGGAACTATTTCACACATTACTTCGGGCTAGGCCTTTGATATTACGCCACAAGAGCAACCTCCGTGGGGAAATGCTGAGAATTAAGGCCGATCGAGGTCGACCTTTTTCGCCCGAAGAATGGCCTGGACGTATTGCCGGACACAGTTCCAGTTGCCCACTCCCTGGAGCATAGCTCCGACGATGTTATTTGGGCTGACGACCACGCCGATTTCAGACGAAAGGAAGACTCGGCGGGCGTGCCAGTGGTCCCACTGAAAGAAGGTGTGCTCGGACGTGTCTGGGAGGCCGGGGCAATACAGACAGTCCGTGCTGGCGACTTTACCCATCCGGTGCAGATAAGCTCGGAAGTACCCGTGACCAGAAAGAAATGCGTATTTCATAAGATTAGTTGTGACCTATATTATAATTGTAATTAATTCATTTTTTAGGTTTTTCACGACATTATTAACTTAATACGGAATAAAATTCTATGAATAACACAGATGTTTTGATAGTTTTAAAATAAAATAAAATCAGTATTGTTAATTTTAAATAGTTATAAAACTAAAGCAAACTACGTAACTGGTTTTAATGTTTTTATGAAATTATAATCAAAATGGTAATACTTAAAATTTGCTAGTGCTAAAATCATGTGCTATCAAACGCTTACTGTTACTGTGAATAACTTTTCGACACTTATTAAACGTGCACATGTGTATAAATGTTTATTTTCAAATTTATGTTTTTGTGTTAGTATAAAGTTTAATAATTTGTAAACTGGTGGTATCAGAAGAAATGGAAAAAACGATTCAATAGTCTATAATATTCTTGAAGTGTTGTTAAGGAAGCAAAATACTCAATAAATTATATTTTATTATTTTGCAAACAAATTCTTAAGCAAATATCACAATAAAGAGGCTTAATATAATAACTGGTTTGTTTATTCAAATATGCAAACAAAATTAAGTTCAATACCATTATTTCTCATTAAATATCCCAAAAGAACGAGCAACGAAATTTAATTCGATATTTATTTTTTAATTTAATTGTTTTAGCAAAAACCTTACTGAAGCATGTTTTTAATCATTGTGTATTGTCAGGTTCATGGCATTTTGTGTGTTTTTTTTACTTTTCTATATTTTGATTTATTTTGGGTTAGTAGGCCTAAGTAGACAGTTATTTAAAATACAAACATTTAAATTAACTAAATGCATGGCTTAGCGGTAGACAATCTTAAAGCTAATGTTCCATAATCTATTTAAATATCCTATACAAATATAATTTTTATTTTGTACAATTTAAAATTAAACAAGGATCTGATATTACCAAAGCAAAGGAAACGACAGTTCATGAAGTGCCCGTGTAGTACTGAACATTTTGTGAAGTGGCAAAATAAAGCAGGGCTATGACAGTGAATTTTAACTATTCGCTCACAAATTCTTTTTCCTTGTGACTTTAATTAATTTAAAATATTTATTTTTGTAGAATCGTAAGCTAAATAATTGAGCTCACGATTCTACAAAAATAGCTATAATTCGGTCAAAGTGTCAAAGTCAAGGTCAAGAAAGGGTAGGGTAGCGGAGATAACGAATGTGATGACCTTCTCATAGACGGTTTGGTTCTTGTTCGCATACCGAACAGAAGTATTGTAAAAAGTATAAGTATTTTTTAGTGTCTATAAGTTTGTTTTTAGTGTCTATGTTTGTTAACAGTATGGACTCTAATAAACGAATTAATTGCTTTAATAATTTGGAAATAACAGCAGCGATGTTAAAACTTTAAAGGATGTTTAATAGCCAAAGAGAAGTGTAAAACTACCAGGTATACAGAAGAATTTACTTGGTCAAGAAAATTTACATTGAGATTTCCAACATGTTAACTATACATTTGTTAAGACGGTATAATATGAACTTGGATTTTTTATGCAGTATGAAATTACTCAGACTGTTTGAAAAAAACATGAGATAAAATAACAAGAATAGCATATCAAGAAGGATTTCAAATACCTCAGAACGGAATTTCACGCTACAATAATTAAGAATAATTGTAAACATCAAACCTCGGTGCAAACTCAGCGAGAGAAACTGAATTCTCATCACTTGACTTTGTTGTTGGCGTTGGCGCTTCTAATCAAAGGTGAATAGGTGCTAATAATAAACCAGGCGAGAGGCACCAGTGAATCGGGCGAAATTTGTTCCTAACAGCGAAAGAGCTAGATTAGGGGGAAGGGGGGGGAGAATGAGAGGAAAGGGGGGGAGGGGAACATTATTGATTACGCGAGGCTGTCAGTCTTCCGTCCGAGTCTGTCAAATCATTAGTTGATTGTGAAGCATAGCCGCGAGCGGAACCTTCGCTGAATGACTACCAAAACACATACGGATGAAATATCTTCCCGGCTCTTCAATCTGTGACCGTTTCATCATACGAAACATATTGGCTGGCCACTATTTCTCTGGAGCTGGTTCGGTGTTATGCTTATTTTAATGGATTGGACATGGATTAAGCGTTTCAATTAATAATATTTCCCTCTGATTTGTTACTTTTAATTGTAATCCCGTCAAATTTCGTAAAACGAGACGGTGGAGATCTAACTTAAGTTAGCGAGAAAAGTTAAATATGTTATGTTACAAAACATCCTTGTATTGATTTAGTAGTAGATATTAAACGATCACCACATTAAGAGGATTTTTAATAGGAGAAGTATTACTGAACTATTTTATCATAAAGCTTAAATTGGCGAAAATACTTATTATATTGTCCTCATTATTGAGATCTTTATTTTTAATCAAACATTCAAGCTCCGTCCAATAAAAAACTAAATAAAATGCTTTTTCACAGTGTAAAAAGTTGAAACTCAGATGGTATTTTCGTCCGTGTGATATGTCGTTGAATTGTACCTCCTATATGATATATTGATATTACCTCTTTACGTACAAATGCGGTTTACATTTTAATTTTTCCTCGATGATAATCTGTCTCAAAAATTAATTCTACCCCTTAGAACCCTTAGGTTCCCCCTTATACTTCTTAGGTTCCTTAACCTTTTCTTTTCTCTAAATCAAACTAAGAACTAAATCCTTTCGTTCTCTTCCGAGGCTTATCTGTCGAAGTAACACAGCTCTCGATACAGGAGCCTCCTCGGTACCAGAACCCTCACCGAGCAGGTGGTAGACCGGACCCTGGACCCAGACAAGCAGTTATCACATAACCAGGTCGTAACAAAGGATCGCGCGGCGCGACACCCCGCCAGTCCGCGACGGTAACAAGGTCTAGTTAAGGGTGTCGACACCTGTCTATAATCACACTTCATTACCCTATTACGCCTTCCTAACCCCTGCGCCGCTGCCGAGGCAAGATCCAAATTACCGTTTTAATCAATGGGGGAGGGGATCACGGGTGGTCTGATGCACCTGTCCTCGTTAACAAAGTGATCGCTCTGTCACAAGGTGATTGGCCGGTGATAAGGTGATAACAGAGCGGCGATAGTTAACTTTGTGTTGCTTTGATTGCTCTAGAATCGGTGTGAGAGGGGGTTGAGTGATATGGTTGGTGTAAAACGATAAGGTGTGGATGATAGAGATTTATATGACCATGATAAAGGAAAACTAAGATTTATAACTTTTTGTTAAAGCAGTAACGACATTCCAATTTCTTAGTGGAATTTTAAAAGTTTTGTACATCAATCTTAATTTTTTATGAATAATTTAGCTCACAGATTAAGATGAATAGATGAATAAGATTTAATAATTTACTGGGGAAACATTTTTTAACTCATCACAATTTCAATATTTATTTCAAAATCTTTACTAAAATATAGTTCCAAGGGCCAAAAATGAGCTGCCGTTTGTTTGTTTGTTGGTTAATATTGTTATGTTTATTTTTCAACAAATCATTTAAAATTACACAAAAATTAGTTTTTTTTGATTGAATATTAAAAGTAGATTGTATAAATGGCAAAAGTGTAATACAAAAAACA
Organism: Flexamia atlantica; assembly: GCA_035578135.1. Classification (NCBI taxonomy): domain Eukaryota; kingdom Metazoa; phylum Arthropoda; class Insecta; order Hemiptera; family Cicadellidae; genus Flexamia; species Flexamia atlantica. The sequence continues at coordinate 4,152,138 of JAQJVK010000011.1, read as the reverse complement.
AATCATATGAAAAATGTTTTTATTAGTGATAAATGAATAAAAATAGTAAAACTACTTCAGAAATCCTGCCTTAAACTACATTTTTTGCATATAAATATGATCTTAGTATAGACTATATCTCACTCTTATCCTTATCTAGTAGAATATTTTTTAACGCTCTGTGGGTTTTTATCTGTTTTCATAATGGTTCTAATAATGTAGAAAAGTTCCAATTAGCTGTGAAATATTAAGCTCGAAGATAACATCGAGTCCTAATTAATGTTATAATGAGCAGACCGTATATAACACTTAGTCATCCAGAATTATATTCCATTGTTCGGCGATGTTCAAAATATTGCATCCATTTCTCAAAACCGCTCAGAAGACTAGTCTCATTTTAATACAATATCGCAGAGTTAGTTACACTTCCTGCTACAAGTCCACGATCTCGGATACGTTTGCGTGTTGTGGTTGTAATAGAGTATGACATGAAACTAATCGTCATGAAAATAATGGTCTTGATATAGCAATCGTTAGTTATGATAGTAATCGCCCTATATTTCTAAATAGTTCCTATATGCAACCCTAGATCATAAACTACATTTAAAAACATTAATTCAACATTAATTCAACAGAAAAAAACTATTTACACATAGATGTAAGTAAGGAAATTGACATTATATTTTTCGTCCACTACATATTTCACCTTGTTTAGGTCCTCAACAGTTATTCTATAAAATACTAAAATAATTGTAACGAGAGGTGTTTTGTAAATTTATTATATCTAATTAAAATTTATGTTTATGTATCTGAAGAAGAAATGGTTCCTTGAGATAATCTTTGAAGTTTCAAAGGTTCTTTCCAAGGCCTAATTCTCCTAAACCGCACCAGCATCAATTAATTTTCTTTGAAGCTCTTATATCGCGTATTTCAAGAAACACTTGTAATTGCACTTTATTTACAAATCTTCGCGTTAATTAAGAGTTTCCTTCATTTCTAAATTAGTGATTGATTGCAAATACATCCTTATTTCTCAAGTAGAAGGTATTCAAGTAGCATTGAAAGCCAAGCGAGGTATTTTCGTATTTTCTGTTGATAATTTCTTCCTACCTATTGGATACCTTGAGTGATCTTAAATTTTTTATTTCGTGCTTTATGTACGTTAATATGAGTTTTCACAATTATTTTAAAATTAGGGATTTTAAAGTTTATTTTGTATATCTGAGGCGGCCTTAATTGATGTTTATGATGATTAGGTATAAGTGGTAAACTTTGAATATAAATATTGTTTTAGAGACGAAATAAATGTCTCTCATCTCGAAATACCAACATTTTTACTCTCTTCCACAGTAATCAAGTCTTCAAAAACAAAATCAATTTTGATGAATCGGTTGAACGCGAATCGGTGCAATTCAGTACAATAATCCTCGTTGCCAGCAGTAAATGAACGCTTTGCGTGGAGGGAGTGAATTTAATTATGGTAAGCAATAATCCCGGCTCTTAAGCCATGTAACTAGTGCTCACCCAGAGCTATGGAATGTTAGGGGTGGGCTTTGTAAATAATAAAAGCTCGCCACCCCACATGTGGGGATTATTACACGAAATGCACCGCTGAAAACTTCATTTCAGAGAGACACACATGACATCATAATCAGCTTTCCAGACTATTTATTTCCATAAGTTACGGAACTGGTAGGAAAATAATGAAAATCAGATTATCGTGCACTCTTATACACGACTCCGTTTTATTAACTGATTTGTTGAACTGTGGAACAATATAACTCAATAATCCAGTAAAATTATACACATTGTGGTATACAAAAGGTCGGGCAGTTGTGATTTATGGATATGTTATTGTTGAGTTGAGCTGTTAACGTAAGGATTGTTAACATTCCCCGGGATTGCCTCATGATGCGCCACTATCAGGTTTTTTTTAAATTTCAACATATATATATATATATATATATATATATATAAAGATATGCATCCTACAGAAATTTTTAAACTTACAATTTTAAAGAGGACCAAGTTCCGTACAATTTAAGAGCTTTTGCAGCTCTATAGCTTTTATGAATCCGGAGATATGGTCCTTCAGAGATGAAATAAAACATTCATCCCTTGGGTATGATTGATTTACAAAAGAAATTTCGAAATTGTGGAGGCCACCAGGACAGAGCCTATAGCTTAAGTAGTTTTTTTTTTTTAGTTTAGACAAAACGAATAGCTGAATAATATTTTCCGTCTAAATTTACAAATGTATTCCAAATTCAATGCTAAACAACTAAACTGTCTTCAAACCGGTTGACATAAAATATATTATCGTTTTCTACATGTTTGCATGTAGTTGTATGGAGAAAATTAGTTTGTTTGATGTAAATTGGCTCGAAAACTGTTCGACCGTTTGTTTTGACGACTCTGACCTAACTGTTTTGTCCTGTTATTTTCTAGGGCAAACACGGTTTGCATTAAAATTATTTATAAACTATAGTTCTTCTCGGATTATCCTGACCCAAATTATCTGGATCCTTGATTATCCAGATCCCGGATTAACCAGGCGAGGTTGAAAAATAGAATCAAGGAATAAAAACGCGCGTATTTTTTCTTGAGTGTAGTGAGTATAGTGTTTCCAACGCCTCAGCTTCATCAGAAATGACATAGCCAGGCGGCAATAATAATGCTCATTCACACACTCGCTATTTTTATCTGGCAAATTATTAAGCTTCGTATGATTTTTGCATGGACATTTATTCAATTCGCTGTGTTAAACGGGACATAATAGAAATAGGATGATTCACAGTAGTTATACAGAAAAGTAAAATTGCCTATATTAAAAATAAATTTTCACTGTGAAGAAACATAGGTGGTAGGTGATACGTAAATTTTCAAATAATGTGAAGGGCCGTTCTTGAACGGGGTAAACCTTCAGCTTGATAATCATTAAGCTGATCGACAAACTTTTATCTGATTCTGTCTCTTAATAATGAATGAACTTGTTACTTAAATATACAATTTTTTTTCAAAATAAGTTTCTTTTCTCTAACAAAATTTACTGCCTGGTAAATCAACAAATTCCATTTCGCAATAAAACTAAGTACTTTCATTTAACCCTTTTAAGGCCAGTTTGCAAAAATATTTTTATTTGCAAACTGCTTAAAACTATTATTTTATTATTTCTTCACCGGTGTATAAACTTTCACGTCTTCACTACCTTAGATGTCCTCACTGCAGACGTTGCCACAGCCACAAACGTCTTCACTACTGGAAGTTCACTTTATCCTGCTTTCCTGTTCGAATGCAGCTCCAAACACAAGAGAAGTAGACAAGTTGTCTGTTTTCACTACTCCTGGAAGATAGGAGCTATTACAAAGATATGGTGAGAAGCTATAAACGTCTGGTAAGAATGAGATAAATAAGGTGAATTGCGACAATCATGTTCTGATGTTTCACTGATCAGAAATAGAATTATCATGAAACGTATCCTAGGATATTAACAAATTTAAAATTCATTGCTATGGAAATGGTTTTTATGTAGGTTCAACTTTGTTTCTCTCAGCTGTGGCTACAAACTCCTAGCATGGTTAGGTAAAAGGGAAAGCAACAATTGTTTTCATAGAAAGTAAGTAATATTGATAAAAAAAAACCCTTTAAAAAATTGCAATGGAAAACAACTTATAAGTCTTGGGGAAAACGCTGGAATACTAGACAAATTGACACAGTTATATTGTCAAATCGATAGAATGAGAATAATAAGTTGTAGATTAATTGCTTTATACAGAAATATTAAAACTTTATACCCAACGTAGGGTTTATTCTTTAGATGAGTTTTGCGATTCTTCCTTGAAATTACCCAACTATACCAAACACTTCTTGGTTTGAAATTCTTTGTTGGTGGTAATCCTGTAGCAAAAGTCGTTAACCTAATGCTTCCATCCACGGTTGGCCAACGGTTATGATTGGCATTCTGTCTTACAGTTGGCCAACTCACAGTGTACCATCCTCATCCTCATATTGTCTAACCCATTCGGCCATTTTGACTCATAGATGAGGGTGTACAACCTAGGATGTAAAACTGATCAGGAACGCTGTTTCTTTTCGGTCTAGGAGTTTAAAAGTTTTCTTTTTATTTTATAATGAGCTGCATATGGTAACTAAATAATTGCTGTTGTATCTAAAAACACGATTACTGTAGTTGTTAGAAAATACTAAAAGGGCCAATTTTTACGTAGGTTTGGTTAAATTGACAATAGTATTATCTGCAACCGATTATTATTATTACATTTTTTTATTTTTGTTTTTTCATAAATAATTGCAATTAAATAAATATTTCTCTCCCTGAATATAATAACAACTCTTAAAACATAAAAATAACGATCTTTGTTGACCTCTGATTCTACAGGCCAAATTCTGGTAGGAAGATGCCGTGCCTTTCCTAACACGCAAGTTACATAAATAAGTGATACTTACACGGTTTTCTAAAAAGGAGTGGAAAGATTGAGCAAGGACTGTACAAGGTGATAAGAGTAATGTGATACGGGGAAATTACGGGATGGGAAAGGTAATTTATGATGATAGGGTGGGAAAACTACGTCGAGATTGCTAGGATACTACGAGACTTGTAAATGTCAAGGATCAAGAACCATGTAGGGCCTAGGTTAAAAGCCCTTTAAATAATTTTTAAATCTCCAACAAAATATAATCTCTTTAAGGATGAAAGTATTCGCAGACATTCAAAAATAAACTTTGGTTTCAGTAAATATATAACTTGATTGTTTTGCCATTTGATTAGGTTTTTAATAGTTAAACTAATGTTTACGTAGTATTTTCATTTTTAACTCCACAAAACCTCAGAGCTTGTCAAAATTAGTGCGTTTGATTTTGTTCACTCTCTTGAATGCCAGTTTCAATTATTAACATTAAGATAGTGTTGGAATTAGTTTTTTAAGAGTATGAGATGAATCCACTGTTTATGCAACTGTTCTTAAACGTCCATAATGATGTTGAATAATAGGTTTTATCAATATATTTTTCTGAAGAGCATGACAATCGATTGGCTCGAACAAAGTGACCATCAACTGTGAGAGAATTGCGCCATCCTACAGTACAGGCTAAACTAAAGCAAATTAACACTTTTGATAACTACTCGTGACATATTCACAACTAAAATCTTTTTGTTGTCAGAATCTAAAAAGGATAGTCAGAAGTCAGTCTTATAAAACTCTTATAAATTGTTATTTAGTTAAACTGCATTATTTTTGTGCTGCGATTGATAAGTGATTTCTATATCATAGAAATAGTACATTTCGCAACAAGGGCGAAAATAAAGTTTTATAGGCTAGAGATTGTGTTTCAAATTCGAGACGAAGTCGAGACAACAACAGTCGACGATACAAACTATTTGTTGTGGTTTAAACAAATACAGCTATGAAAAATCATATGATCTAAACTATCCTGTCTTTGCAACCTATTGAATGCCGTATAATAATGTGATGTTCTCAAGTCCTTTCAAAAATCCCACTGACGGAAAAGGGCTGGTTTCGGCCACCTAATGACGTTTGTAAAACAGGTGATTACGTCATAGTGTGGTTAAAACATAAATTGTGTATTTAATAGAGTTTTCCTTTTCTACACAGTTAAATAAGAAGTGTCTTATTGGAATTCTATAGATTACATACACTTAACACATGTACCCAGTCTCTCCTCCCACCGCTGGCCCCTCGTTCGTCTCCCGGTCCCACAGTCGCGGATTCGCAAATGACGGGAAGCCTCGGTACCGCAGAGACAATCACGCTTATCTCCGGATCCAGTTTTAATTGCTCTGTTTGTCCGCTAATAAGACCGGCCGCGATGCTATCAGGGGTGACAATCACCGTGGTTAGGCCAGCGATCACTGTAATTTCGACTGAGACAATTCCTCCGGTAATCACGCCGGTAAACACACACGGCTGTCGCCGCCCAGAGTGTTTCACAATAAACTATTATTTCCAGCAGGCTCTGGGCCCGACTCCGAGCGGTGGGCGCTCGGTGCATATTGAATTCTTTGAAGTCGTTCGGTCGTTCGGTCGTTCGGTCGTTAGGTCGTTAGGTCCGACGCCGGAGTGACGGCCCCTCGGGGAAAGGTGGACTCGAGAGGATTAAAAAAATAACTGGCATGTGTAGGCACGATCGAAATAACTCAATATAAGCTGGCAATTCAAAGTTTTCGAGGGTTATGTTGTTGGGGGTTAAAGTAACCGTATTGCTTATATACAATCAAAGAAACTAAATAAACTTTTGCCTTCAACAGATAGGAAACTAGACCAAATCATATCAAATACTTTGTTCCGACTCATATATTTACATGCCAGTTTTACAATATGTAGCTTGGCAAGTTTACGTCTATCTTGCAGTCGAATAATAAACCTCTACTACTCAACTAAATTGAAAATATGGACAAATCACCCTCACAGGCCTCAAAAGGGACAATGCCAACTAACCACTACTACCAGATGAATTCAGTAAATGAGCAGACCCTAACTCACGGTTGTACATAGGTAAACAGGCGGCGCAGTGTGGGCTATGTAAACGCCGGCCCGGCGGTAGCAGTGGGCCCCGCACCGCTCTCGTAAAACCCCTTCTGCCCGACATAAACCACACACCGACTCTACTTATTAAACTTTCATTCGATCCGCTTAAATGAGATGTAGGATACTCGCGGGTCGTGCGATCTCTTCTCGTTACACGCTGCCTACTCGCTACTCGCTACTCGCTACTCGATACTCTTACTCGGTTACTTGCTACTCACTCGTTGCCAGGACGAGCCGGTGTATACGGAAATGACGCTGCAGTAACATCAGTCTGCGGGATACACGATACTGCCCTTGACTTTCTCGATGGTGGAAGATTATTTTCACCGCTGCGTTTAACGGCTTTTTCACAGCGATCTTTAACTTTCAGTGCATTGTAATGTAATTACTCTGGACGTATACAAATCTTTTATTGCCATGTGTAAAATATTCACATACTTGGATGCAAATATTTATTGAATATATCGTTTTACCGACTTTGGCCCAATATAGATATGCTATTTTCCTAAGTTAATAACGAATTCGACATGGTAAGACCACACACCGCTTATAACAGTTTATTTGTTTCGGTTTTGTCCCCCACAAAAAGTTTATTTTTATTTATATAAATAACAATCATATCATTGAATTAATTTTGTCATGCGGTTATTATAATATTATCAATTAAAATAAATCATTTAGAAATCGCAAGTTTGCTGTGACGTGGGTATTTTAATTTTATGTTTCTTTTATGAACACCTACTGAAATCACTATTTTTCTTTTAATTAAGTTTGGGTAAAGTATAAAATAGATCACGGTAATTTATGTTTAGATCAAGTGTAAAATATACCACGTTGATTTATGTATGGATAAAGTATAAACTAGACCACGTGAATCTACAAACCCATAAACTAGATTGAACGAGTATTCATTGCACACCAGGAATTAATCAATTCCACTTAAACGTTGTATTGGTGCAGTCGTTTTAAGACAGATTTATTTTTTCAACCCTGCACAAAAATTGTTGCGAATAATGGGTAGCTTAGGGCCATAATAACATTCATATGTAACACTCTAAAAGTCCTTATAACAAAGCTTATCGCTAAAGCGTTACATCAATTCAATTTATAACCTGTTATAAAATTGAAATATATCTGTTGAATCAAACCTTTCTAACCAGCTCATAAATAATTATCTTTAAAAATCCTCCAAGTTTACATAAAGTCTAAATGCAATCTTTATTGACGCATCTCATAATTACACAAACATTCCCCCCTAATGGCATATATCAAACATATCTACACGTCAGTGAATTTTTCTGCAAGTGAAATCACCTATTCAGCATTACACACATTGTAGATCCGCACGGCTCGATGGCCAGATACGGGGCGGTCGGTCCTACTATCACTTGCCGCATCTGCTTTCATCTCCAGGGGCGAAATTTGACTTGGCCGGATGCAAAACATACAAGAGTCCGGCAAAGATAAGATCGGCGGGCGCAATAACACCATTATAATTGGCCAGAACACGACGACGCCGAGAATGTAACGTCGGGGAAAAGGAGCAAAACGGGAAACACAAAGTGGCGTGCGGGTTGCGTAAACGGGGCGGGTTTTGTTTAAAAATTATTGAGGGGAAGGTTGCTTGGATATTTGTAACTGCAATAACAGGTAAAATAAGGATTGGATTAGTATTTAGATTTTATTTTTTTATTTTTTTTAATGAAATGCTGTTAAACATAGTTACAAAATAATATATGGCTGCACTGTATCCTGTGATAATTTACAGAACGAAGTCACAATAATTATCAAACAGTCCAAATTATTAATGCTGAATAAGAATGTGTAAGAATATTTTAATGCTGTATATAAAATTGAAGTGGTTTTTTAAGGTAGACACTTTCTAGTAAGCTAAAACTAGTGACATGACGTAATATTCAAAAGGAAATATGTAAATATCAACCACCAAATACCAAACATTGAAAAATATGCCAGTTTGACTATAATTAAATTAAAAATAAGTTTATGTTTCTTTAATCGTTCCTGTTTATACACGTGTTATTTGTACCTTATGGAAAACTTTACTTGCTATGTTAGGGTTTAAATATGAGTTCTTAGAATAGAACGATTAAGATATTTTACTGTCACTGGTCATTAGACTTTCCATTACACTATGGAACCAGCTGGGCTTTGTCGCTACGGAGGTTGCACGAGACTCCAGCTATTCTTCATTCACGATTCATTCATATTCACGTGTGAATGAGGTCTAGTTTCGTTGGCGTCTGATACAATGGTCACTGATTAAATTGTCAATAAAGGAAATATAAATTTATGCATACCATCGAATTTTAGGCTCAAGTAACATTACCACCTCGCGTAATTATTCACTTTCAATCTTATGTCTTAATAAGAAAATATTTCACCGTTCTCTGGTGCGAAATGGCCGTGTTAGTGGCCGGATGCAGATGTGTAACGTAACCACGACGGGCGATGCAAGAGACATAATTTGCCGCCAATCTGCATGCAAGGGGCCCCTCCGCATTCCAGGCGGGCTTCTGCACTTTACTGCGGCCCAAAGCGGGCAATTAGCGAAATCGCCCACCCAACTGCACTCGAGGGGCGTTTAATATTTATTAAAACTTTCTTCGTTTTGTAAAGGTTTTTTGTTCTCAATGTTGTAACACGAACTTGTTGTTGCTATTAGTAAAGTTTAAGTGTTGTATTACTGATTAAACTATAAACTATATAAAAATATTGATCCTTAGAGTGCAAGTTCGAACAATAATGATTAAAGTTAGAATATATATATTTAGCCATTGTTTAAAAACTTGTTGCGACTATTTAAGCATGATTTGAATGTGTTGAAACTATTGAATACTTTGGTTAGATTGTGATATTACATCGAAAAACTGGATATCAGGACTTAGGCCTAAATTCAGGAATTCTAAATAAAGAGTTTATAAAGCCAGTTGGGCCACCACCAATACCGAGATGGTTTGTTGCTCTTTGGGACTTAACGTCTATGCCTGGAATTGGAACTGTTTTGGTAAAATATATATGCTTGAAACGAAAAATGGGGCATTTAACTGAACTCAGTTGGGTTAGACTTACACATATATTTTGTTGTTGTTTCGGGACAAACCGTCTAAGATTAAAGTGAGAACTCTTTCTTTGTAAAACGACATGTATGAATTAAAATACGAGCTATTAGGTAAGCGATTAGAAAAATATAAAAAATATACAATATCGTTTAAAAATGTTATTTAAATTACTACAAGAACCAAGGATGAAATTGAATTTTTCCTGTTAAATACATTTATTAGATTATTTAAATAGAAACCTTATTTAAATTTATTAGAAATGACTCTTACATGAATATTTAACAGTCGTTTCTTGAATATTCATTCACCTTTAAAATCAGTTAAACTTGGGTCAGTTCATATTTGAAAGTTGTAACTTCCTTATTTGGTATGTAGATACTTTCGGACATATCCATAAAACTCCTCCCTTTGGTAGGCGAAAGTGTAGCCAGCATTGAGTCCCATCGTCATCTAACTCTGTTATTGATTTTCATTTCCTTTCAGCTGCCTGATTATGACGCACATGGAGGCGTGAACACACCACTTGAAACCTCTACATCGAATGTTTAATCAAATCAACGATTTCCACACGTTTTACCTCTTGAAAATATGCGCTCCGATCACTCGGTAAATCGAATCAACGATATGAGCAAATTTTAATTTCAGCCCTCCAATCCCCTATCACGGGGGGACTTAACAGATTCGCCCGCTAATCTCGCGGCAATCTCCCCCCGGAAGTCCGGCTAGTGACCGCGCTCAAAGCTCTGTATTGTCGCAAACTCGCAAATGGACTGCATTACCGGATTATCCGGGGGAACGATCTCAACCCTTGCCTAAATTCTATAATCGTATTGTTTTCAACTCCACGCGGCCCCCGGCTACATCCCCGATGTCCGCCCTCGGCCGGATTGTGGAAATCGAGTTGTCGTGTCGTCCTCGCCGCCCGCGCGTGCTGCAGGGGTGGTCACAGGAGTGACTAACGGATCTGGGTCTAATTGGGTTGTTTTCCGTGCTGCACGGCAGGTGGGGAGATGCGTTGGAACAAAGGTCCAGATGGCGGGAGTGTGGTTTACCGGAGCCGAGGGGGCGGACGCCCCGGCCACGGACCAGCTGACGTCGGCCCTGCGGTCTGGACGGTGCCACACGACCGCCGGAGGACTCTGCCCCACTGGCCCCGTGTCATACAATCTGTTCAGCCTCCAAAAGGGTCCGGTTACCTGGACTTTCGGTGGGTGTGTGCTTTGTTTTACACGGCTCTCTTAAGTTGCTGGACTTTTTTGCAATGATCTTTGTTTCAAAAGAATAATCAAGCTCAATTTTGAGTTAAGTCGAACAGGTTTGAATATGAATCGGGCTTGTTGAAAGAAGAAATTACAAAATATAAATAGTTGCTAACAAATAACAGGGATCTTTGTACAGCATAATATGCCTACAGAATACAATCGTACTGAACCATTGTTGAGGTTGCAACAATGATTTCAATACATTTACTTTGTTTATTAACTATCGATATACTTTATACACGGGCAAAAACATTTTAGTAGAGTAAATATAAAAAAACCTTTCATCTTCCATTTTTTGCTCTAATTAGTCTTAATTACACTTAAATACCTTAACGATGACCATTCAGAGGTGGATTAATTATAGTACAATATTGTAGTTCGTATAATCACGAAGATTAAGTTCAAAAGCAAAATAAGACAGTTAAGAAAATCAAATTACGAGAGTAATACGCTGTTTCTAAAATTAATTTTAAGTTATCTATTTCACAATCTTCAACTTTCCTTGAGAATACTTAGATTATATATCAGAATATTGCTCAAATTGATACGGATGTGTCTCTTTGGAGTTAGTCAATTTGGATTAGACTTCAAATTTGGTGTTCAGTTGCATGCTGATTGCTGTTATATTATTTCCTCGCCGATTATCCTAGGATTGCTTGTGTTAAGCCACTTAACACTATCAAATGACTGACTGATTCAATGAGGGGCTTATGTTCCCGTAGCATTGTAATTGATTGCAACTCAAATAACTACTTAATTATGATAAATTGAGTTAATTACAATATGAGTAATGTAATTTATAGTTATTACGAATAAGATTCAAAAGTAATAAAATAATAATGTTAAGATTTTTAAGGTCCACTGCGTAAAGAAAATTTTGGGTTCGTTAGCCCATCAGTTTAAAAATTATTTCATCTTCGGTTTAATCAGTTTTGCATTTAATAAATAAAGTCTTTAAAACTAAGACCAAGGCAAGATTACTCTTATCAAGCAAATAAATATGTTGTTGCTTGCTAAGAATCTAAGAATATTTTGTTGGTTTTCGGTACAATCGAATCGAAGAATCGAAAAACCCATAATCGAAAGGAGACGCGAGTCAAAGTCTGGAAGTCGAGAAGAACAATTTGAGCCCACTAAGTGAAATGCTGTTTTGATGAGTACATAACTAACATTTCAACATACATAACACTCACAGAAAGACAATTTTTAAACAGGTTTACATGTAAGTATGAAGTCTAGTTTGGCCGACAAGAAGGTATAGCATACGCATCATGAGTGTTGCTCTTTGGTTGTAAGTAATAATAACTGCCCCTTTCACTTATTTTCCAATTCAGTGAAGGAATGTTCCCCCTCAGTATTATTGAAGAGGAATGTTTCCCCTCGGACTTAACGAAAACTAATGTATAAGTGTTCAATTAGCCTGAGCGGCGCGGTGGAGGGTAGGAGAGGCCTACATTTGAGAAATGATACATAGATGGCTCAGAGTTTGCTCTCCAGCCAACTGGCCACTCTGACCCATCACACCCCTCCACCCTACTTAATTTTTACCGGTGATCTGCAAAATATCCCAGAGCAAAAATTACCTAGCCAACCATGCAACATCTTCTTTGAAAAATGCCAAGCAAAACCAACATACTTATAAACTTTTTAACTTTAATCCCCCTTCGTTTACTGAAAGCACTTCAACCGAACATCATCCAACATTTACAAAATGTAACGGCCAAAATGCAGACGGCCGAACCTGCTCGGCCTCCGAGGCGCGGGAGATTGGTTGCCGAAAGGAGGAGACTATAGCCATAGCGTGACTCGGCGCACACTCAGAAACCCAATCCGGGTTATGTAATGTGGCGACAAACTACCATCCGATGGTCCGGGCTCGTGGGTGGCTAAAACAGATCACCTGCCGCCGCGCCGCCCGCCCCGTCTGCCTTGTATTCCCACTGCACGCGACTGGGGCTGTAGCTTCTGTGTAAGATCCGCCTGTCGTTGTGCTTTATCTTCTGCAAAGCGATTGCATTTGGAATTTGCGGCTCCTGGACTGCATGAATCCAGGTCAAATCTTCCAATTTTATTTTCTTTCATGGAATATTCTGTTCTTGGGAGTTATGACCAAAATTTGACTACTGCATGCGACATATTGCATTTTCTTGTTAGGCGTCAGCCCTTGCTTGTTACTTATTCACGCGACAAAATACATGTGGCTTCTCTGAAATGTTAATCAAGCTTTGGGTGCTTACATTTTTTACCTTTATAGAGGATTCAATGTTTTCTATCTTCTCTAATGATGCCCTCGGAGTGTATGCCGTTTACTGAATCTAATTCTGCTCCTGTCGCGTAATCAGCCTCCTTCTCCTCCACTGATAGCGCACGGTTTCAGTAAAATATTCTAAAACACTCTAAATACAATACACTTTGTATTCATGCGTCATAAAAGAATTAATGCAATGTGTTGGAAAAAAAATAATGTTCTTGGAGCAGAGGAGCTGCAAAGGGAACCCTACGACAGCCGTGATTTATATAATTTATGAGTTTGGTCCTTCTTCTTATATGGTTAAATAAATTTTTATTCATTCAATTAATGCAAATTATAAAGTATTATTTAAAATGAGTATTATAACAGCAAGATGTGAACCACTTATAAGCAGGTCACGACGTTCCTGCTTATAAGTTTATAGAAGAAGATTCTGTACACCTCGGGTACAAAAGTGTGCGATACTTGAGGCGAATCACTTAATATCATATATATCAATCGTTTTTGATGCAATGTGTGCCTTTAAGTCCAACAGCTTAGGATACATACACAGATGAACCTTGGAAATAAATATAATTTAGTTGAAGATGAACGATAAAGAACGATCTCAACAGGAGATCATAACCTGTGAAGACGGTAGAAGGAAAATGCAAGAAAGAGAGGGAAAAGGAGACGAGGAAGGAGAGGAAGAGAGGAGGGAGAGAGAGCGAGGTCACCGGCGTGCCGGGATCGAGAAACAAATAAACAACTGATACATCGTCGCGGCACGAAATTAAAAGCTGCAGACTTGTTTCCATGAGTTATCGCGGGCCAGACTTTTTAATTAAACAACAGCTCGTCCCGTCCATTGACGAAAATCCCCATAAAATTGAATGGACGATTAAGTGAGCGCGCGATACCCTCGTTGATGGGACCGCGTCAGTCTGTAATTAAAACCGGGCAAGGTAATACAATCGGGACAATTCGTGAGCCCTGCAGAACGTCGACACGGTCACTCGGCCCTAGCCCTAATCCCCGTGGCAATTGTCTTCGCCCTCGCAATATGTACAATTTACGCCCGGCCCGACACAGATCATGATTAAATACGCCGGACTCTCTGTGAGGATTAGTTTTTTTTTCATTTACATAAACGTTTCAACGTGGGACACCGGCCTGCCTTCCACTTTACCGGTTATGTAAACCCGGATGATTTACAGGACGAAGGTGAATCGAAATAAAAAGCTCCGTTGACAGTTAAATAAAACTCGTGTGTGTTTTTAAAAAGGTTTCCAACGTTGACGGAAGAAAAGTGTCTCTTTGAATGGCAGTAAATTATTCCAGCGTATCTCTCCGGCTTAGTGTACCGTATCTTATCTCGAGCACACATTATTTCTGGCAGGCGAAGTGTGTAATATTTATATTTGCTTTTCATTACTTACTCGCGTTTCTGTCTGAGATAATTACAGACGGTTCTGAGGAAAGGTAAATTAGACAATTTGGAGAACGTTATTTACGCCATGAACTTCCATTTATCGCTATGAAAATAATTGCGTCTCAGTGATCGTGATTAATGAGTATACAAATTACCAATTTTGAATTTTAAAAACGGATTGTTGCATTTTTTACACGTGTGCCTTGTATGATTGATAAAGTAAAGTTGATTGGGTTTGAAAAAACTTTAATCTGTAAAATTATATTTTTATGTTTAAAATTGTTCTTATTTTAAGTTAAAATTTTTCCCCAATCGGGGCAGTTTTTCTGACCTGTGAAATATAGTTTAATTTATCAAAACAATAAAAATCATTTTCACTGTACCAATGTATTTCAATGAAAAATTTTTAATCTGAATTTTTTCAAAATAGAATACAAGGTGTGACTTGAATAAAAAATTTTTTGTAATCATCGTCACAGCATCCTCAGAGTTTAAGGCCGCAAATTGTAGTATATACTGTAAAAACTACTTGTTTACCTCTTTCATCTTGTGAATTTTCCAAATAGAGTGTAAAACGGCAAAGCGTGTCTCTTATACAAGGAAATAACAATAAACAACGAATACATAAAATAAAATACATACTAACTCTTGAACGTTAATTAAAACGTTACAGTCATGCTGTTACCGACCCAAAACCTATGTATCAACATAATTTACTATTGTTATTAATCGTAAGCGAGAACGAATAAGACCATAACCTTGGAACTGTCAAAGTTCGGGTAAAATTCTTGGCCAAATATCTCAAATTTTGATCAATCCCAAATCAATCAACCATTATTAAACCGTACAATCTCTGTATACAACAATCACTTCGAAAACCAAACTTGCACCGAGCGCGAGCCCCCCTATAAATACCCACCTAACAAGAATGATATTTCAACTTTTTACACCCCGTCGACTCCGGACATTTCCATCGCTGAAGCGACGTGTCGAAATGAATTGTTTCGCGGGCCGAAGGTTGTTTATGCAGTTGGTCTCGATAAATTGGCAGCGGACAAAGGTGGTCCTGGGACGTGATGCAGTAACTTATCCTTGGTCGTAAACCAACAGTCTATAAACAGCCTCACACGACCCCCTCGGCATACCGACGGCTCATTATTTTACCTCTTTTTCTCGCCGATTTTTTCTGCGAACTCTTCGCTGTTCGATCGTTACCGGAATAATTTTTCAGTGAAACCCCTCGCAAGTACTTTACGTTCCGGCGGACTTCTTTACTATCAGGTAAAGTAATAGCTGAGATTCCTAGGACTGTAAAACGAAAGCTATAAAGTGAGATAAGATTTTATAGCTTAGAGGTTACCAGATGGAGAGTCCTGAGTAAATAGCCAATGTATAGAACTAAACTGTACTAACATGTCTGCTGACCTAGCTAAAGTCAGTGGATAAATAAAAAGAAACATAAATTGGTATTTTTTACTTTCTCCCCCCTAAACATTTGATATGGAGATAGTATTGTTTTCGTCAAAATTTTCTAATTTGAGTTGTTATTGGAAATATTTGTTTTAGAGCTCCCTGAATCCAAAAAAAGTAATTTTCGGAGTGATGTCTGTCCGTCCGTGTGGATGTAAACAAAGCTAGGGACGACACCAATGATCCGATTTTCATGTAATTTGGCAAGAAGGTATAGAGCCGTAATATCCCCAGGCATTTTTCATTTTTGTTTATTTTTTTTATTTTAAAGAGTATTTACCCCACAAAATACCATAAAAACGAAAAAGTCCAAATTTCTCAAAAAATGCTCTCTAACGATTTTGATAAACATTTCATAGTTTATAATGCTTAGACAAATAAAATGACAGCACCTGCATGTCTGTAAAAAGTCTGGTTCAGATGTTATGGGGGTTTAAGTGATAAAAATTCATATTTTTAAAATTTCACAAAATCTGTAACTTCTAAATAAAATATAATTGCAACCATTAAATTTGGCTTGAAAAATCCTGTATTTTGAATTATTAGTCTACGTCAAGTGGTTGCGGAGACAATTGATATTTTGTTTGGCGGTAAACTCAGTACGTTGTCTAATGTTATTCGTATGGCAAATATTCAAAAACCGATATCTCCGTTAATTGCTAACCGATGTAGATAACATTTGGCAACTATTTGTGGGGTGATTGTAAATTTATTTTATTGTATATTTTTTTGCTTTAAGGGAGAAAGTATGTGTCAGTTTGCTGATACCATTTATTATTTATGGAGAACTTGACCTTTAAATCAGCCAGACTCTTGTTAGTACTGTTCTCTTAAAAAACTCAAATCAAAGCAAAAGGAAAAATTCTCCTACTTTCATTCAAAATTTGAAACTGCACTTTTTGAACTTATTGCACACTTCTGTTTATCGAAGATTTATTTAATTTACTATAACAAAATCTCTGACAGTAATAATATGTTTAAAGTAAAGAATACTTCATACTTCATATCGTTAATCATTTATGAGAACACATCTCTTTAGCATAAATCTGTAAGCTTCTTTTTTTGGTCCTCACAACAAAGTAATATTGCATGTCATATTTTATGTTTACCTACAGTCAGCAGAAATTGCTTTAAGTTCCACTCCCTATAAAAATCTTTATAGCTGTTTCTCGCAAAAAACTAATGTTATTGTTGGATGTCCATGTTTTGTCACCATATTGTAGTCTTCGATTTGCAACACAACAAAGATTACTCCCAAGTTTCCCTTTTTAATGTTTCCCCCTTTTTATGTTTCCCCAGGTTTCCCTCCTTCTGCCGCGCAGGTGTCGGTCCCAGCCGCTCGCCTGGCAGACTCTCTCTCGCAGAGGCGTTTATGGCATTCCGAAGACCATTCTGTGGGGAGAATGCTTATATTAACTTGGCCCAGTCGACCAACAAATCCATAAAACCGAGAACAGTACGAGGTACAGCCTCGACCAAAACGTTCCTTCCACGGCCGCTTTGTTCACACTCAATACGTCATGTGAGTTCACTTCATAATCAACTTTCCAATGAGCTATTGTTTCAAGTATTTTATGTTGCTCGTATTGTTAAAATTAATATAAATTTATTCATTTTTAAAGATTAATTCACGTTTTATACTGATTATCCTATCACCAATAAAAATATGATCCAATCTGTTCTGATCTGGATGGCTCCCAAGTTAATATATTAATGTTAACTTATTTTTGACTCGAATATTTAGCTAATTTATATTTGAGATTATAAAAACTTCCTTTCCTTTTTAGGTAGCCAGGCAGCTCTCAAGGATCTGTCGGGAACTGTCACAAATACTGAGATTTTATACGCCCGGATAAAAAAGCACTCCTTGATACACAAAGCTCACAAGGGCTCTTGTTAAATACTGCCCGAGGGACCACCCTGCCTTAACACTCCGGGCCCATATCCGACACCGATCTAATAAACGCTGCTTCCACTCCTAGAAAATCCTACCAAACACCCCTGCGTGCCCATCCAGACATCCCAAAGTGCCCCTGCTAAAGTTACCGCAAGCCCCTTCCAGACAACAAGTGTGGTTCCCTGCCAAACCGGGTCATTACTTACCGAACATAAACCTAAGACCCCCGAAGAACTAAGGTCCAAGGCCCTTTCATACAGCTAGGCTCCCACTAGACACCATAACAGGGTCCCTGAGACACAACGAGTGCCTTGTAGACCGTTTATACGCGGGCTCCTGCCAAGCACATGCCCCTGCCAAGCACAGGCCCTGCCAAGCACATGCCCCTGCCAAGCACATGCCCCTGCCAAGCACAGGCCCCTGCCAAGCACAGGCCCTGCCAAGCACATGCCCCTGCCAAGCACATGCCCCTGCCAAGCACAGGCCCCTGCCAAGCACAGGCCCTGCCAAGCACATGCCCCTGCCAAGCACATGCCCCTGCCAAGCACAGGCCCCGGGCCCAGACGCCGAATGCGGGCCCCTCCCGGGTACGCCGAGGTGGCAAAGGTCCGCCCACTCCTAACAAGCGGTCCACAATCCTCGGTCCGAGGTTATTACACGATTTGATTTACGACTCCGGTTCGATCCTATCGGAGGATTAAATCCTAACATTGTTTACCACTCGATTACCCACTTCTGACCTGCCTGTTCAAGGTCGTGTAACGGTAACGGCTCGGACTTATCCGGGAATCTATTCAACCGGCGAGCAAAAATTACAGTTATTGTTCAATTACGTTTATCGACGTACTTAAAGCCGGTTTACGAACCGGGAGAACCATTCGATGCTGAGACTACGCAGCCATCTTCCGATGGTAATTACTGTTTGTTAGCTTGCAACCATCGAGAGTATATTTTTATTTTAATACAGTTTTTCGCATCGATAGTTTCATTGGGTTCCTTTGATAGTGGCATACAATAATGAGGAATTATTAAGCATGAGGAGCCTACAGTAGTGTCCAGACCATTGAGAGTCTGACCTGAGGTGATGCGGGGTAATGAGAAGCGAGGTGACAACGTAGCATCACGACCACAGCCAACAGACAGAGGAACCTACAGTAGTGTCCAGACCATTGAGAGTCTGACCTGAGGTGATGCGGGGTAATGAGAAGCGAGGTGACAACGTAGCATCACGACCACAGCCAACAGACAGAGGAACCTACAGTAGTGTCCAGACCATTGAGAGTCTGACCTGAGGTGATGCGGGGTAATGAGAAGCGAGGTGACAACGTACCATCACGACCACAGCCAACAGACAGAGGAGCCTACAGTAGTGTCCAGACCATTGAGAGTCTGACCTGAGGTGATGCGGGGTAATGAGAAGCGAGGTGACAACGTACCATCACGACCACAGCCAACAGACAGAGGAGCCTACAGTAGTGTCCAGACCATTGAGAGTCTGACCTGAGGTGATGCGGGGTAATGAGAAGCGAAGTGACAACGTACCATCACGACCACAGCCAACAGACAGAGGAGCCTACAGTAGTGTCCAGACCATTGAGAGTCTGACCTGAGGTGATGCGGGGTAATGAGAAGCGAAGTGACAACGTACCATCACGACCACAGCCAACAGACAGAGGAGCCTACAGTAGTGTCCAGACCATTGAGAGTCTGACCTGAGGTGATGCGGGGTAATGAGAAGCGAGGTGACAACGTACCATCACGACCATAGCCAACAGACAGAGGAGCCTACAGTAGTGTCCATATCATTGAGAGTCTGACCTGAGGTGATGCGGGGTAATGAGAAGCGAGGTGACAACGTACCATCACGACCACAGCCAACAGACAGAGGAGCCTACAGTAGTGTCCAGATCATTGAGAGTCTGACCTGAGGTGATGCGGGGTAATGAGAAGCGAGGTGACAACGTACCATCACGACCATAGCCAACAGACAGAGGAGCCTACAGTAGTGTCCAGACCATTGAGAGTCTGACCTGAGGTGATGCGGGGTAATGAGAAGCGAGGTGACAACGTACCATCACGACCACAGCCAACAGACAGAGGAGCCTACAGTAGTGTCCAGACCATTGAGAGTCTGACCTGAGGTGATGCGGGGTAATGAGAAGCGAAGTGACAACGTACCATCACGACCACAGCCAACAGACAGAGGAGCCTACAGTAGTGTCCAGACCATTGAGAGTCTGACCTGAGGTGATGCGGGGTAATGAGAAGCGAGGTGACAACGTACCATCACGACCACAGCCAACAGACAGAGGAGCCTACAGTAGTGTCCAGACCATTGAGAGTCTGACCTGAGGTGATGCGGGGTAATGAGAAGCGAGGTGACAACGTACCATCACGACCACGCCTTATCGGGACCGACCGCGGACGATTTTCGGAATCTGCGCACACGGAGATGGTATCTCGGACTTTCGCTGGCACGAATCGTCTAAATGGCACGGTTTCCAGCCGCACTACATCTCCAGCCGACAACGACGATCACGAGATCCTATCCTTCGCTAGCAAATTACTCGTTAAATGTCAACCTCCACTTGAGAATCGGAACACCAGCGAGAATCTAGGGGTTGTGAAATAGTTAACCTTTTAGTCCCTCTGTTTGTCCCCCACGATCTTCTAAAGATGAGCTCGTCTTCGTTCCGTTATGAGATTGATGCCTTGTAACCTTTTCATTGTTGTAGTAAACAATACTGTTATCTTTACTCAGGGATCCTAACTAAATCGATGGGGGTAAGAGAAAAAAATCCATTTTCAAGAATAATTAATCGCAGAGAGTGTATTCTATTTAGGTCACTTTACGTGCGTTTTGAGGCTTACTTGGGTTTTTGTAACCTAAGTGACCCGAATGAAAGTTTATATTGAAAAGCAAGGCAAATTATTTAAATAATATCTGGTTATAATAGAGATGAAAATATTAAAAACACTCGTAAATATAAATTAAACGTTTGAAGAAACTAGTGTTAAACTTTGTAAACTATTTTTGAAAGAAAACCACCCACCGTTAAACGGAATATTTCCTTAATTTCATACTACATTACGTGTGAACAACATTGCCAAGAAACCATTCGCGAAAACTTGTTAAGGCGCGACCTTTATTTAATTTAGAGTCTTGACAGGAGATAAATGTTGCTCGGAGATGTTGCCGCCCGTCAACATCGCGAGCCTGACCTCCGGTTGAATTATCCAACACTTCCTTCTCCTCTGACAAATTAAACAAACGCTTCCACAAAGCAATGATTAATCATGGAGCCCGCTAAGCTCGGCGTAATTGTAAACAAAATTACACAGCGGATGATAAAGAGCCGGAAACCGAGCGAATCTGGGTTAACGAGGGAAAGAAACACGTGTTTTGAAAACGGAATAACAAGACGTTGCTGAATACTCGGTGCAAAGCGTCGATTAATAGTCCGTACAGGGCTCAGCATTCAGCATTCACTATTCACCGTCTAACGGCTCCTTCGCTCATTATAGTATAACTGCCGTTAATCAGTTTTTAGGCCGCGGAGTTGGTATTCCTGCAGCAGGTGCTGGGGCGCGGGAAATATTTCCTCATTAACTGCGCAAGCTAATCACATGTTATGGCGGTATTATTGTCGTTTGTTATGTCTATTCATAACATTGCGAGATAACAATTAAAAATTATTTTCCCCCACCTGCTATATTTCGACGCTTTTTACTCCTTGTAATGAGTGAGTAAAATAATATTTTGTCTCCCAAGTAAAATGATTACTTTTTCTCCCGCCGGGAGACAAAGTAAACCCTTAAGAATAACATTGAAATCAATAATTCAAAAACTTAGCGCCTTCAAATTTTTACGCAGTCATGCAAATATATTGAGGTTCAACAGATTGCAGGCGCTAACATCTGATTTAATGTGTATACGGCAGTACATGTAATGCCTCATCAATCCAAATCAAATCTAACTCGCTTTTAATTTAAAAGCTGTCAGGGAAAGTTAATTCTTGCTACAAACTAGATATTAGTTCAATATAAATAAGTTCAAAGTATAGGACTTTGCAATGTTTCAACGAGCACACAATATTAAATAATATTTTTGTTTTGAAAAGGTCTATTTTGCGACGGTTAAAAATATTGTTTATTTAATATCAACCTCGTTAAAGTTTATTTCTTAATAATTAACCATCCCTTCATACTATTTATTTAAAAAGCTGGGATATCAACGTTTGGGTTAATTAATTCTATCAGCTTGGACCTAATTAAACGTAATAATAAAGTTACAAATTAAGCAATAATGAAACCTTCTTTCGTTTAAGCGTACTAAAACTCTAATAACATTCAGCAGAGTAATACATCGTAATAATCTTTCAGAATGTATACTCAAAATCTATTTTCTAACATAAACAAACAAATAAACCACTATAATTTTGTTTGTGAGCAGTAAAATCATGTCTTCGCACACACGCATATCTATTAAATCAAAATTACCTTCTCAACATTACTAACTCCTTAGCTCAAATTGCATACATATAAATTAATTACCACTCATCACCCCGTTGTAATCAATTACCTCAACACGGATGTATCTCCGAGCCACTGGCCCGGTCGGCGACGGAGACATTTATCTCCTAGCTTGATTGATGGCTTGTAAGATTGTCCAATTTTTGCAAGAGAAGCATTCATGTCGTCTTCGGTGTCAAATAATACTGGCGATAAATCAAATTTCGACAGTCTCCGCATTAGTGATCAGACTGCTGTGTATGCGGTATTTTGATACTGTTACAGGTGCATTTTATAGTGTTTTAACGATAAAACTATAAAATGCAGTAGGCCTATAATTTTTATATTTTTTATATAGTGAATTGTTTTACTAGGTAAATAAATAACGATTTGTTAGTCTAATTTTCAATTCGCTGACCGGTGTATTGATTCACTGCTCAATCCGTGCGACTTCCTGATCCTTTAAAATTAATGAAGATTGAAAGTTCTCGACAGTTTACATGTCAACTTTAGAGTTTCAGTTCAAATAAAAATTAAATGATTAGTTAAACCTATAAGCGAATGTATGTGCACGGGCCATTAAAAAAATTGTAATCCCTATTTCTTTATTACTTACCATAAAATGGATTTTGTAAAGATTTTGTAAACCAATAGTAATTTTGAATTTGTATATTTACTTAATCTCGCAGAGTCCAGTCCTCAATCTACTAAGTAATAAACAACACTCTCTAGCCTAATAAATTGACGGATCATTTTAGAAATTTTTCAGAACTCAGTGGTAACCGGTATCGAATGAATTTGTGGTACCTACTGCCCATTGCTCTCAAATAATATAAATCTGTTTATTTCTAACCTCCTTCTGAAAATCTTTTTCAATCTCTCAATAACGCCCTCTTTGGAAGAAGGGTGATTTTTATTTGTGGTAAATACTCTATGCATGATTTTTCAATCTCTTTAAATTGTATCAAAACTTATTTCGATAAGCTTTTTTTGCTTTAAATTGTATTTGGTTCCTTAAACATGACCTCTAGTAACCACAAAACCAACACCGGCCAAAAAACTGTCAAAACAGCAGGGCCTCTCACAACGTTAAACATAACGGATCTTTAATATCTCCAGATAATTGAGCCCGTGAAAACCGGCGTCGAAAATTTACAAGGACGTGTCGGGAATTTATTCGAGCCAATTAATAAGCACAGTGGTCGACAAATGCCGAGCCTCCGCTTCGCCCGACATGGCATAAATATGCGAACAGAGTTTAAAAAATATTTTAGATCGGTCGACGGGATTAATTGGAATCACAGCTGGCGAGCGGTTCAAAGTTCACATACTTTGTCTTAATCAAGTTACATTCGGTAAGCAGTCGTCCGGCGGGTTTCCGAGAAATTAAAAACATGAGCGAGCCTCTGCCTGCTGGTAACTCGTCTCATCATCGGAGCCAAACCGGCACTACACACTGAGAGATTTACTTGAACCTCCGATTGAAATCTGGACACTTGCGGGAAACACGGTAAGGTAGTAGGGCAGTAGGGGTAATTTATGGGTGGCCTATGGATTTGGAGTTAGCAAGTGTTAGATTTGTTAGTTGAGTTTGGCTAACTGGCGCTTGAGAGCTTGGGTTTTAAAGTTATGAAAGCTCACTTGCTAATTTAATTTATCCCGTCGAATAATTTTTTTGGAGTAAAAATAATTACAATCTATATTATATTTCATAGTCTCACAACAAGTTAAAAAAAAGGTACAAGCATGTACAAAGTTAGAATTGGTCATGGTTATTTATACTACATCGATAAGTTTTTCGACATGTCCCAACTTCTATGAATGGTGTTTCTATTTAAGGTTGTAATTAAAATTTATCAAATGTTCTTGAATTAAATAGTAAGCAATTATATAATTAACATTCATAGTTTTTCAGCATTTTGGACCCATATTGTCCAGTATATGTAAGAGCAGCCTTACAATGGATTCTCTTCACACAACAGTTTATACACCTTAACAAACTATACACCTTAACAAACTATTATCCGACGAATGAAATCGAGAAACAATGTAAATTAATATACATTTACTATTAATTGCTCAAACAAACATCTTGATTCATGCTAAAAACCCCCTGTTATTCGCTCTAGCATTCAAACATCTATATTCTGCATTATCCGAAGTCTGCCTCAGCCCGTGTTGTGTTGGTGTTGCGAAACTCAATAACGGCACGCGTGAGTGACACTCAACACGACATCCTGAGACGAAGCCGCACAAAGCGACACGAGCCGCAGGGTTAATTACACCCTTCGTCGGAACATTTAACTCTTGGACCCAACTCATCTGACCGGGTCTCATCTAACCCTATCGCACCCCTCTTGATAAACCATGCGTTATTCGTCAAAACTCGCTAGTTCGTTTTCCATTACTCTTTCGACGTTGCTTGTGCTTTTATCTCTTTTTTATTTGTTTGTTTTATCATGACCACTTAGTTTTTAACTAACCACGTTAACTTTTTCTTCTGGTCTAGTTCTATTGGCTCCTGATGGCACCGTTATGATAATAACAACGTAAATTATTTTATTCCAGTTTGAGTTTACACTATCTCTTCTTTCCTCGCAATGAAATTTACAGCCTCTCCTCCCTAATATTTTCTAACTATTCATGCTTCTCCCTCTTTCCCCCGTTTCGTATGTTAACGCCAGAGGCATTGCTCAGAGTCTTCGATTTGAGTATTCTTAAGTTTTTTATTCTGGAAAGTGGTAAAAACTTTACTAACAACCCCGGATTTTAGCTCGTGGCCTGCAACGAAGTCCAAGACACTAACCACTGGTCTAGCAAGACAAGTTTTTCAAATTTATTGCAAACATTTTGCTCCCCAATATTTCTTTATAATAATTAACTC
Source organism: Flexamia atlantica (assembly GCA_035578135.1). Taxonomy (NCBI): domain Eukaryota; kingdom Metazoa; phylum Arthropoda; class Insecta; order Hemiptera; family Cicadellidae; genus Flexamia; species Flexamia atlantica. The sequence continues at coordinate 4,126,829 of JAQJVK010000011.1, read as the reverse complement.
AAAATTCCTTTCCAAGTCACAGAGATATTCTCAAACGTTCACAGAACACAGACGCCTCTAACAATGTCCCCGGGAATAATTAATTTGGCCCGTTCGCCCTCACCTCTCGTGGGTTTCCGATTATTGGTTTTACACGACCGGTCGCGATCCAGTTTATAGTGTGAATGTAGACACCCACTGGGTGTGTGTAGACTCCCACCCGCCGCCCGCGCGTTTGGAACCCATCGGTAACGCGACTGGGACCCACAACTGGGAACCAGCTATTCTGATCAATACTTACTGTGACAGCCCGAGGATTTTATGATAGTTCAGTAGTTACCGTGCAGCAATAAACCACATAGATTATTGCTACACTGTGACTTGTATATGCAACTCACGTTGCTAAAACCGAAAGTCATTCTATCGATTGACAGCTTTTTTGTAAGAGAACTGTTGAGATTTTTATGTTGACAACAATTCGACAATTAATTCTGCAAGTTCAACTTAAAATGTGGAATTGAGAGTTTTGTTCTGAAAAAAAACTTTAAAATGCTGAAGTAGAAGCGTCTTGTAACTTTACATAAAGTATAAGTAATATAAGTACATGATACAAAGTACAAGATCTTAATTTGCGGAAAATATACAAATCAGTACATTTCAGTATGACAGTATCATATGTTTCGTCACACTTCAATTAATAACTGATAAAAGTTTGGCCCTCACATAGACAACCATTTCATTGCCGAGAACTCTGAGAACTGCAAGCAATCAACAGCAGTTAGACCACTGACCACTTCTTATTTGCCAAAATTCATCAATTGTGTACAATAGGATGTACGCTACAAAAGTTATTAGTTTTAACTTGAATTGTTTTACTGGTATGTAGTTCTAAGTTTTGTGGCTATCTGATTCCAAAGTTCTTGACCAAAAGTTAAGCTAGCCAATGACTGTCGCCGTATCTTATGCTTTGCTATGTGAATATTATTTCTACCCCTTGTGTTACATAAAATATTAATGGTTTGCTTGGAAATGGTTATTTAATGTATTTTGAACCAATACTTTATAAATAATAGAGCATAAAACTGCTAACTGTCTCAAAAGTTTAAACATGCTAGAGTACATCTCACTGCTTTAATTTGAAGAACATTAAGTTTTTTTAATATTGAATTTTGAAGTGAAACCCCACATCTCAATACCATGTCTTAAATTTGTAATAAAAATTAGTAATATAATGTTTTTAAAGTATCTAATGAACACAATGAACACAATCATTTTAGATACATTCTCCACGAGTCCTAAGAATTTTGTCTTAGCAACTGCATTAATGATTTGATATTCTGCTGCTGACAGTTTAAGTTAGAAATCCGATGGTTTGTTTGAACCAAAATTTAAAAGAGCTGATGTGCTCACACTAACAGCTGGGAAGCTTTCATTGACATATTTAATCAAACAATTAGTTGATGTTTTAGTTACAATTTCCAAATTCTGTAAATTTTTGTTTGAAAATATTATAAATGTGTCATCAGCATATGTTACATGTCTCTATGATCCCTACATCATTTATATGAATTGAATATGGACCTAGGATTTAACCTTGTGGAACACCCCCTTTGATTTCATTGTTGTTAGAAGAAATGTCGTCGCCATTATGTTTTATTGAAACAACCTGTGTCCTTTTAAGTATATAGGATTTTAGTAAAGTGACTGCTAAGTCAGCAATGAAATCGTCTATAATAACGCTTGTAATCAAGTAGCCTACAAAACTAAGATATTCTCAAGCATTTATCAGTGGAAGAATTCCGACCAGTAACACATTTATTGAGTTATCTACTGCAACACCCGATGAATTTTCCCAAGTCCATTTACCTCATTCCTCATAATACCATCTCGACCACACCCGACATCTCTTAATTATCACCCGACTACTTAAGAGAATATTCACTTATGACACTTTCCACCTTAAACCTTACAAACTGTACCACAAAACACAACAGAAGCCCGTATTAATATACAAAACAAAAACAACCTAGCCCAGAGTTGTTTGAGTTCCTCCCGCAAGTTCTTGCCGAGAGCGGCCATGTGGAGGTAATCGCGTGAGATTATTCCAGATGGTGCAAGTTTGTTTTGCCCCGGAACCATTAACGCACAATACATATGCATCAGTCACAAAACTGAGCGGAGCGCCGAAATAGACACAACACTTAGGCGCGGCTCGATACTGCGGCACTAATGGGCTGTCCTTCTGTTGAGCCGATCTCGTGTGACGTTTGAATAATACAACTCGACACCGTCGATTTACTTAGAGACAACATCGACATTTGTAGGCTGCGTTAGAGGGATTAGAGGCTGTGCATCGGGGACGAGAAGGGAAGCAAACATGTTTAGAGTGGTTTATCTTTAAGCTGCATATAAAGGCAATAAAATAAACCAGTTTTTATGTATTTTCTTAGTTTTTCTTCAGAAAACTCCCTGTTGGCTTTCCATCTAGTGTACTCGTCATGCAGGGATAAATTATGCTGTGTAAAATGACGGTTATCTCAGTCAACGATGAAATTTATAATTCATGATGACTGAACTAATATCGATATCCTATTTTACTATAAATTGCGTTATATATCATTAACTTTCAATTACATTTGTAATTATTTCATATTTTGCCAAGATATACGTTGACGGTTGTTATCTGTATGATTAGCAGCTGTATAACGACTGCATATCTGTCTTAATCAGATCAGTTTATAGCCTTCTGCACTATAAATTTCAAATGTAAGGAAAACAATCAATTTCATATTAAGAAACGTAAATGTTTGATAGTGTTCAAACTTCATTACAGAAAAGTACTGTAAATGTTGACGATCCCAAAAGTGTCCGTCACACCACAATTACGTTAGATATCAATAACGCGAATCGCTCCGTGAATATTCACGAATTCAAGTCCACCCGACCGCCCTTACGCAGAACCAACAAACGCCACCGCTCCGTGAAATTCGGCTCGGATATAAAAAGTAATCTAAGAACGATTCCGGGAATCGGGGCCGGGTATAAATCACGGGGACAAAAACGAAAATCAAAACCGACTCTCGATGCATAAAACAAACTGCTTTATAAATTCGGGCCGTAAATTAAACTTGGGAAGAAGGACAGGTGAAGATAAGCGGAGGTGCGCGGCGGCGGTAGCGTCGTCGGCCGGATTATTAAACGAGCTGATTAATTCCTAATAGACTGAGAGGCCGCAGTCGATAGGTCTGATCAAACAATGTGCTGGTTAGCATACATTTGAATAATATGTAAACTAGGGACCCACTAATAAATTCATGTCGTGTTAGCGTTTTCTGGGTGTTTGTACGTTGTGTTCGTGTCCGGCTGGTGGTTTCACACCTGATACTGGGGACGAGGGAGGTCGCTGTAATGTGTAGGGGGGATGTTAGGAGGAAAGCTGACCTCGGCTAGGATTGAATTAGGTCGGTTTGTCGGGGTGTACACCTATGCAAATCTACGATTTGTTATAAAATTAAATGTTACATTTCGAGGGAAAGAGCATTTTAATACAAAATATTTGTTTGGCAGCTTCCATTTATTTTATAAATATATCGCCCGAAGGGGTGAAGTAAAGGAGGAGGGGTCGTGAACAGCGATTATTACTTAAATGCATAATTATCTAAAATTAAAATATGTATTAAACTTAACAGAGTAATTTGAAAGTAAAAGGTTTTTCTGGTAATCTAAGAAAGAAAAACACAATAACACCCGATTAAGTAAAGTAAGAAGCTCTCAAACAATAAACACAAAAAATAGCTTTTACGATTGAATGTTGTTGAGTTGATGCTAAATGAAAATATATGGAGAAAAATATCGTTTAAGAAATATTAACGGCAGAAGTTCGTGATTTATAATATGAAAATCAGTTCTAATGAGTTTTGGTTTGATTATTTAACACGAGCATCCCATTTATTAATTGCTGATTTATTAATTTGTTAATTGCCACCACAATCTCTGAAATTACCAAAAAGCTTTTATAAAACATGTCCACATCCACTAAATCCGCACAAAACATAAAATAATGGCGGCCCAACGATGTTCCCTCTATAATCACGGCCAGCTTTGAGGCTCATGCTGCTAATTGGGCCCAGTGAACCTCTTTGTCTATTCTCTTTGATCTCTGTTAATTTGTATGGCGATTGTCGCCACAGAGCGCAATTGTATCTTACCCTGTTCGTTGGAGCGACTTCGTCCTTGCCAGTGAACATGCCCTGAAGTGGATCGAAGGATCCAGGTAGTTTGGACATTAGAAATAATACACTCTACTGAAAAACCTACTATTTGGTTCTACTGTGCTTTGATTTTATTTAAAAATCCAATTTCTCGTATTCATTGTTATTGTTTGTGACGAAAGTATAGCTTTTTCTTTTTAAATATAGTGGACAATAATTGAATCAGTTAATCACTATTTACTTGTTTCCAAATGGCTATGATAATTTCACACATGTGCTGAAAAAGTACAAATAATTACATTATCAGGACTATCTTACAAAGATTTTCGAAACACAATAACTAGTTAGAATTTTTCTAAATATGGACTTTGAATAGGCCAGATCGTTCAGCGATGATGGAAATTTTCGTAGAATTATTTCAGAAATAAATCCAATGTTTGTTATAGGCGAAAGTGGATCGGCGTGAGCTCGAACTAAGCTCCAATTTGTGGTCACGTGATTAAACCCTGGACTGTATCCAACCTGGGCTCTTCAGACTGAGTCAGAAACATCCCCAGAACTGCTGAGAGGATTGTTGAGTTCTCTGAGGTCTCTTAATAATTGCTTTGTACATATACCATTGCAGTGTTATAGAAGGGCTTTGTCAACTACTTTTGCCTAAAATAAATCGGTTTATACAGGGGAAAATAAAATATTATTAACTATGCAAAAGAAGTTTTACAGTAACTTTTGAAGTAGGTAAATAAACTGCAATTAAAAAAGTACATCATAAGATTTACATTATTACGGAAAATATTTGATGAACTCATTAATTTCATTTTATAAGTTTCACTGCTGAAAAGCTAAATGAAATTCAGCAATAACACTTGGACCTTTTTTTGGTTATGCAAAAATGCTTCAACTGTTAAATCGTAATTAATAAATATCTCCATGAATACTGAGCTAAATTAATGATCCCCACATAAAGATACTGCTACCTCAAGTTCGTTTACTTAAATATATATATATATATATATATTGCTTGTAAGAAATAATTATGAAACACTTGACTATATTGAACTATTTGGTTTTATACTCCATTATAAGTAAGAAGTACACGATCGATATTGACAGAAATCTAAAAGGATTATCACTATAGAGCTATCTTTTGGCATGCACTAGCCTACAAATGTATGAAGTGATTGTTCTTTATCATTGGAACTACTCATAAAATTTAAAATATATTCGTTTTGAGTTATATGAAACCTTTAAAACTGTCATTGTTTTATTTAAATTGCTAGCTTTTCTTACCTAAACAGGAAAGTTCAGGTTATAAATTTTTACGAAATGCCATATTTACAAGTATGCACCACAATTACTATTGATTCAAAAGAATGTCGGTTATTGAAATAGATTTTTTTATTTTACTTCCATTATTTTTAATTAAATAATGAAAATTCCCGATTTACGATACTTTTATCGCCGCCCATAGCCTACATGTAGAGTTTTTTATTTCTTTATTTTGTACTACAGTCAATTAAGCTTTTAAATTGGAATAAAATATGTTGTTCTTGAGCTGGACATTGACCTAAACAATGAGCTATACATATTTAAAACATGGAATCAACAAAATATATTTTACTTTCAAATATAATTTATTTATTTAATTTATTAATGAGCACAACTTCGTTAGCAAGAGCTGATGTTTGCCAGTATAATCACACATAAGTTGGTCTCCGCGAACAGCGCGCGGAGCCGCGGGTTTGAGTTGTAATCGTCACAAGTTAACAGAGAACTCGCGATCAAAGCTAATTAACATAGGTTTAACGATGCCAATTAGTATGTCACGTCGAGCTAAAAGCTGTCATTATGATAAAGCTCGACAGCCATCTGACCCGTTCATGTTCATATCTTTCATTATTACTGAAATTATCATTTATTTATAAACAAAGAAATTGGAAATAAAAATCAGGTTTATGTTAATTTACGATTTTGTAACAGACGTTAATGTTTGACAGGGAATCATTTAGTCCCATTTTTGTGGATATTGTAAAAGGGACCTTTTTTGTTCGCGCACTCCAATCTCCAACTTAAAAGTCTCTAATGCTAAAAATCTTTCTTCAAGTTGTACTACCGTAGGAGGAAAACATTTTATGTTTCTAATTTTCAGTATTAACTTGTAATTACAGATATTGTCGAGGCAAATGAAACAATATCACAGCAAACCTTTGTCAAGAAACCCAGCTGGGGATAAAAAAGGAAAAGGAAATATGTATACCATGTTCAGTATTATTAAAGTGCCGATTGAATGGTTTTGACAATCATATTGAATTTACAGTTTATAAACCCGAACAATTAAACTACATTGACGATATTACTAACTTTAAATTCCAAAATAATTTAATTGGCTCTGTGAACAAGGCTATGATAAAAAGATAGTGTTTTATTTTTATCCCCAAAAAACCCTCCCTGGTTTTTACGACATTTTTATAAAGAACGTGTTGACCCATAACTTACAAAATTCTTATAAAGTCATGCTAAAAAAACTTAATTTATTTTACTTTTTATTTGAATTTGTGAGTTTGTTTTCACATGAATCTATTTTATTTCAAAGTCCAAGATAGCAAATATTCGTCCTGTAATTGACCTATCCTACTGTTGGATTTGCTCATAGTTAAGAGCCAATTTGCAATCAGAAGCTCTTGTCTGGATCCGATCCAATTGCGGTTCCCGAGAAGCCAGTTACTTGCCTAGCTAGGCAGCTGACCAACTGTACTTGTCACGTATAGTGGGAGGTACAGTATAGCAGTATCGAGGGCCTCTCAAGTTACTGCTGAACAAGTTTTATCATCGGCATTTCAACGACCTGTTCGTAATTTATTGTATACAAATTAATTATTCGTATGTAAGTTTACCTTTTCAGTAAACAAACTTATTTGTTTTGCACATTATTAATGGCGTTTTTGTGTTATTTCTATATATTTTTCTTTTTAAAAGAATGGTTTAAAAACATTGTATCTTCAATATCTTGGAATAATCAGATTTTCAGATAAACATATTTGGATCAAAGGCCCCCAAGCACTAGTCGTGCTTATCCAAGCCAATGTTTCCACAACTAGGTTTGATTACATTCAGTCGTCCGAATTAGTTTGTATTGAGTATCAATATTGCTCCATATTCAATAGTTTATTTATTCCCAGTGTTGTATCTGAATGCAACACCAATTTTTTTCAAAGTCAAAGTTATATTATTATAAAATCAAAATAAAACTCTGAAAATGTTAAACATAGCCTCTTAATCAACAAAACTTGTTGGTTGAACAAGCAAGTCAGTTTACTGAGTACCTGTCCATGGGAGAGGTTACCTTTTGATCATGCAACAATAAGACGACAACTTGCGGTTGGAAATCCCGGGCGGACAAATTAACAAGGATCAAAGCGCTAACAGAAAGCTTAGAGTTGGTTAATTAGGGGGCAAGTAACATGGATAAGCGTGTTGTTGTGTGACCCGGCACTGGTAATAGGCTTTGTGCTCATATCAGAGTAATTTGTTAAAGAACAAAGCCAACTTTATTTATGAGGTTATTTATATTATTTATTACATTATCTTTAAATAAATGTTTTCTATAAAAGGAAGGGATGATGATTTAGAGGATACAATATGTTAATATTTGATTGTAACTAAAAATTATCACATTATTTAAGGATCCCTTCTAAATCGATAATTTACGACATCCCTTACCAGAACTAAGCGTTTGTTTTTCACTATTCAATGTTGCCTCGTCAGTTGCTAAAATAGCCTTTGATTAACGTTGATAATATCACCCTTTACAATGTAAGTCATAAATTAAGTCATTATTTTGACTTCATACCTCAGAAATTATCATAACCTAATAAAATATGACGAACTTTAAATTTAAGAAAGTGAAATTTATTCAATAAGTTATTATAATAAATTATAAGTAATTGATCTCGCTAATTTCAACTACGTATTTCTATCTGTAAATAGAAAGTTGAGCTATCAACCTTTCTGAATGACATCAATTATGAGTTTTACCTTCTCCATACTTAGTTCGAACCACAATAACATCACTATTTATTCGTATATTTATTTTTTAGCGAAAAGATCGTATTTCCGTACAAAGGATACGAAACTCAAATAAACAGATACTAACCAAATACATTGGTATAAATCCAAAATCAATCATGGAATTAGTCAAATCCCCTTTTATCAGCTGGGATAGCGCTCCAGATTCAACAATGACAAGGTCGGCTTACCTGCGATGGCTTCATCAGTGACTGATAATTTACTGATAAGCACCGCGCGTGTACGTTCCGTTAAATGTGATGAAACGTTCTGAGCATATTATGTAATAGAAATACTGTACGTAATGATACATACATTGGTGAAGTAAGATTAGTCATTGAAGTAAATTTTAAGAGCTTATTATTGATAATATTATTAGTATAACTAATAATATTATCAATAACCAACAATCAATTATCAATTATCAATTATCAACAATCCAATTTTTATTTTGTACGTAAAATATTTCAACACAAAAAAAATTAAACTAATATTCAATAAACCTAATATCTCAAATAATTATTGTTCATGCAATACCAAATTTTGGTTTAAATGCTTTCTTTACAACAACGTTTTACGATTTTTTTACAATGTTTTTTTTTTATTTGATAGTTACATACAGTTAACAACGCAAATATTGATTGAAGCTGTAAACTAAAAAAAATCATAATTCATCCTTTAAACATCTAAAAGGTATTTAACTATAAGGTTGCATATTCTTATTCAATGTTTGGATTATAAATTTAATAAATCAACTAAATATAAATGAATAAGGCAAATTAAATTTCTAAGATGATTCAGCGTTTTAGCACAGGCATAACTTTTGTGCCAAAAAGTTACCAGTTTGTTTAATTTAATCTGTTAACGTCGATGTCCTGTGAGCCTTAGTGCATGAACCTAAAACCTGTTGCGAGCCCTGAAAGTAGCGTGTCTTAAGTATTAGCCTATTTAAATAATATTGATCAGCTGATTCTACAGCAACTAATAACCCTCTGATGGATATATGGCTGATGTATTTAAGGACCCTTCGAAATCGATATTTTACGACATCCCCCACCAGAACTAAGCATTTGTTTTTCACTATTCAAGGTTACCTCGTCAGTTGCTAAAATAGCCTTTGATTAACGTTGATAAGATCACCCTTTACAATATAAATCATAAATTAAGTCGTATTTTAGGAAACCGCTAACAATACTCGATCCTCACACCTACATTCGCCCTAATCAGCACCAGATGAGAAACATAGCCTAACCAACAATCCAATTTTAATCTCCATATATTTCCCGAAAGATAATCAGCCGAAAACTACGGGACAAGGAAGTAATAAACACATCCGGACGAAAATTTACGTTACGATTTGAAATATGCGCATAAGTGTCCAAAAAACGAATGGACGCCATTCGAGACAAACGGGAAGTCGGGAACAGCGCCCACGGAGTGTCATATTGAATGCATTAACGTTAATTAGTATTGTCAGCCGAAAGTAGGTGGGAGGAGGGAATCTGCATAAGGCCGTGCGTCAGACGACTGTCAATTTGTGGGAACTGCGCTAATGTGATTGTGAGCGAAGACTTTCCAGGGTCCCGCCCTTCTTAATGTGATTTCCTTGATGTTTATGTTATGACTGTTGTATCGTGGTAGGATTTTTAATGTCATCATATTCTGGGAGATAATTTTTCGATGGATGTTGTTATGGTAGGGTTGTAATTGGTGATAAGTGGTAAAGACCATGGTTATTGGTTTTGGTCAGTTGGTATGACCGTATTTTTTACCATTAGTTTTCATTGACGATATGTATCATTGTTATGTCATTACCTTCTGTAAAATGCTAAGTACGAGTATTGTAACTGTAGTGTAGTGGAGGCGGGAGGGGGGACGCGGGGGAACGGCGATCCCCACTGGTTAACAAAGTACGGACTGCTCCCCCTTAACGGGTAGGATCAGCGGCTTACGGATTGTTCCCCTTGCCGCGTTGGAATGCTTGTCAATATTTCTAGACGTAACTGTACTCTTTCAAAGCAACTCACCTGGCCTAACAAGTGGGGTCTGTCGCATAAGTTTTATATATATTCACGTAACACGAAATTCATACTTAATCTAATCAAATCGTGTAATACATGGTATAAAACTGCTGTGATTTATCATAGGTTTAGTAAATTATTTAAAATATAAATTCAATCATAAAAATGTAGTCACTAATAAATCAAAGAAAATCAATACTGACAAATTTACAGAAACATATAAGTTATATTAGTTATTGATAACTGTAGTTTCCTTTGAAATTCTAAGTTTAGGATTCAATACAATCCAGTTATAACACTTATGTTTGTGTAACGAGATCAAACAGTACTAGAAAAATTAAAAATAAATAAATAAATAAAACAGTAAATGTATTATTGTTTTAATCCAAACGAAATAAAAATGTTGCAATATATATTTACCTACATAATAGTAATGTTTGTCACATACACACCAAGTTTACTTTCTGTTTTGCTCGGTTGCAACTACAAGGAACGCTTAAAGATATTGTAAAGGAATAATTTGTTGTCAGTTACAAAGGCTATGGCAATTATTTGTAGTAATAATAGTACAGTGACGTGTAGAAATATGGACAAGCATTCCAGCACGGTAAGGGGAAGCAATCCGTATGTCTCAGTCGCAATCAAGCACCCAAGGGGGAGCAGTCCGTATCTGCCCCGAAAAATCGTGGTTCTTTAGTACTTCTTCGTATGGTAGTGTAGACGTATTGGTGGACTTGAAACATCACCGCTACATTGTACCAGTAAATTGAATTTTCGTATTGTTTATATGCTGTTCTTTTATCTCATCTCTTCCCAAAACTAGGCCTAACTGAAACTTTATGTTTTAAAGGTTGGCGGAACGGGCGCAATCAATGGGGAAGTATGTGTTACCTACCTCTGGCATGAACCGATGGCACGAATCATAAATTATAATCGGGCTCTTTAAATGGTCTCCGCTAACCGACCATTACAAAAATTACATAAAATGTGAAAACGAGAGAAACCACCGGGATAAAACTTGTCTATGATTAAACCCAATCAGAACTGTTAACTGTTCAAACAAACGAATCCCCCGAATTAAAGGTAATTGCCCGGAGCGACCGCAGATTTAGTCATCATCCCGTCTTCGAGCGTCTAGGCGAACCCGGCCAATCACCCGCTCCGAACCTCCCGAGAGCCAATCCGACGGTGCCGAGACACGAAATAAGTGCGAGGAATGAAATGCAACCGGCCCAAAGTAAAGTACCCCTCGGACGCCAATAATACATAGAGTGCGGGGTATAATCAGGGTCGGCCTGGTTATTAGCGGTCCGTAAACAAGCTCGGCCGACTACCGCCGAAAACAAACAAAACCGACGACAAGCCGATAGTTTATTAACCATAACTGGATACTCCATAATCCAAATTAATGAGTACCATTGGTGAAATTTTGGGACATAAATTTTCAGTTTTTGTTCTCGTTAGACAAAGTGGAGGGTCCGACCGGACGCGGGTCTGAGAAGAGGGAGATTGCAACAGAGGTGACTCAGAGGAAAGGACTTTGGGTATCTGTCATATAGGGTTAATAGATATTACGTAATATTGCGCTAATCAGTGGAATTCTTTTACAAAGAATTAAAGTGACCGCGTTTGTTAAAACGTGCTTTCAAAATACATACGCTTTTAACTTTTGATAAGGAAGAATCGCACCTACTATGGGATCAAAATCAAAAAAATGACATTGAATTTTTGCAACATTGCAAACAATTCTTATGTGCAGTGTAACATAAGAATTAACAGTGCCTGCAAGGAACACTCTCAACATATTTACTTGGTAAAGTCTCATTAGAATCTTACTTGGTAAAGTCTCATTAGAATCAAAACCGAATAATAAACTGCTGAAAACATATACAACGGAAAATTCAAAATAATAATACACCACTGTAGTTAGAATATGCTAATGGAGTACTGTAGTGCTGCGATCTTGCTTGCTGCACTTTGGTACTTTTAGTATAAAAATGATGTGTTTGTTTTATATATGCGAGTATTTGACAATAATTCTCGCCTTGAAGATTTAAAGACTCGTATGATCTGTTCTTGGTTTGGACATTTTCAAATGTCCTAATACGGCACACTGAACAATCTATCACCGCTAAATATATTACTGCATAACTAATGAACGTTTATACTCCACCCAAACATGTCCACATAAAACATCCCATCAAAATAAAAAAAAGCGCACTCAAGCCCCTATAAAACCAAAAGACCAACTTCCTTGCCTAATTCAGAGACGATATAAAGGTAAATATATAAATTATCCAGATTTATCTGCAGAAGTGAAGAAGCCCGAAAGCCTCTTGGCTTGTCCCCTCGGTGATAAATCTCCGGGTCCGCGTACAGGGAGTGAGGCGGTTACACATAGCGACAATGTGCGATAATTGATAGTCTGTGGTTGACATTAGTCAGTCGGCCACCAGGCAGCGCTGCCAGCCGTGATAACCCCACGTCCCCTGGGAAAACGACGGTTCCATCTTGTAGAAGGTTGGTTCAGTGCTTGGTTTGGCTGATAGCGATTTATGTTGTTATAAACTAATCAATTGAAAGTCTATTAATTTCATTGTACTGTTAAAACAAATCTTCATATTTAAAAAAAGTTAAAACATTAAACTTATATATATTTTTAATCAATCATTTATAAAATAACAATATGATTTCAAAAGATTATAGTAGTTGTTATTTTTCCTTAGTTACCGTTCATCAATTATGGACTGTGATGGAATTAGAGCATGAAGTTAGTAAGTTTTTGATTTTGAGAACAATAAGTTTTGAGATGGTTGTCTTTTTATGCTGCTTTTTATGTTTGCTTTTTTTTGGAATTTTGGTTGAGCTAATATGAAATGTATTCAAACACTTTCTTGTAACCAAAATTACTCTAAATTAAAATTTGTAGGATAAAGATTAATAACTGACATGATAAAATACATTAAATCTTTAGCCTTTGCTAAAAAGTGAGCGACCACATACATGTTTTGCTTTTATTTTTTCCTAACAACAGTTGAATGAGCTATTTCACACAAAGGTTGGAAGTGGAAAAATTATTAATTAAAATAATTAATTTGCATCGTTCTCGTCAATTACTTGTTTATTATACATACCAAAGCGAGCCAACAACAAAAACCAAACATTTAACCGTTCCAGAAATAAACAGACTAAAAACAATACTACGAATCCGGTGCAAAACTCTAGAGAAAAAGCGTAAATCCTTATTATAGGAATTTTGGGCGGCACGTTAATGGGTTGGGTTAGTGTGTAAAGATTAGTGAGGAATGAGCATAAGTGACCATCGCGTGTATCACGTCAGTCCGGGTAATTGTTTATACTTTAATATCCCTTTGTCCGGGACGGCGGCTGGGGCGGCACGAGACGCGGCTACTGGCCACATTCTTCGTGTCTCCTGGACCAGGCTAAATTACGTTTCGGCGAAGTGTCCAGTAGGTAATTTGGTACCGGATGATTTGCTAGGTCGACTAGCTAACAGGGTGTAATTTGATCGAAAGCTAAATGTTATATTAAAATAGATAACTTCTTTATATTCTTCATTCTTCGAAAACAATTGTATCTCATATGTTTAAATGTAATGAACAAAAAGTGAAAGATTTGTGATTTAGTATGTAGAAACGTCTACATGTGGGTGGATGGATGGAATAATACCAATCAGAAGCCCACGACGATTAAATAAAACCTGTTTGTCTTGATGCAAGGAACAAGCCTACATAAGGTTTTCATATAGAGACTTGGGAAACTCCCTTCATATAGAACAGTAACACCTTAATTTCTTACCTCTAACATAACCAAAATGTTTTTAAATTAGTTCGATTTCGTTTAATTTATCAACTTATTCATATTATTTATTCAAACATTAACATTACATGTACATTAGTACATTAACTTTGATAGCTTTTGATGAAGAATCAGTTCTTGTTTAACAATCAGCTCAACTGCCATATACTACCTACTATTGAATTATTGCATCAGCAATAGCCGCATAGGAGATATAGCTGGATGGGATACATTTTTAACGGATCATTTTTTTATTGCAGAGAGAATTAATTTACATTTTATTGATTTTTCTATAAGCTTAGTCTCCTAAATCAATCCTCAGATAAGTAAAACCTTGAACTTTACCACGTGGTTTAGTAGAACACTCTATGAATAGTAGTTATAAGTTGCAGTAACGTCTTATTGCAAAGGTCACTGCCCACTGTACAACAGAATTCAGAATACAATACTCATCAAAACACCTCCTTCACGACTCCTACAATATACATATCGACACATGGCAACACTAAAGTCGAGTATCATCCTAGCCGAGTACGCATTGTTGGAGCTCCATTAGAGAGGTCTAATAACCCGGGGCTCGCCATAATACACAGGTGCATGGCTGCGTGCTGCCCACAATTAATGTCAATGCAACATCAGGCGCTATCATGAACACAAATTACAGCCCGCTTCCAAATTAAAACATATTTCATCTATTCTAAACGTCCTATGATTGCAGGGGACTCTGATAATTAGTGATGTTCAGATCTAGTTGGCGGAAAATTTAGTTTTATGGGAAACTAATGGTTTGGGAGTTTTGTAACCTGAGTTTTTTTTGTGACTAGAGGGTTTCCACTTCAACGTTTTTGTTCAAGAAGTGATTTTTTTTCTCGAGTACCGACTCATTTCAGACAATGTATTCCTAATTCTGAACGGTGTATATCGATTCATGTATCTAGTTTTGTGAATAATATAGGGGACCTTAGTTATCCCCTCAATAATAGTTTCGACTTTTTAATAAGTCATCCATCTTCAGGCTCCTACAAGGATGTCTTCGTATTATCTTCGGTTGAGTAGTTGTCAATTTAAATAAAACGTCACAACGGACACGATGAACACAAAACACGGACATAACACAACACAAAGACAAGTACCGGTACATTAAAACAAAGGAGACGACGCAAACTCGGCGATGGTTCAATCTAGATTCTACTGGATCTGGTTTTCTTACTGTCTATCTTTTTTAATAAACTAATGAAATTCGCTCATAACCGTAATTAAATTATATATCGAGTTTATTATATAAGCGTTAGATGCCATGAAATATTCAGTAATGCGACTAATTATTTGTAAAATTAGCGATAATCATATTAGAATATCCGGTCACTATTACAGCCCTATTACAGGTTCAAGCGACGATAACGATTCTCTATAATTAATTCCCTTATTAATTATCCACCAATAACGAGCCTGATGTAATTAATTAACACCTTGTTGAAAACCGCGGCGAGACATGACAACGCACAAGGTACGTCCGGTCTCCCACGGCAAAATTTCCGAAAATATCTAATTAATAGAAAAACAGAGCTGTGTCAAACACAGCATGGGAGGCATTATACAAATTACGTCCCTATCTGAAATCAGAAACAAGAAATCCAATCCGAAAACGGACTTTGAGACGGGGTACGGCGGTTGTTCGAGCCACACGAAACTGTCGGGAACAAGTCTCGACCCCTTATCTGCTATCTACAGGACCTCGTAGTAAGGTACACAGCCGCGGGCTGATTAATACGCTCGTCCGCCGAGCGTGTTCCGCCAACAACTCCGTTGAATTATTTATTGCGATCGTCGCCTATAATTATCTAATAAATGAGTTACGGCGAACAAATACTGGTGAAACGGGAACCGAGCAGTCCTCCGGTGGCTCATCAGCCTAACTAACATGACGGTAACGGGAAATCACCGACGAATACGCTAACTAGGAGGCCGGAGGATGCTGTCGACGGTCGACGGGAGGAAACTATTGATTCATCGATCATCCGACGACGGGGGAAACTGTACCGGTCCTCGAGGAAGTTCTGGTTCCAGGTGAGTCAATCATGCTCCTGTGAGCTTGACATGGACAAATAATGGTAGCTTCGTTAGAGGTGAAACGTCTATGTAGACCAGACTGAGGTAAAAATTAAGTTTGAGACGCTGCCTGGTGACTCTGTCAATATATGGAGAAGATGAGTTTGGCTAAAAAGGAATGTCCCTCAGTTGCTTCAGAGGTGAGGAGGAAGGCTGAGATGAATTGCGTCTTTGCCCCCAAATCACTAATTATTGGTTTATTTAAGCGTTTTATTTTCAAATAATGTCATAGGAGTATAGGAGTTTAGTTTTCACGATTCCCAAGACTCTTCGGTATAAAGCTTAAAAATAATGTCGTGGGAAAAGATGTATATTGTATGTTTCAATATATTTCTAGGTAGTATAGCAAAAGATACCCTAAAATCCTGAAAAAATAACTTCGAAATCACTTACAATATTTTTAAAGAAGTCTTAATCATCATTTTTTAAAAGTAAAAAGTAAATACGAGCAAACTTAACAATATATTGTTTATTTTCCGTATGACACATCCATTAAGTTATTCTCAATTGTTCACCGTGGTATTATTCCCTTCATAATAATTTCTACTCTGCATAACATTAAACAAGTTTATAAGTTCTAATACATTCCGATAGTATAATTTAGTATTGGAATGTTTACCCTGCCTGTATTTAATGTAGTTTTCTTGAAGAGTAAAAGAATTCTCACCTTATTCCTTATTTCAATTCAATAATTCCAAGTCCAACATACAAAAGCCTCGAAACCAACCTATTCAATTTCAACATCATCGTAAGAAAGCGCGCAACACTAGAGAACCATCACTTATCTCGGCCCAGGAGATTTAGGCGAGCCGTTTAAAGCTATGAAAGGTGGGTTCAAGCGAGCAGTCGGACAAGTTATCTGCCGAAGTGAAAGGATTAGATAGGGGCGAATGTAATGCGTCCCCGGGAGATAATAAAATAAGCGTTTCATTAACACGTCTATAACGCCGCAGTTCGTTAGATAGGCTGGCCGTAACGACGCGCCTGGAGAGGCACTCTAGCGCGCTCTGTCCGACAGCTGGCGACTCGCCTTCAGTCATCTCTGTGTCTCTGTCTCTGTCTCTCTCTGAGCCGTAATGTCTGTGTCTTACTGATGGAGCCTCTTCATTGACCTATTCCGCTCTCTTTCATCTTCACGGCCACCATCATTCACTACTGTAATGTGCTATGTGACCTAGTGCCTTTTAACCCGATAATCATGTTCTTGATTGTGTTTATTGTCGTATTGAAGTCTTCATCGATGGGTAGTCTATTTCACTTTCACTGATGATATAAAGATCTTTATTAATTTACTCTCAATTGTTTTATGAAGACTAATCTTCACTGAGCAATAAAGCTAATCTGACCTTCTTATCCGATGTGTGTTATGTTGGGAGTATTTTTGGTGTGACTTTGCACTGAGCTCTTTGGTGTAATAATTATGATTCATACTGATTATATATGCAGTAGAGAATAAAAACATCATCTACTGACTGTTTTGTGTTGATAATATTGCTATTGAAAAAGTAACAGAGTTAAAATTTCACAAATAAATACGTCTTTCACAAATTATTGTGAGCATTGAGGGTTACTTTCATCCTCTCAAAGCGAGACGTTGGCACCACCAATCAAGGCCTGCGTATGATATCGAACTCCGAGTGCCTGGGAACAATTACCATGTGACAGTGACTCCGAGAGTCGAGAGCTGTGAGAACGATGCGTCAGCTGATCCGATTACAAGTTCGTCATCGACAGTAATGGCGTGATAAACAATTGATCACTTTCGCATAATCCGAGCGGGAACTGCTTACTCAGAACAATTCAGCATTGTTGATTGTTAAACGTTTCCTTTCAAATTAAAAACATAATTTTTACTGATAATTTATTTAATTTTTTAATTCCTTTTATATTATAGGAAGGTTTAGTCTGGTTTCATATTAAAGGTATTGGATCTTTGTATCTTGAACAATATCAGTATAAAGGAACCAAATTAGCAATTGAGCCACTTCTGTGAGTTAAAAATATAAAAAAATAGAAACTTGAAAAGAAATTAATCCAACGGTCCTTAAAATACAACTCCCGCACACGCTCTCTAAGATGGTAAACTCCAACCTTATTATTAAAAGTTTGTACTAAACAAGGAAATTTGTTTCTTGGCTATGCTATATAGGTAAATACTGACATACTGAATATCTCATGATTAACAGATCTTATGATCTAACAGAATTAAAACATGTACCAACATTTCGTTTAGTTTTAATGTAAAAAGTTTATTTAACTATAATCAACTTTTTTTCAAAATCAAATATCTCCCCACATATGTGTTCAGTTTCAGTCCCACTGTTTGCAAAACTATATACTGCACCAACCTTTCCCGAACCGACAACTGCAGTTTAAATAGCTCCCAGCACTAAAATTCCTAATAAGGAGCTCCCCTATGTTAAAATAATTGCAAATAATTACCTCGCCATTTAAGGCGGTTTATGAATTGCAAACTCAGTTCGAACCTATCGTGGCGGCGCAAGTCTCAAGACTACGTCTAATAACATGATTACGGAATCTGCAAGCGCACATAAACCTTCCGCGGGCTCCACACACGTCACGAGGTCTATTGACATTGTCATATTTACGAGACTCAATTAAATCCGGCCCCGAGGACCGTATTTATTTACCCAGCCGCTACCTGGCGCAGCTAGAGCGGTCGCAGCCAGCGCCGGCTGGTGGGCAGCCATGACAAACTAGTTCTAAAGTTTTATGGATATTATAATCATTGTCGTCCCTCTTGAGTTACGCTAGGCCCCGCAGTATTGATGGGTCGGCTGCGCCTCGGTACATCATACTGATGAGATTGCGCGGCTGACGCCTGCGCATTCCGCATTTGAATGCGCATCTGCATAGCTACTCCCGGCTAATCGTAAATTGCGATGAATGAATCGTTTAATCATTTAAATGGCGGCTCGATAGCGGTGCGCGATGTGAGCTGGGTACGATGTGTGATTCGCTCAGAGGTAACATACTCGGTTTGTGATACGGAGATAGTCGATTTGATGTTGAACGGAGAACTGAGGAGATTTTGAATGTTCCACTCTGGATCAAGAAGCTTATGAGTATTCATGATATTTACTCACACGCTTTCAGTAAAAAAATACCTCAGCAATCTCAATCCCCTTTATTTTAACTCCCTCATTTTTCCTTCATTTTCGCCTCATTTAAATCGCCAGCGAGTTGAATAATGTAAGAGTGGAGTTTGATAATGGTTTCTTTTGACCTGGGTTTCTAGAAATATACTTTACAATCCTTGAAATATTCTCCTTTTTTAAGTCATGGGCCATATTATTTTATACATAACACAATTTTAAGCATCAACATAAGTGGTGAACTTTTGTTTGGAAGGTATGTTGGTGTTCCGATCTCAATATTTTTATTATATTCCTCATATTAGAACCCTTTCGCCTCGTATCGTATAAAACCCTAAAGACACCAGCCAATATCCAACGGTCATGACCAAGTTCACGAATATGGCTCCGATACGACGGGAATCATGTATTGCCACTTTCTTACTTTAAATA
Organism: Flexamia atlantica; assembly: GCA_035578135.1. Taxonomy (NCBI): domain Eukaryota; kingdom Metazoa; phylum Arthropoda; class Insecta; order Hemiptera; family Cicadellidae; genus Flexamia; species Flexamia atlantica. The sequence goes on along the minus strand of JAQJVK010000011.1, from coordinate 4,107,077 downwards.
ATAAATTACCTTTGTGCTCCTTTCACCACCTTCATCACCATTTCACTAAGGTACTGATTATTAATCATTTAATCATGATTGAAACTTTTAGTACTTGTTAAGTATAACTACCTTAGTGGCGTTTTTACAACTATTCACAGTGAATAAACTTACATATACGCATTATAGCTTGCTCCAAGTTGTACTTTGAGTCCAAAGGTTTATAGACCCACTTCCCTTTAACTGATCTCCAAACAGCAAAGCAGATAGTAAAGCCCTTGTAAACAAGCGTAAATGGATATACTTAGGCTAAATAAATAAGTGACTTGTGATTCAACCCAGAGATAGTTTATTCTATAAATATATAAACTCTTAACATTTAAATGGGACACTTGCAGGACGGAGCGAGATAAGGTTTAGAAGAGTGGTGACTTGCAGCTGAGACTATCATTTCATGACTTCTGAGTGTTTGAGTGTTGCTATTTAAAAAGTATCAGTTAGATTTTGTATCAAGAATGGATTCGCAAGCAAATAATTCTGGATCTAATTTAAAATCTTCTGCTTCAAGTTCTTCTGGTTCAAGCCCTGTTTGTGCTAAGTGCGGCATCAACGATCATAGACAGGTCAGCAAGTGTGACAAGTGTAACACCTTTTGGCACGAAGAATGTGTAGATGGTATTGGGGGAAGTATTATATTGTCAATGAAAGTTTGGGGCATGAATTTTCCACTTACGTGCGATAATTGTGTGATGAAAAGTATGAATCAGGCTAGAGACCTATTCGCCTATAAGCCAAGTTCAAAAAAGAGATCATCAAAGTGAACAGAACTCACGTGAAGTGGTAAATATTATTCATAATACGTGTTTGTAAAGTTTTTAAGAATTACATTTGGATTCATCAACATAAGAGAATTATTCAATTAAATCCTTTCTGCAACCTAAGAACTAAAGAATCATTTAAAGAAAAAATGTTGAATAAAAACTTTTGAAATTTTTCTTTAATAAAGTAATAAATTAAATTATTAAAGTCATTAAAATGGTTTTATAAAGAGATTACCGAATTTATTGAATGTTATGTTTCTTTTCATTAGTTTATATGTTAATAGAATATTGGCGAGTTTTTATGTCCGATGTATTATATTTTAATAAATGGCATTTCTTCTACAGCTCCTCTTGAAATGATTAAGCGTTTTTCAAATCTCATTATGAACAAATTCATGATGAACATCACCATAACCTTTTTAGGTAACATAGAGTAACTCGCTCACTTACATTTTTTTAAATATCTTCAAAGTGTTCTTCAGAAAGTTTTCTAAGCGTTATAGTTGAGAATATTTTCTCATTTTTATGATTTTTTACACGGCGATCCCGCGCGATTTTGACTTCTTGTCTCCCTCATTCCTAGAACCGTGGCCGCCACGGGATTCTGCAAAGTGTCCATTGTGAACCCGGCCTAACTCGCCGACCACAGAACCAGTCTACAGTACAGGTAAGCTTAATGATTTTCATGTTTTTTTTTATTATACGTCTGTTTCATCAATCAGCTGTTTTAACTAACTACTTGTTTCCCCCAGCACACATTAATTTAATTATAACTACCCCCATCGCAGCAAACCGGCGCGGCGTAATCAAGAAATTTCTAAAGGATTGCCTTTTTACTTTATGCACTTTTAACATATGTAAGGAAATTCACCAGTAGCCAACACTGTGCCAATGCCTTGCAGTCTTGATTGATATGCGTTAAAATGCATAATGCAGTTTGGCTATGTTATTTTACACAAGATTAATTTTTTCAGAAAAAATATTTTTTTCTTGGTATTTTTACTAAAAAAACGTATCATTTAGCTCATACTAAAAAGTTTTTCGAAGTTACCCACACACACAAAATATCAAGTCTACACACAAAATATAGATTTTGGAGTTCTCCTTATCACAACTGTTAATGAGATACGTTACGTTTGGAAAATCTTATTAAAGGACTCCCTTATAGAATATACCGATAACTATGGCTGATAAATGTCTCTATGAAATAAATTGGTATGGAGCTATGTCCTAAAATGCATATTATTATCCAAAAATCCGGCATTTTGAATTTTCACAAAATTGTTACGCCCAAATATTTTACACCGATTATTTTGAAACTCGGTATGTAACATTAATGCAGAGGTAAGTTTATATAAACAAATCAACATTGCGATGGAAAATTTCAAAATGGCGTCCGTTTAAATTCCATATTATTCCTCTAGAATTTTTTTATCTAATTATCCTAAAATTACGAAAGCCGGTTCATAGGCACTTTGGTTATGATTGAATTCAGCAAACAAAGCAGCGCAATTGGTCTATGACAACGCATAGCTCAGTGCAAGGACGGGCTTATTGCTGCCTACTGTGCTGCTTGTGTTGCTTAAATGCGATCATAACTGAATTAATTTTCAAATTTTAGTGTTATTAAATTATAAATCAAATTAGATCAAATATATACGGTATTTTGTATGTTTTGTAAAACCTACTGTTTTTATATTATTTTTATTCTCAGTTTTTAAGCAACCACCATTTTAAAATTAATGATTGGATCACTTTGTTTTCTTTTGCACAAACTGGCCTTAGCTTTTTAAAGGTGCATTACGAGTTTCAAAAGAATCGCTACAGAAAATAAAGACATAAAAATACTATTTAATACAGATATAATAAATACGAAATGGCGGATATCTGCTGGGTAAATATGCAATTCAGAATTTTAATTTTTTTCTTAATTCATATAAAATATCGCTATGTTCGGCTACGATATTTTCGTACACCCTTCATATACTGTTGAGGGTGGCACGGAATTTCCAAACAATATTTTAGGTATTATTCATTGATTATAGACAAGTAAAAATATAATATTTCAAATTTCTCAGACTCAAAATTTACTCAAATAGCTGCCATTTGAGTTGTACACAAAATAATTTTAATTAAAAACGGTTTATTGAAAAAATGATAGGGCCTACAGGTTTATCACTTTAAGATCTAATATCAGAACAATTTTATAATATTTATTTTCAAAATAGTGCCTGCTTCAAAATTTTAGACGTTTATATCTCAACTATTAATTTATGAAATACAGAGTTATGAAACTGGCCCCATAGTTTTTAATAACCCCGTAGATTTATAATGTCTTCCTAAAGAGCCTCACAGCCTTGAAAAACGAGTTTGAGGCTAATAAATTTAAAAAGTTAAAGGGCAAAATAAAACACTTATTGTCTTCACATAATAAATCAGTCACTGAATAAAGTGGTCAGTTTCATTATTAAGGAAAACTATATTTAATATCAATTTTATTCATACCACATCGGTTGACAGCTGTATAACTTCAAGTATCTACATAATAAAATAACTACATCACGAACGAAACGTGACAAGGTTAAAGTAAACTGGGTTTCAAAGCGCGTTGAGAAGTCTATATACAAGTCATGTGTAAAGTATTAGTTTCGGTTAAAGGAGCAAAAGGGATTAGTTTGGGTCATGTCCAAAAAAATATACTCTGAACAATACTACATTTGACCACGTACATCGTGCAACACATTCTTCCTGTTTTATGGTTTGGCGTAACCCTGTGATTTAAGGATGAGATGCTGTGGGAAATACTAGATGGCGATGGTACAGACCACAGTGGTGAAATACGTTTGTACTCCTAACGTATATATTCTTTATTGAGCTACAGTGGAATACAGGGTATTTCTTGTTGGTCTTAAGGGATTTTTTCATTTAAGAGTGCAAAATAAATTAAGAAAATTACGGTTGAAAAAAGTAACAGAACAACAGTAAATACAAAGCAAAGAGCTGTCTGTTTTCAGTAAATTCTTATAGATGAAGGATTGAAAAAAATGTTTTTCCCATTTTTGGTTATAAAGGATAAATTAGGCGAAGCTATAAGAAATAGTTCTTGGAGTCCGAAGGTCTAGAGACCCTTTTACCTTAAACTTTTCCTTCAATCGCCAGTTCAGATAATACAGCGTTTGTACACAGCGGTAACGTAAATATTTAGGATAAATAAACCAGTGATCCGTGATTCAAACCATGGACTTCCTCTTCATCAAATAGAAGATAAACTCCAACATTATGAATCAGATACTTTCGGAACAGAACGAAATAAGTTTTGGTAGAGAACGCCTATGTTCTATGTGGTTGTGACTATACTTTCACCTACTTTGACGTCATGTGCTAAGATCGTTAGTGTGTTGCCTTTTAGCAAGTATCAGTTTGTTTTTTGATTCAGTATGGATTCTCAGGGAAGTACTCCGAGTTCAAATTCAAATTCTTCTGCTTCCTCTTCAAGTTCTTCTGGTTCAAGTCCTGTTTGTGTTAAGTGCGGCATCATGGATCAAAGACAGGTTAGGATGTGTAAGAAGTGTAACAACTTTTGGCACGAAGAATGTGATGATGGTATGGAAAAACTTAATCGAATGCTTTTCAAACGATTACACATTGATTGGCCATTTAAATGCAATGGTTGCCATATAGAAGAAATGAAATGCTTACAATCCGTGATTGCTCAAAGTATTCGTCCATAAGAAGCATCAAAACAATCTTTGAAAATGTAATTGTCAAAGTGAACAGGACTAGTTAGTGGTAAATTTTATCAGCATTTTATTCGTTTTATTTATTCAAAGGTTATAATTATGTAACTTTAATAAAATCAATAACTTATTAATTTGCCCTCTACACATAAAAAAATTTAATTATAAGCTGTTTCATTTTATTAATTTACTGTTTTGCATTTTTGTGTAATCCTATATTATTTCCTGCAGTATAGAGTCTGCAGTGCCTGCCTGCCACTTTTTAGTTCTTGTCTCATAAGAACAGCGTTCATTTTCAAATCGTTCTTTTCTCGTTGCATCTTTACACGTTGCTATAAAAATACCCGAGTTGTTATTAATTTAAGGATTGTTACAAATATCTAAAGAACTGTAACGATAATAGTTTTTAATAATTTACAATGTACGTGATTCTCAACAACAATTCTGGATGGTAATTTTAACGATAAAAATAAACATATCCTCTAAGTTTTTCTTCAGAATTCCCCTCTGTAGATGAATCAAATCAGATTAATCAAACACATATTTAAGAATCAGAATTATAGAAGTTAAGGCAATTTCGTAGTTTATGTCAAAAACCAGGCGTGTTTCAGGAAAATTAGCGTCATTTTAATAGGACTAAGCCCGAAGATACCACGAGAAACCGCAGATTCTTTCGATTTTTTTAGCTCCTGTTGAATTTTCATTCCGTAAGAGCAATGTTAAACACAAACATTCGTTGTACCTTTGAATTTTGCGGAAAAAACTAACTGAGTGTTAATTTAAAGGTGATAAAAATATCTAATGGATTGTGAGATTCAATGTAGTAAAAACACTACATATAATAAGCATATTATATGTAGATTTTTCATTAACAATATATTCATGAAACTAAAATTTTGCTTTAAAGTTTATAGCTATGAAATAAATAAACTCTGAAAGCTTTTCTTCATTGTTCACAGCTAAATACGTATACAAACACATATTGATTAAAGAAATAAACTCTGAAAACTATTCTTCATAATTCATAGCTAAATATGTATAAACACACATAATCAAGAATCATATTCGTACACTTAAGGTAAACAAGGTATTTCTATTCAAAACCGTACGCATTTCAAAGAAATTTACATGGAACTGCAATTCAAGATGGCGGAAAGGTACTGCCCCACGAGTACCTTATACCAACTTATCCTCATACCAATGATAACTTTCAAATTCTATCCAGCCTTGTCCTATCACCAGAAAAAATCGTTGAGTGACAAGTTTGAAGTAGCAAAAATAACGTACGGATTTCAGTGGATGAGCACAGTTTGATATAGCTTTAAGTTTTGTTGAAAGAAAAATCGCAATCATAAAAACTTATGTAATTGCAATACCAAAATTCTACCCACCAAAATCAAAAGATATTTCCTCGCTCTTTTAAATTAACGAACGATTTTCTTACCTTATTTTCTATTAGCGGTTGAGGCTGTACAGAGGTTGAAAGTTAAAATTGACTTTATTGGAGGAACGAGACAATTTTGCGTTATTAAAACGCAAAATTGTCCACGCCTCTTAAGAACCCCGCCGTACAATCACCCCCGGCGCACCAGCGGCCATCCACCAGCACCGTCGTGACGAGGCCGGAGGACGGCCCAGATACAACGCGGAAGTTACCGGTCGCAGTGAGTGACTTAAAGTCAAATTAGAGGTTGAGCCGTGAATGGCACGAGAGGATGTCTGTCAACGGATGATTATACAGGTAACGAGCCTCGCCTCACGCACGCGTCATTACAGGCCATGCGTTATTGCCGCACTGCGCGGTGCCGGCACAAGCCGCGCTCCTCTCCGGACGAGGTTGAGTTATGTCTGGAGGTCCACTTAAGTGCTTTTTGTTTGCGTGTTAGGCACAGAGGTTAACTTATTGTAATTAATATACGTGTCTCATTGGTACAGTGAGGAATTTTTGACAGCTGCCTAGGATGTTCAAGTTTATCAAACATATTTTATATTAATTGTGTTGAAAATAATTGGAAGTCGTTTATACGTAGGAAAGGTGCTGCTAAATGTGGATTCAGGTTTTTTAGTGAGTGATGTACAGTTTACAAGGTTATGGGTTAGTAAGTGCCAAAAGAGTTTGATATTTTTGCAATAAACCCATTTAAAAGTAAACCTTTGAAACTATATTTTGATTTAATTAATATTCATCTGTTATTGGCAAGTGGTTTAGGACCGTAGTCTAAAAATATAATGAGATTAAACATTTTAAAAGATTACTTTTTTAATTTTAACAAATCATATTTAATGAATCAATTATAATACAAAGTAGAACATAAATATATTTTACTAATTTAAACACTTAATAATTTGAATGAACATTGACTTCTTAATCCTTAAATCCTTAAATGTACAGATAAGAAGTATAGGATTATTTTAAACGATGAAACCAAGTTAATTACTTTGTATCTCATAAAGTAAAAGTTACAATCGAATAAATTGCATACAAACAGAGAGATAAATTGTTTTCAAAGCTCTTAAACCGCAGTTGCGTAAATGGTCGCTAGAGTTCTTATAAAAACAGGTTGATTTGTTTGATTGTCAGTTATGAGTAGGATGGCTAATACGCAAAATTTCTTTTCTGGGTTATGGAGTTAAGAGAAAGTGAGTGTCAACGGTAATTGTTGCGTAAAGGTTTGGATATAAATTGTTCAAATTCAATTGTGAATTTATCAAATACAAAGTTATGAAACGGGGTCCTTCATTTATAATAAACCTGTATATATATAAAGTGTTTATTAGGTGCTCGCATGCTTGAATAAACAATCACTGTTTCAAATAAAAATATTAAAAGGAAAATTAAACACTCACTCTTTTGACAAGTAACAGTCACTGAGTAAAGTGATCAGTTTTATAATGGAAAAAACTATAGAAAAGAGCTAACTTTATAATCACCACATCGGTTTAAAATTACATATCTTCTAGTATTTACATAATAAAACAATTGCATTACGAATTTTTTGTTAGGGTAGCAAAATGGATTAGTTTGATTCGCGCCCGATAAAATTTTCTTTAAACAATAATACATTTGACCACGTTCATCGTGGAACACATTCTTACTATATTATGTTACGGAGTAATCTTGTGATTTAGAGATGATATACGGCGAGAAATACAATTTGGCAATGGGAGACCATAGTGGTAAAATATGTTTGCAGTCTTAATGTATATTTCTTTTGTTGTTATATTCAAATTTTTATTTAATTATAAGTTTTGTTAATAAATATTCTGTATTATAAAATATTATATTAGATTAGTTTCCAAATCTCAGAACAACTGTGTCAGATTTGTAAACAGTTGTTAAAGCGTTTACTCAGTCATCGCGCCGATCACGTTTTGACGACGATTGGCTCTGTCACAGTTTGTACAACAATTTCATTGTTATAATCTAGTAATACAATACTCGTTTTTAGAATTGGTTTTGGATGTTATTTGTAAATCTTCTGTTGAGAAAAATATTTAGGATGAATAAACAAACAAGTGATTTGTGATTCAAACCATTGATGGCCTCTTCTTTAAATAGAAGATAAACTACAACATTCTAAATCAGATACTTCCAGAACAGAACAAAATAAGCTTTGGAAGAGAACACCTATATTCTTTGTGGTTGTGACTGACTTCATGTGCTAGGTTCGTTTGTGTTGCCGTTTAGCAAGCATCAGTTTGTTCTTTTATCCGGTATGGCTTCCCAGGGAAGTACTCCGACTTCAAATCCTAATTCTTCTGCTTCCTCTTCAAGTTCTTCTGATTCAAGTCCTGTTTGTGTAAAGTGCGGCATCATGGATCATAGACAGGTTATGAAGTGTACGAAGTGTAACAACTTTTGGCACGATGAATGTAATGATGGTACTGAAAAACTTCATCGAATGTTTTGCAAAAGTAAAAACATTGATTGCTCATTTAAATGCGAAGCTTGCTTTATCGAAGAAATTCATTGCTTACATGCCTGGTTTGCTCAAAATATGTAGCCATCTTTGAAAATGTAATCATCAAAGTAAACAGGACTAGTTAGCGGTAAATTTTATCAAATGTGTTTTTTTTAAGGTTATATGTACCTATAATAACATCAATAGCTTATTATGTTGCCCTCTACAATTGAAAAAATTAAATCATAAGCTGTTTCATTTTATTAATTTATACTGTTTTATTTTTTTTAGTCCTACATTGTTTTCTTGAGTCTGCATTGTCTTCCTTTTTTCAGCTCTTGTCCTATAAGAGCTACGTTAATTTCAAATACTCGTTGCATCTTTACTTATTGCTAAAAATACCGAATTTGTTATTAGTTTAGGGATTGTACAATGATCTAAAAAAACTGTAACGTTAATAGTTTTTAATAATCAACAATGTACATGATTCTCAATAATAATTTTTCATGGTAATATTTAACGATAAAAATAAACTTATCTTGGAAGTTTTCTTCAGAGTTCCCTTCTGTAGAGATTCAAATCAGATTTACTGAATACATATTCAAGAATCAGAATTATGAAATTTAAGGCGACTTCGTAGTTCATGTTCAAAACCACGCGTGTTTAGAGAAAATTAGCATTGTTTTTATAGGACTAAGACCGAAGATAGCACTAGAAATCGCAGAAGCAGATTCTTAAGATTTATTTGCCCCTTTTAAATTTTCTTTTTTTACGAGCAATGTCAAACGCAAACAGCTGTTGTACTTTTGAATTTTTCAAAAATGTAACTAACTTAGTGTAAATTTAAAGGTATTAAAAATATCCGATGGATTGTGAGATTACAGTGTAATTTTGTTGTATATCCGATGTAGTTTTTTCATTAACAATATAATATATTCGTAAAAATAAAACTTTTCTTGAAAGTTTAGAGCTATAAGAGAAATGAAGCCTGATAACTTTTCTTCACAGTTTAAACATGATTATGTATAAGGAACACATAATCAAGAATCATATTTGTACATTTAAAGTATACAAGGTATTTAAACGTTTCCAAGAAATTAACATGGGACTGCAATCCAAGATGGCGGAATGACACTGCTCCGCATCTAAAAAAATTACAAAGATGATTTAAGATCGAGCACAATGTTTAGACTTACATAGAACCTGAGATATAAATCTTTAAATAACAATAAATTTTGAAAAATCAACATTTTATGTTAAATATTGCTTTGTACCTTATCTCCCACTGGTTGTATTGAAATGATTAATATTTCAAATGGAAACCATTATATATCTGAATCTTTTGAGACCAAAACGAACGTAATTATGTAATTAGAACCGTAGATATAAGAAAAACAAAACAAAAAAAATAATTTAATTTAGAAACGACCATAAGAAATGTTCAGGGAAGAATTTTTATTTGAGTATATCTTGAGAACAAAACAATATATTCAAAAACGGATTGCGGCATTATAATAAGAGTAAAAAAATCTAGTTTGTAATGATGTGTCACAACACCACATTCATATTTTAAAATATTAACTTGTATCCAATATGGCGGTTCCAAGATGGCGGCTGAAAATTAACACCCGATCAAAATAAAGTATTTAACACCCAGCAACTATTGGAGGTGGTTTAAAATCAATACATTTGGGAATATTTGTTTGGATACCAAAAAAAAAAAAAACTTTTTTGAAATACTTTTTCAATATCTGTTTCTCTATTTTCGGCCCTTTGAACTTTGACCTTCGATATTTAAAATTGCCCAAGGATGCCAGTCTGGCATCCGCCATATTCTTGTTCAGCACATCAACTAATACTTGAATTTGAGTCGGACCCTACTTCGAGGTCACATGGCTCGGCGACCGGACTATTTCAAATAAGAGTTTTAAAAGACTAAATAAAACACTCGCTGTTTTGACAAGTAAGCGTCACTGAGTAAAGTGATCAGTTTTATAATGATATAAAAACGATAGACTTGTTCTAACTTTATAGTTACCACATCGGTTTACAATTACATATCTTCTAGTATTTACATAATAAAACAACTGCTCAACGAATGAAATGTGACAAGTCTACAGTTAAACGGGTTTCAAAGCGCGTTGAGAAGTATATAAACATTTCTTGTGTAAAGTATTATTTTGCGTTAGGGAAGCAAAAGGGATTAGTTTTGTTCGTTCCCGAGAAAATATTATCTGAACAATATTATATTTGACCACGTACATCGTGAAACACATTCTTCCTGTTTTATGTTAAGGCTTTAACTTGTGATTTAGAGATGATATACGGTGAGAAATATTATATGGCGATGGTGGAGACCACAGTGGTAAAATATATTTGCAGTCTTAAGATATATATTTGCTTATTGAACAATAAGAGTAGAATACAAGGCGTTTTTTAGGTATTTAAGTGACTATTGTTTATTTCAAAGTGCGAAAAAATTAACAAATAAACAAGCATTTGCTTGGAAATAGTAACGAATTGCGAGTAAAATATAAAGAAGAGAGCAGTCTATTTCCAGTAACTTATTACAGAAAAAGGAATGAAGTGGTATTTTTCCTATTTGTGTCTAGGCAAAAGATTACTAGTATTTTCTTGGAGTGCAAAAGTCTATAGACTCTCTCCCTTAAACTGATCCTTTAGTCAGCAGCGCAGATAATAAATTGCTTGTACAAAGCGGTGACATAAATATTTAGGATAAATAAACAAGTGATTAATGTTCAACCCATGGACTGTATCTTTACATAGAAGATAAACTCTAACATTCTGAATTAGACATTTATAGAACAGAGCGAAATAGGTTTTGGAAGAGTAAACGCCTGTGTTGTTTGTGGTTGTGGCTATACTTTCATTGGCTTTGACTTCATGTGCTAAGGTCATTAGAGTGTTATAGAAAGTATCAGTTTGATTTTTGATTCAGTATGGACTCCAAAGGAGATAGTCGCGGTTATGATTCAAGTTATTTTGACGCAAATTCTGTTTGTGCTAAATGCGGCATCAGGGATCGTAGACAGGTTAGTCAGTGTGAGGTGTGTAAGGAGTTTTGGCACGAAGAATGCACTGCTGGTTCTGAACACATCAATCGAATGTTTTACAAACGTGTAAACATGGATTGTCTATTTGTATGTGGAAGTTGTCATATGAACGTAATGCATAGCTTACAATCATGCATTGCTCATGATATCAAACCATAACATAGAAGTACGCCACCTTTAAAAAAATCATTAAAGTAAACAGGACTATGTAGCGGTTAATGTTGTTGTATGTGATTTTTTTTACTTTAAAATATAATATGTAATAAGAAGAAACTTTTGATGATACCCTGTAAAACTATTACATATATTAAATTATCAGCTGTTTCTTTTTGTTAATTCAACTTATTTCTTTGTTGTCTTAATTTTCCCTTAAGTCTACAGCGCCTGATACTTTTCTGCTCTTGCCCCGTAAGAACAATGTTGATTTCAAACTCTTGACTGGATCTCTATGGATTGCTCAAAAATACAAAATTGGTTTTAATACAAAAAGATAGCATGAGATTACACCATGAAATATTTATATGATTGTTATTTAAAAGTTAAATTAGATATGCATAATACTGTATTGAAATTTTTGCAAGACAATTTTTAGCCATGAAATAATTTAAACTAGACATCGCCTACTGGTCGAAATCCAACCATAAAATATTTTGGCTTAAAACATGTGTCTGGATTTGTTTATTTTTTGTAGTTATTCCGTAACCAACATGGCAGCTCATAAAGCCCATGTTAGTTTCTGTATAGTTTAAAATTTATTTTTCTACGATTCGCAAAGATTATAGTATATTATATAATGAGATTGAGCACATCTACAGAAAAATTGTTTTCTAATGGTGTGCTTTGATTTTTGCTATGTTATTAAGGGGCTAATTATGCTTGCCTATTAATATATAGATTGAGTATTTTTTTGTGATTGATGTAATAATAATTAGGTTTATTATCACTAAAGAGTTTGATATTTGCAAAAAGAAATTTAAAGGCAAATTTATGAAGCTTCATTTAGATTTCATTAGTATTAAATGTTATCATTTAGTGGATCTATATAGTCTCATATAAAAATTATAAAAAACTTATATTATTTTAAGTTTCAAAAAAACCTTTTTTATAATCACTGCTAAAAATTAAATTAGGTAATCGTAATGAACAGCAGACTGTAAAAATAGTTTTACAACTATAATATTAATTAGAAAAACTGGTGACCTTATCTCAAGAAAAGAAGTCCACAATGCAAAAATGAATGGATGTGTTGTAAAATATCCTTCTAAGGAGCTCACAACCTTAAATAAACGAGCTCAAGACTTTTGAAAGCGAAACAGTGCTATGTAAAAGGAGAACACTCACTGTCTTGCCAAGTAAGTGATCACTGAGTAGTCTAGTAGCAGATTTATAAACTCTACATTTGTTAATAAATGAACGATTTCTAGCATATACATTACTAGCAGATATACCTGCAGCTTCGCCCGCTGGAAGGATAACTAAATTTAATTAAATCTTATTTTGCCATATGACATTTTTAGGAATAATTAACAATTGGGCTGATTTGGGCCACGGGCGTGCTATTAGACCCTTAATGTGAAGATGTGAAGCTAGATATAAATGAGAAGGTGTAAAGTTTCCTCTAAAAGTGTTTCCCTCATAATTAGCAAATGGTTTGAATTAGCTTCCTCCCACTTGCCAATACAGAGGATGAGGGATAACCCGGAATATAAAACAAAAAAGCCGCTAAGGACATGCATTCGACTTAACATCAATCTGAATTTAGCACGTGTTTGAAAATAGACCGAAAAATATAAGAAAATGTAGACAGTAAATGTTTGGCTAAACACCTCTTCAAACGTTTCTCATTCACATAGAATATTGGGTCATTCAGCTATAGATAAGGCAAAATTATTGTAATAATAGTATTTTTTGAGATTGAAATTCACATCACCTAAGTACGTCCTCCTAAAGTTTTAATTTCTGAAACTCCGTTTCTAGGTTATGTACATACACTAAAAGTAAAATGTACATGCAGAGGTTTAAGATTATAGTTTGATTACTTATTTATTTATCAGACGAACAAACCAATTAAAGAAGTGGGGAAACAATACAGTAATACAGTACTTCGGGCGGGTCGTGCAACGCAAGAAGCTTAGGTGGCATTTGATTAATATATGGCCGTAATAAATTTGTACATATTATTCTTTCAGTAGATTGGATTTCGTAACTTTTCTATCCCCAGAATATATTTTTTAGGCCTCTCATCCATAGTTTTGAAAACTGGAATGGCTGTCATTTTGGCTGTCATATGCTTCATTTTAGCCGTCTGAGAGAGAATATCTTAAGACACCTTTCTCTTTTCGCATCTAAAGCCTATAAAAAATATTCGTGTCAAGTTTCATGGCCAAAGTCTTGTAGTTTTTGAGAAAGTAAGCTTTAAGAAGCTGAAAATGGCCGCCATTTTGAATTTCACAACATACAATATGTTTCCTTTTGGTAGAAAATATTTTCAAATCCTTTCTTAGTACGCACGTAGAGCCTGTAAAGAATAGTTGTGCCAGTTTCATGGCTCTAAGCCCTATAATTTTTGAGGAACCGTGATCGATCAGTCAGTCAGTCAGTCAGTCAGTTATTCAATCAGTCAACCTTGTTTGGCTTTTGTATGTATAGATAAAACAACTATATCGCGATCTAAATAATGTTTACAGTGAAACGGGTGATGAGAAGCGTGACGAGAAGTATATAAACAAGCCATGAGTAAATTATTATTTTTGTTTAGGGGAGCAAAAGGGATTAGTTTAGTTCGTGCCCGCGAAAATATACTCTGGACAATATTACATTTGACCACGTACATCGTGCAACACATTCTTCCTGTTTTATGGTTTAACGTAACCCTGTGATTTAAGGATGAGATGCTTCGGGAAATACTATGTGGCGATGGTACAGACCACAATTATGAAATATGAGCATATATATTTACTTCTAAGGTATATCCTTATTTATTGAACTACACTAAAATATAGGGTTGTTACTGACGGCGTAGAAAAAGGAAAGAAGTGAGACTTTTTCCGTTTGTGTCTGCTATGGGGTAAAAGGCGAAAATACTAGCAATCTTCGTAGTCAAAAAGTCTACAGGCTCCTTCCATTAAATTGATTCTTTAATCAGCGTTTTAATCAGCAGCGCAGATGATAAGACCCTTTTACAAAGTGGTAAAGTAAATAAAGTTAATATTTAGGATAGATAAACAAGTGATTCATGTTCAAACACAGATTTTGTCTCTTCTTTTGCTTAGGAGAAACTTCAGTATTTTAAATCAGACGCTTACAGCTCAGAGCGAAATACGATTTGGAAGGTCGTACACCTATTTTTTGTGGCAGTAACTGTACTTTTATTGACTTCATGTGTGTGTATTTTCTTGGTTTAGTGAGTTGTCTTTAAAACAACAGTTTGTTCAGTTTGTTTTTGTGATTCAGAATGGCTTCCCGAGAGAGTACGCCCGGTCCTGATTCTTCTGCTTCATCTTCAATTTCTTCTGATTCAAATCATCTTTGTGCTAAGTGCGGCATCAAGGATCATAGAGAGGTTAGCAAGTGCGAGAAATGTTAGAAGTTTTGGCAAGAAATGTGATGATGGTTTTGAACAAATTCATCGAATGATTATCAAACACCTAAACGTTTTCGCAGATAACATAGATATGCCATACACTTGCGAAAGTTGTCATTTAGAAGAAATGAAATGCTTACACGCCCTCATAACTTATTCTCATAAGCCATCTTTGAAAGAGTAACCGTCAAAGTGAACAAGAGAATTTAATGGTAAATATTATGAAATATGATTTTTGTCATTTTAAAGAATTATACGAAGTAACTTTTCATTACATCTTTACACTGTAATAAAATAAAATTTTAAGATTTTTCCCCTCGTTAATTTTTTAATTTGAAATTTTTGCGTGGTCTTACATTCTTTCCTTGAATCTGCAGTGATTATCACCTTTTAGGTTTTCTATAAGAAAAGGATCAGTTCTAATCACTGACTACACCTTCAAATACAGTATTGCTTAAAAATAACAAACTTGGTTTTAACTTAAAGACAGTACAAAAATCCAAAGAACTGTCAAGTTAAAATGTTGAATTATATAAAGTTTTTTTATTAGTTGTACCATAAATAGGCATGTACATCATTAACTACTTTTCATGAAAATTAGAGCCTCATAATTATTTATAATGTGACTTCTTTCGTTGGCGATTACTGGTTAGGTTATGGATATATTAACACCTAAAAATTGCTCTTAGAAACAACACCTAAAATTCTTGCGCCTAAAAATATTGAAACTTTGCGCAAGAAATACCATGTAACATTCTATTTTAACAATAGGCCTAAGCAGTTTTAGATAGTCTTAAAATAAACTATTATAATTTAACTTTTTCAATAGTACATTGTCTATAATTGTAATAAAAAATATAATAAAGTAAAAAAATATAATAAAAAAATATAATAAAAAAGGTCATAAAGATAGTTTTTTTACTAAAGATTTGATTATAAATTGGATTATCACTGGACGTTCCTAATACCTAAGAAAATTAGTTACAATGTAAAAATTTACTGATATGAAGTATATTTGAAAAGTCTTCCAAATAAGCTCACAGTTTTGATTAAACGAGTTGAATCCTTTAAAACTCTTTTTTTAGAGAAGCGAGAAAAAATGAAAAGAGCACCAAATGACCGGAAGGAATCTCTACTATTTAAATTTTCTTGTTAACTGCAAAAAAACTGTCTAATTTGCTGTTAGTTGAAAAAAACTTATTACAGGGTGTTATTTTTTAACACAACCCATTTTTAAGATTGAATATTGCACATATACGTATGAAATGAGAATTGTTTGGTTGATCTTTACATTTTATACAACCTAATATTTAAGTTTGATCACATTTAGTTTACATTATGTGTTCAAACAATCTGCCATTGGCGTTTGTATAAAGTTGTGTTCTCTCCATCAAATTCCCGAACACGTGTTGCACGGTACCGCATTGAATGTCTTGCATCAAATTTGTTATGTTTGTTTTGAGGTGCTGAATATCCTGTGAAATGTTTTCGTAGGCCTTACATTTTATGTATCCCCAAATTTAATAATATAGTATAGGGTCAAATCCGGAGATCTTTGGGGGAAATAATCCTTCACTGATAAAATTAAGTTTTGGGTTGCGTTTAAAAAAACACCCTGTAGGTAGGCTGTTGATAAATAGAATTGAATCACGACTAAATCAGTTTCCTCGAAGTAAATAATATAGAATATAATAATACTGATATAAAATCAAAAGCTGAATATGAATAATTCTTTTAGCTAATGACGTTTCATTCATCAGTGAAAATAAGCCTTTTTATGTGATTAGAAAACAAATTTACGTTTCCTTCGACCCACGATAAGGTAGGTAGCCATAATTATATTTTTCCATTAGAGGAATTCTGTTGAAAAGTCTGGCCACTATTATTTTGTCATTATACATTATTATGTCCAAACCTCTCATAAGATCGTCAAGCAATATTTTCCTATGCCAATTAAATATTAAACTGACAAGCAAAACCCTTAGGAAACAGTATATTTCATTTTTACATGTCTAGGCTGTTTTTAAAAGTTTAGGACTACACAATTGTAGTTCTAGATTTGGCGCAAATTCATACATATAAGTAAACGAAACGATAGTAAATTTCAATGCTCGTATTTACATATTTTTATTATTTTCAAGCCAACTTATGTGATTTTACTAATCCGTTTATTTTTTATTATATCGGAAAAATACAAATGTTTATTGTGAGGAATATATTTATTTTCATTCTGATACGTGGCTTATTTTCGTACATTGAAAACTTATGTCAGGATATGGTTCGGCGCGATGTTGTAACCCGTGAAAATGACAACACCTTGTATGCAGAAACGCATTTCGACTATGATTTTCGATCTAAAATAAAAAAATAAATAAATAAATGAAATTAAAGTGGAGAATAAATCTTACAAAATATTACCATTTTAATTACGACTATACGAAACATTTTAGAGTTTTGAAAAAAATGAAATGAAAAATTCTTTATTTAGCCAGGCAAAGTTAGGGCCACATGGCCCTTTCTTACACATAATGTGTGAAATTCAGAGTTTCACACTCTGAATTTACATAATCGAATTTACAATCAACAATCACAAATCATCGGTTAAAATTTAGGTGAAATTACTCTTTTACTTTTTTTAGAATCGTGAAAACAAAATCAAATAGTAATATTTCGTAGGATTTTTCTCCTAATTTGTTTGACTAAGAACGTTTTGATTTTTGATTGCAAATCATAGTCGGAATGTGTTCCCGTAAACAATGGTGTTGTCGTAATTGTCAGGGGTTACAACATCTCGCAGAACCATATCCTGACGTTAATTTTCAACCTTCGAATCAAAATTAAGATAAACTAATTACTCACAATATGAAATTTGTATTTTTCCGATATCATAAAAAAGAGTAGTTTGTGTCCGAGTTTAAAAAGTGGCTTTTAGTTAGTAGATACTTAGAGCTGAAATAGTTCGGAACGTAAAAAGAAAATGAAAAATGTACTTCCTACCTAGTATTGAGTTTATTTTTCTTTAAGATGCAATAAAATTAATTTCTCTAAATTAAAATATATTGCCGTAATTTTCGCTCGCGTGAACGTTTACACGTGCTGATCGCCGACCCCGTAAAGGAATATTTACTTCATTCATCACTACTTCGACACTTATGACTTATGAACGAGCAACGACACTATATCAGCCTCGAAGATATATTTTGGACACTAAAAGTGGGAAACATTACTTTATATGCTGTAAAGATGGTTTTTTTTGTCACACTACTTTTTTCGATAATCATCACGGAGTAATGTTAGTACGAATCTCTCCCACGAGGGTGACACCCTGTAATCCTCCTTGGAACCCAAAGTTTACCGAAGAGTCCAAAGTATTTTTTTCGTATTTTCTACTTTCCTATGTGCACTCAGCTCTCATGGATGCCTTATGCTCCCAGGGGAGATAAAGGGAAATAAGTGAAGTAAGTTTAGTCATATCTCAAGTACCTTCACCGAGTCTCCCACCTTTTCACTCACCATCTTCTCCGTCATTCTCAAGGTCTCCCAGACAAATTTGTCTGATCGACACAAAGGGAAGAAAGGCAGACGGCGGGCAGCAACGGCAATTATAGACAGCACAAAGTAGGCAGTGATCGAAAGGCAGGCGGAGCAAACTACGCATGTGAGTAACAAAACAAACCGATGGCCGGCGCGTGAAGAGTCCCGCCCCCTCGTGGTCAAGGCGCTCGTGGGTCAACGTTCTCGCCGTTACCCGGTAGCCGAGACTCCAGACTCCGAGCGAGAAATTGCTTGACTTATTGGAGGTGGAATTTTCTGTTTGTACATGTTTCGGTGCCTGGGTAAGTTATATATCCTAGAAACAACCAGACGTTATAGGAATAACCAAAAAAACTTAGGGTGAATCAGTTTTGGTTTACAAAGTTTTGCTGGCTCTCCCCTTCATACAAGTTATGATTTGTATTTCTTTTATAACCTGAAGGTAGGATTATGTGTCCTCCTCCAGCCTGCGTGTGGCAAAGTACTTCCCGATCATACTGACTTACATGAGACTTACATGGGTCTATGTCTTCATGAGACATAGACATGCTATTGTGGAATTTTTGTTTCAAAAGAACAGTGCACAAAAAATAAATTAATAAAACAGTTAAAAGTGATATTTTATACCTGAACATAGATAATTCGGAATCTACAACATTCATTGTTCGAATTCGGATTCACTGAGTGCATCAGTGGTTGGTTTATTATTCAATAAACTTGTAAAATACACAATTTCACAATACCAGTAAAAACATTTGTTTTTGGAACCGTGTTTACTGTAATTAGCTATTTTATTTTATTGATCTATACTCAATATTTAATATTTTGGGAAAATACCAAACTTTAAGATCATCTAAGATGCCCTTAGGCCAGGCCTTTAAACATTTTGAGCTGCGTGCAAAACTTGATGACGAGTACTTTTTAACTACATCTAAATTTCAAAAATCTATTCAGAACTGTAGGAGAAGATTTTAACACTAAAACCCAAGTTTAAGTGATAAAAAGATTAAAATTTATAAATGTAGAATTTACACAATAAAATATAGATGAAAATAACAAGAAAATCATCTCTTTATGGCTTAAAGATTAAATATAGATCTTGTTCCCAGCGGAAAAAACCTAACAAAACTTTAAACCGCCCGATAAAACGAACATGAAGAAATGGCAGTGGAATCGTAGTTACGTAGTTACTACTCTACTATAATGAAAAACACCAGATTGCTGTCTCTAGCGACTTTGTAACTTTAACAAGGTTACTCAAATTTTTTTAATTAATAATTTTTTTATCGTATATTGTTTTAAGTGTAATAGTTAACCCTCTGGAATCGTTAATATAACACAAACCTTTTTTATTAATAAACTTACAACCAAAAAACAAATACATTAAACATTAAACAATCTTGACCCCAACGCTTCCTCAAATCCCACAGACAATAGCGAGCCGGGCTGAGAGTGAGAGCATAAAACCAGCAGTGAACAATAAACGACTAATGGAATCTACTTGTCCGAACTTTAATGAGCTTCATTAGGAGCCGCCTGACAAAGCAATTATTTAGATTATGCCTGGAGGTGTCAGAAAGCCGTTTCATAAATTACTAGCAAGAAACAGCCGGATCGGTTTGGCAGACGTTGATTTCTTATTGTAAACGTCGCTCTTATTAAGGAAACAAATTAGCCAATTGTGTATGAAAGCTGGCAAGTCATAGTGAACAGTAGTGATAACGCCTGAAGGCGATTCTGAAGAGAACATTTTGAGAGGTTTTGGTTAAGGGAATTGGAGGTGAATGAACATGGAAATTATAAGTAAAGAATCGGATGAGCTTAGTCAGAAGGAACTGGATATAAAATAACCAACTGTAAACAGATATTTAAATTTTGCTAGAAATGTGCATAGTATGTCGTTTCCGGAGATTTTTTTTCATTTACAGGAATTTACTCAGATGAAGTACGTTAATACCTAAATTCAATTCAGTTTGTGGCATATAGTGAGTGACATTTCTTTTTGTAAACCCTCGGGTTGAAATTTCATGGTTAATCAAACTGAAAACCCTTTTATTTCTCATATATTTAAGACCTTCATACTTAAGGCCTTCTCAGTTACATACAGCTTCATGTGGTGAACTGTACCGGTCTATGGCAGATATTACTGATTGTAACAACAATATTATGCATTATATTTCGTTTATAAATGCAAATAATTGTATCTTATCGAAGTTTAAAAATGTTTCACTTGAAGGTAAAAATGGTTAACCTATACACATGGAATACATGGAATACCTACACAATCTTGAGAACCTTTTATTTTCATCAAAAGCTTTTAAATCTTGTTCTGCCTGATGAAGAACAGTGCCCTTATTATTTGTTGTAGTATAGTAATAATAGCTATAAGTACTCTATCATGGTTCACAAACGTATCATTTATTTAATGTTTAAGCTATAAAATGCACTAAGTCACATGTAACAGACAGATACATATGACCTGACCTTTTCATGTAGAGTGTTTTTGTGAAAGTCTGCATAATAGCTCGAAAATATAAGAGCACGTTGCGTGTGGAGATGCTTATTTTCGAAAATGCTTCATCACTCTATCAAATTCGAAAGTACACTCTTTAATAATTACCAAGCACGCAAGCCGCCCGTTTTTTTCTAATATTATTTTATGCAACAATTGTATCACGGACGCCTTTAGGCCACTATGCAAGTTTCACGAGTGGCTTAAACGGAGATTACAATAATGTAATTGGTGCATATACCACTTTTCATACTACAAACAATATGCAACAAAATTTTCTCAGAGTAAACTAAATAAAAGTTTCATCTTTCACTCAAGATGGAATAAGTTAACTAACATTATTTGAGGTGAGGCCAATAAGCAAAAAAATCCACGATTAGCGCCTAGTAGTAAAACAATCCGCAGCTGATGAAATAACTCACATTTAAAGTTAGGTACATCAACAAACTAAAATATTAAAGGTTAAGTGGAACAATCAGATGATTTGCGAACTGCATGATTTCTATCATGATACAACTTTCGTCAAATGCCAAGTCACGGAGAAAGAAATAGATGTATTCCTTTCTTTGTTGCTGATCTCTCAAGGTGCAGACGATGATCACAAAGTGGCTCCTAATTTATAAAGTTCATTATGCAGCTTGTTTGTTTTTTACTTATCCAACCACAAAACATCTGCGAGGATTTTTTTCATTCAGCTTGGCCTTTCAAACCGTTGCCAGCATTTTCATTTACAAGCAGTTGCTTGGAGTAAAAAACAAATTATATAACCCACTTACTTCAATCACAATTACAATAAAAGACAAAAAGGATTACCCGCAGAATAACGTAAACTAACACTGTTTAATCGCAAGCCCAATAAATTGATTAAACGTTTTCCAGTTATTGCCAGAAAATTTACAGAAAATTGAATCTTAAAATCGAAATCCGGGGTAAAATTATATTTAATAACATCCTTTTTTATGATATTGAGAGTTTAAAAAGTATGAAACAACCTAGTTAATAACCGGTGCATAACTAGGTTTGCATAATATGCTTGTAGCATTCTAGACCCTGGCCTGTCCATCTCCTGCCCGTCAAGGAATACAGACTAACAAATAACTAAATGTCAGGTAACAAATAACTAAATGATTACTTGTAGTATCGTTATTGGCGCCTACAGCAAAGGTCGGAGACTAACAACTAAAGGACTAGATAAATAATTGAAGGACTTGAAATAATTTGTTGTAATGTATAAATTTCTGTAATAATAGGTTTGCTACAAAGGATCGAGTTCATCACGATGAGTAAAAATTTATATTCACTTTGGTAAAAAGATTTCATACTTAGGTTAAAATTGCAAACTTCATAAGACGTAACTTGTTAATAAATTATATAAGAAATTGATTAGTAACTTTCATTCATACTTACAAACCCTCCCATTTTATTATTCATTATTGTCCATACTCATTTTATTCATATTTGTTTATAATGAATGACATGAAAATGTCTCTTCTTGAGAAGAATAGAACGGTCCACCCCAGGAGATAATTTTAACTGCAAACAGTAGATTATTTAGGCTATTTTTAATACTTTTAAATACAAGACATAGTAAACACATTGTCTTTAAAATGCTTAAAAAATGTGTTTAATCTATTTCCGTCTCAGTTTCTTTCGAAACGATGGCCAAACTCAACACAATATATCCGTTAAAAACTTGTCAATTCCAAAGCCTCCGATGAACAACCGGCAGCCCAGTTAAGAACTGATGCGCACATAAACTCGTGCGTGTTATTAATTCACACGCAAGGTAGAGGGTGTTAGCGATGACTCATGATGGCCGAACAACCAGTTGTGGGGGGGAGATGAGCTCCTGCCGCCCCCCCCCCCCCGAGGGGGCCCGGCTCCGCTAAACTGTTGGGACAGGTTTTTTGACCAACTTGCCACTTGCCGAACCTCCTCGCCAGTCTCCACCTTGTTGACGGTAGATTATTTATGAGATCGCTTGTTATATGCTGAGGCGGATATCTGCATGGTGTAGTGTAGCGGACGGGGCCGCTCCTGCTGCTGGTGCATTCCGCTAGTGGTGTGGAGAGCGGGGGTTCAAAAGGTAGAAGAAACTTGGAACTATGTAGGAAACTTGGTTTTGAGTAATCCAACCAAAGCGTGAAATAAATGTTAGCGTGAATTCTATCAATACAAAAAATTATGGAATTCCCTCAAACCATGCTTTTAGTAAGTTAAAAAGCTAATTCAAAGTTACGATATAAATTGAAAGTTAGGTTTGAATTCAGTTTCTTTCCTTATTACTCCTCTTAAAGAGTAAGCGTGTATATTTTTTTATTCCATCGTGTTTAAACAACGCTTTGTTTTTTTATTAGATGTAAAAGGATTACCAAGACTGTTATGTTAAATCCAAGTTTGGTATAATTGCAGCAGTGATTACCACAATTCTTTTCTAACTTAATGTAATTATAACTAATGTTTATTATACCAAAAATCCTTCTAATATATATGTTTTATATATCAGATTACTCAGAATGAATAGTAAAATTATGAATAATAATAAAAATAAAAATAAAATATTTCATGTCAGATTTCCTTTACATGACCTAGCGACTAGACCCTTACTGTGATAAAATATGGCATAATTAAGGATTGCAGTAAAATAAACCCTTATATCGCACCAGAAGATACAATTTTCATGCAAAATGCAACGTATCGTTGAAGTCGTTTAGTGAATAAAAGGAAATAATAAAAATGGTTTCTATAATTATAATTCCAACAGTACAATACTAAAACCGCTTTGCAATATACAAGAATTAAGGTTTATTCCAAACAACATAAAACTAGTTGAACAAATAAGTGGGAAGCAAATCTCAGTTAATATCGGACTGATTTAAAAACAATCCTCGGGATCCAGACCGCCGCCAATAACTCCCGCTTAACCCGGTAGATAGTTCAGATTACTTATCGAAACCAGTTCGGAATCGAGGCTTAAATATATTGAGAAGATAAGAAGGGAGGCTGTACAAGGCACCGGTCTCCGTACGTCTCACTGTGTTACAGCGTGTAGGGGCATTAGTTTGCTTATACATCTGATACACTTATCGGTGCTATAGGTTTATGCGGCAAAATAATTAGTCAGACATTTAATATCTGGAAAACTAAAATCTACGAACAACAAAACTTTTAAATATTTTTATATCCAAACTATTTTAGCATAATTGTTAACATAATTATTTGAATAATTAAACAAAGATTGTAATCACGCATATCGAAACGCAAAAACAAAGGAGAAATAGGTAGCTTATGACAGTCAACATCCGTAAATTTGTCTAAATAACAAAAACATTCTAACGAAACATTTAAAAATAATTCATCTATTTTTGCACAAATATCTACAGTAAAACTTATTTTGATCTCGTTTAGGTTTTGATTACTAATCGTAGTATAAACATTGGAGTTTCAAGTTAGATAAAAATATCCAAGTAGCATTCTCATGGAGTCTAAAGGTTTATGGAAACTATGCTAACAAAACAGCAGCGCAGATAGTATAGCGTTAGCGATAACGTAAATAGCCTATGTAAATAAACAAGTAGAGTAATTTTAGCCCTAAGATAGTATCTTAAATAAGTATAAGATAGATACAAATATTTTGTGTCAGACACTCGCAGGGCAGAACGAAACAAATTTCAGAAGAGTCGACACATACGTTGCTACTTTGCAGTGCTGTGACTACTTTCGTTGTCTCGATGTGCTAAGTGTGTTTATTGTATGTTAAAAAGTAACCGTTTCATTTTACATTCACTATGAATTATAAAGATAGTACCTTTGGGTCTGGATTAAGTTCTGCTGGACCCAACTCGAGTTCTTCAGGAACCACCTCAAGTTCTTCTGGAGCTACCTCTGATTCTTCTGGAGCCAACTCAGATTCTTCTGAAGCCACCTCAATTTATTCTGGAGCCAACTTAGATTCTTCTGGAGCCACCTCAGATTCTTCTGGAGCCACCTCAATTTATTCTGGAGCCAACTTAGATTCTTCTGGAGCCAACTCAGATTCTTCTGGAGCCACCTCAATTTATTCTGGAGCCAACTTAGATTCTTCTGGAGCCACCTCAGATTCTTCTAAAGCCACGTCAAGTTCTTCTGGAGCCTCATCAGGATCTTCTAACTCTCCGGTTTGTGTTAAGTGCGGCATCAAGGATCATAGACAGGTTAGCAAGTGTCATTCCTGTGACGAGTTTTGGCATGAAGAATGTGTTGAAGGTTTCGGAAAAATGATGCGAATCGAGTTGAAGCTGCTTCTAAACGAAGAATTTCCGTTTAAGTGCAACATTTGTTATATGGATGAACTGAAATTCGTTCAATCCATATTTCCTTTTAGGCCACCAAGGAAGGTTATTCCATGGGATTCCATTGTCGAATAAGTGTGGAAGTGAGGAGAACTATTTTGTAGTAAGCCATCATCACAAACCGATGATTCATGATCTGTTTTATATGTTTGGGATAATTAGATGCAGTTGTAGCAACAACCTTCATTTATTTTATGAGCATCCTCTGAAAACCTTAAAAACTTTAAATCATAAGATGTGCAACTTAAAATTAACTATAGCTAAATAAATCTGTCAGAAAAACTTTTTTTAGTCTCGACTATTCAGACTGGTTTTTAGTCTGTTTTTTTCATTCATTAGAATTGAACAAAGAACCCTTTGGAACACTTTACTTCCGTTAGCTCACCAGTGACTCATTTTGTCACGGACCGTTCTGTAAACAAACAGTCTGCATCAGCGAAGTGGTCGCTGCCCCAACCAGTCGTTGAGATATATTGGTCGAAGTAGGAGCAAGTGTAGATTTGAAAAGGCATCGCACGAAGAGATTTCAAACGTAAGTTATTCGTTAATGTTAAAAAAGATACGTAAGCATTTTAAGTCGTTTTTAGGAAAGCTCTTGTTGACTCTTAATCTGCCGAAAACTATCAATATAACTTCCATAAGTATATATTGCATACATTTTAAGCAGTGAATGAGAATAATATAATCATTGATAACAAACGTGAAGAGGGTTTAAAGTTTACAATAATATTAGTACTGTTGAAAATTAAACCATATAATATTGTTGTCGAGTGAACAGGTTTAAGAACATTAAAAAACATTAATTGCACATAATATTTCTCATTATTATTCCGGTATGCAGTGCTATAGTTCCACAGAAGGGGCGTATGCAGTTTTATTTTCCACTTGGATTGTAATATATAGCCGGTAAAATCTAACAATTAAATGATAAAAAATATTCTATAGAGAAATAGCTTAACTTCAGTTCGTAATCTATATCTACAGGGTCAGGCGAAATTCTGGAATAATTTAAACATATATTTCAATTATAATCACAATGTTTAAATTATTATTATTATTAATTATTAAATTCCATCGTGGACCATTACCTGGGCATGCAAACTGTCGGTTATTTATTTCTAAATGTGTGCCAAATACACAATTTCACTGTTTCATTACATTTCAATTATCATTTAAAGATATGCTTAAAATATTCCATACTTTTAGCGAAAGGGAAGAAGCTATTACCGTAGGTCTCATGGTAAGACCTAAGCCCAAGACCATGATAACTTTTCGTTTCAGGGCCCCAGAAGTAAAAACACCATTCGTTCGAATTTATATACTATATGTGTCCGTAAATACGATATCTCTCGCCAAAATTGTGCGATCGGAATGAAATTTGGCACAGGCGTGTAAAGTAGTAATTATTCGGATGAGCTCGAAAACCAGCCCGATCGGATCACCGGAAGGGGGATAAAGGGGGATAAAACCCCCCAAAAATGGGTTTTTTGGGGTTTTCGCATAGAAAAACAAAATTATCAAATTTTGGTTAGTACCATTGAATTCAACTCGAAAAAACAAACAAATTTGTTTTTGAATTATTGCTCTATGTCCATTGGTTACCGAGATATTGAATGTGGTAAACACAGTACGTTATCTTAATGTTAACCTTATGGGAAATAAGTAAAATTCCATGTCTCGAATATTTCTCAACATATCTTAATAAAACTTGCTCTGAGGCTTATCTAAATGAGATATAATGTATAATAGTCTAAAATCCGCGATATTTCCATTTTTGTGGCAGCAAACCTACACATGTTATCAACCTACTCAACCTACTCATTCCCCATGTTATCCTTATGGGAAATAAAAAACATTCTATATCTTCCTTATTTCTTAACATACAGTATCTTGATAAAACTTGGTATATGGCTTCTTGTAGTTAAAATCTACTAAATATTGAATTAAAATCACCCAGTTTTAACATACCTGTTGCAGCAAACCTGCATTCTCATTTCCCATGTTATTCTTAGGGAGCTTACAAAAAGCATATCATACCTTGCCATGTTCGATTGAAATATGTTTTAATGCATTTGAAATTCGCTTTGTTTTGTTTTTGTTTTTTAAAGAGGGTGGCGGCCTCTTTTTACCTTGCATTTGCCCCCCCCCCCCACATGGGCCTCAGGCCTTTGCGTGGAAGTTATCAAGCAAAGCAAGGAGTGAGCCGGTACAGTACAAGTGTGCACAGTACTGCTAAAAGTATTCGACAACCTCGGGACTCGATCCTGCGACATCCGCTGCCACAGTTCCGAGGCCGAGTACGCTACCAACTGCGCCACCGACTCACTAAATGGTGGCATACCGACTCGCTTAGTATGCAGGTCTGCTGCAACGGGGGAACGGGGGTATTATCTAATGCTGTATACAGCATACAGCGTGTGTTATAAATGTTCTCCCTACCTTTTTCCCACATTATTTGAAATATCCATATCCGACTACCCCCAAGTATTGTTGGGTAGTAAATTGTTAATTTTGAATAGGTGGCCATTTTGGCCAAATTTTCAAATGTAAAGGTAGTGTTTTATCCACTACTTTGAATTAGACTTTTGTAATGGTTCCAATGACGTGATCCGTTAAAAGTAAATAATATTCGTTCATTATTAAGATACAGGGGTTTTAACAAAACATTTTATTTTTAACTCATTCCAACATTATTCATTGTAAAAATAAGCCCATAATCTCACAATAAAGCTGGATATTGACAAGTAACCACCAGCCATTCACAAAGAGACGAAAGTCACAGATTGCAATTTTTAAGACATTTCACGTGATTTTGACGGATTTCACACTTTGTACACCATATTGGATCCTCCATTTTGAAAGCTGCTAAATTATTTCAGGTATAAATGTGGTGCGTGACCCATCATTTTCAACTAATGTTTCATGCTGAATCGAATGCTGCGTTCAGTTTTGAATCATCAATTTTCGATTTTGATATATCGCTATTTTTTATGATACAATAAAATGCAATATCAGTTTATTAGGTCATTAAACTAATAAACTGCGAAACCCAGAACTCCCTTTCAATGTTTATAAGAGATAGCACTGTTCTTTTTTATTATAAAAGTTCACACAGATTTTTACTAAAACTATAATAGATTTAAGTAAACTATTCATTCATATAGAATTTGAAAAAAAAATATCGTTTTCATTTTGATTTCTTCATTTATATTTACTGCTTTATATTACATTTAATTACGAATAATTATTAAAAGTAATTAAATGGGTAGGTGATTTGTTTTAAAATAACTAGATTGCAATCTTAAAAAACCACTATTGTGAATGAACATTGTGGTATTGGTCTATTTTAAATATTTTTGGATTGCTTATAAAATTTTCTTTAGTGGGAAATAGTTAGTTACAGTTATATGGAAATTTTCTCTTCCGCATAGACTGTTGACCTGTGTGCGGAAGAAGAGTTACAGTCAGCAGAGTCCTTTAGTTTTTTAACACTTTCACAAAACATTTTATGTATATATATATATTTGTTATTTTTGATATTTGTTGTTTGTTTTTTTGTTTTTTTGTTTTTTTTGTTTTTTGCTATAACTTTCGTTTAACTTGTGCACATTTTATTTGGGTTAACTATTGTTTTAGACACCGTATATCTTATATTTCTAGCTATTTAATTAATTTTCTTACTATTTATATTCAACACTAGCAGTCGGATACGCTTTCGCTACGTGCTATAAATAAATATAGAAAGTTTTTTTAATTTGCGTTAGAAAATTACCCAAAATGAATTGCAAAATGATCAATAGCCACAAAACGAGTAATTAAAGAATAAAATCTGAATGGTCCATTTTTTATGTCATTCTAAATTGGCAAGAACCAGAAGTGCGTATGAACTATGAAATATTGGTTTACTCTAGCATAACAGTTACGACATCACTGAATCCAATTAGCGATTTAATTTAACTATATCTACAACGCGTTCATCGTTGTTCATGATGGCTGATGATTAGTGACTCAGTAGTGACTCAGTGACTCAACCAGACTCTCGATTGAGCACTCGAGGCCTGTAAACACTTGGATATAAACATTTCGAGGAGACGAGACATTCAGTCGATATTGAGTTCGTGGTTCGGACACACGGCTGTGGTTAATATTTGGTCGAAGTATCGTAACGAAGAAAGTTTTCTTAGAGTATACGCAAGTGAATTGTTATTTTGACTGCATTCATTGGCTTTAAGTGCTGTGTCTTACCACAGAGAAGTGGTCTTACCTTTTAAACAAATCAGTTTGATTTTATTTTCAGCATGAATTCCCAGGCAAGTTCATCCGGTTCAAAGTCAAGTTCATCTGGTTCCAATTCAAGTTCTTCTACATCTCCTTTTTGTGTACAGTGCGGCATCAAGGGTCATCAACAGAAGCGTTTCAAGTGCGTGAAGTGTGGAGACTTTGTTGATGATAAATGTATGTACAATTCAATCGATCATGTTCTTATGCAATATCTGAATTGCAGAATTTGTGACATGAAAGATTTGATACAAGCTCAAAAAGATTTGTACGGCGGCCACCTTCGAAAAAGTAATCGCCATGATTGAACAGGATTTATTGGGATATTTAGTGTTAAACGATTAGACGATAAGCAACATACTTTCTGTAAAGGCTTCATCAATTACATGAGGCTATAATAAAAGAAGTTTCATATTTTATAATTATCCATAGCAAACTTTAATCATAAATTCTTAAGCTTTTACCTTTACTCGTACATACAACTTTTACTTTAAAAACTAAAAAAGTCTAAAAATGTGTTTTGTTTTTATAAGATGTAGACACGATTTTCTATAATTAGATCATATTTGTTTTATAAAATTTGACTCAATACGTAATTAGTTTTTACCAATAGGCTTGTTTGCACAAATAATAATTTGAATTTCGTATACTACTACTGAAATACTAGAGAATATTGCCTATGGTAATTTATTTAATTCGCCCAAAGGAAGTTTCCTAGTTCCTTAAGAGATCTTAAGAATTCGTAAAGAAAAAAAGGGAAGAATCAGACTTACCATCTTTAAATACACGTTTATTCTAAACTCCATTGACTAAGCTAAATTACACTTCTGTCAGGGTGCATTCAGCTGAATGTCAAATTTAATTTGTTAGTAAGCAAAACAATATAAAGTATTTTAGTGTTACATAAATGAAAAATAGCATGTTCGTGTACACAGGGGTTTTCAACTCGATATATATTATACTGCTGTTTTACATCTTGGTGTAGTTTGGATGGAAACAATAGTAATATCCAATTTTAAATAGAGAATTCCTTACTGTACTGTAAATTAAAGTAATGCAAACAAGCTAACCAATAATAAGAGTCAATAACAATGTACAAAAGCTAATTTTTTATATATTTTTCCTTTTTTGATATCAAAAACAAATACGAGCATTTATAACATTTTATTTGGATCACAAGGAAATATTATAATGCTCCTAAAACTGTTTTATCAGCTTGAATTTTAATTCGCTGTAAAAATGTACGTTTGAAAAAATTAAAATGATTCACGTATAAGCTACGCTAATTACCTCAGTTGTTATTAAGGCAGGGCAGGTCTGACAACAGACTGACAACTATAGTTTTATCTGATAAACAGCCATAATGAATAATACAAATTAATAGTTTCTAAATGTATACTCAAATACCGGGTGTCCCCAAAAGTAATCCCTAATTTTTATGACCTCAAAATTGTAATTTATAAATCATATTGACTCAAATTATATATCAAATAATAGGTAACCTCACCAATTTTTTCTTAAAAGTTACAAATTTTTGATGAATGTCACTTTGGGCTCATGGCAAACATAAGAAAAATATCAAACTTTCCCTGTGCACCAGTAGTGATTGAAAATCAACTTTAGTGAGTTTTTTTTAGATTTAACAGTCATCTTGAAAACTACGCATCCTACAAAACCTCTCAGTTTATAACATTAAGGAAAATGAATTTTCCAAAAGTTTGGCTGAAACGAACAAATTGCAAGTGTGCCAATGATGCACAATAAAAACCAATTTGTTCGTTGGTATAAGCAATACTATGAACATTACAGTCAGAACTAAATTGTTTTCTAACTCTACTTATTGAAAGTTTCTCTTATTAAAATGTTTGAATTATTATTTAATAAGCCAATTGGGCTAATCCCAATCGTCAACCGAGCAATACCAAAACAGCTTTGTAAAATACAAACAATAAAGCTTTTTTTTCCAACAACATAAAACCAGTTGGATAAATAAATGGGAAGTAAATCTCAGTTAACACCAGACTGTGTACGTTTTTTACATAATAGCCTGTAACAAAACTTTGAAGCTTTTGAGTCACCACCTTCAAACTTGGTGCGTGTGTACTATTAAGACCTATTTTGTTGTTAAGTACATTGTTTCTTCAATTTGCAAAATCAAATTGGCGTTTATTTATTTTTTTAAGCAACACATATAAGACAAAGTATAAAATTGTATGAAAAATTGCAAAGATGCAAAAAATTGAGTATTCAAAACAAAAATGTAGAATTTTATAAGGTCCTTAAGACAAATAAGAAAGAAATTTAATTTTGCTTAGTTTAGGCAAACCAACTGCTGCAACTAACAAATAAATGCAATCAACAAATTAGTTAGTTTGAATTAATGCAAATAAGTAACAACAGTAAAAAATCAATTAATTTAAATTGAAACACCATATAAATTAAAACCAAGTAGGCTACAAGCTTCGATTTGTATGCATTTAACACCTCTATCTTGACAGATTTGTCTCAAGAAGTGGGTGAGTGTGAAGTTATCACCGCATCATTCAATCAGTGCATCGGCCAAAATGAGTAATAGCTTATTAAAAAAGGTAAAAATTGTATCTGTTAATAAATCTGGAATTTTTGCATAAAGAGGAGTCTTTTGGATGACTAGCAATATATCTACAGCTAAAAAAATCTTTGAAATGTCTTTATTTCATCAAATGTATGATTATATCAAAGGAAATTATCTATACACATAATAAATTTTTAATTCAAAGATGTTTCTCAAAATCCTACGCATTTTCTTATTTCCATAAAAAAAAACAACTGCATGTGGTTTCAAAAGACGGAAATCCAAAGTCTAAAATACAATTATGATTAATAAAATGATACTTTTATAGATTCATTCCACGCTCTTATTGGTCATTGGTGAAAGGAACGTTTTGGTGAAAGAAGAACCACATTTTCTCACATCATTTCGATATCATTATGGTGGCCATTTATGTGCAATTTGTTGATATTCACGGAAACTCCTGCATTTTCTAAACCACTTAACATGACTCAATTCTAATTGAAAATCCTTAATTCTCGTCAATTTAGCTTTACTATAATACCGGGTGTTCAAAAAGTCGCGGATCGGCTTCGTAATTTTTTTATTATTAAATATTGACCTACGAAACTTAGAACATGTCTCTTGGACACAAAATACTATTTTGGCAAGTATTCAGTGACCCCCTATATCCTCAGAGGGACGGCCCACGAGGAGTCAGAAGAAAATCTTAAATGTAAGCATAGGTTGATATGTACATCAAATTAAAGCTCTTTTCGAGTACAATACAATGACGCAAACCCGATCTCAATCGGATCATAGAATACAAAATGGCGGCAGTTTAAAATTTTCTCAACTGCAATTTTTAACACCCTTAAAAATTAGATTTCAGACGTTCTAAGCGTCCGTTCGAGATGCGGATTGCGGCATTAAATTTTGCTTTATTACCCCTTTAAAATGATATACATATCACCTACACACAGCCTATGGCATAAACCACTTCCATGAGGGACGGTACCTTAAAGGATGTCTTGCATGGATGATGCCCGGCAAAGGTAATGCTGTACATAATTTTAAAGGGCATGAAATTCTCAACGAAATGCCGCAAACCGCATCACGAAAGGACGCTTAGAATGTCTGAAATCTAATTTTTAAGGGTGATAAAAATTGCAGTTGAGAAAAGTTTAAACTGGCGCCATTTTGGATTCAGTGATCCGATTGAGATCGGATTTGCGGCATTGTATTCTACTCAAAAAGAGCTTTAATTTGATGTACATATCAACCTATGCTTACATTTAATATTTTCTTCTGACTCCTCGTGGGCCGTCCCCCTGAGGGGGTAGGGGGTCACTGAATACTTGCTAAAATAGTATTTAGTGTCCAAGAGACATGTTCTAAGTTTCGTAGGTCAATATTTAATAATAAAAAAATTACGAAGCCGATCCGGGACTTTTTGAACACCCGGTATGTAAATTGCAACACTTTCACATTTTCCAAATGACAAAAAATGTAAATACCAATTTCCATCGACTTTTTTATTGTAAGACAAAGTAACTGAAGATTTTCTTTTACTTATTATTTTTCTTATTTAAAGAGTTTATTAAACTGTGCCTCAATGCTTAAAAGGACACTCAAAATACAAAAATATTGTTCAAGGCTCGAAAAAAGCTATTCGAATTGTTTGTGGGGTTCACTCAAAACATTTATGTATTCTGATACTACAATCGATTCCCGTAAGTACACAAATCATTGATACATATTAACAAATTATTGAACGTTATAATGTCATAGGAAATACACTAAATTAAGATTTTTTATAAAGCAAATTTTAAATCATACAATTTTCTTACAAAAAATATATACTTTTTAAAAATGTAAAAATATAAAATGAAATAATATCAAGAGAACATGGTAATTCAAATAATTCTTCCTTTTAAGTTTAGTGTATAAGAAGTACAGTATGTCAAAAACGTTTTGTAACGTAATGTAGCACTGTAATGTCTTAAGACATCGATACAATTGATTTCTTAACAGAACGAAAAACTCGATTCTCTAACAAAGCAGGCCCTAACAATTTTAATGCAAATACTAAGTTTGAATCTATTTCTTTAAAGTGGTTTCAAGATGAAAACCCACTCAGACCGAGGCTGCAAACGAAGCGAGGGAGGACCTACGTTCCCAAGAAAAGTTTGGCTTCCTTTAGCCCAACGAACAAAATCCTCACTTGTGGCGGCGTACTTCAGGGATATCGTTTAGTAGAAAAAATAGATTTGTTAGAACAAAAACATTGGTAAACCAAACAAAAAGCATTTGCAGATATACAACCTGCAAATGTTTTTGCTCGGTTTACCAATGTCTTTGGTTGAAACCCATTGGCTGGGATAGCAAATTTAGGTTTTAGGAATAACATAACATTGATGATTATAGCAAACAAAATTAGTGTTAAAATAGCAAATGTGTGGAACATTTTGCTGGTAATACCAATGTGTTTGTTATAAATACAATGCACATTGGTACTTATAGCAAATGTGTTTTTAACAAAGTAACATTAGTAAATCCAACAAAATAGTTTTAGTAGTTCCGACAAAACCATTTGTTGTATCCGCAAATAAATTGCTAAAAAAATCTCAAAAATGTGGTTTTGTCGATTTCACCAATGCATTTTTTTCTGTGTTGGAAAATTCTCTAAAATTGCTCCAAAAATATTTATAACCCAAAAAAATTGTGAATATACTCAATCATAAAAGTATACTATCGCTTGTTTTGAGAAGTATGGCATTCTTTTTCTCTTAAATGCTAAAAGAAATAACATATCCTCTTTTTTACTCTCTAAGGGTACTAGAATGATTCCTTATAACAGTTCCTGGCCGAGACATCATCTGCTAATTGCGTGATAGCTAATTTAACACGTATGCGTTGATATATCAAATCCACTTTGTCTGAATGTCTGATCAGCCCAATTTTAAATAATAAACTAAATAAACTGCAGCTTTTTAGATTCGTTAATTGTAGCATTACTCAATCAAATAATTATAAATAATCGAACTAGTCATCGTTTTGCACATAAATTGAATGCCTGAGTAGCTGCTGATACTCAAGACTCAAGATTGCAAAGATATAAATGTTGATGGAACCGTTGTAGAACGATAAACTTATATTTAAATTTGAGTTTATGAAATTTCGTAACTGTTTTTTAACAATGACCAAAACCACCCAAAACATTTTTTTTTGTTTTCGCAGTTTTTATATAAACAGAATTGGATTTCGCGTTGAAATAAAATCGTCCTAGTTGTGTGAAAATTGGCTGAAACAAAACTAGAACGAATGAATTGGTTAAATATTATTAGAAGGTAACACTAATAATTTGAAGATGGCAGTGATGGCGAATGTTAATGATGAAATCAATATCAAAAGATAATGGCGGCTAAATAAAAAAAACTCCAATTCATGAGGCTGCCGATGAGAAAGTTCAAGAACAGTTTTATTACATACAATTTACTTTAAAATTGCAACAATCTAAGATTTTGCCTTTTATACCTACTGAAGACTAGGTATTCTTTTTTTAACGACCCATTTTTCATTAAGATTTTCCGTGAAGGGGGTAGCAGAAGAAGAAAGTGACATTGGCCCACTTTGGGTTTCCATAATATCTAGATATCTTTGTTTGTAGTTGTTATAACGATAACATATTACAATCATTTCCAGAGACTGCACACTACAGCGCTGTGTCCAGCATTGAGCATTGTAGCACTGATTAGAGATTAGCTTGTTTATAAATAGAGAAGAGCTTATTTGTACTCTGTGGTAAATAAACACTTGACCCTAGACAGCTTATATACTGTTCTTTACTCACGTATCACTCCATAACCAAACACTGTCTTAGTATAAACAGCCCACCATCTGAAGTAAAGTACAGTGGGACTGTAGTATTGTCCGGGGGTATTTCATATTTTATATTTTTATTGTCATTAAATACATAAAGCACAATAGACAACGTCAACAATAAGCAACAGTAAAATAATCCTGTATAAAAATATAAAAAACTAAATATCTGTAATATTCTATGTTAAAAATTTCTCAATTGAATAAAAACCTTTCTCTAGGAGCCATTCAGACAACCTGGCCTTAAACCAATTTAGACTTAACATTTGAAATTCAGCAGGTAACTTGTTGTACAATTTTATTTGTAGAAGTGTGTGACGATGTATTGATTTGGTCAGTCTAATTGATGGAATTTCTAAGCTTTTACATATCCTAGTGCTATAACTAATAAGTAATAAAGTAACGAGATATTTTGTTCTATTAATTTTTGCTTTGTATTGAGAAAAATATACAGTCATCCTGGTTTTAATAAAAAGGTCTTCATATGCTAAAAGTCATTGATGGAGATGTTAAATAATGCTTATTTCAATTTATTACTTTTTAAATGGTAAAGTTTAGTCCAGAAACCTATATTATGAAAAATGGTCAATCTACTCAACTGACTCAATGATATATTTTAATACATTATTTTCTCTGGGCTCAGTTTAAATGATATTATGATTATGATATTATATTATTTAAAATTGTCTGTACAAAGACAACATAAATAGTTTACAGAATACGTTCTCTGAATAGTTCATTTTCAAGGCTTATTTTCCGAATTACACTTATTAGGCCAGGCAATTTAAACATAAAATAGGACAAACCTTACAAACTCGGGTTGACATGAAGACCGCTGTAAGCCAGCTGCAAACGCCCTCTCGCTCCATCATCAGGTTTCACTCGTGGAAAATGTTGAAATATAAATCCCGTCACACCTACTTACTCTCGCGCTCTCTCCCATAGGTGGTAGATTGGACATCCCTCCGACCCAAGAGGTAGCTCATTAGGGGGTCCCTTCCTCGCCCGGCGAATCTTGTACAATTCCCCGGTTCCCACTTGGTCATTGACACTCAACTTGAGCGCTATCATCCAGCACGACTTTGATTCAATCCATCAAATTTTCATGAAAAAAATAGTTTACTTTCGTGACTGACAGTTTTAGCAGATGCTCCCCAACAGATAACCCTTCCCAAGGTCAATACAATACACGACTTTCCTAACGAGAAACCAAACTACAACATGGAGAACAGTACTTAGCAACCGCTCCAGCGGAACAGTCCATCACAGGAGCCGTAATAATCACGGGAATCGAAAACTTAAACAGATCAACTCATCACGCTCCGGTAAACTAGCGGACACGACGCTGCAACTAGAGGGTTCCGCCAACGAGTAATTTAACCGGAATATACGGGGCTGCGAGACAATGGGGGCTCGCGATGTTGTTATTAAGGAAGAATGGAGAGGTTAGGCTTATCGGATATCTCGCATGATAAATAGTTTAGGAGGTTTTGGTTTTAGATGTAATTGTGAGCTACCGGGCCGGAGAGGTGCGCCCACGCCACGCTGGCATTGTTATCCCCCTCGCAGTCTCGCGCTGGACTCCACTTTTAATGATAGTTATCAACTTCTCTTTCCAGAAACAAGCAAACAGTCGTGTACGGCGCCGCGGCCGCGATCACGTTCGGACCCTAGTTGTACTCGGTGGTTCTCCTTGTGAAGTTGAGAAAAAGCACTTGTTGGCAGCTAGATTTGCGAGGACCATTTCATTGTTCATGTTATATCAGATGTTGTAAATTTTAGGATAGGAATTACCTTAAAGTACCAATATTAAGATTAGATTAGAATATAGTACTGTGTAATATGTAGTCCAACAGCATGGGGCATTTTAAGGCGAATTTAAAATGAGTGTAAGTAAAGTGGATGATGACACATAACTTTGTTTTACTAACTAAGTCCAGCTGAATAATTTACTAGCACCATTAATAAAAGTCCAATAATCGAAGTCACACTAAGTGGTTATTGTCTTCCATAAAGTTACTGAACTTTTCATCTTAGCGAATTCCCTACATTAAGGAAAACACTATTGACCTTTGGTTACATGGCAAGACATCAGCCCAATAACTCAATAACTTTTCGTTTTGAGATTTCTAGAAGCCAAAGAAGACGTTCTTTCGATATATTTTTGATTGATTGAATTTCAACACAAATCCATACACCTTAAAACAAAGTAGACTACCTATAATGACAGACCAAACTAACGACCGGACAACAGGAAAATAAATTTTCATCATACTGTCCCGAAAACAGCCGTTTTTAGTTCTCTAAATCGTACGCAAAATGATCGTTTTTGGATCACTTCGAATAGGAGTACTGAAAAAACATATGGTAAATTTTGCCGTACTCTAATGTCAAAATTTGTTTATGTTACGTTTGAAAGGTTGAACGATTTCTTAACTTGTGTTTGTAA
The DNA here is from genome assembly GCA_035578135.1 of Flexamia atlantica. Taxonomy (NCBI): domain Eukaryota; kingdom Metazoa; phylum Arthropoda; class Insecta; order Hemiptera; family Cicadellidae; genus Flexamia; species Flexamia atlantica. Next base: position 4,068,465 of record JAQJVK010000011.1, on the reverse strand, counting down.
ACAACTAACAGTTGTGTAAATGACGATGACTATTTTGGATAACCTCAAAATTATGTAGTCTAATTTTTTAACGATTAAATGGTTATTTATACATAATGATGAAAATAGTTGTTCATCACACGGAGCAAAAGTGTCTCCTTGGTACTCGATCGCATTTCCAAGCTCGGCTGCGCCTCGCCTGTAAATTACGATCTCGTACCAAAAAGAGCCACTTTCGCTCCTAGTAATGAAAACTACTATTACTGTTTTCTAGAACCAGTGTATCTATTTCATGAAACCATTTACTGTATTTCAGCTCGGTTTCAAATTGGATCCAGTCAATCTTCACAAATGAGAACTTCGACCCAGACAAGTTGCTATATCCGACCTGGTTTTCGTGGGAAGACGATTTGCAAGGTGCAAACAACGACGGCGAGCGGCGCAACTAGGAGTGGAGCAGGGCTGGGCCGAGGCGCGCCGCTTCCACACTCCAGCGATAAGCGAATGTTGTCGTTCGCTCGCGGCCCTTGTCAACATTTGCACATCCAGATAGCCGGAGAAAGATTTGCATAGGATTATAATGGTAGTTTATCCCACCACAAGTTAGTCTTTAAGATAAACCTTGTTGAGAAAATTATTCGCCTGAAAATATTTGCTATTCAATAGCATTATTCACTTCGATGTGTGGTATTTGTCCAGGAAAACTATTATTGTAAATGAGAGTGATCCCTTTGGATCATTTGTAAAGTATTAACAAATCATTCAATTTTTGTCGAGGATATGAAATCTTAATAACGTCGCATCAGCTGTTGCTTCACGGCCAAGCTATTGCTTCACGGCCAAGCTATTGCTTCACGGCCAAGCTATTGCTTCACGGCCAAGCTATTGCTTCACGTGCCTCCGTTCAAGTCACGAGGCATTAGGGTTTATCGTTATTTTATTCAATTAGTTAAGGCTTACCTTACGATCCAATAATATGTTTTTTATTATTATAGCTTACCTTACGATACCAATCACCTAACTTGTAATTTTAACCTCTATGGAGTGATAAAGACCATGCTGACAACTATTATCACCACTCTTCACCATTCCCATCATTTGAGGTTAAGATCAAGTGTATTCCTGTTTTGGTCGCGACCATGGTCAGATTTTACAGTTGTATTTATTTGTGGCTTTGTGTTTGTGTTCAGTGTAAAAAAAATAGATTTTAACAACATGACAACATCTCAAACAAGAGATGACATCAAGATATAGTAGCTTAGCCTAGGAGAATAAGGACTGAAGATAGCGTTTCGACGCTGAATCCTAGGTCTCCAAAAACATATTATTGGATCGTAAGGTAAGCCTTAACTAATTGGATAATCACGAGGCATATTAAAATGGGCTACTATTGTCAGTAGAAGTCTTAAACGTATATGCACTTTTTGTGTGTGGAGTAAAACATTTATTTTACTAGTCATGGAAATGTAATAATTTCAAACAATGCAACCGTTCAAATTATTTGCATATCACTGTTTTGATCAAAAATATTCAACCTAACATATATAGTTTGAATATCATGTATAGGTAAAATTCAATACCAAATCCAATAACTTGAAACTTCACTATACTGGTAGAAAAATACAACACAAGAACTTGAAAACATTTGTTTCAGGGATCTTTGAACGTAATAAGTACAATGCAGTTTAGATAGTGTGTTCCCGGTTTAGATAGTGTGTTCACCTCCACTCCTACAGCTCAATCGCGGACCATGAGAGTTCACGGTCCAGCGGGCAGTCTAATGGAGTCTCGTAGCCAATCGGGATTGTCACGCGCTCAACTGCTCCCAAACTTCGCAAATACACAACAGTTTTTGCCCGGCAAATACTCTCTTTGAGACAGCCGCCCATAGATTTCTACCTGAAATAAATTGGATGGAAAATAAATTTTAAACAACCTAAATCATGCTGTCCTCTGCTGGTACCAATCCTTTATTTCCCGTCTTTATGTAACCATCACGCCCTCACAACAACGTTTGTGTTCCGGAGTTAAATCACAAAACCACTGATAACTCGAATGAATCGGTTTCAATATGGGCGGTTTTTCTTAACTGTAATACATGTTTTGCTTTCTATGGATTCGTTAAAGAACAATCGAAACAAAAAGATCTTGTCTTAGTTAAGATTTGAACTTAGAACGAACAAGTCTGCAAGCATAGGAATCATCCGGTTAGCATCTAAGAGTTAAGATATTCACTGATGCATAGTTCGATCTGATCAAAATCTTAAGTCAATTTTGAGAAAAACCGAAAAAGTTTTTGAAAAACTGGATTCAGGTTCCATTTCTTATTTGTCTTTGATGCTAATAAAGTGAACGTTAGATTTTAACAAGTTCAAATTTCTTTTTCCATATAAAATTATAACAAAATTAGTGTCTATGAAAACTTAAACGGTTTATTGGCGGAGAGACGCACAACAAACTCTTCGTCACTCATAACCGGAATCTTCCTCATGCGTTAATCTAAAGACTTATCCAACGATATCCAACGATATTCATCAATAGTTTTTGTTCTTAGAAATTTTCAATGAGGTAGAGTTCAGAAACCCCCGTCTACCCAATGGTCACTGGGTTGATGGAATTGAATAGTGGTTTGGGGACGGTTACCATCTACTCCGAAAGGACAAATTCAATACAAGAAACACCGCAGCTCACAGACTCAGCTCCAAAACCCAGACTGAATTATTCAAGCAGTAGAATGAACTTGCCAAACGGTATCTCTTGCCCAACCGAGGCGAGCGAAGACACTCGCTGATGTACGGGCGGCTCAGCCGCTAACAAGGTGCTAAAAATTCCTAATTATTAACACCGCCGATGGACGTCCAGCTGACATTTAATACAGAGTTGTTTAATCGGCCGCGAAGGTAATGGGGCGCGGCGGGGGCTCAGCGCGGCGTCTATAAATAATATCAGAATGGGTTTGGACAAATTTAGTCCACGTGAGTCCCTAGTCATTAATATGTATTGCCTGGACCGTCCCCAATTAACGCTGACAAAGAATTTAAGTTGGAATTTAATTTGGCCGTTTCATTATCTTGATTTGATTTCGAACATCTGCTTTTTAATTTATTTCGGTGTTGGTTTATTCAACGGTAGAATTTTGTGGGAAACTTTTTTGGCTATTTTCAAAAATGTTCGGTCGTTGGGTCGGAGGTGAATAGGTGTGACGTGTGTCCAGCTTTGTACATGTAAACTACACGTCTTGCCTTATTGTAAAATAGAGTAATAAGTTTTAAAAGGAGCCTTATGAACAGATGGAAAACATTTCAGACAATGGATTGGTCTCGACGGTAATTTTAATCGAGCTCTAAGCAAATAACTTTTAGTATTATGATCCGCATAAAAAATCATCGCTTCTACCAGAGATCTACCGGAAAGCAGTATTATTTTCGTTTATGTGTCATTTTTATATTATGTTGCAATCAAAGCAAAATAATATAAAAATGTGTAGCAATATTTTTTACCAGTCAGATTACATCGTTTCTACCAAGCTCTTTTGTACATAGTATTTTCGAATAACTACACAATTGTTATGCAATGTGCACGATCTTTTATTAAACGACTCTTAGCGTCAAAATCCATGTTGAAACATTAGTAGCAACTGATCTGAGCGCTATCAACTTATCGAACTCACCTCAAAAACTCTAAAGCATATTCAACATAAGAACTCCATTATATCATTAAAACGTTAGGCTAAGAATTTAGCCGTTTATCATTGCTATTTACAGTTAAAAACACCATCAATTTAGTTTAAACAATATTAGCCCTCTATTACTGCCTAATCCCAAACCTCTTTGTCGAGCCGGGGAAGACACTCGGCCTTGAAGGCTGTCCCGGCGGCTCACCTTGGCCGATCACACGGTAAAGGTGTCCCCGAGTATCCACCTCCGCCGTAGTTTACTGCCCGACTGGTTAATTAGATCGAGAGTGTAAAGCTGCCCGCTGACGAGGCATTCCGGAATGTCATTAAACAACTGATTTATGTCGACAAATTAAATCCAGTATTTGTCCAAACCACTTCTGAAGGCCAAGTCAGTAGCTCCGTCGGGGTCGTTAAGTTGGAGTTAATATTTGTCAACATGATTAGTAGATAAAAAAGCAGTTTGATTAGATTTAGCGGAACGCCCCTTTAAATGACTATGGTGATGAGTTGCTGTGATAACTTTTACTTGCTTAAAAAACATCTATTGAGAAAGAATATTTTAAAGAGTTATTATTCGACAATAGTTATTTGTAATGGTATGCAATACGATGATTCGAAGCAACTCACAGGCTTAATTGGAGGGGAAGGTAAAAATAGTATAGCTTTATTGCCAAGTCTTTGTCTTTGTTTGTCTATTTATTCATTCTCATTTGTGCTGATAATGTAATCTTCTGCGTTCTGCAGGCTTAATCACATTTTCCTGAAGTAGCCAATACTTAAGAAATCACTCTACAAATGACTCTATGTAAATGATGAAGTACCTTCAATAATGAAGTAATTCTTCCGCAGGCTGAAGGTAATACTCATGCACTTTTAACTCTCAAGCAGTTTTCAAACAATAAAGGCTTTCGCATTGTCTTCCAATATTTCAAGTGCGAATCCGTATGTTCTCTAACAACCCGTACCCATAAAGCTTTCCGAAACTATTTTGCACTATTTCTTCCACTTCTCGTCACGGAGTAGGGTTTTCCACTACGATCGGCCTCATAAAAAGAATGCCATTTAGTGTCACATGAAAGGCTCTGCTAATGCCTAACGGCCGTCATAATTCCGGACCGGAGTTGTTTTCTGCGCTTATTACCATTTCGCAATGCTATTACTATTCAGTTGCACCTTTTATTTATCGTGGCTGAAGACAATGCAACTGCATCTGTTCCCATTAATGCGAGGCCCGCCCAGGGAAGCTGGGTTGCTGTGTAGAGCTGTCCGTATCACCAGGAAGACATCACTCTATCCCGCTACTCCTTTTGTTCACCTGGGAAAAACGTCTTCAATTCCAACTTCTTTCGTAGCGCCGAACGGTGCATGACTATACACAAACAGGAGATTGTGTTTTTACAGCGGTGTACTGTATGATAGGGAGAGCGTTGATGGAATACCCTCCATGTAAGGACATACTTACAGGCACACAGCCTACTTGCAGGCTTATGATCCATGGCTGTACGTCGAGATGTGCGCTATGAACGTATTTTTAGCGTTCACGAATAAACGCTAAAAATACGAAAATACGTTTTCGTTTATGAATAAATTACGAATAAGTATTCAAATATAATACGCCGGGGGGGAGATTAGGACAGACCCGGGATCGACCCAGGTAGCTGGCGGGCCGTGCGCTACCATACTGTATACAGATTATAGTATACTCAATTGCTTTTCTAGTACTATCCGACCCCAGTTTTAAGCCGTAACATTACATAAATGCTTTTTATTTTACTTATTGTTATTTCTTATGTTTATATGTTGCCTACTAACTGTCTGATTTTCCAACAAATTTTGATGTGTTGTATAACATAATTCATCAATTTTAATCAGTCAGTTATCAGTCAGTTATATATCACTGAATTAATCTTGAACAAATATTTCCTAACCCATCATCGTCGATGGTATGGACTGGTTGAAACATAAACCAAAACTCTACGTTTTTCATGCATTCGATAGTTTTAATTAGGCTAATCGGGTGATCGAGTGATTCAATCGACCACGCAGGACGCAGACTCGGCACCTGGATCGGATACTCGGACACCCGCTATCAACAGATTACACGCTGCAAGCCGGCGCGCACGCGTGATCCCGGGATCCGGGTTGCAGCGCCCCTCGCGGACGTGGCAATAATTAATCAACGCACGATGCACCGCGCCGCGTCTCGCTGACTAATCACAGGAAGATAGTTTGATGTTAGCGTACAGTCCGAATCAAATGACGCGTGGCTTAATGCTCTTCTAAGACTAAGGGGAGGTTAATTTTACCATTAGGCTTCCAGATGGCCTGGGCCATTTAATTTGTCTCGGGATATACATAAGATGTAAAATAATGTAACTTAAATTAAAAATCTAATTTTATCAAAAATGTATTATTCAATCGAGAGTGAATGAAATTTTATGTAGATTCACAATAATTACATCGGTTGTATGGCCGGAGACACACGGGGCGATTTTTATCGCCGCGGCGAAATGCTCTTGCATGTAGTGCATATATTTAAATGGGCGCTTACACACAGGGCGGTAGGCATACCGCTCGACAATAATGCCGCGGTCGATTTAAATCTACGCACTACGGGCGAGCGGCAGTTTCGCCGCGGCGATAAAAATCACCCCGTGTGTCTCCTCAAAAAGATATTGTTTAAAACTAATTTTATGCTGAGATATAAGTTTAATTCTGAAATATTTACATCTGTTGCAGTAGATGATAGGTAATACAATTTGTTTTCCTAGGTTCATCTTTTTTGTTCATTTTTTTAGTTTAAATCAAAATTTATTTTTTTAATCTAAAGTCTGATTATAAATGTGTGTTTTGTAATTATTTGCGAATTTGTTTCTTTCTTTTTGTCGAGGTGTAAAACAAATAATCTCTTGAGCTATATCCTTGGCTAGTGTAATCTTGCTTTTTTCTTAAGCGGGGTTGGTGACGGATAAATATTTGAGAGAGTGAGCAAAATTTATATAATTTTGTTCACATATGCACATGGATAACCTTTAGTATGTGCAGTTCTTTTAAGTTAAATTTATACATCTCTCTTCATTTGAAAGGCAAATTAACTGTAAGAAAATACAGACCTTAACTTTGCCTGGCTAAATAAAGGAATTTTCATTGCATTTTTTTTCTGAAGCACAATAGTTTATTTTTTTACTAATACATAGACCACGAACCATTTTTTGATTAGGAAGCTTTACATGTTTTGAGTTTTGCAGGCGGGGAAGAAAAAAGTAATTGTAACTTCTATGTGAAATTCAAAATTTAGTCATACCTAAGAATTTTATTTTGGGGTTAAATGTGACGTCAAAGAACATAAACTTCTCAGCTTCCATCAATGCGGGGCATTGCAAAGTTCGCTTAAACGTGTTAAACTAATAGTGTTTAGTAGGGCAGTAACTTGAACTAACCCGACCCAGATGTCAGGTTTTGTAGTCAAGTTTGCCGGAACCTTCGGGCTAACAATAAGGTTCAGTTACTGAAATTTCCATAACAAGTAGATCAAGTTTGCAGCCCTTTTGTCCGCAAATATCACCGGAGTGCATTAAATATAACCGCTATTTATGATTTCAAAGTAGCTGGCTTAACAAATTATGGTTTTATATAAAAGCTGTAAATTGTAAAACTAAATAGTATTAAAAATATGTTATTAGGTTTGCAGTTTGTTTCTTCCATTGATTATAAATTACTAAAAACCCGAACGATATGGTAGTGCTAATACCATAATGTGTTTTATCTACGACCATTGCATTAAGCACCAATTATGGTATTACAATAAACATTATAATGATATACATTAACACACCAAAAACCAAGCAGTACTCTAATGACGACTTTAGAGTACTGGAGTCACTTTAGAGTACTGGTTCTAGACCAATGAGAGCTCGGCAATTGACGGAAGTAGTGTCATAATAACAATTACGCAATTCGCACATCAGCTGATTGTTGCATTACGATTCATGTTTGAGTTTACTCATCCCATCAGCTGATTGTTCCACAACGATTCATGGTTCAGTTTGCTTATTTGCCTAACCTCAAATTTTAGTTGACCTATTCCATCATTATTAAAAGTCATGAGTTTTGTTTAACTTCGGGGGGAAATTTTGTCGTATATTGTTGGTCGTAGATAAAATAGTGTATGCAACGATTGTATTATGCCTTTAAGCCACTCGTGAGATATTTAGAACACTCGCTTCGCTCGTGTTCTAACTTACATCTCACTCGTGGCTTAAAGACATGCATTATACAATCGTTGCATAAACTACTATTTTTCTCTCCAAAGCTAAACTCCCCTGAAACGTGATTCAATTGCCTTAAACTTTCTGAACTACTTTAAAATACTGAAAGACGAAACCGTGTGTATTCTCTGAACGCTTTGAGCCACTGGAACATATCGGATACAGGTATTAGTCTCTTTGAAAGTTGCATTTCGTTGGAATTAAAGCACCAAGCCGCATCATACACAGATGTAATCTTTATTTTTAATTAAAACAGAACATACATACACACACAAGATTACCGAGTAATTCGTCGAATACGCCAATTGAAAGAGGCTCTTTGGATACTGCATTCCCGGGAGGCTCTTTAGATACTTTTTCTGTATTTGAATTCTCGGGAAAATATTATATCTTTTTGATAAGCTCTCGTATATTAGATGAAAAGAGCAAACCTCAAGAGGATAGGAATTTGTTACTGAATTATAACATATTATGATTCATTTACCTTTATCTCTACTACTATTAGATAATGTCGAAGCGTCGCTTGCAATGTCACTCCGAATTCGAGTAGTAAAGGAAATTGTTTTACTGATGGAACAGAGTTACCTCCAAATCAGCTATTTTTACCTGAAATTTATTTTTTCGGATTATTCCAATGTCAAATACAATGGAAAAATTCAAAACTTAAAAACGTCTATGGTAAAGCTCTTAAATCTGACCTTTTCAATGTGTTACACGGAGCTTGACGCTTAGCTCTTTCCTAAGATAACTACATTGTTCAAAAACCGTCAAAACTTTAATTAAAGTGTTGATCACATAACTCCACCAGCACATTAGATAAGTATATCATGAATTGTAAAACATATTTTGCCTGTTAGTTTGACTCTACCGAACTGGAGATACAACATACTAAGTCAATTGATTTGAAAATTTTTACAAATTTGGATGTTAGATCACATTCAACCATATTTGTCAAATTTAATCACCAGGATTTTTTGTCAAAAATATTTCATTACTATTTACTTTTACTAAATACAAAACTCTGAGATGCTAACATGCAATATGTAACATGGAGCGAGAATCAATAATAAATTCACTGAAAATCACTAAATGATCAAATAAAGTACCTTCTTATGAGATATAAGGCACAATATAAATTCCTTAAACTCCCCCAACATCAAATAAATGTCTGCTAAATTGTATTTTCGTCAAATTAAGCACATTCTAGTAAATCTGACACTAGAGCATGCTAAACATTCAAAGCCACATCTGCAGAGAAATCACATGCCCAATAAAACATGTGTCCAGAGAGCCCAAGAAGGGGATGTTGCGACCAAAACAAGTCGTATGCAGAGTGATGGAGCATTGTCAGCTCTGCCCAGTATATCTGGTCTGGACTGACAGTATGTAGGCTATATGCAAATACCATTGTGGTATTGAGCGGTCGCGATGCGTCTCTATCTGACAGACGGACGTCGGGACGTCTGTAGCCGCAGGGACACGAGGTGAACTGGGAAACTGAGACATGCATCAATCCGGTTGTACCTCTCAACGTTAGCTCGACATGCTCGTCGTTTGTCAACATAATGTCATCGTGCACGAGTCTTCGATCTGATAAGACAAGGGAGGTGCGGTTTTATCAGGATTTATTCACTAGTAGAGCTCATAAAATTCACTGTCGATAGAAGGGCGTTGGTATAGATCTTACAAAATTAAAGATCTTTTAAAGTTAAAGCGTTGGATTTTGAATTGCATTGGGGAGGACTAGATTGAAAAAAAAACAAAGTGTTAATGTATAATTTTAAACAAAAGTGTTTTTATTATGCTATATACTATCGGAAGTGGTAACACGATATTTATTTCGCGTTTATTTCAACCGTCGTTATTACCATGTGAGTCGGAGGCGCAGTCGGGAGCGCGCCGGACTTAAAAAGGCACGTAAGCGACAAGGTGAGTTCGAGTCAAAGCTCTATCAGTAATTCTGAGCAGTACTGTTCATCATCCCACTGGATCGGCTCACTTCTTGCTTTGCTTAAAAACTTAGGGTTCCATGCACAGATCAATGTAGTCTATGTGGCAAAAACAAGGTTATTAAGGCCGGCAATCGTTTTTTCGTAAAATTGACAAGCTTATTCAAGTCAGGTTTATAAACATATACCAATGGTTATATTAGGATTAGGAAGTAACCACATTCCAAAATCCATGATGCCACGTACCACTTCGCTGCCACATATATTGCCACGTGCCATGTGCTACCACTTTGCTTCTGAACCAATTATTCTTTAAATATACTATTTTCAGTTGTTTATTCTTTCCTATTTAAACTTAAAAATTACTCCAACAAAGACGGCAGACGTACTGTGTAACTTCTCGTAGTCCTCTGTGCTGCAAGAACACTGTTAGACCAGTAAGGTCCTCAGCTGTGCTCTCAGTGAGTTGTTGCGCAGCAAATAGGAAGGCCTTTGCTAACTTTGCTTAACACCAACTTCCTGGACTTTCCAGTTCACATTCGCATCAGTGGCACTTCTATTGACCGAGTTTGCCACGACCAAGCCACCGCATATCCTGTTGATTTCAACTCCCATCAAGTCTACTAAGTTTACTGTAAATTGTAATTATTAGCTTTAAAAAATCGGGTATAACTTTTTTGCAAGTGACGTCGATTCCAAATATTGCGCTTGGGTTTTTTAGGAAATATATTGATTTTAATACATTATATATATTAACAAGTTTATTTTTCTCAGTGGAAGTGTTTCTAAGCCAAAGTCTTTGGTGTGTAACAATGCCAGATGTATAAAATCACTCACAAAACACAATTTTGAAACGTTCTTAGAATCGATCGAAACCTATGTTATTTTTATAGCTGGCTTTTTTTAGTTAGACTATTAATCCCATATGGCAACTGCAATTTCAAACCTGCCCATCACTCTAACCGGTTAATTTCAGGTTCTGATGCGAGCACTAAAACCCCTCAGTTAAATGCCCACTAAATAAAACTAAACTGCATCCGAATCCTTGTTAAATTTTCAATCCAATTCTGAAGCACCATACTTGTTTATTACTAGTCGGTTGTACAAAGTGAAAATGTAATTCTATTTATTGGAAATCCGGTTGATACGATTCTCGCAGAGAGGAGAGGAACTGCGCAGGATTACACGCTGATTGATGAGCAGGACGTGACAATCTCGCGTCGCTTTGACGAAGTAATCTGCTGCGGTCGGCGAATTACGTACGCGAAACTCTTTTTGTTCGCGAATTCACAATTTACTTCCAAAAACAAATATCCGTGATTTTGAAACAATTTGATGTCGTATTTTTGGAACATTGCTCTCTTTAGGACTATATTGCATTGCAACTTTTGATCATCCCTTCCAATGTTTCAATCCACAATGTGCTATTCAGAGTTATTAAGTACTGTTCGAGTATTAAATTCAAATTTGAAAATGTATTTTTATCATTTGTTCTTAGACAATCATTGTTTGGATGACAACAGATATTTGGATATAAAAAGAGTTTGTATTAATTTTTTTGCTCGATTAATGACTCAATAATAGCTCATACGATGTAAATACGTATATTTATTTGTACATTACTCTTGATTTGGAGTTTCCCTTAGAATGACAACACATCTAGATACTAACCAAATCATGTATACCAAGAGTGCTTCTTTTATCAAAGTAGCCAACCCATAAAAGTTTTAAGGAAAAGTAAATTGCAGGCGTACACTAAGATGTGAGCATTAAAAAATATCGTCATTACAAAATTTCCTGCTGCGTCGTTTAGTTTGCTGCTATAAATTTAACAATTTCTCTCACAATAAAAACTCTAATTGAGTGTAGTTCGAGGTTATCATACGTCAGGTAATTAGACCCTAACGACTTGTCGATTTTTGTCACCTAGGTTTCGCTTAAGCATTTAAACAATGTAGGTAATCATCACATCGACCGAGAGGTCAGAACGCCAAGATTGATCGTCGTATTCGCATTCCTCAACCCCACCGAGCGTGGGGCAGTCAGCGAGTCAGCCTCTCGCCCACCTAAATCAATATCTTAACGGTCCCGCGACGACAGAAACAAGGTTAAACACGGACTAACCTTTGAGACATTAATGAGGTGCCTAACCTTGGAGTAATTAAAATATGTTGGGAACAATGGAGCTGCATCATCCATTAGAGGCTGTCAGGCGGTATCTGGCCGATCGCGGTGACGCAGCGGGCGCTCTATTGCTGTATTGACTCGCCGCGCGTGCTTCCAAAGGCTTTAGTGTTTTGTTTTACGTATCTCTGAAGGAGGAAATTATATAATTATCATTTCCTCCCCAATTATCAATCCATAATGTCAATCCTATTGAAACATTTTTTAATCGTTACTAAACTGTTTGTAAGTATCATCCGTGTTTAAATTTACAATATTTGCTTTATCATGTTGGCCTGGATTAACACCGCACGTTTATGTGTTCCTTGCATGTAAAATAATGTACATTTTCATGTAATAAATATTTTAATCATTAATTCATTCAATCAATTATTTTCAATAATATTAATACTTTTAAAAATATTATTTTGTTAGTCCAAAGGTTACTTATTTTAGAAGCTTAGGTTTTAACAAAGCGACATAATGGCAGAATTTGCTTTACTAAAATTACAAATCATTGATGAATCAAAGTTTTGCGTAATTTAAATTATAAATTATCTTCATGATTATAGGGCGTTTAAGTCTCCGGAGTACGGTGATTGCTAGGTCTTTCATAGAAAGAAGTTGTTAAATCCATCTTTTATAAATAGCCTCTAAAGACTGGAAAAGACATTTTTATAAATATTAAACACTACTCATTACTCATAATGATTCTCAGAGTTCTATAAAAACTCCTTTACGGGTGCTTTGGCATATAGTACGCTATTACTGGCAAACATTTGTATGCACGGGGCGCAAGTAAAAATACGCGTACGCAACCATATTAATAAACCAGTCTTAGAAAGTTCTTTTACACGTTCAAAATATCGTTGGGATCTTATTGTGACATAAATTTTCAAAATTTAAAATTTTTATAGCCTCTTATAGCAGTCTAAAAAACTTGTGGTGAAGTAACTTTTAACTTACTAAAAATATCATAGCAAACTTAAAAAATGTAAACTAGCCATTTTATTTTCATTCGAGAGTAAAGTTGATTACATGGCATCTGATCGTAACTGCCAGTTACATTTCCGGTCACGAGCCTTCTCAGTGACAATGCCTCAGACAGCTTCACTCGCTTCCATGACGTGTTTGTTTGAATTATTTCACTGCCTATTGTGTTTCGTTATTTACACTAATTGCACTTGTTGCGCTTTGCAACAATGCCAGACCTTGAGCGGCCCGCCAGGCGCACTGCTAGAAATCACAGTTTATCCCACATTTTTCACCCCCGTTTTGCTTTATCTTTACGACCGGCTGACTTTGTGCGGTTTACGATCTCTGTACAATGGGTAATACGTATGTTGATCAGGCAGAGTCACGGTAAAAATCCGCGTTAAAATCAACTGCTTCTTTGGTTTGGCCACAAACTGTGTTTACTGAATGGGTAGTTTATGAAGATGTCTTCCGCAGCGAATAAAATGAGGCTGTAAAAGGGTAAGCTGGAATTGCTTTGTGGTCAGCCTCATTTCGGCTTGATCCTAATCTGCACTTCAATTCTAAAATCATACATGTCATGACATAGCATACATTATTATGCTTTATTAAGTATTTTTGCTGTGACGCTATTGTTGACTGCAACAATACTGCAAAAATTGGCTCTGGTTATCGTCTTATAATTGAAATCTATCACATATTTTTATTTTATCTTAACCTGTGTCCAAAATAACAAATGGGAATAAAATTTGGTTGGATATAAAAATCTGATTTGCGTAAACGTTATTTAATAAAGGACATTCAACCAATCGAGGTGCAAAAATAAAACTGTAACCCACAATACACATATAGTTGAATTCGGTTTCTATCAAACGTAAAGGTAAAAGCTAAACTGATAAAAAATCTGTTTGAGTTTGAATTCAACATCTATCAAATCCCCAACTCGCACAAATTAGTCTAGATTATATTTCGGCCAGCTGAACAAAGTGAAAGTGTAATTCCAGTTATTGAAAATCCAACTAAACAGATTGTCGGAGCAATGCAAAGCTGGGCGGGATAACTCGGCTGTGAATAGGACGCACCGATTCCACGATTCCCTTTGACAAAGGCAATCTGCGCTTGGGATTTACATGTTTACGTCGATCTGACGTGAATGCACAGCAGTGTGATTGAGAATAGTCTGATCCTGCTAAATCTGATTAAGTGTTTACAGTCAGTAGCTTATATCCATGGCTAAATTTTGTTGGATATTGTATATTTTTACAAGGAAATTACCTCGCAGTACAGTAGAGGTTACAGTTTTGATCAAAAATATGGGACAGTTTCAGCCTTCTGCCCCAAGTAACAATAGAAGGTTTATTTTTGTCAGTTATTAAAGTTGTTAAAAAACAATTTGAGAAACAGCTAAAAGATGTCGAAAAAATATTGTTATATTTTGTCTCTTGAACTCATTTGTTAACTTTTATACATTATATTAAAATTTTAAGCTTTGGAAAAAAGTCCCACATTTTGAACAGTTGTAAAGCAAAATACTAGATCTTAGGCATCCAATTCATAAACTCGATCTCATGTACCGTATCAATTTCATGATCAAAATTTACACCTTATTTCATTTTTTCATTAACGATGCAAAACAAAAGTTGACAAAAAGACAGATTTTTTACAAAACGGCAAAAACCACAAAGGCTTTTATGCAGCAAGAGACTGATCAGGTATTTGGTATTTGAGATCAAAGTCCAAAATGTCCTCAGTCAGTAGCATTCTTTGCGACAGTGATGTTAATGTTCTAATTATGTGTAAAACACATATAGAGTGAGGGATTAAGAGATGGGGAATTACACATTTCAGGACATGCTTTCACAAAAACTTTTCTCTCTATTTTTATATGTGTAATTCAATAACACCCTTAAAGAAAACTAATTATTAAATCTATTTTTCTAAACACCTAGTACACTGCAGCCGCGATTTTCAAATCACAAGTTACATCCAAGTATTTTTCTAAAGCCTCATACTCATCCCAAGTATGTGTTGTGGTCCTTTTGTCCAACACCTCCTGATCTTAGATCCATATAACAAGATCGTCTCTCTCAAGTTGCAGTGCTGCTGCCCCGTGTGCCGGGCATGTGTTTGCCCACCGTCCTCAGCATGTCGACACTCGGGTGTTCGGTTCGATGCCAGTTTACGAGTTTGGGCCTCGCCTCGTGGGGTGTCGACCCCCCCGGGCCACAACTCAAATTGAAATTTTTTCTCAACAGATACATGCTCACTGGTTTATGCGTGGATTTTATCAGAGGCGCCGCGCGGTTTATGCGCAGGCCCGGCGGTTTGTTATATTTTGCGGGGTCTGTGACCCAGGTTTTGGGGCATTGTTCTGCTGCATTTTCATACGGTACCTCATGAATATGTTCATGGATGAGGGAGGCGCCTGAAGTTATATCGCATGGAGTAGCGACCAGGAACATAAAACAGTAATATTGTGTATAAAACTTTATTTATTTTTATTCCATTTATTTTCCAAACCGGTAATAAAAAACTACGCTTTTATTACACCAGTCAGGAATAAAACGTTGGTATCGTTAAAATGACTTATTATGTACAAAACAAATAAACAGGATTGTATTTTTGTTTACTACTGACCTTGAAAACGTTGAAAATAGCATTTTGTTTTCATTTACATAGTATAATGTTATGCCATCAAAAAACTACATTTGATAAATTGTTAAATAGTGTGAAAATTATAGTGCACTATTAAGTTTAAACCCCTTTTTGCAAGTTTTTAACATTACAAAGTTTATATGCCGAGCCGCTTCACACACCTACACTCTTTATCATCAATCAGCACTTCCGATCCAAGCTGTATCTAAATTACACATTTTATCTTCACATAAACAATGCGAGCAGGAACTAGTGCAATAAACTGCTACCGGACTGCCACAATACAAGCTACAGCCGCGATCTGAGATGCCGCGATACCTCGAGTCTTACAATAATATTAATATATAAGGCAACAACGAGGCTGTTGTCTCCGGAGATAAGAGCTAATGGCCATCCGGGCAGTAAATCATGTGCAGCGACCGTTTGACGAATTAATCTTACTATTTATCAGGCAGTTATTCAATAAAATGTAATCTGGCATCTGGTCTGGCCTGAACCGGTCCAGCGACGTTTGTAGGTGAACTTTGGCGCGGAGTTGCAGCGGGGATGTTGCCAAACGTGTGGTTCGGATGGACGATTGTCTTGGATGGTTGGGAAGGCGAATTTTTAAACAAGAGCGTTGTGAAATGAATTCATCACTTTTTATTTGGACTTGGATTCATGTGAATATGGTGGTTTGCAGTGAAACAAGTGATAACAATAATTAAATGCTCATACCACTCTGAAGGGTCAACAAAGTTAAGCCACTGTCATGATATTACTTTAAGATTTACTCTACAACATCACATGGCACAGCAAGGTGGCAATATAACGCGACGATTTATAATTTAGTGCATTCAATTAGTGAGTAAATTAGTGAACTAAAGTAGTTTTAATTTTAGTGACTTATTATTGTCGTCGTAACTTGTATTCAATATTGCTTTTCACTCTAAATTTGTTATCTTCTATGTATTTGTTATCTTTGTTTCATTTTTTATCTTTCATTTGGTTTTTTTTATTTTTTCCAGTTCAATTTAATGTTTTTTTTTTATTTCAATCACAGCACGACTACAATATATATATGATTTTATGGTTCCTTTGATACTATCTATTTTCTTTGCTAAAGTTGGCAAATCTATGTTTTACCACAGACAAAGGAATCTATCCAGACTGCTAATGCTAAGTTCCTGGAAGCGCTCATAGAGAGCGTAAGCGTCGAGTATCTGACGATTCGCTCCCGCAACGGCAGGATAAGGCCCGCGCTGTTGCCAGATCGGCGAAGCTTCCCTCAACGTCTCCTTATCAGATAAACATGTTTTTATCCATGTCCTAATACTAACACTGCATCATCCCGACTCGTTTTCTGACTACACTAGATCGTTAATCGCTGAATGGAAGGCATCGTTACTTACTGCCAAATGTGACTAGCAAAAGTTTTAAAGGTTTGCTACCTGTAGGCCTACACATTTACTATATTCAAGTGTGTTATTATTGTTCGTGCATTCTTATTAGAGAGAGTATGTGATTAAAATTTAAAAATCCACCAGGTTTGAAATTTTAAAATAGCCGCAATTTTTATCAATATGCCGGACTCCCGTTGTTCTTATAGGCACTGTAACAACAGTAGATTCAAGATGAAAGGCTTGAAGCTCTTCACTATACCGACAACCAACAGTCACTTATGGATCCAGAGAGCAGGTCATGTTGCACATTTTGATAATGCTGCAGGTCTATTTCAGATTATTAGCGGATTTCCTTAAAGGAATAAAACATTACTGTAGGTCTCATGGTAAGACCGAAGCCCGGAAACATGTTAACTTTCATTCTGGGGCCCCCAGAAGCAAAAAACACCATTCGTTCGAATTGTTATACGGGTGTTTCACGATAACCCTGAAAACCTTCAGGATATGGCTCCATGGATCAAAACTAGAAAAAAAATGTCCAATAAACATAAGTCCTAAACTCATTCGTTTCCAATTTATGAGTGAAAAGGGTTTTTTCTGTTTTCAATGTACCTATTGAACATTTTGACGGCTAGAATGGAAAGTAGACACAATATTGTGATAAAACCTAACTTTTAATGAGGTTTCATACTTATTTTATGATAAAATGTTAAGTGTGACTGATAAAAAGTTCTCTAAAAATCAAATTTTTCCTTAAAATTTAAGAACCAACAAATTTTTTGTTTTTGACAGTCATTCATGTTGTAACCGCTTAAGTGTTTGGCTTGCAACTTCACCAAATGGTTTAGAATTTGATGAAGAACAAAGAAATATCAATTTAAGTTTACTTATTATAAGGATAATTTTTGTCAAAACTCTGAAAATATCATAAGGTATCTAATATTACTTAAATTTGAAAAAAAATAAAAATTTATGCTTTGATTATTTAACCTTACGGGAAATACAGAAATATCTCATTCCTCCTTGTCTCTATATATATACCTTAATAATACCCCCTTTGCTACTTATTCATACACTGAGAGAAATTTCTGGTGTTGGGCTCCTCAAATCTAGTGGGAACAACATTAAATAATGTTATTGACATGATATGCAGAAATCTAGTGGGAACAACATTCCTAGTCTAGGGCTCAGTAATCTTGTGTTCGTCACCAGCCAATCTAGGGTATGTTTAATGACGTCACATCTGCTACGTCATCGTTAAGTCCTCCCTGTAATGTTGGCCCAATTAGGCAGTACTAGTGTTCTGCACCAATGAAAGTTATAATCACCAGAAAATCTAGGGTGGCGGTCTTGCCTGTAACGTTGGCCCCACTAGGCAGTACTAGTGTTCAGCACCAATGAAATGTTATACCCACCAGAAAATCTAGGGTGGCAGTCCTACTTGTCATGCTGGGCCCACTATATCGAACTTGTGTTCTGCACCAATGGATTGTTGGACCCACCAGGAAAACTAGTCTATTAGCCCCTATCTGCACCAGTTTTTAGTAGGGTGTGTTAATAAAAAAATATTATTTGTATTACAAATTTGACCTGGGAAAAGTTGCTAAACTTTAATAATTGACATGTTATAGCCCCATAAATCAACTTGTAAAAAAATTGTTAGGTACTAGATTTAAACAACATTACGCTTAATTTACCAATGTTTACTTCCTAAATGAAAACAGCTAATAGCTATTTGGAAACATCATTAAAGAAGTGAAAATTGAAAAATGTATCATCGACTTTATGACACAATGAAAAAACAGAAATAATAAGAAATCAATAACCACATCAATTTAGCAATGCACTTTGACTAATTTTTAACATAATGTGTTATTTTTTAACTACCATGATGAGGAGACCAATATTTAACTTCACTATTGACAGAGAGAAATTTGTTCTTTAAAGTTAGTCTTCCACAGCTTTACAGGCAAATGACCGATCAAGGTCATAAAAATTCAATGATTTTTTAACTTACTCAATTAATCAGCACATTTTTACTAAATCAGTGTTACAATTAAAGAAGCTTGATGAATTATGGACTTATATAAAACAAAAATAATGAACGATTTGCTAAAAAAGTTAATACTAAAAATAGCAGGCTATCCTTTCAAATAGATTTCAGCCTGTCGCCACATTAAATCTTTCCAAAGTTCTATAATTTAGTACTTAAGGCCTGGTCACACTTAGCGATTTTTGCGAGACAATAAACCGCCGCAACAAAAATATAGACATAAGAACACATTGAAAAAAAACTGTAGCGGCGTTTTATTGTTGTGCAAAAGATGCTAAGTGTGGTCAGGTCCTTAAGATAAAAAAAATGTGTCTTTTGATGTAGTTCGTAGGAAAGACTTTTATAAACGACAATAAAAAAGGTCTAGGAGAGTTTAACAAAAAGGTATACTCGCACACTTAATAAAAAAAGTTTATTTCTTTCACAAATAATAAAGGGAATGGTATTTACGATATTAATACGTTGATACCAATTGAGGAGGTTGAATTAACATAATAAAAATATAATAAAACAAATTTTTTTACTTTGTGTTAGCTTATAAGTTTTCTTTTATGATGAAGAATAAATTTCACATGTTTCTTCAGCAATGCTGGTTATTTTAATAAATGTTTATAAATGTTTGTAAACTAAATCAATGACTATTGGCATCGGCTCTCAAAAATCTACATTCCTAGACAAGAGAATAATTAACTGATATTAATCTTAATCTAATGGCTCTCTCACAGTTTTGTACATGGTCAAGTCTGCCAGAAGTTTGCTGGTCTCTTCACCCATGATGATCCAGGCCCATATTACCACAAATATCTCACAACACAATAACAACTTTCTTTCTTTTCTTCTTTTGTTATTCAATGAACATGTGGCCACGTTTGTAAACAGTTTTTCAAGTTTAAGTAAATAAAATTAACTTTGTTATTTGTGCAACTAACATTTCAAAATCTAGAAATACGAGTACAGATAAGGAGATGCAATAAGTTAAAAACACGTACAAAATTAAATTGTAAACACTAATATTATTGATGATGATTATGATTAACAAACAGATTTCTTTGTAACTGGTAATTGTAAAACATGTTTAGAAATAGGCCTCGTGCTTCATCAATTTTGGAGCCAAACTACTGAACATAAAACAACAATAACACCACAAGTTATGATTAGCTATTTTAACACATGACATAACCACACCGAACGTCTCCAGAGTCACAGAGCATCTGACGACTGAATGCGTGATTCAAGTCTCCTTTTTGCCTAGAAAAACTAGTAACTCGCACTAGCCGATATGGAGGTTTTCCATTTCCCAAGCTCCTAACTGTTGGCCAAACCAAACAATCTGTTCTCAACACATGTAATCAGCCTAGCTGGAGTGGATGATGACGTCATGAAAATCTTTCACTACACAGTCTTGAGGGTGCAGCATTGCTTCTGGAGTAAATAACAAGAATCTAGTGTTAAATCGATTCACCTTCCGCGTCTAGTGTAAAACACAAAACTAACGGTTGTGGTCATGTTGGCCCCACTAGAATCTGGTGGGTCCCTACGTACATAATGCTGGTACAACCAAAATCTAGATTTTGTTGTTTTCACTATACATCTAGGGTAAATATTTTTCTCAGTGTACTCAGTGATTTTGAAATGTTTTACTTAATAATTATTTTAAAATCACTAAATTACTATATTAAATTATTTCCCTATTTTAAAGATAACATTAGAAAATTAATACGCAGGTTTGCTGCTAAAAAAGTAAAACACCCCCATTGCAGCAGACCTGCATACTCAGCAAATTTCAAATTCAAAACAACATATTTCAATCCATACTAAACATGACATGTTTTTGTAAGCTATGTAAGAATAACATGGGGTAAGAGTATGTAGGTTTGCTGAAACAGGTCTGTTAAAACTGGGTGGTTTTATTTCATTTCTAGTATATCTTAAGTAGAAGAAGCTATGTACCAAGTCTTAACAAAATATGTTCATAAATAAGGAATATACAGTATAGCATTTTTATTTGCCATAAGAATAATATGGAGAATGAGTATGTAGGTTTGCTGCCCCAAAAATGGAAATATCGAGGTTATTAGACTATATTATATGCATATGTATGTATATATATATATATATATATATTTATTTATTTATTGTTTAATTCACAACTTAAGGCTGCTAAAAATATTTGTAATAATGAACTTGAGCACCCTTTTATAATTATTTTATTTAATAATCATGACACGCATTTCGGTAATTATACCATCATCACGGTGAATTTAAACTTAAATTAACCTTAAATATACACAATCATCAGTCATATGTCGTATCTTCCTGATGGATCAAGTGTTTCAATTAATTGATGTTCTGGGCTAAGGTCATTGGTTTGCTTTTTATATAAGAATTATTACCGAAGAATTTTTAAATAAAATAATGATGAAGGGGTGCTCAAATTTATTACTATTACAAATATACAGGGTGAAAAAAAAGTCTGGAAACGGTTTAATATCTTTTTAACTAAATCCGTTAGAAAACTCAAACCTTTCACATCAACTTATATGCATGAAAAATGCGTTTTGAACGCATTACCATTGACGACCAATGAGGAGTCGGTACATAATATTTAATGTAAGCATAGGTTGATATGCACATCATTTTAAAGGGCTGGTCAAGTGGAGTTCATTGCCGGAAACCGCATCTCAAAAGGTTCATCCGTTACAAAATGACGGCTGTCCAAAGTTCTTGCGGAAAATACCTGTACAGGCCTTAGTATTGGTAAATACTCGTATAGTCAACATTAGCTAGAGAGCTGAAACCCGGTTAATTTGTTTTGAATATTGAATAATATTAGTCTATGAGCTAGTTTAATTTTAATCTCCGATGGGGGACGGCCGTGTGCAGTCAGTGAATAATCTTAAACGTAAGCAAAATGGTAGGTGGAAATGGTAGGTATTTAATTTAATAATATTTAAACTGATTACAGTGTATGAGTCTTTTAAAATATTTTTAAAATCATTAAAACGATTACATACACATTAAAACTTCTTCAACAATCACTAATGTGATGAGTTTATTGTTGGAACTTGGTTTTACCACTTTTTTTAGTATTTATTTATACGTTACAGGTATTTTACAGGTATTTTCTGCAAGAAATTTGGACAACCTCCATTTTGTAAGGGATGAACCTTTTGAGACGCGGTTTCCGGCAATGAACTCCACTTGACCAGCCCTTTAAAATGATGTGCATATCAACCTATGCTTACGTTAAAGATTATGTACCTACTCCTCATGGGTCGTCCCCTGGTGGAGGTAAAAAAATGGTAATGCTTGCAAAAAGTAGTTTTCATACATATAAGTTGATGTAAAAGGTTTGAATTTTCGAACGGATTTAGTTAAAAAGATATTAAACCGTTCCCAGACTTTTTTGTCGCCCTGTATATATATATCTGTTAACACGACCGTAAGATGTTAATGATATTTGGTCAGACGTCTAAAGTGGTTATCATTCGGACGAGTTCGTAAACCAGCCCTATCGGACTAAGGTAAGGGACTCCCCAAGGGATAAACCCCTACAAAAATAGTTTTTTTTTAATTTTTTATATGAACAAATTAAAATAATCCTATTTGGAAACCACTGTATTTAGTTGAGAAAACAAACAAATAAGTATTTTGAATCATTGCTCTATGTCCATTGGTTACCGAGCTATTGAAAGTAGTAAACACAGTACGTTTTCCAAATCGAAGTAAATAACTTGGTAAAAAAATATATATATATAACTTGGTAAAAACTTGGTTTATTGTTTTATCTAGATGACATCTAATGTATATTAGTATATATTAATGAACATGGGAAATTAAAAAAATTCTATATATATTCATTATTTCTAAACATAATATCTTGATAACACTTGGTATATGGCTTCTTCTAGTTAAGACCTACTAAATGTTGAATTAAAACCACCTGTGCAGTTTTACCATACAGTACCTGTTGCAGCACACCTGCTTACCCCCCCCCCTGCATACCTGTATTTCCCATGTTATTCTTATTGAGCTTACAAAAACAAGTCATATCTCACTATTAGCCCAGGCAACGAATGCTCAAAAAAAGGTATAGAGGGAATTGCATGGAACACAAGTATTGACTTTGTACCTTTGTTTGGACTAGTTAGGAGGTGAACAATCAAAAGTCCCCGTCCGTGGCCCTCGTTCGGGGGGAGGGAGGGGGGTCAGAAGGTATTTTTTTTGCTAAATATCTTGAAAACTATCAACTTATAGTATTACCTATTAAATTTAAAACTTAAAGAAAATTAAATTTCCTGTAAGAAAAAGTATATAATATGTGTATTTCGGTCCAACCATTTACAAGGAAAGCACTAATTTTATAAATATTTAAACAAATATCCCTTCTTTAAGAAATACATGTAAATTCGTGGTTAACATACATGCCCAATGAATGGGGCAATGCTTTTTTGCCTATAAAGGAAAACGAAACAGCATTCAGGAAATATTGACAAAATTTCCAGTAATTCGACACCCCAATCATAAAATTTAGTCTAAAATAAAGTTATTGACGAGCTCACAAAAAACGTTATTTTTCGAGAAATAACTACAAAAAATTGTAATGAGTCCTTGAAAAATAACGTTTTTTGTGAGCTCGCCAACTCCTTTATCCTAGACCAAATTTTATGATCGAGGTGTCAAATTACTGTAAATTTTGTCAATATTTCCTGAATGCTGTTCATTTTCCTTTAGGTGTAAAAATCGTTGCCCATTGGGCATGTATGTTAACCACAAATGTACGCGTATTTCTTATGGAACAGATGTTTGTTTAAATATTAATAAAATTAGTGTTTACCTTGCAAATGGTTGGATCAAAATACACATATTATATACTTTTCTTACAGGAAATTTAATTTTCTTTAATTTTTAAAATTAATAGGTTCTAATACTAAAAGTTTATAGTTTTTAAGATATTTAGGAAAAACCAAAAAATTGTACCTTCTCACCCCCCTCCCTCCCCCCGCTCAAGGCTACGGACGGGGATTTTTGATATGTTTACCTCCTAACTAGTCCAAACAAAGCTGCAAATTCAAAAATTGTGTTCCAAAAAATTCCCTCTATACCTTTTTGTTACCTGGACTATATGTTAGATTGAAATATGGTTTTTTGAATTTTAAATTCGTTGAGCATGCAGGTTTGTTGAAACGGGGGTATTTTTGTACCACTGAATTCAGCTTTAAACACAAACAATTTAATAGCTTCAATCATTACCATATCTCCATTAGTTTCTGGGGGTTATTGGTATTGAGAGGTAAATACAGTATATCGTTTCGTTTCCATGTTATTGTTATTGGAAATCAATTAAATTCCATATCTCCCGTATTTCTCGACATATATTAATAAAGCTTGTTTGTGGTTTCATCTGCTTGAGATCTACTTGGCGTAAAATCCCCCATTTCTACATTCTGTGAATGGCAGAAAACCTGCTCAATCACTTTCCATGTTATTAAGAACAATTTTTCAAAACTTGATGTGAGGTTTCAAATACATCTAAGCATATCAAATTCGCTGATTCTGATAACCTACTGCAATCGGAATATTCTATTTTCACTGTAATACGTCTCAAATAATAGCGAGCTTAAAAAATTCTAAAAAGGTATTTAGGAGCAGTGAAGGGGCAGGGCTTGAGTAGATGAGTAGACTTTCCCTCCTCCCCTAGCCCCCGGTGCGTAAAAATTGTTGCTATTGTAAGTACACGAAGTTCAACAAATAAATTTCTGTTACCCTTGAACCAGTGGACAATTAGGCCTCTGAGACGTAATTCACGTAACCATGTTACGCGTGCCTAGAGGACCGGCCTGTGTCCTGTTCAGAGAAGCAGCGAGTCATCTCACATTACTGTTGCTGGGAATGAGCACCCACAGACTATTTGTAAATTTTGAAATAAAAATGTAATTTTGTTCATCTGAAAAAAATTGTTGAATTGACCCAACACGAAAATAAGTCAAAGTTTTATACTTTGACGATACTGGACATGTATCTTATAGTAACCTTAAACACGATGCAACCACATGCAACATAAAATTTCTAACACACTTTACGAACGTATGTTTCTAAATATACAAATATTGTTGCAGGATTACAAGTAATATTCATAAAAAGTATTACTCAAATGTCACATTATGAATATATTCATAAAACAACATATTGCTATGTATATATGGTATATATATTCATAAAAAACTATCAAAACAAATTTATGATACTTCGGTATAAATCGAAAACTTTATATCTATCAGTTGACTTATTAAAAGGATAAGAGAAGTAAATAGTTATATAGTTATTAATAATGATTAAAGGTCAGTATGTTCAGTATTTTAAGTATTCATTATGCATTTTAATTGTCCAGCGAATAATCGCATTTCTTTGTCCTGAAAGTCACATTAAAATAATAATTGTTGACCTCATTAAAAAACTTCAACTTAATTTGAAGATAGACAGAGAGATACAATCCTTCTTTTTAGGAAACTACTTGATGCAAACATATCAAGTCGTTAGTGTTGCACGGACCCGGGGCTCTTGGTTTCAGGAGGTCCTGCTTGGTTTAGCCGTTGCCTGTGGTGGGCAGGCGGGGGAGGGGTTCGTAACCATGGCAACGCGTTGATAAACAGTGCGCACGACTGCAGCGCGCCCCGGCGGCTGACGCAGTAACTACTAACGGCGCAGCAGCGTGGCAACGCAGCACGCTGATCCGCCATTTGTGCGTGGTAACTCGCGCGCCTACCTAGCGGCAAGCGCGGTAAAAACTATTAACCGCAACCCCCATTAACAGTCTGGATAGATTCCTTTGTCTGTGGTTTTACTCTGTTTACAATAAAAATCTATTTTTGTGTGGCTTGGTTTACTCATGTCTTTGCAAAATTATTATGGATTTCAGTCATTTTTCCTCAATTAATTGATTTTTGTTTACTGAACAAAATCTACCCAATTCCCCCAGAAAACGCACCTTCTTTTGCCATTCCCTCTTTCCTTGTACTTTAAAAGACCAGGTTTACACAATTTATGCCCCACATTCTCGCCAATTCATGATCTATACCTCAAAGATTACACCAGATCTACTCAGTTCCGCCAACTTTCCCATTCCACATTTCCCGGCCAATCACATATATCCCTCATTTGTCTCCGCAAGGTGGTAGCCCTGCGTTACACGATGATTTACTATGGTCGTGTAACGGTTGTGTTATTGGTGCTGTCAGCAGTTTAAATATCGTTGCTTGTGGCGTTGGTTTGATGTGATTTGTGTGCCAGAGAGAGAGTGAGAGAGAGGGGGGTCTTCAGCACGAGATATTGCTAAGGTTTGGTATGTACTGTGGTCGTGTGCTGTATAAATTTATCTCAAATACCTCTATAGACAATTTCTTTGTAAAATAGATTTCTGGACCAATGTATTTTCACGTTCTATTTAGCAAAAACATGAAAAATGCCACAGTACTTGCTGCATGCGATACTTAAGCTGGGTTTATTGTATGATACGGTAAATCAACGATTACCTCTGTCTTACAACCTGGAAAGCTGTAGAGCATTCAGTCTAAATGAGATAAACATTTGTCATTCAACGCGTGTAAGAAACATTCTTCCTAACAAAAATGCACTAAGTTCATTTGATTAATATGAGTAAAGCACACACGCGGTTGAAAGGTAAGGATGTAGGTTATTACTGAACCGATTTTTGAGACTGTTACGTGTGATAAGATATAGGTCAAAAAGGATATTCGCCATTTTTTTAGAAATCATATTTATTCTGGTTATTTGTGCCGCTATGTCTTAACGGTATTCATTTTAAATGTTACATTTCTTACGAAACTATAAAATCCATTAAACTGTTGTAAATAACAGCTATCAATCCTGTTACAGAATTTAGATTTAGTTATTAAAAAAATAATTACATTCGAATAAAAACAATTAATCAATTTCAACAAAAGGAAAATCGTTTCATGTGATCGCAAGCGAAGCCACGAGGGTCATTTAGTTTTGACACAAAATTACAAATTCAAGGTGGTAAACATCAGAGAAATCCAGTACAACTGAGGATTGGACGTGTCTACCCGGAGGTGATACCGTGTAGCGCCAAACCATCTGTCATCACAGACAGTCGATCACCGGTGATGCATCGTCCATTGTCGTCGACACTAGACACTACCGAACTCCTCACCCTCCGTCCCGTTATCAATCCGGACGCCGAGAGACTCGGTGCACAATGGCCCATTGTCCGCAGATGAGTTACCCTCAAGTAGCGGCTCCTTGTTAATTTCCAAATAAACGCTCATAAGTCGGCGGAACCGCTTTTAATAAATCGCCGATGCGGTATTGTCTCAAGTGTGACTTAGGACGGGCTCGCCGGTTACTGAGTGTCATCGTGAGTCGACAGTCGGTGAGTCACTCTACCTTCCTTTCGGAAGAAGTAAGAAGCAAGGAGATGAGTAATTCTTCGGCAGATGTATTGTTAGTTAGTTATTGTTTGTTGTAAGTGTATTTGTTTTTGGGAACAGCTCATACTTTTAACATTTTTAATAAAACTACTCAAAAGAGCATTTTCAAAAAATAAATTCAAGTGTATTTCATCAAAGTATGTCTCTTTGTTTGCAAACATTTATTGGAGTAATAGTTACTTTAATTTTAAAACATAAGTAATCACCAAAACTGTTTTATCACTAACGAGTCAAGCTTTAAAGGATAAACGCGTCTCAACCGCGACCTTCTCAGCCTGTTAATTAAATAATATTTAGTTAAAAAATTACCAAATGTCCACAAGAACAAGCCCATTTAGAAAAACGTCTACAGTATTTAGAACTCTTTCGTAAACACTCAGAAGTTCCGAAAGAAGCAACAAATTTTTCAACTTGATTGTTAAACGTTAACTTAATTTTATTTTAGCTAACAGGGACAATTATGTGTAAATCCACAGTTCATTTCAAAAACCTATTTACGAAAGTAAGTGACAAAAACTACGTATGTTACATAACGTTTGATCTCCAAGTTTTTGCACGGCTGAAAACGTCAAAAATTGACTAATTGCAGGTGGTTTTACAGCGTTCAATTTCCCCTGCGAACAATCACAAAGCCCGGAACCAACAGATATCAGCTACAGGGGATGGGGGGCGACCGCAGGACGCGGGATGGCGGGAAGGATGTGGTCACCGCCGGAAGCAGGGTGCCAAAACAGAAAACACAGGAACCAGTGGCTGTTGGCTCGCAGCATCCCAGCTTCCCGATCCGCTCCTGTTATCCTATCCCCATCCTATATGTCTATTTTATCAATCACGGAATTACGAAATTATAATTTCTTTGAATACACGATGAATATTTTTTTAAAGTTTTTGTTCAGTTTATGGTGCAATAATATAAAATTTATTATGAATTGTTTTCATACTAATTTAACCATTATTAGGATAACATCCAGCATAGCGCTTGCAGCGGCAAAAACCTTTTTTATAAGATTTATTAACCATCCCATCTGTTCTAGAAACTTTCTTAAATTTTACTTAAAATTGCCAACTGTATTTGATATTTGAATCTACTTTCCTTATAAAATAACATCAGAGTCAGTTTTTTCTCGACGATTTTTTCTTATCATGGAATAATTGTACAGGGAGAATAAAAAATATATACATTTATTAATGATAAAGATTGCTTCTTCGGGATGTTATTTTTACGTTTTTAAGATAAATTAAAAATTATTTATTTGTATATAGCAGGTAATTATGTTTTTACAGTTAAATGCTGTTGTTAGATCATATCACATGTTAACTGGCTCAGGATGAAAACAAATGTCAACATTAGCAATTATAAAAAATCTACATTTTAAATAACAGTTAGGAAGTATTTTTTAATAAATCAGGACTTTAATAATAATACTTTAATCTAAATTTACACATGCAGTATGATCAAACATGAAAACACTAACAAGTGCTCTTGCAATGTTTGCTATTATAATATCTGCTCGTTTACTTCCTAACATGTTACATCACACACAATGTTAGGGAGTACAGTTATTTCACAGACAAACATCATCATACGTGATAACGTGATGTGACAAGTTAGAACATAGTAATCTTAAAATTAATGTGAATATCATCGATACTTTTCTTTCACACTGACATTTTTGCTCCAATAATAGTATATTTCGCAACAAGAGCCGAAAATGAGGTTTTGCAGGCTCGAGATCGCGTTTCAAATTCGAGACCAAGTCTAGAATTTTAAACGATCGAGAGCTGCAAAACCTTTTAGGCAGAGGTGCGAATGCTATTTTTCATTACACTACACAAGCAAATGTACCCTATATAACATTAAAAATCTGATTGTTTATTTGACATACTTGAAAACAAAACTTAGAGATTGTGAGCGACGATACAACGTATTTATCATGGTTTAAGTAAACACATCTATGAAAATCATAAGATGGCAACTATCCTGCCTTTGGAACCTATTGAATGCCGTAATTAGGTGATGTTTTCAAGTTGTTTCAAGCAAATAAACGATCATCTGACTTTCGGTCCTGCGGCCGAAAGTTTTCGCCCCTCTGGCGGAAAAGAGTTGGCTTCGGCCTCCACGTTTGTAAAACAGGTGATTACGTCGTAGTGTGGCAAGTGTGGTGAAAAATAAATTATGCTCTATATTACAAATGATTGAAAGTTTTTTTAAATATTTTGATGAAGTAGGTAATAATAATGTGTGGGATATGACTAGTTTAGGAACATGAATTAATTTTTCACCTTGGTAGATAAAAACTTTGTAACTAATTACAATGTATGTTGCAGCTTACAGTTTTTTTTCTTGTCGTGTTCAAACTGGTGACGGAGTGACGTTGACTCCTTTGTAATGTTTTCTGGGTGCATGGACGTGAACCACCGAGGCCCCCGATAGAACCAAAGACACCCACTACGTCCGTGGAACCTGAAAAGCGCCCTTCACGAAAATACTATCTACTCTAACTTTAAAGAGATCAAGGCATGTCTAATGACAGTTGGTCCTAGCCTCGTCAAGATAAAATCAATGCGGCCGAGAAGATACGTGCGAAAATTTTTAAACAGATCAGACAGACGTGATAAGTCGCTAATCAGACGCAATCACACAGTAATAACCCGGTTTCGGATGCAAATCGACTTTCACTGAAATTACTACTATTTCCTCTTGTACGACTCGATCTGATCATAAACATTGAGCACTCCAATTTCCTTACGAGGAGCGTAGGATCTCCTTTGGCGGATTCGAATTTCAGAGAAGACTCCAACCGGCTGGTTGTTGGAAAGAAGTCGAGGGAAAGGACCTCAACATTGACACAAAGGTCGTGGTCCTGACCTCCATACCGACCTCATCTCTCATCACGTGATCGAGTCACTTACCTTCTCCTTTCTTCTCATTCTGGTTCTGATATTTCCCCTCTCCCTCGTTCGCTTTGGCGGTTACAGACGTACAATCTGCCTCTTACTAAGTAAACGCATCCTATTAGTCTGATTGCTTCGCGTGGAGTTTTCCTTATTGGCCTAAGCCTATTGCGTGTTTTCATTTGTCGCTAATTATTTTGGGGTCATATTTAACTGTGGTTTTGTAAGCTTTGATGGCTTGTAAATTATCTGTGTTCTGAAATTGCTTTCTCCCACTGGCGGATTTTAGAACTTTGAAGTCAGATAAAGTAAGGCTTTAAAGCTTACTAACACATACATTTACTATCACACACAACTTATACACACACATATACAGACACACATGAGTACTAACTGGACAAATAATTTCAATTAAAATAGTAATGGGCACAACGTTATTATTCAAGTTTTAAAGAGATTAGCAAATTTCAATAAAAAGTCTATAATCTTATGTTATTTCACCTCCTCATTGCTAATAAACTGTATTATTTATATCGATGGTAGGAATTCAAACAGCCATTTCATATACGGTAATTTTATGGACTTTAAAATTTAACATACGTAAAAGTAAACTAGCAACCTTTACCTTTACATCCAAAGAGAAGTTAACACAGAAAACATACCAAATTAGGGAATTTATGATTCAGAAGTGCCTTAAGCAAAGTCCTATAGAAAGTTGGTTAAAGATTTATAGCTGTACTTTGCTAGCCATGTGTAACGGACATATAAGTGAGTGATAGTAAGGCCACATGCACTCCGTGGAACCTGGAAGCACCGATCCAGCCTTGACTCTCTAGTTCCCATTGCATAAAATGCTCCTGCCGATAACCGTTTGCATAAAATTGTCTTCAGATTGCAACATTTCCCTCGTCCTCATTGCTACCGACTTCGCATAAAAAGTAATTTTCATTGTACGGCCTAGGTAGGGGTGACTCATCGATAGTGTAATGAAATGCCTCACTAATAAACACTGCTGTGGTTGTTATCATAAGCTACTCTAAATACAGTAAACCAAATGAAACACACGTGTTGTGGTGCAGTTTTGTTTGCATACTAAGATAGGAATAGTGAATATAAGCATTCTATAAAACTTCGTTTTACGATAAACACAATACCAAGATTTTATTTTGACGAAATATAAAACAATTAATCGCAAATTTTAAAATAACGATTTGTCTCGGATATTTTTCTTAGGTACAGCTCAGATTATTATCAGAGCTCGGATTCGTCCACGTATTTTGTCGATTCTAGTGAAAAGAAATTTTAAGCCTAATTGTTATGACTGCCCCTAATTTTCAAGACAATTTTGAATTTCGAAAATTGTGAAGTAGGTTAATCAACTTTTATACAGCATTAGTACTTTGTTAGTTAGCAGAACAGAAAACTTTGCATCCCAAAACCTTTTCTATTGAGGAATCCATTATTGTACTGTGAAATCCAATACGGAGTAAGCTTGTCAACTCACAAACTCCAGCCGTTATTTTTTAATTAAAATACTATCAGGATACCGGGGAAGATCAAACTCAAAGAAATATTCAGTAAAACGGTAAATAACCTGAGTAGCCTAACAGAGAGGTCGGATTCGAAAGTCACCACAACCCTCTTGACGAGAGACAGAAATAAAAAATTGTTCGTGAACTTAAGAGGATTCCCGACCCACGCCAAAATATGCCTAAAACACCCTCCGCGCGGTGTCATTTAGGGCCTGCAGTTTTCGAAATAAAATTTAATTTAACCTACAATTCCAGAGATAGTTATATAATGTTTAATGCAAATCCCAAATCGTTCATGTTTACGTAATCTGAAGATACATAGCGTTGACCAACTTTAACGCCATGAATCTTTTTAAGTAGTGAGTATAACGATTTTGGAGAAACAATATACACTCTGAAACTCTTTATCTTTACGATGGTGTCCAAATAAATTTTATTTTAAGAATTGGAGACACTAAATGACACTGAGTTTACCACTGCACCACCTTGGGCGGCGAAAGAGCTCAAAATTAACATCTCTTATATGAAGCCGCAGTTCTAAAAGTCGCCGCTAGTGTCGCAGAAAAACGAAAACTGCCGTAGGTAGGGAACCCTTTTAACGAAACTCTGCAACACTCCTCGGACTTATCCAGCCCGAGGATCTCCGCGCGGCGGCTGAGGCTGCAATGTAGCCACAACAAGACGACTCGCGGCTGCTCCCCTGTATTAGGCAAATAACATATGTGAACGTCAAGAGTACACGGCGCACACAAAGCTATCTCCCGTACCCGACGTTTATCGGACGTTCGCATTGTCTATTCACGGACGTCGGCGCTGGTCACTGGGCGCTGGATGTGGCAGTCGCAGTCGCCAGCCTCGCACTCCCGTCACTTTTGTCTTTTTGGATAAATAATGATTTGATTACGGAGAGTGTATTCGGACTTTTAGATGGTTGACATTCTCGATGAGGATATAGTTAAACTTTGGGAACGGTACTTCATTTTAAATTCGTAGTAATGGAACTCGTAGTTTTTGTTAAATTTAATGAATGTATTATTATGTCTTTCTCTCTTAAGGCATTGGTGGTACTGATTCTTCATTTTTTGTTCATTGTAGGATCATGTTTAATATTTGGGTGGAGAGAGAGAGAAAGAAACCTAGAACATAATATCAGGATTAGAGGCGAAAAAAGGTCCGCAACTTAATTTATAGTATTTTACACCATGTCTACAGTGGCTCTGTACTAATGAAATATATGTATATTTATGTCTTACCTGAGTCTTGTAAGACAAGAAATAAATATGTCTTTCAATCTCAAAAATTATTCTAGAAAGATTTGAATTTAACTTAGGAGTTTAGCCAAAAGATTTCTCACCTAAATCTTAGATCTACAACAGCTACTTACAAATGGGTGTCCTATTTCCATGACAACCATAACGTACTGTACGTTATTATTGGCATCAGTAAGTTCAACCCAATACTTTTTTGCGATTGCAACAATCAATCTATCGATTTCCATAGATACAAACATCATTTACTCTCAAAGTTTCAACTGAGTATACGTAAAAGTGCACATCTTCTAACGAAAAAGTTAAGTTTCTAAAACTTTTGAAATAGTAAAAAGAATAGGGACCATGGCCAAGGTGGATAGAGAGTTCTGCTTCACGGACTCGGCGGGGGGGGGGGGGGGCTGGCTTCGTTCTGGAGGGATGGTCCCGGCCAATGAATACAGTCAGCTTCGTGGAGGCATCCCAACCCGCAGGGCAAGGGAACCCCTCACAGCCCGGGATTCGGGACGATGCGTTCTGGAGACTCTTCTGTCATTCCCGCCAGACCCCTCAGGAAGGAACGAAGCCTCGCCCTCCCCCCTTCCCAGCCCTGCCCAGTTCTCTCTTCTGTCCACCTTGGCTTTGGATGGAGGGGGATTGCATAGGAGGAGGAGAAGAAAATTTAAAGACTAGAGGCCTAATACTGTAATTTTGAAAATTAGAGGCCAGACCCATCTAAATGTGCGAAGCAACAGGAAATCAATTTGAAGAATGAAAAAGCACATGTCAATTTGAAGTGTTGTGTCAAGGACAAATACAACCGGCTATGAAAATCAGTGGCTACCGAAGGGTGCGAATGGATTGAAAAGTCATGTACGAAGCCACATGAATGATGACATTTGAAATAGAATGTCAAGGACAAAATACACCTGCAGAGAAAATCCTGAAGGTGTTCGTTGGTGTGGGACTCCAACCATGAACCAGAGGACATCTGAGTGAAGGTGCCCGAAGCCAGCTAATAAATTTAAAATGTTTTGTAATTATTTTTTTCATATATTTTAGGTGATTTTAATCCTACAAAATAGGGAAACAGTATTGAATAGTGAAACAGTTATGATGAACTGTTTCCCCGAATAAATAAGGACTTATAGATTTTCCCAAAAAAAGCTCAACATGTGCCAATATTTATGTGTTTATCAAAATCATTAAGACTTGAAAAAAATAACTACCATTTAAATACTAAACACACTAACAGTAGTAATATTATGATAGTATTTTAAATACTCTTTTATTTAATCTAAAAATACTGATACGCTAAGTCTTTGTTATTTTATTCCAAGTTACACAAAAGTCGTTTAATTTAGTTGGTTGACTCGTAACAAGCCAAATCCGGCAAAATAGAAAACAACTGAAAATAAACAAATGGGGAGGATTTACTTCGTTAGAAAACGTCAGTTGTAGTTTTATTAATCTCTGCATCAACAAAGTGAATGCCCTTAACTGTATATGTTGACCATGTAAAGTGCATCTCTAATTTATTTTTCGAAATATGGTTTTTTCCTTCGTAATATTAACTTCATACAATGCAATAGTTGTTTTTATTAGATTTATTTTTACGCATTCCCGCATTAAATGTACATTAAGTCATCGCTAAATCTATTTTTTTAAATAATCATTCGATCTGATAGTACATGACTGGGTTCTTTTTCAAACATATGATAAAACAGTTTTAAATTTATTTATTTTAAGTTGATTTAAACCCTCTACGATGTGAAATATTCTTCATACGTTATTCTTCGCAGATGATGGTTGTAGGACTGATTGGTTCTTTTAATTAATTATTGCGTATAATCAATCAAAATTGAGCTCTTTTAAGAAAACTATCTCGACTAGTTTTCTTGAGGCACGGTGTTTTACATCAGGAAAAGTCTACTTTATAAAGAAACGATGATAAGTCGAGGTGGCAAGCAGTCTCGTATTTAACTTAGTGGCAATTGATGTTATGCGACTAAATTATCAATGATAGCCAACAACACAGACACCAAAAGAACCTCTCAGAAATACATCCTGAGCCAGAAGCAAAGTGATCACGTGATCACGTCTGACGACGAACCTTCTAATCAGAAAATCACATGCAGGCTCCACAATGAAATTTAGTACGGCACGATTGTTTCGGAGTAGGCTGATTATAAATATGAACCACCAATATCGGAGAGCAGCGGATAATAGGCACAGGTGTTCGGAACGAGGTGGCCGGTGGGGCCGGTCCGCCGCGCCGACAGGCTCCTGCCGAACAAAAACAATGGGGTTTGAACCTTTTTTAAAATAAAGTAGCCTTATTA
This sequence comes from Flexamia atlantica, assembly GCA_035578135.1. Classification (NCBI taxonomy): domain Eukaryota; kingdom Metazoa; phylum Arthropoda; class Insecta; order Hemiptera; family Cicadellidae; genus Flexamia; species Flexamia atlantica. The sequence continues at coordinate 4,032,875 of JAQJVK010000011.1, read as the reverse complement.
CGGATTGCACTTTTTTGTAATCGTGGTAAATCTACGTGTTTAGAGCCGTAGGGTGTAAGTAGGTTGGAAGAGTTAGCTTGCTCATTTTGTGTCGATTAACGTTTATGAAAAATAGATTATTTTTAAAGTGAAGTATCACGATATTTCGGGATCTGGTATCTGGTCCCATCTTCAGGTGGAATGGACTCAGAATACAAAAAGATGAGTAAAATAAACAAACAGGCGTACATGTACAAGAAAAATAAATAAAACAACAAACTTCTTGTAAAAATACAACAAACATAGATAACAATTCTACCAAGTATTTTCAAAATTACCAATCACAACAAAAAACACGCCCAAACCTAATCATAGCTGATCAATAATTTTGTTATGTTCTAGGTTCCTATCCACCTGAAGAAGGGATCAGATTCCAGGTACCGAAACGTCACAAACACATTTATCACAACCTAATAAAAAAGGTGGACATAGATTCAATCGACTATTTTTTATCGGAAAAACATCGAGGGAAGATTTAACTGATGTTAAGACTACAACCAGCCACCTAGCAAGTTACGAACAAGGTAGGATCACTTCAAGATGGAGACGCCAGCGCAACCTGTCGCCCGCTGCTGGAACTACCAGGGGATCACGTGACTCGGCATTCCCTACAATTATCGCATATTTAGCCGCCGTAACCCAACCTCCGCCGCGCCGCTAGCGCCTCGTTAGGAAAGCGAACGACTTTTTGGCAAATACTGAAATGCTCGCCTGTCCGCTCACTGTCAGCCTGGCTGGCAGGTGATTTCATCTAGATATTGAGTGTCTGGGACCGCGGAACTGACTGGACCGTTCTTCTGTCCTCTCAGCGGTCTGGGATCTCGCGGTGTGAAAACTTTGACCTGTCATCCTTGGAGACTGGGGGGGTGGCGAACCTCCGGTCGCGTAGAGTTGCGTTTGTGCTGCTTCCTCCTTCCTCCAATTCTCCACCGTACTTTATTTACTTAAATTTACGTACTTACTAGAAGACTATAGACGTTACCCGTGGTTTCGCCCACGTTTAAAATGTATTAAGATATTATTAAGTATCTACATCATGCCGTTTGCGTGGAAACCAAAAAATTAAACCGCTGAAGACGTCTTATGTATTTGAAGTTGTGCAAAAATTTATATTTGAGTTGAAAGTAATCCAATTTTCTTATTGGGAGCCAATGGGATGTTTCCTTATGCAGAAAAGATATTTAAAAAATCTTTTAAAGTTTCCTAAGATTTCGAGGGCGTCAGTTTAACATATTTTGTATTGAAGTTAGTAGTTTTTTGATAGTTAATTTGTTAAATTTGGGAGTTAATAATTTTTGTTTCTAATTATAGTGGAGGAACTATGGGTCTCGTAGAATCAGAGTGAAAAACAGCCCCACGTTCATTTCACGATTTTAAAAAATCATTTCTATTGTAGATATTTTTTAATGTCATATTCAAGATTTATATTTAAATGTTTATATGTTTATATTAAGGGATCGCGAGGTAAAATAGTTGTTCTGTGTCTAAAATCATTGGAATATAAAAATAAAATAATATTGACTCGGAGAAGAGTTTTTTAACCACAGTCATTTTCTAACCTTTCAATATTTTTTGATAACCTTTAACCTCTATATAGCTATGTATCATGAAAGTTTCAAGTCAGCGCATTGAACAAAATATGTTGGGAACAGGGCTGGGGAGCATATTTGCACTATACTGACTTATTAGTTGAAGATTAGTTGATCGATTTCGAGCTCAAAAGTTAATCATCATTCCAGACTAGGATGAACAAACATTAACACAACTAGTATCTATCAAAAGAATAACCTACATTTATGGCCAGTGTAAATAGCGCTGATTAGCTGCATAATGGGACTATTTTAAGACTATATGAAATCATTTACATTGACTATTGATACTAAATGAGTATAATTTTATAATAAAGAGGACAAACTTGATATTCATTATTAAAATGAAATGTGGAGTGTTTAGATTATTATTTCGAGACCATTTCGCTTTGTAGTTGTTGCAACAAATACTTCGAACGGTTATTTATGATGTATTTTTTCTTTGTTCATTTTCTTGTTTGGTACGGTAAGTGGATATGTAAAAAAACTTATATAAATAATATGACAGTTCATAAAAATTAAAAGGTAAATTAACTTCATCAGACGGCCATGTGAGAGACGGAAAAACTCTTGGATGCTGAAATCTATCCTAATTGAACTTAATTTTATTTACATATTTTTAGGCAAACAAAACGTTGCTTTCATAATTTAATTGAACGGTATATAAAATGTAATACAAAATAGTTTTGAAAAATAATTCGATTTTTTACATAATTCTGTAAAAAGCCTTTTTGAATGCTCTATATTGAGCTATTTTCTTACCATATCCAATTCCTAGATTCTGCAATGTAATATATACATTAGTTTCAATCTGAATTGTGTTTAGTAGCTTACATTCCTCTGCTTAATTAGGTTGTGAAGCTACAGAACCAAACTAAATACATCTTTTTTTTAAGAATTCATATGTCTCGAAATTCTACTCCACACCTAATCCTACTCCACGTAATTGGCTACCTTCTTTCTAAATATCAGGAACATATTTAGATTGATTAGGTAATTGGCGTGATGGAACTCCAAAGCAAAAATAAAGAAATAAACAAACTTTCTAACTTTCATACTTACAATTCTAGTAGAACTAGTAGGATTTGTGGGACTTTTTTAACATTAACTTTTTATTGGCAATGTGATTTAACTTTTCGAATTTATTTTATTACTTTCTGTAGTAATTTGATTGTGATTACTGTCACTTTCACACGTAACATTGTGAATAAGGCAGCGAACCGAAAATTATTATCTTTCGCAGAGATTCACAAGGGTTCAAAGGCATTTAATTGTTCCCAAATAAATAGCGTGGCGCTCTTAATTCATTTCGGTACTTAGATGGCGCGATATGAAGCTAAATGAGGAGCGCGACACAGCCGATGCCGATGGCGGAAAAACCTCCTATTATTTTACTTTTACTGTATAAAAATACACGAACAAACTGAGCAACTAAAGATTATAATACTAAAATAGTCGTAGTCGTAGGATTGAGTATTTTTTTTAATTAAAAATAAATGTATGCATATATATTATGTTTGTAATTCTACTCTAAGTACCTAACCGTAACCGATTTTTTAAACTATAAAATAGATGATTGATTTGTTTTTCAATCATTGTTAGCCTCTGAATTTCTTGAATAGAGCAGGCCTTTCTAATCCTTTAAATGTTGAGGCTTTTGATCACGACATGGATTTAGGATTTGTAAATCCATTGCAGTCAAGTTTGATAGAGATAGTTTCATTCGCCTGATGGGGTTCGTTGTTATTTTTAATTCAGTAGGCCTATACAAAAGATTAATAATAATACTGAACACGATTAATGTAAATTAATTAATCATAAACACCATGTTTTGTTACTCTTGGCTTAACACTCAGACTCTTCATTTTTGACGTTGTCTTCAACTGACAACTTGCTAAAGTGATTATGAATTTACCAAAATCGACATCATCGATATAGGATAAACATAGAAATGAAATCAAGTAATCTTTAACGTAAGGCCTGGTCTTTCATAAATTATTCGTTTTCCTTTACTAAAAGTGTAAAACTTATATGATTAATATTAATTAACAGTTATATTGATAGTTTGGTTGGAATACTTAAAACAGCCAACAAAACATGAATCTGTTTATTGAAACTTCGCATAAATACTTGTATGACAGAGGACCCACCAACCGCCCAACAAAGCCAGCAAATGACCAACAAAGACTCAGGAAGTGAATCAAAACAAACCATCAAGTGACGTCGACCGAGGGAAAGCGAGTTGGGAGTGGACGAACATGGAAAACTAATATGTCGAATTCGTTTGTGAATAGTGAAACAATAAAACGTCGTGTAGAGTGAACAGAAATTAATTTCCCTTTTGCGCTAAAAAGCTCAGTCTCCAAGGCATTCGATAACAATTACTGCGAAATAAAGGGCAACGCCTTTTCATTTCATTTCTGTGATTTGATGCCGCGATATGAAATGAAATGAGAATCAGAATCGTAACGAATCTGAGCGGAACAATTTCAACTCAATGTTTTCCCGTCTCTGATTGTGCGCGCAAGCATTGAAAAACCTCTTTTCTCTTTCGACTGGGACCTTTGAAACCGCAATTGTAGCCAAATTTCCGCTGTTTTTTGTTTCATGAAAGTTTCACTAACGTTTGATAACACAGTTTTTTTATTAAATCCCGAGTTGTTCAAACGCCAGTAGGTAATAAAAGTCCTCCAAATTTAATTATTAGGTATACTGCAACGCAGTTATACCAGTTCGTGTTTAAACGTTTCTTGTGTGATTGATTGTGTAACTAATATTAATTATTTATCAACACTTATTTTTAGAAACTATCATATCACACTGAATCTTTAATAATATACCTCTTTGTAAAAATGTTCAAAAATATTAATCAGAACAAATTATTTTGATAGGATACCAAAGCAACAGAGCAAACTAAATTGTCTAAAATATGGAGTGAAATAAAAATTCGAACAGGTAATTTGAAACCATTGCTGCAGCCGATAAAAACCGTATAGCCGTATATTTTAAAAATGCACTGTTATCTTTATGCTGTAATCAGCTGAAAATCTACTCTGACAACGTATTTTGATTATGATATTAATTTTATTAATTCGCTCATTTTAATTTATTTATATACTGGTTTTGCACAATGTAAACATTTAGTAGTGGATGTGGCACTGAGGGACAATGCATTGAATGCAAAGAGCTGTGACGGTCTCTAGGGTGGGGCTAGCAGCCGCCTGGTGGCACAAGTGTGGTGCTCGGTTTGGAGTTCTCAAACGTTAGTTACATGTTATAAAAAATAAAAATAAAACAATTTTTTAGTTTGCATTGTGTTGTATGATTTTTATTTTTAATCTGTATTTATCAAAATTTAATCAGCAAGAGACCATTTAATTGTTTGTTTTCTTTTAGAATTAAGCCACGAAATTTGTTTTGTTAGTTCGTTATTAGTTTAGATATAATGTTAAGTGATGGAACATCTATCTACATATGCTTTGCCTAAAGAGGCCCTATTTATTAACTTTATTATGATTTAATATTTTTCAACTAAAACTCGTTGTTTAACTTTACGTTTTTAATTTTAAGTTTAGGCGCAACCAAAAGTCAGTCGTACAAGTTAAAGGACAATACTGTTATTCTTTTGTTTTGTGTGCAGGGTTTGGGCAACCAAAAGAAGACTAATGGACTTTAAATTTAGAGTAATCTGCAATGATTGTGATATTGGGGGATGAATATTATTCTTTTCCATTCATATAATTATGTTAGTATTCATCTATATATAAAGCCCAAACTACCCGTAACTTTTCACAAAACTATAAGGCCGGCTCTTGACAACCCCAACTTGAATGAAAGGTCTATGTAAAAAAATCACAGAAAAATATTAGTTGTTTAAATACATTTTTCTAAGCGCACAAACAAAAATAAAAGGGCTCAAGAACTGTTGTTTTGGTTTTTATTTAGGGTTGTTTGTTTACTTTTTCCCAGTGAAGCGGGACACCGTCGGCTAAGTTCTTAGTCTATACGTAAACCCCAAATTATCCACAACTTTTGAAAAAGCTACGTTAAAATGTAGAGTCTGACACCCATCAACCCCATACTTGAATAAAATGTCTCTGTGAGAAAATTCGAGAACATTCTTTTGTTATAAGGAAATAGATATAAAATACCCCCGTTGCAGCAGACCTGCGTACTCAGCGAATTTCAAATGCAAAACAACATATTTCAATCAAACATAGCGAGATTCAACATGTTTTTGTAAGCTCTATAAGAATAACATGGGGAATGAGTATGCAGGTTTGCTGCTACGGGTATATCAAAACTGGTTGGTTTTAATTCAATATTTAGTTGAACTGAACTAGAAGAAGCCATTTACCAAGTTTTATCAAGATATGTTGAGAAATAAGCGAGATATAGAATTTTCTTTATTTCCCATAAGGTTAACATTGGGACAACGTACTGTGTTTACTACTTTCAATATCTCGGAAACCAATGGACATAGAGCAGTGGTTCAAAATACTAAATCGTTTGTTTTTTTGAGCTGAATTTAATAATGCTAGCAAAAAGTGGATAATTTTTAATTTTCTATGTAAAAAACTCAAAAAAACCCATTTTTAGGGGGTTTACCCCCCTTTACCCCCCCCTTCCGGTAGTCCGAACGGGATGGTTCACGAACTCGTCCGAGTGATTACCACTTTACACGTCTGTACCAAATTTCATTAAGATCGGACCATACTTACGGCCGCTATCGTGTTAACAAACATATATATATAGATATATAGATATGTATATATGTATATATATATATATATATATATAGATAGATATATATTTAAAAATTCGAACGAATAGTGTTTTTTGCTTCTGGGGGCCCCAAAATGAAAAGTTAACATGGTCTCGGGCTTAGGTCTTACCATGAAACCTACGGTAATAGCTTATTCCTTTAAGGAAATTCGCTAAAATGGCTGAAAAGCTAATGCATTTTGTTTTTATGTATTTACTTACTTACAATCTGCTGAGCAGCGCGTGTCCATTAGTTTTTATTTACTTATTAAAAGTAAGATTTGACTATTTACTTTCGTTTACCCCATTTTCAATACTATATACTCACATTTTAATACTTTTCTGTATTAAACGCAGGGATGATACGCTTATCTCTATATATGTTTTTGTTTGTTCATTTAAAAATCTAAATAAATATATCAGGGTCGTTTACATTTTACACGTTCTTAACTAATTTTTGAACGTAACATAAATCGTCTAAAACAGTACACCAACTAAAAACTTATTATCAAATACTTTCAAATGAGTAAGCAAGACTACATCAACCTTTATACAACTTGCCGACAACAGTGTACCACTAACCGCAAACAACAAGTTTAGCCGTTGTGTTTACCGCAAACAACGACGCCGACGCGACGTTCGTGTATAAAACGATAACACAGCGAGCGCTCTGAAGGAGTTGGACGAACTGTAATTATAACGTAATAATATTTCCATTAGCTGACCGCGGCATTAGTATTAGCATATCGTGATCTGACGGGTTCTCACTTCTGTTTGTTTGACATCGGGATCAATTTTTGTGTCATTAGTATTCATAATTATGTTAATCCACGTCACGCCGCGCGCTGTCTTTGTTCAGTGAGGGCTTAGGTTCAGATTCTTTTTCCTCAACTTTCGATTGTTCTATAATTTTTATGGCTCAAAAACATTTACTCTGCCATTGCGGCTCTTGAAAAAACCCATGCAAGCATGCATGAAGTACCTTATAGTTTCAACAGCCGATACTGAGAATAGCCTATTAAATTTAAATTAGTATTATAAAACAACCATTTTAATTTCTTTAAATATAAACACTTGTGAGACTAATTATTCTTTATATTTCGTTAGTTTTTTACAATTCAAAAGTGATATTTTGAAAGCTTTGTGTGACGAAGGAAGGGACAGCTTTTCAACAAATGAAATAAAATTGAGCATAATATTTATTACTTTCACTGTGCCTTATTTAAGCTAAGGAAGCGGAAAAATGGCTACGCAAACTATATAAAGTAATAGGGTAAATGGTTGGTATTTAATCTACTAATTTCATATTTATCAACTGATATTCCACGTTTGGTCAACATTAATATAAGTCTGTTATTAATCTTAGCCCACAATATTGATATTTAAATATATAATTATATAAGCGAAATTTATGTAAAATTCGCAAATTTCGCAAAATTTCGGTCGCTTGGCAAGTCGCAGGATGATGGAAGAGGGCTAAAATTGAAGGTGTTGCTCGGGAAAAATATTGGAATTGCCTGAAGTTTACCGGAAAACGAGGAACAACGTAAAATACCTGCCATTTAAAAAGCATTGGCATTTAAAAACGTTTGTTTTGGTTATATAAATAATTTGGTGCTATGCCTAATTCAAAACCACTAGATAATAACAATAGCATTCGATATTGTGGATTTAAAACCGTTTTACCATGAAGGCGTTTTTTTACTATAATAAAGAACGATTGTTTCAATCAAATTTTTTCCAATTATGATTAGGGGTTTAAGCCCCTTCAAGCCACTTCAAATCAAGTTCTCTGTACAATTTTCTTTAAAAAAACATTCCTGAATGAAGTTTAGCCGCGAGCACAACTTGCCTGTATCCACTAAAGTCGAGCATTGCGTACTTGTCATACATACAAGGTGTCATACCTTCGCACCTACGCTGGCGTACAACACAGCTGTTGCATAGTTGCACACGACATGAAGAATCACACATAACCTTGCTGCTTACGACGCTCGCCATGTCTCATATTTTTAAAGCCCACACATAAACGCGCTCGTACCTAGAAGTTGTAGAGGTCATTTACCTCATAGGTATCTGTTACTTTAGTCACAGTATAACTTTATTCTCTTTTCCTCTACTGTCCATCTTGTGCATGATAGTAAAATTGGTTCGTTACCTTATAGAAGAGCCTTTGTTAAATATGGAAAGGTAACGTTGTCATACTTTATGACTCCCGTTACTTGTTAAAAAAAAACTGACATATTATCTATTGCAGTCGACTCTCGCTAACACGAACCTTGATATCACGACACGAAATCCTCGATATCACGAATTTTTTTAATCCCCTTGGAAAAACCTGTCTAACACGAAGAAATTACTATGCATAACACGAAATTATTTTCATAACACGAACCAATTTTCCGGGTATATTTTACCTCTATAACTCGAAGGGACACAACAATTACCTCTATAACACGAAGTTCAGTAGATAAGACGAATTCGATTCACGCTTTACCTCCATAACTCGAAGTTTACCTCCATACCACGAAGTTTTCAGAATGGACCTCTGTAATACAAAATCCCGGCGTTCTGAACTGTGTACTTTATTTTATTTCACACGTTTTTTATTTTGTATGCCGTACTGTAAGTATTATTCAAAGTTATAAGTTATAAGAAGATTACAGACTTTTTAATCATAATTGATATGATCTTATCTGTTTTTGTGTTTTACAGGTTATTATATCATAAATAATGTATTTTTCATTGATATATAGTATTTAAGTAAGTTAAAAGCTTGGATTTGTCAAAGATGTAGGGTATAAACTACATTTTGATTTACCTCTATATCGCGAGTTTTCATTTAGTTTACCTCTATAACTCGAACTATGTCTACGACGAACCATACTTAACACGAAGGAAAATCGCAGTCCCGTGGACTTTCGAGTTACCGAGAGTCGACTGTATAAATGAGCGTGCCCTTTGATTTATAACATTATTAATAACATTAACAACAGAAATATTTTTTAACAGGCTCTTGCCAGCCAGAGTACTTAAACTGTATTACAAAACTAATGATTTTACGATGTTTATTCCGTTTATAGTCGTGTTCGGCGATTTTTGCGGGATTTTTCCTCGTTACATTTTAATATGGATGATGAAACTGTAGGAATATGGTTGATCCTTTTGTTTCTTTCAATATGTTAAATGAAAGATATAAAAAAACAATAGCAACAATAACAATAGCATTCGATATTGTGGATTTAAAACCGTTTTACCATGAAGGCGTTTTTTTACTATAATAAAGAACGATTGTTTCAATCAAATTTTTTCCAATTATGATTAGGGGTTTAAGCCCCTTCAAGCCACTTCAAATCAAGTTCTCTGTACAATTTTCTTAAAAAAAAAATTCCTGAATGAAGTTTAGCCGCGAGCACAACTTGCCTGTATCCACTAAAGTCGAGCATTGCGTACTTGTCATACATACAAGGTGTCATACCTTCGCACCTACGCTGGCGTACAACACAGCTGTTGCATAGTTGCACACGACATGAAGAATCACACATAACCTTGCTGCTTACGACGCTCGCCATGTCTCATATTTTTAAAGCCCACACATAAACGCGCTCGTACCTAGAAGTTGTAGAGGTCATTTCAATAAAGTCATTCTTTGTGTCCCAAAGAATGTATATACACAGCTATGACAGCAAATGTTTTAAGCCAGATTGAATGTGGAATGTATAACAAAAACGACTCATTTTCTGTAGGTGATGTAGAACTAAATGACCGCAAATTTAAGTAAAAAGTTATCACATAATTGTTTGTCTTAAGAATCAAAAGAGCAATAAAAACTTTTTACGTGGTTGTTAGGGAAGAAGCAGAATGACATCACATTACATACAAACGTGTAAACTCATTGTAGCGTGACATCCTAACCCAAAACTCAAATAAAACCAAGAGTCAAGAGAGCGAGCGAGAGGTATTGTGTTGCAAGTAAAAGTGCTGCCACTGCGCGAGTTTCGAGTTCGAGTTTCGCTCAGTTAAACTCAGTTCTGGAGCAAACACGAGGCAAGTTTCAACATTTAAAGCATATGCAAACAAATTAAGTCCCCGTCCAAACAAAGACTGCTGTTTTCCGCTTGTTGAACTTAAGCAATTTTTGCCGGCAAACTTTTACGACTCAGCTGTTTGTGTTGTGTGAGCCTCAACTTGAGAGCGATAGTCGTGCCTTTCTGCTTTGAGGCTCCGGATTTACATTTTTCTTAATTACTGTAAATCCAGTTAAGGTTTAGTGAACAATATTTCTTAAAGTAAAATGGGTTTCATCATTTGAAGCATAGTGAACGATGAAAATACTCGAAATGACACGAGTGATTCTATGTAATTGGAGGTGATAACAATGATGATAATCGGTCAAATTAATCTAAATTTCATTCCTATTTTGTAAGCCGACAAAATAGGGATTCAACGACATTATTTCAACAAGTTTTTATTTATATTCACTGATAAAATCCATTGTTGTAGCCCCTAAACTGTGATGGGGAGACCATACCTTTTACGACTTCAATTTTTTTTTTTTATCTAAATATATTCTCCATTTCTTTCTGATTACAAAGATATATAACATATAATATGTTGGACAGCTCCTTATTATAAAAATAAAACAATAAAGATAAATTTGCGAAGCTGAAGGACATTGAGGTCATACCGCAGGTCAGATAGTTCAAATAATAATGAAGATAGCCCACTACATATTTCGCCGGGATGACATTATCAAGATATTCGCATACAAAAATAAAGACACGTCATGAAATAGTCATATAGACAGTTTGACACAAACATTTGAATTTAACATTTCCTGTCAATGCCGTTCTCAGATAAAAGTAGGCCAAGTAACTCATGTGCTTTTCGTTCGTTTTTCAAATTTAATCACTAATAACGGACATTAATCACTAACAAATTTACAATTTTTACTTTGTTGTTTGTTATTCGTTTGTTGTATCCTTATATTTTATACATGCTTAACAATAGTTCCACCAAAATAACAGGGTCTAACCTAATAAATCAATCTAGTAATAGCATAGATCGAGGCTACGAATCAAAACTAAAATTACATTAATTTCAAACCGTCTGTTTTGAAACTCGGCTCCACGATTGCAGCCAAGTTAAGAAACGTTACAACGGCCATCCCCCAAGTTAACTAACGATCCCGAAATTACCTCACCACAAAACCCAGTTTTAATATAATAATCCGACATAAACAAAGCTTCCTTATAATCCTCGAACGCGCGACTATCAGATCGAAACGCTCGACCGCTGAATAAACTGCCATAAATCAATCCCTGGCTCGGTCGCAAGCGATAATTTAAGCGCGGTCGCGATAAAATCTCGGCGAACATAGTTTTGAAACAGTGTACCACGAGGGGAACGGAAATCATACACTGTTGTAAATACATATTGCGAATTCACAGTAGCTGACGGATTGCTGGCATTACGGGGCGTATTTCGGCGATCTGCATAATGCCGCTTGGATCTTTCTGATAAGAAACCGACGTGGAATGTTCCGCCGGTTGGCCACGTCGAAGGATTATTTTGGTTAACTATTTGTTCTACAATAATTACTCGCTTTCTCCGATCCTCACTGTCGGTTCGATTTTGTTTGTGGGCCACGGGGGCAGAGACTTTCCCCAACGTCATCGGCCAATAATTCGTGGTATCGTCCCATCTTCCCCGCACGACCGACCGTTGTTGCTTTTCATAAATATTACGGTCACAAACCATTGTTATCGCGCCTGAAATGAGAGAAGTGACTATTTACAGGTCTCCTCGCATTGTTTGTCGGCATGAGAGAAGTGACCGTTTATAGGTCTCCTCGCGTTGTTGTCGTTGAGAGAAGTGACCGTTTACAGGCCTCCCATATTGCTTATCAGCTTGAGAGAAGTGACCGTTTACAGGTCTCCTCGCGCTGTTTGTCAGCTTGAGAGAATTGACCGTTTACAGGTCTCCTCGCATTGTTTGTCGGCTTGAGAGAAGTGACCGTTTACAGGTCTCCTCACGTTTGTCGGCTTGAGAGAAGTGACCGTTTACAGGTCTCCTCGCGCTGTTTGTCGGCTTGAGAGAATTGGCCGTTTACAGGTCTCCTCGCGCTGTTTGTCGGCTTGAGAGAAGTGACTATTTACAGGTCTCCTCGCATTGTTTGTCGGCATGAGCGAAGTGACCGTTTATAGGTCTCCTCGCGTTGTTGTCGTTGAGAGAAGTGACCGTTTACAGGCCTCCCATATTGCTTATCAGCTTGAGAGAAGTGACCGTTTACAGGTCTCCTCGCGCTGTTTGTCAGCTTGAGAGAATTGACCGTTTACAGGTCTCCTCGCATTGTTTGTCGGCTTGAGAGAAGTGACCGTTTACAGGTCTCCTCACGTTTGTCGGCTTGAGAGAAGTGACCGTTTACAGGTCTCCTCGCGCTGTTTGTCGGCTTGAGAGAATTGGCCGTTTACAGGTCTCCTCGCGCTGTTTGTCGGCTTGAGAGAAGTGACCGTTTACAGGTCTCCTCGCATTGTTTGTCGGCTTGAGAGAAGTTACCGTGTACAGGTCTCCTCACGTTTGTCGGCTTGAGAGAAGTGACCGTTTACAGGTCTCCTCGCGCTGTTTGTCGGCTTGAGAGAATTGACCGTTTACAGGTCTCCTCGCATTGTTTGTCGGCTTGAGAGAAGTGACCGTTTACAGGTCTCCTCGCGCTGTTTGTCGTCTTGAGAGAAGTGACCGTTTACAGGTCTCCTCGCATTGTTTGTCGGCTTGAGAGAAGTGACCGTTTACAGGTCTCATCACGTTTGTCGGCTTGAGAGAAGTGACCGTTTACAGGTCTCCTCGCGCTGTTTGTCGGCTTGAGAGAATTGGCCGTTTACAGGTCTCCTCGCGCTGTTTGTCGGCTTGAGAGAAGTGATCGTTTACAGGTCTCCTCACTTTGTTTGACGTCTTGAGAGAAGTGACCGTTTACAGGTCTCCTCGTGTTGTTTGTCGGCTTCTTTCAAGTAGAAGATCTGTGCGTGGAGCTGGTAATAGTTGAGAGGGAATTGGTCATATTCTGAGCCAATTCACTGAAGAACACTGTTTCCAATTGTTAATCTATGTACTTATGCAATTAAGGTTTTCTCCGTTACATCCTTTTTTTAGCCGTCCTACTAAACCGGGTTTTACGATTGAGGAATCATAATAAAGCTTATAATATAGCGCACAGGTGACTGTTAATTAAAATGGGCATTTTTTCTACAGCTTTAACCCCCAATCCTTTGAGTTATTTCTAAAGGGCGCTTTCAAGGCTCCAGTGGTGAACAATTTGAGATATGATGGTTTTAAAATGTAATTTTAATTTAATAGCTGATAACCTTCAAATGAATTTCTAACCTAAACAGTCAAGGTTAAATAAAGTCAGTTTATGAACAAAAATAGATAGTGTGTACCTGTAAACAAGATTTCATACATTTTATGAAAATGAATTCTTAAATAAACAACTTTTTTGGCAATTGATGCCTAAATGAGGTGGGCAAATCATTCTTCATGGTACATAAAGACGTATAAGGCAAAGAGAAAACCAAGTAAATGAGATTAAGGAAAACTTACGTATCCCGAAGGTTTCAGTCTAAGCAAGAAGGTTGTCGAAATAAGAACAGAGAACTGCTGAGGGACAAACATTGATAGAACATCAGAGAGACACAGCATCACGAAACAAGCGTTGTAATACTTGTTTTCACTAATAAGGGATAACATTTGTCCGCAAAACAAAAATCAGCGTTAGTCACAATTTTGTAATTGGCTATTGATGTCCAATTAGTTTTCTTTAGTTTGCAATGATCTCAATTAATCATGATCGTTTGCTTAATAATGCACAATTTTCTATATTCAATTTAGTAAACACTACTGGTTAAATCAGGTCGGGAGTGTAAAAATTAATTAACGACATTTTGCTAAATGCAAACAATATTTTATCGTAATATGATGGCCAATCATTGCCACTTTCCGCAGTACTTTTTTTGTAAGCAGCGATTTAACAGTTGCGGTTTTATTTCTCACGAATAAGTATTCAAAACTATTTTAATTATTTAATTTTATTCTTAATTTATAAGGACGACAATAAAACTATCTAGTTATTTTACTATACCCTTGTAAATTTTAAAACGTAATCTTACAAAAAGCACAATTTTTAATTTTAAGATAAAAAATTACAGTAGGCCTAAATTAGAATCCCGATCTGTTGAGTGGGACTCAGACTTAAGTCTGAAAGTGCAACTAACACTACACTAAACTACACTCGATTCCATTTTCATATTTCAGCATATTCTATTACATTTTTGCGTGTGTTCCTTTTTTTATTATATTCGTACCACATGATGGTATTATATTCGCATCATCTCATTATTATGTCTTTTGTCAATTGGAACTCAAAATTTATATTTGAATTTTCGGCCTATGACAATTTTGCTGAAAGGTGAACGTGGAACCAAGTGTAGAGGTGTTTCAAAAAAGTTTAAATATTGTTCTTCAATACATTTTCTCATGTCCATTTTGTTTCCCTTTTCAAGACTCAGCCAGAACCACCCCTAAATGGTCTTTGAGAAGAAAACTCTCATTGGCACACTTTTTGGATTATCATTTGGATAAGATAGTGGAAGTTGGTAAAAAAAACAACATTTATTTGTATGAAATACTCGCAATAATAACAGATCATTTAGTACAATATTACAGTACTTCATTTTAAATCTCTTTATTTAAAGCACTAAGACTACTTTATTAACATTTATCCTGTATAAATATTTAATTGTAAACTATTATTAATATAGTTAAATTATTTTCGAATGAATTCTAAAAATAATTTTTCAGTTTATATTTTAAGATTTATTTATTTTCAGTCATTTATTATTTGCTATAGTTGTAAGCTAATTATGGTGAGAAAAACTATTCAAATTTTTATCGTTTTGCTGCCAGCATGCTGTTTACAGCTAAATATAATCTACTTTACTATTAATGTTACCTATAACATTAATTTAGATAAGCTAGCTGTATTGTAAAGTAAAAAATAGTCTCTTTAGTTTTTTGAATATTCAATCTGAAAGCTGACGTTAAAGCAATTTCAGTAAGCATCAGATTATATTCTATAAAGCTTTAACAATGGCTGACAACAATCCCACTATTTTGCCGAGAGCTATTAAAGAACACAGAGGGACTTCTTTCTGTAAGATTAAATCTACTTCTTAAACATTTCTTCCCCTTTGATGTGTTGGTTCATCTCTTTGTTGTCAATTCCTTCTGCTTTCACCCATCCATCACTAAAATAAACGCCACCAGACAAAGTGTTTGTGAGTCCCCAGCATTGTAGATATTCAATTACAACCATTGTCATTTTTTGTTTATCTAAGAAACAAGGTTTCTCGCTTAGAGCTATAATAATAATAAAGGGTATCAACATTGTTATGTTGGCTAATTTCCAATATGAGCCCATGCGTGAGAGTTTAGCCGAAGTTCCAGTTCATCCTGGTTAAGAGCGCCAATTTTTGCACGCAGGAGACTCGGCCAGTGGGGAAATGGGGCCTATACGATGTAGGCCCAGGGTGAGACGGGCCCTACGACGTAGGCCCAGGGTGAGGCAGTCCGGCCTATGGGCATAATTTATTATAATGAGTGGCCAATTAATAATATTAGCAATTGAAGTAATCTAATTTACTAATATTATTTGTCATAAATTGATTACAAAATGGGCCTCTGGAGTTGCGTAACAGAGAATATTTTAATATATTTGACTGAATATTTGACTTGGACGATGTCAAATAAAAATATTAACGAGGTGGGATCCGAAAGCAAGTCCATAGGCTCTTCAAAATGCATTAAGGCATAGTAGTATATTTTAATTGATGAAGACCAGTTGATTGATTTTGTCAGAATTATTGATTACAGCCCGACAATCAGGTTGGTCCAATTCAAAACTTAGCTCAATTTTCTAAAGATCTTGCTCAGGATCCAAACTCCGCCCAGTAGGTACAGATGATCAACTCAACGTTAATGGAGTTAGTCCATCAGATGCTTGTAGTTTACTGTATTAAATGCTTTTGAATAGAAGCTGAGTAAACCGTCGACTTGTTTGGTGTAAGTCATTTAATTCCTGAAGAGAATATTAATATTGTATATCTTACACATTTTTAAGAAAAGAGCAAAGTAAAGACTAAAGGGATTGACACTGGGCATCTGGAGCCGAGGTACGGCCGTTATGATGCAGGCAAATTTTAAGATTAAGTTTTTATCAGCCAAGGAGAACGCCATGCTGTTCTAAAAAATAATAAATGATTTAATTCGACTTTTAACATACTTTTACTACACAAATCACATTTCACACATTTACCTACCATCCCTTGTTCTTACCGAACTCCATATAAATTACCTTGGACAACCCCGCTTTTACCGAACACACTCCTTATCGGCTCACACGAGAGGGAGGCCCTGTCCCAATTTACAGGAACAAAATCCGGTCGTAATTTATGCCCTTGATTAATATTCCGTCCGGACAGCCCGTATTTTATGGTAATGAATTGTCGATTCTATTTTGTAGCGTTTAGAGGGCTGCTACTGTGTCCGCTGCAGCGCTGCCTAGCGGTGGACCGATAAATTAAGGCTAGGACTCGCTGTTAATAAACCGCTTGGTTTATGAGGTAGTTACTTTGGCGCGTGCGGGCGTTGTCACAACGTGCGGCCGAGTTACGGCGCATGTGCGACTGTGTGACCGCGGTTGACGGAAATGTTGCGCGTGAGTGGGTGGAACCGCTGACTACGAAGTCGATGCAGGGGACAGGCACGGAGGGAGGGATTTGAAGCCGTTTACTTACAAAACAGATGTACTGAAGTATCGATTAATCGTTGCGTGTTAGAGAAGAGGAGAAGGATACTTCATTCAAAATTACATAACGTCATAAAACATGAGGAGTCTTTCTGTTGAGATTTTTGCAAGTTTTGTCTGTCTTGGCATCCAAACCAATGCCTTTCCTTAAACTACAGGGCTACCTGTAAATTAGTTTACTATTAAGAAACGGATGGACATTAAATCATCTAACAGGTTAAAAAGATGGAATATGAAAGACAAGTGTAATATCAAAATAAAATCATAAGCTCGTCCAGACAGAGTATACTAATTTACTGGATTATTTTCTTTATGAACATCTTTGTTTTGTTCCGAAAACTTTCATACCATTAATTTTCAAATGATTCAAGACGTTTCCACGCAGTGTACCACCACAGGTTTCAAGTTGAAGTTTAAGTCAAATTGGCATTACTTCAGCCAAAGCTTGAAACATAAACTATTTTATTAATAAAACTAGTTCACCTAATATATGTCTAGGACCTATTTATGTTTGCTCCTTAGTTGGAGTTCAACTGTTCCGTGGTGTAATGAAAAAAGAAAGGTGTGTGTACAGTCATTTGGTATGACGTAGTTGGGCCCTAGAGGACCTTGCGGTATGAAAGCTAAATTATGACCGTACACATAAATATTGTCATTGAGTTGTATAGACTAGTTCGCTTTATAGCCGTCGTAAGCGCTAGTTGTGTGAGACCTCTATGTCACACCAGCTAAATGTGCACACACCTTTCTTGTTTCCTTACACCATGAACTGTTTAACTGCAACGTATAACAATCCAAAATTACGGAATCTAGCGAGTTATGAGAAGACAGACGAGACAATACAGCACGACCATCAGTCCGATCCCCTGACCTCCTGGCCGCTACCTCGCCGACCGTCGTGAGGCGTCGCCGTAACGAGGTCGATGATGGTGTAGGTATGTTTGATTTGTAGATCCCGGCCGCAGTAATTGTGGTGATCGGTGTCGGTTCCCAGGCGGTCGTGGCGGCGGTGGTCCCCCCACCCCCACCCTCCACGGCCCGGGTGGCGGAAACTGGCAGAAGAATGGAGTCATGACAGGGGAAATTCTTGTTACGTTAAAATTACGCGATTTAAATCAAGCAGATAAAGGGTTGTTTAGGGCCACGTCACATTCATTGGTCGAGTAACTCGACGATTGGTCGAGTTGCTATAGGATCAGCTGATTCCTATGGTTTAGAATGGTCAACTCGACTTGCCCATTTAAAAAAGGTCGGTTTACACTGGTCGAGTTTACGGTCGAGTCTAACTCGCCCGTCTAACTCGCCTTCCTACCCGACCAGTGTGACGTGGCCCATATGGATCTGCAGCATAGAATAAATTCTGACATTATGTATCAAAGTAAGGTTATTTAAATACGCTCGATCACAGGAATAGTCAATTTAACGATAGCAAGATCCAAAAGTTGACTTTATTTTTTTGTCTTGTCTCCAAATCACTCATAAACTTTTCAAGCGATACTTTAAAGTTCCGGTGCAATATTCGAAAATGAGGAATTGATTATTGGAACGCGTTAGCCACAAAACGAATTGAACAGAATTCCTATGGAAGCACTCAGGTAAATTGTTACTTTTTACTGCAAACCTAAATACTTATATAACGGCCTTTCGAAGCTATGAAAATGTTTAGTGGGTGTCCTTAACATTATCAGGTAAATGTTGGTCATTCGACATTTTGTTGATGCCTATTGGTAAGACAACAAATCTGCCTTCAAATGTTTAAAAATCGTCGTTGTCAAAAACATTCACCAAGGTACAGTCGTCTCCCTCTGCCTGTGTGAAGTTCGAGAGCTCCGAGCAGACGCGGCCCGGGCTGGCGGCGCGACGCGGATGTTCCGTCTGCGCGTGCGTCGCGATCACCGATAACACCACCAATACGCGTCTCGTTAGGGCATAATCAAACAACACACTCGCCCAACAAATCACTGTTGTTACCGGACCCGGAGACGAATTTACAGCGGGCCAGGCGGTCGTGCACGACCCTGCTCTTTGTCATTTAGGTTCCAACCTTGAGCCTTCACTCAAGTGTTCATGTGTGTTCTGGTGCAACAACCTACAGCGAGGCACATCCGGCGCCTGTAGAGGTCTCGGTTGGTGTCTAAAGTTAAATTTAAAAAAACACCATACAAAGGTAAAGAGTTTACCATCTATACCAGGGAATCTGTGATTCGTTTTTAAAAAGTGCAACTTTGCTTAATATGGCCTTATTCAAAACATTTTGCTAGACGTCTCAGGTGTTCGTATTCGATATAATAAACGATACTTTTGAACATTTTTGGTCAAGTTAATGCATCGCAGGAATGAAGTTTAATTAACTTCTAATTGAAATTGTATTTAACTTTATTATCAAATGTCTCCTAAATGTTGCCCTCCTTAAATAGTTTTTTGATTAGCTGCCTGAAAGAAGACCGCTATTTCCACTACAGTTCCAATTGAGGCGAAGCGCTGTAATGCCAAACAACCGTCCGGAAGTCCCAGACACAGTATTCCTTTAAAGAACCAATAGAGTTTATCTTCGAATGTTTTGCAACTGAACAATACATTACATGAAGCTGTAAGAAGTAGTGCCAAACGTTGGTGCTATTGTAGAGACGTAGATCTGTGTTGCCCGGTAGTACCAGAAAGACGTTATACTTCTCCCTGGAGTGCTATTGTGGACACTAAACATTTCTGACCGGTTTACTGCAGGACATCTTTCACATTACCCACTATTGCGTGCAGACGCTATTCAACATTACTCAAAATAGCTATTGATGATGCTACACATGTCCTCTCAAAAGTATATTGGAGATTCATTCAACTATCAAGTACAGTATTGTAATTGGAGGAAATATTCTACTCCACTTTGCAGGATAACTATAGACTGAGGGCAATTTCTACACCATCCATTAGTGCCATTGCATACTTCATTGTAAATAACCACTACTGTAAATGGAGACGATATTTTTGCTTCTCAGTAGTGCAATTAGATACGTACACCTTACAATACCACTCAGTAGTTTTAAAGACGCTCCTATACACCACTCGGTGGTGCTATTCGATACGCTCTTATACACCACTCAGTATTCTCAATAGTGCTATTAGAGACGATCTTGTTATACACCACTCAGTAGACTCAATAGTTCTATTAGAGACGATCTTGTTATACACCACTCAGTAGACTCAATAGTGCTATTAGAGATGATCTTGTTATACACCACTCAGTAGACTCAATAGTGATATTAGAGACGATCTTGTTATACACCACTCAGTAGACTCAATAGTGCTATTAGAGACGATCTTGTTATACACCACTCAGTAGACTCAATAGTGATATTAGAGACGATCTTATGCACCACTCACTATTCTCAATCAGTAGACTCATTATAACTATTAGAGACGATCTTATGCACCACTCACTATTCTCAATCAGTAGACTCATTATAACTATTAGAGACGATCTTATACATCACTCAATAGACTCGATATTGCTATTAGAGACGATCTTATTCACCACTCAATAGACTCAATAGTGCTATTAGAGACGATCTTATGCACCACTCACTATTCTCAATCAGTAGACTCATTATAACTATTAGAGACGATCTTATTCACCACTCACTATTCTCAATAGTGCTATTAGAGACGATCTTACACACTCCGCCCTCATGTTATTAGAGTCGCTACTCCACACCACTCAATAGTGACGTTGGAGACACTATTCTACATTACTCAGTAGTTTTATTGGGGAAACTATCCTTCGCCACCCCATTAGCGCTATTGGAGATGCTACCACCCAGGAGAGTCGTTGGATAGCTATTCTACATTACTCAGTAGTGCCACTGGAGACGTTACTCCACACCGGACAGTGCCATCAGGAGCTATTCTACATCATTCAGTAGTGCTACTGGAGACTTTGTCTACATCTCCATTGGTATTAAAACGCCATTCTACACCACCCTGTAGTGCTATTGGAGACTACTCTCCACCACCCAGTAGTGCTATAGGAGGCGGTACTCTACACCATCCAGTAGTGCTATTGGAGACAACACTCTACACCACCCAGTAGTGCTATTGGAGACGACACTCTACACCACCCAGTAGTGCTATTGGAGACGACACTCTACACCACCCAGTAGTGCTATTGGAGACGACACTCTACACCACCCAGTAGTGCTATTGGAGACAACACTCTACACCACCCAGTAGTGCTATTGGAGACGACACTCTACACCACCCAGTAGTGCTATTGGAGACGACACTCTACACCACCCAGTAGTGCTATTGGAGACGACACTCTACACCACCCAGTAGTGCTATTGGAGACAACACTCTACACCACCCAGTAGTGCTATTGGAGACAACACTCTACACCACCCAGTAGTGCTATTGGAGACGACACTCTACACCACCCAGTAGTGCTATTGGAGACAACACTCTACACCACCCAGTAGTGCTATTGGAGACGACACTCTACACCACCCAGTAGTGCTATTGGAGACGACACTCTACACCACCCAGTAGTGCTATTGGAGACGACACTCTACACCACCCAGTAGTGCTATTGGAGACAACACTCTACACCACCCAGTAGTGCTATTGGAGACAACACTCTACACCACCCAGTAGTGCTATTGGAGACGACACTCTACACCACCCAGTAGTGCTATTGGATAGCTATTCTCAGTCTCCAGTAATTGGCAGCCGGTGGTGTACGGAGCTCCGTGCCGTGCGCAGTATACTGCAAGCACCCTGCCGCATAAATACCATCACTGCCACGATAACCATCGGAGCACCCACCGCACACTACACCGGCCGGGGAATATAATAAGTCCCCGGGAAAAATGAGAACTCTTAATCATCCCGTACAAGGTACAAGCTACCCGGTCGCTCCAATGGCTAATTAGGGCATTAATCCTTTTAACAGGTTTTAATTAGCAAGAATTAGTACGAGGGAATGGGTACTGTACGCATTAATAATGGATGTTGGGGATGAGTCAACTTTAATAATTAAGATCGTAATAAATTATCTAGCTCGTAAAATAACAATATTTGTTTATCGTTACGCACATTAGTTTTTTATGTTAGTAAATCAGCCAATGTGTATCAAACCTGAACTGCAAAAGTAAAAGTTACTAAACTGGCGTTTCGTGATAGTATATTGTCTATTAAACTATTTGTATATTGGCAAGCCTCTCTCCTAATTTTTGTTTGAAGTATAGGGAGAAGGCTTAACTCCCTCCAAGAGAACGAAAACTCCTAGCCCGTTTCATCCTGTTTTAACTTCCAAGTAACTGAATATCCCCAACCCGTATTATCCGGTAATAACTTCCAAGAGATCGAATACTCCCCACCCGTCTCACCCTGCACTAACTTCCAAGAGTTCGAATACTCCCCACCCGTCTCACCCTGCACTAACTTCCAAGAGTTCGAATACTCCCCACCCGTCTCACCCTGCACTAACTTCCAAGAGTTCGAATACTCCCCACCCGTCTCACCCTGCACTAACTTCCAAGAGATCGAATATACCCCATCTACCCTATATATCCTGTACCTACCCTATTCTAGCGACTTCTCGAGGATTCCTATCCAGCAATATAGCAAAAACCAACAAGACGTACACGTGAATTCAGTGGGTATGACCTTTGTCACGGGCGATGGTTCTGCCGACAGATAACCGGTGATTGGTTGGTTGTCGGAGTGGAATGTATACTTAGAGGATTCGGCTCGATCACGACCAAAACCGAATACGAAGGAATAAAACGAAGACGGCGACCCTTCAATGGGCACGGCACGAAGCGAAGAATGGCTGGTGACTTGCCGGGGCCTTGTTTGCTCAAGGCGATTCGAGCTTTAGCTTGGATGTTCTATTGAATAGGAGTAGAGGTTCGTTAAAGTACTGATAACAGTAGTGAACACTTTGGTTTGTAGTTTTAATATTTTTGAAATATTTAATACAAACCTAAAATTGTTAGCAATCAGTTAAGGACTGTGTGATTGAAATGTATAAAAAGCTAAAAAGTATTTAGCGATACATGGTTCACACATTTACCTGCGTTGTTAACGTTGTTTAAAGGGTTTGAGGGGATTTAGGATAACATTAATTAATCCTATACCAGTATAATCCCATCTTTTAATTTGTAATTCGTTTCCTGAAACAAAGGACTTTTTTACAAAATGGATATACCCCTGGATATATTGGGGTTAAGTAAAAAAAAACAAAAACAAAAGAGAAAACTCAGTCCTTGACTAATTATTTTACTTCATTTCTGGCTTATGGCTTGGTTTTTAGTAATTAGAATTTTATTAAGATAATAACTATTTACATATCATAACATAAGTACATATCATACTTCGTTAAAATGGGACTTGGTTCCGCCTCTAGGTCTAACATCCACACACGCCCGCACGCGTGTGGACTGTCAGTCTCCATTCTGTATATAATCGTTTACTACCTAGGTATCACAAAAATAGGCTATTTCTCACAAACAACTCAAATATACTATGGGAAAAAATTAACTAATAATTTTTGAATAGTAACATTTTTTAACGCTTTATCCTCCTTCCTCCTAAACTTTCCTCATGCTCGGGCTACATATCTACAACATACCGGATCCCTCCGGAGGCCCAAGGACATGAGCAGGTGCATCCCTGTATCTCAGGCGCAGTGCATCAACCATGCGCATTACCCCGTCCGCAGCGGTTATCGTCAGCGGCCCGGACCTTGTCAGATGTTTATTTATACCTCACGACCCGCACTCGATCCAACGATATACCCGGGCCTTTATCATCCCACTCTGAGATTTATGTGTATTTAGACTAGGTTGTTTTAAACACTAGGTCTCTATTCGTGTGCTCACTGGGCCTGGAAGAGAGTTGGGGATATTTGAACGCTAGCACGTGTTGCAATCTTAGTTAGATGCCATGTCACAACATCTAGATCGAACCCAGTTTAAAATAACGTTTGTACACCTTTTTGGTCTGATTAGATATTTATAAAAAATTATTTAATAGCAAACTATTTTGAAACGAATAATCCGTCAGGTTTCATCTGAGCTCTCCCAAAATGGGGACATAAAATTTAGAGCTCAGATGATAACTGAAGGGCTGCTTATCTACTATATACAATACATTTGTCAAATACCACTCACCTATAATCGCACAGCCCAAACTACTACTTGACCTAGAACCTTGAAACTTTGCATGAACGATCCTCTCAGGGCACAAGCATCCACTGCAAACGGATTGTTTTTTTAATTCCCTCAGGGCTACGCCCTATGATACATCAAAGGTTCAATGTTAAACTATAGGGAAGCTCATGAATTTGCATAGCAAACTAACATTAAATCATGAATCCAAGGAAATTTTTCTGATTTTCCACGAGTGCTGATGAGCTAGATTTTTATTTATATGTAAACCTTTCTAATACTGTTAATAAATAACGATTTCTCGTTTTAAATCCTTAAAAAATTAAACAAGCAACAGCCTTCTAAAGTAAATTAAATGAACCAGCTGAATCATAAAAATTTGTGTAATACCGATAACAATGATCAAAGCAATGATTTATATGTTAAAAAGTAAAAAATAAAAAAGTTAAAGATATACTAGGTGATTTTTTCCAAAGGAGACTGTGTTTACTCCTTCTTCCCTGTAACTCCTTCAAAGAATTCACAGGCGCAATCATAAAATTTCCTCTACTGTCCAAACATAAAATAAGTACAAAACAATGCAACAAGGACAAAAATAACCCACTGATTTCGTGTGACGAACATAAAACCGCTCATTGAAAACACCACTTTTCTTCCAAAACAAAATAAGCCAGATAACTTCCGGTCAAAGGTTGGTTGTTGGTGTGATTCACGAACAAAGGGAAAACAGAGGAGAGGAGGATAAACTCGGCGAGTCGTGAGTACACAGGGATAACAAGGTCAGAGTTCGGATCGAGAGATGGATCTGCCGTCGAGAAATGTGAAATCTTGATTGAATTGTCCATAGCCACACGACTTGTCGACACGACCGAGAGTTACGGCATGATGGATGCCGGCGGACCGATCTGTGAATATTGGCACTGCTTAGATCACTGGCCAGTCAGACATCGACTTGGTCCTTCAAAATCTAGTGATAGGCAGTTTATGGTACATACCAAATTTTCCATCACAGTTCTTACTCTCGTTCTCTTAAAAATGATTAAAAATGATAGTCATTAGTAAGGCTATTTGGTAAAATTCATATATTTACTATGGATTTAAAAGTAGTGGGGGTAACGCGGTGGCGGTTTTACTTTGGTTAAAAAATTGTGTAAAAATTCTCAAGCAATTTATATTATAAGTAATCTTTGTTACCTTTAATTTGTTTTTAATTTATTTTGTATTCACAGGTTAGGCTAAATCGTTTATCCTGTAGGGTTTGTTTGAAACTAATATATGATATTTACTATTGAGTCAGTCTGGGAATCAAATAAAGTTACCTTTCTTTTCCGATCACTCCCACATGAAATTTAATATTAAGTTCAATAACAATATTAAAGATTTGTCGACAATAACAATTTTTCAATATTTTTGGTCTAAGAAAATAAATTAAAAGAAAGGAAGCTGTACAGCTAACGCTTAAAGCAATCTTTATACCTGGTATACAATCTTACAGTAATTAAAATGAAACTGCACATAATTCATTGTTATGTCATTGACACTACACCTACTCATTACCTTACACATTACACGTACTAGGCAATCAATGACTTGAGATAATTTTGAAGTTACAGAGTGGCCTGTCAAAGATGTGTCTTACAGCTATCTTCATTACTTTGTTAAGAATGTTTAGCTTTCAAATAAATAAATAACGATGATAGGGTGACATCTGAGCGGGATATGTGTCCGTTATGGCTTACATTTATAATCAGTTAAAATTTTATTTCACTCGTATTTTCACTGGCATCATGTGGCTTTACCCATTCTTTTCTGTGCTTTACCCAAAGCCTTCTAACAGTCTCTATAGATTTTAAGAGCTGTGTTAAAAGCCTATCTTCCAGAGGTTATTCAAAACATTTTCCTCCTTAACAAATCCATCGAATTTAGGTCTTACGATTAGATGTTAAGTATAAATTCAGCATTCAGCATGATATATCTTAAACAAGACGCATAGGCAATCGCGGCATGCCAAACGTCGTACACCCTCTTACACTATAAACATATTATGTACAAATGTTTGGTTTACATTTCAAGAATGTAAGTTTTCATCTTGGGAAGATGTATCTATAACATTTCCATCATTCCGAGCTATTCACGTTCTCGGAGCGAAATCCAAACTAGACAGGCGGGCCCACGGTGACACTGTCGGGCCACCTGGTCCATTGCCCTCCAGCTCTCGAGTTACAGGATCAAAGGGCCGAGCTCGCTGGCACAAAGGCCCTTACACTTACTCGCCCTTTGATAAGGATCGCCTCCAGCATTGAGGAGCTCCTTTAATGGAGCCTCCGCCTTTTCTTGCAACTAATTAAAGCTTTTAAGATCGCTTTGTACGCTGCGACGTCTCCGGAGAGTTTTCCGATTCGCTAGGTTTCGATGTTTAGCTGGCTTTTGATAGGTGAAAGGAGTAGAGGAGTTAAGACTTAAAGAGATAATTTTGAAGCTACTCAGTGAAAACTTACAGTAAAGCTTGTTTAAGATTTATCTAACGGCTATCTTTGTTACTTTCGTTACGAATGATTGTTTTTTGCAAACCATAAATACTGAAGATTGAATTTAAATCGGAGTGGGTTTTTTGTCAGTTATGGATCTATCGAAACTAACAAAGTATGACTGTTCATTGGCATAATGTGGTTTTATTCTAAGTCTTCTCATAGCCTCAATAGATTTTAAGAGCTGAGTTTCAAGATAAACATAATTAGATATTCCTAAATAATTAACATTCGTGTAACGTATTATATTGTTACGTTATAATTCCGAGTCCGACGCTACTTCGAGAAAGCATAATTGGTTGTAAACCCATCGACAAGCGCAATAGGATCTTACCCCGTCAGATCACTTACTCAAATGAGCTGATCACTGTGTAACTAAGACGTAATCAAAAAACTAATTAATTTAACAACAATTTGGTCTCTTAAAATTCACGTTTCTAGCCCTTTGAATCATTATTTGACAAACTGGGTACATACCTCCTCCGTCTTCAGATCAAAATTATTTTGTAACCTCGATGTTACATTGACACTACAGCGTCAATGTCAAACTTGATACATTAAAACATCGAAATCACAATTATTACACACAGTTTACAAATAAAATAAAAACGAACAAAACACCGATAGGCCTATTACACGTCATGACCGCGATACGGGCAAACCCTATCTGTTTTTAATTAATCTAGTTAAAATTAAAAATAATTGTAATTCAAATATATTTTTATTCAAATTACGGTATAAGGTAATTTAAACCTTTAGTTTTAACATATTTTGACAACGATTTCCACAATACTTAACCAGCCAAACAAAATAAACTAAAATACGTTAAAGAGACATCAGCGCGTCATCTGATATTGCTCTTTGTACTACATCTGCACAAGTCGTGCTGAGGTGTCAGCAGCAGAGCGTTTATGTCGTGTCGTGTTGTCTTGGAAACAAAACTCCCACCACCCTGCTTATCTCCATCTCTCATTAACAAGTTCCCATTCAACTCGTTATTAATCGTTTTGTAATCCAAGGTTTGTTTCAATAAGTACAAGATGTAATCTATGTTATTACGATTATTACTGAGGTGTTGCAACGTTGCATACATTCTGGATAAATAGACAATGAATCAGTCAATGAATATGTGAGGGTATTTCTTACGTAACAAAGCATTTGTTTTTGTTTTTGTTTACATCAAATACATTGTACTACTGTTTGACTGGGAAGTAACATGATGTGTAGATGATTGTTCAGATAATACATTGAATCGATAATGTTTCTTTTTTACCTATTATTTAATTTCCTGTTAAATCCTTTTACTGCAAATATTACTGAAAAAACGTATCACTTAGGCCTATACGTCAATTTTGTAACCTTAGGTTTGAGATTATGTTACAGACCCTAACATGTTTTAGGTTAAAGGTGTTTTAGTGTTAACAAATTATTGTGTAACACTAAATCATAAACTGGTCAAACTATCGGCTATATAATTTTTATTAATGTTCATTGTCCTAAGGCATTGCACTATCGGCACTACACAATTAGCGCTAAAATGTGTAAAAGACCAACGTTTGTAATAAGTCAAAGAGTTGCATATTCAAGCTTAAGCTCATATAAGCTTATTCAATCTTAATACTCTTATGACATATTCAAGCTAATTGTCATTGAAATCGTCTATTCAAATTTGAAATTTTTAAGGACCGTAGTTATTTGAAAAAATAAAATCACAATATGTTATATTCAAGGTAATTGTATTCTAAATCGTCTGTTAAGATTTGAATTTTTAGGAATAATTAATTGTTATTTATGAGGAAAAATCATAATATGACATATTTTCACTATTAATCAGACAACTGAGCGATCAATTATACCACGTTCCGATACCAAACATATATTTATATTTTTAAAACTTCCCATCTCAATATTTGTTTGAGATGGGAAGTTTTAAAAATATACACAACATCACACATCTTTCTTCCAAAAAAATCTCCGTTTCAATGCAATTAATCCTATGCACCTCAGAGCAGTGTCAAACCATTTAAAATTTAGAAAGAGGCTTAAGTTATTCCTCCTTGATAATTGCTTTTACAGCGTCCGTGAATTCCTGACTGACGGATAATTAAAAACCTGGCGTTTTATTTTTATTTTTATATCATATTAAGAATTTATGTTATTTTAGTTATTTTATTGACAGTATGTTATTCCTTGTAAGAAACTTTCTTATCTGACGTGACCAATGCATGTAATCTTGTTACTTTGGTTGAATAAATGAGTTATTGAGTTACTGAGCTATTGTTTCACCTCTCCTTCCCACTGTAATTTTTGTAGTAATTCAAACTTATTTTCACAACCAAATCTCAAGATCAATAAAATTACACACCTCCTTCTGAGGACACGAGGTATTGATCGTGTTTCTGTGCCTTGTCCCGTGTCGGGAATTGGAAGCACGCCATTGGCCTGTTACCCTCAGCGGCGGGTGGTAAGCCCAGCGAAATATTACCACGGAAACCTAATGATAATGTTTACATGTAAGGTCAGCGACAGGACAATGGGCTACTGAAATAACACTGTACGTCTCCGATGTACTTGTCGTCGCAAGTCCTCTCGCTGCAAGTTGCTGCCCCGCTGTCCATTGTATGTCTGTTTACTTCCGATAAACCAGCATTCAAGAAGTGTCATGATGTATGTCTATGGAAATAAAAAAAGTTATTACATCTGATTTACAACAAAATTTCAATTAAAATGTTTTGAATATAATTAAGACATATTTAATTCGGTGACTATGATGGATATCTTAACAAAGTAATTTTAAAATCAGGTTAAACGTAGTACGGCTGTTAAACAGATTTATTCCTCATACAGGCATTTTAATTTATTTCATAAGCCAAAATTAACAATTCGATTGATGCCATAATCCGTTTTGAGTTACAATTCTTTGTTTTTGAGATAACGCTATTTTTTATTTGTAATCTTAAAAAATGACGCTATCTAAAGGTGTTTTACACGTCAAAATCACGTGGAAATGGCTACACAAAGACTGTTAGTGGTTACTTGTTGTTCCCTAGCTTTATTTTGAGATTAAGAAAATGGGTATAGAACTAACGATGGACCATTGATGAATAAGTGATAATAGAGTTTTTATCATTTTACTTACGGGATTAGAGGCAAAATCATTATAAAAATGGAATAAATGCATGATAAGAGCTTTCTATTAAGCATTGAATTGTGAGACCCGAATAAAAAAAAAGTTAAATACCCCCGTCGCAGCAGACCTGCGTACTCAGCGAATTTCCATAGGATTTATTTTGTATATTTGAGCATTCAACTTGTTTGAAGGAAGTATCATTTGAATACGTTAAGTAAATAATATACTAAAAACGCGTATTTAATCATTCATGAGCTTTAAACATGGGGAAAATTAACAAAGAGACCATATTGGTTTTCATTAGTAATACATATACTTTTGTATTTTATATAATTCTTAGTCTTTTAATTTTTAATAACTGTAATCTTGTTATAGAATATAAATGTCAACAAATATATAACCAATGAACTCAAAACACTCAAACAAACAAATAATTATTTAATCTCATGAAAACATTAAATTCAATCATATGGTCAGTTTTATAGTAATTAAAACATCCCTGTTGCAACAGACCTACATCTGCAGCCAATTTCAATAAAACATATTATCAATCCTCATAATTGTAAACATACCATATATTATGCTACATTTTCAGGCAGTTTAGACCAAGACATCCCCCCTCCAAATGCTCTTACTTTCTTTATTAAATTTAAAAATAATTTGTATTTTTTGATATAGTATATATTTTCTGCAAAATCTTGATCAATGAACTCTAACTATTCAAAATAAACACAAATAAAATATTCAACACCTGCAAATTCAATCATATGTTCAGAATTGTATTTTTTTTAAATCTCAAATCAGGGTGACTATACTTTTTGGAGGGAAAAATTAAAAACAATATTGGACAACGTACTGTGTTTGGCACATCCAATATTATCCAAAATCTAAGCAACGGATTGACATAGAATAATAATTCAAAATGCTAAATTGTTTGTTTTTTAGGCTGAATTCAATTTTGACAATTAAGTATAAAAATAATTAGTAAAGAGGTGTTAAATCTTGAAAATAAATTTTATTTTGTGAATAAAACCTTCTTAGAGTAAATCAATCTTGCTGGTTTTCGAACTCGAAGTCATAAATGACGCTTTAAACGTTTGTTCCAAATTTCATCAAGATCGGACCTTTTTTACAAAAGTTATCGCGCCTACGGACAGGTATATATATATATATATGAAAATTAACGAATGGTGTTTTTGGGGTCTGAGGACCTCAAAATGAAAAAATAACATGGTCCCAGGCTTAAGTCTCACCGTGCCAACCTACGGTAATAGCTACTTCCCTATAGGGGTAATTCCCTAAAAATTAAACTTTATATACAAAACATTTATGTAGAAGTTGTAATTTGGAATGTTTAATTTATTTTACATAAATAAATTTTTTTGGCTCATTTGTTATTTAGGAGAACACTTATTTTGTAGAATGTTTTAAATTCTTAAACAAGGCACTATAGAAAGCTATTTAATTTCTTAAACAAGAACATATAAGACGGGACGCTAATTATCAAATTGAGGTAATCTTTGAAGTCAGAATAAATTACCCCCCACAATCAACCTGCTAGACATCACAGGGTCCTGTTAGTGTATTAAATTATAACCATAATTATAAATAAACAAGGATAAGTATTAGATACGCTCCTTTCTAATCATGCGGATTCCTAGTTTATATAGGTTTAGATTACACGTTTATTGACTGACAATTTTAACTATCATCAAATAGGTATTATAACTGAAGAGTTTACAAAGCTAATTATGAGTGATAAATCTAATTTATCACTGTACATATATAAAAGTGAGTTAAAATTATTTGTTCACCTTTCCAAAACAGTTTTGTCAGATATCAAAAATGGCATGATTTAATTAACTTTATTTTTTAAACATGTACCTGTATTGTGTTAGTATTATTTACTATATAAGTCAACAACATCATATAAAAAATAAATAAATCAACGAATCTGCCGTAGTCTGTGTTTTAAACAAAATGTTGATGTTTCATAATTTAAACGTTAATATAAGATTACGAAAAGATAAATTTTAAAGCCAGGTAATTACACTGATACTGGTATACACAAGACTTAAAGACAAAAGAGGTAAGTAAATTTAAGCCTTTATGTGAAATCTTTCAAGCAATTACCTTCATGCCCTTCATTAATGCCCTTACTACATAAAATGGGCTGAACGTGTATCAACGTCAAGGGCAACATAGACTTTACAGCAAAAATCATTAAACAAAAGGGGATTTTAACTTATCTCCTCATGAATTATAAGGTGACTCTTTGTTAAAATACAAAAAATAAACAAAATAAATAGATAATATGCTACCTATAACACCCTATGGATTACCCTATGGTTCAGTATAAAATGAAATTGTTTTACATTTGAAAATATAATATTCAAAGAATTCCTCTGTAATAACTATTCAAGCAAACAAATTCAACAAAACACACAAAAAGGAAGCGGATTACCTACGACGGAGTAAATTCCGCAAAAGCTCCCCCACAAACCTCCCTGAACCGAACTGGCAAAGCTGGCGCAAATAAACTCATGATATATACGAATCCGACAAAAGCTGATGAAAATTCGCATGACGTCTCGAGTATTATCTCAGAAGACGGATGGCGGATTTCCCCCGGAGAAATGGCCTGAGGTTTTTGCTGGGGGATGGAACGACTCGAGACTCCACCTCAATTAGTCAGAATTTCTGAAGAGGAACTCTCCGAGAGATATGAATTATTCAGGGTATAATCCTGGGGTCGGGAACACGAGACGATCGCACCAAACGTCAACTTATTTATAAATCACTTTTGACAATCACTGAAGTTCGGGATGTACGAGGAACCGGGGACGTTCTGAAGGGGGTGGTTTTAATTTATAAATGGGTTTTGTTTCCGCAAAAGATTTGTTAAGGTTGTAAATGGGTTTGTTTTGAAAGTTTTTTTAGTAAATCAGAGTAATGAGAATGAAAGCTCTTAAGCATTTCACCAGCTGATATGGTTGTTAAAACAACAACCAAACAGGAACCTTCAATACATTAAACAAAATAAACTAAATAAAAATGTGAGTACGATGTAAATTTACTGACATTTATTTTAATGATACTCCAATTATATCATCTGTCCTAAGTTTAGGAGGAATAGTAAAATGGTTTAGTTCTTGACGTTTATTTGGTAAACAGATATTTACTAAAACTAGTGATCTACTTGTTACACGTACTTATAACACTTTCGAAATTAATTCATATTTTTAGTTTATTTACAATTAATTATATTTGTGTAACTTTGACTCAAAAGTAATATTTAAGTCTACAGTTCAGAGATGTATAAGTTCGCTCAAGTATAAGAGATGTATATATTAAGGACTGAGGAAACGTAAATATCAACCAAGTAAAACCCAAGCAATCTAAATTATTTAAGTATTTGATTTTTACTTTAGTAGATAGACGTCTAATTATGAGCTTGCCCCAACAAGCCACTAGTCATGTTATAAATGGCTCTAGATTTATCAAAACCAACTAGCCGGCCACAAGGGCAATATTTTAGTTCAGGCTGGTAACGAAATTGTATTTATAATGTAATATTTTCAAGTAGGACGAGTTTCCCTCTAGCAGGCAATTTCATTCTTAACTTTGGCTGTTGTTGAAAGTTTTACAAATATGTTTTGGCCCAATTGTATAAACGATGGCGCCTACAACCCTCATTGAATTATTCATATTGAGAACCTTTACATAATATACGATATTGTGGTTCAAATAACGGTTACAGTTAAAGTACTAAAAATAACTATGAAAATACTTGGCAACAATATATTGTGGAAACTAAGATAGGCACCGCTTCAGCTTTGCATTTTGATACTCAAAGCCATGCTGAGGCAAACTTTTAATTCAAGAAACATTTATTTTATTTTAATTGAAACTATATGTTTGTTGCTAGGCGTTTAGTACTGATAGATTGCTAATTTATTTAGTGTTAACTTTATAAAATTCCGAGCATTCTACATGAGAAAGTTTTGTTTTGAAAGAAATAATCTCAATTTTAAGATTTAGCACGAAGATAAAAAATTACCTAAGGTTCAGTACTCGTAAAAATATTAGACAATTTGTTTATCTTATTGTTTTATAATTTCTCAAACGTACAGTTTTACCATTTATTGAACTTCTCTAAACTTTCACTACTCAAAGCTCGATAGTTACACAGCATTGACAAACTCTTTTAACAAACTCTTTTCAACTTTAAATTTAAATACATTTTGCTCTAGAAAAAGTTACTGTATTTTGCCTGTTACCCAAAAAACGTAATTTATGCAGGTTACTTGGCAAGGCAACATATATTTACGTAAAAGAGTGAATTTTAAATAATTGAAAAACGTTTTACACTGCTTCTCATGCAAGGTCATACTATTAGGGAAACTTTTATGAACACATCACCTCGCATGTTATTGACGAAATAGACAAGAAAAAAGAGAAAATACCCCCGTTGCAGCAGACCTGCATACTCATAGAATTTCAAATGCAAAACAACATATTTCAATCCAACATAGTAAGATTTGACATGTTTTGGTAAGCTCCATAAGAATGTATATTTTTTATAAAATTAATATATATATTATATTAATTTTCTAAAAAATAATTAAATTAAATCCTATACTCTAATATGAGCAATTATATCGTCCGTGGGTGTTTACTTGCTTGCTTGATTGCACAATTATCTCTAAAACGGCTCCAAGGATTTCCTTCAGAATCTTGAAATAAGTAATTTATGACTCAAAAACGTTTTCTATGCAGACTGCTTGGCCAGAGAAAATCTAATAAAGTAATAAAACGAATTTTAAAGTAAAATTTTAACCTTATGAGTTGTCGTGTAAACAAATGAAGTAATCATAACAGCTGTTTGGGAACAACAACCATCTACAGCGTGTGGTATAAAAATTGTATGCAGTAATAAAAAGGTTTTTTATTTATCAATTTTATGACACTGATATATTTGATAGTAATTAGATGAACTGGTAATCATGGAAAAATACCGAGCAAGGCGCGGTCTACCAGGTACTTTAAATTAAAAAAAAGAAAGATTATAATTTTATTTTGAACTAAATTAATCATTTGAAATTTATAACTGGAATTCAATTGCAGCGCCGTGATTACAGAAGCGCTCGATTTTTGAATGAGTGAAGAGCATTTAAAGCCAATTTAAAATGGATTGAAAATTAATGCAGTCAAGGAGTAATCTTCTGCAGTACTAAAGTGTTTTTATTTCTTTCACGTGAAAAAAACTCTTGTCAGACCATAATAAAATAAGAATAATTTATTTATGAGCCTATAGATTCAGACCCCTAACATATATAATATCATGATGCTTTGCGTTAATTTGTCTTTATTGAATAAAAAAATAACAAAAAAACACTAGACGTGTATTGGTAGAACTGAAGAGTGATAAAAACTCTGTAACATTGGAAATTGACTTTGCACAGAGAAACTCCAGAGGGCTGCTAGGAGGGGGAGAATTTAATAAAAACGGATCAGCGAAATTAAACAGAGACAAGAAGTAGTCTAAGGAGTCGTTTTTATTTCAAAATTCTTCCACCAATTTCGTCAAGAAGGCCGACTTGACGTTTATAACCTGATATATTTATATAATTCTGACGTTAGTTGATGAAAATTCGAGCGGCCTTTTCCCCTCTACGAAGAATTAAACTTGGAAAGACGGAGAGCAGATTACTCTTGAATAATGTCGAGGGGTGGTTTTTGATTGTGGGAATTGGAAGCTTCGTTCTCTTCAATAAGATGCGTGAAATTCAATCCGTTTTGGTATGCTTTGGAGTAAACTGTCTGCCGAATTATTAATTTAATTTATTTAGAGTCTTAGAGGAAAGTTTTTAATTCAATCCTCCTGAGAAACTTCGTCTGAATACTAATAACAGTAAAGCAGGGGTTCAATCTAGTTTGAAACATCGTTTTACTTATCCTGGTAAAGACCTTTTGCGTGACAGAATTATTTTGAGATAAAGGCTGCTTTTGAAAACGCAAAACAGCCAAAAGGATGAACAGTGGTAAAGTAACGTTAACATTGAAACTCATTACCTACTATTCATTCATTGTAATGCTAGAATCAAATTCCTCAATAGAACATGCACGGTTTTTGCAAACGTGTTTAGAAATAATAAAAAAAACATTCACGGTTTTAAAATTGATTATTCATGAGTTAAAAACGCTGACATAAGGGAGCAAATTTCAATTTTAAGAAGCTTAAACTGCCCATTTTAGATTAAAATCCTTGATTTTTGGGATTTATGTCCCAAAAAATAGGGATGGGCTTATTGATCGGATCCTCTATAGAAAATAATTTTTCTACCAAATTTAAAAGGAAGTCTGATGACGATTGCGGCCGCTAGAGTGCTAATTGCCATTTAGACAGCGTACTGCGTTAAAAACTCAAACACCAAAAACTCTCTTGCCTCAAAGGTGAATACTAAAAAGAAATTACAGTTTGTTAGCTGAACAGAATTGCTAGAGTATCTCAGTTGCATTATGTTCATCCCACTGAACTAAATAAGTCTAGAAATTAATTGCTTAGCAAGGGAAATTGTAGATAAAAAAGTTTCTCAAACAATAACTTTAACTTTACAACAATCTCATCATTTATATGTCGATCAGTAAGAATGTGTAGTTCATGCAGTTAGAATAAGCCTTGACTGTATATTATTGGTTAAAAATATTTGGATTTATATTTTGACTTGCAGCTCTATCAGTGTGGTAAAATGGGATGGGTATTGACAAAATATTGAGAATATCTGATTCCAGGTTATTGATCATCGTTCACGCAAAAAGAAGCTTACCGAAGAGAACTTAAAAGTATCTCCCAATATTCTCAGATTATTTATTGCACTTAAAGTGCCTTTTACGTTACGTAACCAGTTTCCTTGCATATAAACTCAAAACCATACTTGTTCCCTATCCTATACTTAGGATAGCTCGTCATTGGAATTGAACTCGAAAGATTTGGTTTAAAATACTTTCAACCCCTAAGACACCTGTTATCTTCTTGACTCTAATCGTTTTAACAGAACTTCTTTTACTATACCTCGTGAGTCTTATATCCTTAAATGCTAATCGATCAAATATGCGGATTTATACCCCTTTCAACCTGAAACAGAGCACCTTAGTGATCGGTAGACCCTCGGCCCTCCTTCCCCGTCCGGAACATCTCAAACCCCCAGAATTTCCGCTATCAATTCCTCACCACTTTCCCCTTTCGGTAATCCTTTGGTAACGAAACTCCACATAACCCGCCGACAAAGTGGTCGACCGTTTAGCGCTGCCATTCCACATCCGGCCGGAGGTGTCGGGACTCGCATTCATCCGGACTTTGTCGGCGGGATCATCCGGATCCTCCGGAGCTGCGGTGGTGACGCGGCATCCGGTGTCGTCGTGGCCAAAGGCGGCCGCCCTTTGGACCCTTCAGCCTCCGACACCCTTTGACACCGCACACGAACTGCCGAGTGTCGAGGGAGGGTTGGATTCTGATCTGAGAGAGACTTGCCCATTGAAGTGGCGCGTCTTTTGTGCGGATGAATTAATTTGTCAAACTGCCAATCTCTAAGAGTTTGAATGGGATTATCATTGTTTCAAAAGTATAAGGAAATGATAATTACTCGCAAAAAAGTCAATGCAGTTATTTTCTGTTCTCAAAATTTAACAAATAATTTATAGACACTATCAGATGGATACGCATTTTTTAAACTCAAATTTAATAGTGATTCGAATGAATTGATTTTTAATTGTTTTTAATGCTAATATGACAAAATAATTTATGAGAACAAGTGATTCGTTGCATTCAAACAACTAAAGACGCGCTTTTTGATTTTCAAACACATATTTCGTACGGACGAAAAATACCGTATTTGTGCTTTTATAAACTCGTGTAAAATAGTAAGAATAATGAGATAAGACACTACAAATAATTTACCCTAACATGTGTGATTAGATGGTGTAAGCAACAATAAATGATTGCCCAAATATAATATCTTCGCACTCTGATTACTCAACATTGAAAATAATTGGATCTGTTATGGTACAGGTTATATTAGATGAAATTTAATTTATTAATAAGCGATACGTGACCATTAACCATTCAGTTCCATGAAAAATCTCCTCTGTATTTGTTTCATTCAACAATAACGTCTTCCTTGAAACGTAAGTTTCGAGGAGAAGTAATCAGGGAATTGAGTCTTTAATTTAATATCATTGTTGTAAGGAACCTTTGGCTTCCCCTCAAGTCTTTCACGTTTCATCTTTGTGATTGTCAAAAATTACAGATTACAAGAAGCTGGTTCATATTCGTGAGATTGACATTGAATAATAAATGTTACTCATTCTTAGTTGGGGATCCAAACAAGGCAGATGTTATACAAAACGGGTCACTTAGTGGTAAAGGATACATTTGTGAAGGTTATATGTAAATATGTGTAGCTATTTGCTGGCGTTAGTATGGCTCATGTCTTGAATATTATTGATGATACATTTATCGTGGGTTTTCAAGGCATAATATTCTTTGTTTAGTTTCATTTTATTTTGATTATTAAATTCCAAAAGGCAAATGCTTAACGTTACATTTTCGAATGATTATAACTTCAATATACATTATGTTTAAGTTTGAACTTAGTCTAAAAACCTTTTTAGCTTAACAATCTGTAACTCGTTTATAAAATTAAATTATTGGTCTTATACGTTTAGCAAAGGAAATCTACATAATTGTAAGCTTGAATTTACGATTTAATAACATGTTAATTAGAAGTGTTTACTAGCCCTTTCATATAAATTAACCAAGGTAATTTACTGTTATATATGTTTCTCTCACTTCGACGTAATCACCTGTTCTACAAACGTCATAGGGAGGCCGAAACCAGCTCCTTTCCGCCAGCGGGCCGAAAACTTTTGGCCCTAGGGGCAGAAGTCAGCTTATCGCTTATTTTCTTGAAACAACGTGTGAACATCACAATATTTATACGGCATTCAATACGTTTCAACAACAGGCTTATGAAGCAATCATATGATTTTATTGTTGTTTTCGCTCATAACCTCGAAATTTTGTTTCTAAGTGTGCCTAATAAATAATCAGATTTAAAATTATATTTCATTGTGTGGTGAAAAATAACGTTCGCATCTCGGCCGAAAGCATGGTGGAATTTCCTTCCACCATGGGCCGAAAGGGTATTGCAGCTCTCAATCATTTCAAATTCTCGACTTCTTCTCAAATTTGAAACATGATCTCGAGCCCGCAAAACTTCGTTTTCGGCCCTATTTGCGAAATATACTATTCTCTCCGTATCGAAAGTAGCTGTTTTCGATTATATCTAAAGGTAAACAGAAATAGGCTCAAGTAAGTTTTGCTGTGTTGTTAGCAGAGTGTGTGTTTGAAATTACTCCAAATATGTATAACACTCCTTATAAAAACATAGCAAAAAATTGAGAAATATAACTTTTTATTTTAATAAGGTCCTTATTTTGCACCTCGTGTGCATTTTTGCGTCGTGATGAAAAGTATCGTTCACAACTTGTATCAAAAGTGATTTTCCAGGACTTCTCCAATCATTCCCTTACTCGGCTCCGCCTCATGCGTGAAAATCATTTTCACGTGCTTAAGCACGTGAAACTCGGAGTTCAGATGAAGCGTCAGCGCGCACCGGAAAATGCCACCTTTGGTACTATAATGAAATAAACTATTCCTCTGCCATGAACTGAAGTCTGCAACTTGTCCATTTTCTGAACAATTTCCTTGGTCTGTCATTGACAAAGATAGGTGACAGCCTTCTTTTTTTCTGTCTTGTGTAAATATATCAAATTATGTGTGTCACGCCAGCCATGACAGAATTGCCAAAGAATTTTAAATAGCCAATTCCCTCAAGTGCGTGTACGCGGTAAATTCTCTTATCTGAACTCCACTTTTTACTTTATTCGAATTTCTTGGAAAAATTCATTAGGCCCTCTACATCCCCT
Organism: Flexamia atlantica; assembly: GCA_035578135.1. Lineage (NCBI taxonomy): Eukaryota > Metazoa > Arthropoda > Insecta > Hemiptera > Cicadellidae > Flexamia > Flexamia atlantica. The sequence goes on along the minus strand of JAQJVK010000011.1, from coordinate 3,992,814 downwards.
GCGAGACTCCGTTACCTTCGTCGTGATATTTTTTTCGCAAAAATATATCAGTATAAATGTTGATAATAAACTATATGTTTATATAAAAAATCATAATATCAGTTTTCAATTAATTACATAACAAATACTGCTGTTATTTTAGCATTATATACTCAACAATTCCCTGAAACTTGATTTTCAGAGACCATCACAATAGTTAACTTGTTAATTTCTTATACTTTGTAATTTATATATTATTTCTTGTTTACGAATAAAATTAACAACATTGTTAATTATAAATTAAGTACCAATTTAATATTCAACCATCAAATGAGATTTCAAAAACCTTATTTCAAAAAACGAAGTTGAAGTAATTTAAAGATGTCCATGTTGTTTTATTTATCAAAATATTTACATTGAATTACTATATTATAAAGTACATATATAAGGTAAGTAATCCTTATTACAATGTGATATTTGTACTACATTACTGTCATCAAAGGTGTCGTTCATAAGATATAAGCATCGAAATAAACATGATAACGTCTGAAATACATATTTTTTAGCTAAATACTTATTATCAGATCAATAGCAAAAATCTGCCTGTATATATATTACAGTATAGCAATTGAATAATCCAGCTATTATGAATAATAACTTGTATAGTCTAACATTATATATAATATTTATAAATTTTGGTTAAAATAATAAATTAGGCCTTATTTGTACAGCTATTATGCATAATATCTACCTGAGTTTGGTCAATGTGATTAATACTTAACCTACTATACCTAACCTAACATAAACCTAAGTTAACTTGACCTAATCTAATCTAACCACCCGACCAGGACACTGAGAGTCATCACTTTGACAAACCCCGGATAGCTATTACTCATAATGCCTGGTCAAAGCAATTGATATTCTAGTATATTTATTACTTTGACCAAAACGAGCTGGTTAATATGAACAATAACTGGCATAAGTGATTATTTTATCGCTTGCACTTGAGCCAACAAATTAAAACATTATGTTTAACATCCGGTCATTATATGTGATAACCGGTTTATTTCTTTGGCTATGGTGTATAAGCCGTCAAAGGTTTGCACATTGTGATCCTCGTCAATTTTACATTGTAATCGCACTATGTACATAAGTTGTTCTATTTAAAACTGAAAATATGAACAACTGGACTGTTTTAATTTAAACGAGGAAAACACTTTTGATCGACCAATAAATTGTCACACTTGATGGTAATACGTTTTTCTTCAAAGCTCGAATTTAAGAGCATGAAATAAAAGCCAATAGAATTTATATTAACTGACGTAGGCCTTCTTGAAATATATTGAATTGCGGCCGTCAGCTACGCCACGTAACAGTATTGGGGGAGGCAGTTTGAAGAAATCATCTCCCCGGAGACCTCTTTTCAACGATATTTTAAGAGATTACTTTTAAATTCTGTTGTACACAGCTCACTCAACCGCAGAATATATGTCCCCCTAACAATTTTTAACGTGACGTGCCGTCTACTTAATTATTGGCTGGGTGGCAATAGGGCTAGCTTTATGGTCTGAAACGGTAAAACAATGATATGTAGGCCTGATGGTTTAATTTTCAAATAATAAGACCTTATACCAAATCAATCATAAAAACCGCGTTGCGATTAAATTATCTTGATAAGTATAAATTTAAGCAAGGGACCGAAATAACTTATATTTAAATGTTTGCAAATGCCTTATTGAAGAAAGTAAAACACAATGCAGAAAATCTGAACTTAAAACTGAATACCGGGTCAAAGTGGTAGCCGGGCGAAAATCATCCACCCTGCATAACGTTTTCAAAACATTTCTCAAGGTTTGATACAAGACCAGTTAATTGCCCTTTTGTATTTGTTGTCATAGAGCTCCTGGCATTTGATCCAAATCTCATGGTTTTTTCAAATTCGTATTAAGTCCCCCAATTTAGGGTAATAAGTGTCCCATCGAAACCTAATAAATTTAAAATATGGAAACACTGAAATAGTAAGTTGAAATGGTTTTATGGGCGAACGTTCGGGGCCCGTCTCCTCCGCTATAATCTATAATTAGACTGATTGCTCGATATTAAGCCTACTACAATTTAATAAATAACCGAAGTGAAGTACAAGTTCTGAATTTGACCCATCACATGATTAATCAACAAAACCTTTGAATTCTGAGCCCAACATATACTAATAAGACTTTTATCAAATAATACTCGTTATTGGGATATTTTCAATATAACAAAACTGAATTGTGAAAATTGATTATAACCTAGCTGTAAAACCTTTTTCAGTTCCAAATTGTGTAAGTGTTTTACACTCTTCTGCAAAATCAGCTTATTATTTCCTCGCTTTGTTCTCAGCTCTGGAGCTATAGACAAAATTAATTAAATAATTTCAACCGATCATTTTCATTAGTTTAACCTTATCATCAAGAGTTCGTAACCTCAGAATATTATAATACTAAATAGATAATTTTATTTATGATTTTTAGTAGATTATTTCATACCTATCACAAATCGGAAACGAAAACACCTTTAGTTAACATAAATTTATTTACCATCTCGAATATACATGTTTTGACCAACATTATTTCGTGTACGATTTTCAACAATTCGTGAAAAAGACTGTGAACATCGATTGCACCGGTGAAATACCGAAGTTAGCCGCCCCCTCCCTCGCCCAGTGCCTGGGGGTTTACCAACTTAAAATTTAAGTATTTATTACTTCAGTATCAGATTTATAATATTGGGAAATGAATGTAAACGTTTAATGTCAACTGAGGCAGTTTAAATCAAATAAATTGTAGAGAACTTTAAAAATGTATGTAACGGTTTAACGTTTATCGTGTTATTTTGCCGTAGATTGCAAACTCTAATTATAAACTTACGATACGGTATGAAAGGTTTGCTCATTAAGTAATTGCCTCCATTAAATAACACTTACATTTTTACAGTATGGCTTTATTTAAAACACGAAAACATTACTTTTATCTGACACATTTTCAGAACATTCTTCCCCTTCTGTAGCGAGATGACAGGAAATTCATGAATTGATCCACACACTTCTCACACCTCCACTTGTGACTCAGTCGCACCCAAACAGCATGGTCGTTGTAAGGAGGTAAGTTGGGGCAGTAGGACCTTGTACACTCCATGTGCCAGCACCTCCCGCACTCGTTACCCTTGGCTTAATCTGCTCCAAAACTCCTGCCCTTCTACACTTGACGCAGCGATTGAATACATCGGAGAAAGAACCTTGATTCATTTCTTACTTTTAACCTCAAACACACAGAAGATACAAAGAAAGCACACTGAAAAGCGCTAATAATCTGGGATCTAATGTCCACCAACCTAAGACTCAATGCCATATGCCATCATATGCGCAACAATGCCGAGTAACAGTTATTTACTGTTAATAACCGTTCTCGTTTCGAAGAATAGCTTTTCTGGAACTGGAACTTTCCACGCCGCGCCGATCCGTAGAGCCGTAGAGTGTCAGTAACTGGACATAAGTTCCGTTCTGTTCGTGCATGTGGCGAATTGCGCATACTGTATTGCTCCGAGTAATCGTCGTCTTATCCAACGATCAGTAAATTTTTATTGTGTGAATTGTAATCTATTCTTGACTTTGATTATTTTTGTAAGTATGTATAAATCATTATTTTAACTGATAGCCGACCACTAACTTGAGGTTTGCAGTTCAAAATTAATTAAGTGGCTAGTGTTTTAAAAATGAGACCAATCTTTCTGTTTAAATTAATCGCTGAACCCCTTCTTCGCACGAATAAAAAAGACATAACCAATAAAGACAATGTATTTTTAACTAGCTTAAAAAGGCTGTTCTTTCTTATCGTTATATTCAGACGTTTTGCATTTCAATATAATTTAGGCTGTATGCATTACTATAAAATGTAAACATTAAAAACATTGGACGCCTGCTGGGCGTAACCTATAGGGGGTCCTGGAATAAACAGTTTAAGACAAATACTTAGACTCATAGGTACATGTACATAAATCAGAGATAGTTAATGTAATTATTCCGTTTTAAAAGGTAAAAATATCACTCTCCCTAGATATTGCAAGTTTTTGTTGCATATTAGAAATTTATGAAAGCAAACTTAGTCGAAAACAAAAGCTCTCTATTTAATTGAGAATATATACAAAATTAGTCCATTCATCCACGAAAATACACAATACTTCGAAACAAATTATTATTGTGAATGCTAAACTACGTTCAATGCATGGTTGCATGGTTAAGATTGTAATCTAGTATTTCAACCACTTCATAAACGTGAGCAAAATAACGTGATTGCCAATAAATCATTCAAAATTTCTCGCAACATTGTGACAAAACGAATGCGCATCTCTCGCAGCTTGATTGGCTGAGAGTTATTTGCAATTCATTGCGACATTCATGTATTGCGGCTGAATGGAAAAGTGTAACGAGGTCTGAATATACCGAGTGCTCGCGACACAGAATCAGCTTATTTAATATACGTGTTAGTAAGCTAACAAGTAAACTGTTAAGGCAATTGTGGCTTATTACGAATTATTTGTGAACGTGTTGTTACAAATTGGAAAAGTGGCTATGTTCATTTTAAATTAAGTACCTACATCATCGAGCGCACTCGTGGAAGCTCGTATATCTAGAATTGGCGGAGGCAGTTTAAAGGAAACACCCCCTCAGAACTCCATAATTCATGTGTCTGCCTTGCTGCATTAAATTGTCTTCCGCCGTAACTTACACTCTGTAACCTAAATTGGTTCTCTCATTTTTCCCATGCGTAGTTTGTGTCTTTAGATTTTATCATACGATACTTCTGATTTTTTATTTAATTATTAATACAATTTTAACAGATTTGCTGTAAAAAAATTGCTATTCTTATACAACGAGTATAAGGAAAAAGCATGCTTAGCTTGTCTTAAATTTTTTAATCAATTAGCCAAATTTTAATGCATCGTATTATGTTAATCATTAACTGATCCTAATTCCATCTCAGTGTTCGAAGAATAGAATCTAAAGGACTCCTCATGGGTTTTAAATTTCCATCATGATTACATAAGGGACTTTTTATCATCATCATTTTCTTCATCATCATCATCATCATCATATTAATCCATTCACCTCACCTTTTTTCAGTTAGTGTGCATTTTATGAAAGAACCACACACTTAAAAAGGTAGATGTGCACAATCTCAGTCCAATTTAAATGAGTCTAATTCGTGCAGGAAAATGCATTTAAAGTCTGAAAACGTTATTATCGATTTTTATGAGTTACCATAACGTAATAATGTAAGCGAAAGCAATTTCCAATGCTAGTCACAAGTTTCATTGTAAGAAAAAGTGAAAACAATTAAATATTTTTCGTTGAATGTCGACTACCGTGGGCGATCTCAGAAACCACTGGACACAACCTGCGATTTTATTGTTAGTGTATACTAACACAAGGCAAACATCACAAATGATGGTTTTTCATATTTAATATTAGAAATGATCCAGCATTTATTATAAAATAATAAATTCCGTTTTCAATCACGGTACACGCTGGCCGCGCCGGGCGGCCGCGCGCAGCCTCACCCTCCCCGAAATTACCAGACGCTATCGCACCTCCGTATAAACTGCGGAAACGTGATTTCGGCGCGGACCCTATTGTCTTTATAATTAAGCCGTCCCTTTACCGTTCGGGATTTCGGTCGCGATAACATTAGTTATTTGTCCGCCGCAGATAAATCCCGCTTAATGAGTGGAGCGATGGTAAATATTCATCGCGGCAGATGGCGCGATTGCGCGCGCTCTTTTCGTCGTTTTGCGCGCGCGCGAACAATGGGCTTGCGTGCGGCTTAATTGTGGACGACGTGCGCTGCCAATAACGGCGATTTTCGTATTATAAACGGTGTAAGGAGGCAATTAAACGGGGCTAGATTATAATAAATCTGTGTGTGAGGAGGTCACGCGACGACACTAGCGCTGCCACCTCTTAGCGGCCGCCCATTGTATATACTGGGGTAATTACGTCCTGCCGTCGCCTAATGGGAGGTCGGGTTGGTGGAGGAAACGGAAGTCACCGGGGAGTGGGTGGTTAGATTTCGGTAAAAATGTGCATATCATTTTGAAAGTGTGGTGGTAAAAAATTGTTGCGACCAAACCGGGCCTTTTTCGTGTAAAGTTAACTGAAATTGTTTTAAATATTATTGTGTTTAACATGGCTAGCAATATACTGCTGATGGTGATGGGTTGATATGGTCTTTCCGTTCAAAGTGAAATAAATTTTATTTATTTTTAAAATTTCAATTATAGCAATTATTCATAAATGCCCAAACAGGTAGAACTTTCTCGGGAAAATCACTTGATCTACAGGATCAGTATTTTGGGAATTGTTATGAGTAATCTGTGTCTAAAACCTAAAGTAAGGAAATTAAAAAAATTAAATTTTGCAGCATTTGAAAAGTTACAGCTGAAATGACTCAAAAATATCAATTTTTAAAACTTTCCCCAGGAGACATATGCCAACAAATTTAACTTAACACCTGAGTAATTTTATAAGGTTGCATTACATTACATTACCAATATGACACCTACCACCAATAAGGGGTATTTTATGGTGAATATGAGTGAAGGGTGCGAATGTAGGATTACTGTGACCCAATATTGGAGTCTTGTTACCAACTAAGCCATCAGTCACTGCCATTTTTTACCTTAAAAAAATTAAATTTTTGCTTAGATTTTTTAAATAAAAACTTGTATGAATGACATAAGGTATTAACATGACAATTTTATATTATACTTGACAAAGAATAGACTTCAATTTATTATCATTTGCATCAATAGTGAGTTATTTCCTCCCAATACCCTGACAAATAGGCCTCAAGTTAACAAGCCATAATTGTCCCAATAACAATGATGGTGGTCATAAAAAGGCCTCCCAACTATGTCCAATTACAAGTAATATGAAGACAGTTAACTTTAATTTCTGATCAGACACAAACGTTAGCTCCAATTGCCCTCTTTATCAGGAGTTTTCATGAAATGTAAAATTTCATTGGGGTGAAAAATATGAAAACTGTTATTTCAACCATTTAATCAAATTTATAAAAATATATTTAACGTTTCCTCTCATATGAGAATCTTTTACGTTTTAACAAAGAGAAGCTAAAGAGCTCTAGCTAGCTTCTGTGTGATTTTACTTATGATAGCTGAGAAAGTCAAAGGTCAAAGTAATAATAATAAATTCAGAAATGCTAGTATAGCTAATAATTGTTACCTAAAGATATCACACATTAGCCACAGAGAAAATATTTCTCTGTGCATTAACTAATCATTTCAATAGACGGTATGTCATTTTTGATGAACCGTTAATATTGGGTATTATTGAATTTTACATTGAAGAACACACCAATATTTTTAATAATTTTAATGTGTTAAATCATTTTAAAACAATAAAATTATTTAAAATATTGGCGTGTTTCTCGATATAAATTTGATGTATTATGTTTTCATTCATAAATACATTAAAAGCATCAATAAAACAATATGCTATTAATGAAATAACTGTACGAATATTTCATTCACACAGTAAAACTTTGTTTTGGTTCATTAATATTTATTCAAGTATTATTTAATCAAGAAATATTTCAATAAGTTTATTTATTCAAGTAATATTTATCTCAAGGCCCATGTAAGAATAGATATCCACTCGTTAAGGATATTGCTGTTAACAAATTATGAATTATTGTTCAAATCACATTCCAAAGTAGGCTTATCAATATTCCTCTTTTTTCTAAATCTCCAATGAGCTCAAAACTCTTAAGCTCTAGAAAATTAAAACTTGTTAATTTCAAGTATTTTAATGCAAAAAATTTTAAAAAAAGCCTTGAGTACACTTTCAAAAAATTACTTTATTTAAAGAAACCCTTCAAATTCTATGTAAGTTTGAAAAACGTTTTACCTTGATCTTATTACATTGTAAATACAGGAGTCGACAAACCATACTTCAGCCTGCCTGAACAATTTAGAGGTCAGGATAATGTGCGGTCAGGTACATACATCTTACCACGGGAGTTGGTGGGGGGTAGACAAACCACCCCTCCCCCTCCCATACATCGCTCATCTCCCCCATTACTCTCAGATAATGGCTGCATCGGGCTCGGTCTGAGCATGTCATTAATGACTTCCATCAATTATCGCTCGCCTCCTCAAACAATATGTCTCTTAAATCCTTCTTCTTCAGGAGAAATAATTTGTTCGATATTGATCGAGAGTTGAGATGTTGAGAAGTTTTTAAGAGTGTCTCAAACATTAAATTAGATTTACCATAGATAGCCAGTGGTTGAAAATTTGACCATTTTCAAATCAAGAAATAGGGATAGCTAATTTTGAAAATGATCCCTGCATACACCAATGTGTTTCTAAATACATTTCATATAGTACAAATTGTCCATGTAAATATAACCAAATAGGGTTTAAAAGCAAAAGAGAAAGATTCAATCTTTGACTAGTTATTTTACCTCACTTCTGGCTTATATTCATGGCATGGTTTTTAGTAATTAGTATCTTATTAAGAGTTCACGTTTATTTTTTAAGAATGAACTGATTATTGAATCAGAGAAAAGTAAAAATTCAGTCATCAAATCAGTTTTATCCCACACACCCCTTACCACAGTCCTCTCCCTCCCTCCATTCATTCCTTCCCTCACTCTCTACTTCCCTTCCTTACGATCTTCTTTCCACTTTTCCCTCCTTTTCTCCTTCATTCTCTTCTTACCATCAATCTTCCCTTCTTCCCTACCACTTGGAACTCTTTCCCTCCTTCCCTCTCTTCCTATCATTATCACTAAAATGATTAATATATTTTACCGATTCTCCACCAATAAAAACACAATTTGAATATAATGTGTCCATTTTTACTCCGGTTGCATTTCAGTTAGTACTCACTCATGTCATGGTAGAGACTCAATGTACTTTTTTGTTCCCTTTTTATCAGCAAATTTTTATTTCTTAATCTTATTTAAGCGAGCAAACTTTATTTTCTCCCTACATATGTAAAATGGAATACACTTGAGTATGATATTTTCAATCTTCTCTAAATAGTCCTGATTTCAATCAAAGACTATATTTTCACTCCATGCCCCAATAAAACATGTGGCTTTAAATTGTTTGAAAATAATAACTTGTTCTTAGATGTTTTACTGGATAATGTGGATATATACTATAGTTCTGGACAGCCTTACTGGCGGGTGGCAAAATGTGGAAACTCTACAAATCATCTGCTAAAACTCATGATTGTGTCGATCTGTCAAAACACTGTTTATGTTTTTAAGGCACATCAACACTTCAAAATTTGTGTTGCAATACCTTACCGAAAGTTGTCTTGCGCGATGCGAAACGTAATATCAAGTATTACCACTACTAATGAGAATAAAACCTTGTCTTAGACTTGCGGCAAGCTCTGCGAGAACTGTTACCGTCATTTTACGTGAAAGTTTGAAATAGATTTAAACGAGACCTTGTTTGGATTTAATATTTATTGCATATGAGCTTGCAGCATAAACTTTCATATTGTAAGTGTGTCTTTACTTAAACATGTAATCATATGATTGATTGCCAACACAACACAGATGTTTCACACCAATTCCGAATACAGCGCACTCACTCACCCGCCAGTAAGGCTGTCCAGAACTATAACTTGTTTCATTAATAAATTCCTTACATTTATTTAATGCTCGATAAAAATTAGTTATGGTTTAGGTTTTTTATCCCATCAGATGACAGAAAAAACTGTGTATATTTTTACCCACTTTTCGCTCTTATGTTTCTATCATCTAATCTTTACTCTACGAAAAATAGCATGTGATAACAGCTAGGATGAAGCTAACTTTGTTCACACTTTGTTGTTATCATATCTCCAAAATAGCAACTCCAATGTTTTTTGTTTTTTTTATTATTTTAAATTCAATAATCTACATGTCTAGAGTTTCAGCCAAATCATTAGGCGGGTGAGTGAGTGCGCTGCTGGCGTTCAGAATATGTTTTGGCCAATCATTTACCCATCTGAAGTTATAGACAGTAATGCTCTTTGTTTATGTTCTCCAAACATACCCAAGTAAATGTGCTTCTATCTGTTGGAAATATGTTCAACTACTTAACTGAGTAGAGGAGCGGAGGCGTCTTTAACATCAAGTCGTTTATACAGTTGGAGTTTCCATTTTTCACCACCCGCCTAATGATTTGGCCGGAACTTTAAAAGACTAATATAAATTTCAATCTACAAAAAAATACAATCTTACTGTTTTTTTTTTTTTTTTGCTACATTACACAAAGGCTGCGAAAAAGGAGGACAAAATCCTTATAGAAAAAACGCTTGTCTATTTATATAAAGATACGAAGGAAATAGCTGCTGACTGATCAAGAATGAATACATATGAATGGATCTTTAAATATATAATTGGTTTAAATACTTGCTTCTAGTAATCCATTCGTTGCAACGAATGGAATAGGTAGCATGGTTGAGCATGGGAACAGAAATTTCAAGAAACAGCCGACCAGAGTAAAAACAGTTTTTCAGCAAAGGGACAGGTTATATTATTATAAGGGAAATGTGAATACCAGCGAAGCTGTGCCAGAGTAATCTCCAAATAAATCTCCTTATACTGAGAAAAATATAGCATACAGTAATTAATTTTCAAAAATGTAACGAAAAAATAAACAAAGAAATAATTCATAGAATTGTTATTTGTCTAAAAACAATTGTTAAATACAAAATAAAAAGTTTGTTACATTTTAACAAATATCCAGTTAACTCTACCAAATTCAGAATTAAAACTCACCAAGCCACAATATACATAAGCATTTCAATACACTGATTGAGGCGCCAGCTGGACTGTGAAATGTGACCACAAGAAGGCTCCTGGAGGCAGAAGATTTATCAGTATTAATCATATTCATACGTTCCTCGTCCGAACGTTAATTAAACAAGGACCGCAGTAAAAACACGGGCAATTATAGCAGTCAATTAGGTATGCCACTGTGCAGCAGCCATTACTGGCAGATTTATAGGCTTTCAACAGCCCAAACTCATTTCCATCCGTCGTTACTCTTGCCAACTGCTTCTCTACCCACCTCTTCAACTATTATTTTTTATTTTACGATGACTAAGGATCATCTCCTCCCCCTGATGGTAGAAGAACTATGTATGTTGGTCTGAGACTCCAGAGTTGTGAATAAATAAGAGTTAGGGTGATTTGATTAATTTAAATTTATATAGGAAAAAAACCTGTTTAATTAGGGTTTTGCTTTTGGAATGGCCAATGAGAAAGATACGTGAAAAACTGAACCATTCCACAAAGAATTTAGAGACGTTACAATGATTTTTTGGCAATTATTATTAGCGGTCTTCCCCTACAGGGAAGAAGCTGTTGCCGAATGTCTCATTCTAAGAACTAAGCTTGTGACTATCATAATTTTCTGTTTGGGCCCCCCGAGATGTCAGATGAAAAACTCCATTTGTTCATTTTCATATGTTCATGGGCCATTTTCATATACATGTAGACTTTTTCTGGCGTAGGAACCTGCATAGAACATGGTTTTTAGCCATTAATAGTAAATTCCAGCATTTTACAGAAATCCTTAGAGCCGTTTCTTTTTTTTAATAATGGTGCAATCAATCAAGGAAGACACATAAATGACATGTAGGCTAATTAAATAAAAACAGACATAACTTTAAATCAGACTTTTCTAATTTCAATTTAGAATGTTGATTTCAAACCTTTTAGCCCTATCAAATTACACCAGTCTAAGGTTAAAAATGCCAAATGTCTGAAAATTGACAAATGTCTTCATTAGAACCAATTCACATTATAAGATTTACCTAATACTAAAAGTTCCCAAGGGTGAGGGTTGAGCTCAATGTGTAAAACAGGTTTCAGAATTGGAGGTCTTGGGTTTTATCTAGAAATTTGTGATGAAAACATATAAGCAAGCAGCATGACATTTTGAAGGTCTTGCAAAATGGAAACTTTTAGTGGAAGTACAGTAGGGTTCCATTAACGTCATTCCAGTGGGTGATTTAGGGTTCCATTACCATCATTCTAAAGCAGTTTGTGGTAGAAATATCACAAATAACCCTAAAACAAGGTCAAAACAAAACCTTTTTTTATAAACTAAATATCAGAAGTGAAAAGGACCATGCAATACAATGCTTTTAAACAAAGTTACTTTGTAGATTCAGCTGTACAAAACATTAACAATGACCAATCCATGGGACCTCATGTGTTAATCACATGGAAATAGGCATACCTGTAAGAAATAGCTGAAATACTGAATAAATTAATCACTGTCATCAAAGTAATCCAATTTTGTTAGTTTAGGCTTTATTTTGAAGCTCACAACTTCATCATCGGCATCGTCAAAATCTAAATTAATTTTTAATACTGATAAAAAAATTTTCTTACCTACCAAAAACAAGTAGGTAGTTTTCATTTTTGATTTTTAGCAAATTTCCCCCTACAGGGAAGTAGCTATTATCGTAGGCGGCATGGTGAGACTTAAGCACGGGACCACCATATTTTTTTATTTTGAGGTCCCTAGACGCCAAAAACACTGTTCGTTAATTTTCATATAGATCTATATATATATATATATATATATATATATAGATCTATATATATATATATATATATATAGGTATATATATCAGTCCGTAGGTGCGATAACTTTTGTAAAAAAGGTCCGATCTTGAAGAAATTTGGAACAAACTTGTAAAGCGTCATTTATGACTTCGAGTTCGAAAACCAGCAGGATTGGCTTACTCTAAGAAGTTGTTTTTGACGAAATAAAATTTATTTTCAAGATTTATCACCTTTTTATTAATTATTTTAAATTTAATTGTCAAAATTGAATTCCGCTTACAAAAACAAACAATTTAGCATTTTGAATTATTATTCTATGTCAATCCGTTGCTTAGATATTGGATAATATTGGATGTGCTAAACACAGTACGTTGTCCAATATTATTTTTAATTTTTCCCTCCAAAATGTACAGTCACTCAGATTTAATTTAAGATATTTTTAAAAATACAATTTTGAACATATGATTAAATTTTCAGGTGGTGAATATTTTATTTGGGTTTGTTTTGAATAGTTAAGAGTTCATTGATCAAGATTTCGCAGTAAATATATACTATACAGGGTGTCCCGAAATTATGGTAAAATATTTTAGTATATGATAGTACAGGTAAAAATAAGAAAAAAAGTTCATATAAACATAGGTCCAAAAGTGCTTCGTTTTACGTCTGTGTGACTGTTTGTGATTTTTACATATTTAATCATATCTCATGAACCTCTTAACGTATAAACTTCAATCTTGGTACATGGATGCCCACTAATAAGACCTATTTTTGTAAGAAGTATCAAATTTCTACTTTGTACCATTTTGAAATGGCGACTGATTTTTGTTTTCAAACCTAAATATCTCAAAAACCGTAAATTTTAGAAACATTATACAAGAGATAAAAAAGTTGTGAAATTTAATCCAATTAACGCTGATATTAAGATTATGATGATCGGACTACTAATAACGGAGAAATATTAACTTTTCTGAATAAAAACATGGTCCTTTAGAACAAACTGTCAGAAATTTCCATGTTTTTATTCAGAAAAATTAAAATTTCTCCGTTATTAGTTATCCGATCATCATAATCTTAATATCAGCGTTAATTGGGTTAAATTTCATAACTTTTTTGTCACTTGTATAATTTTTCTAAAATTTACGGTTTTTTAAGATATTTAGCTTTGAAAACAAAAATCAGTCGCCATTTTGAAATGGTACAAGGTAGAAATTTGATACTTCTTACAAAAATAGGTCTTATTAGTGGGCATCCATGTACCAAGTTTGAAGTTTATACGTTAAGAGGTTCATGAGATATGATTAAATATGTAAAAATCACAAACAGACACACAGACGGAAAACGAAGCACTTTTGGACCTATGTTTACATGAACTTTTTTTCTTATTTTTACCTGTACTATCATATACTAAAATATTTTACCATAATTTCGGGACACCCTGTATAAAAAATACAAATTATTCGTAAATTTAGTAAAGAAAGTATGAGCATTTGGAAGGGGGGGATGTCTTCGTCTAAACTGCCTGAAAATGTAGCATAATATATGGTATATTTACAATGATGAGGATTGATAATATGTTTTATTGAAATTAGCTGGAGATGTAGGTCTGTTGAAACAGGGATGTTTTAATTATAAAACCATTGAATATATAACATTCAATGATAAAACTGACAATGATTGAATTTAATTTTTTCATGAGATTAAGTCATTTGTTTGATTTGAGTGTTTTGAATTAATTGATTATATGTTTGTTGACATTTATATACTATAACAAGATTACAGTTAGACTAAGAATTATATAAAATACAAAAGTGTATGTATTACTAATGAAAACCAATGTTGTCTCTTTGTTAATTTTTCTCATGTTTAAAGCTCATGGATGATTAAGTAGATGTTTTTAGTATATAATTTACTTAACTTATTTAAACAATACTTTCCTTCCAATAAGTTGAATGCTCACATATACAAAATAAATCCTATGGAAATTCGCTGAGTACGCAGGTCTGCTGCGACGGGGGTATAGTTAGATTATGACAGTGCTGATGACAAAGCTATGAGCATTGAAATCACATTGTTCCCCAATAAGGCTTTGGATTGCCTTGATGACAATGTTTCATTAATTCAATTTTACACACAGTTCACACTGTATTATGAGCAACCACAGCCAGTGATAAACCAGTTTACTTTGAAACTATGCTATGTTCTCGGTGTGCCACATATGGTACATTGTTTACAAAGTGATTAAAACTGTCTGTAAGTGATTAATGGACTATATACCAGCCTAATCAAACAAAACAATGATTGGTTTTTAATTAGAAAGGGTAATAAAATCAAACAGTTTTGCCGACAAAGAGACAGTTTATTTACATTTATCGATTTGTTGCCAACTTTGTAATTTGCTCTGATGCAACGATAGAGCGCTCTTGTATATATTTTTTAGAATTATCATCAGCCACATCCAGGAAGTACCTGAAATTAGATAAGTAGTTTTTTAAATGTTGTAAAATATTTCACAACTTGTAACTATTGTGTATTACATTACTTCAGATGATTGCAGATTAGTAAATAGATGGTAAATTTACATAAATAATTTAAAATAGCAAAAATTACTGATAGAACGTTCTCTTTTCTTATTGATTATCTAAGTATGCAATTTTATAAAAAAATACAACATTAATTATCCTCTTAGCCAGTTGAAAATAAAGCTTCTCATTTCAATTAAATTTCCAAATCTGGCCTATGTTTGCAGTTACTTAACATGACATCTTTTAACACCTTCTTTAATTACAAAAGATTTAATCCTCGATCAAAACCTTGTAAATGCAAGCCCAGATTATGATTGCCAGTTACTAAATGATCATGCCAAAAAATAATACCTTGACTACCAGACTTAGTGGTCAATTTGTGATTGCTACCTACATCGTTTACCGAGCTAGTGCACAAAACCAACGTTCATGGTCCGGTTGAAGGTAAATTGCAATCACCTATAAAATTTTCACCTGTAAATGACAACCAAATACAGGGTGTTTTTTTAACACAATCCATTTTTAAGATTGAATAATGCACATATAAATATGAAATGAGTATTAGTTCGTTAATCTTTACATTTTAGACAACCTATTATTTAAGTTTGATCACATTTACTTTACATTATGTGTTCAAACAATCCGCCATTGGCATTTGTACAAAGTTGTGCTCTCTCCATCAAATTCCTGAACACATGTTGCAAGGTACGTCTTTGAATTTCTTGCATTACATTTGTTACATTTTTTGAGGTGCTGAATATCCTGGGATTTGTTTTCCTAGGCCTTACTTTTTATGTATCCCCAAAGAAAATTATAAAGGGGGGTGAAATCCCCTATCTTGTGATTATCTTGGGGGAGATAATCCTTCACTGATAAAGTAAAGTTTTGGGTTGCATTGAAAAAACACCCTGTAGTAGAAAAAAACAAATCAGACATTTAGCTGGAAATGCAGCGTGGAAGGACTGAGCTCACCGATAGTTGACCATGAGGCCACAGGACTGGGAGAGTCCGCGAGGGGAAGTGTCGGCCAGCCAGTTGAGTCGCCACATCACTGCTCCGTTGCGCAGGTGGAAGTTGGCTAAGAAACAACAAATCCTATTTAACTATACTTAATGAATAATAATCTTAAAAACTATTTCGATGGGTGAATCTCAATAAAAAATTTTGTTATGATTAACCCTCAACTTAATCACATTTCAAGGAATAAATGAATGAATTAATTAAATATTTATTCCTTGTAAATATACAGTTGATAACAAGAAAGTAATACATACACATGTACTGGTTGACGTGAACAACATAAATATATATTTTAAATGTGCATGGTACCTAAATTCATTTATAACAAAATTTACATTGCCTCATAATATGGGAAAGGTCTAAATGGGCAGGAGCCTGTGCGTAGGCATTGTTGTTATTGTAATAAAATTTCATTGGCCGTACCTAATGAATTAAAAGGAAATTTGTATTCAAAAAATAAATTGTTGTATTACATGTCATAACGATGTTAAGTGGAAAAGAGACGACAGCTCATCTGATTTTGCATTAATAGGGGCATGGATTGCTGCAGTTTTGATAGGGGGGGGGGGGGGCTGAATGTGTAGTCCAGGTCAATCATAAGTGGCCAAGATAATGGTCTCAAGCCCTCAAACCCACAGAGGAGAATCAAACAGAGGTATCTTCTAATGTTACACTCGGCTGGTGTCGAGCGCTGGTGTCGAGGACTTATAAAAAATTAGTTCACCATTAATGCCGCGAGAGAGCAGCACCGTCGCTGCCCTCTCCTAATTTAACTTAACTTTAGCCAGTAAGTGGATGTAACTAGTAACTAGTAATTTAACTGTAGCTGGATTTAACTGTAACTAGCAAGCACTTGGGCGCAACAGAAGATCCATTTAAAAGCGACCTCTGTTAGATTCTTCTCTGTGTCAAACTTTAAACTAGATAAAAATTCTTTAACTCTTTTTTTTAAACAACGGCAAGGATGGTTAGTGTAATAAATTAAAATGAGAAATCGTAGAGAGATATTACGGTACAAAATATTAGAGACGTAAAAAGAGTTTTTGGTCAAAATAGATCTACTAAGATTTAACGCAGATACTGAAAAATATTATAAGTGCAGCGTGTGTGATGGTTGTGCAAAGTTTCAGAAAATATATTGGCAAAATTTTTAAAAATTACCGATCTTTACTGAAATAATTTACTGAACAGATCTCTATATCTTCTTTCTTTCCTGAAAGCAACTTTTAAGATGGCTTTTTTTTAAATTAATTAATTGGCTCCAGGTTATTTAAATTAATAATAATTTATTGGCTCCAGGATCGACTTGAAAGCACCTCCCCAGGCCACAGTACCATAACACAACAGAAACTGAATGTAAGCATAGTATGTGAGTTTGATTCATTGTTCATATAAAACTTCACCAAGACATTTAAAAGCAAACAGATATTTAGTGATTTTTGGTTTTAAAAAATCGATGTGATGATTCCATTTCAAGCAAGAGTCAAACACGACACCCAGACATTAAATAGCATCTACTTTTTCCAAAGATTCACAAGAAATTTTGATCTTTGGTATGTTTTAATTTACACAACTGATTTTGATATACAAACTCCTGACGATTTCCCAATGCATTTCTTACAGGGGAAAAATTAACTTTCACTGCTTTCATCTCCTTAACACCGGCCGATATGTGTTACAATTATGGGATTGGATATAGTAATGAATTTCAAAGAATACCAGTTCTTAAAATTGTATAGAACCATAAAATAAAGGATTTTCTATAAGAAGTTAAAAGTTGTCTGCAGTTGATTACAAAATGGTAGCAATTTAGAAAAAAATTGAATTCATATTTTAAATGTCATAAAAAATAGGTGAGGCACCCTATTAAAATTTTTTCTAAATGTATTAGTTTCTGATATGACAATGGTGGCACAGTTAAGTTAGTCAGCCTATATTTATAAATTAACGAATAGTGTCTAGCCTTAGGGGACCTCAAAACTAAACTTAATGATGGTCCAGGGCTGAGGTTAAAAAGAGACCTACGGTAATATTCTTCTCCATAGGGGAAATACACTAATAAGATTAACTTAGCTTACCGACACTGTCGAAAGCATATCCTCTTCTCTTTTCGAGATACAAATATTGACTGCACGAGACCATCATTGGTGTTTTGAGTGCATTAACAAGATTCTCGTTGTGGAACCAGGAGTTGTCAGAAATCATGGACCGAAGCTTTGCCCAAGCATCGGTTTCGTCTTCTGGGTTGATAAGCTTCACAACTTCTCCCCATTCGTTTATGGGCAAAGCATTTTCACCTACGATCGAAAAAAAAGCATAAAATGACAATTGTGTACACCCTTTAAATTAGTTTTATACAAGGTAAAAATTTAGGTTTGATTTAAGAAACATTTTTGCTAATTCTTTTGCTAAAATAGTCTTCGCTCACCCCAATAGTTTGAGAAGCAAAGAGAGGGCAAAAATGTTATTGAAAAAATATATTTTTAAACTAAGACCTGCCTGGGATCCCAAGTGACTATTATAGATAAATCTATTACTTATTTAATACACGAGCAGTTTTTTTGTTACGAAGACTCCTCCTAAACTAATGAACCGATTTTCATGTTTTTGGTGTCATTGGAAAGAGCTTGGCGTGAAGTTTTGCAGGAAATAAAATTTAAAAAGGTTTGACCAAAGGGAAGAGCCCTAGACACCCTTAAAGTTTCGTATTAGTCCATAAGATTTAACATAGGAATAGAAATTTCAAATAAAGCAGCTGATTGGAGCAAACAAAGTTTTTCAGCAAAGCCATAATATGTTGTTAATGGAATTGAAACCATTGCATGTAGAGATGGAGGCATTTCAGTTGATGGAAGATGTAAATAAATAAACTATTATCCTAATACATACTTAAGGTCAGAAGAATTCAGTTTTAAAAACATTTATTTTGAATCACATGTGTGTAGATCTTAATATTTAAATATGTTTATATTCCAAAGAAAAATACTAAAAGGAGAAATAAATTATCATGTATAAATTCTATACATATAAATAGATCTATAAATAAAAGAAAAAACACAGACCTAACATTGATTATAATAAGTAGATTTATTGAACCATTTTAGTTCGGTTTGAGATTAAGATAGGTCATACGCTACTTAGGGCCGCGAAACATGGACATCTCCTTAAAGATGACTGAGTATTCACAAAAAAATTAGTTTTAAAAAGCTTTTGTAAAAAATTTCAGTATAACAGGAAGTTCAACCATATAATTAATACAATAGTTCTAGAATACTGAACCATAATAATTTTTATTTTGAAATCAATACGTAACAATTGCTCGATTTCGAGCAACAGGTTTACTAGTAATACTATAATACCAGTACTAGGGGGAAATAGCCCTGTTTCATGATAATATATAACAGCCTAAATGTACCTAAATTTTGTAACTAAAACACTTTTTTAATATCATTTTCATTTCCTACAAATATTTTTAGTTATTACATTTTTTAACCACAAAACCAATTAATTGAATCTTCCTTGTTTTATTCCTTATGTACCTTCATTACACTTCACACTGCCCAGTGTTAATCTGAACCCAGCCACTGAGAAAGACAATATATGGCAAGGTGAAAATATTAGGATCACGGGAAAAAATTTAATTTCACGACTTAATCAACACCTAAAACTCAGTTCGATTTTACTGATTCAGGTCTAAAGACTGACAAAATTTTGATTTAAAAAGTGACAAACCTTTTTCAACCCATTTAATTCTGTCTAGCAGCCACGCACGGAACGAAGGAATGGGAGACAAAGTAGAGAACTGTGTGACATGCGGATACTCAGAGTGGAGCTCCTTGGCGGCTCGCTTGATCAGGTAGTTTCCCAGGTCAACGCCCTTAATCCGAGAAAACAAAAAATATATTATATTTTTAGGTTGATATAACACTATTAAACACAAGGTTGTTGTTTTACAAGTGAAATATTTTAATGTTAAAAATTAATATTACTTTTCCAATATCCCGTACATATTTTAGCATTCTTGCTAAAAAACAATACTGTATTTTGAAGTTAATCTTTGTAAATTCAAATTTTGTTATACTGTGACAAAACCAGTTGTTTTGTAGACCCATGTTTTGATATGATAACATTTTTTATCTTTCTTCCTTGGATAAAAAGGATTTTCCTGGTGATTTTTTATGCCCCAGAAAAATGGTAATATTTGGTGAAGTACATCAGCTATTCCATGTGTAATAACCGCTTCCACCTCAGATAATTTAATATTTGGATTTAAAATAATCTAAAAATGAACTGACTTTTTTAATATTGGTTGACTCTTGTAATTTTTCAACTGAACAGTACAATATAGTTGGTAAAAGCTCAATCAATAAAAGTTTAGACAAAACCCCTCAACGATAATGGATGATAATCAAGATTGGCAAGTTCTCCAAGTTGACTTTTCGTTGCCATTAAAACATTTAACATGGTTAATTTTTGATTAAAACTAAACTGGTTTCAAAAAGTCTAACACTGGTTGGTTAATTTTTTAGAAGACTTAAAATATTGGAGAAAAGCTTTTTTTATTGTGTTTAAATCTTCCACGAAAGGACTGACAAGTCAAACAGTCTCATAAACAATCCAAGAATATTTTGTGAGGTGAATATTTGAAGAGTTTTTTTGCAAATAACTTGAAATTTCATTAAAAAAACATCAGGAAATAGTAATAAAATGTTATAAAAATATACCTGTAATCCTTTTTGAGTAGAACTAATCGAGTAGAAAATAAATGCTTTAATATTAATTTTATCTTCCGTGATATTATTTATATTTGTTTTTTCATCACCTACAAAATAAGTAAAAACTTAATAGGATTAATGTGAACATTTAAGTTATTTATCTTCATTGATAAAAAAAGATTCATCCACTACAAACAGGAAAAAAGAGGCGAAAGGTGTCAAGCCAAGTCATTCCGTCACCCCAGCAAGACAGAAAACTAATAATGCTATAAGACTGCAATAAAATTAAAATAAAATAAAATGTGTATGTGTCAATTGTTGAAACGTCAGAGAGAATGATAGCAACAATGCCTTTTTCGGCCATATTATTATTAAACTCAGAGATGGAGTGATTATTAAACTAAGAAGTGTGTTGTGATTTTTCAGTTTTAATCTTTTGTT
This sequence comes from Flexamia atlantica, assembly GCA_035578135.1. Classification (NCBI taxonomy): domain Eukaryota; kingdom Metazoa; phylum Arthropoda; class Insecta; order Hemiptera; family Cicadellidae; genus Flexamia; species Flexamia atlantica. The sequence goes on along the minus strand of JAQJVK010000011.1, from coordinate 3,971,496 downwards.
ATCTAAGACATTGGAGTATGGTAATAGAACACTGAAATTATACTTAAAGAATTACATTTCACCTCAGATTATCCGGATCAATATGGCGGGATGCTGATCCAGATAATTGGAGGTCATAATATCGCCTAAATAGCGATTGTGAACAGTGAAGCTGCAAACAGCAAATCAAGATTGTAAAAAAATGTTAATGTAGTTTTACCCCCATTCATTTTTAAATTTAATGTCAGTCCACACAAAACTACCAATAAGTGACGGTTACAAACTAACCCGCAAATTGCCTTAGGTTACGCATGTGATGAACCAATACACTCGTACAAAAGTGCTACAATAAACTGTACAGGTAATTAAGCAACTTCAATTTTTGTAAAACTAAATTCGAATGGCGTACAGAGATAAGTTAGGGTTGTACGCAACTTTTAGGAGAGACTCTTCCCACGTAAAACTTGCTAAATCTCGACTTAACCGGGATTTTAAAATTTTTATTTCATGGATAAGCCGATCCAGATACTGTGAGGTCTGGATAACCTAAGGTGTACTTTATTATTAATGAACAGCATTTATTCATGTAAATAGTTATTTTATTTTATGTTTCCATGTAGATGTTTCTGTGTTCAAGTTGTTTGTCCAGATGGGGTAATGACGTCAGTTTTAGTTGAGGTTATACTGTCTTACAACATCGAAACTGCAGAAATTACCCAAAATATTGTTTGCTTGACATTATTTATTAGTACTAAAAGAGTTCTGTTTCATTCAAGGGACAGATTATGGTACCCACAGAATCACACCCACCCCTTATACACCCTTCTAGTTTCATTCGCTGGGTAAAAACAGAACATAGGATGATTTTGTTTGTAATTAAGTCAACAGTCACTTATCTGTAAAAGAGTTTCTCAAGCCTCTTAAATTTTTTGTTTTTATATAGCTTTCAGCCAACTGAAAAAAAAAATTAAATACGAAATGGATAAGTTATATTTTAACACTTATCAAAATGAGCGAGATTACCTATCCTTGAGAATCTGCTGATGATGCTTTTCATAGAGTCGGATATCTCGTTGGTGAGCGCCACATGTAACACCACTAGAGGTTCGCCTGGCATCGTGTGGTGAGTGTAGACGAAACACCGTCTGTACAGCCCCACCCTCTGTCTGATGTCCGTCCAGCTTCGTACCGGGTGAACTGCTTCATACTCCGAAATCTGTGACGAAGACCACAAATATCACCTATTTGTGAATGTCAACATGCCCCCCGTGGGATCTTAACTGGCTTGGTGCAACTTCCGCAGAAGGGTTACACCATTTACTATTAGTAGGCCTATGTCACTTTCGTTTCCTTATATGTTTCAATACTTTGCTCTTACAACATTAAAGAACATAAAAGTGCTAATATTATGTGTCAGAAATTTCATTTACTAACTTAAATGCTGATTCAAAGTATACACAAAATGTCTGTTACTATAATATTATCCAATACATAGAAACTTAATTTATGAACATACAATGACACTAACCTATAAAACGTTTATAAAATAAGTTTAAGGTTTGTTAAATTTGAATTATTCTTGTACGAATATAGTTATTACTAGGGGCCCCATGCGCAAATTGCGCATTTTTGTATTATTTCTGTTTTGTAGGAAACTAGCCTACAGTTAAAATAAATTGTATGGCTTCAAACTCACCTTTATTAACCAAATTAACATTTTCAACTGAAATTTAAAGACCTCACCTAAGTAAATAAAGGCCTGACTGAATAACATACACACAACTTTTATTTATCGCCCTTGCACTGTTTTTTATTTTGGTTGTCTTCTCGCACAACAGTAGGATAACAGAAGTTTTTTTAGGAAGCCCATGTGCAAATTTCTCATTTTAATATTTTCTCTGGTGTTCAATTAGTCTTTTTCTCTCAGGAGTTCTATGTTCTTGCCGAAGGTTACGCATATTTTCCTTAATCACATCGAGTCGTTTTACTCTATGCCCTCTTCTACTTTATGTTTCAGGGTTCAGTTTGCAATATATATAATCTAACGATCATGGATCTTCACCATAAAAAATTATGTACGTGCCTCAATTAGGCTAAAATTTGTCAATTAAAGTGTCCCAAATTAATTTTTCTAACCTGCATTGGATTTTGTTTACATTAGCATTCAATCTTTTTTTGTTTACAGTGTGACTGGTTATAAATTCGTCTCAAGGTAATCAGCTGTTAAATTACAATCACATTTAAAAATAACTCAAGTTGGTCAGCACTGGAGCGTTGAAAGCGCCCTCTATAAATAAATTAAAGCCTTGGGGGTCGAAGCTGAAAAAGAAATACCTATTTTAACTATCTGCCACAGGTGCGCTACATTATAAGCTTTAAAATGACACCTCAATCATAAAAATCGGTTCAGTAGGTCGCCTGAAAAAGGGATCTAACAGAAAAAAACCTTATTGTATTAAGTATATAGATTCAATTAAAATCAGTATTAACTAAACTATAAATAACCAACTAAACTATAACTGAAATATCAACCACATGTTATCATCTCAAAATAACTTAGCTGATTAATTGTTTTGTAGTATGATGTTTATTTTAAAAGCTTTCAAAATACCTAAGTATGGTTTCAGGCAAATTTATTTTCTAATTTGGCAATGATTATCACTCAATAGTTCCCCTCCAGACATTACAGGTTCCCACTGACTTCAATAATTAGGTGTAACCCTTCTATGGAAGTATAACCACTGGCTTTTGCTAGTTTAAGTAGCAATACTGGGTACAGTAACGGAAGTTGTCATGATTGGAGGCAGTGTTGTAGCTGTCTTTCAGTGAACAACTTCAGTTCCCCACCAGGGTTGGCTGGGCTTGACGACAGGGTGGGCAGGGGTGTACTGACAACCAAGATGAGGACCAAGATGAGGGCCACCTTATCCCTTGAGGGCCTGTTCCAACATCCATTGGATAAAGGTATACCTTTGCCCACTCAGTCTAAGCTTGGCCGTACCTATTTCTTTTTCTTTTAGCTTCCCTTGTATTAATCTTCTAAAAGGCTGTGAGGCTAAAGGATAATCTAAGGGAAGCTTCCTTTCCTTTCCGGTAGCCGTACAAAAAGACAAAATAATGGCTGAAGTGCCCTCATAGGATTCTCCTGTGGGGTGGGGCAACCCAGACTACCAATTCCTACCAAATAAAAATAGAATGTCAACATATGTGGTATTTCAACAAAAATGTATTAAAACTGTATGAACATCTCTTTGTTTTACTTATCCACCAGAATAACAATATGAATAAAATATGAACTAATATTATGTTCACCACTGACTATTGGCAGTATTCTGGTTCTATAGCTTCAAAATGGTTTACTGGTTTCATATTATTTCATTGAATTTAAATGTTGGATGAGAGGATTTTCCGTGTGAAAAAATTTTTGCACCATCCAAAGGGTCTCCAAGAGTGGATCTAGACATCTCTTAAATCTCAATTTAGTAAATGATTAATTTTTATCAGTTTGGCTTTGCATCAGTTTTTTATTAAAGCAAATGAATTTGTTGTTTCTAAATCTATTAAAGTCGTATGTAAAACAGTATTTGAAAAACATTGAGTCATCCCTCCTCCCATTCACATCATCCAACAATTACATTCAATCCAATCTGAATTCCCCACTTTTTTATATGATATAATTTATGGATGACTCTCTTTATACAATAACTGATTAAAATTGAAGAATAGTTGTTTTCCCCCATCTGCCTCTACGGACCAGCTGTAAGGAGGGTTTTGTCATAGCCATCAAGAGTTGAAAGACCACAGCGCAAGTACATGGTCTGTTGTTTACTTTAGATCAACTGGCTCTGAGGATAGGGTTTTCTGTATCAACAATCCTTGCAAAGTTCAGGAGCACACAACAATGGAAGGAAAAACTCAGCCGAAAATATGAAAAATCCCAGATTATCAATATAAATAATCCATGGTGGCCAAGAGAGAGGGTTTAGTTTTAAGTTATTTTTTCATAGCTAATGTAAATAAAGATAAACTTACAGTGAAACCTCTTTATTAATTAATACATCTACAACTTAATATGTATTTGAAATTCAATAAAACTGCAAGGATACCACCAGTTACTGTTTAGGGTCAAAAGAATGTTCCTTGATCCAGTGTAACACAAATTTTCTGATCATAAATAGTTCATTGAAATTAAGCAAGCATAAGATTTCCTAAAGCAAAGCAAATGAGAGTAGGTCTTGTATTTTTTGTACACAACTGAACGTTCCACATACCTTTTCCAAAAGGCAGCAGGGCGACGACCACGTGACTCTCTCCAGGTGCAGAAACCCGACAGTAAACCACATGCTGAGGAGCGTTTTCAAAACATGGTTCAAGTGCTGCAACGGGAGCTGGTAAGGTGATTTGGCGTCTGTGGTTGCCAGCAAAGACTGAAACAAGCCATAATAATACTCGAGGGTTGAGTACAAAGCTTAATTAAATGTGGTATTAGCTATAAAATAATGTAATGTTAACTACGTAAGTTGGTCACTAAAAATCAGTTAATTTTTCATGAGAATTATCAAGTAAAATAATAAAACCTTAGAACTAGAGATTTGTTGGTAAGTCGGTTCTCGGTACCACCGGTTCCTTGGAAAAGAACCGCTACCGAGAACCGATGTCAAAACATTGGTGCAAGTACTTCAGTACCCATGGTAATCGGAAGAGTGCCCAGGAGTAATATCGGTCACGGAAGATGATCAATCACATGAATCATCGCTCACTAACAGTTGAAGTGAACAGTTGAAACAGTTAACATGTTCGCTACCAGCGTTACCTTTAGGTGATGCGGCCGGCCCAGTTCACTCACCAATGCTGTCGAGCGGAGCACCCATTGTAGATCAAAGATAAAAGAAGTAAACTTGCTCACAGACTGACGGATCAGTGTCCCAGCTGACAAAAGAACTATCTGAATCAGTTTGTCAGTCAAATTCCTGGTCAGTTTCACTTCAAACACTTCTAAAAATGTTTTCTGTTTATATAACTTATGGAAAACTCTCAAACAAAACAAAAAATCAGAACACGACCTGACAAGTGCCAGGGCAGCACGATGCTCGTTAACTACCTGCTACCAAATAGAAAGGGAAGAAATATCCCTCCGCAAGACGAATCAACCATTATATTTAGAAAACACCCCTGCAGACCGGCAGGCAATAACAAAATTCATTTTCTAGCCCAGTTTATATAAAGTTGTGTGTATCCGCATTGTCAATAAGGGTTGACGAGCCACTGGAAAAATCTCACGATTCACCTTTAGTCGACATTGGGCCACCGAAGGAATCTGGCGCTTCACTTCTTGGTCGGTCAGTGTAATAGACACTTCCTAATACTATCTGTAGTGAACATGTTGAAGCAATGTTTAAGGGTGGTCTGATAAGAGGGAGAATTCTGGCACAACTAGTTTCAGCACTATACCATTATTTGTCAGTCTCTAGTGGGAAATCATTTCAGACAATAGTTTTATCGCAAGGACTTCCTTATTTTCTTATCTTGTAATTTTCTTATCTTATTTGGTGGTTAGGTTTAATGACAATAGAATATAAGGCACGAAAAATATGTTTATGGATTACAGTACACCTCGGATTATCTGGATTAATTTGGCGGATCACCAACCCGGGTAGCAAAAAATCCAGATATTTGAGGTCATTATAATATCGCCTAAATAGCGATCGCGTACCTTAGACCCTGCTGAATTGATGCTGCAAACGGCGTATCAAGACTGTCCAAATGTTAGTCTTTCACATTTTACGGGGGTTTAATTTTGAAACAAATCTTAAAGTTCTAAACTTCTTTCATCATATGAATGAAGTTTAGAACTATACTTCATAAGTCATATGAATATAATATTAACTTTTACCAAACAAGTTAATAGGTTTAGTAGTTTAGTTTTTTAGTTTTAGTTAATAGGTTAAGGTTTAGATTTGGAATAAAACGCCAGATTAAAATATTTAATTTATTAATCATAACTCAAACTTGAAATAATCACGACGAAACTTAAAGTAACTCAAAACTTATTACAGTAACTCTTGTTAAGAAATTACGTAACACATATGTCGCGACGCGTGGTTGTGGCGACAAATTTTTGGTATTATAAAACAAATAAAAATATGGTTGGATAAAAAACTATGATTTAATAAACTGTAAAAACTGTTAGTTACAAAGTGGGCTGTATTTTAAGATGAAATTGAATATAAAAATGTAATGAATGTGATTACAATGAAAACTACTAAAATGAATTGAATGAAATACGGAGAGAGTGATTGTTCCCTCAGTCCTAGGATCTCCGTCCTAGGATGAGTTCTGCTAACAACTGACTGTCCGACGCCCTCCCTCACATAAAGGGTTGAGGCCGGAAAACAGTGAAAGAACGTAAAACAGTGAAAGAACGCCAGATGGGCACCGTGACATTCCCAATCATCACTTTCCCTTCGCATAGGGACATTTGAGAACGTTTTCTAACTATCCAAGACAAATTATTATATTTACTAATTGTTCTATTTACAATCATAAAGCATCTATATGTGAAACTGTGATAATACATAATACATTGAAAAACAATTACTGGGATTTGAATTGACTAACAAACTAAATCGAACATTCTCCCCCCTTGAAAGCTTGCTTTCAACTCTTGTAATTAATTGTTAACATAAAATCTACAATTGGCAAAGAGAGCAACTGAATGTAAACACAATTAACAAAGTGATAGCAACCAAAATAAAAAATAATTCATCAATTGAAATAATTAAATAAGAAAACCTGAATAGTTTTAACATGATTGTGAAATTAAGTATTTACAATGAGATGTCAATGACATGACACATTTAAAATGATTAGTGAGTGTAAAATATTTAAAAGAATCTAATTTAATACATAATGAAATGAAACTACTATTTACAAGGTGTGGTGAGAATCACAGTTTTGGTGCACTAAACGCTCACTTCACTATTTACACTGACAGGCCCTTTGTATTATCACTTGACACCGATTCACACGATGCAGGCTCGATGGGGAGGATGCACAGCTTGTTCACGGCTCGTCTGAAGACACCTGTAGCCGTCTTCACCGTAGCAACCCTGACTTTGTTGTCGGCCCCTGGATGAACATCGACGACTCTTGCAGTGACCCACTTGAGAGGCGGCAAGTTGTCTTCCTTAATGATCACAAGTTGATTGGGCTGGATGTTGGCTGCATCGGTCTTCTATTTCGGGCGCTGCTGCATAGATGACAGGTACTCTCTTGACCAGCGTGACCAGAAATGATGTGTGATCTGATGCGATCGCTGCCACTTGGAGAGCCTATTCTGTGAAATGTCTGTAATATTTGTTTTGGGAATTGCAGTCAGTGAATCACCAATAAGGAAATTACCAGGGGTTAGAGGTGCTAGGTCATTGGGATCATTGGAAAGGGGGGTGAGAGGGCGAGAGTTTAAACAAGCCTCTATCATGGTTAGTGTAGTATACAATTCTTCGAATGTAAGAGATGAGTTTCCTACTACACGTTTCAAATGGTATTTTACAGCTCGAATACCGGTTTCCCAAAGTCCGCCAAAATTCGGTGAATGAGGTGGAATAAAGTGCCACCTTATGTTCTGGATTGAGGATTCATCTACTACTTTTTTCTTGTGTTGTTCTGAGATAAAAAGTTCTCTTAGTTCCTTCAGCTCTTGATCTGCTCCTACGAGGTTTGTTCCATTATCTGAATAGATATTTTCACAGAGGCCCCTCCGAGAAATAAACCTCCTAAATGCTGCTAAATATGCTTCTGTGGTTAGGTCAGATACTGGTTCCAAGTGAACTGCCTTGGTTGAGAAACATACAAAGAGAACTATGTAACCCTTTGTAGCCCGACTATTCCTGAGTTTTGAGGATTTTATGAAAACAGGACCACAGAGGTCAGTTCCAGTGTTTATAAATGGACTTGTACACTTCAGCCAGTTTGCTGGTAGGTTTCCCATAATGGGCTGAATGGATCTAGGCTTGGCTCTAAAACATCTTATACAGGTGTGAACTATTTTGCATGCAAGGTCTCTGCCCCTAACTATCCAGAATTGCTGCCTGATGATTGACAGAAGCAACTGAGGTGGTGCATGCAGATGTTTTATGTGCTCGTGTCTAGCTATTAACTCGGATAAGTGTGATTTATGTGAAAGAAGGATTGGATGTTGGTCACACATGACTATCACTTTCATTGCTTCTTGAATACCTTCTACTTGGAAAAGGTCGACCCGCTTTTGATTAGGTTCTCAAACATTGTGAATAAAGCGTAAACAATACGCGACAGCTATTTGTAGCCTGGTGAGGGATGAAAATTTGCATATGTCAATGACTGGTTCGAGAACAGTCGAAGCTAGTGTTTAAGCTATCTTGCGCTTTTCAGAAATTTCATTTCTGATATTAGGTTCCGAATGAGGCCAGGTTTCAGGTTTATCAGCAAGCCAAGAAGGGCCACTCCACCAAACGCTGCAGTCCAAGATTTGAATTGGGTTCAGGCCGCTAGATATGACATCCGCTGGATTGTGGATCGTTCGGACATGTTTCCACGCACAGTTTTGTGTTAGAAACTGAATTTCCTTCACTCTGTTTGAGACAAACTGCTTCCAAACTGAGTGTGTAGTCTGTATCCATGCTAGCACAATTGATGAATCTGTCCATAATGTACACGAAAAAAAAAACATCAACATGAAATTTTAAGGATAAAATTTTGTGAATTAGCTTTGACAGCAGCAGTACATTCCAAAGCATGCCAAGAACCTTAGTACAACTGTCTGCTGTACTCGTATCTTGGGGATTCCTGTCCTCGGTTGATATTTTATTCAAAACTGACTGGGAATTTGTGCTCCATTTTCGCAGGTGAAATCCAGCTGTACTCATTATGCCTGACAATTGTAACTGAGCTTTTGATAGCTCTTCTTCGCTTTCTGCACCTGTCATGAGATCATCGACATAAAAATTGTTCATGACGATGGAAGCAGCATTAGGGAACGAGTGTTTCTCGTCCATAGCTAATTGATGTAACGTTCTGATGGCTAAAAATGGTGCAGAGGATGTGCCATATGTCAGGGTTTTCAGCCTGAATACCTTTATGGGTTCAGTTGGCTTTTCTCTCCACAGTATTCGCTGTAGGTCTGTTTGAGAACTATGTACCTTAATCTGCCTATACATTTTCTCAATATCGGCAGTCATGACAAAGTTGTGTGTCCTGAAGCGGCACAAAATAGAAAATAAGTCTGGCTGACTTGTGGGTCCTACCATTAAAGTGTCATTGAGTGAGAGTCCTGTTGTTGTTTTGGCAGATGCATCGAATACTACACGGAGTTTAGTGGTTGTACTATTGTGTCTGATGACTGGTAAATGTGGTATATAATAATTGAGTTGCGTGTTTTCTTCGCTAGCTACTTGTTCCATGTGCCCTAACTGTTCGTATTCTTGCATGAATTTAGTGTACGACTGTTGCAGGCTCGAGTCTTTACTCATTTTACCTTCTATCTGCTTTAGTCGAGACTTTGCAGTGTCAAAAGAATTGCCCAGCTGGTCAACGTTTTCTTTTGTTGGTAGTTGAACTGTGTATCTCCCTGTGGTGTCTCTGGTGGTTGTATTTTGGTACAGAGTTTCACAATCTATTTCTTCTTTGGTGTTACTTTCCTTGATTCCGCGTTCTTCGATCTCCCAAAATCGCTGAAGATCAAAGCCGGCTCTTTCATTGACGTTAAGGTGACAGCGCAACTGTGCCTTTCGGCCTTGGTTGACATCAACCTTCCCAGAAGCTACCCATCCAAGGCAAGTCTTTTGAAAAACTGGAGCACTTTTATGTGGTCGCATTTGTCCTATCGATAAAAGGTTGAAGAATAGTTCAGCTCCAATCAACATATCAATGGAGCCAGGAGTATTGAACTGAAAATCTGCTAAAGCTAATGATTGTGGTAAATTCCAGTTACTAGTGTTGATATGTACCTGTGGTAAATCATGCGTGATGTTTGCTATCACAAGGCAGTTTAAGGAAGTTTGGTAGGCTGTGTGCTTTGAATGTATTTTACAATTGACTGAGTGTGAAACATCTGCCTGACATTCACCTATACCACTAACAAGAGAAGCTGCTTTGAGTTTGGGCAACTTCAGTCTATCTGCCATTTGTTTTGTTATAAAATTGGATTGAGATGCCGAGTCTAATAACACTCTACATCCATGTCGATTGCCACAAGCATCCTCGACCTCTACTACTGCTGTTGACAGTTATATCTCTATATTGTCATGTGACTGGGAAGCGAGTGAGGTTTTCAATGAAAGCTCTGAACTATCTGATTGCTCTGATTTTGGCAGATTACCATTTGAACTGTCGGTACCTAGATGTAACAATGTGTTGTGTTTTTAGCTACACAGTTTGCAATTTTTAGCCTGACAGTCTTTTATATGGTGTGCATTTGAGAGACAGTTTATGCAAAGGCCTAACTTCTTTACACTTGACAGTCTGTCTGCGGGTTTAAGATTCTTAAAATCTGTGCATTGAAAGATCTTATGGTTTCCTGAGCAAGACGGACATGAAACAGTATTGTTTGTCACCAGGGAAGCTGGGTGTTTTCTAAAATGCATTTTATTGCTGTGACTACACTGAGAAAAAAATCTTAGCGGAAAAGCAGAGTTTTTGCCCCAAGTCTAGAATCTGTACTCACAATACGTAAATAAGGACTTGGCTCACGTACAGGAATGTTGTGTCTGGACCCAGCTCAATGACTCGGCAGAGTTTTGGGCGTTAGTACAGACGCAGGACTCGCAGTCCTTCTTTAAGAACTTTTTCTCTGCAATTACGCTCGAACTGCCGTATTTGCAAATAATCAGGGAATTTACCGTGATTTTAAGGAAAAAACATTGAAGTGACGTCATAGATGGTTTGTATACGTCACAAAACACGTCATAAGTTTATCCATGATTACTTTCTGCCTGCAGCCCACTGCATTTACGATAGGCGTATGAATGAGAACTTCAAATTATTTCCATATGATTTGGTAAAAGCAGTTAGTCTTTACCTTGTTTTAGTTCGGAACTGAAAATGTACAAATGTGATATAAGTTTGAAAAACAACATTTGGTTTCTATAATACAAATTTTATTAATGTTTTTTTTTTACAGATTTACTTACTGTAGTACCATTGATAGTAAATACATATAAAGTAAATGGCAGTGAAACGTCTAAAAGAATATCAAATTTCCAATTTTTCAGAGAAAAAGTTTAGATTTTTGAAGAAAATCAAATCGTTTTATTCGTCAGCAGTTACTTATGTTAAATATTGTTTATTTTTAAATAGTTGCAAGGACGCATTGATCAGTTTTAGACCTAAGATTAATTTTATCTGTCCAAAGTTTACACGAACAAATCACCAAAACAAGTAATTGAACTGTTTAAATCCTGCTTCAATTTTAATAAAGTCAGGGATTTTAGCAATAAAGTCTTAAACAAGATGAATTAAGAAATAGAATGCAGGTCGAGTATAGCCTTGCATTGATTTGCTGCCACTTTTAAATGTATCAAATAAATATGTCAGGGCAATAAATTGTAACTATTAATGGTGTAAATACCTTGTACTGTCAAAGTGATCCTTTTACGACAGTTACAATCTCAGAGAGATCTTCCTCAGGCGATGGAAATCAAATTTCATTCCAGTGGAAGTCGTCAAGAAGCATTAAAAACCATCTTGACGCATGCACATACCCACGTAACACAAGTTGATTGACACACACAACGAACAAACATTACTTTTTATAAAAATTCCGGTACCGGGAAACACGCACGACACGTATGGAGGGCTAATCAAGACTCAATTACGCAATAAATTGTCACTGTAGAGAAGTACCATTAAGCGTAAAACTGCACTTATACCTTGTTCAGATGCTATTCAGCAACTACATTCGTCAACAGAGAGCCGTAACGCAATGGATATAGCAGTCTTCACCTGAACAAACAAGTCAAGAAACACCGGGCGTGGTTAGAACTTGGATGGGTGACCGCTAGAAGGACCCAGACATTTTTTAATGATTTTAAGTCAAAAATACCGGTAAATGCAGAGACTAGGCAAGTCAGTGCATAGAGATTGGTTGTATTTTACGAGAATAGGAAAGTATATTCTGTGATAAACTGTGGTGAAGGCAAAATGAATCGCAGGATATTCTGAGAAAAGTCTCTGCAATTACGAGAGCCAACTCTGATCGGCAGGACTTACAACCGACAGTAATGACGTCATAGCCAGTGACGTCATAACTATGTAGACAAACTAAGTCCTGATTTTCCGTGTGGCGGCCTTACTGCCGGAGCATTGAGCCGGGTCCAGATTGCAGTGGGTAACCCGCACACCCTTATTTACGTGTATTTTCCACGTATTTCAGGACTAAATTTTTCTCAGTGTAGGGGTGTGAGTGTTGCTGCTACTACTATGTTGTTTACTGTGGCTACTGTTGAGGTCAATAGATTCTAGAGTTTGACATCTAGCTTGCAAGGATTTAGTAAATTCTGTAAATGTGGGTACTTTAGATGACACAATTTGGCTTTCCCACAGTCTAATGGTGTTTGTGTCCAGCTTATTGGTTAATGTAAAGATTAATAACGTATCCCAACTATGAGTTGGCTGGCCTAAGTTTTCCAAAGCACGCAAGTGTTTGTTTACTGTGTCCAGGAGTGGTCTTAAAGCTAGTCCTGATTCTCTTTCTATTTTGTTTATGTTGTGTAAGGAAGCTATGTGTCGGTTGATGATTATTCTTTTGTTTTCAAATCGTTCTTTAAGTAGGGACCATGCTGTTGAATAATTGGCGGAGGTTACTTCCAGGGACTCAATAACACTAATTGCTGGGCCGTGAAGGGATGTTTTTAAGTAATGAAACTTTTGTGTATCTGTTAGAGAGGTGTTGTTGTGGATTAAGGAATGAAATATTTCTTGGAATGAGGTCCATTCCTCGTACTTTCCACCAAATTACTTAAATTTTATAGTAGGTAGTTTTACACTGATATTAGAGCTACCTGAATCTATTGATCCATTTGTATTAGAATTTGGAACTGGTTTATTTTGAGCTAAATGTGTCTCTGATTTAGCAACAAGTTCAAAGTAAAGGTTTTCAAAGGACTCCCTCTCTGCAGTATGATCCGTTTCCGAGTCGATCAGTTCAATGTCACTTTGTACTGATTCGAAGTCTCCGTAACACTCCTCAAATTTAGCTAGCCTACTTGTCAACTGTGATGTATCCTTGCTGATGCCTATTGATTCTAAATAAGTTTTAAATCTAGTTACCTTGCCTTTGATTTGGGCTCATTTGTTGCCTACATTTCTAAGGTCTGCCATTCTTGATTAACAATACTCAATAAATAGTAATAGGCTTGTCTAAAAGGAAAATGGGGGTAACATTAAGATGAGGATGAGGTTTGAGACATCACTGAACACTAAGTCACTGTTCACTATGTCGAGATCACTGCACTGGCTACGAAATGTTCACTGGTCACTGTGTAGACACTCGAACTACTGTTCCATTCGGTCACTGAATAATGATCCAGCCGATGAGGACCATGTCGCGACGCGTGGTTGTGGCGTCAAATTTTTGGTATTATAAAATAAATAAAAATATGGTTGGATAAAAAACTATGATTTAATAAACTGTAAAAACTGTTAGTTACAAAGTGGACTGTATTTTAAGATGAAATTGAATATAAAAATGTAATGAATGTGATTGCAATGAAAACTACTAAAATAAATTGAATGAAATGCGGGGAGAGTGATTGTTCCCTCCGTCCTAGGATGAGTTTTGCTAACAACTGACTGTCCGATGCCCTCCCTCACATAAAGGGTTGAGGCCATAAAACAGTGAAAGAACGCCAGATGGGCACCGTGACATTCCCAATTATCACTTTCCCTTTGCAGAGGGACATTTGAGAACGTTTTCTAGCTATCTAAGACAAATTATTATATTTACTAATTGTTCTATTTACAATCATAAAGCATCTAAATGTGAAACTGTAATAATACATAATACATTGAAAAACAATTACTGATATTTGAATTGACTAACAAACTAAATCGAACAAAATAAAATGACAGCAATAAACAAACTCGCAAAATTGTCGTAGGCTAAGCCTTTGTTGATTACTGCTAGCTCCTCAAGTAGCAATCCAGAAAACTACATTCACGAAAATTATTTATTGTACTATTCAGGCAATGTGATTCCTTAAATTATTGCAATTCCAAATATGTACAGTAATGTATTACATTTGAATTGTACTTTTAAAAGGCGCATTTCACCCGTAAACTCCCTAAAAACATGTTTTTCCCGTGAATTTAATTTTTTTATTTCTTGGATGGACTGATTTGGATAATATGGGATCCGGATAATGTGGGGTCTCTGGATGATCCAAGGTGTGCTGCACTTAGAGATTATAAATTTTTACCTTGTTAATGATTACAAAGTTTTTTTCACAATGGATGCTGAAACAATACTTTCCGTTAAATGTATAGGCCACTAGAGTCTTGGCACTTTGGCTTATTGGTTCTGATATTTGTTTTGGACAATAAAAACAATACATATTGCTTCCATAACTAATCAATTACATTCCAGTTCTCTGTATATTGATTTGTGAACGAATGCAGAAACATATTTTGAGCAGTATAAATTACAATCGTACGGGGCAGTTGTGCCCCCCCCTAAGTGGCCTAGGGGAGGGGGGGGTAAGTGTCTAGGGGTGAAAAATTCATAAATCCACCCATAGTGTAAATAAGGACATGTTTTGCTTTAAATTAATGAAGCTTATAGTTAGCGAACAGTCTGCTATGGTTAATTTTTATTTTTCTGAATGAAAATGAAATTGGAATGCTGGAATGAATTTTTATAATTACCAAAATATCACAACGCATATCCACCAGAAATTTGACTCCATTTTCTAACCTGCCCAAATGGGAAAAAAGCCAGGAGAACTGTGGTGTCAGAGCATCTCTGAGTTTTTCTTCTGTCTTCAACTGAAGACCAGTATTATCCTCAGTTTCTATCTGAAAAAAATCCCACTCTAAGATATTATACTGAGATAGTCCTTATATACATTAAACATTAAACGTGATATGAAATATTGGAACATGTTGTTTTTGATTAAATACTTGATTATTCTGGTGGACCAAGCTTTGTTTAGTACTATTTCATATTTACCAGTTCATCCAATTACCATAAAACTCATCACAAATACTCATTACTCGCGAGAAGATTTTCCACCTACGAGCGAGAAGATTTTCTTTAGCCCAACTATTTCAGATGTTTCCTCGCGCCTTGGGCCATCCCCATTCTGGCACAACACAAGCGACCGGGGCTCTGGCTTGGACAACTTGTGCAACGACATGTACTGTGTACAGTCCGAGTGGAATCTCTTGGCCAAGTCCCCCATAAGACTAAACCGCGTAATAAACTTTGTAAATTCAACAATTACGAAACTTTTTGAAGTCTGACCAGTTTAAGGTGCCGTTGAAAATGGATACCTCAATTCAATTATCAAAATTCCATGAAATGAACGAAGTTATGTTAAGTTATTGAAATTATGGCGAGACAATTTTTTTCCAGATTATATGGCTAAATTATTGGATTATTATTGATGATTTTTGAGTCCCTTAACATTAAGAGCCCTTAACATCTAGATGTGTCTAGAAAGACTCTATTTTTATCTCAGATCATCATAATAACAATTTTTGGCTTGCCTAGGCTAGACTTGTTATTTGAGTAGCCCTTAGTGATCAGGCCCTCCAGTAAAAAGATTGCTTGACATATAATTTTAACCCATTGACTTACCATTTTTTTTATCTTTCACAATTTTTATTTGTAATATGTTTATTTTGTCTGTATTTGGTCTAATATTTTGGTTATGACCTTTTTGATTGTCCATATGTATTGACACTATGCTGAATTAATCATTAAAAATTAAAAAAAACGTGTCCTCCTCCTCTATACAAGGGTAAAAATAAGCAAAACAGGTTTCCACTGCAATCCCTATTAAACCTACAATTGCCGTCAACTTCCACCCAAGCCGGTCACCGTTTATTTTAGGTGGGCCCTCCCACCAACTAAGCCACACAATTGTAAGGAGGGATTGCTCATGGTGCGGGAATCGAACCCGTGCCGCGGCGTATGACCTAAACATTGGCTCATCAGTCAATGACTTAGACCACACGACCGCACAGTACCGTCAGACCAGTGCTCGTTTGAGTCTTAAAGCCTATGGCTCTGGCGGCGATTCATTGAACCGCTTGAGCAACCAGCCTGGTGGCAAATCAGTGAACTACTAGGCCAAGCTGTCGGTAACAGTACCTGCGCGATCGGCGACGAGACCACGTCGTCAAAGTAGGTGAATGGGTTAAGAAAATCAAGTTATTAATTGTTAAAATATACAATTAAGCTACAGACATCTATTTACAATATTTAGGCTACAGACATCTATATACTTAATACAATAAGGTTTTTTTCCGTTAGATCCCTTTTTCAGGCGTCCTTCTGAACCGATTTTTACGATTGAGGTGTCATTTTAAAGCTTATAATATAGCGCACCGGCGACAGATAGTTAAAATAGGCATTTCTTTTTCGTCTTTGACCCACAAGGCTTTAATTTATTTATAGAGAGCGCTTTCAACGGTCCAGTGCTAAACAACTTGCGTTATATCGGTTTTAAATGTGATTGTAATTTAACAGCTGATTACCTTGAGACGAATTTTTAACCGTCACATTGTAAACAAAAATAGATTGTCTGAAAATGTAAACATCCAAAAGAGCTTATAAAAATAAATTCGGGTCACTTTCATTGGAGATTTGATTTAAATTTAGGCAGGTAAATCATTCTGTATGGTAAAGATGCATGATCGTTGGCTTATAAATATGTTGGAAAACAAATACTGAATCAAAAAGATGAAGAAGGCATGGAGGAAAATGAGTCGACGTGATTAGGAAGAAAATATGCGTAACCTCCGGCAAGAACGGAGAACTGCTGAGAGAAAAGGACTAACTGAAAATCAGAAAAAATACCGTACTAAAATGCGCAATTTGCACATGGGCTTCCTAGAAAAGCTTCAGTTATCCTGCTGTCGTTCGAGAAGAAAACCAAATTCAAAAACATGGTGCATGGGTGATGAATAATGTGTGTGTATGTGTTTTGTTCAGTTACACCTTTGTTTATTTAGGTGAGATATATAAATTTCACTTGAAAAGGTTAATTTGATTAATAAAGGTGAGTTTGAAGCCATACAATTTATTCTAACCGTAGGTAAGTTTCTAACAAACAGAATTAATATTAAAATGCGCAATTTGCGCATGGGGCCCCTAGTTTTAATCTAATTGCCTATGACTCTCAATTAATTGCTCTTTTCTGATGAAGCAAAAACAGTTGGCTTTGTTAAATTATGGAATTTTATTATATGTTTAATTTTGATTTTTACGGGAACTCATCATCACTGATTACTGAAACATGTTTCACGACATTTTGAAACAAAAACATGACAAATTTGTGTCTTCAGCAAATTGATCTATACAGCTGAACTTGAAAAATAAAACGTTATCTAAATGTGAAAATTTAATTAAAATCATTAGAGCCCTCTTTGAAATGAAAATTATAGCATACAAATAGTTTGTTTATTCAAAACAATATTATATGATTATCACAAATCAAGGGCTTATCACAAATAATGTGATTGATTATCTAAGAAGCAAATAAAAGATATACTTTTTTCACTGATAAGTAAATGTGAAATTGTGATGGAATTAACTGAATTATGGCACATGAATTTTAAAATTCCATAAGATTTTCCACTTTTTGTGGCTATCAAGGAATAAAGTTACAACATAATTTCAATAAGTTTAACATCTTCTTTATTTTAAAACTGAATTTAAATAAAAGTTTTGATATTTTTTAATGGACAAAAATAACTTCTCTTTTACCTTCACAGATTGTTTGAGTCCTAACAAAGAGTTGTTTTGAAGTTACTTTATTGCTATGTAAAGTACAAATCAGTAGAAGCTTCACTAGTTTTTATCCTATCATGTGGTTTGTGCTGACTGATTCTTATTATAAATAAACTAGTGTAACTGGCGCCAATTCTTGAGGCCCAGTCCGTGCATGGGGCGGGGAGCGGGTAGGCTGGGAGGAGAGGGGAGTAGAAGCGGCAGAGGTGTACCAGCCTGGCTGCTTACATTCGGCAGCTCGCACGTAGTTACTGCTTCTCTGTCAATCATTCAGAGTATCAAGACGCTTTAATAAATACTAATGAAACATTATTCTTAAATCTTATGCTGTATTTTACTTTAATCGTAAATGAGAGTCAATGTTCCGTCGGTCAATGTTTTTAGGACGACATGTAGTGACACGCGATTGTTGACGGCTGAGAGCAGAATGACTGTGCTGTGCTCTGGCGACGCGTTGTCGTGCATGCGCGCTAGCCATTTTTGCTACCGCACATCCACCGCACTGGGCCTCAAGAATTGGCGTCAGTTAAAACTTAAAAATAATGTGATATGACCTTGAAGCTTCTACTGATTTTAACTTTATTATAACGGTACATTAACTTGTTTAACACAATGACTGCGGGTGACATACTACTATCTTATCCTGGATGCTGAAGTAATATTGCAACACGTACCACAAACCAAAATGGTGGGAGACACAAATGAACTAAAAGGTGCCACTAAAAAGCATGTTTTCCAAATTACATGTGGGCAATAGATCAAGAGCCAGTAAATCCAAAACTAACCTACCAGCTGTTTTGAAAGCTTAACAACGCTTTCAT
Source organism: Flexamia atlantica (assembly GCA_035578135.1). NCBI lineage: Eukaryota > Metazoa > Arthropoda > Insecta > Hemiptera > Cicadellidae > Flexamia > Flexamia atlantica. Next base: position 3,952,707 of record JAQJVK010000011.1, on the reverse strand, counting down.
GATCAACTGCGTACTTTGTGGCGAGAGTAATGAAAAACTCATCTTTTTCTTCTTTCTGGAGGTTGGTGTAGTGAAAAGTCAATTTCTTCAATTCGTTCTGGAAAAAAGAAACATTTATGAATTTTATGCTGCTTCATTAAGCTAAGTAAAAGAATGAGCATTTGGCAATACAAAACAAACATGTGTTTGTATAGAGGCTCATAAAATTATTTAAAAATGAATATGAAACAAATATAAAAACTTGCCTCCAACGGCCCCACCAAAACAAAATGTTGGCGAATTTCAAGCTACACTGGGACATCCCCAGAGTGCGTGTTACTAGGCTCCTGCAATTTCCAGTTGGCAAAAACCACCCACTGTACTTGACCAGGTTAACTGCAAGCTTTATATGAAAATAATTTTCGTAAGACAGTTTAAAACCTTTCAAATAAGTTGTGAAACAAATTTGGGCCTAAATAAAATGATGTTACAGCTAATTCCAATTCTGACTGACTAAATCATTGAATATGTTATTTGGGTTATTGCCTTAAATGCAAGTCTAGGTATTTTTGTAATCAAATGTGACAGTTCTTCAGAGAAGTAAAGTCAGACCTAATCTCTCTAATCAGGAGACTCCTTGGGAACCAGAGATGTCAGACGGAAAACTATTGATTGATTGTTGCCTGTTTGGCAAAGTGAAATGAAATTAAATGAAAATTGCTTTATTTCCCGATAATTATTACAATAAGATAAATGAGCAAAATTAACTAACTTACTTAAGAAAATGCTATTAATTAAATATATATAATCGAATAGTTATTTATTGCAGATTACTTATAAAATTGCCAAGGGAAATGGCTTGCAGGGCAAAGAGCCTGTGCGCAGACCAGAGCACCTATCCAACTGATAATGGCTGTAAATTAAAATTTCACTTACTGTGGTTACTAATTTCACATACCTCAATGACTAAACTAGTAGCTTTGACATCTTTCAGCTTAAAAACTGCATTCAAATTCTTCAATATGGATGAAGTATTTATGATATCACTTTTACTTGAAATTTTCACTTGCAATTTTCGATGCAATAATTGTGTGACATTCTGCCTAGCAGGATATGAATTCAATGACAATAATGACTTTTGTCCTTGGTTGTTAGGATTATTGTTAGAGCACCATGAACACTTGGTAAAAAACTTCAAATCAAAATACTGAGGTTTGGATTTTAATGATGTAAAAAGTAAATTTGAAATCTGACTCATCATTGAATTTAAACTAGTCCTATCAATTTTTTTACTCAGACTTAGAGATGAATAGGTAATAAGGTAGGTAAAGAATAATTATTTCCAGGCTTTCAGTAATTTTTCAGCCCAATGTCACCATCATTAAAATATTTCATCTAGACTTGGACCTCCACACCTGCAACAATAAGAAAGGGCTCAGGAGGTGATACAATTTTAAACTCACTGTCACCGTTAGACAAGATTTTTCCTCTAAGCTTAGGACCTCCACAACCTGTAAAAAGTAAAAGTTGAAAAAACTTATAAAACGGTTTAGAGTGATATATCGTAGCCCTTCCCCTATGGCTATGGCTATGGCTATATAGTAGGCGCGTTTTGAAGATTCGCCCCCCCAGAACAGGTAGAAGGGCAGTCCTAATCCCCTGTTGACAAACAATGCCTTAGTGCCTTTGTTACGGGCGGCCGGCCGGGACTCTCTGCATCCGCCTGAAATTCCGGTTACTGGCATAACAATATATATCGCAATATTTGAGGTGCAAGTTACGCGGCATTTTCTTGGAATGCAGGCGGGTGACCACCCGCACAACGGTGGCCACCCCTAACAAAGGCTTTGTTTGATAACAGGGGATTAGGACAGTCCGTCTACCTGTTTTGGGGGGGCGAATCTTCAAAACGTGCCTACTATACATGAATATATCCATCATATGTCATTTCTGTTTCAGGTTAAAAATGTATGTATTTGTCCTGAAAAATTTCTTTTCCAAGATAAATATTGATATCAACTCTTAGCAACAAACAATATTAATCACATGTATGAGGAGAATAAACATCATGATAATGCCCTAAAAAAGTGTTACAGTAGAGCACCGATTATCCGAACGTCGATCATCCGAAACGTCGGTTAACCGAACGCCGTAATAATTCATATTTTTAACATGATTCTTAAGAAATTCAAATTCGCGCGCCAACCGAAACTCCCGTCGCGCCAGGATATCCATGTATTCGGATACTGTACCATATTTTAATGAGTACCATAAATGTAAGACTATTTCTTGTATCGGTGTTGGTGTTGGCACTATGTAAAATCATGTGATTTCTAAATAAAGCAGCTCATTGGTTCCCTCCGATATAACATCACGCCACCTCCTCACCGCTACCCGAAAATCCCCTCTCCTCGCACTTCTCACCATGATGTAGCCCCATGTGGATCTGGTGCCCGTGAATCCTCTGAGCGTGTTACCAAAATACCCAAATTCAGTGTTATTATTTCACCCCCCGTTCCAACGACGAGGACACTTCAAAATGGCGACGAGGCGAAGAACGAAGAACTATCACGCAAAGTGCAATTGAATAAAACTTAAAGGACAGTTGAAGTGAATGTAAGTTATCCGCGAATTAGTATTCCTGGCGGCAACGTACCCGTGTAGCAAGGTACGCAGTGCATTTTCATTTAATCGTGTAGCAAGGTACACAGTGCATCTTTATTGATAGTAAGACGTTACAGTTTATGATTAACCTCCAAGCTGCGTGTAACAAAGGCACGTATGCCATTAAGTGGGAGTTATTTTGAACAATTCGAACAATTGGCCTATTCGTACTTTACAACTTCAAATATGGCGGTAATAGGAAGTATTGGGAATTTTGACAGTGCTGAAGAGTCGTGGGAGTCATACACAGAACGGTTTGAGCTTTTTGTTGAATGTAACGGGATCAGTGCTGATAAGAAAGTGAGCACGCTACTTACCGTTATGGGGGTTAAAACTTATCAATTGTTAAAAGACCTTATAACGCCAGATAAGCCATCATCGAAAACATACGACCAAATTGTAGAGACAGTGGGTAAACATTTGCACCCGAAACCGTCTTTTATTACGGAACGTTTCAAATTCAGCCGTAGAAATCAACTGGACCATGAATCAGTGAGTGACTATATAGTGCATTTAAAGCAGTTATCACAGCACTGCGACTTCGGAGACAAGCTTCTCGATCATCTGCGAGATAGGCTTGTATCAGGCCTAAAAAACCACCATATCCAGAAGAGACTTCTGGGGGAAGACAACCTGACCTATGAGAAGGCGGTACAGCTGGCAACATCCATGGAGTTCGCCGAGAAAGGAGCAGCTCAGATGACCAGTCCAGGAGGCCGACTTCAGCGTCTGCAGAGCCAAACACCGCGGAAGGCGCAAAGCAGCAGCGGGGGAAGAGTAGCAGCAAACAGCGGTCCAACATCATTCCAGCAGCGGGTGTGTTCCTGTTGCAGTAAAGACAACCACAACACCAATCAGTGTCGGTACCGTGAGTACGTTTGTAATTATTGTCACAAAAAAGGACATCTCGAAAAAGCTTGTAGGGCCAAAAACAATAGTGGAAAGTCCCATTATAATAAATTTAATAATTATGTACCTAAGCTTAATGGACAGTCGAGGGAAAGAGATAGGCCTAAGAAATTTTTAAATCCTAAGAACAGTGCCAAGCAGCATTATGTTGAAGTTTCAAAAGCAAAAGAGACTCCTGATTTAAGTAGGGATGAGGAAGTTTTGTATGATATTTCAAATTTATTTAGAGTTCAGAATGTAGAATTTAAGCAAAAAATTGAACCTATTACTGTGCAGTTGGAAGTAGAGCATAAACAAATAATTTTTGAAATCGATACGGGAGCTTGTGTTTCAGTGATATCCGATAAGGACTACAAAGGGAAATTAGGTCATCTTAAATTGCATCCAACTAACTTAGTACTCAGTTCCTATACACATGAAAAAATAGTTCCAGTAGGGAAACTGTATGTTAATGTTAAATATGAAGAAGTTTTTAAACAGTTGGAATTGTATGTCGTAAGTAACGGTGCCAATCCATTGTTAGGCAGGGATTGGATGCAAGAGCTTCAATTAATTGTCAGTATTCCAAGTAATGTAAACAATGTCAAATCAGCTGACAGTAGTGAAGTAGGTTTGTGCGGTTCAGTTGGCACGCCTGTCGGCTGCTCTGCTAGCAGAATAGACAACACTAGCGCCCCAGGGGCAGTGGTCATTACTGCAGTTACTAATGTAAACAAACAAGCAAAATTAGCAGTACAGCAAGTCAGCCCTGATAGTCAGTTAGTTAACCAATTATCTAATGAGTTTCCAGATGTTTTCACCGATAAATTGGGTTGTTTTAAAGGGGAACCAGTTAAACTTAAACTCAAATCAGAGGTAAATCCTAAATATTTTAAGCCTAGAACCTTACCTTTTGCTCTTAAAGACAAAGTAGAAGCCGAACTTACACGTTTAGAAACTGAAGGTATTATTTCACCAGTAACTACAAGTCAATGGGCTACACCCAATGTTCCAGTTTTGAAAACTAATGGTCAAATTAGACTATGTGGAGATTATAAGGTATCACTGAATCCTTTTTTAGAGATAGATAGGCATCCTTTGCCTAGGATTGAAGAACTATTTTCTAGCCTACAAAATGGAGAAAAGTTTTCAAAAATAGATCTGTCACAAGCGTATCAGCAATTGAGGTTAGACGAAAAGAGTCAAATGTACTGTACTATTAGTACACATAAGGGCTTGTTTAAATATAACCGACTATGCTATGGCATATCCTCTGCTCCCGGTATTTTCCAACGAACAATAGAGCAAACGTTGCAGGGAATACCTGGTGTCACAGTATTTCTAGATGATATTCTAATAACGGGACAAAATGACTCAGAACATATCAGTAGGTTAAAATTAGTTTGTAAACGGTTACAAGACAATGGATTTACAGTTAGTAAAAGCAAGTGTAAATTCTTTTGTGATAGTCTTGAGTATCTAGGGTTTGTAATAAGCAAACGTGGGTTAGAAACATCTCAAAACAAAGTCAAGGCGATTTTGAATGCGCCAGTACCTAAAGATGTTACTCAGTTAAAAGCGTTTTTAGGCTTAGTGAACTATTATGCTCGTTTCATACCTCGAATCTCGACCATACTCACCTCTATGTATATGTTATTGAGAAAAGACACAGAATTTGTATGGAATTTAGCCTGTAAGAAAGCGTTTGAAGAAGTTAAACAAAAGCTAGTGTCGGCTCAAGTATTGGCTCATTTCGATCCTAAGCTTAAGTTAACCTTAGCGTGTGATGCTAGTGCTTATGGTATAGCAGCTGTTCTTAGCCAAATCCAAACAGACGGGACTGAAAGGCCTATTGCCTTTACAAGTAGAGTGTTAAATGAAGCTGAAAAGCAGTATTCACAAATAGACAAAGAAGCTCTTAGCATTGTGTATGGAGTAAAAAAGTTTAACCAGAACTTGTATGGTAACCACTTTTTGTTAAAAACAGACCACAAACCTCTTGTAGCGATTTTTGGTTCTAAACAGGGTCTACCCGCTTTTGCAGCTAGTAGGCTGCAGCGTTATGCGTTGTTTTTGTCCGGGTATCAATATGATATTTCTTATGTTAAGTCCCAATGTAACGGTAATGCCGATGGGTTATCACGTTTACCATTAGGTAATCCTGCTAATGATGAAATCAATGATAATGATCTCAATGTGAATGTATTAGGGACATATTTACAATGTTTTGTTGAGAGTGAACTGCCTTTGAGTTATGTTGATATTAAAAAAGAATCAACACTAGATCCTATACTAAATAGAGTTATTGGTTATGTTAAGTTCGGATGGCCGAATGAGGTAAAGGGGGATGATCCTAACTTAAATCCATTCTATGTCCGACAATCCCAACTAACTTTTGAACAAGGACTTCTTATGTGGGGATATAGAATTATTATTCCTAAAAAGTTTAGACCACACATATTACAAGAGTTACACAATGGACATGTAGGCATAGTTAGAATGAAAGCATTAGCGAGATCATACGTTTGGTGGCCAAATATAGATTTGGATATTGAGCAAATTGCTAATAATTGTACTTCCTGTTTGAAGGAACGAGCAACTCCGCCCAAGTCGATTTTGCATTCATGGAATGTCCCAGAGAGAGCATGGTCACGCATTCATATTGATTTTTTTGGACCATTTCAGTCGAAATTATTTTTAGTAGTTAAAGACGCTTATTCTAAGTGGCCAGAAGTGTTGCCCATTCCCTCAACACAAGCTAAACACACCATAGCTCATCTTAGAGAATTGTTTGCTAGATTTGGATTAGTAGATCACATTGTCAGTGACAATGGACCTCCTTTTACTAGCTCAGAATTCAAAACATTTTTGCAAAGTAATGGAATCAAACACACTTTTTATCCACCCTATAATCCTAAATCTAATGGTTTAGCAGAGAATGCAGTTTGAACAGTAAAACATAAACTTAAAATTGCGCTTCAGGATACTAATGATTTGAATTTAGCTTTGACAAATTTTTTGTTTACATACAGAAACACTGTACATTCTGTGACTAATCAAACACCAGCAGAATTAATGTTAGGTAGATCTTTGAAATCAAGATTAGACTTACTTAGGCCTAGTGCAAAAGAAGTAATCAGGTCCAATCAAAACAGACAAGTCGCAAACTATGGTGGTGTAACAACACGTAAATTAGTTATAGGTCAACCAGTGTTAGCAAAGGATTATCGGGGGAGGGATAAATGGACTGAAGCCACAGTTATTTCACAGTTGGGTCCTGTAACATATTTAGTAGAATTAGAATCAGGCATTCAATGGAAGCGACACATTGATCATTTAATTGCATTACAGTCTAAATTAGGTGGCATTGTACAGTCAGATAGCTCAGTTGTAGAATTTCCCAAATTGCAAGAGGGTGATTTAGCATCACCGCCCCTAGACAGGAATTTGACAGTGTCAAATTCGCCATTGACAAGGTCGCCGGTCACGAACATTGACGAAGGTAGCCGAGCGAGCTTTAACGGAGACGAGGCAGCCATAACCATGTCAGGGTCACCTAGTACTAACACAACCACTAGCAGAGCGGGGTCGTTGGCCTCGCCACCGAATGTAAACGACTCGCCAAATGTAATTGGCATATGCCTACAATGCCTACTAGACGTTATCCTGTACGAGAGCGTAAACCTGTAATCAGACTAGACCTTTGAATAACACCCTGATATGACTTTTGTATTATTGTGCTAATTATTTTACATTTATTAGACTAAGTTTATTACTGTGTGTATCATGTATTTGGAATATCAATGTTTATGTTATCTTAATTTTTTGCTCAGAGTTAATTTCAAATGTATTTACTATTCTCATTTTGGGTAACAGGTTTTCAACGGACATTATAATTTTAAGTCAAATGTTTTTGCTGTTTTGAAAAATGTAATCACAGAGGTAGGTTAATCAATTTTGTCACAAATTTAGAGGGGAGGATTGTACCATATTTTAATGAGTACCATAAATGTAAGACTATTTCTTGTATCAATGTTGGTGTTGGCACTATGTAAAATCATGTGATTTCTAAATAAAGCAGCTCATTGGTTCCCTCCGATATAACATCACGCCACCTCCTCACCGCTACCCGAAAATCCCCTCTCCTCGCACTTCTCACCATGATGTAGCCCCATGTGGATCTGGTGCCCGTGAATCCTCTGAGCGTGTTACCAAAATACCCAAATTCAGTGTTATTATTTCATCCCCCGTTCCAACGACGAGGACACTTCAGATACATTTCATGATAAAATTACCGTACATGAATAATTTTTGTTTGATCATTTTTTAGCCTTTTTACTACTAAGAATTACGTTACATATATAATTTTAAAATGATGTCTCTTCAAGTTTGATTATCCGAATATTCAGTTATCCGTACACCCCTTGTCTCCAATTAGTTCGGCTAATCGGCGTTCTACTGTATTTTGTTACTGCATTCATCCTAATGTTTATTCCCCACACCCTTTTTAACTGCTACTTTCTGTCTAAAGTATTGGGGGATTGATTAAAGTATTGGGAATTGACACTATTCAATGTAAGCATAGCTGTATTCAATGATGAATAAAGAATATTGAATATGAATCTGAATATGCATGGAAAGCGTGAAACTGTTTGCAGTTTCCATGCGTGAAAAGCAGTGGAAATGGTCAGTTTGCACTGTAATCATTTCAGAGAGAGTTTGCTGACCTCTTGTTAAGGGATTTATGTAAAAATAACAAGGCCTACCCTAACATAATCAATCCTAAACTAACTGAAGACATAATTTTCTACACGCCTAAACAAAATTAATGTATCAAATCTAAATTACAAAGTAAATAATTGAATTTAATTTGAAGTGTTTCATAATGTTTAAATTACAACAACTTAAGTAGGCTTGATATTTGTTTATACAAATTTTCTTCAATTTAACCCGTTCTATTTTATCACTGTTTCTAAAAGAAAATTGCATTATTTTTGGTCCTAAATTCACAAAGAACAAGGAAAATACTTCGCTGGACGGAAATAACGACTGCACTTCTGCAGACCCCTGGTGAAACAACTGAATGAAAATAATTTATGTAAATATGGATATATCTGATAGTTAAGGCTAAACAGTGCAAAAAAAGTTGTGTTTTCAGCTCAATAGATAGCAGCACTGTCGGAGCCAAATTACTCCAACTGATTACTCATTTATTTTTCATCCGATTTGAAAAAATAAAACTGTTTTGTAATCAGTATAAAGTTGTTAAAGGCGCTATGTTTCCCAATTTTCGAAAAAATTACGAAATAAATTTTTACAATTGATAACTTTTACAATAAATTAAAATATGACTAAAACAGGTAGTCATTTGGAGGGGAAAATTTTTTGAATAATTTTAACGTTTATTTCAAAAAAATCGGTTGAGCGGTTTTGTAAGAAACGCGTTTTTAGTTCCAACGTTGTGTACCGTTATTGTTCACTAGTTGAACGGCTGACTGACACACGCACGCACCGACGTAGCGCCTTCTCTCTCTCTCTCTCTCTCTCTCTCTCACGCTTTCTCTGTCTCTCTCTCTCTCTCTCTCTCTCTCTCTCTCAACCCTCACAGGCACATACAACTCCTCGCGGCTCACAGCTCCCAGCTCCAAAACAACACACAGCCCAAGACGTGTAGTCAGTGAGTACACCCTGGGTATTGTTGTGGGAGAGAACGACAAAGTTTGCCATACATAATAATAGTTTTTACGTAATGATAATTCGCATAGTTATTGACCGATTTTTGTTTTGTAAGTTTTGTTGTATATAACATGAACAAGAAATGTACGCTATTGGGGTAAACAATGTTATGGTTTTCTAGTACAAAAACTGTAGAGAAGAATATGATTATTATCATTATTTTTTTAAATCGCAGATAGTCATTTTGTAAACAATAATTTTAAAATAATTTTGGTGTTTTCAAATATGAAATCGGTCAAATGGTCGCATCGGAATCGGTTTTTAAAGATATTATTTAAACGCCCGCGCCCCCCCCGCGCACCGCCTTACTGCCCGTCCGCTCTGGACGCGCGGCGCTGCTACTTAGGGGCGGTTTGGGAGCTCGGTATTAGCGCTAGTCCGAGCCTAAGAACCAGTTATATCCAGTATTTAGGCTGGCGTCCAAAAAATCTGTTTGGGAGTTCGGTATTAGTTGGTCTCGAGCCTAACTGGCGCAGGGATAATCTCGCGCCAAACTTTTTTGGGTTTGGGAGTCAAGTAGACTTGGGCTTACGCCTAAGAGATAATCTAGTTGGGTTTGGGAGTCCAAGTTCGGGCCTAATAAATATTTTTTGTCATCATAACTGGCGATTTTAGGCTCAAAAGTTAGACCTGCTAGGAGGCAGGTCTAAGTAAACATCATGTCGGTTTCACCTAATTATCTTGTTTATTAATTTCACTTTAACAAAATGATTGTTATATTTGGATTCGCCATTAAATTCTGAACAATTCCATTACCCTTAAGTAATATTAAAAAAAAATTAATTTTTGGTTCCTGAAGTTCACATTGTACTAGAAATCGCGTAGATTTTAAATCTAACCATGGATTACTTTGCTTTAGTTAAGATTTTGACTAAACATCGTTAATAAATAAATAAATACAATTTTGTAACTAAATATGGTGCATGATTTAGCTACGACAACAATAGCAAATACACACAAAATTCACAACATTCCAATAATAAATTATTATTCAACAAAGCATATTTTGGATTTTAAAAATTTTTATTACGATACATATTAGGGTTACAAAATATCGCGGATCTTAACATCGTTAAGCAAAGCAAATAATATAGGGTATTTCTTTTTTAACGCAGCCCATTTTTATGATTTAATATTGCACATATAAATATGAAATCAGTGTTGTTTTATTAATCCTTACATTTTATACAGCTTATTATTTAAGTTTGATCACATTTAGCTCACATTATATGTGTTCAAACAATCCGTAATTGGCATTTGTACAAAGTTGTGCTCTCTCCATCAAATTCCTGAACACGTGTTGCAAAGTATACGTCTTCGAATTTCTTGCATTAAATTTGTTTTGTTTGTTTTGAGATGCTGAATATCCTGTGAATGTATCCCCAAAAAAAGTTATATAGTTGGGACAAACCTGGGGATCTTGGGGGGGGGGGATAATCCGTCATTGGTAAAATCAAGTTTTGGGTTGCGTTAAAAAAAACTCCCTGTAACTTATGATTCAATTCCACTTTAAAGTTTAAAGTCTGATGTTAATAGAAAAGTACACCCGCACCCTCCTTCCGCGAAAGAGTGAAGATATTGAGGTAAAAAACATTCCAACGAAACTGCGCAGAAGCCCTGAGCAGTCGTTATCAGTTGTTTCCGTTTTATACTGCTCTGAAAGCCAGGTGCGTTGTGACTGTGCGGAGTGTAGGGTGAGTTTGTGCCGGTGACATCAACATGGAGTACCTCGACTATTTGGACTATGTTAGGATATATCCACCTCGCATGAAACCAAAATCATCATCAAAATCGTCATCAAAATTAAAATCCATTCAATGATCTGTCGGAGGAGGAGTTCAGAGATAGATTTAGGTTCTCAAAGGATGCAGTCTATGAATAAATTGAATTAGATGATGATGGATATGATCTTCTGCCACGCGACTTTCCGAAGCGATTCATTTTTTTGGTCATGGAGTTTTTTTTCAATTATCGGATGTTTCAACGCTAGTGCTTTTAAACAATCCACTTCTTGTTTGGTAAAATTTGGTGTACGCTTCTTCTCTTTATCATCCATGTTCTCTCGCACTGACTCAAAGTAGCAGTAAGAATTTGAAAAGCAAATGAAAAAGTAACAACACTATTTAATGGGTACAATTGTTTAACTAAAAAAAAACATAAAAACAACAAATTAAAAACAGCAAATTTCAAACTACTCTCACTGTGTCATCCACCTACCCCAACAATTCACAGAAAACTGATAGCGAGATCCCCTCACCACGCACAAGGGCGCTTTTGTTGTCGTCGTCGATCAGGTGTTAATCACCTCGTCATATGTTAATACAGTAAATGTTAAATCACTGTAGCCTCTATAAAACTAATTAAAATAAATTATTAACTCGTATTGTATACAAAGAAATCCGATTGAACCAAAAGACCGATTTTAAATATTAAATACGTAAAATTAATTAAAAATTATGGTCTACAAAATGACTACCTGCGATTGTTAACAAGGGTTATATGTTACGTGGCTTAGGCTATTTGTCCATTGATGTTTCGCCATATTTATTTTTGTAACATGGATATCTTATTATTTTTTTTAACCAGCAACTTAATAAAAATTACTGTATGCCTCAGTAGTGTGAATTATAATCTTATTCTGTTTACAAATCAGTTTTTCAAATTAACATCGGACGAAAATTCCACCAATAAACTTTACTACAAAATGACTTCAGCCACTGAACTTTATCAGGATACCGTGGGACCGGAAATGGCGCGCGGCACGAAGCGACGGACGTATCGCAAGAAGTTTCAATTTTCCACGAAACAAATACACTGTCCCAATTTTAAATAATAATATAAAGTGATTAATTGTAAATTACGTAACACAGTACAGTAATTAAACTGTAATTAACGTTAAATAAAATAATAAAATCATTGCAAGGAATAAAACTATTTGCACGTATTTTACATTAGTACTTTACTGTTGTATAATATATTTTAAAGGGTTTTTAAAGGGAGAAAACTTGACGACGAGACAAACAAAATTGGGATTGGCCATCCACTAGCGAACATTGTGTGCCACGGACAAAATCCGCCCGCGGTTTTTAGGCGAGACCACTGACAATTTGTCCGCCGGACGTTGTACGCCACGGACAAAATCAGTACTTGTCGAGCCCATCCACTAGCGTACTTCTGACAAACATTGTCCGCACGGACAAAATCAGTGCTTTCTCCGGACAAAGTCCGCTAGTGAATGGCGGGCTTGAGCGAACACGTGTTGTGATGATTGTGTTTGATGGCCGCGCGGGTTTTGGTGGGGAGGGGGGAAGAGTGCGAAAAAATCCTAGAGATAAACCTTGAAAACTCGATTCCGACGGAACCACTGGTTCGATTTTCAGTCTGAAAAATTATTAATTTATTTCTCCGTCAAATCTTTAAAATGACTACCTGTTTTTCTTTTTAAAAAATTCCTTTTAAGAGTTACAAAGTAATTCTTTTTATTAAATACAAAATAAAAAAATCCTTAGCATAGCGACTTAAAGATACATATTAGAAGTACAAATCAGTTTTCAAAACAATTTTTACTCCAAAGGTAAGCGAGCAATCAGTTAGAGTAATTTGCATAATTTTAAAGCGCTACGTGGCGGCAGTATTTGGAACTACTTCCGGGGTGTTTAGCCTTAAATGGATATATGGATATGGCGAGTTTCACATCTGATCTTCTGCCGTTCATTCCAATAGCAGACGATTCAACATCTGATTTCGAAGAAAACAATATCGAACTATCTAACGATAGTCGAAGTTCAATGTATTGTTTGTTGGACAGGACTAGACATCCGATTCCATTATATTTTATATTGATTGTTTTGTTACTCTATCAAAATATATTTATCAATAGCATTTTAATACAAATGGTGGATGATGAGAAATAAGGTACCTTCTAAGTTGTTTGGTTAGTTAGTTGAAGTAATGTTTTAACCCTAGAAAGGTAGGCCTATCGTTATTCAAATATACTGGTACGCTAAAGGTATTGATACGTAAATTTTACTCTGTGGTTAAAAATTAAAATATGTTTAATGAAATTTTTTTTAAGAAGGCACCCAAATACAAGAAAACATTGATAATATTATTTACTATACCTATAATAAATTTACATTATGTATTTAGCTACTAGGTAATAATGTCCACAAGAGTCCATTGAGAAGCACATTTTAATGTTATATGTATCGTACGTAAATTTGACGTATTTTTTCAATTAAATTTGGAAATACATTAAGAACAGCCATAATTCTGTCAAATTAAATCAAACCTACATAGCGCGAAAAGCACTGCTGACAGTACAGGGCTGAAGGTCATTTGATTGCAAAATCGGACAAATAAAAACACTTCCGCACACATCAAAATGACGTATGATAGGACCTCTCTAGGGTTAATTTAGTTTTTGGGCAGTTTTATCGTGTTTAATTTAATTTTAATTTTAATATATTTACCTTTGGTATGTTTTAACTTAATGTTTGTGAGAGAATTGAATAATATAATTGACAATGGTTTCGGACCAGTTACTGTTTGTTATGGATGTTTCTTCAATGGTTGAGTTAAATACAATAGATTAATAGTTTAAATCGCATTACTGAAACCTAAACAGAGTACCAAAAAAGTAACTGATTTTCGCCCATGTTAAATCATCTTGAGAAGTTCAGTTACTAAACCTGGGCACCATCAAGTATCAAGTAAGTAAGTATCAAGTAATGTGATAGCCCCCCTAGCCTAGATTACAATGAACATTATAGGAAAATTTAGGGTTACTGCCAAGATAAAATTCGATTGACAAACTATTCAATCCTCTAATAACTCGAAAATATTTTTTGTGCTTTACTGACTTACCGTGTACTTAAAATCACTCAGAATATCATCTAAGCATCTAAGCCTGTGAATTTCATGACAACGACAACACAAATATTACAAGACAACAAAACAACAAAACATAAAAACAGACAAAGCACAATTATTATGTCACGGATGACGGGAAATAGTATCCCACGTAAAAAATGAAAATCCCGTTTTCATTTTATCAACCGAGCTCTATGTTGTTTCTGGAGTCACCACAACCACAACAGAGCGCGCTGCTAGCGTAATATTTATTTCAGTATATTTTCGAATAGGGTAGATTCATTCAGCCTTCTGATTCGCAAAAATGGCCCAACAAATTAAAAAAATACAATTAATTAACTAAACCTTCATTATTCTTGCGAAGTATCAAAGCCGTAGCCAGGAAATTTTTTCGGGGGGGTTTGGACAGGGCGCCGGCGACAGAATTCCCGGCTCGGCAAAAGTGGTGACCTTTTTTTTACTCATGCGCGTGCTTTTTGGTCCCTTTGTTGTAATTCACTATTTTGGGGGGTTTCGACTATTTCGGGAGGGGGGGGTTCTGACCCCCTAACCCCCCCATTGGCTACGGCCTTGCGGAGTATATTGTGTAGCCTGGGGCCTATTTCTAAACGGGGCAGACTAACCATTAACTACTAAAAACTAATTATTAACACGGGCCAAAGGAACACTTCGAAAAATACTATTAACTAGAGGCTTGAAGGGGCTAATAGCCCCTAAGCATAATCATTCTTTATCATAGTACAAAATACCTTCATATAAAATAGGCTTTCGGATCCACAAAATTACGATTATATCTAGCATATGGTTTTCAATCAAGTATCCGCACCACATGTTTTAAGTAAACAAAGCAGACCTTTTTACATATATATCAGTGGTTTTAAATGCAAGCTATTTTACGTTATTTCTTATTTTCTAATAATCTTAAAACAATTTCATTATTCTCCCTGAGATAAGCCCCCTCCCATCATCCTGCGACCTTCCAAACGCCCACAGTTTTGGCGTAAAAATTTCCCTTACGTAATTATATATATATATAGATCACTTGGTATAAAATTTGTATCGTTATAACATAAACTAAACAAACTTACTTAACTTTTTATAAATTATGAATAACCTAAACCCTTAGCTATTATAAAATCGGAAAATCTTAAATTCAAAATATTCATTTGTTATAATACATTGAACGTGCATAGTTAGCGGCATTTTGGAAAAAAAACACATATCAACATCTAGCATATGGCTTTGAATCAAGCATTAGCACCACATGTTTAATGTAAACAAAGCAGACGTTTTTCAATTCCAATGCATTTTAAATGGAAGATATTTTTCGTTATTTCTCATTTTCTGGTAGAATTAAACATGATCTGCTATTTTTCCCGATCCCCTGGGACCAAGACCTTTAATTTGAGCCCTCTCCCATCATCCTCCGAGCTGTCAAACTCTCACAATTTTGATTGAAAAAAATCGCTTATAGATGACTTTCAGTTTTAAAAATACTAATTAATATTAAAAATTTACCATCATAGTTTTGAAATAAGGCCCTCGCCCAGCTGATCAAGCTGGCCATCTGGCTGGTTGGCTGGCTACGATCAGCTGATTCCAGTAATCCAAGGAGTGGTTCCGTGGTCAGTTCGGTGGTTCTGGTTTAGTTAGGTTACTGTCTACCGGTTACGGTTGGTTAGGGTAAATTACCGGCTTGTTAGCAAAAGTCGTTTAAATATCTGCATGTTGTTAAATCCGTCATTAGAAATTGGGAAGTAAGATAACTTTAAAGGGGAAATAGATCAACATGAAGTACTTTTGGAACACAATTTTATCGTCAGCCTACTTGAAGTCGTAGGAGCAGTTTTATTGTATGGGAGGTAAGTAGCCTATGTTGTGTCGATCAAGTTTAGGTGAAAAAATATTCGTCCAAGGCCCAATTTCGTTTTAAGAATGCTTACCCATTTCAACTAAATAACTATTTCTAGTTTTGGCTGATTTACAAGTTTTCAGAGAGGCCCTGACCTGCCTTAATATATTAGATAGCCATTGATTGGTTATAAAAAATATTTGATGGTTAGGTCTTTATGGGTAATTCTCATATAAAGAGATAATTTAAGCAATAAAATCAAAAATAAATAAATGAAAAATATAAAAGTACAGGCTGTAGTTTGTTTGCTAATACCTTTAAGAAACTATATTCAGCAGCAGTGCTGAATTTTTTTATTTTCTATTTATTCTCAATTTTTAATGCATCAAGACTCATCATGATCAACGGTTAAAAAATTAAAAAAATAAAAATAAATACTTCAATGAACCATATAAACGTATTTAAAATGTAATGAGGGTCTTAACTATTATAATGGATACTTGATTACAATGGTAAAATGACTTTAATTTCATGAATTTGGCTCAAACGTTAAAAATATAAGTCTTACAACTATCAAAAACTCAATTATAGTCCGTGAAAAAAATACTTAAAGAACATTTTTCACGAAATTTTACAAGACGTCTTCAAGTGTTAAACTGAGTATTTTAATATTTTTTTTATTTCATTATTAATCGGTTTATTTTAACTAAATTCACGGCGACCGAAATGACGTAGCGGCGACCGAAATGACGTGGCGGCGACCGAAATGACGCAGCCGCGATCAAAATGAACTTTAAAGGGTTTTATCGTTTAAGAAATATGTGGTCTCTATTAAAATTAGACAATTTGTGATTTGGCAGAACATTTATTTTCCAAACATTATAGGAATATGAAGTAATAGGGCCTAACCTAAAAATAACAGATAGAAAGAACCAGTTTAAAAAAAAGTGTGTTTTATAAAAATAAATTAAATATCTGCTTTAGTTTTATTATAATTTTATTAGTTAATAATAATATTCTGTTAGAAATATTAAGGTAAATGTGGTAAAGCAACATTATGACTGTTTTTCAATGTAAATTCGTCAACTCGGTCGCCAAAATCATATTCGGTAAGCCGACCGAAATGACGACTTCCGAATTGACGATTTCACTTTCTTGGCTCTGTCGTTTTCAGAACAAGCAACCTGGATTGTTTTCATTTCTATGTTATGTTACACCATTACATAGAAATGTGTACAATAGCGACGACGTGTAATGTGTAACGACGTGTTACAATAGCTTTTGATTGATATTGGTAGTGTAATTGTTTCTATGATTATATAAAAGTAATACTGGAGACCGAATTGATCTATAATTAAGGTACTGCAAATTTCTTAACTTGTTTTGGTGATATATCTATTTTATAACTGGTTTTTAATTCACAAAACGATAAGGGAACTTACGTTGCACCTTTTTCAACACTACCTCAGTCATCTGGGATCATGGAAGACGGGAGCTGGTCTTTGTGTGGGAGTTTTAAAAACTCACGTTCGGACGCCTTGTAGTTTTAGGACAGCTGATTCCATTCAATTATTAATATTGAAATGAAACTTTTTCTTTTGACACTGTTATTAATTAATAAATTTATGTTAAAAGAGACATATTGAGCTAGAATATAATATATATCTAGTTATTTTACTCATTTTTACAGGCATGTAAGTTTGATTGATATAGGTTGGGACGGCGACCGAATTGATGAATGGGATTAGGGAAGGCACTTTTTGGCAACAATTTGATATTCACAAACAAAGAATTATATGGGTTGATTAAATAAACAAACACATATTTTGGGTAAATATTTTATTTCAACAACATTATTTAAAAAATGCATTTTTTAACCTAAGGACTTAAATTATCTCTTTATGTGAGAATGACCCTTATCATTGAGTTGCGGTCTAGCCGTCGATGGGAGCGGACCTGTTATCAGTGACCTCTCTTATCTAGAGTCGTGCCGCTACCTGTCTGCCTACTAGTGCATGTGAATATTGATTATTTTAAAATAAGTTTTAATAGACTTTATCATTGTTACATTTCTTTAATAATAATGTCGAAGTGTGGAAGGTGCTTTATTGAATTGAAGCAAAGTGACTTAAGTGCTAAGTGCGTCGAGTGTAACACAGAATACCATCCTTCATGTACACAGCTCGGAGGTCAAAACTTCACAAAAGCAAAAAGCAAGAACTGGAAGTGTGAAAATTGTTCATTGGAAAGTAGTTCGACGACTTCTCAACGAAGCAACGAATCTGCGACCGCCACTGCCGTCGACAAAAGGACACTGCTAGAGGCTTTAAATAATTTTAAGGCCGATATAAAAAATCATACGGATGCTGCAGTTGGAGGTGTCATTAAAAGACTGGACAGCCTAAAAGACGAGGTTCAGTCAGTTAATAATAAATTAGATCGGTTAGAGGAAAAACAAGCAGTCCTCCAGGGCCGCTGTGACACGCTGGAACGGGCCCATTCCTCGCTGACGACAGAAGTCCGGTCGCTGCAGGCACGAATGGATGACATGGAGCAGCACTCGCGATGTGCGAATATCGAGGTGGTTGGCGTCCCTGTAACGGCCGGGGAAAACATATACGCCGTTCTACAAAAACTCGCCGTCGCCCTCGGTGTCACCTTCCATAGGGAAGACATTTCGATCGCTCACCGCCTGCGACAGTTCTCGAAAAAGCAAGCTCACCCGCCAATCATCTGCCAGTTCGTCTCGAGATCTGTCAAGGAGGTGTGGTTATCTGCTGCTAAAACCAAGCGAAACCCTCCCCTCAAGTCGACAGACATCTTGGCCAGCCTACCCATCAGCAATGTCTACGTCAACGATCACTTGACACCCTACAACAAGGCGCTCCTGGGACGGGCGCGGAGGCTGCAGCGCGACGGCAGGATCCACTTCGCTGGATATTTCAACGGGAAGATCTTGGTAAAGCCTCGAGAAAACGACACTACTGTTAGATTTCTTCACCAAGATGATCTGAACACGTATGAAAAGGACAGTGTTTAGGTAAAAAATTTACATTGTTTATTAAAAAAAAAATCTCTTTTTTTAGCATGTTTTGCTTGTAGGCCAAGATGGATAAATAACAAAATATGAGTATAGTATTTAGCACGATGAGTAGTTAGTGTGTCATAATAAAGTCATAATATCATGAAGCACTTATCAGCGATTATGTGCAAATTGTTCTCTTTCAATTAGTGTTTCAATAATTGCTGATTTCACATCGTCTGTTACAATTAAGTACATTTTTCAGTCATTCATGCAATCAATGAAAAATATACACCATTTCTTAATTATTTTTTGTTAAATACGTAAGTCTGTTTTATGCATTAAATACATTCAATAAAACATTATTCTTTATTCTATGGATAAAAACACGCAACATAGGCCTACTTACATCTTAATTTATATCTTAAATATTTGTGGGCAAAAGTTGCATGCAGGACAACTTTTATTATGATGCATTATAAATCTTTAATTTAGTATGAGATATTGTAGGATAGCCTGTAGCATGCATATTGGCGAAACTGAATTACTTTTGTCAACAAAATATCGATTAATTTATATAATAAAAATAATTATTGTGCATTTTTTACCATTATTAGGATTTTTGCATGAATACAAGACTAAAGCAATATTGTGTAAATTATATTATTTTATTGTTATAATTTATGAAGAGAAAACAAACAATTTTTATTTTATTTTTACAACTTTGAAAATAAGGAAATGTTAAGACTCAGCATGCTGATGACAAACATACAATTATTCCATGTTTACAATGTCAGTTAGCTGTTTGTGGACGAAATGAATTTTGCTACTATTATATTTAAGTAAATTAGTGTTCTTGTCTTATTTCAAATAGAGATTTTACGTTTATTGAAATAACGATTGCATATATTAGAAGCACACCTTAATTTTGTGTGAGATATTGTAGGATAGAATATAGCATGCATATTGGCGAAACTGAATTATTTTTTTTTTTTTTTGTTAACAAAATATTAATTAATTTATCCTATAAAATAATTATTATGCATTTTTTACCATTATTTATGCCTAGGATTATTGCATGAATAAAACAAAAACAATTTTAAGTGAATTGTATTATTTTGTTGGTATAATTTATCAAGAAATAAACAACCAATTTCATTTTATTCTTACAGCTTTAAAAATAAGGACAAGTCAGTCTCAGCATGCTTTTGACAAACATACTAATTATTCCATCATGTTTACAGTGTCAGTTGACTTATATCGTGGACATAATAGATATTGCTCCTATTATATTTAAGTAAAAAATGGTGTTTTTGTCTTTTTTCAAACAGATATTTTACGTTGAAGCAGAATGCAATAATAAGTTATCCGCTTATGAATTTAAAAAGCCTGTTATTTATGTTCACATTCTGACGTTATTGTTAATATCCAAACAAATATATTATTACAATTTTGAGAACGCGATCAATCAATCTTTCTTAATTTTGCTATTTTTTAACATTTTTATTAGGAACTGTTAAATTGTAAGGTCCTGGTTTTGGCAGACTGGGTAGCGGGGGCATTGACCTATGCCTTGCGACACCACGGACGATGACAACTCTTTTTCAGATATTATAAATTGCTTGGAATTAAATGATTTATCTCAATATTTAAATTTTTACGGTAATATTACTGGTAATGACAGTTTGTGCATCTTTCATACAAATATCCGCAGTTATAACAAGAATTTTGATGAAAT
This sequence comes from Flexamia atlantica, assembly GCA_035578135.1. Lineage (NCBI taxonomy): Eukaryota > Metazoa > Arthropoda > Insecta > Hemiptera > Cicadellidae > Flexamia > Flexamia atlantica. The sequence continues at coordinate 3,931,956 of JAQJVK010000011.1, read as the reverse complement.
GTTAATTTTTTTAAATCCCTTGATTGAAGTTTTGGATATAATTGTTCTTACAGAATGTTGGCTGGGCGGGGGAGGGGCGGGAACCGGTTTGGAGGGGTTCGACTGCTTCCAAACAGAGACACATCGCAACCAAAATGACGGTGTCATTGTTTACATCAACAAACGATTATCAGCCACTGTTACACAAATTACTTTGGGGGACGTTTACGGACTTGCTTTAAGTTTTGTACCTTTCAAGAAACATTTTACATTACTTTGTCTTTACCGAACATTTGACAGTGACTCAAATTACTTTATAAACGAACTTGAAAGTTACTTAAGCGAAATGAATAGAAATCAAACATGTATACTACTTGGTGATCTTAATTTTAATCTTTTGCACAGAGACATAGTTACAGATAGTTACTTAGACGTACTTACGGGAATGGGGTTTACTCAATGCATAGACAAACCGACAAGGGTAACAAATAACACGACGAGCTGTCTGGATCACATTTTTATTAAATACGACGACATATCTCAAGTCAAGTCAGCCGTGATCCAGACGGCCGTGACAGATCACTACAGTACTGGCCTTACAATTACTACTTCCACAAAGCAAACAAACATTTCTGAAACCATTACACCACAACGAACTTACTTGGATCATGCATTACTTTCACACCTCCTGACTAATTTCAACTGGGATCCCATAACTAATTGTGATAATGACGTTAATTTTTGTTCAGAACATTTTAATAGAATAATAATAAATACCCTCGAGTCAGCAAAAAAGCCTGTTAAGACAGGTTCAACTAGATCTAAAAAACTCAAACCTTGGATAACGGGTAATTTAGTCAAGCAGATTAGAATCAGAGATAAACTCAGTAAACGTGTGAAAAAACAACCGTTTAATGTAGAATTAATAAATCATTTTCAAGAAATAAAACATACACTTAATAATAGTATAAAGCAAACTAAGCGGATATATTTCCGAACTAAATTAAACGAAGCATCTAATAACCCAAAACAATTTTGGTCATTGATTAACGAATTAGCGGGGAAGGTTAGTAAAAAAGACTCATTTCCATTGCAAAAATTTACGTCTAATGCGTCAGCATCAAATACGCTTTGTAAACAAGTAGCTAACGATTTTAATGATTTCTTTTCTAATGTTGGTAATTTATTGGCAAACGCCATTGACTCGGGCGGGGACCCAGTTGTGAATGACTCAGACTATAGACTGGACTGCACTTTTACGCTCCGACCGATCACAGAACCTGACCTACGACGTTACGTTGACAGCTTGCGGGGAGGGTCGGCGCCGGGCTATGATGGAGTTTCAGCTGATATTCTCAAAGATAACTTTGAACTTATAAGTAAACCACTTCTTCATATTGTAAACCTCAGTATTACCTCAGGCACTTTTCCGGATTGTTACAAATTAGCAAAAGTTTTTCCACTATATAAAGCTAATGATATTACTAATAAAAACAATTTCCGACCTATTTCTCTGTTAAGCGTATTTACTAAGATATTAGAGAAAATTGTTAAAGATCAGTTGGTTTTTTATCTTCAATCAAATAATATTTTAAGTGAGCGTCAGTACGGGTTTCGAAAAGATAAAAATATTTCCGATGCACTTTTTGATATAAATAAAGAATTAAATCAAGCCACAACAGATAAACAACATCCTATGCTAATATTTCTTGACCTTAAAAAAGCTTTTGATTCTGTGGATCGTTCAAAATTATTAAGCAAACTAGAAGTAATTGGTATTCGTGGAAACAGTCTTGCGTGGTTTAAGAGTTATTTCTGTAATAGAGTTCAGTTTGTTTCAATTTGTGGGACTAATAGTGATGTTATGCCAGTAGACTACGGTGTTGTTCAAGGCAGTAATCTTGGGCCTGTCTTGTTCTTAATTTACATAAACAATATATCCAAATTAAACATTTTTGGTAAATTATTTTTATTTGCTGATGATACGCTCATTTTCCTTCAGGCGAAGACTTGGCTTGAGGTGCGTGAAAAAGCAGAACATGATCTCATGATTGTAAAGAAATGGTTAGATCAAAATATATTATCCTTAAATATATCAAAAACTAAATTTTTGCCGGTTTCTATTAGTAAAATCACTGATTATAATCTTCAAGACCTTAAAATTCATACTTGTAATAATTTTCAAAACAGTAATTGCACTTGTGAAAGTATTGATAAAGTAATTTCTTATAAATATTTGGGTGTTATTTTTGACTGCAGACTCAGATGGAATGATCATATTCAGTTTGTTAGAAATAAGGTCAGGAAATATATTTTTGCTTTTAAACAAATGAATGGAATTTTAACAATGGGGGAAATCAAATTGGCTTATTTTGCCTATATTCAGTCTTTGCTATCGTTTGGGATAGTAGCTTGGGGCGGATGCTTGAAAAGTATTCTTGAACCTCTCAATGTTGTACAAAAATCAATTCTAAAAGCAGGATTTGGTAAAAACAAACGATTCCCGACTGACGCTCTATTTCATGAAACATCCGTTCTTTCTATTCGAAAACTTTTTATCAAACATATTCTAATTAACATTTACAATAACTTCACTAGCATTTTTCAAGAAATTTCACATTCACATGATACACGGTATTCGTCAAGAGTCAGAGTTACTACTTTACAACTAAACTATGCATTTTCCACAACAAATTCCTTTTATATTTCTCATATTATTTTTCGAAACATTCGTACAAACTTTCCCGAATTAAATCTGTTTGAATCACCCTCACTTAATGTATTTAAAGTTCGTGTAAAAAAATGGCTACTAAGTTTAAGTATCGACGAAGCAGACCGGATTATTACGGCGGGTTACCGGCGCGCCAGACCTGACCCTTGACTTGACTGACCTTTGACCATGACCACCTCCGGCCGGCTCATGCTCCGACTTCGTCCTAGCCACTCTATTACTTTTATATCAAACCATTAAAATAAAGAAGCACTAACCGTAACCTAGTTTTAAAATCATTTTTTCTCCATAATTTTTCTAAAAACAACAAATTTCCTAATTATAACTTCATTAATTATTATTATTTTTTTTTAATAATAATTTCCAATAAAGAGGTCAAACTTACGATATTTTTGTACTGCAACGCAGCAGACGCACAGGCATTTGCCTATGTCTGCTGATTCCATAAGACCATTCCTTTTTTCTTAGCAGCCTATAAAATTGTAATAAAACTCTTAATTTATTTTTTGCATTTGGTATAGATTTATGTTTTATTTTTGTGGTTTATATTTGTACAGCTGTTTATTTTCTTGGAATAAACGTTTCATTCATTTCATTTCATTTCATTATATTTGGTATGTTATGTATTTTGTTATGTTTGGTAACAATAGGATCTTGTCATATTAACACTTTGAACCCTAAGCCCGAGTATAGCTCGGGGCATGGCGTAAGTATGTCGCCAAGTACGAAGCCCGAGTGTAGGTTGGGCCGCGAAATTAAATTCCATAGCAACGTATATTCGACGTATTTTCGCTAATCGTTGCTAGGGAACTCTTCCTTGATCATCTGGCATTGATTAGGCCTATATTGACCGATTTTCTTAACGGGACCACTTTTTAAGATACTGCGCGAGAGAGATGGAGAATCTTGTGAGGGGAAGTGTTAACCAATCACAGTCCCTAAATGTGACATGCTCGATCATGATTGGCTGAAGCAAATATGGTTTTTGTTGTTTTTTTTTCTAATTTAACAGTTTTGTGACATCTGTTACATACGTCACTTTGATACGATGATCCCTGAACCTAATACTTTGTAACTTGTATTAGTAACGAATGTTTGTTTTCATGTCGTCGGGAGAAGAATAAAATGGTTTTCAAAATAAAACAGCTGTTGATAGCTTTTTAAATTAAGGCTATCAGCAAGAAAAGAAATATCTATGGCCGAGTATAAATAATGTTTAAAAAATGGATTAGTTACACATTATATTATGTGAATGCTCATTTTTAAGAGATAATGTTTTGTACAAAATGGCTGTTACAATACTTATCTCAAAAATAATCATAGCATAAGTTAATTCAAGCATTAAGTTATTTTAGGTTTTTTTATTTAATTAATCTATTATTAGTTTAGTTTATATTTTTAATTATGAGGTTAACTAGGCGTTTAGAAAATCGTATATATTGATGGGAGAGGGTTAAAACTAATGGTATTTGATCCTAGAACTCGGCGAGAGTAACACTAGCCTACCCTTATGTTCTCAGACGCTCGATGTACTGTAGTTTACTAGCATTCACGCGTGAGAATGGGTGCAGTCACACCAGACCAACGTTAAGTGCCACTATTTCAGTGATTCAAACTCGCGAACCAATAAACATAAAAGAAGGCATCAGTGTTAAGCGGATAAATTAACGTTAATATCCAATACGGTGCGGGATTTTCTGATACGTGATACAAGCTCTAGTTTGTATGTTTAAGGCTTTAGGCCTACTAGATCCAGTGCTGACGAGTGCGAATGCGATCTATAACGAGCAGGAGTGAACGTCAAAAATGGTGGGAGTTCACTATCGTCGAACCAGGGCAGGGGTGTCTACAGGGGGGGATTATGACGCCAATGGCGTCATAGAATTTTTTGGGGGGGATTTTTGTTTGTTTACTGTACAGGTAAAACGTACCACTACTAATTTTACCAATAAATCGTCAAAAATAAATTAATTGCTACACTATTTAAATTTGTAGGCCCTACATAAATTGAAATTTCTATTTTCAATGTACGAAATAGGGATATACAACATGGACATGCCCGCACGGCACGACTGTCCATTGTATACCGTCAGCGTTCCTGCACACTTGTTTCTTCCGTGGTGGCCGCGGCACGCAAGCAGCTGCACTGGCTCAGTCCTCAGTCCACGAGACTCTCTACAACCGGACACAAACAAATTAATTCTTTCAACCTGTCCTGTTTCCTATCGATAAATTACTTAAACTACTTCTAGGGGGAAGTGCAAATTTGCTTTGGTATACTTAAAAAAGTAAAATTAATGATTCCCCCCAATATAGCTTTGACGTTATAAAGATTATTTTTTGGGGGATGGGTGTGTTTAAATGAACAGGTCCTTTTTAGGAAGGAAATTAAAAAATGGTAATACAACTAAAACTTCAATCAATGAACTAACAGCAAAACTAATTATCCCCCCTTCCATATAGCCTTGATGTTTCACAGGTTATTTCTAGAGGGGGGCTTTGAAAAGAACCATCACATTTTAAGGGGGAAAAGTAAATATGGTGATAAGGCAAAATTTTAATTGGTCATCCATTAGCAAAATTAATTATCCCCCCCAATATCGCGTTGACGTTTTAAAGTTTATTTCTAAGAGCGAAGGGTGCGTTAAAAAGTTTTTAAATATTTAGGAGCAGGGGATTGTAAAAATTGGAAAACTATACAATTTAAAAATGCAGTAATAACAGCTGCATTACAAAATGACATGTTTTCGCCAAAAAAGATGAAAGAATTTTTAATTTATTCCACTAAATTATCGACCTGCTAAGTAATGTGGAATGAACTCACAAAAATTTGGAATTTTAGTGATTTTCGTAAGTGGGAAAAACTTGGGATAGTGGATAGTGGCAGGGTTCGTTTTTGTGGGTGTTGTTATGTTGACATGTGTCAAGTTGCCTGCTGTATAGACCTACTTGTGGTGGGTGTTTATGATTAAGGGTTAAGGGATTAAGGGCCTTTTGTGTAGTACAAATTAATGAGAGCGTCAGTCGTGTATTGGGACAGTGGTTTAGATACATTAGATACATACATACATACATACGTTTAGTGAACGGTTGGAGTGGATCTTATGATAGAAGGAAATATTGACTTTTTTGGAAGTAGATATCTAATGTCCTCGTTTACGTGTACATTTTAGTATGTATGTATTAGAACGTAACTTATTTATTTTAATCGTAAACACACATTTATAAGAAATGTAACTCAAGAAAAGCAAGTAAAACGCAGACCACTTATAAGGTTTATTAACTCATTCTTTCACAAATATATATGTACCCCGTGAGTTTAATAACAAACTTTGAGGTTAATGACGATGATATACAAATTTTTGTCGTGGTAACAAAGAAACGTCAATATGTAACCAAAATCGTTTGGTCGCCTCTCTTCCTTGGTTAATAGTATATTTCGCAACAAGGGCCGAAAATGAGCTGCAAAACCCTTTCGGCCGAGGTGCGAACGCTACTTTTTACCACTCTACACAATGAAATATACCCTAAACAATTAAAAAAACTGATTATTATTTGACTCACTTGAAACAAAACACAGCTATGTAAATCATATGATCGCTACTATCCTGTCTTTGAAACCTCCGTATAATTATGTGATGTTCTAACTTAGTTTCAAGCAAATAAACGATCAGCTGACTTTCAGCCCTATGCATGGCCCTAAACGTTTTCGGTCCTGTGGCGGCAAACAGTGTGTTTCGGTCCACGTTTGACGTTTGTAAAACAGGTGATTTCGTCATAGTGTGGTGAAAAACCTTTTTTAATTTCATTCAGTTATATTACTGTGTTCTTTAAATGTAAATAAATCAGCTGATTTTTGGGGCAAGGCTCAAGAACGGTAAAAGGCTATACTTGTCTTCTTCCCCCAGACGATGTTCCGGAAATAACTACGACTAATAAAATCAAAGTTTAATAAAAATAATAATTTTTAAGAAATTAATATTACTTATTTTAACTTTTAGTCGGAAAAATGTATATAATTTGAAAGTGATGTAGCCTAACTTAAATTAACCCATATTATTTTTAATGTCCAGTACTTAAATAGGATTTCACAAATATGTTATGCGGAGGGGGGGGGCTATTTGATATATTCTGGAAATTTTTGGGGGGGATTGGCGTCATAGCTCTTGGGGGGGATCGGCACCCCTGAACCAGGGTGAACCTGACTTTCCCTGCAAACATTCGGTGTATTATGCTGTTTGAGGCCTTGAAAGAGCGCTTAGGAACGATCCATGCTGAAAATTTGTTTAATCAATCAAAAGAGGCTTTTTCAAAAGTATTAATCGGTGTTTAAAAACCAAATAAGCTCTACATATGTAACCATTACTATGTGTGTTTTTAGTACATCCTAATTTCCTATATATTACGTATAAGAATCTTATAATTGGTTCATATTCGCTTTACCTAATTTGTTCACTAATAAGCCTACACCAGGCAGACACCTAAAGTTCAATTTTATAACATGTTCGTTGCGAATGTTTTTTAGGCCTGGTAAACACGCAGTGCCAAGTTCAGTTGTGAGTAATCTTTACATTTTTGTTCTTCACAACTAGGAAGATGGAAAAATGTACCACGCACACTCTATGATTGTCAAGATAAACGTTAAAAAAGTGGTTAACATGAAAAAATATGCCCTTAAAATGCGCTATTTCATATACTATGCACGACAAAAAACCTTTCTGTTCTCGTAATTCTCTTTTCATCCTCTGATCTAAATAAGAAACCCAAAAAATTCTTCACAGCTGTCTTTTGAATAATAGTGAAAAGAAACTGTTGCAACTGCGACCGGTAAAAGAACAGTTAACATTAAAAACATATTTCTAAATAGCAGTTGCATACGAAAAAGAAGTAGTTCCTCTAATCCGTTCCGTAGTTTGAAGGGGAAAGATGAATGACGGGAGGGGTTTTACCTCCCCTACATGCGCAGAAATTTTCGGCGCATGGACTCGTTTAGAAAATCCAAGAATAGTATCCAGAGATCTCGAAAAATCCATCTATTTAGCAGCAGAAAAATAAATCCAAATGTCTGCAGCTGATCCTTTGCGTCACCGGCTGACGACGCTTTGTTGTCTGCAGTAATGGCTGACTTTGTTTACGTTTGTGTCGGCGTCCAATAAAGTGTGATTTTACTTATATTTACAAGTGTTTTGAGTCTAAAGATTTGTTATTACTTTATTAGTTAATGTTTTTGTCATGTTTAGTGTAAAATATGAGTGATATATTTGATATGAGTGATGTATGTGACTACCATCGCAATTTTGTTTTCTTAATTTTTTTATGTCCGTTTTATATGGAATCCTAAAATTGCTGTTTGTTGTAACTGTAATAAAATCTATATCATTTGAAAGGTTATATTTTTCTCTCTATTTTGTAATATAATTTATATGGGTAACAAATACATGTATTAACACGTTAAGTGCCACGCCGCCCCGATCGGAGCGACATTGGTAGGTCGGGCGAAGTGACGCGCCGCTCCAACCGGGGCGGCGCCCTGGGTTGTGCAGTCTTTCACCAAATTGCCGCTAGAGTTCACTTGTGGACCTCTAGCGGCAATCTTACGAACTAAATCGGCAAAGTAGATCCCGTGCCTCACAGATGGCGTTGCCGTAGCCTCGTATTGCTCCCACAGCCTTCCTAATATACTTACAATTTTGCTCTAAAAACGCCGCCCCGACTGGAGCGGCGTGGTTTCACTACACGTAAGTGTTGTACATTTCATTTGCTGTAACTTAAAAATAGACTGCGAATGCACAACTAATATTAATAATTCACTAAAACTTCGTCAGTAAGTGTTATTTTACCTGAAAATTAATTCATAAATATTTTCTAAAAAAAACCTAAATCCCACCGTAATTGTTATTTTTGGGTGTGATTGAGAAAAACGTTTTATTTTTATTTTAGACAAATTTATTTACAAAACAAGAACCTAGAACCTTTATGAAGGTTCTAGGTTCATAACCAAGAACCTACATAACCTTCATAACCAAGAACCTACAAAACAACTAGAACTGAGTGAAGGTCACAAAGTCAAGGCGGGGGATGAGGGGTGGTAGGGGAGGGGGAAGACGTGTAAAGCCCGGGGATGTGTACAAAACCATATGTTGTAACCAGGTTTGGCGGGAAACTAAGTTACTGCCAACTTCGTGGGGCAAAATACCGAAAGATTACCCGGGGTCCGATCGGGGCGGCACTGATTTTTTCTAGCAATATTTTGCTAAAAAATTTCACTGCCGCCCCAATCGGTCCAAATTTTATTTTTGGTCAAATCGTAATTTTTTTTATGAAAACCTTATAACTACGATAAACAAGTATAAAAAACATCATATGGTAAAAAAAAGAACTACATTTCTGTTTGGCACTGCGGTAATGTAGCTAAAAAACGGCGTGGCACTTAACGTGTTAAGCTACGAATTTTAATTTGATCCCCAAAATTGGCCAGTAACGCACATAAAAAGAGATTTTAGCGCCCAGGGTTCATAGTGTTAACAGTTTGATTAATATTAACCCTTTGTAATCGTAAGGACAGCAGGAGTGGCCACAACGCAGTCAGCAGCCAGTCAGAATTAATTTCCTATGGCTTGGTTTCGATAGTCGGACGGCCAGCTCTACTGGCCAAGCCCCACCCTGTGCTAGCTCGGCATTCATCATGGCGGCTAACTCCCGGCAGCTCGGAATTGTTTTCATGCCCAACAGATTAGAATTGCCGAAATTGAAAACCTGCAATGTTATCGTAGGGTATTGTTACGACTCAATGTTGCAAGCCTGCTAGTCATGTAGTTAAATAACTCTTCACTAGGTTGCAGCACTCTACAGGTATCATTCAAAATTCAGAAAAACAAATAAAAACATGTTATTGGCACTTATCAGCCAGTTATGCTGGACACCCAAGCGTTTGTTGGAGTTTATGTTGGCCAGCGGAAAAAAATATGTTAAAATCACGTAATAAACGTGATTTTAGTGACTTACTTGTAAAGAGTGCCTTTAAAGAAATTAACTGAAATACATCTCTGTATGCATTTGGCATCGTCACAAAAAATGAAGCCGACACCCATATATTCAACGTGAAACCTTAGTCCATTTTCATACTATGTCTAGCCTTAAAGTCATGAAGTGAGGTTAGAAAATCATAATTAAATTTGTATTATATTTTTAAGTAACAAGAACTAATACTATCTAAATACTTAATATAATAAGGGGTTTCTCTGTTACATCCCTTTTTCAGCTGTCTTACTTAACCAGTTTTAGCGAATTTCCCTTATAGAAAAGCTATTACCGTAGGTCTCATGGTAAGACCTAAGCCCAAGACCATGATAACTTTTCGTTTTGAGGCCCCCAGAAGAAAAAAAAAACTATTCGTTCAAATTTATAGATATATGTATATATATGTGTGTCTGTAAGCACGATAGCGCTCGCAAAAATGGTTCGATCGGAGTGAAATTTGGCACAGGCATGTTAAGTAACATGCCTGTCCCCCCCCCCCCGAAAATAGTAATTATTCAGATGAATTCGAAAGCCAGCCCGATCGCACCACTGGAAGGGGAGGTAAAGGCGAGTAAACCCCCCCAAAATGGTTTTTTTGGGTTTTTCACATAGAAAATAAAAATAATTGAATTCTGGTTAGAACCATTGAATTCAGCTCAAAGAAACAAACAATTTAGTATTTTGAATCATTGTTCTATGTCCATTGATTACCGAGATATTGAAAGTGGTAAACATAGTACGTTGTTCCAATGTTAACCTTAAGGGAAATAAGTAAAATTCTATATCTCCCTTATTTCCCAACATATCTTAATAAAACTTGGTTTGTGGCTTCATCTAGATGAGATATAATATATTTTAGTTCTAAATCCCCCAAAATTTTTCCAGCTTTTCTATATTCCTTCCTGGTTTTATCCTTCCACTTTCCAATATTTACTTCACGTCCCTTATGTTTATTTACTTGATTATGGTCGCTGGGCGACAATAGACAATAGACAAAATTTCTTTATTAACATATTCTCTAGGAATAGTAATAGGGTCACAAATTCAGAACAACATACATTGGATGTTGTGAATTGAGTACAGTACACTCTCGATTATCCGAGCCCCGTTTATCCGAGACTCTGGGTTATCCGAGGCAGCTCTAAGCTTAAATATACGTTTTTATTTCCTTACTCAGTATTATGATAATGCGTAAAACAAGTGTCTTTATTTAAAGTTCTTTTATTTGCAACTCGAAAGGACTTTCATTGTCGGTTTTATTGGTTAGAACTATATCTAATAAAACATTTTGAAATGGTCTTATAACAGCCCAACCTCAAAACACACGTAAACTCCGTATTATCCGAGGTTCGTGTTATCCGAGGTAGCCTCGGTCCCTAAGACCTCGGATAATCGGGAGTGTACTGTAATACAATGGAGTGGTAAAATTGACAGAAATAACAGATAATCATATATTTAATTTCGTAAGGCGATTCCTTGCGTTAAAATTGTGGGCGTCTGGAAAGTCGTAGAAAGATGGGAGAGGGCTCAAATTAAAGGTCTCTATTCCGTGATGGCGGGAAAAATAATGAAATTGCTTGAAATTTGTCTGAAAACGAGAAACGACGTAAAATATCTGCCATTTAAAAAGTATTGGGATCTAAAAACGTCTGTTTTGTTTACTTAAAACATGTGATGCTGATACATGATTGAAATGAAAACCATGTGGTAGGCTAGCAGTATAAGGTAGATTCAGTTAGCTATTAAGGTATTTGTACTACAATAAATAAGCATGATATGAATTTTCCCTCATTAGGGGCTTTTAGCCCCTTCAAGCCACTTGTAAACATTATTGATAAAACTCAATAAAAACAATTAAGTCAGGATGACAAAATGATAAAAAATCAAATTAATAAAACTCATCAAGAACAGTGGTTAGTTTTAGATCTAAAAATGATAACAATATAAATCAGAACAATTCTTGTTAAAGGTTGTTAGTGATTAAAGGAGTAAAGTTACAATGTAAAATTATTGTCATTGGGATTCAGACTAAAGAAATTTTGATATTTTATTGTGCGACAATGCAACGACCAGTGGGAAGCCCATTTTTCGGCAATTGGAACATTATTCCCCAGAAATTCAGTGCAGTCCCCCGAAACAAGCAAACTTGACAGACGAAATCAGGGTTGCCAACTCCAAAAATCTCCAAAATAAAATGTACTATGGTGTAGCTTGTGTCCAAGAGAACCTTTTGAAACCTTTAGAACCTTGAGACCTTTGGAAATTTTGTCGCTTAGAGAGTTTTACTGGAGACCTCTTCAATTGAAAAGGTTTAATTTTATTATTAAAGGTGAGATTAAAGCCATACTATTCACATACACATTGCAATAATATTTAAATGAGCAGTTTGCGCTTGGGCCTCCTAGTGAATATTAATCATATTATAATCTTGAAAATATGTTTTTTTCTCTATCGTACCTAAACAACCAGACCAACTACTTTCGTAGACTAACACATTGGCACATTTATCCATTTTGTTTTCTTCGAACGTTGGGCTATGTCCCATGGTTTTTAAATTCAATTTTTACCTCATAGAATGATATGAATAGTAGTATAGTTCATTAGAAGAATGGAAAGTGAAGTGGGTAATTGTATTCTAGACCGTATGTTTGAAGTGCAAGATTTGTCATAATTGGGTTGGAAAAAGTTGTTTTTAACAATTTATAATCAACAAACTACAAATATAAAAAAACCTACTTACAAATAGCTACAACCTATATTTACTATTCAATATTTGATAATAAGGCCTATCAATTATTATCCAATATTTATTGATTATTTCCACCAGAAGTTGATATTAGCACCCGGGTATAGCCCATTTTTTTTATTGATTTATCTCTGTTAAAACTTAACTTTGACTTTTAAGGCACTGAAAGTTTGTATGTGTGTATTTATGTTTCAGATAAAAGATGGCGGGTCCCAACCAATTTGCTGACAACTTCTTTTCACCGCTTGATAATTTTCAAGCGAAAAAACCTGTAAATAAAAGTGGAGATCACCATCAAGAAAGTAAGAATTTGGATGATAACAGAACAGAAACTAACAAGGATAGTGAACATAATAGAAAAGAGGGAAGAAGAGAACAGCGTGGAGGAGGTTCTAGAGATAGGGGGAGAAGAAATCAAGATTTTAAAATTAGCAAAGAAGAAAAATCACATTTGAATAGTAATCGTAAAAGGGTTGGTGGAGGGGATTTTGAGAAGCCATCTAATGAAATAACAAATTCCAACGAAAACTCAGGAACATTAGACAAAAACTTATCGGACCAGTTTTTTTCTTCTCTTGATAAATTATCCCGAAATGAAGGACAAACTCCAAACAAGAAAAATCAAAATATAGTCTCCAACCCAGATAATGACAATGACTTAAATTATAGTGCTCCTGGCACTAGTAACAGGAATGCAGCCAAAAGGACCCAATTTGGAAATGAGAGAAAGGGAGTATTCAAAGAAGGTAGAAAAGAACATGCTGAATCATGTAGAGATGAAAGTTCAAAGAGAAATTATGAATCAAAGACTAACAAAAATGATAATAATCAAGATGGAAGATTCTTTAAAAGAGAGTCAGAAATTCCAGCCAAAAGAAATACTAGACCAATGGGATATAAGTTTTTGGAAAGTTTGTTGGTTAATGAAACAAGTTTTGTTGTATCAACTTTGGCTAGTCCTAGGTCAGGTTATCAGGAATTACTCAATGATCGACCCATTAGACCTGATTTATTAATGCTTATAATTGAAGTGTTGTATAAAATAAATGAATCTCAAGCCTACCAGTTGAAAGTGCAAATTCTTTCAAGTACTTTTAAGCCTGAATTTATTGATGAGATAAAAAAATTTGTTTCACTTATTTGCGTAGAAGACAATCGACAAAGACTGTTGTCAATGAGTACATTTTTTGTTCATCTCCTTACTGTTTTGGACACTGTTGTTAATTCACTCCCTTCAACTATGAATGAAAAATTGAAAAGCACTCTAAATGCAATGAACTTATCAATGAAAAGCTTAAGGGATGAACAAAAGATTAATGTAAGCGATCAGCTGTTCGATCAGTTAAAAGAACTGACTGACCAGGTTAATTCTCATATTGAGCACAAAAATAAAGTCGAAAAAGATCAAAATCATGTAGGTAAAAAAGAAATTCCACCTCCTAATAGTTACAGGGACATACCTCTTGTACCAACACAAGAAGACTTCATGACTGATAAAGGCTATCTTCGCCAAAACAAAGTAAAAGGCTCGTACAGCAATGTAGATCATTACCTTGATGTGCAATTTAGGTTGCTTAGAGAAGACTTCATTGCTCCATTAAGAGATGGCATTTATGAGTACATAGAAGCTATTAACACTCCACATGGTAAGCGAAGGTATTCAAATGTACGAATATACCCAAAAGTAAAGTTTGAAAATCCTTTCATGTTGAGAGATATGTTTGGATTTTATATCCAATTTGACTGTGACAAAAAGTTGTCTCGTCGCATAAACTGGGAATACAACAAGAGGTTATGTATGTATGGTTCATTACTCTTGTTTACTGTTGACAACTTTCAGACATTCTATTTGGCCACTGTAGCTGAAAGAAATATCAAAAAGTTGAATGAAGGTTTACTTTTCGTTACCTTTATTCCTGGGACAGATGTTCCAGAATATCTCTTTGACCCTGGTGTGTTTTTTGTAATGGCAGAATCAGAAGTGTATTATGAGGCTTATAAGCATGTCTTGTCAGCTCTACAGAGAATGAACGATAAGAATTTTCCAATGCAGCAGTACATTGTAGATGTAGATACAGCAAGCTTCCCTCCTGCGTACTTAATGGATAAATCTGTGTACAAAATATCAGACTATGATGTTAACCTGCTTGATGACAACAGTTGGCCAAGTCCTGAAGAGTTGAAACTGAACCCGGCTCAGCATCAAGCTTTAAAATCAGCTTTGACGAATGACTTTGTAGTGATTCAAGGCCCCCCGGGGACTGGAAAAACGTTCCTGGCTCTCAAGATAACAGAAATTCTATTAAAAAATGAAGTCTCAAGTAACACTCCAATTGTAGTAGTATGTTACACAAATCATGCATTGGATCAGTTCTTAGAGGGGATTTTGAAGTTCACCAAGAATGTAATAAGAATTGGCATGCAGAGTCAGAATGAAACTTTGCAAAAGTTCACCCTAGAAGAGGTGAAGAAAAAAATCAAATTATCAAGAAACATAAATTCCTCTGCTCTCTTTAAGGAAACGATGGATGAGAAAAGAGGTGTTCAGTCAAAATTACAAAGAGTCAAAGAGAAAATTGAAGAACTTGCCACACCTGAAGGCATTTTGAAGTTAGATGTTTTAAGGTCAGTTATAACTCCTCATCATTACAATGAACTCGCAACCAATGAAGATCAGGTGTTGCATTGGCTGTTTTGCTATGACGATCCTGAATTTCACACTGTGAAAGGTTTAGAAGTAGCTGCTGAAGAAACACCATGGACAACTGTTGCTCAAAACCAGGTTGAGGCAATGCCTGAATATGTACTTGGTGAAGTGCCTGAAGATTCAAGTGGTGAAGTACCAGAAAATTCAACTGAAGTTCCAGATGAGGATTTTGAAGAGTTTGATGATGAGGAAAATGCTAGGCGACTAGCAGACATGACAGAAGATGATTTTTTTGAAGAAGATTTCTTTCAAGGTGAAGAGTATGCTAGAGACATAGCATACATTTTAACAGTAAAAGGAATAAATAATGATATATCAGAAATTCATGAAGAAATGAGATCCACATATTTCAAAAATGATGAAAGCAAATATTATTTTGAACAAAACTGCCGTGATAAAATCAAGGAAATGAAATGGCAAGAACGTTTCTTGCTAAAACAGTTTTCCAAATTCAGTGCTTTCAGATTCAGTCCTGAAAGGTTTCAAAATTTTCAAAATTTTAGAAGCGTCTGGGAAATGAATATGAGTGAGCGATGGGAGTGCTATGCAACCTGGGTACACCTGTACATTACTCAACTGAAGCAGATAATTCAACATCTCACCAAAATGTAAGTCCTAAAATAATTTGTCAAACAATGATTGTAACCAATTTTTTTATTGTTGCCAAATTCGAAAACTAGAAGTGAATTTGTTTGGAAGCTGTTTTATTGAAAAGAAAATTACTATTTGTTTGGTAGTTTTGCATTTTTATTTTTTTTTAATATTCATACTGAAAATCTGTAGACTCTGTGGGCTAAGACCGCTTTCACACGGCACAGTTTTTATGCGGCTGCTGTTGTGCGAACAGCTGCCATCCGGCCGTTGTTTTTTAATAGTTCTGTTCCTCGCCGCTTGTTCAGATCATATAACGTTGTATTCAGCTTTTAAAAATTGAGTTGTGCAATCGGTCCTGAAGTGGCTGGACAGCAAAAATTAACTTGCAGCACGCAGCTGCATTGTGTGAAAGCACCCATAAGGTTATATACAACTACAAATTGCAGGACAATTTGTCGCACAGCAGGAGCCCCATCAAAACTGCCTCGTGTGAAAGGGGCCTAAGTCCAAGCTCTTAAACAGGCCAGCTGATTTTTAAGCATAATTTAAAATGAGCCCAACCTGGCCTGCTTCAAAACTTTACCTAGACCTGCCATTTCTATTGGTTTTTGAATATTTAGGCCTCTCCATACAAACTTGAACAGTTAACGAACTCCTGGGATTGAACAGCTTGATTTACTGTCCGTTTTACTCAAGCACTTATGGAGCATGTTGGCGAGTATGAAATGAAGAATTCTCAAACTTGTTGTCAAGCCATCCAACAGTTTGACCATCTGTTAGAACTTGGGATGTGCCAGTCCTCAAGCATTTAGCTTTTTTTGAGCCGAGTATTCACTACTCGATTCCACTGAATTCAAAATACTCAAACGTTCGAGTTAATTAGTTGCTCCCATGTTTACCTGCAATCAATACTTGCAATTGAATTTGAGGGTTATTTTTCATTTCTGATTCATCTTTTATCACCATCAGTACAACCTAGTTTGTTTTGCTTGAATTAGAAAGATCTTTTGAATTATTAAGAGGAATAAATTTATATCACGATGTTCTTTTCTACAATTTTTGGTTATTTCTTATTCCTTCTCTTAAAAAGTTTTTTTCTTGTTTTTATTTTAGGAACTGTAAGAAATACATCACAAAACTCAGTTTTTATATAAAACTGCATGAAGGCATTTTGGACCTGTGTGTCACTCAAAAAAATATCATACTGAAATATTAAAATTCAAATATTAATATTATTATTTATTCCTTATTTCTAGTGTACAACACAAGAAGAGCGTATAACTAAAACTACTAATATATAAAGTTTAAGTACTTTACATGGTTAGAGTTCATGCTGAAATCGTTAATGAAATTAATATGTACAATGAACTAAATCAGAATGAAAAGTATCGTTAATTTAGATTTTTTAAATTAAAAAGCTCATCAAATGAATTCAGACTCAAGGTTTAAAGATATTTTCCAGTAACTTTTAAAACTTATTTCATAGTTATTTTTTTCCATAAATGAGGAGGAAAAAATATTTCTCAGCAAGAATAAGAGAAATACTAAAACGACTTTTGAAGTAGTGTGCTGCAGTTGTGACAATGTTTAAAAGACTGATGTAATGCTTCTCCGCACCCCTCGTGCCCTACGGCAGCTCCAAGCAAAGGGTTTCTGTATACACCAATTTAGCAAATACAGTCAACTCTCATTAACTCAAAACGCCATGGGACTAAATTTTTTCCTCGAGTTATGATTAGTTCAGTTTAGGCAAGTTAGAGTTTTATAGATATTTCTTACTTATTATCGATGTACAGAGGTAATTTTAGCTAAAATAATAGATTTATAGGTAAACCAAATGAAAAATTTAGTTATTTTTCGAGTTATATTTGACTTCTTTAAGTTGAAACATAAAAATTACCTGTACATCTTGTAGTTCAGTAGATAAGTTGCATTAAGTCAAAGTTTATATCACTCTCTCGACGTTTGATCAATATACCTCTGTAAGTCGAAAGCCCGGTTGACAGTTCGACTGATATTCCAAATTATGTATTCCAAATTAAACTAAATTTGAAATATTTTACAAAAAAAGACTACTTACGTGGGAGCTAAGTTTATTTAATATTCTGCCTATGGAGAAAAAAATGAAGTAAGCAAAAGAAAATTCAAAGAAAAACTAAAAAAGTTATTGATAAATAAAAGAAAATTTTTAATTTAGAAAGAGCTATATTGATTGAATATTTACAGTAAAGATTAAATAGAATATTTTTTTATGTTCAAACTGAAACACTGAATAGTTTTTTTGTTATTGTCTTTCTATTTTCAATATTTATTTATAGTGTAGGGGCATTTGTAAATATAGGAGAGTCCGTGGGATTTTAAAGGAAGCAATTGTATGATTGGTGGCGATGGATAGGTAATAACATGTAGAATCGTGTACTACCGAGTGTTTTGCCAGAAAGTGTGGCCGAGCTGGTGTATGACGTCATACTTCCAAAATGGCCGCCAACGGTGACATTGATGCCTTTCTAGCGCTATAACTTTTTTATGGTTGATTTTATGAAAATTCTTTAAATGAGGTTTTTTTTATTAATAACAAGATAAGTAACAAAAAAGGTTCTTACAAAAATTTTGATATCTCTTACCAATGTTTAGATATAAGTTGATAAAACATAGTATACCAGGTATCCCATAATAGTCCCCCCCTAACATTTTCCTATATTTTTTCAAATCTCGATTTCACAGCACCCCCAAACATTATTGGATAGTTAATACCTCATTTTGAGGGAAACCCAATTTTGGCCGCCATCTTGGATCCGCCATGTTGGATCCAAAATATTTTTTCTATTATAAAAGTGGTGTTGCGACCCATTATTTCGAACTAAATTTTTTTACTGATTACAATGCCGCAATCCGTTTTTCAATATCTCAATTGGTTCTCATGATATGAGCACTTTTAATTAATTTATTTTCAACCAATTTAAACATTATAAATTGATAAAATAGGCCCATAGCCACAAAATAATGCTAGATAGTGACAAATAACCACCATCAGTCATTGCTGCGCGATTTACACTTAAATTTCACCAATTAACATTTTTGGCCGCCATCTTGGAACCGCCATTTTGAAATGAGGTAAAGTTATTTCAAATTTAAAGTTGGTATTGTGACCCATCATTTCAAACTAGTTTTTTACGCCGAATTCAATGCCGTGAACCGTTTTTAGCTATGAAACTTAGTTTTCGAAAAATTCATATTTTTGAGAATTTTATTAGAAACATGTTAATATCTTGAAAACTAAACACTATAACAAAAAAAGGGTTGTGACATTGAATTCGGCGTAAAAAACTAGTTTGAAATGATGGGTCACAATACCAACTTTAAATTTGAAATAACTTAACCTCATTTCAAAATGGCGGTTCCAAGATGGCGGCCAAAAATTTAAATTGGTGAAATTTAAGTGTAAATCGCTCAGCAATTACTGATGGTGGTTATTCGTCACTATCTAGCATTATTTTGTGGCTATGGGCCTATTTTATCAATTTATAATTTTTAAATTGGTTGGAAATAAATTAATTAAAAGTGCTTATATTATGAGATCCAATTGAGATATTGAAAAACGGATTGCGGCATTGTAGTCAGTGAAAAAATTTAGTTCGAAATAATGGGTCACAACACCACTTTTATACTAGAAAAAATATTTTAGATCCAACATGGCGGATCCAAGATGGCGGCCAAAATTGGGTAACCTCTCAAAATGAAGTATTAACTACCCATTAATTTTTGGGGGTGGTGTGGAATTGATATTTGGAAAAATAAAGGAAAAAGTTAGGGGGAGGACTATTATGGGATACCCGGTATACTTTGTTTTATCAACTTATATCTAAACATTGGTAAGAGATATCAAAAAAATTTTAAGAACCTTTTTTGTTCCTTATCTTATTATTAATAAAAAATGTCCTGTAAAAAATGTTCATAAAATTAACCGTAAAAAAATTATAGCGCTATAAAGGTATCAATGTCACCGTTGGCGGCCATTTTGGAAGTATGACGTCATACACCAGCTCGGCCACACTTTCAGGCAAAACACCCGGTAGTACACGATTCTACATGCCATTACCTATCTATCGCCACCAATCGTACAATTGCTTCCTACAAAATCCCACGAAATTACATATGCCCCTGAACTATTATGATGCCACTTATTTACCCTGTATGTACTAATAAGATGAATAAAGATATTTTGACTATTCAATATTGACTGTTACTAAGGTAAAGAATAGTGACGCTGGACTGAATCAATGTGTTGCAAACTGTAAAATTGGCTCTAAACTTACAGATGTACATTGAGTAAACTTGGAGAGTTATGTAAAAACTTTGACTTGAGGGCAGATTTAATGCATCTTATGTACTGATATACAACATGTAGATTGTTTCGGGTTACGCATGGTATTTATTTCATCTTAGACAGGTTTTTCCTAAGGGATCGAAAATAATTTGAGTTATCTAGGTTCGAGCTAATGAGAGTCAACTGTACATAATTACATCAATTAGTAACTTTAATAATCAACCAAGAGTC
This sequence comes from Flexamia atlantica, assembly GCA_035578135.1. Classification (NCBI taxonomy): domain Eukaryota; kingdom Metazoa; phylum Arthropoda; class Insecta; order Hemiptera; family Cicadellidae; genus Flexamia; species Flexamia atlantica. The sequence continues at coordinate 3,911,621 of JAQJVK010000011.1, read as the reverse complement.
GATTTATTTACGAGCAGGCTGTATGTCCGTGTCTAAGCCAGTGTAAGCGTTCTAAGCCGCTGATGCCGCAGATACCAGGATGTGCTGATGAAGCTGCACGAGCTGAGGCAGCTAGACGACCTGCGGTTCGTGCAGACGGCCGCCGTCGTGGGTCTGACCACCAGCGGCGCCGCCAAGCAGGCTGTACATGTCTAAGCCAGTGTAAGCGTTCTAAGCCGCTGATGCCGCAGATACCAGGACGTGCTAATGAAGCTGCACGAGCTGAGGCAGCTGGAGGACCTGCGGTTCGTGCAGACGGCCGCCGTCGTGGGTCTGACCATCAGCGGTGCCGCCAAGCAGGCTGTACGTGTCTAAGCCAGTGTAAGCGTTCTAAGCCGCTGATGCCGCAGATACCAGGACGTGCTGATGAAGCTGCACGAGCTGAGGCAGCTAGACGACCTGCGGTTCGTGCAGACGGCCGCCGTCGTGGGTCTGACCACCAGCGGCGCCGCCAAGCAGGCTGTACATGTCTAAGCTAGTGTAAGCGTTCTAAGCCGCTGATGCCGCAGATACCAGGACGTGCTGATGAAGCTGCACGAGCTGAGGCAGCTAGACGACCTGCGGTTCGTGCAGACGGCTGCCGTCGTGGGTCTGACCACCAGCGGCGCCGCCAAGCAGGCTGTACATGTCTAAGCTAGTGTAAGCGTTCTAAGCCGCTGATGCCGCAGATACCAGGACGTGCTGATGAAGCTGCACGAGCTGAGGCAGCTGGAGGACCTGCGGTTCGTGCAGACGGCTGCCGTCCTAGGGCTGACCACCAGCGGCGCCGCCAAGAAACGGGTGCTCCTTGAGAACCTCGGCACCAAGATTGGTCAGTAACTTGGCTGTCCACTCAGTTGGTCAATAAGACAGTTGGTCGCTGCTACTCTTGTTGCTTGTAAAAGCTATTTTCAAGATTAACAAAATAAATTAAAAAATTTCATAAAATTAATCAAAGTTAATTTTGAAACTTTGACCTACCAACACACCGACTACATCATTTCAACCAAGTGGTTTGAGAGTTTAATTTAGTTACAACTTCGACTTATAGTTTCACAATGACTAAATTCCTTATTGACTAACTTTGTGTGTTTATTTACTTATTTTAATTAAACTAAAAAAATTTTTACCCAGTCCCACAAAGACTAACTATATTTCAACCAACCAAGTGGGTTTCAGTTTTACTTGCCTATCAAATTATTTTAGGTTTTAAATTGCTTTAAATGTGGGTCTCTGAATTGAAAGCTTGAAACAGCTTCAATTGTTTGCATTTGAATCTGCATTTTTATGGGTTCATAATTTACTAAATTTTTCAAACATAAACAGTGAAACTTAATGGGCTTATTCTTTTCAGCCTGAAGACATTATTTTAAGAATGGGAATAGGCATATATTACCATGTGTTGGCATATATCCAACACATGATTTTGCCAATGTCCAGCTCAAGCGGTTGAGTAAACATCTACTCGAAACATACGGACAGATATTTTTTTTAATATTAACACTAATCACTTATTATTTGACAGTATTGCAAATATAGATACATAGATAGAATAAAATTAGTAAATTTTAGTTCTGTTAAAATGAAGTCCTGTTATAATATGTCAAACATATTTTCTGTCCTTTTCAGTAATTGTGGAAGAGGCAGCAGAGGTGTTGGAAGCTCACATTGTTACTTCCCTGGCACAGAGTGTGCAACATGTCATACTCATTGGTGAGATCCCCTTGAAATTTCCTCAATTCTAAATTAGAAATCATACTTAAAACTGTGTACAATCCCCGTCATTTATTTTAAATAAATCGAGTTTATTAAAAAAATACAGTTTTCTAAAGTATATGAAATATTTTTAAAGAGTGAACAATTCAACTTACCCAATCAAATAGTACATATTTCACTTTTAAGAACATAAATAGTAGGCTAAATTTTCAAATTATTGAAATTTTATCAGTTTTGAACAATTGTGGCCCAATTGAGTACCTTGTCAAACACCACCCAACAATGATAGATGTTGGTCCCGAGTCAATATCTGAAGAAATGCATTTAAAAAATGCAGCAAAGTATATTTTTTTAATGTTCCAATCTTGATTTTTAAATAAACTTTTTTGTTTTTCTGAATTATTCTGAAATTTAACCAGCTTATCTTCACAAAATCATGTTTCAAAGAAATTCTAAATTTATTAAAGATGAAATTGGTATGATCAGTTTATTTTTTCATTAGAAACGTTTCACTAAGTTTAAGAATTCTTGAAAAATGTTTGAAGTCACGACAGATTCAATATTACAAACTATTACTTGCATTGTCTGAAGTTGATTCGACATATTTCAGTAAAAGATACATATTGTTTTTAAACATATTATGATTTGGAAGTTGGTTATAAGTTTCTAAAGCAATTTCTTATGTGGAAAATGAAAAGAGACCGAAAAATATTGATAAAACTTTTGTCACACATACGAAAAGGGGCCTCTCATCACTTACAATAGGAAGTATAATGGACGGCAACTTCAGATCCTATTTCCCAAACCTGGTATTGACTTGCTCAGTGGGATGAATGATCCTCTCCTGACATCTGTCGGCTAATGAGTGAACTGTCACAAGTTTATCATGGTTGAAGAATATTGTCTAAGACCAAAAATCAACTTTCTGATAATTAGTTATTTCTCTTCATTGCTTGGCATTCTGCCTACTTGATATCCCTTTTCCAACTTATTAATTTCTTGCTTTATATTGATACAAAATTAATTTCACAAATGTTAAACAATAAATATTCCTGGAACATTTCAAGTTTTGGTCCTTGGTTTCCCAAATTACCTATTTTGATTCGATCAAATTCACATGCCAGTAGCTTGAATAAAAAAAAATCATTATAAATTATATTATGTCAAGTTTTTATTTACAGCTTAAATTTAGAATGCTAAACCAGAAAATTCTCTTTTCATTTTTGCATCACGTTTTATTTAAGGAAATAAAACCACTTGATAATTTTCAGCCAATGCTCTATCTAATCTGCAGTATGTCTCAACACTTGTGAATGTCACTTTAAATTACAAGTTGTATAAGTGATAGATGAAAAATCATTTTATATACCAATTCAAGAAATCAAATTGGTATTACAATTTTGCAATTGATAATCAACTATTTGTTAGAGTGTCATCCAGGATATGAGTAAAATTTTATTGCTACGTTACCCCTGTTGCCCTACCTTTGCCAAGCGGGCGAGGCCGAAAGCTCCACTCCTAGACTCAATGTGAATATCCTTTCAATTTTAAAGTAACTAGGCCAGAGAGAAAGAGAGAGAGAGAGAGAGAGATATTCTTTATTAACAATCATTGAGATTGAAAATTGTTAATATTAATTTAGTCTACTTTCCAATTTAAGAATTCTTTAACATCATAAAAGATCTATCCGAGAGCCATTTCTTCAACTTCTTCTTGAATTTTCTAGGATTTTTATCTTTGATGATTTCTGGTAAAACATTGTAAAATTTAGATCCAGCATATGTTGGCTTGGTTTCGAATAATTTGGAGTGGTGCGATGGAAGGTTGTAGTTGTCAGCATATCTTGTATTATAATGGTGTATGTTGTATCGGTGTATAATGTGTATGTATTGTTTACAGCTTTCTTTGTATTGATGTTTCTTTCAATTCATTATCGTATGCAAACACTTTCCTCACGTTTAATTTTATTAGAAAGACTAGCAGATGTACCCGCAGCTTCGCCCGCTGAAAGGATGGTTCATTTAAATTCAATTATATTATGCCTTGTGCAATTTTTAGGAATAATTAACAAATGGACTGATTTATTTGGGTCTTGTGTGTGCAATTAAACCCTTAAGATGCAGCTGATAATTCTACTCTAGATGAAAATGATAAAGTGTAACGCTTCCTCTAAACATGTTCCCCTCATGATTAGTAAATGGTATAAATTAACTTCCTCCAATTTCCCAATACAGAGAATGAGGATAACCTTGAATATAAAACAAAGAAGACACTAAGGATGGATTTTCGACTTGACATCAATCTGAATTTAGCTCGTTTTTGAAAATAAGAGAAAGTAAGAGAAAGTAGGAGGTGAATATCTTGGCCAAAAACCTATTTCCCCAAAAAGTTTCTCGTTAAATTTTTAAATTTTATTCTTTCAGTAGATTAGTTCTCGTACATTTTCTGTTCCCTGAAAATATTCTACAGGACTCCCATCCATAGTTAGGAAAATCTAAAATGGCCGCCATTTTGAATTTTTTCAAATAATGTATTTTAGCCGTCTGAGAAAGAATATTTTAAAACCCTTTCTTTTTTTTGCATCTAAAGCCTATAAAGAATAATTGTGCCAAGTTTCATGGCCCAAAGTCTTGTGGTTTTTGAGAAATTAAGCTTTAAAAGCTAAATGTGACCGCCATATTGTATTTTATAACATACCATATTTAGGCCTTTAGAGACAAAATATTGCAAAATCCTTTCTTAGTACGCATCTAGAGCCTGTAAGGAATATTTGTGCCGAGTTTCATGGCTCTAAGCCTTATAGATTTTGAGAAACTGTGATCAGTCAGTCAGTCAGTCAATGGGTTTTGGCTTTTATACATATAGATAGAGGGAGTTGTTGCTGCTGCTTGGGAGTAGGCGTTGTCGTGGATCAGGAACATCATTGACTTCAATGGGATTTTTTTCAAGTCGCTTGTTAAATAGTCAAATCTTACCACAGTCTCAAATTAATTATTTTCTGAATAGACGTCATTTCAACATGGAGTAAACTTGTAAGGCCTCAAATACTGTTGCAATCTGTTCATCGCATTCGGTGGAATTTTTAATGAACAATGCCATTTTCAAACGTTTTAAGACTGAAATGTGAAGTCAGTTAGCAATGAAACTCGGCTCACTCTGAGGCCTAGAATGGAGCTTTCAACCATACACTTAGTGACAACAGGTGGGACAACAGTGATAGAGACATAGAGATAAAAAAAATTATAATCTGGATGACCCTTGTACTAAAAAACTTAAAATAATTAGGTGAGACATGGAATGAAATCTTATTTTATTTATATAAATAACTACAAATTGTTAACCTTTATGCACTCAATTTGAGCCAAATATTTCTTTTTTATGGAGTTTCTTTTTATCTTTCAGGGGACCATAAGCAGTTGAAACCAAATCCGGCCGTTTTCAAGCTAGCCAAGAAGTATAACATGGATTGTTCACTGTTTGAACGCATGATCAACAATGGACTGGGATGTTCCGTGCTGAACGAACAACACCGGATGCGACCCGAGATCGCCTGCCTCATCACTCCGACGATCTACCCCCACCTGGCCAACCACCCGTCCACCCTCGACAGGCCCAAGATCCGGGGTATCGATAGATTCGTCTTCTTCCTCACTCACGACCAACCAGAGGATCAGGTAAAACAAGAGCGTAAGGTTTTAGCTTGCTGTGGCAGATAGGCTAAATTGTTTGTTCTGCAGACTCTTCATTTGTTATTATATATTAGGAGTGTAAAATACAAATACAGTAAAACCTCACTAACTCGACTTTTTGGACCCAGAGGTTGTCGAGTTTGGGGGATGACTAGTTATCAAGAACATTGGAATTTTTAATGGGTTTTAATACCGGGTTAGGCAAAAGTGTGGATACCGCCACCTAACTTTTTTATGCGTCATAGTAGGAAACCAAACTCAGCATGCCTTCACAAAATTAAAAACTGCACTTTTTAACGAAAATCCCATTTTCGCCCTCATTCCCAGAATGGAGCCCCGGGCTGCCCCAAATTTTTAAATGTAAACCCCTGTTGAGTGATCCCTTATTTTAAAGGATATGTCAAAACAAATACAATGGTGCAAACCGGAGTTCGAAGTTCGAAGTTTCGAGGGGGCACCCCCCTTACCAAAATGGCGGCCATTTCAAAATTTGAGATGGGTAATAAGCTAAAATGTGGATACCCCACCTTAACTATTAAACGGGTTACATTAGGTAAACTAAACTCAGCTCAACTCTATGCGACATAAAACTGTACTTTTTTGTCGCAAAAACAACTCTGTCTTGTCCTCCAAAATGGGGCCCTTTGGGGGCAGCCCCAAATTTTTAAATGCAAACTCCTATCGAGTGACCCCTCATTTTAAAGGGTTTGTACAATAAATAAAGGGTTTGAAAAGGGGGAAATACAATGGCGCAAACCGGAGGTCGATACCACCCCCATAACCAAAAAGGCCGCCATTTCAAAATTTTGGTTCATTTTGGTTTATGTAATTTGGTTTTATGTCTTATAAAGTGGTGAGCTGAGTTTACTTTACCTACTGTATCCCATTTAATAATTAAGGGGGGGGGGGGGTTATCCATACTTTAACTTGTTTACCCATCCCAAATTTTGAAATGGCCGTCATTTTGGTTAGGGGTGTGATATCGACCTCCGGTATGCGCCATTGTATTTCTTTTGACAAACCCTTTAAAATGAGGGGTCACTTGATAGAGGTTTGCATTTAAAAATTTGTGGCTGCCCCCCAAGTGCCCTATTTTGGGAATGGGGGCGAAAATGGGATTCTCGTTGAAAAGTGCAGTTTTAGCGAATTTCCCCTATAGGGAAGAAGCTATTACCGTAGGTCTCATGGTAAGACCTAAGCTCGGGACCACTATAACTTTTCGTTTTGGGGCCCCCAGAAGCAAAAAACACTATTCGTTCGAATTTTTATATATATATATATATATATCTATATATATATATATCTATGTGTCTGTTAGCACGATAGCGGCCGCAAAAATGGTCCGATCTTTATGAAATTTGGTACGGACATGTAAAGTGGTAATCAATTGGACGAGTTCGTGAACCAGCCCGATCGGACCACCGGAAGGGGGGGTAAAGGGGGATAAACCCCCCCCAAAAATGGGTTTTTTGAGTTTTTTACATAGAAAAATAAAATTTATCAAATTTTTGTGGGCACCATTGAATTCAGCTCAAAAAAACAAATAATTTAGTATTTTGAATCACTGCTCTATGCCCATTGGTTACCGAGATATTGAAAGTGGTAAACACAGTACGTTGTCCCAATGTTAACCTTATGGGAAATAAGTAAAATTCTATATCTCGCTTATTTCTCAACATATCTTGATAAAACTTGGTAAATGGCTTCTTCTATCTCAGATATACTAAATATTGAATTAAAACCATCCAGTTTTAATATACCTGTAGCAGCAAACCTGCATACTCATTTCCCATGTTATTCTTATGGAGCTTAACAAAACATGTCAAATCTTGCTATGTTTGCTTGAAATACGTTGTTTTGCATTTGAAATTCGCTGAGTATGCAGGTCTGCTGCAACGGGGGTATTTAATTCTGTGAAGGCATGGTTTTCCTACTATGACGCATTAAAAAGTTAGGTGGGGGTATTCCAGTGGCGGCTCGTGTGTAGGTTCAATGGTTCAGTGAACCCCCTAAAATAATCAAAAACAATACATTTTCTAAGTAAATAGCAGAAAACCCCAATGTTAAACTTACTTTCATAAACAACATGGCAAAAAAACTATTTTTGCGTCCGGGCGAAGCTCTCACGCAACGCCGCGCCGGCAGAGCGAGGTTCAGTTCGCCGAATGAACCCAGCGCGGCCCAGCTGGCTGGGCGAGGGGTGTGGGGGGAGCGGAGGGGGGCTTGCTTGAAAGCAATGGACCGACCGCTAATGCTCTATGCTAGCGGCGAGCCGAGCGCTGACGAAATTGGCCGACCTCTTCCGAAAGAGTAGTTTCTTTTCTAACCACTTCTATTTCAGCAGCACGCGCGCTGTAAAGCTTGATAATGTTGTTTTAATGATTTGGGCGATGTTTAAGTTTATTTATTTAAATATTGTATGATTTCTATGTTGTTTTTAGTTATAAATACGTTTATTTCAGTTATGCGATTATGCGTTTTATTTTTAGCTCTGATTATTGAAAGAAAACAATCGGCGTAGCGGCCGCACCATAGCTTTCTGTAAGAACAGTAATTAAGCTATTGAGCAACGGAAATAACGCTATTGATTTAATTAATTTTGGATTTAACATTTTAATGTACATAGTAGCATAATACAATTTATCATCAAAGGTATAGTGCCTTAATCCTATAGACTATAAGCATTACACTCGTGTATAAAAGCAGGTATGTCAAGAATTTGCAGAAAACTACGATCTTGTAAGCATTTAACGTTTTTAAATACTGATTGGCTTAAGACAATAACTCTAATATAATACATTGGTATCATGTATATGTTATTAGCTCTGAACCCCCAGTACATAAACTCACGAGCCGCCACTGGGGTATTCACACTTTTGCCTAACCCTGTATATAAACACATGGGAGCGCTAGCATGCAGGTGAACTAGACGTGCGTCGCTTCGGCTCTCTGTTTATTTTGTATTTTCGAGAGTATTAGTGAGAGTTACTTTCAGTTTACAGTGTGAGGTAAGACTTATTACAAGTGCTCTCACTTATATGAACAGACTTAGTCTATATAGATTAAATATTCTCGAAGTTTTGTGTTTTACCACTGCGGTTCGTAGTGAGGTTATGTGGTGAACAGAGAGTGGAGTCGCGTGTTCGTATTGCCTGTTACCGCACGTGAACCGCGCCGAGTCGGCTGCTGCTGTCATTGTCATGCCGTTGTCGCAGACGTTGGAAACTACGGTACGTACTAGAGCTCAGAGTGCTATTGATATGCAGGCTATCAGTGAAAAGTTGGATTTAATTTTAAAGGACATCATTAAAATTAAATCAGACAGTGCATCGTTGAAAAGTGACATTCAAACAATAAAAAATGACAATAAAATACTTAAAGAAGATCTTTCAAAGTCTTTGGATTTCTTTACTGAGGAAATAAAAGTAATCAATAAAAGGCTGGACGAGACCGAAGGTACAGTTAATTCACAAGGAGGTAACATAGAGGCACTTAGAAGGGAGAACAATTTTCTTAAAAAGGAAGTAATAGAGTTAAGGAAGAGGATGAATGCGGGGGCTCAATATTCCAGAAGTAATTGTTTGGATATACAGGGTGTGCCTGAAAATAATAATGAGAACATCATTGACATCATTAAACGTGTATCCGATGTTTTTGGATTTAAGTTTGTGCCGTCAATGGTTGACGCTGCTCATCGCCTGGCTCCTAATCCTAGTAGGCCCAACGAACCTAGAGGTATTATTGTCAAGTTTTGCCGAAGATTCGATATGGAGGAAATGAGACGACTGGCGATTAAGAAGAAAGGGTTCTCCGCTTCTAATCTGGGCTTCGCTGGTGACCGAAAAATCTATGTCAATCTGGCAATGACGCGTGAAACGCGAGCTTTGTGGTACGAAACGCGCAAGATAAAGGATGAGCTCCAGTTCAAGTATGCCTGGATTACAAGTTCTGGCAAAATATTCATCCGAAAGTCGGAAAGGACCTCACCGATTTTGATCGAAGATTCATCCGACATCCTAAGGGTGAGAAATACCGCATCTAAGTCATCTGGATCGAAAGAACGAGGCTCCAACCCCCCAAGCGTTCCCCTTGCCACCTCTGCCGAGACCGCAGCCGCCAACTCGTCTGCTACTGTTCTCAACGCCAGCCCTTCCTAAGGTTAGTCGCAGTGACTGCTCTTCGACTGCGTACCTACAGACTTTCTTTTTATTCTTCTTGTTATGTATTTATCAGATTTCATTATTGTTATTTATGAATTTAGGCTGTATTAATTATCTGATTTGTTTGTTTAGTTATCATTACCATGTACTGCGTTGTATTTAAATGTATATTTATAGACCCATTAAAGTTTGTATGATCCTATATTTATTAAAATTTTAATTTACATATATTTAATTGTATATTAAAAATTCGTTAAATATTACTGAAAATATAACGTTATTTTATCAAAATGTGAGGGGTCTTAGGACTAAAACTTTGCCTTTTAGGTTAAATGTTATAGAGGGTAATTATCAAATCTTAGCCATCACTGAAACATGGTTAAACAGTTCTATAACTAATTCAGAACTTTTTCCAGACAATTATAATGTTTATAGAAAGGATAGGGGAGAGCCATGTTCGGCAGGTGGTGGGGTTATGCTTGCAGTAAACAATTGTTTTAAGTCCTATCGTCTTAATAGCTTGGAATCGGATGGTGAAAATATCTGGATAAAAATTGTTTTTTCAAAGTCTTTTTCCCTTGTACTGGGATTGGTATACTTCCCTCCAAACTCGACTTTGTCTCAATATAAGTCTTTTTTTGAAAAGCTTGAACTTTACAAATTCGATAATGAAAGAATTATTGTTTTGGGCGATTTTAACTTGCATATTAATGGTAGTTCATATGATCTGTCTTTTGGTGGGGAAATATGTAAACAACTTTTATTTTTTATGGAAATGTTTGGCTTAGATTTAAAGAATAATGTATTAAATTGTTCAGGTAGAACTCTGGATTTAGTCTTATCGGACATTGTTGATTTAAATGTTTTGGCGGAAGAACCCCTTGTTAAATTAGATCGTTACCACCCTGCTTTAAATATTATTTTTGAACATGTAATTGTGCATAGGCGTAATCATCGATCATTAGAACAGCATGATAATAAGTGTTATAATTTCAAAAAAGGTGATTATTTAGGCCTATATAATTCAATGAGAAATATTCGCTGGGATGCTATAATTAACACCACAAACATTAATGATAGTGTGAACAGTTTTTACAATCTGTTTTACTCAAAACTTGATTTGCATGTACCTTTGGTAAAACATAGTAAACGTAATAATAGCTATCCTAGTTGGTTTTCGTCAAGCACAATTAGCATTATTAAAAAGAAAGAAAATATTCGTAAACAATACAAGAAATATAGATATGATTATTTATTATTAGAATTTAAGCGCCTGAGGGCTGAATCAAAACAAAAAATTAAGCATGATTATTTAAACTTCACTTCATATCTGGAAGATAACATAGCTAATAACCCCTTATCTTTTTGGGGAGTGATAAAGAGATTAAGGTCGACGGATGGCAGCGCCTCTACTTCAATGACACTGGACGGGGGGGAGGTGCAGGGGGGACCGGCGATAGCAGAGGCATTTGCTCAATATTTTAAGTCCGTGTACGATACCTCCGCGTTGGACTGCGATCAGCTGATCCGCCGCGCGCTTGACTCGCCTGTCTTGTCTGGTGCCGGCTGCCTCACGTTTGATAATATAACAGAAACGGAAGTTACGATTGCGCTAAAAAAACTTAAGTCCAAGCGCTCTTATGGCCCGGATGGGATTCCTTCTTTTATTTTCAAAGGTTGTTTTGAATCATTAATTGCACCTTTAACACATCTTTTTAATTTGTCAGTAAATTCAAACATTTTTCCAGATTGTTGGAAACTTACAAAAGTTGTTCCTATCTTTAAGAAGGGAGTGAGAAGGGATATAAAAAATCATAGACCAATTGCAATTTTATCTTGTCCAGCTAAACTGTTTGAATCAATTTTGTATAAAAGAATTTTTAATCATGTAAAGAATTATATCACACCATTTCAGCACGGTTTTTATCCTGGCAGATCCATAAATTCAAATTTATTATCGTTTACCGATTTTTGCATTACCTCGTTAGATAATGGCGGTCAAGTAGATACAGTGTATACAGATTTTTCAAAGGCATTCGATAAGGTCAATCATCTGCAGTTGCTAAAAAAATTAAACTATTTTGGGTTTTCAAATAATAGTATAGCTTTTTTTGTTTCGTATCTCCACAACAGGAAGCAATTTGTTAATTACAATGGTTTCACGTCACATGATTTCTTAGTACAATCGGGAGTCCCTCAAGGATCGAATTTAGGGCCATTGCTTTTCATTATATTTATCAATGACATTGTTAAGTGTGTCCGAAACAGTAATATTTTGTTATATGCAGACGATATTAAAATCTTTAAAGAGGTTAACAGCTTCGCGGACTGTTCTCTTCTCCAGGAAGATTTGGACCGCTTAGTTGTCTGGAGTCGCACTGGGTTGAGTTTTAACGTCGATAAATGTGTGGTTGTTAGGTATACGCGAAAAACTCAAAACTTCATACATTTCCAGTATTCTCTAGAAAACTCTTTTTTATCAGTTCAATCGGTTCTTAGAGACTTGGGAGTAATTTTCAATGAAAAATTCTGTTTCTCTGATCACGTGATCGACATTTGTAAGAAGGCCTATAGAGCGCTTGGATTTATATTTAGATCGGGATATTTTTTGAAAAATGAATTCACTTTAAATTTACTATTTTTTTGTCTGGTTAGATCTAAGTTGGAGTTTGGCTACATTATCTGGCACCCATATCAACATTACCTTACAGATATAATCGAACAAATACAAATTAAATTCCTGCGATTTTTGTATTTGCATAAGTTTGGATTTTACCCTTTCCTTGTCTCACATTCGGATTTGTTGCAGTTATTCAACTTTGACAGTTTACGCAAGCGCCGTGAAATAGGATTAATGGTGTTTTTATATAAGCTTATTAACGGCGGCGTTGATTGTAGTGACATGTTGGCGAGGGTGAATTTCCTTGTTCCTCGCCCCTCGTCCAGGGTCCGCGCTTTATTCAGTCCTTGCTTTGCACATTCAACTTTGGGAGTGCACAGTCCAATTAATGTGATGATGCGACTGTGCAATAATTTACCTCGCCATGTTGACATATTTTCGCTGACCTTGGCCTCTTTCACAACAAAAATTGAATCATCGCATGTAGCTTTATGAAAATAATTGTTTTTATTACTATAAATTATTATTATTTAATACTGTACTTTTGAACTTGCCTGTTTGTCCATTGTAATCCTCTGGAATGATATGCTACTTAGCATGCTTAAATTTACTTGCTTGAATTGTATTATAGCTATTTTATTGTGTTGATTTTTATGTTATGATAGTGATTAAATAATGCTTGCATTTGTTAAATAAAGATAAGTAGCCTAGTTATTGGTATATTTTGATGAACTGTGTATGTGATAACCAACTGCATGACAATATGGACGGCCTCATCAGTGTATGACTATTTAATGTTTATTAACTTATATTTTGTCACTTGCATGTGGTGCTGTTATTTATTATTGTATTTGTATTATGCTACAATGTCATTGGATTAATTCTGTTTTGTGGCATTAAAATTGAAATAAAATAAAATAAAAATAAAATAAAAAATAAAAATAACAGATTTGAGTTTCACATATGAATTTATTACTTACATGAGTATTGTTACATATTGAGTAAACGATCTTTAAAGAAATGTCAAATGCTCAATATTTAAAACTAAATGTTCTGAAAAAAATGCTTAATTGAATATTTCCTATCAGCTGTTAGTGTCGAGTTACACGGACTATTGAGTTATTGAGTGTCAAGTTACTGAGGTTTTACTGTACTGTTATATGTATATTTTTCAATGCCAGGCTTATGGCCACTTCCATTTCCCAACATTGGGACGTGCAGCTCCCCGGTCTTACTCAATCGACACCGACTGTCTGACTCAGAAATAAATGTGTATCTCGGATGTACACATACACAATATTTTTCAGTCATACTGAAGATTTTAATTTATTTTATGTCAATTTCCACTTCAGATAACTTGTTATCTCTAATCTTTGTTTCACAACAAAGAGTACTTTGCATAGACCTGGGCATTCAAAGAAAAGGTGTTATTGTACATCTTAAAATGAGCAGAACAATTTTCATATGAACATTTGTGCCAAAACCCTTAGTTTTCAATACATATGTTTTCTAAATTGTTTATTATGATTTTCAGATTCTTTAAGGTTTTTTATAAATATAATTTTATTTGGTTTGATTGAGGATATCTGCAAGTATAAATTTATGGTAGACTCTTCTATCAGTTTGGGTAGGTCCATTTGCTGATATGGCTAGTCGGCTTGTTTATCAACCAATTGTCATGAGTCATACTACAATGAGTCAGTGCTGTTGTTTCAGATAAGAGAATCCAATTCAGCTTTTCTCTGACTTGAACTTCGTATTGAAAGCTTTCAAATTAAAATATGAAATACATATACATTTAATGCCATATATATAGTTAAATTTATCTTAATTATTTATTTCAAAAGATACAAAAACCTTTTTGGGTGATCTAGTACTGTTCTTGTGAACAGTTCTTGGTTCCTCATACCTCCCCCACATTTTGGAAACGTTTTAGTATTGTACATAGGCTAAAAATCAAAATTGAATTAAAAATATATCTATTGTGTCTATATTTATAAGCTGTTCAACTTGCGGCCTTCTTCGCTTATTCGTACGGATGAACTTATCCTCCACCTCGGTCAATGCATTGAGATAATAATCATTAGCTTTCTACTCTTGAGGACAGTGTTTCCGAAACTTTTGGTGCTCGCGTACCACCTCCCACATTTTCAATATTTTGGCGTACCATTGCAAGGACCGCCCTCCCCACACCATTTAGTACTCACCTCCGACAATGCTTGTAGTTATCCTTTGGTGGTTTTGTGTTTGCCAGCTAAATTTATTTTATTTTACTTGTCAATGTACATTTTTAGATCGTATTTTGACTGTAAAGACATTTTGACAATTATATGTTAACCTCAGATCTGCTCATTGGCGAAAAACCCATATGAATTTCGTTAATGCAAAAATATGTCTAGGTACATAGGGTGAAATAATCTTCGCCTGTTATTTGGAACTTTACAACATATTTCTCATATTTTATATTGAAAAATTAACATAAATAAACAATTCTAAGTATACTGTATTTTTACCAATAATCTTATATTTAAGCATATTACACAAATTTATGCAACAGATCGACATATCAAGACAGAACAAAACTAGAAACATTCAAAACAGAAAGCACGTTTGGAGTAAATCGTACAACTAACGACTGTAGTAAAAACACTTAATAAACACTGTCAACTTGTAGTATTTTTTTAAATGTAAAGAACATTTATTAATGCCAATATGTTTTTTAAAAAGAATTACCCTTAAAATGAAAGAGTAACAATATTCCCTAAAATATGGTAGGAAACTGGAATATTATGACTAAAACATATACTGAAAAAGTTAATAAAGTTAAGGCATTAAGTGTGACTTTACTGTTCGACTGGACAGCATTCGTTCGTAAACCTAGGATTTAATTTGTACTACTTCTTCAATCTCTTGTGTACTACCTGAAAGGCCTTTGTGTACCACCGGTTGAGAAATGCTGCTTTATGACCTGGTTCTATATTTTGAGTGGTCAGGTAAGACCTTACTCATGTTTGTTCTTTTCTAGTTGCCTGACTCCACGAGCAAGCAGAACAAGCACGAGGCAGATATACTGATGGAACTGTGTAAATATTTGCTGCTAAATGAATACAAGCCAGAAGAAATCACCATTCTGGCCACTTATGTTGGACAGGTCTGGTACATGAAAAAGGTGGGTAATAAAATGTATCTTTGAGATTTTTTTTTCTTCAGTGAAATGTAATTATTGTAGTTTTTTTCTGAACAATTCAAGTTTGTTTGCCCAAGATACCTTTTCGACGCGTCAAATGACTCGGGTATCTCCGGTGCCAAAAATGACCCTACTGCCATGAGTGCTGGCACAGTCCAGACATGAATTAGGCTATCAGCTAACCGCCCGCATCATTTGCTATCAGCTTCAAACTCATGACCTTAAAGTGACCGCTAGCAACGTAGCGATAGTAACTAGGCAGTCTGGATTCGCAGATCTTGCAATCTCGTACACTCCCCCGCCCCCAACGAATAAGGCCCCCTCTCATACATCCTCCCAATCTGCAGCCAATCACAACGTCTCAGGAGGTTGTCAGCCGCTCTTGTAACTTCTCGGTAGCTTCTGCGGGTCTTCGGCCAAGGGTAGGATGACACGGCTTCAGAATAATAAGAAATATAAGAAGATAATTTATTGAAAACATCTAACACCCGCATAATTTACTGAAACTCTTCTAGGAATTCAGGAAAGGCCTAGTTGTAAATTATCGAATAGATCCCATTCAATAATACAATATACTACTAGTGTTGTATATTAGGGGCCCTTCAAACCAGCAGGCTTTTTCCAATATATGGGTAAATGAACAGGTGATAACGTTTTTTTTGTTACAATTTTAAATACACCTATTTATTTTTTTAAATATTAGGGGTTTTTATGTTTTTTTTAAATCTCGACATCAAGTTCAAATAGCCTACTTGAAGCATTTAATACAAAAATAACTAAACGAAATCCAGCACAAATTTTAAGTAATAAGTAACAATCGGTATACAACCGTAATAAACTTGTCGGCATTACAGAAAAGGAGGGATATGGGTGCGGACATGAGGTCCGTCCGGATCACTCCAGTGGACAACTTCCAGGGGGAGGAGAACCGGATCATCCTGCTGTCGCTGGTCCGCAGCAACAAGGAGAACAAGATCGGGTTCCTGAGCACGGAGAACCGAGTGTGCGTGGCGCTGAGTCGCGCCAGGGAGGGGCTGTACATAGTCGGCAACATGGACAACCTCACCAACAGCAGCGCAATCTGGCCGCGGATCAAGCAGCGGCTCGAGGAGAACAACGCCTTCGGTGAGTGTCAGAGACATGTTCTACCGAGGCCGCACTGACAAACAGGCCGTGCTGCATGATGTGTGTCCTAGTCGACCCACTCACGGTCTGGCTCAGGACTCATATCTGTGCTGCTCATCAGTTATTTTCAAAACAAAACATTATTAGCTTTGAAACCAAACATGAATATACAAGTAAAATTTGGCAGTAAAATGTAAACATAGACGTAGTTCCCAGTCCACTAATTTGACATGTCGAAACGCTGGGATCATTGCAGCATGGACTGTTTTTAGGGTGACCTTGGTACTACATGGTAGTAAGTTGAGATAAAACAGTGCAAGATGATTGTAGAATGAATCCCGAAGGTCAGTGGCAGCTGAGTTTTGGAAAAATCTATTGAAAAATTGGAAATGTCATCTGGATCGATCTGTTACCATTCGAAAAACAAGATCATGACATAACCTTTCAACTACCCGGCCAATCATTGCTTGTGGGGTAAATGTTTCCAATGATAAAGCATTCTCATCTAGCTTTGAATACCAAACTGTAAGCTAAATCTAAACTGCCTGTCTCTTGATTAATCTCCTATATTGTAAACAGATTAATTCAATTCTTTTAGCTCAGTAGTTAGAGCAGTGATGAGTAAGGTTTTTTTTACTACCAGTTTTGTTAACCTTCGAGGAGGCGCATACATTTTTTATCTGGAAGGGCGCATGCGGAGTTTAGCTCCGTATCGTTTTAATAAAATTTTAAAAGCAGTAGAGCATAATTTTTAATCCGCGTTCAAAGCCAAAAACTAATTTAATATTCTCTTAAAAGAAATTAAAAATTATACTGTTAAATAAATAATACGCTTCTTGTTTGATATACAAATAAACTCGTTACTTCTGAATTTATCACAGGAGACGGCGCATGAGGAGATGAGTTCTACACTCAAATTACGGGATTTGGCGCTTGCAGAATATTTCACAGCAATAAAGCAAAAAGTCTATTTACACTCGAATAAAGTACACCTCGGATTATCTGGATTAATGTGGCGGAACACCGATCTGGATAACGAAATGTCCGGATAATCCAAGGTCATTACAATATCGCCTATATAGCAATCACATACCTTAGCCCCTGCTAAATTGATGCTGCAAACGAAGTATCAAGACTGTACATCATGTTATTCTTTCAAGCTTATCCCGCATAAGTACCATTTTTCTAACTGCGCTCGATTCTTCACGTCACCTTACGTGTCCCAACACCCAGTTCCTTAGTTAATTGTTTACTTGATTCTCCTGTGTCAAGTCTTTAGACAGCATTTAGTTCCTGTTCTAAAGTTAAAACCATTTTTTTCCTTTTACAACCACCCATTTTTAAATTTAATATCAGTTCACATAAAGAGTTCACAACTGTAAACACACAAGTCACAGCAATAAACGAGCTCACAAAATTACCGTAGGCTAATCCTGTGGCTACGCTTATGTTGATTACTGTTAGCGCCCCAAGTAGCAAACCAAAAGACTACGTTCACAGAAATGCTGTAGTGTACTGTTTTGGCGATGCGAATCCTTTAATTATTAAAGGCATTATTCCAAATGCGTACAGTAATGTATTGCATTTGCAGTTTAATTTTAGAATGTGCATTTCACTCGAGTGAACTCGCTAAAATCACTTTTTGCCGTGATTTAAATTTTTGAATTTCTCGGATGGACCAGACCGGATAATCCGGGATTCGAATGTGGGGTCCGGATAATCCGAGGTGTACTGTACTTTTTTTAACATATGTAAAAAATACAAAAATACCCCAGGTGCAGCAAACCTGCGTGCTCAGCAAATTTCCAAAAATAAGAAAAACAATAAATAATCAATTAGCCTATCATAAAAAACATATAAAAAGTGATATATTTATATATTTTAAATGCCATCGCTTGTTTTACATAGTCTATGTTAGTGGGGAGGCGGATGGCCAAAATTACAAAGTTGGCTCACCCCAAAATCTGACCGGCAACCACCATGCTAGATTTTATTGTATAGTAGTAGAGATGATATTTTGACCGGTGGTCGCTCTGTATGAGTGGGACTCTGTTTTGGACGCCATTTTGGAAAATGGCGGATGTTAATGTTTTATCCTTCATAGTTTGGTAACCAGTCAAGCTAAAAACTTGATCTTGGTATCAAATTATATGATTTTGAGGTCAAGGAATTTGAAAAAAATTTAAAATATTAATTTCTCTTTTATGGACGCCATTTTGGAAAATGGCGGATACTAATGTTTTAGTCTTTGTAGTTTGGAAACCACTCAAGCTAAAACCTTGATCTTGGTGTCGAATAATAGGTTATTGAGGTCAAGGAACTAAAAATTGTTAATTTATTCGTATATACGATCCATTTTCTATTTTTCAAAGTGTCTAGATGTATTTATACTCATTTTTCTGAATGCGCCTAACCAATATCTAGCATTCGGAACAACCAATACATTGAGGAAGATACTATAAAATTATTAAGGGGCTTATAGACGGGGATAGTACTAGCTGCTTACTATCCCTGTCTAAATACCTACTCGCCTTTGCAGGGGCGAATAGGGACTCGCGGCGAATAAATTCAAACATGTTCAATTTTACTCGCCACTAGCAAGCGAGTAGAGATCACGTGACCTATTCGTCGCTAGTACTCTTCCGGCCTAAACAGGAACTCGCATTCACTCGCCAGTTTAAATAGCAAGTAAATTCATGGTCCAACATGTTAGCGCTCGTTGACAACAATGATAACAATGTGACTCGCCAGGCTAATAGCTGCGGAAATTAGCGGCAAATACTATCTTCGTGTGTACGGCTACTATCCGTCACTTTTACTTGCGGCAAATACTAGGGGCTATTATTATAAGGTAGTACTATCCCTGTCTATAAGCCCCTTTAGGTTCCTGGTTACCAGATAGAAACTTGCCAAGCATTGTAGAAATATTTTAAGGCTCAAATTTTGACCATGCGAGCGTATCTTTTGCTATTTTATGTCCATCCGAATATGTATTTTTTAAATTATTGAAATCTCAAAACCGAGTTGTAATATAATCGCGAAACTTGATATTTTTTATATGTTTTCCTTAAAGGAATATTAATATTTTAAAAGAAGAACCAGGTCGATTTAAAATTAATTAATATTTAATTTTTAAATATTAATTTAAAAATTTTTTTTGAATTCCTTGACCTTAAAAACATATAATTTGATAATTTGATCTTTAAAAAAATAGGCTATATTGTTATTTTTTTCAGTTGAAAATCCAAAATCCTACTGAAAATACTTTTGATAAACTCTTAAAAATTACTCTGCAGGTTTCGTTGAAACAAAGTTTCGTTGGACAACATTCTGCTGCCCTGATACTAAAATACATAGCAAAAAAACGAAGTGGTAATACCTTGGGGACGAATGGACTTAGAGAATGATTCAAGATGCCAAATTCTTTGTTTTTTCAAGCTGAATCTGATGGTGAAAACAATAATTTGATTACTTTAATTTTTCAATTTGAAAAAGCCAAAAAACCCATTTTTGGGGGGTTAAAGCAGCCTTTACCCCTCTTTGGATATGTCGATCTGGCCAGTTTACGAACCCGTCCAAGAGAACCTAGTTTTACATGTGTATACTAAATTTTGTTCCGATCGGACAATTTTTACAAGAGTTATCGTGCTTACAGACACTCAAAAAATGAAAATTCTTTTCCCCATATAAGCCCATGTTAAATTTTAAGCAAATTGTAATTTTTTCAAGTAAAAATGTATCTCTGCGATACACTCACTTGATATCCAGAAAGTAGACATAAAAAGCTATCAATTGATATAAAAATTGATATCATTGCTGAGGGCACCCTGACTGGGTATTTTTTGTCCATTCTGTTAAAACGACGGTAATAGCTTATTTCTAAGGAAATTCTCTAATAGATTGCTTTTAGGTTAAATGTATAAAAATTAAAAATGTAGGCTAAATGTAATTGAAATCGTAAAATTGTAATATGGAGTAAATTTTAAAAGTAAAATAAAATATTTGGCATATTAAAATTTGTACATGGTTGTACTTTTTCAGTTACTTCTTTTTCAGTGCTACCCAGCAATTTATGAAGTCTTTCTTCTTTGAAAAGATCGGTTATAATTACCTTTTGCAGTGGAGCCCCGTTAATCAGAAATAATTGGGACCGGACTCATTTCGGATCAGCGGATATTTCATATTAAGCGAACAATTATTAAAATAAACATAATTATTAAATACAACGTGCAATTACATAAACTAAGTGTCGAAACACCGAATCACACCAATCACGGTACGAGAATTTGAGAAACGACCAAATCGTAGAAATGGTTTTGTGAGAACCGGACAACAGCGCGGCCTAAGACGACAGTGCAGATGAAGCAGACGACGACAGCGAGTAGAGAGTATCCCATTCGGACGTCGCGGCTGCCTTTGATCTAGCGCTACCCTACGTAGAACAACAGTCCACCACGACCCCAGCTGATACCTTGTTCCTGAGACGCTGGCGCTATTACGCTTTAAAAGAGAGGTATTCTTCTCTTCAACAAAAAAGTGTTACAGACTTGTTGAAACCAATGTAGTTTTGTTCAATAACACTGTTCTGTTTTGTTTATTACATTTTCGATCGTTGAAACGTACTGTAATTTTCAGAAATACACTTAATCAGTGTTTTTCCTTGTTTTTATTTATTACTTAATATTTTCTGATTTCGGTTTTGGATTTAGCGGATTTTCGGATTACCGGATTTCGGATTAGCGGGGCTCTACTGTAACTATAAAAAACATGCATCAAGCATATATTATATGTATTAGCAGTACTTTTAATCAGACAGTAAGTTTAACTTGAAAAGGCGCAAGAGGAACTGAACTCCGCACAACCAACTCGCAATATAGGGCACATTAACTGAGAATATACCCACACTCTGATTTGGTGTGTCACCAAATCCAAGATAAGACTGACAATAAGAAAGGTAGGAGGACGAAAATATGCCAGCTGGTTTCTGGGAAAGATGCTCGTGAAGTAAAGTGTAGGACAGTGCTGCCGACACCCAATAAGTATTTTGAATCCATGAAAAAATTTGTATTTGGAGGAATCCCCGAGGGTTAACTGCTTTTGAGACGACTTGAAATAAATTTTGAGTAAAATTAACTGTAGCAATGCCATATCAAGGCAGGAACATGGTCAAATGCAGTATACCTCAGACTGTTCACATTAATGTGGCGGGGATCTGCACTCGGATAACAAAAATCTCTGAATACCTATCTGAAGTTCAAGATTCAAGAACCTTGAATTGTCGTCAGTCCACCATCTTCGTCAAATCCTCCTTCTTGGCTAACTTTTCTCATTACCATTAAGAGAAACGAAGTGATAATTTTAGTAAAAAAAAAAAAATCATCGAATCACAGCATTTGATATTACGTAGTCTTCTCATATGTATAACATAGTCCTCACATGCCACTGTTATGTACAACACATTATTCACCTGCTGCTTGATATCACAGCATTATCGTGGCAGACAACTCTCATTTATGCCTATGTTGTGTGAAAAACAAGATTCACGATTTTGCACTGTTTAAAATCTTGGCAGATTTGTGATTAGATATTCAAATTATTGAGATAAAATTTTGCCTGGATGTTCGTAGGTTTTTGTTTTATTACCAAGTCATTGATGGTATTTTCAATGGACATCATAGCATTGTGGTTGTGTTTCGGGACATTGAAAGTGCTATCCAAGGTAATCTGTTATCCAGGTAATTCGGAACCAGAAAATCCGTGATTTGGATAATTTGGGTCCGAACAATCCTGATCCAGTTAATTCTGGTTCAGATATTACAAGGTTTAGTGTACCAATTTAACTGTCTGTTTGAAAATTATCACAAAATTGACTGTGACCTGTTCTAACAACAAAAACCTAGTTTCGAGTAATCAAGTGTAGAAATATGAACTCTAAAATTTACGGTTTTTTAAGGTTACAACTTATAATCATGTATAATTTTAACACCCTATTTATTACATCATAATGTAGCCTTATATTGAATTTGTACTTGCCATTAAGCATTTTAAAACATTTTACGGGTTTTTAGAGAATTTCCCCCTATAGGGAAGTATTAGCGAATTTCCCCCTATAGGGAAGTAGCTATTACCGTAGGCGGCACGGTGAGACTTAAGCCCGGGACCATGTTATTTTTTCATTTTGAGGTCCCTAGACCCCAAAAAAACCGTTCGTTCATTTTCATATATATGTGTATATATATATATATATCTGTCCGTAGGCGCGATAAATTTTGTAAAAAAAGGTCCGATCTTGATGAAATTTGGAACAAACGTGTAAAGCGTCATTCATGACTTCGAGTTCGAAAACCAGCAAGATTGATTTACTCTAAGAAGGTTTTTTTCACAAAATAAAATTTATTTTTAAGATTTAATACCTTTTTACTAATTATTTTTAAACTTAATTTTCAAAATTGAATTCAGCTTAAAAAAACAAACAATTTAGCATTTTGAATTATTATTCTACGTCAGTCCGTTGCTTAGATATTGGATAATATTGGATGTGCTAAACACAGTACGTTGTCCAATATTTTGTTTTTAATTTTTCCCTCCAAAAAATATAGTCACCCTGATTTGAGATTGTTTTTTAAAAATACAATTCTGAACATATGATTAAATTTGCAGGTGTTGAATATTTTATTTGTGTTTATTTTGAATAGAGATTCATTGAGAGAGAGTTCATTGATCAAGATTTTTCAGAAAATATATACTATATCAAAAAATACAAATTATTTTTAAATTTAATAAAGAAAGTAAGAGCATTTGGAGGTGAGGATGTCTTGGTCTAAACTGCCTGAAACTGTAGCATAATATATAATATGTTTACAATTATGAGAATTGATAATATGTTTTATTGAAATTGGCTGGAGATGTAGGTTTGTTGCAACAGGGATGTTTTAATTACTATAAAACTGACCACATGATTGAATTCAATTTTTTCATGAGATTAAATTATTTGTTTGTTTTGAGAGTTTTGAGTTCATTGGTTACAAGTTTGTTGACATTTATATTCTATAGCTAACAAGATTACAGTTATTAAATATTAAAAGACTAAGAATTATGTACAATACAAAAGTGTATGTGTTACTAATGAAAACCAATATGGTCTCTTTGTTAATTTTCCTCATGTTTAAGCTCATGAATGATTAAATATGCGTTTTTAGTATATCATTTACTTAACGTATTCAAATGATACTTTCCTTCAAACAAGTTGAATGCTCACATATACAAAATAAATCCTATGGAAATTCGCTGAGTTTGCAGGTCTGCTGCGACGGGGGTATTTATGGGTTATAACATGCCTGTAAGTTTCGTCTCTAAAACCTCCAAATGATTTTTTAATTTTTGTAATTTGATTAAAATACTAAACTGCTAGAATTACTTGCAAGTTCAAAGATTTGTAATCCTTATCACATTTTTTTATCCAGGAAAGAAGTTGGTTCTGCGCTGCGAGCGACATCCAGAACAGATTACTCAAGTTTCCCACATGGATCACTTCAAGGCTGTTCCACAAGGCGGATGCTCCTTGAAATGTAACACTGAACTCAGCTGTGGCCATGTATGTCCAAATATTTGTCACATTATTGATCGGGATCATGGCTTTTACAAGTGCTTGCAGAAATGTGAAAGGTTAGTGCGTAACTGTTCAGTAATGAGTTAAATTTCAATGATGTTTTGAATGATGTTTTATTTTTTGTTTGCTTATGAAGATACCAAGGCGTTAACTAGACGATCAAAATTATTTAAATATTGTATTGGCAATAATGGATGCCCTTTTCATAACTTTCAGATAACTCCTCTTCAGGTTTATTTGCATAATTAAAAATATGATTTTCACATTGTTTTATCGCTGTTGTTTTTTTATGGAAAGTGCCTCCTTTCCATCAGTTTTATATCTCACCTCTTTTAAGTGTGATTTTGATTTTTTATGTATCTGTTACTTTTTATGTATCTGCTTTTTATATTTTTTTATTGTAATAATGTTATTATGAAATTCGTATGTTTTATTTTTATCTATCTGCGCCCTCGAGTGGTCGCTTGCGGAAATAAACAGGCATAATGGGTGTCGGCAGTTGTGTCCGACTCTGTGCCTCATTCCAGGAATCCCCTAAAGCTATTTTTCCCCCCACTAGCCTATTTCCCCCCCCCCCCCCACTAGCCCTTGGTAGCCCTTGGTTATTTGCAATTCAGTGATGAGGTGTCAGTTTGCAGTTTACATTAACACAGACATTGATACCTGTTTTATACTAGAAAATTACTTACTATGTTCAATTGAAATGAAGGGGTCCCCCATATGAAGTTCTAAACAACAAAAACCTAGTTTTGAGTAATCAAGTGTAGAAATATGAACTCTAAAATTTACGGTTTTTTAAGGTTACTACTTATAATCATGTATAATTTTTAACACCCTATTTATTACATCATAATGTAGCCTTATATTGAATTTGTACTTGCCATTAAGCATTTTAAAACATTTTACGTGTTTTTTACGGGTTATAACAAGGCCACACTACACTACAGGCCGGAGTCCTTTTGTGGTGATGTCACATTATCAGACGGATTCGCAGACGCTTTTATAATGTACTCTTATGGCGATTCACAGTCGCACTCTTAAAACTATCAAGCCCTAAGTAATTCTTTTAAGTTTTCGTTTAGAAACCATTATTTTTGGAATCTGCATTAATTAATGAATAACCAAATGCGGTCGAAAATAATTTTAAAGAAATCAAGACTTTATTTCATAAACTTAAAAACCGGTAAACATTACAGGCAAGTAATTTGTTTACTTTTCATCAGATGATTTATTGGAAATTTGACAGTTTTGTTTCTTATTGTTTTCATTTCGGTGTTCTAATGTCATAAATTTTTGGTAAATGTTTACGATTTTCATATGATTTTAGTTGTTATTTCCAACACAGCGCTAGGAGTTCAGCCGGTGTTGTGACGTGGCATCAGGGAGGAGGGGGGGGAGACTCTGGCCTGTAGTGTAGTGTGGCCTTGGTTATAACGTTCTAAATGACTGGCGCTTGAAACGTTCTCTGACAGACTGCTCTTCTACTTTGGAGGAAAACATCAGGGAGTGTAGGAATACCAACAAAAACATAAGTAAAACTGAATATAAAACAATTTTGTTGATGTAAAAGTACAAAAATGTAATGTTGTTACTAAACCTTGATACGTCATTTTGCTAAAAGTTATCTACATGTGGTGCTTAAAACATTATTCTACCCACTTCTTTTGGGGGCTATTTCCAGGCCTTGGCTTCTTAGTTTTTGAAATATAGGGTAATCCAACTTTTATATATTCATTCCTGGTCTTATCCTTCCACTTTCCTATATTTACTTCACGTCTTTTATTTTTATTTATGCGATTTTGGTCCTAGGGTGACAGGGCAACGATCGGCGGGGATTCCATCTTTCAGCGAATAGAACATTATTCCCCAGAAAGTCTGTGGAGTCCCGCGAAGCACGCAAACTTTGATAGACGAAATCAGGGCTACCAACTCAAATATCTTCAAAACAAAATATACCACGGTGTAGCTCATGTCCTAGAGAACCTTTTTCACTGAATATCTCCGATTTTGAAATTTTGTCAGAATGTTCAGGGGGGACCCCTTCAAATATTACACTCATTACGTTAAACAATAAATGGTAACAGTGATGAAATGATTCCTAATAAAGTTTGTAAGCATTTAAATACAATATTTTGTTATAAAACAAGTAAAATGGGTTGAATTTGTACGATATAGTGTTGCTTCTCATGCACACTCTGCCGTTTTATCAGTGAAGCGCCCACTCAAGGGTTAAAGAGAAACTTTGAATGGTTACAGTTTACTATGTGTTATGGTGGCAGAGTAAATAAAAACTATAGCTTATATCACCTGAATTTTCATTGACAATTATAGGAGTAAACATGAGATGGACGTTTTGTCAGCATTAATCACCCTTTTTAAAATACAAAATTGAGGGCAGCATAAGAAATTGTCAGTTATTTTGTCATGAAAATGTTAGGTATCATAAAAACTACATTATCAATCTATTTTTTTTGTTTATGTTGAGTTTTGACTTGTGACTTTTACGTGAATGTTTTAAGAATCAGCCTTCACCCTCCTGTTGCAGACCACCATGCGACGTGGAGGGCCACAAGTGCCCCTTGAGATGCTGGCAACCCTGTGAACCATGCGTTATCAAAGTGGAGAAACAGCTACCTTGCACCCATACTGCTACTCTCAAGTTAGTAGTACGATTCATTTGGCCACAAGTGTATTATTTAACCCCTTAAAGATCACGGTCACATATATGCGACACTGTCCAAGCCTCGCCGCCAGGTCGCGTATATGTGTGGTCGTGATTCAAACTTGGCGTTCTTTTTACCATGGGGGAAGTCAGAATGCTTCGTTTTACTTCGGTTAAGTTCGGGAATTGTCAGGCTGTCTCTGGGATATTTTGTTTTGCGTCTTAGCAGACTGAATCACTGAAATTCTACGAGTTGCTTTGCTGAAAGCTGGTCCATGTTTGTACATATTGCGCAGTGGCAGTTCAAAAACTTTTTAGTCACTGTGAAATTAGTGAATACTTTGAAACTATGCCCTTAATTGATTTACGACACAGATAGTGAAAGTGACAATGAATTAGGTCGGGGAAATTGTGAGTCGAGTGTTAGTTTGTGAATACTGCAACATAAATCTGTTATTATCAATCTTCCAGTTCATCCCAGCTCTGCTGGTGAAAAGTAGGTTTAACTCCAAGTAAAAAATAAATATTTATGATAAATTTATTTTAAAACTAATAAATTGTAGAAAGAAAGGTTAATTATACAAGTTATTTTGGTTTATGTATTCAAATCAAAACAGAGAGGTCACGAATTCACTGGCAACTTGAAAAAATACCCAGCAGGGGGGTTTACAGGGTTACCAAATTACTCAGACTTTAAGAGGTTAGTAAGGGATACCAATACCTGTAAGTTCATATTTCTAGTTGTTCTGTCAGTTTTCATATACCTGATAATGTTCTGTTTTTACTCTCCTATTTAAGTTTTTGCTCACTGTTATTGTGTAACGCAAAATCAACAACAAATTAAAGGCTTGTATACTTGACTTACTTTATTAAACCATCTAATTGGTACCTTCAAACCTACAGACAATCTGAGACAATCTGTTGTATATTACTGCTTTAAAAATGTTTTAATTTTCAAGTGTAAGTTTAACCTAGACATAAAATACTATTTCACTTCTTAATTTAATAGTTCATCCTTCTGTTAACAGATGATATAAAAAATATGTACTATGTGAACAAAAGAACAAATTTCAAGGTGGAAAATAACAGTTTACAAATTTGTTTCTATTCATAATTTTACAATTTCCATAAAATATAACCCCATTCCAATTAATTTTAAAAATTACAGTAAAAATCAATCAAGACAAGTGCTAAGGTGAAAAATAACAGTTTCCAAATGAGATTCCATTTATAATCTTACAATTCCCAAAGAAAATAACCCCATTCCCATCAATTTTAAGTATTAGAATAAAAAGTCAAGTAAGAAGATAAATTTCAAATCTAAAGTAATTTGAGAAACATTATCAACCTTCAATAAATAGTATGCGGTGGAATTTGACATCGGCGCAACACCCGCGGCGATGCGCGGTGCGGTCGATCGTCTTTTGTGACCGGTAATTACTCCCGCCGATTCGGTACCGGTTCTTTTACCAAGAACCGGTGGTACCGAGAACCGACTTCAGGTATCGACACATCCCTACTTTACAGTAAGTGTAGATTTAAAAGATGTTGGCGGAAATCATACCTGGTATAAGTGGATAGTACATATTTCTTATTTAACTACAAACACACAAGCATGAATCTTGATTCTTGATTCTTGAAACAAAACTGCTATATGCAAGTTGAACATGTTCAATGTTTTTACGGCATCTATTACAACACATTAAAAGTACAGCAGTGGTGACAGATAAAAGTGAGTGACAGTTAAAAGAGTGACGGTTGATTGAGGTTCTACTGTACAGTCAATTAAAAATAGGCATGCAGATTAAAGGAGTCAATATTTTGAAGGTGTCACGAGGAGCCAGCCGCCCACAAGTGCCTGGAGCGGGTGCCGGCTGTCCATCCCGCCTGTAACCACAACATCATCAAGTTCTGCTATCTCGACGTCGCCAACTGCCGCTGCAGTAACAAATGCACCATCCGACTGCCTTGCGGTCACTCTTGTGAGTGGACATGCCACGTCGACAGAGATCCTGATCACTTAGAGGTAAAAGAAAAACTTGTTAGCATAAATTGGTAAGGTTGGGATTTAATAAGTTGTATGGTGAGAATTATAGACATTCACACTAGTTTTCATGACTCAATTTATAAACAGAAGATAAGCGAGTCAGTAATTGAATTAATACCGTTTAGAACATGATTAATTTGGCTGCTGAAATCCTGATAAAACTTAGGCCAGTTTAGTTATTAACAAAAATATGTCTTTATTTTAGGAATAGAAAGATTGTCTTCATTTTAGGAATACAAAGATAGACAGCTAGCTTACCTTTGAAAGAGTTCAGGCAGGCCATAGAACAGTCTACAAGTCACAATAAATTAGAGGTCTGCGGGTAGTGATTTTTCAAGCCGGGTCGGGTTTGGGTCGGGGAGTGGATTACCATAAATTTTCGGGTCGGGTCGGGTTCGGATATTATATGTGGAATAAAAATTCGGGTCGGGTCAGGTTCGGGTATGGAAGTTGAAAAAAAAATTCCGGTCGGGTTCGGGTATTTTAAATAAAATTTGGGTCGGCTTCAGGTATCATTTGTCAGCAAAATATTGACCTCATTAAATTTTGATGGGTCTACCGAGCAGTTTTAATAAAAAGTAAAAATCTAAAATAACATTGATCAACTTATTACTTACATCAATACAGTCAATAGATATTCATATTCATGACTAAACCTATTATATCAGAATATATAATTGAAATAGTATTTATATTTTATAACAACAATAATCAACAATAATTTATTTTCATCATAAAATGATTCCATTCTAAAACTTCTGTAAAGAAAATAATAGTTGTTTTAATGTTTTAAGAGACAGACACCAGAAATTACAAGAATAGGAGAAGGAAAGAAAGAGAAGGGGAGAGAGAGTGAGAAAGAGCTAAAATAGCTGTCTCACTCTCCTTATCAGTGGGAAGGGGGAAAGAAGTGGGGGGGTTTGTTTACTCATCAATTAAGTCTGTCCGCGGTCCACTGTTATCTGTGTGCGTGCGTGCGTCAGTCCGAGATAATTAGGAGATAAAGGTTCCTGACTACGAAATGCGAAAATCCAAACGACTTGTCCTACAACATCATATGACGGCTAATATTTTTTGTCTAATTAATATATCGATTGAGACAAAAATGAAATTTTTATCTCTTATCGTTCAAGAGCAATTCTATGATCAAAAAATAGACTTGTGTATATTTTGTCGTTCTCCAAGGTCAACTAAATATAGCAGAAACTCCGAATTCCATCTAATTGGAGATAATATTTTTTCACCTGTCAACGCCCTTTCCTTATCACTCAGGTTTATTGTTTGTGTACGTTTTTCGTGGGAAGGACACTCTCTTCCGGTTTAACGTGACCAAAAATAGATCACAACAATTATCTTCGCGATAAGACTTCTCGTATCATAAGCTCGGCTAGAAATTCAACCTCATTCAAAGTTGTTTAGTGTTTGTACAACTATTTCATTTCGTCAAAAGGAGCAACGGTCCTTTAAGTTGTTATACGAGGATACGATATTAAGCAGTAAGCGTACGATAATTTTGAGTCGGCAAGAGGATGGCTGGTTGTCTGACTGAGACGTATAGTGAAGATTGCTTCGAAGTTTGACTTCGCGATCGCGACCATCTTTGTTCGTCTCGTAATAAAATTGCGTGGACGCCATAAGTCAGAAGCTTGGCGCGAATTATTCATTGTTGAACATTTTTAAAGTTTTGGGTTTCTTTCGGGTAGTGTGTCGGGTATCGTCAACCTGATTTCTTTCGGGTAGTAGGTACCCGCCCGACCCGACGTGTAATAAAAACCCGCCCGAGACGTGTCGAACCTGCCCGACCACTCGGGTTCAAGTAATTACCCGAAGCTACCCGAATTTTCAGGTACCCGCAGACTTCTACAATAAATTACAAATCTCAATATTTTGTCCCATTACTTCTTCAGGTGAAGGAGGTTGATACCAAGGATGATGATACATGCCTAAACTCTTTCAAAGATAAGCTGTCTATCCTAAAATTTAAATCCTGGCCTAGAGCCTTTCCTAAAAAAAACTATCAAGGATTTTGTTGGTTGTAAATCACATTTAGAATTACTATACAGTAGAGCCCCTCATATCCGGCCTTGGTTTTACCGGTCCTCGGTTTATCCGGTCGGTTCCCAGAAGCCTATATCAACACATATTTCCTACTCTTACAGATGCATTTCCCTCTGGCTATCGGATATCTCTTTTTTTTGCGCTTTACTATATCTATATGTTTATGCTCCAGTTTACTACCAACAAAACATAATGATACTGATGAATGCGTGTGTGTACTCGCTGTACTGGTACCCTTGGGCTCAAAAAACCCATGGGTGAAATGAGAGCAATTAATGGTCAAGTGATGTGTTAGTTTTAATAGCATATGAATTTTGAAATGACCCAAAAAAATTTAAAGCTCTACTTTGGGCTTAGATCATTAGCTACATATTATTAGTTAGGTATAACTTATAGTTTTCATAATAGGTTAGATTATCCGGCCAAATTGTTATCCGGCCTGGGCATGGTCCCATGGAGGCCGGATATCAGGGGTTCTACTGTAAACACTTGCTTTTGTCAGGAAATTTGGAGATTTTTAGTTTGTGAAAACTTGACGATGATGTGATAAATACCAACCTTTTTTAAATTGATTAATTTAACCTTTTACTACATGTTGGCCCACTAAAATATGAAGGATATCAATATGAATTAACGCATGAAGACGTTTTGACGTATGTGATACGCAGTAAGACGTTTCTGCCCGCCGCTGCGCTGTTCCATCCGATGCTCTACCTAACGGGGAAATCCGCAAACATCTGGCCTAGTAGTTCACTGGTTTGCTGCTAGAGTCGACTGTAGGCTTTATGCGTCAATCGTTCTCCAGGCCGACTGTGGTAAAGTAGCTCAATCGGTTGAGGCGCTATACTGACAAGTATAGCATTGAAGCCGTTCAGAGGTGCGTGGGTTCGAATCCCGACAATGCCCAATCCCTATTAGGCTTGCAAATGTGTGGTTTAGTTGGTGGGAGGGCCCACCTAAAATAAACGGTGACCGGCTTGGGTGGAAATTGACGGCATTTGTACGTTTAATAGGATTGCAGTGGACACCTGTTTTGCTTCTTTTTACCCTTGTATAGAGAGGAGGACACTGTTTTTTATTTTTTATTAATTAGTTCAGCATATTGTCAATACACATGGACAATCAAAAAGGTCTAAACCAAAATATTAGACCAAATACAGAAAAAATAAACATATTACAATTAAAAATTATGAAAATTTAAAAAAATTGGCATGTTGAAGGGTTAATCATGAATAAATAATCAATATAAGTTACTTAGAGTATATCAAATATTTTAAATTGACATTACACTGAAAAAGTGCTACAACAATTTTAAAATTGAACAAACTTCTCACTTACAATTCACCTCTGAATCATAATCTGTGTATAAATAAGTAAGTAATAAACTTATTTTTAAAAATTCTTAGCCAGCCTGGGTCAAATATGTAAAATGCTGAAAAGGAGGAAGTGATTTTGTTGAAATATGATTTTGCTGTTTTCGATAATCAGCATGCCTTTCGGTCATCAACATGATAAATCCTTTGGATTCTTTTAAACGTCATTTATTAGCCTATTTGCATAAAGAATATTTGCTGGTGTAAACAAATACTTTTAAAGTTGTTTCATTTGTTATGTGACAGAATCAATTCACACATATTTCTGATTTCATACGCATTTCACACATATTTTCCGCTTTCAAAGATAAATGCATAATATTGTTAACTTTGTGTTTTTGTTTTAGTACAAGTGCAGTAAAAAATGTGTCAAAGAATACACAGGATGTCCTCGAAAGGAACATCCTTGCCCCAAGAAGTGTTGGGAAGAGTGTGAAGCATGCCAAGTGCCGATCAAAACAAAACTGCCTTGTGACCACTTCCATGAAATACCTTGTAGCACGGACCCTGACAAATTCAAATGTACCCGAGAATGCAAAAGAAAAATGTCTTGTGGACATAATTGTAAACAGCAATGCTGGGTGACATGTGATCCAACAAGGTGTACTGTGTTGGTAAGTACTCAGGTCGGATAGCTAACATTTATACAAAAATATTTCCCATCTAGCAACCAGTGCAACCCTTTCAGATATTAGATGAGTAAACATGTCTAAAAAGTCCAAGATACAAATTTTCCCAACCCTGCAGCGGTGTTGATGGTGTAATCAATATAGACACCAAAGTTTTGTGGCACGCTTCTACAGTTCCCTTCATAACTTGAGTTTATATTTTTTATTTTATCCTATATTTTTAATAATTAATACTCAGGAGAAAATGGGGTTTCAAATTGTATATTGTATGTCATTGCTTATATTCATAATACAGTACTAATAATATTTGTAAATATTTTAAAATGTTTGTTTTTTATTTAATTTTTACAGAAATCTTGCTGAATAACATAGAATTTCCACTACATATAGGAGAAAGTGTGTTGTTTACTTTTTATTTCTTAACATTTTCTTTAAACAGTATTTATTATTTCTATTTTATCCTTGATCGAGATGATATAATTTTCTTTAGTGGAGAAATTTCTATTGATTTTTCAACTTATTAGGTAACACCCACCTTTATGAATTGAAGTGCAGGTACATTGGTCGATCTTCTTAATATGTAAAACGCACAACACTGAACTTGGATCCAACGCAAACTGTCCCACCCAGCCCACGCAAGCGCCACCGCTGCATTGTGTGATGCCGGGTTTTTTGTAGAGTTCAATATTTTGTCATATAGTTTTAATGTTTATTTGTGACTTTTGTCCATGTTACTTGGGTTTTTGAGCATTGATGACGTGAAATACTAGAACAATTTCGATGCCTTCTCCCTTTGGGACCAAAACATCAGTAGCCTGCATACTACTATACAAGAATCACTTTGACAGTTTAAGATATTTTTGAAGACTTTGAAAGGAAGTCTTCTGACAAAAAAGTACACACTGGATTTCTACTACATGTAATGGATTCCAAGTTATTAAGCAAAATGTTAAAAAAAATAACCAAAAATGAAATAATATGATAAATTTTGAATTGCTATAAAGTAGTGCACATAGCATGAAGAGCGTTTGGAAAAAAACACTTGCTTTGTTATTAAATTACAAGTAATTAAAACACATGATGGAATTTATAGAATTGTTTTAGAGGATTCAATGTTATTAGAACCGCTGTCATCAGATTGTATTTGACAATTATTGCTGTCGCTTTCAAAATTCAACTTCTTATTGCGATAGGAAGATCTTATTGTTAAATCGCAGCATACAAATTTAATATTTTCTGCCTCACTCATAGCAGTATAGCAGTACAGTAGAACGTCAATTATCCGGATTAATTGTGACCGGACCCCATCCGGATTATCAAATTATCCAGATTATCGAAATAACCTTAAAAAAGCCAGTATACACTATTTATGCACACAAACATTTTAAATTTTGTATTTTCTCTTATACAGTAAAGGGTTTACAGGTGAAATTAATTAAAAACATATTTAATGTTCAAACACTATTGTAATTTGTTAATTGTAACATGTGTACAGTAAAAACATCAAACACTATTTGAGCTTTTAAAAAAATGCGTAATAGGTTTTTGAACTGAAGTAGTGGTTCGTTTTTTCGCAGCTAAGTCCTTAATCTGTTTTTGAGTGGGTGAGCTCTCGTTTTGTTTCTCTAGCCATGACATCAGTGTTTCTGCTGCTACAAACGCTTCAGAATGAGTTGGCCCTGTTTCTTCTGTCTCATGTTCTGGGTCGTCACTGTCAGATTCCATTGGTTCTGTTTCCTCTGAAAGAAATTGCTTAAATAAACAACCAAAAATATTATGCTTTCTTTTCATACAAAAGATTATCAATCAGAATGCTGGCAAAAAACCATAGGTAAACAGTACTGTACAGTACAGTGTACTGTAACATTTTATGACAAAAAATTTAACAATTACGTCAGTATGAAACCAGAATAAGCTCAGGTGATTAACTAAAATACAAAAGTAAAAATACGATGGATTTACTGTATATTTAAGGAATGCTACATACCTTCATTTAACATGTCAGCTATTTCTTGGTCGGTCAAAATCTGGTATCCAGGATCGTTGCTATCAACAGCCAACCACTCCATGGCATCATCTTTGTCGCATTGTTCAAATCCCGGAAGTGTGCTGCATATTTCTCTTATTTCATTCACAGCACCATCAATATCTTCTTCTTCCTCTTTATCATCTTTTTCTTCTTCGTAAGGCCATAACTTTCTCCAGGCTCTTTGTAAATTCGTTTCTGTGAGGCTTTCCCATGCATCTGCAAGCATGTAAATGCAGTCTTTAAGGTTCACTTTCTTTATAAACTCGATCACACTCTCCTCATCCTTTTCGGCCAATAAAAGGCGACGGAGGAGTTGTTTTCTGTAACTTCTTTTCATCTTCTCGATAACTCCCTGGTCCATTGGCTGTAGAGTTGCAGTGACGTTAGGTGGGAGAAATTGTACTTTAAAATTCTTGTCGATTTCATTTAATACCTCAACAGGTGGGTGTGTAGGAGCATTGTCGATGATCAACAGAACTTTACCAGTTTTATTTTTCTCCTTACGGAATTTTTTCACACTAGGGATAAATTCTTCTTTAAACCAGTTCAGAAAAATGGTTGAATCCATCCAAGCACTTTTTTGATTTTTGT
This sequence comes from Flexamia atlantica, assembly GCA_035578135.1. Classification (NCBI taxonomy): domain Eukaryota; kingdom Metazoa; phylum Arthropoda; class Insecta; order Hemiptera; family Cicadellidae; genus Flexamia; species Flexamia atlantica. Next base: position 3,876,108 of record JAQJVK010000011.1, on the reverse strand, counting down.
AGGCCACAGGAAGGGTTTTCACATTCTTAAAGGAACGTGGATTTTTGCTCTTTCCAATACACAACAATCTTAGCTTGTGATTTCCACTAGCATTAGCACATACCATAGCCGTTATTCTCTCCTTACTCACTTTAAAACCAGGAGCAGATTTTTCACGTTTTGATGCCAGCGACTTTCGTGGAAGGGCTCTCCAGTTTACCCCAGTCTCATCAGCATTGTATATGTCATCCCTAGAGTAACCATTGTCTTGTGCTTCTTTGACAGATTTCTCTTTGTATGCATTTCCAGCCGCTAAATCAGAAGAAAGTTTTTCTCCTTGAACATCTAACTCTCTAATGCCATGCCTATTTTTGAAGTTCTTAAGCCAGCCTGAACTAGCTTTGAAATCTTTTGGTTCATTAAGCTGTTCATTAAATTGTAAGGCTTTTTCACAAATCAATGGGCTTGAAATTGGCTCTCCTAAGCTTCTCCTTTGAGTGAACCACATATACATTGCATCTTCTAAGGGTTGGTTGTTTGCTGGAAGTGCAGTTTTTCTTTTAAGCTTACCCTCTTCAGAATCGAGTTTTGATGCAAATTGTTCCAACTGAACTCCTTTTGCCTTAATGTCACTTATAGTGAAAGTCCCTACATTAAAAATCTGAGCAAGTGACACCCCACTTTCACCTTTTTTCAACCTTGCTAAAATTTCCAACTTGGTCTCAACAGTTAAGAAGTTGTGTTTCTTTTTCTTCAAACGACGCCAACACTGATGTAAAACAATAAATTAAAGAATGTACCCTGTATATATCACAAGCAGAACACTCGAAAACTACAACGTAAATAAACCAAACTACACTAACTAACTGTTAGTGTAGTTACTGACGTAGTAACTGAAACGTAACTGTCAACTAATGCACACACAACAGTACCGCTCAGGGACAGTGGACTGAGGCGACTGGAGGGTGGCAGGACGGGGAATGTTGCCACGTACAATAGCAGGTGTGTGACCTTGACCACGCCCCCTCCCCCTTCCGCGGCCACTCGCCGTCTCCTCGCTACAGTCGCTACGCGCCTTTTCGCCATCACCTGCTTGACGCTAAGGAACATAGTGCAAGGGCAGATGGTACGATGTTTTAATTTTTGCTAGATACAAATCCGGATTATTGACGCTCCGGATTTTTGATGTCCGAATTATTGACGTTCTACTGTAGTAGGATATTGTCTTATTGTACAAATAAAAACATCATTTAGTGAAAAGTCTGATCTGAGCAGATTTTAAGAATCTCAAAGAAGCCAAGTAAGTTAGTTTTGGGACTCAGACTCGATGACCCCAATGTTATATTTTCTATTATGTGTGCACTTAACAGTACTGCAATTGTGTCTGGGACTTGAAGCTGCTTTACGCAAAATAAAAACCGCATCAGATTGTATTTGATGCTACTGTGGTAATACAATTAAATACATAATTATAAAAAAACTACATTTTAGTAAGATCATTGGTATAGGACTCTAGGTCACATTAGGATTATCTAGAAGGGATAGCAGGCTTACCTTGGAGAAGATTATTCAAGGTGATAGTACACTGATAATTGAAACACAATTGGAGTTGTTAATTCAAGCTAATGTAGAAGAGGCGATGAAGAAAAGTCAAGTTTATGAGTGTCACAAATGGTTCCGTGAAGGCCGTGAAAGCATTGAGGATGACCCTCGTAGTGGACGACCTTCAAACATCAGTTAATGATGAAAACATTGAGTGAGTACGACAAGTTGTGCATGAAACTCGGAAATTAACGATCGATGAAATTGCATTTCAGGTAAATTTATCACATGGAAGTGTTCCTTCATGATCATTTGAACACGCATCGAATTTGTTCACTTAACAAAGAAATCCGACATTTTGGACATGCAGGTACACAAAAAGCGCTTTCCAATGCTGCACTACGGCATGTTAGCTATACCCACATTACCGATATGCCCTCCCCAGGAGTCGTACCAACTACTGCAAGGCGAATTTCCCGCTGGCGAACGCGCTAAAAGTCTACAAAAATTCATTCCGGGAACTTTTTGACTGTACCTCGTATATACACTATACAAAGCACAATAAATATTGGTAGTTGGAGCCTGCTATTTTGGGTAGGGTTAGTGGTTTGGAAGAAGGAATTTATCTGAGGTTGAGGTTAGGTGGTTCTCTAGATTTAGTGAACCACTGGTAGGCCAGTTCCCATCTTCTTAACTGTGAGTCGAGTTGTTCCCATGTTCTTAACTGTGAGTCACAGTTAAGAAGATGGGAACTGGCCTACCAGTGGTTCACTAAATCTAGAGAACCACCTAACCTCAACCTCAGATAAATTCCTTCCCCCAAACCACTAACCCTACCCAAAATAGCAGGCTCCAACTACCAATATTTATTGTGCTTTGTATAGTGTATATAGTGTAAATAGTTTGCAAGATGTGTTATATATGTTTGTCAGTGTGGCAACACTGAAAAGGACAATTTCCAGAAATTCATTCATTCACTTCCTGGTTGAGAATGGTGTCAGTGACACCGAAATATTCCCATTGTGTTTCAATTATCAGTTTACTATCACCTTGAATAATCTTCTCCAAGGTAAGCCTGCTATCCCTTCTAGATAATCCTACATTTTAGTAAAATTAGCTGCCAAACACATTTAATGACACATTATAACTTCTAGTTCTGCCTCACAAAAACTGCCATGTTTTTGTTTACAGGTGGATAAAGAGGCTGAGTGTGGACATCTAATGAAAAATATGAAGTGTAACGAGCCCACGGAAAAAAGAACGTGCAAAGAGAATTGCAAGCGAATATTAGCATGTGGTCACCAGTGCAGTAGCAAGTGTTGCAACGACTGTACGAAGGTGCCTTGCCAACACTTGGTGGACAGCCGGGTCGCTCCGTCGTGTGGACACCCTGTCATCAAGATACCGTGCCACCTAAATAAAGAAGGTACAGTCATGAGGTGCTAATGCTTGTGTATAACTTTTGCTTTTGGTTGCTGCAAACTAGAATTTTCAGGGTCTGGATGATCTGAATGCTGTTTTATTACTCTACTTCCTCCTTTCAACTTTATATTAGAATTAATTCTTTTTTATCGACTGATAATTTTTTATTTTATTTTTTTATGTTTGTTAAACTTGCTTGTCGTGATAACTCTTTAAGGTTGTTAAAAACAATGGGTGATTAACAAATCTCTACCATACTCTTAGAAAAAATTAGTAGCTCATGCATTATTATTAAAACTATCAAAATCGTATATTATACTTTGGAGTATTTAGATCATTTGGATTATTTTAATGTTGCTAACCTATCTCTATTAATCAAATTTGATTCTCTCTTTGCATAACTTAATAAACATCTATTCACAAAGTTTCCCTAGCTCAGTATGATGACAGTCGTATGTAAATAATGCTAATGCTTCCGTTGTTTTCTAAGTTCAAACAGTGAAAAACCAGTAGAAATAGCAGGTCAAGGTCAAGCTTTGAAGAAGTAGTCTGCTTATCCTGGGCTCATTTTTTATATCCTTAAAATCAGCAGTACTGTTATAGAGTAAAACTGATCCACCTTGATCAGTTTGTTCTGTTGGTTTTTATTTAAGTGTGAATGTTAAGCTTAGTGTCGCGAGCACGAAATACGGCGGGTGAGTGAGGGCGCTGCTGGCGAAAGCAGCGTTATTTTGGTTGTCAATTAGTCATATGATTGTAAGTTTACAAACACACGTTTACATATGAAAGTTTTGCTGCAAGCTCTTATGCAAGATTCTTCTACTTTCGTGCAAGATTCAGACTAGCAGGAATCAATAATAACTGTCAGCTGTAGACAAAAATAAAAATGTAACGATACGTAATCTTTTGTTTTGTTTGTGTTTGTTTTCGGAGATTTCATAAATTAATTCATTGAATTACGAAATTATATTATATATTTTGGTGATAAATTCTTTAACACTTAATTTACATAATCAGTCAATTTGGACATGTAAAGGTTTTTGTTTAATCAGTGTGCAATCTGTGAACATTAAGACTATTTTTTGCATTCTCTCTTATTTTACCGGGTTTGTTTTGTTTTCATCATGGAGCCATGGGAAATCCAGCTTGAGCCGCCCAAGAAACGACGGTTACAGGGCATTTTTCAAAGTGACCTTAAATAACAAATCAAAAATGTGGTTGCAAACGTTCTTAGTTTAGTTTTTTATGTAGGCCTATTTGGTAGCCAATTAGAAAAAATGTAGGTTTTGGGCTCTGGTTTCCGGGTAAAAGACTCACTTGCGGTTGGCAGTACTGTTTTGGATCGCAGACGGACAAAGAAAACTTTTAATGAAATATTGCATCAAAAACTTGCATAGTGTAAAGTCCACGAAAAACACAAACAAGATTTTGACAGCTCAACATAAACATTTAATTTTCTCTTTTCAGCTGACTTTTAGCAGAAGATTTTATGTGTTTCCAGTTTTTGCCGCCCGCCGTATTTCGTGCTCGTGACACTAAATCCTGAATGTTGAAAATGCCTGTAATGCTCATTCAGTCCAATTTGCTACTGACAAAAGGATTTAATGTGCTTTTAGGACTGGCAGCTGGTAGCGATGAGCTGTTGCAGTTGTGTAAACAGCCTTGTGGTAAACTGATGAGCTGTGGACACGTGTGCACGGGGACTTGTGGCAAGTGTCTCCAAGGAAGACTGCATATCCCTTGTCAGGAGCAGTGCAATAAAACCTTAATGTGTGGGCATGAGTAAGTAAACATTTTAATGGCTAGCTCTATAGCCATTGTTATGTTATGCATTGTATTGTCTTCACACAGAGGGTCTTTAGTTTCTATTAGCCACACGTTATAATTTAATGTTCTTTAATTTGCCTCTAGTTTGGTGACTTTGTGGTACCAACGTAGGAAAGGAACATTAAGAGTAAAAATATTAAATTGTTAATCTCCTTTATAGCTCAAGAGTTATGACAGTTTGGTAGCTTTAATAGCGGCTACGGTTGAATTTTGGAAACAGCTAGTACTAAAATTGAACCCAAAATGTAGCCAATAACCATGCGAACCAGCAACAACCATGTTCTCCATTGATAAAGCTATTTGCCATCTGGCTTTATACCAGTAGTAAACAATGAGCCTGCAACAATACAAATATTTAGTTATCTACTTAATTATTAATTAAATCAAATCTATATACTTATTTAATACGCGAGCAGTTTTTTTGTTACAAAGACTCCTCCTAAACTACCGAACCGATTTTCATGTTTTTGGTGTCATTGGAAAGAGCTTGGCGTGAAGTTTTGCAGGAAATAACATTTAAAAAGGTTTGACCAAAGGGAAGAGCCCCAGGCGCCCTTAAAGTTTCATATTAGTCCATAAGATTTAACATGGGATTAGAAATTTCAAATAAAGCAGCTGATTGGAGCAAACAAAGTTTTTCAGCAAAGCCATATGTTGTTAATGGAATTGAAACCATTGCATGTAGAGATGGAGGCATTTCAGTTGATGGAAGATGTAAATAAATAAACTATTATCCTAATACATACTTAAGGTCAGAATTCAGTTTTAAAAACATTTATTTTGAATCACATGTGTGAAAATCTTAATATTTACATATGTTTATATTCCAAAGAAAAATACTAAAAGGAGAAATAAATTCTTATGTATAAATTCTATAAGTATAAATATAAATAAAAGAAAAAAGAAACAGACTTAACATTGACTATAAGTAGATTTGTTGAACCATTTTAGTTCGGTTTGAGATTAAGACGGGTCATACACTACTTGGGGCCGCGAAACATGGACATCTCCTTAAAGATGACTGAGTATCCACAAAAAATGTATTTTAAAAATGCTTTTGTAAAAAGTTTTAGTATAGGAAGTTCAACCATATAATTAATAGAATAGTTCTAGAATACTGAACCATAATTATTTTTATTTTGAAATCAATGCATAACAATTGCTCGATTTCGAGCAACAGGTTTACTAGTAGTTAATAAATTCATAGAGGAAATTAATAAATTTGATTAAAAATTCTTGTACCAAAAAGTTGGTTATTACAGATTTCAGAGTGTGAAATTTGGATGGATGTTAAATTATTTTGAACTTCTAACGGTACTTGTACCACAATTTTTTTACTGTTATGTTTTCTTTATGATTTTCCTTTATAGATTGATGAACAGGTATCTTATTTGGCACTTTTTTTAGGTGTAGAAACAAGTGCAGTGTCGTGTGTCCACCTTGTTTGACTCGGAAATGTTTGATTCGTTGTTCGCACGGCAGATGTTTCAAACCAAAGACCAAGAACCACCTTTGTTTTGCACTTTGTATTGATCCATGTAATGTGAGTATTATTAACACGAAAATATTATTCTTATGCATATTCATGCAAAGTATTGAGGTAAAAGTCCCAGAGTTATATTACAAGTGTATGAATAAAAATGCAAAAAAAAGTCTTTATTTTAACTATGGTCTTTAATATTTAAAAGTTTAAAATTTCACCTATACCTGTTACCAATTATTAACAAATATCACACTTAATGAATGAATTAATGTTCTGATAACATTTAGTAGATGCTCTGCAATCTGGCACTGCGTTAATCTACCCCTCCAGTAGTTTTCTGACAGCCAATGACATTTGTCTTTTTGATCAAGCTTATTTTATGATAAAGGCTAAATGACAGGAATAAGTTTGTGGAAGATTTGTAGAGCCTTAAAATTTGATCACCTTTTTTCATTGAAAAAGGGCAAGTGATAGGAGTAACTTTATGAAAGATGTTATATGTTTTAATGAATACACTTTAATATAATCTGGCATTTTACTATTCCACGGGCACCACCATGGTCTGCCGGTTTCTTGAGAGTCTATTGTTCATAAAAATGATCATGACCTGAAAAAAATAATCAGGGTTCCCATAGAACCAAGTACTCCCACAATGTCAAGTAAGCAGGAATGTAAGAAATGTTGCAAGTGTTAATGTAATTACTTTGAAAATGGCCAAGCTAAAATTTAATAAATACAACCAACCCATTCAAACAAAAACAAACTCACTATTAACACCTAAACAAACAAACAAACCTAGAGGATTTAAATACGTGATGTAATTTATGTTTCAAGGGAGTTCCTACATCAATAGGAATTTAGTTAATCTCAAAACCATTCCATGCTGACAATACTAAGTAACTGAAAAACTAACAAAATGTTTACTCATTTGATTTCAGAAGAGTTTACAGTTAGTTAAAGAGTTAAGAGTTAAAATCATTATTTTTTGTTTTATAATTCTTTTTTACGACAACTAAGATTTTTGCTTTTGAGGACGTTTTTATTTTCTATCTTAGGTTAAAAAATTAGTTTTTATTTTGTTTACTATGCAAGCACTTTTTTGCAAAGTTTCCTAAATCCTATAGGGCATTCAAGGGAATTCAAACCCTGACCTCTTTTTCCAAAATCTAAAATGCCAACCTCTAAGCTAGCTAGTCGTCCTACCATTTGGGAAGTCAAAACTTAGAAATCTAAATATTTATTTCTTTTACTAATAAACTGATATTTTTTACTCTACCAATTTAATACAAATCAGAATATGTTCCTTATTGTTCCATCACTGACAGTGAACCTCTCTACAGTCCTAATCTGTGTGCGGATTACAGAAAAAGTGTCAATGGTCGTGTGAGCACCATATGTGTAACCGGAGGTGCGGGGAGGAGTGTGATCGGCCCGCATGCTACGAGCCTTGTCCTCAGAAGCTGGAGTGTGGGCACGACTGTGTCGGTTACTGCGGGGAGATCTGCCCTCCAATGTGCGCAGTCTGTGACGCTGACAATGTTCTGCCCGACACCAGGTGAATCTTTGAAGACGAAAAAGTCCTACATTGATTAGATTATTCACAATGACATCATTATCACTGGTAAAATTCGATCAGAAAATATTTTCAACTAAGAATACCCGAGCAGCGCAATGCCCTGCATGTTTTTCATAGCATGTAATTTTACTTCTTAAACAACAACTACTTCTTATTTAATTATTTTTATAGTTAATCTATATACTTAATACAGTAAGGTTTTTTTCTGTTGGATTCCTTTTTCAGCCGGACTACTTAATCGATTTTTATGATTGAGGTATCATTTTAAAGCCTATAATGTAGCGCATCTGCGACTGATAATTAAAATGGGCATTTCTTTTACGGCTTCGACCCCCAAGCCTTTGATTTATTTCTAGAGGGCGCTTTCAACGCTCCTGTGCTGACCAGCTTGCGTTATGACGGTTATAAAATGTGATTGTAATTTAACAGCTGATTACCTTCAGGTTGATTTTTAACCGAAGTCAGATTGCAAGCAAAAATAGATAGTCTTTATTTCACGAATATTAATTCTTCAATTAACAATTTTCATAATTTTAGCTTTATTGAGGCAGGAAAATCATTCTTTATGGTACAGAAATAAGTAGGAGGCAAAGAGAAAACCGACTCGGTCAGATTAGGGAAAGAACATACATACTGTAATCTTCGAAAAGATCAGAGAACTTACGAGAGACAAAGACTAATAGAGCATCCGAGGGACATTGCTCCACCTATCTATTTGTGTATTTGAAGGTGAATAGGAGAAGAAAAAATTCCTGTATACTACCAGAGGCGGATTTGGAAATTTGCCGCCCCTGGGCTATCCAGATTTTTCCGACACCCCCCACCCCCCCTGAACACACGCCATATGTTGCAACCCATTGTATTCTCATCAAAACGAAATTTAGGGCAGACTCCGCAAGACAAGAAAAAGTTAGCTGAAAAGAGGGATTTGTTTCCTTGACTTTTAGCAAGCCGCGCGGCAAATCTATCTCACTCCCTCAGTCCTTAGCCTGTTTACATTAGGCGGGTTGCTCACGCGAGCGATCAGGTGTTGTGAGGAAGCCGCGACCGACCGCTTAGTGCGAACACTAAATTCGTCGCTGATACAGACATTAACAGTCTGTATCACTTGTGTCGCTTGTTAGCTGCAGAAACAACAAACACATTGTTGTTTCTGCAGCTCTGTTGCAAGCAGCTACCAAACACGTGATCACCCCGCACGAGCAACCCGCCTGGTGTAAACGCGCCTTTACCGCACTGTCTCTTTTGATCTTCCTAGTATTGTACCTAGCAGCGCCGCAACATGCTCGAGGCGTTCACGCCAAGCTTGTCAAATTGCACTAAAACTGGACTGAACAGGAGCGGCGGCCGCGGCGCTGAGCATGTAGTTGGTCGGGAGGGGGTAGCAACTCAGCAAGCTCACCTGACGGCGCCGGCGGGTTTGCGGCAATAACTTCAAACGATACCGCCATCCGCTACGAACACCAAGCCACTACCCCCCGAGCTGACGACTGACAACTTGGGGGCAAACTCGATCGCGTCTCGAAGTCCCGCGATCTGTTATCGGGAGTACTTGTGACAAAAAATACATATTTTACAAACACTAATGACAGTGCAATAATTATTTTTTGTTTGCACGTTTTAAATTTTTTCTTCCCTCTAAAATTTGCCGCCCCCCAAATTCTGCCGCCCTGGGCTATAGCCCTTTAAGCCCATATGTAAATCCAGCCCTGTATACTACTGCTGCGCCAGAAGACAAAATACATAGTGATAGGGGGGTGATGAACAATGTGTTTGTTTTGTTCAGCTAAGCTTTTATTTATTTAAGCGATACCTTTAAATTTCCCTTAGAATGTTAACTTGGTTAATAATGGCGAGTTTAAAACCTCCAATTTCGTCTAATCGTAGGCGAGTTCCTCACAAACAGAAATAATATTGAAATGTGCAATTTGTGCATAGGCCCCTTAGGTATTAAGTCATAGTGTAAACAAAAATAGATTGTCCGCAACTGTAAAACATTACGATTGGGGAAAAATATGCACAACCTTCGGCAAGATCAGAGAACTGATGAGACAAAAACTAATTGAAAATCAGAAATTATTGGAATGCGCAGTTTGCAAATGGGCCCGCTAGAAAATCTTCCAATATCCCACATTTGTGCGATATTGGATGAATCCTACTCAAGTGCTTGGTTGATGAATAGTGTGTGAGCGTTCAGTTAGGCCTATGTTTATTTTGGTGAGATCTTTAAATTTCAGTTGAAAAGGTAAATTTGATCAATAGAGGTGAATTAAAGCCATACAATTTATTTTAACTGTAGGTGAGTTTCCCACTAACAGAAATAATATTAAAATGCGCAATTTGCGCATGGGTCCCCTAGTATATTTAAAATCAACAAAATTATTTTACAAAATTAAATAAATCAACAAATGAAACAATGGTAACTGTGAATAAATTTATTTATTTATTTACCTGACTAATCATTTAATATTTCTTGGAAAACTACATTCGTAGTGGAAAATCTCTGTTTGATGGTTTTCCTTAAATTTTTTAAATTTTTATCCCTGCAAAAGATATTGACCTGCTCAAGGCTACGAAAAAGTTGTCCATGAGTAAACACTGGTCTTGGCAGGTAAATGGCGACTTTATTTAGGGATTGCCCTTGCGCTTTGTTTATGGTCATGCAAAATGACAATGACAACGGGAATTTATTTCTTTGCACTCTAAAAGGTAACGTTGTTTCTGAAGGGCATATTTTTATCCGCGGGATAAGGATATAGGCCTAGTCACCTTCGCTTGCTCCAGTGATAACTTCGCATTGTATGGAGTTCCTAAACATTCTCGATACTTTTAGCCTTATGCTGTTTAGTAATCCCTTTTCTATATTTAAATTTCTCATTAATAAAACTACTGCTCCGGATTTTACAATCAACTTGTGTTTCGGTAGCCCACTTACTTCAACACTGTGTAGGAACTCTGTTGGATAATTGTAAGTCTGCGTTGGGGTCATCACTCAGTACAGTGCTGATACTCTCGTATGTCTTGGGGTCTCTGGGCAGTTTGGATAATACCTCGTTTATTTATTTATTTTATTTATTTACAATCATCACATTACATCAGTTTGCTTGACAGGTGATTTGTCCAGTGGTCTAATTCTATTATGCACAAATATATACATAGTAAACAATGACAACAACAATGAACAATTTATTTATTCTAGTGCAAATATTTAAAATGTTTACAGCATATAATTTGTAGTTAACAACAAAAACTTCATCTTAATGCATTTTCTTACGTAAAAAAAACCTAAAAAACTTACTGTACATGCAAGGAAAAAGTCAGATTAATATAACTAACACTTAACTGTAAAAAAAGATTGTGGGAATAAGCCGACATGGGCACAAATGCCTGTGCGTCGGCTTCGAGTTGCGTCCATAAAAAAGTTGGTAACGTAAAATTAATAATTTTTATCAATAAAAAATTCATAAAAGCTAGACTGGAAAAAGAGTTAGTAAACAGTAGAGAATCAATATTAATAAAATAATATATAATTTGAAAAAAAAAATTGAGAAGTTTAATAATAGTTGTTAATGGTGTAAAAAAAAGAAAGTGAAAAAAAGGAATGATGATAACAGCTCCCTTGTCAATCTGAAGTATGAAGTGACTGGGGAGCGGGGGAGGGGCGAGACGATGGTAGGGGGGGCGAGTGGCAGTGCAACGGTCAAGTGTGTGTGTGTGTGCGCGTGGTCAAGTCAGGCTTACGTCGATGAGTCAGCTCGCCGATAGTCCGCCAAAATGATAAGGTCGGCCTCGCCCCTATCCAAACTGAGAAACCAGTTTTTAACACGTTTTTTAAAAACATTGATTGATGGTGAATCGAACAATTCGAGGTTTTTAAAATAATTGCATATATTGCGGTACAAAATATGTGAAATGTAAAATAAATTCTTTGAAGAGAATGTTTTGACAATTTGTAATGAGACGATTTTAAATCTCGGTGAATATCTGGTATTGTGTAAGTGAGATATGCCGTGAAAAATGTCATTAAAATTATAAAAAATATGAACTAAAATACTTTTAACAAAAATTTGTCTGATGGTTAAAACAGAAGTTTCTAGAAACAGGGCGTCAGACGGGTAACGTTTGCACTTTCCAAAGGCAGTTTTCAAAATCAATTTTTGCGTAACGTTGAGTGGTTCCAAAGTACTTTTGAAACAACCGCCCCAAGCTATTATCTCAAATGATAAGAGTGATTGAACGTAAGCATAATAAACTATTTTCAATTCATTTTCATTGAGAAATTGATTAAGTTGTCTAAAGGCGAATACATATTTCCTGATTTTATTGTTGACAAAAAGAATGTGACCCTACCATTTAAGGCCGTAATCGAAAACAACTCCTAGATATTTATAAGATTCTACTTTCTCAATTGAAGCACAAGAACAGTTATTATCAAGATAATTCCACCAGGTGTGAATAACAAGGTCTTGCTAATTATAATCTGATATTTTACACAGAGAAATGGGCATGAATTTGGTTTTTGACTTATTCAAAGAGAGAATATTTTGGTCAAGCCACTTTTTTGTCATCCCAAGATCGTGCAAAGCTTTGTTTTTTACCTCTGGCCATGTCTTCCCATTAATGAAAAGTAGACTGTCATCGGCAAACATAAAGAACTTACCAAAAATATTAAGTTTAGAAATGTTATTTATGTAAATTAAAAAAAGAACTGGCCCAAGTGTGCTTCCTTGGACCACCCCATAATCTACTGGTTGAATGTCACTATTTACATTACAAATTGAAACAAATTGCGATCTATTTGTCAGATAACTTTTGAACCACTCAAGCGCAATGTCTCGAACACCTATTGCTTCTAATTTGGAAAAAAGGATTGAACGGTCTACCGAATCAAAGGCTTTTTTGAGATCTAGAAAAATTAAAATTGAACGTTCATTGTTGGAAATTGAAAGGTTTAATTCTTTATTAATTATAATTTAATTCTTTATTAAACATAAAGATAATAAAAAAATACTACTTAGGAATCTTCTAGGTATTCATGCAATGAATAATATGCCTTCTCCAGTAAAAAAGCCTTTAAAGTTTCGTTGTTTATGAGGCCACAGTCACTATTTTTTGGGGCTAAGTTTTTGAAACGTCTCGATCTGTCAGTGTTACAGTAAACATTTCTTGCATATATTGATTTGATCTGACATTAGGCAAGTTAACTTTACCACTGTGACAACAGGATGTGTATATTCTTCTTGTATTTTGTTCACCTGCAAAATAAGTCGCATAACAGTACCTGCAAACATTATTCATCTCTCCAAGTGTGTAATTATCTGGATTCCGTGTTGTTAGACCAGGCCTTTCTTCTCCCATTCTTCTCAAGCGCATAAGCTGTCTTATTAAATGCCTCCTCCTCCTCCTGTTTTCAAAGTTTCTTCTTTGTGCTTGAGGTATTTTTTGCTTCGAACAAAAATGCCAACGAAAGGAATAAAACTAATACGTTTACACTAAGTGTTTACATCGGTATATAACCTCCTAAATATTACAAACATCAATATTTACTTCTACAAAAGCTGCTGAGTTTCTTCTTATAATCAGCTGTTTTTTGTTTTAGCGAATTTCCCCTATAGGGAAGAAGCTATTACCATAGGTCTCATGGTAAGACCTAAGCTCGGGACCACTATAACTTTTCGTTTTGGGACCCCCAGAAGCAAAAAACACTATTGGTTTGAATTTATATATATATATATATATATATATATATATATATATATTTATTAAAAATATAAAGATAAACTGAGTACCCTTTTTTAAAATATTTTATATTTTATTTAATTTAATAAAATTTAATAAAATCTATATATATATATATATATATATATCTATGTGTCTGTTAGCACGATAGCGGCCGCAAAAATGGTCCGATCTTTATGAAATTTGGTACGGACATGTAAAGTGGTAATCAATTGGACGAGTTCGTGAACCAGCCCGATCGGACTACTTGAAGGGGGGGGTAAAGGGGGATAAACCCCCCCAAAAATGGGTTTTTTGAGTTTTTTACATAGTCAAATTAAATTTATCGAATTTTTGTGGGCACCATTGAATTCACCTCAAAAAAATAAACAATTTAGTATTTTGAACACTGCTCTATGTCCATTGGTTACCGAGATATTGAAAGCGGTAAACACAGTACGTTGTCCCAATGTTAACCTTATGGGAAATAAGTAAAATTCTATATCTCGCTTATTTCTCAATGTATCTCAATAAAACTTGGTAAATAGCTTCTTCTAGTTCAGATCTACTAAATATTAAATTAAAAACCACCCAGTTTTAATATACCTGTAGCAGCAGACCTGCATACTCATTCCCCATGTCATTCTTATGGAGCTTACAAAAACATGTAAAATATCGCTATTTTGGATTGAAATATGTTGTTTTGCATTTGAAATTCACTGAGTATGCAGGTCTGCTGCAACGGGGTATTTAAATTTATTGTATGTTACTCTAATGGAGAAAAATCGACCTTTGAGAGCGCCTCGCGCCCTTAGGGGTAGGAATTTCCAAAATCTAAAACCTTAATGGGAAACTACGAAATGAGACGAATTTTTTGATACCTCAAACGCTGAAATTGGTCCACAAATAAGGGAGGATTAGTGTTCACAAAAAACGGCTTCACGTATTATAGATAAGGAAGGATTTTCGTTTATAAAATATTAGTAATAAGCTTTTACTAGGAGGTATATATAAAAAGTCTTGGATGTTCTCCTTGGCAACACTTGGCTTCAAGCAGACCAATTCTGATCCTACAACTGAAATGGATGTCTTGTAACACAATTCAATCTCTACCATCAAAAGTTTTTGAAAAGATTGTCCCAAAAGGCTCTATAACTTTCTTGAATTTGTGAAGAGTGTCAGGAGACTTGGACAGGTTACACTTGGGAGTTGGTAATTTTTGTGACCAGTTCAAACTTGGGACAGGTGAATCTTAAGCACTAAGGCTTTCGTCATCCATCCCTCACTAATCCTTCTTTCATAGTCTGGTTAAAACAATTTTATTAGAATTAATACATCTATGAAGCGCGAGAGGGAGGGTAATTTCACTTATCGGTCGCCAGCGCCTGGCATATCTAATAAAAATGATGTTTTTATATTGATTTGGTGACAAAATGTGTTGCCAGTTCCACTCAAGAAACAGATTCCACCTGATTTCCACAAAGTCCACGGATTTTCACCTTTACCATTCCTAGCTGAACAGATTAATAAAACTTCTTAACTCATCAGAATATCATGTAAAAATTTTTATACTGCTAGAATTTATATTACCTTAAGAATTTGTTTGAATGGCATTTCTTAAAGTGCCACCTTTAACACACAAGTTTGGAGCCAAACACATTTTAAGTTAATTACTTTACTATATATTCAGAATACAATTTAATCCCAAACACTATACTTGAGAGTGTCAAGTCGATAACTAAAAAGGATTGATATTTTTTTTGCAGGTATGTGGTCTTAGAAGACTGCCAATGTGTTGTGGAGGGCATATCAATGGACACCTTGGTCGATGATGCCACAAGGAACAACACATATCGACAGATGATCTGCCCCAAAGAAGACTGTAAACAGCCCGTCGTCAATACTCGGCGATACAGATATGTCCACCTCAGATTCCGCAGACAGGTTGTGAAGATCGACAACATTGTCAAGAACGAAGAGACTCAGCGGTTATTGAGGTTGCATGCCCGCCACTCGAGTCTTTTGGGATCAGACCCTACCATCAGTTGTAAGCTTTGTTTTTTTAAGCTAATTTAGTGCAGATATTATCACATTCCCTTTTTAAAAACTAGGCCTAGTTTTTTGTTTGATATTCATTGTTAGTGAATGTGAATTTATATTTTGATTTGTATTTTTGTGTGGGACATTTGCCATCACTGATTAGTAAAAAACAAATTTTACGACGTTTTGGGATCTGGAATCTCCGTCTTCATGTGGAAAAAACCCATAACATAACAAGATTAGTAACTCACAGCCAGGATAACCTGGACAAAAAACGTAGCGAAGACAGAGAACTCTAAAAGCAGTAACAAAAACACTATGCTGAAAAGAAAACAATAACTAAAAATAATTCAGAAATTGCAAGTGTCACAAGGGCCTAGTAACAACATAGTTCTTTAACAATGCTAAAAGTTGTTTGATTAAAAAGTGGCCAAGAACAAATGTTACAATTTTTTTCAACTATTTGACACTTCAATAAATAAGTTTTTCTGTAATCTAAAAGTCGGGCTAAAATCTAAGTCAGACTGTAAATTTTTATAAATCATATATAAATAAAATAAATTTCAGTCTACCTCGTTAAGAACTAAAATATTACCTAATAAACATAAACCATGCTTCTGAAACCTCATAATTCTTATTCAAATAATAACAGTTTAATTCCCTATTAGACTATAAAATAAATGTTATTCCTATAATAAATATTTTGCTTGAGATTAATATTAAATTAATAAAAATAACAATTCCAATGTATTGATTTTCTCAGTAAATCCAATGTATTTTGGTATTAAAATGTTCAGTTGTCCCCATTTTTAACTAAACGTGAGTGTAAATTTATTTTTTTCAAAACAAAAAACAAGTTTGGCTGCTTCTACTTAGCTTGGGGATCCACTAAAAATATTATCTTTTAGGGGTGGGCGAGTACTCGACAGGCGAGTAATTACTCAAGTAGCTGCTACTACTTGAGATCCAGTCGAGTAATTAGTTACTCCTGCCGTTTACGTGGCAATCAAATTTACGTGCAATTTACGTGTGTGCGACCAAATTTTACAACCGATCGCCAGTTAGCAAAGCTACATCTGCTGTTTATCCGCAACCGACAGATTCTTTATCGCGGCCGCTCGCTAGTTTAACAAATAAGCAGCATCTTCTTTTCATTTGTGGCCGACAAATATAAGCAACCATTTTTTTACGGCTGATCGCTAGTCTCACAAAGTTGCATTAGTTTTAGGGGTGTGCGAGTATTCGACCGGTCGAGCTTTTAGGTCGAGCTTTTCAGTATTCGGCTCGGCTCGACTTTTTTCTAAAAAGCTCGACACTCGAGCCGAGCTTTTGATAAGAGAGTTCTCGGAAAGATATTTATTGCGATCTATTTTTGGACACGTTAAACCGGAAGAGCGTTTCCCTCCCACGAAAAACAAGCAAAAAACATTCCCTAGTGATAAGGAAAGGACATTGACAGGTAACAAGAAATATTATCTCCATTTAGACGGAAATCGGAGCTATATTTAGTTGACCTTGGGGAACGTGAAATACAGCATTTAAGTCTGTTGTTTTATCAAGGCTTATCTCTTAAACAGTATATCGTACAAGTTTCATTTTGGTCTCATTTGATTTATAAAAATAAGATAAAAAATATGAGCCGTCATTTATAGCTGTATGACAAGTAGTTTGTATTATTGCATTTTGTAGTAAGGATTCCTTATCTCCTAATTAACTCACACACTGAATCAGACAAGAGCAAAAATCAGGGAAGGGGCTTGAAGTAAACAACCTCCACCCCCCCCCCCCTCTACCTGGCCACTGATAAGGAAAGAGAGAGGGTTAGCTGTTTCTTTCTTTCTCTCTATTCCGTCCTTATTTATTTATGATCTTTCTTCTTCTTAATTGTACATTATTTTCTTCACAAAAGTTTAGAAATGTAACTAATTTTAGGATTACAATAAATTATTGTTGTTATTAAATATTATTTCATTCATATATTATATTCTGAAATAATAAGTTTAGCCTTGAATATTATGCCACAATTGGGACTGCTATTTAATTTTTTATCATCTTTACTTAGTGAACATAAAAAAAATCAATCTTGTGTTTGACTAGGTGTATATGTGTGAGTTTTTTACTAGATATAACTATTTTAAAACCTTTTAACTACTTCTTTCTACTCTTGAAATTAAATTTTGTAGTACCAATATGTAACTAGTCTAATTATGTAATTTGAACTATTTATTTTAAAGTAAAGTATTTTGGGATTGGTTATCACTTAAATGTAGATAAATTTAGATTTTAAATTTGGTATTTTTCTTCATAAATTATTTATTGAGCTAGTTTGATTAATTTTATGTAACAAAATACAAAATACTGATGAACCTATGAGATAATTCACTTGTTTTGGGGATAAGCTTTCTATTTTTGAGCTGGCAGTCACTTAAGGTATGCAAACATTAGTCTATTGTATCTTTAAAAATTAAAATCAAGCTTCATAATTTTTTTTAATAATTTGGTGATTGTTAAAAAGCTCGGCTCGAAAAAGCTCGAGCTCGAAAACTTTTGAAAAAGCTCGGCTCGGCTCGGCTCGAGTTCAAAAATCACTATTCGCACACCCCTAATTAGTTTATTTACGATCGGCAAATACACACGATCGCTTTTTGTGGCCGACCGCGACTTTTGCAAGGCTACATTTTTCGACCATCGGCAAATACGCACGATTGTATTTTGCGGCAGATCGCAAGTTTTGAAAAGCTACATCTGCCGTTCATCCGCTACCGACAGATTCCCTCTATCGTTTTTCACAGCTGTCCAAGAGTTTTTCATAATAATCTCAACAACAATATTTCATTAACTCATAGAAAAATGGATTTCAACAGAATACCATCTCTCAGAATTCGGAAATTGAAAACTTACAGCTACATTTAGCTCTGACCTTGCACTTTACAACTTCAAATTTGTATTCATAGTTTTTCTTTTGAATTATACACAGACTTCATTTCTGTCTCATTTGATTTATGAAAATGAGAAGAAAATTGTGAACGTCATTGGTTTACATAAAATAATTAGTTTAGGTTTTATAATTTTTGTATGGGGGGACATATTGTTCTTATATGGTTGCAGCTGTGTCAGGGATGTCAAAAAAACAATAGATCAGCAGTTAGGCACATTGATGTATAAACAAACTGGATCGCGCGCTCCCCTTAAGTCACATGTAGAGCTTTCCAAGCCAATACAGCTGTGTGTTGCGGTTGCCGCATGAGCGAATTGAAGGTGTCGTGATACTTGAAGCGGGAAAGCGAGTTCTTGCCCACACTGAAGCTACCTGATCTTGGACGCAGGAGCGCTGTTCAAAATGTTTTAAATCAGCGAGGACAGAAAATTTATAGAGGGGACATCTGTATCTCCGTAGCATTGATTGTTTTGAAGCCGGTCTGCGGCCCGACTGTGGGCAAAGCCACGGATCGTCGCTCAAAACGCTACAAAATTTTAATGTGCGCTTTTCAAATAAACTGCGGTTAGAGGCACTTACAATCAATTAAAAATTACCAAATTTTGCAGAGAGAGTGTCTGTTAGTGCTGCTCACTGACGATATGATTTTTAAGTCGATAAAAACTATACTGTAATTGTTAGGGTTGTGAGATGCAGCAAATTTTTTTCGATTCGATGCGTCGATGCGATTCATAGAATTTCGATTCGAATCAATGCGATTCGATGCAGTGCAGCGTTATTTGCTGTTAAGAGCATACTTGGGAATAACGATTAGAAATTCTAACGATTAACGATACTCGTTAGTTTTTTCGACTTACTTCTAACTTATTCGTTAGTTTTTAAAAAGTACTGGAAATACCTTCTAATCACTTAGATTATAGCTAACGAATAGATTGATCTATTCGTTAGTAATTTTAGAGTTTAAATAGTTAGTTTTTTGGATGGGCGGAAAAACTTATACAAGTTTTTTTACGCGATCCTAGAGGGTTGCGTGTGACCGTGCGGGAAGCATAGCGAGGAGTCAGCGCCCTTGACAAACAACGCGGGGGTGGCGAAAGTCCAGTTGCTTAGGTATGCGGAGGCAGCCAATGACAACGTCGCAAGCACCGAGGGGTGGGGAGGGGAAATGTTTGGCGATTTGTCATCTCTAAAATGTTGTCTTCAGTTGATGTTTATCTTTGTCAAGTGTCAAGTCATTTTTTCTGCGGTAGCAACATAGCTGTGTTAAATGGTTTAAGCTTTCTTGGTATTTAGTTGATAAAATAATTTAGTTGAGTTAATAGTCTTGTTAAATTTTAGTAATAGTTAAATACGATCCTTTAGAACAACTGCCCAACACCAAACTTCTCCGAAAACTAACTTTAAAAACTAACTTTATTTTCTATCAGTTAGTTTTTTAACTAACTAATAACTTCTATCAGTTACTTTTTTAACTAACTAACTTATAACTTCTATCAGTTACTTTTTACGGGACTTACTAATGACTTTTAACTAGTGAGAATTATTGACTAACTTTCCCAACTATGGTTAAGAGTTATTTACAGCTTGCATTACTGTAATGGGTCAATAACCTTAAAGATGATTAAATAAGAATAATTCCACACAAAGTTTGAATGAGTCTGAACCAAAGCATTTTTAATAGGCCTAGGTGATGACCCATTCATTATAATCAGGAATATGGAAGAATAAATAAATGAGTACACTGATCTTTAATAAATTTTAATAATTTAGTTTTTTTTTCATCAAGGTGACCCCTTATGGGCATTTGCCTAGGAGAACCAAATTATTCACCGAAATGTTATTAAATTTCTGTTTTAAGTTTAAAAGTATTTATTTATTGTTAATTATAGGCTAATTCAAATGTAAAAGTTGTAACAATGGTGAATAAAGTTATTGTTTATTTCTTTATTTATAATTATATCTTAATTCCTGTACATCCTTTCACAATATCAAGAAATAGTTATTATTACTAAGCCTCAAGTTTTTCTTAAAAAAAAAACAAGCAGACCAAGTAAAAATAAATCAGTTCAAAGTTTGTTAAATCATCTAATAATTATAACATTTAGCCTAAGTAACTTGTCGGAGGATACAATTAAAGTATCCCTACCGGTGTCGTCATTCGTATCTGACGTCATATCGTCATTCGTATCTGTTTCAACAAAGCTTTGGCTACTTTAGCCCGAATCGTCTACGATCTCTTCGTCGCAGTCTTCAAACATCTTTATTTATTTGTCATTCAATTACTCCAAAACAAAACATTCAATTAATTGCATTCGCACAGTCAAAGGAAACAAACACTAATTACTGCGCACTGCTGAGCTACGACGATGGCAGACAGCTCGACAGCTGAGCATCACAAAACAGTGTTACCACTTGTAGACCTTGTTTACCCGCAAAAATACCCGTCTCTGCTGGAATAAACTATTGAAAGTATTACGATGTCCCCACACAGGCCTGGAAATACCCGAGAGTCGGGTAATTTCTCTAACAGCAGTATTTGTTTTTGTTCCATTGCTTGGTCAGCCTGTATCACCATCACGATCGCGGTACACTGCAGCTGCCGCCGACTGTCGTAGTGCTCGTTTTATTCTCGTCATTGAAGTTCGTGTAAGGAATTATACAGCCATACATTAAAAAGTTGTTTGCAATCATTTAAAACTCATTATAAAATAGAGAAACAACGTATTTCAATAATTTTCAAACTTGGCGAAAAAATAACAATGCACTACTTTGTCACGCAGCCTTTATTATGCATTCTTTGTTGTTAAGTGTCTAGAGTCTGAAAGTATTACTGAGCACTAAGTTTTTCATAACTTCATTACGATTTAATATACTGCTTTGAACATTAATATTACGCATTTATATAGTTTAAACATTTATGTAATTGCTTTCAACATACATTTTAGACTAATTGCGTCTAATGAATCGAAGTATACCGATGTATGCATCGAATCGGAATTTCGATGCATTTTTGATGCATCGCACACCCCTAGTAATTGTAATAAGTAATTCAATCATTGAAAATGAATTAAATTTATATTCATGACATGAAAAAGTTAGTAAGCAAGGAAATTTTTATTTTTTAGTCAGGAAATTTTTGATTGCTACTACGTTTCAGAAAAGTAGTTGAAACGTAACATATATTTTTTGAAAACTTTACGACCAGCCGTCAACGAGAAAATCCGGGTTGAAGATAAAAAAAATTCCGCGGTGCTGGGGATAGGCAGACGCCGCTGCCGCGCGCCACAACGCATTCGGATAACTATTTGATTAAACGTTTTTTATGCCGATGTTCCCCTTTATCAACCTTTTCTAGATAGTTATTATATTTACGTTCATAGTTTTATGTTTTATCTATTGATAGCACTATTACTGGAAGGCCCCAAAATGGCCAATACCTAGGTTGTACTAGATTCCACTTCAACTTATTAACTATCAGACATTTCAGTTTATTTTTCAGGACAATTTTTTATTCAGAATATTTTTATTTACCTTTTACTAAGATCGTCCAATAATTTCAATTCTAACTTGAAATTGGGAGCCTTTTGAAATTGTTCAACGTGAAATGTGTTTTCATCATACTGTCCAGAAAACAGCCGTTTTTGTTCTCTAAATCGTACGCAAAATGATCGTTTTTGGATCACTTCGAATAGGAGTACTGAAAAAACATATAGTCAATTTTGCCGTACTCTGATGTCAAAATTTGTTTATGTTACGTTTGAAAGGTTGAACGATTTCTAACTTGTGTTTGTATACAACTAACAGATGTGTAAATGACGATGACTATTTCGGATAACCTTAAAATATGTAGTCTGATTTTTTAACGATTAAATGGTTATTTATACATAATGATGAAAATAATTGTTCATCACACGGAGCAAAAGTGTCTCCTTGGTACTCGATCGCATTTCCAAGCTCGGCTGCGCCTCGCCTGTAAATTACGATCTCGTACCAAAAAGAGCCACTTTTGCTCCTAGTGATGAAAACTACTATTTTGCTGGTTTGCCGGCACTCGTGGAACGTTTTCAAATTTATTAAAGTGCAAACCGAGTGTTCTGTCAGAGTTTACCGGCACCCCTGCATAAATTTCAAAGATTTCAAGTTCCAAAAAGTATGCTTTGGAGCTAAACTATCAGGGCTCGGGCAGCCTTATAGAATTGTTGACAAATTAAGTGTAATTTGATTTCCTCACTAGTGGCCATATAACATGACTCTTGTAAGGAAGGATTTCCGTACTAACTCCCTCAAAAACTCAAGGGCGGAAATAATTATAGGCCTTGGGGCGCCTGAATGTAAAATATGACCCTGCTTATGAAAGCATATTAAAAACAAGTGACCAAGGGGCTCCTGAAAAAATATTTTTGAAGATTTACGACTAAAATTTATGTTTCCTCATCTGTATTTTGTATGCTGTGTCTTTCAGGAACACCACTAATGAGTCTTCACTATTTTTTTATCGTTGAGAATATTTCTGACTTATTTTCATGACACTTGGTATCTTCCAAGTCCCCTGAACATCATTTTTTTAAAGTCAGTCTCTATCAAACGCCGGATTATGTATAGGCATGGATTAACAAAATACGTAACAAATTACAAATTTGGTAACAAATTAAAGTTCTTAATCCCACAATTACTTGGGTACCAATTAATTTTAAATGGCTAAAAGGCAGTTTACACGTCGCTCGTCATAAATACTGATAATATAGAAGCATGTCTTGAAATTTTTAATACTTGATTTTTTTAATTTTTTGTTGCCCGCCACAACTGGATTCAACTTATACGTTCCTACGATGTGCAAACTGCCTCTAATCCATTTATAATTGGTACCAAAGTAAATGTGAGATTCAGACCTTTAATTCGATACCATATTTGTAATTTTTAGTTGACTTTATTTTTGTGAACGGCATATAAGAATCTACTTTATTTTCATCCTGGTGCTGCACGGATAAACTGTCTCACAAAAACCAAGTTATCAACCAAACTATGACAACTATTTTTTATATTATTAAAAACAATTTTCTTTGGCAACAATTTCGACCATTTTCTATTTTACCAGAACAAAAATTCAAAAAAGTAGGAGCCGACTACTTTTTCATATTCAGTTTTAAAATTAATTATAAACATTTGATTTGGTTTTATTTGTAAAAATAGGAACGAAAACATATATTCTAAATATAATTGATACCTTAGCAATCCACATTTAATTGGCTTCTCACATGAAAAATTTCAACCATTTACCTCCGTCCCAAGTGATATATAATACGAGTTATTTGTAAGCGGAGCAGAAACCTGTATGGCGGCGTGTGGATCCACAGCGGCTGCAATATCTGAAACGCAACCAATGCCGTCGGCTCGCGTTGTGGAGCTCAGCTGACGATCCAGTTTGTTTAAACATCGATGGTCAGGCAAGGGGGTGGGGTTGGGTTTAGAAGTAAACAAATAACTGGACATATCTTTCCTCCCTGATCTTGTTTTTAATTCTTTCTTCCACAGTTTCTTGGCTAAGGTTTTAATTACAATTATTTTTATGAAAAAAACTGGTTATTGATAGTTAAAATAATAGGCTAATAATTAAATGTTATAACTGTTTAAATTTACAACTATGCATATTCTCGATAAATTTATTTTGTGATCTTGTTATATTATGTAATTTTTTATTTAAAGTGATTTAGTACAGTTTTCATTTAAAACTAGGGATTATGCAATGTAAAGGGAATTAGAATATCAGTTTTATTTTTCAAATATAAATAAAAAAAGGTTAGCTTAAATAAAGTAGACCTATTTGATAAGAAAAATTTATGGAAGATTTTAATTAATTGTAATTCAAATACCTAATTCCTTTAAAAAAAAAATAGGTTCATTTTGAAAAGCTATGGGCTGTAATATTTGGTATAAAAGGAAAGGGATAGTCAGCTAGCTTACCTGGGAAAGATGAAAAGCAGCAGGTAAAGCATAGAACACACACAACATATTCACACAAAGAAAATTCTTGATATTTCGACCCTCATAGGGTCTTCATCAGAAGGGGAAATGTAAGAGAATGAGAAAGTTCTAGTTCCAGACAATGGCTGTTCCAGTCAGTGTTGCCAATACTCAACTAACTGCACTAAAATTCCCTATGTACAAGCTTAACCAGAGTTTGATTATAGTCTATATACATTCACTGATATAATGTCACTGTCACTATGTATTTTTTTAACTTGAGTTTGATCATTGTCTTATATATCACTCACTAATATAATTCAGATATATTTCACTGTATAGATTTAGATATGATCTTTGTGAATTGAATACTGTAAGCTAGCTGTGGAAGGTAATGAGGAAAAGACTGACATGGATTGGTTTGTAATGATAAGGTATTTCTGTGAAAATTTGGAGGTTGTGTGGAGGAGAAGGTTGGTTATCTGATGTTTAAGTTGGGAGGTGTTCTGGAACTTTCTCATTCTCTTACATTTCCCCTTCTGATGAAGACCCCATGAGGGTCGAAATATCAAGAATTTTCTTTGTGTGAATATTTTGTGTGTGTTCTATGCTTTACCTGCTGCTTTTTATCTTTCCCAGGTAAGCTAGCTGTATATCCCTTTCCTTTTATACCACTTTAAAAAAATTAATATTTCATTCCTTTTCACAAAAACAACTACTCAAATCGACTCGATACTCGAGTTGTTGGCTTAATTCTCGACTCGACTCGACTCAAATTCAAAATCTACTACACACCCACACCTATTATCTTTTTTATGACTTTTACTCTAATTGAGCCTTTACTTTTTTCCAGCATCTATGAACATGGTTATGAAAGAATGCAGCAAGCCATTTAAATTTTTCAATTGTTTGGATCAGAAGGAGTTGGGACGATTGATCGTCGGATGCCTCTTACAACCGCTAGCCACTCGATGTGTGGAGTTGCAAAGATTGAAGTATGAGGGAGGGCAGGGTGCAGACAAGGTGAGTGATAGTTTTAACCTGTTAGATCCCACGGGCGCGCCGATGCGTCTGCAGCCTCTGGTGGTGCTTAAGGGAGTTATACTCACCTTGTTCAATGATTTGCCACCAGGCTGCGCTAGAGCCGTAGTTCAATTATTTGCCACCAGGCTGCGCTAGAGCCATAGGCTTTTTGAGTCAAACGAGCGTCCGTCCGACTGTGTGTACGTGGCCGAGAGGTCTGAGGCGTTGACTGACGAGTTAAAGTCGCAGACCTTCGGAGCGTCGCGGGGTTGAATCCCGCTCATGCACAATCCCTATTAGGCTTGCAAATGTGTGGTGTAGTTGGTGGGAGGGCCCACCTAAAATAAACGGTGACCAGCTTGGGTGGAAGTTGACGGCATTTGTACGTTTAATAGGGATTGCAGTGAACACCAGTTTTGCTTCTTTTTACCCTTGTATAGAAGAGGAGGGCACGTTTTTTTTATTTTTTAATACAGCTTATGGTCAATACATATGGACAATCAGAAAGGTCATAATCAAAAAATTAGAGCAAACACAGACAAAATAAAAACATTTCAATTAAAACTTGAGAAATAAAAAAAACTTGGGAGTCAATAGGTTAAATTGTTTATGGCTCGCAATTGAAAGGTTTAAGCCCTAGCTCCTAAAAATTTTAAAATGTTAACTGCATTGTCATTCTTTGTTTGAAATTCATTGTTGGTGATGGTGATTTTATATTTTGATTTAGATTTTTGCCGACATTTGCCATCACTGATAAGTAAAAAAAAAGCATTGTTATTCTTATGGACTAAGTTCAAATTGTTGTTTCAACAATTACTGATGTGATTTTGGGCAATTTTTGCTGCTCTATGGGTCGAATTTTTCAACCCATGTTCCAGAATTTCTTTCTGCAGCATCTTGTTCTGCCTGAGGCTGGTCAGACCCTGATCAGTCTGGTTTCTGCCCTTGGCCGGCCTTGCGAGTTTTAATTAAATGTATATGTTTTATGACAGTGTCTCTGTCCGTGTGAGTCCATGTGTGAAAAACAGTTTCAAAAAGAAATTATAACAAAGAGTTTTCCAAAATTATTATTGTTTGACAAGAGGATTTGAAAATGCGTCATTGAGTCCCGAAACTAGTTATACTGCATAAACAACATTTGGATTGACTATGAAAAAGCCAACGGATCACATGTTGGCTGTTGGATCTATGTTGGCTATGATAGCCTATTAATTAATTGATTTATTTATTTAAATTTTGTTATTTTACAGGCAGAAGAGCAGAGACTGATGTTTCGCTTGGAGTATCTGGCTGATGCGTTGTATTGGAGGATGGACCAGATCAACTACGATGCAGTCCTACAGATCGAACTGATGATTGTTCATGTATTACGACTCACCTCATTGAATTATCAGAAAGCACCATTTGAAGCATGGTGAGTCAAAGTGATTTTTCAATATATACAGTTTAACAAAAGCTAAAAATAATAGATTTTCAACTGATATTTCTTGAAAAAAAAAATTATGTGAATACAATAATGGAGAAAAATCCACTGGGTCACTCTGAAAGATCCGCCTTATCAGTTGGATTGCTTCACTTGTCTAGAAACATGTTGTCTCTAAAACTTTTCTTGGCTTTTATATATTGCCAGTTTATTGACATATATATACTCTGTATTTTTTTTTTGTGACAAACTTGTTTTTAACCAGGTCTAAGTAAATTCAATGTCAATAAAAATATTAGTTTTTTGTGAACATAATCAAGGCCCCACTACTTCACTGGCTACGTTGCAGATCTACGACATCTCACAGGACCAGTCGTAGAACACTAAAGATGTTAAGCTCTACAACCTGTAATGGGGCGTGGCACGACAGCATGGCCTGTGTGCCTGCTGTAACCTTAGGCAAATTAAATATCTTCTTAGAAGGCTAAGATTTGAATTGTATCCAAGGTTGTATGTTCTTAAAATATTGATAGCAAAACATTTTTGAAGTTTTTACTAGAAAATGAGCCCTTATCTTTATAGATATTATATTTCTTAAGCCCCCTAACCCTCAAAGCGGTTTTGATGCAGCAGCTGCCGAGCGACAAAGAATTGTGTGACCCTTTGCCGGCTCAGTTTAGTGTATGGATCATATGAAATTACCGTGCAGAATGCTCTCTAATTGTGTGAAAGTGGCCACAAGGTTACATACAACTCCAAATTGCACAGCTCCTTGTCGCACATCAGCAGCTTGTACACACCACTTTGTGTGAAAGGGGTCTAAGGTAAATCACATACCAAGCGGTCTTCCCTTTCATAATTATAGTTTACTTACTGCAAAAATTTAAAACACCAGCAAAGTTATATCACAAGGTAATCAACACTGCTTTAGAAAACTTATTATCGATCTTGTTTAGGTATGATGTGGCACCATACACGTGGGAAAAAGACGTACACTTCAACAGACAAGATCCAGTTACCAGACTGTCTGTCACTCTGAGGACCAGAGACTCGACGAAGCAGTGGTTCGAGTGTGACAACCAACACTTGTACGTCAGTGAGAACGGAGAAGCTTGCGTTGTTTGTGCGGACGAGGCTGCCGAGCGGCAGCGCAGGGAAGAAGAAGAAGCTCGAAGGAGGGAAAACCAACAGAGAGCGGAAGGCCAGGGACGGAACAATTGGCAGAATCGTGGCGGGAGGCAAGGTCCCGTGGTCACCGACTTTAGGAGGGGCGGACGAGGAAGGGGTGGGGGTAAGGGGAGAGGGAGAGGTAACAGGGGAGGGGGCCAGGGAGGGAGGGGGAGGGGTAGGGGTCAGGGCCGACCGATGTGATCCGTGATGTAACCAAGATCGCCATTACCTTTAGGAAAGCTGCAGACCAAATCAGTTGCTATGAGTTTATGTTACTGGTTGGCCTACGTGGTAGTGCCACTATGTTTATGATGGTTTTACTATGCTTGTAAGCATGTTAGTGTATTTTTCCTCCATCATTTTTTCAGTAGCTATAAGAATTAAGTTTTTTTTTATTTTATGGCAAATGAGAATAATAATTTGTAGAATTATATTTAACAATTATATTGAATAATGTTACCCAATCGTGCATATGTGATTTGGGTGTATTAACTACTTATTAAATAAGTGGTCAGTGCTTTTTGGGTCTGGCAATATTTTGAAAATAACTTGTTGATTGCCCTTGCTGGTTCCTATAAGACTAAAGCTAAATAAATAAAAACACAAAGTGCCTTGGTTTACTGTCTGAGCTCTTGTGCTTCTGTATTTGAATGGTGTAGTATTAAGCCTGGTTAGTGAAATTATTAAGATATTTCGTTGTATGATTATTTATAATAAAAGTTGAATATGAATATGACGGTTTTTTTATTTATTATTGATCTTTTGCAGAAATGCTCTACCATGTTTCTGAATTTTGCAACTTCTAGAGTCTTTCATAAGTATATTTAATATTCAAACATTCAAAGAAATAAACAAAGTTCAAGTAATATCTTGAGAGATTGTTCTAAAAAGTCTGTTAGGAATTACATGTTAAAGCTTTAAATTTTAACTAAAATGAAGTACTTCATGGTTTAAATTAAGCATCTTTATACGTCAAATACTGTGGTTAACGTAATAGTTGTGTTAGTGGCATCAAGAGACAACTATCAACACACCTTAAACTGAGGACAATCTATTTACTAAATACAAGGGCCGTCCACAAAGTAAACTCCGCTGATGCTTAGCTCGGGAAGTGGCGACGGTAGCGTCGCAATTTATATATCAGCATGTGCACTTTTAGCTATGTGAGATGGATCTTCCCACAGCCACGTGTTTGCTGAATAGAACCACAAATTCAATAGAAAAAGCTCACCAAATTGGAGCCACACTGTTTTATAATACTTATTTTTCAATAACACTCAACAGCCAAAACCTATCCTGAATTCTGTCTAGTGTATCATCGTAACATTATGAATGAATGTGTTCGTTAGTGGGTATGATTTTAATTTTTTGAAATGGAAGGCCAAACATCCACAATACTTTTCTTGAATACTTTTAATTAAAACTTTTTTTGAAATGGCGACCTACCCAGGTAGGTATTTTAAGCTAAGTATGAATGACAGATGAGTTAAGGATGATTGTGGCGCGATCTAGTAGTCTTGTTACTGACTAAGGCCAACATGTTCCTTACACAGGACTGTTAATTAATATCCCAACAGCCAATGGCAACTAAGGGAGCTACATTTTAATGTGGGATCCGAACCACAATTTTGCCTGGTTTACAAATTACGAACTGGTCTAATTATGAGGACGGACTTATAACAGGAGAAACCTTCTGATGCCAGTGATGACCTGCATGGTGAACTAACTGGGTGAAATAAACTTGCAAGAAAAACAGTTTACAATCAACAGATCTTACTCAAGAGTCTTTTCACTAGAGACAGTGAACTAAAAAACAAAAATAATTTTGTTTGCTAAATATATTTTTAAATAAAAATCTTAGAACAGAGTGCACCTCCAATTGCACGGGGCGTCTTAATGTGGCACTCAAGCTTTAAGGTAATAGTAAACAAATACAGGCACTACCACGGTTCGCCCAGTGTCAGATTTCAGGGGGGGGAGGGGGGAGCTATAGGGGCTTAAGCTCAGAACAGCAAATTTTCAAGGGGGCAAATTTTGGGGGGTTTGAAAAACATTGTTACAAAACAAAATGATTTGCTTGTAAAACAAACTTTCGAAATCAGAGAATCACTCCAAATATGTCTTTAAAAATAATTTGCATTTTATTATGCCTGAGAAAGAGCAGATAGGATTAAGTCAAATGTCACAAGGTGGCAAGCACTGATAAGCTCTTCAGGCTGCCGCCGCAACGGCGCCGGCTTCTGACCCGACGCGGCGCAGGCAAGGCGATGCGTTTGCGCTACTGCCACCCCCTTCCTTTTACCTCGCTCATCTCGTCGCCAACTTGTGACACTTGTAGAGTGAAAGCTTTTTTAATCTTAATGCCACGTTTACAGACAGATATGTTATTGTGGGCCATAATTAATCGAGTCATGACCATCGTGCGTGTGTGCAAAGACACCGAAGAATAGTATTTTCTAAAAAAAAAACTCAGGCAAACTATCTTCCAAAAGAAAAAAAAATTAGTTTTATGATTTTTGTAGTTGTAAAAAGTATTTTAATTGGGGGGGGGGAAGATTTTCAGACCATTGCTCTATAGCACAATAAATTGAACTGCCCCCATCCCCTAAAAAAAGGTACAAGAATCCGTTTCATCGAAAATCTTTGACAAATTATGGCTGTGAAATGTCCGACAGATTTACCGCACGGTACCAACATCAGATTTGATGACCACGGATTACGTCCGCCATGATACAACCGAGATTACGCGAGAAATTTGCCGATCGAAAAATCTTATAAGATTAGTTTAGTTTTGAAATACAACCAACATTTTTCAGCTCCAGTTTATCGACTGAGGTATTTGCCTCAAAATACGATAATGTCCCAAGCAATATGTTGTTTATACTACTGAATATGCAAACATCAGTAACTGGCACATATGCACCTAATCAAATAGTAACTAAACTCAACCTAGAGTTATTTATACTCAAACTATTACTTAC
The DNA here is from genome assembly GCA_035578135.1 of Flexamia atlantica. Classification (NCBI taxonomy): domain Eukaryota; kingdom Metazoa; phylum Arthropoda; class Insecta; order Hemiptera; family Cicadellidae; genus Flexamia; species Flexamia atlantica. The sequence continues at coordinate 3,845,025 of JAQJVK010000011.1, read as the reverse complement.
GTAAAGCCTGTAGATATCACACATTAATTCCTATATCACTAATTTATTGTGCTGGACATGTTTCGAAGGATTGACCCCTCATCTTCAGCAGCACTCTTCAAATTAATCATACAATTTGTACTTGTCTTGATGTCTTAAAAACTTAAAAAAGAGAGTCACATTCACTATAAAGTACATACACGTAACACGAACGAACATTTATTACAATTAAATCGCCGACGTCGGGACATATAAAATCAAATCACTCACGGCCGGTTGTCGTAGGCCTACTAACTGAAACTGATCATGACTAACCATCGGGTCAAAGGTCAAAGGACACATCGTCATTGCCTATTTCAGATCAGCTGTTTGGTGAATAGAGTAATTCATTGTCTATTGAGTTGGTGTAAAATGTTGTATGTAATTTTATCTGAAAAATCCTCCTTCTTATTTAATAAATTATCTCTGCCATTTCCGATCACACTATTGTAGATAAAATATTCTTCCCACACTTGTGCTTTCCTGCTGTCATTACATTCTTTCAAAACTTTAAGTGAATTTTCAAAATCTATTTTATGTGAGCTATTTTGTTTAATATGTTGGGCCACTTTTGAGGAAGGATTGGTTTGGTTAAAAGCATTGTGCTCTTTGAATCTGTGTAAAAATGTCCTGTTTGTGCTACCTATATATTTCTTGTTACATTTTACTCCACTATTACATTCAATCAAATAAACTCCTTTCGATTCAGCTTTTGACGTTTGGGGTATATCATTGTTTACTGAAGGACTTTTTGACACCTTATAACCAGGATAAATTGAATTCTTTTTGAATATATTGCCTATAGTCTCACTGTATTTATTGACGTATCTAAAAGGGACAAATTTACCTATTTTCTTGTTTATAGGTTTATTTACAAGTTTAAACTTAGTCTTTCTGATTATGTCATCAATCATGTATGGATTGTACCCATTGTTAAATGCAATTTGCTTAATTATATTTTTTTCTTTATCAGATTCATGTTGAGATAGGTGGTAGGTTAATAATCTGTGGACCATAGACATAAATGAAGCCATTTTGTATTGGTGTGGATGGTTGGAATCTTTAGGGATTACCAGATCCGTTTGGGTAGGTTTTCTAAAGACTCCAAACTCTACCCCATTATCAGATTTATCTATTTTTATGTCCAAAAAATTAATTGAATTATTTTCTTCAATCTCTAATTTAAACTTTATAGGGCTGTTGATTTTGTTAAGATGGTTCAGTAATAGTTGTGCTTGCCTTTTTGTTCCAGTAAATGAGATAAAACAATCATCCACATATCTATTGTAAAATTTGATTCTGGGGTTGTATGGGTTTTTTGCACTGAGAATTTCATCCTTTTCAAATTGCTGTAAATATAACTCCGCAAGCAGAGCCGATAACGGACCACCCATCGGCAAGCCCTTTGGATCATGATAATATTTATCTTTCCAAATGAAATAGTTTTGCTTGGTAATTTCTTCAACAATTGCACCTATATCCTTGATTTCACTTTCAGAAAATTTACCAGATGTTTTTAGTCTAGATATTAAAACCTGTAGAGCCTCCTCTCTAGGTATATTAGCATACATGTTATCTACATCCATTGTTAAGAATAAGCCTTTATGGACATTATCACACCTTTGAAGTTTTTCTATAAAATTAATAGAATTTATGCATGTGTTTTCTGAGCTTATAGTAATATTATTCTTTATCACATTAGCCAAGTATTTACTTAATTTGTAAGATGGAGCACACAAACTATTGATAACTGGTCTAATAGGCATGTTATCTTTGTGGGTCTTAACTAAGGGTTTAAACTGTGGAGGGGCTGCTTTAGAATTGTATAACCCACGTTTTTTATTGGGAGGAATGACACAACTATTATCTATTAATCCTTTAATAGCCTTATTAAATTCTTTTGTTTTATCGTTATTTCTACTGTTTTATTTTTTACAATAAAGTCTTGCACTTTCAAATCCAGATCGGCATCGTATACAATCACCTTTGCATTAGACTTATCAGCCTCTACAACCCTTGCTGATTTATCAGATATTTTTTCTTTTATATGCTTAATAACTGATCTGTCATTCAAAACACGTTTTTTGTTACGGATTATTATTTGCTAGGAGTTATTATTATTTTACTTAACTTTATAAAAATTGGTATACTTGAATTTTTAATCATGATCTGCTGTAAAATATTCTGCAATAATTCGAACAAAGTGAGTTATACTCGACTTGAAAATCACTCTTTGTGAACTAACTCCTCTTTTATTGTTTGATGAAAATTTGTGAAATTTGAACTACATCATATTTATACCTCGAAGATTGTTTTAATCTATAAATGAGTAGTTAATTAAACGTTTTTATACGTAGTTAATTATACTAAAAAAATTAATATATAAAAACACATAATTAACTACTCATTTATAGATTAAAACAATCTTCGAGGTATAAATATGATGTAGTTCAAATTTCACGAATTTTGATCAAACAATAAAAGAGGAGTTAGTTCACAAAGAGTGATTTTCAAGTCGAGTACAGTATAACCATTGACTTTATAACTACTGGAGTAGGTATAAAGTCAATGGTATAACTCACTTCGTTCGAATTAATTTTTTTAGTTAACAGCCTTCATTTAATTTTACAGCACTTTGTTCGACCTATACGCGACATAGGAGCGTACTCCTGGTTATAAAAGAAATTAAAATAGGTCTAGGCCCAGGCCCCAGGCCCCCCTAGGGTTCGGGCCCTGTGACCAGAGATGCACCAGCCCCACCCTTGTGGGGGCCATGCAGCTTTCAATATCTTGGTAACCAACCGACATAGAGCAATGATTCAAAATACCAAATTGTTTGTTTTTTAAGCTGAATTCATTGGTGCAAATAAAAATTTGATTATTTTGCTGTATAAAAAACTCAAAACCCCAGTTTTGGGGGGTTATCCCCCTCTACTAGTGATGGGCAGTTTGATTTTTCTCAGTGAATCGATTCATTTGAATCACTCAATTTCAAAGAATCGAAATTTGAATTGATTCTTTGATTCATCTAATACTCTATGTGGGTGAACGTAAAATTAATACAATTAGTTTTTCTTGAATAAAAAATGTGTTTTTTTGTATTTGGACCTTAGAGTATAATTTTTAATTTCGAATCAAATTGTGCATTCTATTTCCAAACCCAAAATATATGATTTTGATTAGATCCAAATAATAAAAGCGACTTGAGCGCAAACTAGAAGACTCAAACCACCGAATTACAAATAAATGAACCAATACCGGTAGTTTAAAAGAGTTGAGTTATGTGGACTATTTTCCTCATTATCAAGCTACTCTTTTTAGTTAATATGCCACTGGCCTTGATGAAACAAAAAATTAATTCCCCAAAAAAACAGACAACCCAGAAGCCTCAAGGTCAATAACAAAAACATTTATTATTTGCTTTTATTAATTGCTAATCTGAAACAAAACTGGCGTTTTTACCTAGTTTTGTTTTGCCAATTTATTTAAGGAATACAATTCCAGATTTTATGCATTTGATTCGCGCGAAGAATTGATTCTTTTTTTAAAAGAATCATGATTCATTTGATTCACTCAATGAGTCGTTCAGATTGAACGATTCGATCACGAATTGCCCATCAATACTCCCCCCCCCCCCCCCCCTTAGCCCTTTGTTAGTTCGACCGCCTATTTTTTTAACAGACTCTAATTTCAGCCACATTCACAATTTCAGTACTCACGTGCAAAATTTCAACCATTTGACTCCATCCTAAGTGATATAAACTACGAGTTATTTGCAAGCGGAGCAGAAACCTGAACAGCAGCGAGACGCTTTTGTACCTCCCTACGCCTGCAAAATCTAAAACGCAATACGGCCGTCGGACCGCGTAGCCGCAGGCCCAGCAGACGATCCAAGGCATCGATCACAAGTACAACAGACGGAGCACAAGAAACCGCGACTTGAAGCCTAAATTTGCTTCTAGTCCCTATGCATGAAAAAACAAAGTACGTAAAAAATTACAAATATGGTATCAAATCAATGGCCTGAATCTCAGAATCACTATAGTACCAAACATAAATGGCTTACAAGTAGTTTATACATCGTAAACATTGATAACCTGGAAGCTTGTCCTGACATTTTTTGAAAGAAGCTGCCGCCACGGAGTACACCTGTGACGTTCCTGTGATGTGTAAACTACTTCTAAACCATTTACAATTGATACCATAGTAATTGTGAGATTCAGACCTTTAATTTGATACCACATTTGTATTTTTTAGTCGACTATATTTTTGTTAACAACAGTTTAGGATTGACTTTGTTTTTATGCAGGCGCCGCACGGATAAACTCTCCCGCAGTAACTAAGCTATCGACCAAACTACGTCAGCTAATTTTTTTTAATATGATTTAAACAATTCAACTTTTAAGCAACAATTTCCACCGTTTTTATTTTGCTTGACCAAAAAAATAAAAATAAAGTAGCAGCCGACTACTTTTTCCTGTCATGTTTTAAAGTTGAAAAAAAACTTGTGACTATATCATTTTTTTTAATAGAAAAAAATTATTTTGGAAACATGATTGATACGATTATTGTTATAAATTACGAGTTATTTGAAACATGAACACTATCAGATTACGCGGTTTTAGGCGCCGGCGCCGTTCTATGTTTCTATACCTAGACAATATGGCGGCCCAGGCTTCATTTGCTGTAATGCAAGTAAGATAGCTATGCTCCGTCTGTTTCTAATATGTCATGTGGTCACTGATCCAAGGGTAGCAGCAGCGGGTGTCGCACACTCGCACGGCCGCACCTCCTTGCCGCACGGCAGCAGCGGGTGTCGCACACTCGCACGGCCGCACCTCCTTGTCGCACGGCAGCAGCGGGTGTCGCACACTCGTACGGCCGCACCTCCTTGTCGCACGGCAGCAGCGGGTGTCGCACACTCGCACGGCCGCACCTCCTTGTCGCACGGCAGCAGCGGGTGTCGCACACTCGCACGGCCGCACCTCCTTGTCGCCCGGCAGCAGCGGGTGTCGCACACTCGCACGGCCGCACCTCCTTGTCGCACGGCAGCAGCGGGTGTCGCACACTCGCACGGCCGCACCTCCTTGTCGCCCGGCAGCAGCGGGTGTCGCACACTCGCACGGCCGCACCTCCTTGTCGCACGGCAGCAGCGGGTGTCGCACACTCGCACGGCCGCACCTCCTTGTCGCCCGGCAGCAGCGGGTGTCGCACACTCGCACGACCGCACCTCCTTGTCGCCCGGCAGCAGCGGGTGTCGCACACTCGCACGACCGCACCTCCTTGTCGCCCGGCAGCAGCGGGTGTCGCACACTCGCACGACCGCACCTCCTTGTCGCCCGGCAGCAGCGGGTGTCGCACACTCGCACGGCCGCACCTCCTTGTCGCACGGCAGCAGCGGGTGTCGCACACTCGCACGGCCGCACCTCCTTGTCGCCCGGCAGCAGCGGGTGTCGCACACTCGCACGGCCGCACCTCCTTGTCGCACGGCAGCAGCGGGTGTCGCACACTCGCACGGCCGCACCTCCTTGTCGCCCGGCAGCAGCGGGTGTCGCACACTCACACGGCCGCACCTCCTTGTCGCCCGGCAGCAGCGGGTGTCGCACACTCGCACGGCCGCACCTCCTTGTCGCCCGGCAGCAGCGGGTGTCGCACACTCGCACGGCCGCACCTCCTTGTCGCCCGGCAGCAGCGGGTGTCGCACACTCGCACGGCCGCACCTCCTTGTCGCCCGGCAGCAGCGGGTGTCGCACACTCGCACGGCCGCACCTCCTTGTCGCCCGGCAGCAGCGGGTGTCGCACACTCGCACGGCCGCACCTCCTTGTCGCCCGGCAGCAGCGGGTGTCGCACACTCGCACGGCCGCACCTCCTTGTCGCCCGGCAGCAGCGGGTGTCGCACACTCGCACGGCCGCACCTCCTTGTCGCCCGGCAGCAGCGGGTGTCGCACACTCGCACGGCCGCACCTCCTTGTCGCCCGGCAGCAGCGGGTGTCGCACAATCGCACGGCCGCACCTCCTTGTCGCCCGGCAGCAGCGGGTGTCGCACACTCGCACGGCCGCACCTCCTTGTCGCCCGGCAGCAGCGGGTGTCGCACACTCGCACGACCGCACCTCCTTGTCGCACGGCAGCAGCGGGTGTCGCACACTCGCACGACCGCACCTCCTTGTCGCACGGCAGCAGCGGGTGTCGCACACTCGCACGACCGCACTTTCTTGTCGCACGGCAGCAGCGGTTGTCGCACACTCGCACGACCGCACCTCCTTGTCGCACGGCAGCAGCGGGTGTCGCACACTCGCACGGCCGCACCTCCTTGTCGCCCGGCAGCAGCCGCATAACAACCGTATCACAGAGCACAGAAATGTGCTCGCTGTGGTTACCGCATTCGATCGAATATATGTCCATAACACGGTAGCCGGTTCTCGTAAAAATTCTTGTAAAAATGGTACAGACGTGTAAAGTCCAGTAACTATTCCTGTAACTTCGAAAACCAGCCCGATCGAACCCATCGGAGAGGAAGTGAATGGGGATGAACAATTGTCAATTGTAAAAACTCCTACCCGTCACGGGCCCCCTAATAGGGCCCACGCCCCAAGTTTCAGACTTGGCTGAGATGGCCTCTGCGGCCCTGCGCACACCCCTCCTTGATACAATAATAAATTTGAAAATAAATAAATGACCTCACAATCTTCTTTACAAAAGGATTCAAGAAGGTAATTCAGGGGCATACGAAACGTCTTACATCATTAGCATGCATTAGCCGCGCGTTTTAGCTTCATTAGCCCTGCTCATTCTGAAGCGTGCAGGCTATACAAAAAATGTACATAGCCCCTTATGGAATATGCCCCCGCCTCGAAATAACTTCCTAGGTTTGCCCCTACCACTATAGTAGGTATGACATTATTTTATTAAGTGCGAAAATAAAGTTTTTCTTTACAAGCGACCATTATAGATATTGTAAATGTGTGGTCTCTTGCCTTTACCAAAGTCACGTGAATAAGGAGACCAGATTTTGGAAAAGCCAAAACGGGACGCAGACCTCCGGGGAAGGGGGTATAGAATACCTCCCAAAAGTGAGGGGGTCCAGGAGTATTATCCCAGAAAACTTGAACATATTATGAGAACTTTGATGCGTTTAAGACGTTTTCCAGAGTGTGCATTTACATACGATCTTTCTTTGTTTTTTACCATTATATATTTGACTGATTTTAATCCTGCATAGAGACAAAATGACTGTTATACAAATTAGGATATGAAGCTGTCATAAAAAGGTTAGTATAAAAATCTTAACCAGTATGGGGAAATTATAAAATTTCCTTCAGTGTAATGATTTATTATTTTATCAAATTAATTTACAAAAAAAACCATCCTCAACGACCAATTAAAATATAATAAAATCCGCTTACTAAAGAACTGAAGGATATTTATTGAAGAGTTGTTGAAATTAAAAATAATCGTTTAAGTGTATTTTGTACAAATAATTACGTCAAAACGGGATAAATGGGTGTCCCGAGAGAGTTGGTCGGGACAACGGGACACCCCACCCTCCGAAATATTAGGAGGAAACAAATGGACCAAATGGATTAGATATATATCGGAAGCATTCGCTCTGTAATCGCTTTCAGAGAATCCGACTAGGGACCAGGACTGATGAGCCCACGTGAATTTCAATTCAAGCAGTGTTTTTTACTTTTTACCCAGTGAAATACTAGTTCCATTGATTATTCTCTAAAAATTGTGTAATTCACTATCACGAGATTAAAACGTGCACTGTTGCCGCACAAGCATGAAACAAGGCGACACGGGGAATTTCAAGTTTGTAGAATTTAATGTTGGCAGCCCTGCCTTTGTTCGGCGGTCGTGAATTCCCACCCCACCACCTCGCGATTACAATAATAATTACAGACCCAAGCCGCGCTCCCATTGGCCGAGCCGCTGTCTTTGTTCCGTAGCCGTTACTATTTGAAAGTTCAGTCTTCCCGACGCCGCAGAGCTGTGAAGGTGTGAATCTAGTGTTCATCTACGATTGCACTGTGGATTGTGAAGGGTTTCTTCTGTACTCGTCTGTGTTTGAGTATGATACATCGCGATTTATACTTGTGACTTTGATTATCTTGGTGAAATTGGATGTTTTTGCTGCGGTTGAGACGCCTCGTGCCCTGAGTTCCCGCCAAATGCCGGTCGCCGGGTCGGTAAGAATTTTTTACCTGTAATTTCGTACTGTATATAGCAGGCCCATTCACTTTTTATCAGACCTTTGCTGTAAAAATGATACATCATTACTTTATTTAAAGGTACCGGTATGGCAGGAATTATTTTTACCTAATCAATAGCCTACTTAAAAAAAAAAACTTATATCTTCTCGAATCCGAGTGGCTAATTACCCTCAGTAAATTGTCTGCTTGATTCTTTGTTTTTAAAATTTGTTCGTTAAATTTTAGAAGACATGAAGTATATCTAAATAACTTTCCTAGGCTTACTATAGGCCTAAAAATAATATTGTTATTATATCTAGCCTATTAGGCCTCTTTGAGCTCGTCTATCAATGTATAAAAGGTTGCTGGGTCGAGCCGTTGAATAGGAAACGTTAAGGAATAGAATGTAAACAAAAACTCTAACAAAATTTAAAATTGAATCGTTTAGAATAATTGTAAATAGTTTTTGATAGTTTAAAATTGTTTGGAATAACTACCGTAAATAGGTTTAATTTCGTAGGTGCTTCATCTGTGGTATAGGTATAACCTAAAATAAGAAATCCAAAGAGCTTAGTTTATACAGTTTCCAATCTCAACTCCTTTTATCTGTTTATTGTTCACAAACCGGTGCTATAGTTGCTAATTAAAAATTCCCTATCTTACTTAATTTCTCCCTCGATTCCCTCGAATGGCAGCACTGCTTCCAGGTTTCAGGTACGAGTCGGTGCATCCCCTTCCCGCCATTATTTTTATTTTTTTATTTAGCGTTATCCATTCTCTGATCTACCGGCGCCGGCGCGGCGCCGCCAACTCAAATATCAAGGCGCTCCAATGTGCATAAGTACAAACAAGGTTTAGGTTGGAATCTTATCTTTTTCTACATTTATGTCTACAATTATTACTTCGCAGAAATGTTAATAAGCTTAAAATAAATGTGATGCTGGTCTAAATTATTTGTGGTATGAATTAACTGGCAATCTCAAATAATTATTACGGTTGGTCTCGAGAATTCCTCGGGGATTCAACCTATCCAGTACTGTAGTTTTTTTATCATTAACATCAATGGAGTAACATAAAAATTATTGGAGCGTAATTATTTTGCAAAATAAAACGAACCAACCATGATAAAACACGAGCGTTGTTTTGGGTATTTCAAATATTGGGAACCAATATTTTCTTAAAAGATCTTCCTTTCCCCTTTCAACACCCAGTATTTTAGGTAATTTTAGTGAAGTACACATAAATGCCTCAGCTTTGTATTGCGCCTCCTTGATTTCTCAACGATTTAGTGTAGGCCTATTTAAATTATTTAAAATTAAATGAGGGCTTATAATTTTTTAAGATGTAGGATGTAGACAATTTAGAATTTTATTTGTGTCGGGTGACAACCGTTTCTCCGCAATCACGCCTTTAGGTCTAGTAAATAAATTCAACAAACTTAGTGTTCAACAACTCAAACTCAAGTGTTACCGTAACTAAACCGGGGTTATATTTACATACCCATGACAAAACGTCATTGTATGATTTTTACATCTCCACCCGATATGTTGACATAGTAACTGAAGCGGTTGAATTATTTGTACATACGAAACTCGACACCCGATGTCCAAGCCAGTACATGGTATAAATCACCGGTGACATTGCTGCGCCGCCGTCTAGACAAACAGATTTGGTAGTCAATCGGACGGAGGGCGACCAAGGTCATTCGTTATCACCCGCAACAAACACTCCCTCCTTATCACGTTACTGATTACGTAATGAAATCGGCTTCGATGCTGATACAAGCCTCGCAGCTCCCTCCTTTATTTATGTGACATCGGCTTTGTTGCACACAATATATTATAGTGTATTACAATAGTTTTTTTGCGTCTAGCGCCCTTATTAATCACCTTCAATTACGTCGACCCAACGTGGCGCCAAGTTCAATAAAAGTTAAATGATGTTATACTTAAGGGGTTTTGTTAGGACCAACAGATATAATTTGTCTTCATTAGCCTATTTTACAGACATTTGTTACAATAATCACAGGGATTCAGAATGGGCGCTATATTTTGGTGTCCACGTGAACAAGACACTTATAATTTGATCCTGATCTTCGAAACGTCTTTCCCGGCTTCTCAGTTTTTTTTTTATAATCAAATTATCCAAAACTTGAAAACAAAATGGCCTTGAATTTCAAAAAAGTGTACTGGGTCATGTTTTTTTTTATATTTAGCCTATGCTTTTTTATTAATGCTACTTGGCTTGGCTGTAATTTATTTTGCATTAAGAGTATTAGGAGGACCGAGGAATGTTGGGAACCGAATTAACTTGCATTGCAACAAAGTTTAAAATGAAGCTGATAAGGTCGTAATTCAAAATTAAGAGCATACTATCAAAAGTCTTCACACTCTTGCCGAATTACCCAGAGAGAAACCATCTCAGCATCGTTTTCCAAGCGTGGCTTTCCTTTGTCGACGTCATTTTATTTGAACTGAAGTTGTCTCACCTCTTAGTTCAATTAGTTAAATATATCCCGCGGAATTTCCGGCTTCCAACTTGACGCATTGAGAACTTTTTATATACTTTAGTAAAGAATTTTATAAACATATTATCAATGCTTATCAGTTTACAATGTAGGTCATGATGTAGGCATATTTTATAAGTAGGCTACTTGTTTTCCGCCCGACCTGAGGTCTGGTGGTGAACGCAGAAGTGCTTGAACATTGTTGCAGCTACTTTTTTTCTATTCGTAACCGTATTCAAAATTCTGAAACCATTAAATTTCATTATATGGACACCGTAGTTATCAAGAACCGGTTTGGTGCATCATGTAATTGTCTGCTACAGGCTAAACGAAACAGTGTTATTCTAAGGGGCCCTTGCATTTACTATATTGTCCATCATCAAGTCCGTAATTCCTGTTTAAAAACAACCTTGAGGTTTTAGCCACAGCTGAATAACCATACAGATTGGCAGCCCAATGCACTTTTTCGTGCCCGTTCCTTCGGGCGGCTTCAAGATTGCTAGGCTGTTTTGTCACCCATATTGCATTGGTATCAAGGATAATTTCGTCAATTTGAAATATTTAGGTCACAAAGAACAGATATAGCTAATAATAACTTTGACATCTGTAGTGCATTTGGGTGGCATAACAGCCCAACAAACCTGACGCCGCTAGTAAAAACGGGTACGAAAAAATGCATTAGGTTGCTAATCTGGATAATCCTTCATCTGTGTTTTAGGTAAAGAAGTGCCAGCGTGGCCTACTATATTGATAAAAATAATAATTTGTAAGCCCTAATGACGGGCCTTGTAGTAGGCCTGTAAGAAAGATAGGCTAGATTTTATGACATACGAGGGCACCAGAAATAAGTTTTTTTTTTCTGGGTCTAATTGATAAAAATATTTAAAAATCTTTAAGAAAACATTGGCACTTGGAACCACTGGGCGACGATTTAAAGTAGGCCTAATTCACATTCCCATATGGCTCTGCCTTACGGATGGCCAGGTCAAAGTTTGTCGGGAGAATATTTCGTTTTAATTTTTAATGTTTTCAACAACTATCTGAAATTTATTGCAAATCAACTGCTCGCAGTCATTACGACCCAACGAAGCAGTTTACCATGTGCTAGAGGTCTGTGAAGTTGGCATACCCAAATTAGCTTAACCACTTCTAATCATGCCAATCGTTAGTTCCTCGTTAGTTCTCGATAGTTCTTCAATTTTTTCGTTAGTTCTCAAAAAATAAAAAAGTTATGACTCATACAAAGTGGTTACGTTAACTTCACACCAGCAAATTCCAGCACGCACCTTAATTTTCATGCTAATGTTAAAGTCTACATATCAGTCGTTAGTTCTTCGTTAGTTCTCGATAGTTCTTCAATTTTTCCGTTAGTTCTTGAAAAATAAAAAATGTTATGGCTCATACAAAGTGGTTATGCTAACTTCACACAAGGAAATCTCAGCACGCACCTTAATTTTCATGAAAATGCTTGTGTCAACATATCAATCGTTAGTTCTTCGTTAGTTCTCGATGGTTTTTCAATATTTACGATATCTTAAAAAATAAAGAAGTTTTGACTCATACAAAGTGGTTACGCTAACTTCACATTATCAAGTTCAAGCACGCATCTTAATATTCATTCAAAATTGTAAATATGCACAAGCAGACCTAAACAAGCAGTGTACAAAATTGCAGCTACTTGAGAAGTTGGAAAATTAGTGATGAGTAAGTCAGTCAATCAAGGCTTTGCCTTATATATTTACAAGATAAATATAAATACATACCTATTCATATTTAATAACAGGACATAATACTAGCTGATGGTGTCTCGCTTCATTGTTACATAAGTAAAACAAATGTAACAGCAGTTCAGCTCTTTCCTTAACATATGTGACCCAAAGGAAACTTTTTTCAAAAATAAATATATTTCCAGAAATTTTCTTACTGAGAACTTTTACTCAAGCATAGGACGTAAGGTTCTCTCAAAGGTTAGGGGTAGTTTGGGTTTAGAGATACATTTATTTATTAAAATAATAATTTTAATCATAAATATATAATGTTCACTTATAGTTAGTTTCTTCTGTGGTTATGTGATTTCATGAACTAGAGGAAACAGAAAAAACTACCTACAGAACTGACGTGTGATGTATATATTATGTATATACAGTATAGACATTTGTTTAACAATGTCATTAAAATACAAGGGTGCGCTGGAAATTCATTGTGTGAATTAATCATAACCAATTCGTATGTATCATAACTTGTTTATTAAAAAACTGAATTATTGAAAACTATCAAGAATTAACGATTGATATGTAGGCCTACACTTTATCGTCCGCGTTAAAATTAAGGTGCGTGCTAAAATTTGCTAATGTGAGGTTAGCATAACCACGTTGTATGATTTATAATTTTCTTACTTTTTGAAACAAACGGTAATATTGAAGAACTATTGAGAATCAACAAAGAACTAACGATTGATATGTAAAAACTATCGTTCGCATTTAAATTAAGGTGCGTGCTGGAATTTAATAATGTGAGGTTAGCGTATCCACTTTATATTATTTATAACTTTTTCATTTTTTAAGAACAAACGGCAATATTGAAGAACTATCGAGAACTAACGAAGAAATAACGATTGATATGTAGACATTAAAATTAGCATGCAAATAAAGGTGCGTGCTGGAATTTGCTGGTGTGAAGTTAGCATAACCACTTTGTATGAGCCATAAATTTTTTATTTTTCAAGAACTAACGGAAAAATTGAAGAACGATCGAGAACTAACGAAGAACTAACGACTGATATGTAGACTTTAACATTTGCATGAAAATTAAGGTGCGTGCTAGAATTTGGTGATGTGAAGTTAGCATAACCACTTTGTATGAGTCATAACTTTTTTGTTTTTTAAGAACTATCGGAAATATTGAAGAACTATCGAGAACTAACGAAGAACTAACGACTGATATGTAGACTTTAACATTTGCATGAAAATTAAGGTGCGTGCTGGAATTTGCGAGTGTGAAGTTAGCGTAACCACTTTGTATGAGTCATAACATTTTTATTTTTTGAGAACTAACGAAAAAATTGAAGAACTATCGAGAACTAACGAGGAACTAACGATTGGCATGATTAGAAGTGGTTAAGCTAATTTGGGTATGCCAACTTCACAGACCTAATTAGAAATCTCAATAGCCTTAGTTTTATATGTCAACCTATTGTCAACGTGTCACCGTATCAAGTCCTTAGATGTTCAGGAATGTGGCCGGAATCCAATAAAATATTGCCGTTGGTATGATAGGCATAATGCTAAAAGTAATTAATATTGCTGTTACATGTAATCTTAGGCCAAATTGAAAATCCTGGAGTAGAATCAAAACAAGCACTTTACACAAAATATTTCAACACCAAAGGTCTAGTGGTTCAGTGCTACCGATTGCACGCTCTGGTGCTCTATCTAGTGGAGAATCACGGAATCACGCCACGACTGGCACTCGGTACCCCGCGTGTAATTATGTCTCTGATGCGTTGACCCCACTGCTTCCGGTACGGAACGGGAACCATTTCCGGAACTCTGTTTCCGATCAACACGCTACACCGATCATACGGAAGTGTCGTCGGGCTGATTGTTGGATTATAAAATATTCGTGGCTATTGCTGAAATTTGGTTTGGGCTGTGTAAAATTTAGGTAAGGATTTTAAATTTGTTTATTTGAAAAATGTATGATCTAAACTTATTATAGTCTATTCTTTTAAACAAATTTATTGTCATTGATTTACGCAATCAATGATAATTAGATTGATAATCAATTGTACGCTAGTTAGATAGTCAGTGGTGTTGTATTTAATCTTGCTGTAGGAATATGAAAGTTTATTTGCGGTTTATTGCTAATTGGGATGATGTGTTTTTAATTAACTACAGGAAAGAAAAAAAGAATGGTAGGGTATTGAAATAACAATTAATTCATCGAAGTTTATGACAGTGTAAGCAAATTGTTGAAAGTGCTGAGCAGTGAATTTGCGTGGCCACAGAGAAGAAATAAGACAGAGGACGCATCTAATGTTTCGCTAAATATGTGTCGAACAGTGCCGTAGAGTGAGCGCGGCGGGTAGGGGGCACCCGAAGTCTATTGTCTCCCTATTGTTTGACTTCCGTGTGTCACGCAGTTACCCGAAACACTACTGCCATATGAATGCGTACTCTGCTTATTCCTTCTCTGTGGCGTGGCAGACTGGACTGGACACTGGTCTGGACGCTGAATATGCCTGGGTTCCCTTTCAGCTATAAAACTCCTCTATATAGTAGGCACGTTTTGAAGATTCGCCCCCCCCCAAAACAGGTAGACGGACAGTCCTAATCCCATGTTTGTCAAACAATGCCTTTGTTAGTGGTGGCCACCGTTGTGCGGGCGGTCATCTGCCTGCATTCCATGAAAATTCTGCGTAACTTGCATCTCGAATATTGGGATATTTATTGTTATGCCAGTAACTGGAATTGCAGGCGGATGCAGAGAGTCCCGGCCGGCCGCCCGTAACAAAGGCACTAAGGCATTGTTTGTCAACAGGGGATTAGGACTGTCCGTCTACCTGTTTTGGGGGGGCGAATCTTCAAAACGCGCCTACTATACTTGAATTAATAAAACTATGAAGCGCGAGAAGGAGGACCCTCGCCAACCTCAGGTCAATCCCATGAATGCAAAAGGAAACACTCGAGGAATTCTGAAATATCCGAAAATTCATTATCTCAGTGCCACTATCCAGCGGACAACCAGCAAAGTTTTTGAACAAGATAACAACAACAAAACCAATTAATTCATCCGATGGGAAACGACGTCGTGACAAAAACCAAAATGCTCCAGCCCATGACATGTGAACTGGGACTCGGTGATTAGACCAGCAGGTTAGTTTTAATCATATAATCATATATTTAATTTCGTAAGGCGATTCTTTGCTTCGCAATTGTGGGCATCTGGTACGTCGTAGAAAGATGGGAGAGGGCTCAAATTAAAGGTCTCTCTGTACCGTGATGGCGGGAAAAATAATGAAATTGCTTGAAATTCACCAGAAATCGAGAAATAACGTAAAATATCTGCCATTTAAATTTAAAAATCATTGGGATCTCAAATCGTCTGCTTTGTTTACATAAAACATGTGATGCTACTTGATAGAAAACCATATGGTAGGCTAAATATCAATAAAATTAGGACTCAGTTTGCTATGAAGGTATTTTGTACTATAATAAATAAGGATTGTTTGAATTTTCCCTCATTAGGGGCTTTAAGCACCTTCAAGCCACTAGTATTATTTAATTTCGTAAGGCGATTCTTTGCATCAAAAGTTTAGGCGTCTGGCAAGTCATAGAGAGGTAGGAGAGGTCTCAAATTAAAGGTCTCTATTCAGTGATGGCGGGGAAAATAATGAAATTGCTTAAAATTCACCAGAAAACGACGAATAACGTAAATATCTGCCATTTAAAATGCATTGGGATCTAAAAAAATGTCTGCTTGGTTTACATAAAACATGTGATGCTGATACTTGATTGAAAACCATGTGGTAGGCTAGATATCAATATCATCAGTTTGCTATGAAGGAGTTTTATTTAATAAGATTGAAGGAGTTGTACTATAATAAATAAAGTTTGAATAAAATTTGTTTGAATTTTCCCTCATTAGGGGCTTTTAGCCCCTTCAAGCCACTAGTAAATCTTCAATTCACATCATAGGCCTAAATGTTGTGTAGGCTAAACAATATATATTATGTACAGGAGAACAATTTTACTACACATCGTAAACTCAGTTTCACGATTAGATGCCCAGAGGCTTTATTCTGCTCATCTTCTTTTATATCTTATTGTATGATGAGATAAAAAATCTAGGCATTGGATCAATTTTGCCTAGTGGACAAAGTAGCCTGCTCCAATTTTCATTTCATTTTACCATGATGCTAGTTAATTATTTTTAATTAATTATGCTATCAAACAAAAGCAGATTTACCGACAAAACAAATTTACCAACTAAATGACTGGTATAGTTTTTAATAATAAGTTGGACACTGTCTATAATGATACAGTACTTCTTACAACAAGTAAGTACTGCCGGGCAATATTTTCGTATTTGCAATATTAATTATAAGAATATAATATAAGTATCGGCAGCCTGCAGCCTACGGATTTACCTACATATTTTAAAGCCATTATTATTGTTAATTATCGAGATCAACTTTAAATGTTCTTTACTCTTTTCGGTCGCTCAATAAAGATGTTTATAAATCAACATTTATAAACTTTTATACTTTTTGTTGATCGTAAACTTGCGGCTTTACAATTCGCAATTCACCAACCACTTCATTAATTGGGACTGGGGACCGAATCAAAAGGACCTTGGCGCTGGCGCCTGATTAATCGAGTGGTGAAATGTGTTCTCAGTGAATCATCACTGCCAGAATATGGATTTGGATCGAAAATGGGGCTGAAAAGTATGCTGTACCTACTTTAACATTGCCTGACTGTCAAACAGAGCTCCGCTAATCATCAAATTTCTGGTGGTTGGTTCATGAAAGTGGTTATTTGAAAATGCACTTTATGAGGTACGGAATTTTTATTTCGAAAGAAGGGACCTGAGCAGAACAAACGCCATGTGTATATGGCTATTGTGTTGATAAAAAAAGGCTAACTTAATCCTAAAAAAATAAGTTGTAGGCCCCCCTACTCCATGTTGTTGTGTTTTTGTATAGTAAACTGTCGTGTTTTCAATGAACCCTTGGATGACCTTCATTTAGGTTTACTTAATTTTGAATTTTAGCATTGTAATGCCTTCTGTTTATGGGAACATTTATTTGCCCAGGTCTCTTGGCAGGGTGGCCACTGCATCGGGAATTCGGGAAAACCGGGAATTAGCCGGGAATTTTTCAAACCGTGAATAAACCGGGAAATAACCGTGAATCTCGAGCGAAATCCGGGAAAACGCCATTTTTTAAAAGAACAATAATAAACATCGTAAACAAATCAATATTAAAATAGTTGACGAAAAATGCAAGATTATTTCGTCATCTTTATGCTAAGCAACTTCCAAATACAACTACTAATGCGCAAATGCTTGAAGCAGAATCACATACGCGTCAGTAGAAAGCGAAAGACGGCAAAGAGTGTCTAGTGTCTAGCGCCACCCTCAGCGTAAACGCCAATCTGTGGTGAAGATTGTTGGTCGACAGGATAGTGAATGACGTTGGCTCTGCCCAGTCCACCTGCAGGGGAGCAGACAGACAACAGTGATGGTGCAATAGTGCAGTCGAGGGGAGGGAGGGGTAGGCAGATAATGGAACAACAAATTTCTACGCAGAAGAATTGGGGTTAAAATAAAACGTTTTCTACGAAACTTTATTACGCACAGTCAACGTACTCAAGGATCATTAGTGATGAGTACCTATACTCTTAAAAGAAGTCGCTCTTATACCGCCAAGGGTTAATTTTTATTCGTATAACGTACTTCTCCATAAAAAGACGATTTCATTTGTTTTTATTAGGTATCGATTCTTGTTTAGTTGTGCTTTGAATAACCGCAAACTCGGTTGCAAAACTGACGAAAATAAAAATAAGCTTATAATTTATTATTCTGTTTTGCAAGCAAGAAAAACAGTCACTATTTCAACGAGAAGTAGGCCTTTAATATGCCTCTATTTAGTTGTGGCGATTTTCTAGTCAAAACGTACAAATGAACTTGAGTTTGGTATGGTCCAGTAGTTCGATTCTGTAAACTGCGGATCAATTTTACCGGCAAAGATTTCCGTCTTTCTGAAAGGAATAACCGCGAGATCATTGACGTACGAAATATACAAGTATTGTATTTTTCAGTTTGTAATTATTATAACTACAGCCTGTTTCAGGAAATTGGTTTTTTTTTGTGTCGGCCAGATTCGGCTTAGGGAAAATCGAAGATAAGAAAGCGACAAAAAGTGGTCAGGTGTTCATGCGTATTGACTAGCGGCTCCACGAATGTCGATAAAAGCGTGGGTTATACTAAACTGAAAAACGTAATTTTGAAGTGATTTATTGATAACGCTGAACCATTATCTTTGTACCGAATATTTAAAATTGTGTTTGAAATTATTTATCAGTAGTACCTCCTTTTACGTTTTCTTTACTGTTTGTTTTTCTGCATGATTAGTTAATTAAACTTATACTCGGGTAGTTGGCTTACTACTCGACTCGAAATGAAAACCCACTATTCGCCCGCCCCTAAAAGATTTATTAAACGTATAATTTAAAGGCGTCCGATTCGTAAAATAATTTTTGAACCGGCATAGCATTGGTTAGGCTTTGATTGTGATTTTTGCCGTAATTTGCCATCACTTATTATTAGTAAAAACAGTAATGGCAAATAAATGTTCGCAAAAATCAAAATCAAAACAAACTCACAGTCACCAACAATAAATTTCAAAAAAATCTGTACGTGACCTTGTCACCTGCCGTGTGTACGGCATGACGTTTCGCAAAAAGTACATTTAGTGTATCAAAATTAATTAATTGATAGACCAGCAAATTTTATGTTTAGAAGTTATTCATTGTCACTGTCACGAATTGGGTTTTATCTTTTCAATATCGACTTTAAATGGTGTTTAGTTCAACTTTGGTTAGAATTGGGAAATCAGTACAAAATCGGGTGCGAGAGTCAACATCTAATATCAATTTTGTTTTGTCGTCTTTCTGGTTACCGAAGTTTTTTGTCTTACTTCCTTTCATCCTTTCTTCCTTCCTTTCTCCTCCCCCCACCCCCACCACACGGATGGCGCATAATATAGTGCGCATAGCAGGTTGTCATGGTAACCACGTGTTGTCATTGCGTCGGGCCAATTAGCGACTGCCACTGCCACTGCGTTGTGAAACGTGAATTCGGGCGGACAGCAATGTGAAGCAAGACAGGCCGATAGTCGGCGCGTGCGTACCCTTACTTTGTCAAGTTTTCGAACGATATCCATATTTTTGCGTCTTCCTCCACTTATCTAATTTATATGGTTCATAGTTCTACTACCTTAAGTATCGAATACGACAAGGAAGTAATTTAATAATTATCCGTTTGGTGTCATACAACGTACGGTACGTTACAAAATGCATTTTGATTACATTTTACAATGAAAAGTTGGTTTTGACAAAAACGTTTGAGGACTATTTATTTTCAAGTATTTTTTAACCGTTCTACGGCGAACAGTCTGCTGCCGCGTGAGTATAGGATCAATGCTGATTTGCCGTCTGTTGCACGTTTTGTTGCCTTGTATTTGCGTGTTCTGACTCATTTTGATGTAGGCCTATTTCTAGTTGAATTGAATACCGCCTGCTTTAAAATATTGCCGGCCGTTGTTGTTGCTACGGCCTTATTGGTTCCGTGATTGGGTTAACCGTGACTCCTCAGCGAGTCACTGAAATTTAAAAATGCAAATTACGAAAATGTGGTTTATTTCGTGTACACTCAAGCATTATCTATTACCCAGCGTAAAATACGTGATTTCGGCGTGTAATGTACGGGAATTATAGCCTGATTTCGTTAACACCCTGATTGTACAAGCGGCCTGTGGAAGCTCATCTTGCCTCTTGCGTTTAAACCTTTTTAAACTCTATTAATTAACAGGCTATTCTGTTTTTTCCACATGGTTGATGGATTTTAGTAATAATATATAATAACTGTAAGACATTGTTTACTCTGTTGTCACCAATTAATTGGGATGACTATAATGGAGTTAATATGCCACCGGGCAGGGGCGAACCCAGGATTCAATTTCGGGGGGGGGATATCCTGTAAGAAGGGGGAAGGGGGGATTTAGGTACTCACAAACACCTGTACTAATGTGATGATAGACAAATAAGGTCGTCGTGGTAGACGAATATCGTCGTCGCGGTAGACGAATATCGTCGTTGTGGTAAACGCCACGGTCGCCGAGTATCGCGTCGCGGTAGACACATATATCGTTGTCACGTCGCAGTAGACGAAATTCGTCCTCGAGTCGCGGTAGACAAAAATCGTCTTCACCCGCGGTAAACGATATTCTTCGCGTCGCGGTACATAAAAATCGTAGTCGCGTCGTGTTAGCCGAAAATGGTTGTCTATTCGTCCAAAATTTCTGTTCTCCAAAATTTCGGTGGGATATATCCCCTTTATCCCCCCCCTGGGTTTGTCCCTGCCACCGGGAATACGGCCGAAAATGCCCGTGAAAACCGGGAAAAAACCGGGAATAGAAAAATTAGTTAGGAGTGGCCACCCTGCTTGGGTGGTTGGTTGGTTGGTAACATGTTATTTTTATATCAAGACGAGCTTTTTGTCTGATATGCAGTGACGGATCCAGCTTTAATCTTTGGGGGGGGAAAGGGGGTAATGGGAGGGGTATTAATACCCCTTTACTTCATACGAAGGTGTGTATTTTGTTTTGTGAATGAGATTACAAAACTCGTTTCTGTAAAACAAAATTACATCACCGTAAGAGGAAACAGGTCTCAGACGCGCACAATCAGGGGACAAACGCTCCAATTAATTAATTAATATACCTAATTAATTATTTATTATTAATTCAATTTGAAGTAGACTATATCGTAAGTTTGCTGAAACTATTTTATTTTTAATGTTTTCTTTCGACTTCTATGTGTTAAATTGGGTTCATTATCCGAGAAAAAAGTAATATTATTATTCAGTATAAAATTAGGCTAATTTGAATATTATTAGAATAGCCTATAATAATTTATTTAGGTAAAGTAAAAAGTTGTAATTCCTGTATCTATGTTTCGACGTTCCAAGAATAGGTCAACGCAACAAGCGGCCCAATAATCTTAGATAATCCAACGTATTTCCTCACAGGTCCCCTCAGCCAATGCAGGACGCAGGTCATAACATCTTCACGAACGAGCGGAGCCGCCAGCGACGATTCGGGCCGACGACGACGACGGTGGCGCCTCGTTGAGCGACCTTGACAACCAGTTTCGCCGATGATGGCGAGCCTTCTGTATCCGGGTCATCGCACCGGAAGTGGCCGGGAGTGGCGGGTGGGTGTGAGTCTGGTACTCGGTGTCTCAGTTCCGTGACTAGATCCACACTCATCCACTACTCTGCCCGTGACGTCAGCCGGCAACAATGAAACAGCTGACGCAACGTGGACCCGCCATCATTGTTCCCCTATCTTTGCCTTCTTTCCAAGTGCTTCCTTTTCTTTCGACATTGTGTAACGCTCTTTTTTATACAGCTGTCAATCTTCTACATCCGAGGGAGCCTCCAAAATGTTGGTTTAGCAGATAGCATTTGTCTGTTTGCATGTTGCTTTGTGTTTTGGTCATTGCACAAGCAAACAGTCTTTCTGCATAAGCCTGAATACATCTTACATGGCATCGTTCAGTGTTACTGTATATCTTACAATTAATAATTTATGTATCATCAATATTTTATATTAAGTATATGGCCTAAGTTGGTTGTCTGTATAAAAGGAGAAATAAAAATATGTTGTATAGCCAACTATTTCCCTAACTGTCTCAAAATATATATCATGTAAAAGCTCCATTTTCTTTTTGATTTTTATGAATTAATTTATCATAGGTTTCTTTAAAATACCTGCTGCTGCACATGTATTTACATATTTTTAAATTAAATTTGGGCCTAAATTAAACTGTTGGGTGAAATTGAAGAACTAATTGTATACATTTTTGACAAGTTTCCTGCTATTGTTAGTAACTTACTGTATTGCTGGAATTCGTCAGCTACTGATTTTGAATTAGCCTAGGTAGATACTAGTATTTTTTGGCAGGGAATTTATTGTGTATAATTTTTCTGTACGCTTACTGTTTAAGCCTACTGTCAATTAATTGCAAGTCCTCCGGAAATATTCTGTTTCGTTATGTTATATTATTGCTTGTTTCAAATTACTGATCAGAATCTTGATTAAAAATGTATACTGATGCATCAAAAACATATGAAGAAATACTGTACCTTATGATTTAAAAGTAAATTTAAAAATAAATGTATACAATGACAAGGTACCTACTCCATGTAGTTTGTGTTTGGGACCTCGTCAATAAGAGGTCCTATGTGACTTGTGGAGACCAATGCTCTGTAGACCCTACAATTTGTTTAGAATATTTATTTAATTTGTCTCTGTAATTTCCAATCATCTGTACTACTATAATCAAGCTCATCATTAAAAAACTTAATGTAACATTATTTTACATCACTATACTACTATCACTACTATCACTATGGCACATTTACATCATGGTTTTTATGTCACATGGTTTATTTATACAGATATAAGAAGAAATCAGCAAAAGTCATTAATATATTTGAATGAAACTTGTGATCTTGGAGCTTCTATTGATTTGAACTTTATATTAATATATTGTACCATGACATTATATGTAGTATTACGGACAATTCATTGAACTGTAATTAACTACAGATGTTTAAATAAAGCGGAATTAATAGCTATGCATCATTATTTTATTAGTAGGCTATAGTTTCAAATAAGTTCAGTTTTTATTGTTCAGTAACAAAGTATGATGACAAGTTTTAGTCCTGAAAATGTTTTAACTTCATTTCTACCTGCTCCTGCCGTAAGGCCATGTTAACTTTCAAATTCGGTATTGCCACGAGCCAGCTAACATTAATTTGTAGATCATTTGAAAGAGCAGCAAACTATCAAGCGATTATAGCGGGCAGAATTTTTATACCACAATTAGAAACATTCATAAAATATCCTAAAATTTATTTTTTGCCATTAAAAAAAATTAACTAAAAGGGAAATTAAATGGATCGTTAAAATGTCAACGTGAATAGGATATTATTTTAAAACTGAGCTGCCCACAGAGGAAGAAGATTCCAGTCAATTATATAATCTTCTTTCTCTGTGACAATTAATTCTTCAGTTATGTTCTACATCTACTGTATTTAAACCTTGCTTTTATTGTACGGGTTCATTGTTAAAAAATCAAAAAGAAAAACTATAATAGAGCTCTTAATTCATAATTTACTGAAATGTTTTTAAACTTTTGCCAGTTTTTTTATATTATTTACACACCAAGTTTGTTAGTTAGTTATGAGCCACACACATCGCTAGTATAGAGCGGTGAAAAAGTGCAGTGAATCTATATATATTAATAATAGGCAAGAATGAATTTTTTTGTGAAATCCTTTTTGTAGTCTGTGTGCAACGCCGGTGAGCAACAAATTAATTGTCTAACGATTTCAGCGTGCAGAATATTTGTATCACAATTAGAAAAATATATGAAAATCCCAAAATTTATTTTTTCAATTTTTAACTATGTCAAAATGTCAACGTGAATAGGATATTTTATTTTATGCCACAAAGGATGAAGATACAGTCATATATAAACTTTTTCTGTGACAATTCTTAATAGTTCTACTTTATTCTATGGTTCTACTGTACATATCTTATTCTATACGGGTTCATTGTTAAAAATCAAAAATCAAAACTATGATTTCTTAACTCCATAATTCACTGAAGTTTCATCTCTTTTAACAGGTTTTTTTTATTATTTTAACACCTTGTTTGTTAATGAGCGCTGAATTAAAGTGCAATGAATCTACAATAGCCAAGTATGATTTTTTTAAATAATTATTTCTCAGGAAAACTCCAAGTGCACCATTAGAAAAGTATTTTCCTGTAGTTGCCATGTTGATTACGGGTTAACAACAAAATGTAAACAAGTGATGTCATTTAACTGTTTTATTGTATAAATGAGTAAAACTAACCCCAAATATTTTCTGGTTTAATTTCGACCGATAGGCGATCTCTATTTTTTTTAATAAATTGCAATATGGCTGAATTACAATTACAAGTATTAAAGGTGGATTTTACTGTTGGCTACTGCTTCCACTTGAAGCATTCTCACTATCTTCACTATAGCTGAGTGCTATATAAACGGTATCAGCAAACTGACACACACTTTCTTCCTTAAAGCCATTTAACTGAAATCAAGACATTCTACAATAAAATAAAACAAATTTACAATTATCTTACAAATACATACCAAATTTTATCAAAATCGGTTAGTAATTAATGGAGATATCGGTTTTTTTAATATTTGCCAAAATTAGTTAACATTAGTTAACGTACTGTGTTTACAGCCAAACAAAAATATTATGAATGATCCTCGCAACCAACTAACGTAGACTAATAATTCAAAATATTGGATTATTTATTTTTTAATTCAAATTTAATAGTTGCAAGTACGATTAATTATTACAGTTTTAAGAAATTTTAATTTTTTTAACACTTGTATGTTCATAACATCTGAATCTGAATTTTTAAAGACATGTGAGTGGTGTCATTTTGTTGCACTAAAAACCATGAAATTTTCTGTAAAAATCATTTGAGCCGGTTTTGAGAAATCTGGATTTTTGTCGTTTTTATGGAGTGAATACCGTTTAAAATAAAAAAATTTTAAAAAATGGAAAAAAACCTCTGGAGATATCACGGTTTGATACCTTTATGCCAAATTTAATGAAAATCAGACCATTAGTGTCGCCTCTAGCCCTCTAGCTCTGTTTACAGACATCCACGTACACAGACGGACAGACACCACACCGAAAACCACTTTTGGATTCGGGGAGCTCTTAACGAATATATCCACTAACAACTTAAATTCGAAATTTTTGACGAAAACACAATACTTTCTACACACACCATGAATAGGGGGAGAAAGTAAAAAGTATCAACCAGCAACACTGCCCCGCCGCTGATGCTGGTATAGGTCGAGTCCAACGATACGGCCCGACCGCCCATAGGACTAATGCAAATTTTAGCATTGAGCTTGGTCGGCCTGGGTCAAAGTATTTGACTTCGAGTATAAAAGGCCGTGTCAAACTGGTCGAGTAAAACTCGGCCGAGTCTCAGCTAATTACTACACTTCAGAATAGTCAACTCACCCGCCACTCGACTCGCCCATTCGTCAAGACAAGACCAGTTTAAAAAACCGGCCTAAAGGGCCAATTCACATTGGTCGGGTAACTCGGCCAATTTGTTATAGGATCAGCTAATTCCTGTAGTTTAGAATTGACAGCTTGAAAAAGGTTGGTTTAAGTCGGTCGAGTCTAACTCGCCCTCCTACTCGACCAATGTGACGCCGCCAGTACAAGGGCCGAGTCGCAGCAGACGAAGTGTAGCAGCACGACACGAGCAGCTATATACCGGAAGGACAGGGTCAGCTCGCCGACGCTGCTGATAATAGCTGATGCAGCGTCCGCACTTCCAGGAATTCACCGCGCTGACGCATCGTCTGTGCTGAGTACTGAGAATATGTTAATCTCCGACCTAGAAGTGGGGCTTCTATAATAAAATTACTGCGTAATTAATGATTTAAACATCCCATAATTGGATCAAGGGAACAGTATCACATTGTAGCCTACATTTGCGAAGGTACATATTAATACATTATTGTGAAGACGTAAAAGTATGATGGTATTTTTTCACAATAGTGGAAGTTCATTATCGTCGATCATGTCGAAATTCATCACTATGTTCAATGCGGAAAACCGTTAGTCAAAAGTTTGAGGAAATCAGATTCACGCTTGTTCGACTAAAGTGAACTACCTAGACCAGGCACTTCAACTAAAACACCTGATTGCAGTAAACCCATTTCATCAGCAAAGCCATTGTGTTATTACGTGCTGGAATGACAGCGAAGCTGCATCTGTATTCTAGTCCTAATAAGTTTCCGGGTTCGCCAGAAACTTTCGGCCCAAGGGCCGATAGTAAGCTGATCGTTAATTGCTTAAAACAACGTGAGAACATGACCTAATCATATGGCATCCAATAGTTTCCAAAAACAAAGGATAGGCTAGTTGCGATCATGTAATTTTCATACCTGTGTTTGTTTAAACCATGACAAAGAAGTTGTATCGTCGCTCATATAACCTCAAAGTTTGATTTCAAGTGTGTCAAATAAATAATCAGATTTTTAATGTTATACAGGGTATATGTTATAGTGTGGTGTGGTGTGGTGAAAAATAGCATTCGCACCTAGCTCGAAAGGGTTTTGCACCATTCACATTCGACTTAGTCTCGAATTTGAAACAGTCTCAAGCCTACAATACCTCATTTTCGGCCCTAGTTGCGAAATAAAGTACTGTATTCTATCAATCAGTGTTTCATTAAATGTCCGAAAAAATAAAAACCATAAACATAAAAAACTCACCATCATCAAATTTAAATTTCAAACCAAGAATAAACATATTATGTTTTCTTGATTATACGCAAGTGTATATACTTGTCACTCATTTTTATTATTTATAATAAAGATATTTTTCTCAATACAGCTCCGAGTTTTTCCTATCCTTCAAATAATCGCTTTACTCATGGGTAAGGAATCTTTACACCAAGGCTTGTTACCTAAGTGGCTTGTTATCAATACAAAATATGTTTTGGTTATGAATTTAGTTCAGAATTTTCCACTAAGGCTGATTAGTAAAAAAGGGATTAGCTGTGAAACTTGTTTTTACTACACTAGGACGTAATCACCTGTTTTACAAACAATTTACCTCAGTATCAACTTTCCTTCTTGTTATATCAACTCGCCCCGATATGGAGTAAATCAAGACATACACTTGTTGTATAGAAAAAAAATCAAAAAATATTTTAATGAGAATTTTTGTTGAAATAAAAATAATCTATTCGATGCAAAAATTCAAGCTTTAAAAATATATTAATTTATTATAAACTTATAATATTTCGATCAATTTTACTATCAATAGCTTTATTGGAACAATAAAATCGTGAAACCTTCTCAACTAGAAACACACTCAGTTTGCTGGTTGATTTCTCGAGTACTGCAGACTAATTGTATGAATTAAAAATAATTATTTGGTCTAGATATAATTATTTGGTCCTTTGCCACCCAACACTGTTCAATATTTGTATAAGATTTTTTTGTGAATAAAATTCCATAGATTCAGGCTGCAGCCTAAAACACTGGTTAGGGAGCTCCGGGGAGTCTAGCCCAACATTTTTGAAGGGATAATCTCAAGTCTGAATATTTTGGATTTTGGAGGCCTGGATGTAGGCTTCGGCTCAAGCCAAAGAGATGAAATTGTATGGATTTGAATACCAGTTCGGGTCTCAGATCTCAAGAAACATTATTTTAAATATGACAAATCTAATTTAATCTTCACCGGAGATGTAAACTGTGATATTTTGTCTGAGAATGCAATGTCCATAGATTATTTAACTTTAATGAGTAGTTTGGGGTTTCCTCAAATTGTTAATGAACCCACTAGGATAACATAATATAGTAAGACTTGTATAGACCACTTTTTTATAAAAATTTGTAATTTAGCAAACTTGCAAACATTCAGTATCAGGGAAAGTGTTAAACTTTTGAATATTTCTGATCATTCTTTAGTTAGTGTTGAAATGAATGTGAATTTTCAATTGAATATGTGAAACCGACAAAAAGTAAAATAAACTTTGAGGTTCTGAACACCAGACTGAGTTATTAGATTGGACTCCGATTTACATAAGTGAATCCGCTTCTATTGGTTTTGAACTGCTTATAAATACTTTACATTCAGCCATCAATAGTTCTTAGACAACAATCTTCTTTATATTAATAGACAAGCATTTTTTCCATAAGGTTTTTGTACTCCTTTTTTCTCAGCCAGTGTGCATCGTAGCGAAAATCTAAGCACATCGATAGAATTGTATTTTCCTGTAGATGTGCAGAATCCCATTGAAATTTATATTAGTCTTTTAGACAAGTAGAAAATTGAATTTAAAATTTCAAAAAATTTAACATTGGTCTTATGAGTAAAAATAAAACATTGGTCTTATATTTTTATTGGAGGGACGAGAGGGGTGAAAAGTAGAAAGAAGGTCGAAAGGAAGGAAGTACATAGAGATTAAGGGAAGGAATTAATGGAGGGAGTGATGGAGAGAACCGTAGTAAGGGGTGTATGGGATAAACTGATATGATGACTGAATTTTTACCGTTTTGGTGATAGAAAAACAAAAGAGAACTGTGCTTTTGTCATCATATGTAGCTGTTATCACATGCTTTTTTTCGTAGAGTAAAGATTAGATGTAGAAATATTATGTGAGGGCGAAAAGTGGGCAAAAATTTACGCTTTTCTGTCATCTGATGAGATATAAAACCCAAACAATAATAAGTTTTTATCAAGCAATAAACAAATGTAAGGAATTCATTAATGACACGAGTTAGTATTTATCCAGTAAAAACTCCAAACAAACTGTTACTTTTAAACAATTTCAAGCCACATATTTTATTGGGGCATGGAGTAAAAATATAGTATTTAATTTAAATCCAGGGCTATTTAGAGAAGATTGAATGTATTTCAAATAAAGTTTGCTCACTTTAATAAGATTAAGAGTTAAAAATTAGCTGATAAAAAGGGAAGAAAAAAGAACATGAAGTTGAGTCTCTACCAGCATCCGATGTACTGTCGTGCACCTGCAGAACAGATCGACATTACATTCAAATTGTGTGTTTTATTGGTGTTTATTGTGTTTTATTATTTTTTTATACTAAAATATTACACATATTTTAGTGATAATTTGATAATGATAGGGAGAGAGGGAAGGAGGGGAAAATGACCTAAGGGCAAGGAAGGAGGGAAAAAGTTTTGAAGGGGAGTTTTAGGTTTCAAATATTAACCAGGCACATAAATGTTAGGTGTTATTATTTCAGACCTAAAAGGTAGGAAAGGAGGGACGAGAGATGGTAAGAAGAGGATGAAGGAGAAAAGGGGTGAAAAGTAGAAAGAAGGTCGAAAGGAAGGAAGTACATAGAGATTAAGGGAAGGAATTAATGGAGGGAGTGATGGAGAGAACTGTAGTAAGGTGTGTATGGGATAAACTGATTTGATGACTGAATTGTTACCGTTCTCTGAATCAATAACCAGCTCAGTGTTAAAGAAATAAACATGGAATCTTAATATTGTACAATATTAATTACTAAAAACCATGTCATAAATATGTGCCAGAGGCGAGGCAAAATAATTAGTCAAAGATTGAGTCTTTCTCTTTTGCTTTTGGTTCCCATTTGGTTCTATTATGTGTTTACGTGGTATATGTGTACTATATGAAATGTATTGTGAAACGCATTGGTGTAGGCAAAGTTCAAAATTAGCTATCCCTATTTCTTGATTTAAAAAATTGGTCGAATTTTCGACCACTGGCGATCTCTAGTTCCATTAAATAAACAATATAAAAAATTCAAACCCTGGATCACTGAAAAACTCTGTCAAAAATGTGAATTAAGGAAAAGATTGTGTAAATGTATGCGCTTAAACCAAATGATGCTACACTTAAACGACGATACGACATTTTTAGGAATAGACTCAAAAGTGAAATTAATCAGGCAAAGGAGTTATGTTACATGACTCAATTAAAAAAAAAACATGCGGGTAACTCAAGAGCCCAATAGAATTTAATAAACACCATTATAAAAGAACCTAAATCGGATTCATCTATTGAAAAAAAATTGTTTAAATAACACAATGAAGACAGAACCCTCAGAAATAGCAGAAGTATTCAACAATTTCTTCCTCGGTATTCCAGATGTGCTTAAGAATAGTATCGGTAATATTCAAAATTATAATGTGCTCGATGAAGTATTCATAAATCCAGTCCAGATAAATTCTTTGTTCTTGTTGCCAACTAGCAGAGATGGAATTATAACAGTTGTAAATCGATTGAAGTCCGGAAAAGCCCCTGGCTCTGATGGAATTAATTCATTTATTCTAAAGAATATAATTTTACATATAGTCGATGTTTTGGTACATCTGTTTAAATTAAGCATGTTAAAAGGTGAATTTCCCACTTGTTTGAAAATTGCAGTGGTCATCCCACCATATAAATGAGGAGATAAACCAGATCCATCGAATTATCGCCCAATTTCTTTACTCACAATATCTTCCAAAATTTTCGAGAATACTATCAAACAACGTCTTGTCCAATTTCTGAACAAAAATTCCTTCTTCAGTAAAAATCAATTTGGATTTAGAGAAGGTCTATCAACGGAAGATGCAATCTTACAATTTCTAAGCCCAGTTTACGAATCTTTAAATGACAACTTTCATAGCTCAGATTTATTCATAGACATTACGAAAGCGTTTGATACCGTTGACCATAAAATACTCCTTGTGGTGTGCTGGTGGGAGTTCACTTGATTGTTTTTCAAGCTATTTGTCTGAAAGACCCCAATTAACAAAATTAAACAATAATTTTTTTAGTAGTATAGACTATTTAAAACATGGTGTTCCCCAGGGGTCCGTCTTGGGTCCTATCTTGTTCCTTGTATATATATAACGACCTATGCAATGCACATTTCAATGGTAGGCTCACAGCGTTTGCAGACGATACCGCCCTAACATACTCTGGAAATAGTTTAATGGAAATTTAAAATTTTATGCAAGAAGACCTTATATTGTTACGCTATTGGTTTGACAAACATTAATTAGTCCTCAGTGAAAAAACAAAATATATGATTTTTGGCTTGCGACAAAATTACTTTTTTGATGAACCACTTTATAACCATCATTCAAATTGCTGTGGTCGTTGTAGATGTCCTACTATTGAACGTGTCCCAGAGATAAAATATCTTGGTTCAATAATAAATTGTAATCTCTCTTGTTTCAAAGCTTCGTAGGGAATTAGTTAGTGCCTTGCGAAAATTTTATTCACTTAAGAACCTTTGTCCACAAAAAGTTCTTCTCTACGTTTATCACGCTTTGGTTGGTTCTAGACTGGGATATGGGTTAAGCTGCTGGGGTGGAGTCTACTTTTCAAAAATTAAACCTCTTGCCACGCTACAAAAAAACATAATTCGAGTTATTTAAAAAAAAAAGAATAGATTTGAGCACTCCTGGCCTTTGTTTGGTAATTTAAGAATTCTCCCACTAAGACACTTTTTCATTTTTAAGATTCTAAATATATATTATAAAATAATTTCTACTGAACACTCAATAGATCGTAATTATAGGTATAACCTTAGAAACTGCAATACAGTGCACATCCCACGCCCTAAACTTACTTTATATGGACAGTTTTTCAATTTTATTGCTCCACGCGTTTTTAATCTTACCTCCTGTCATATTGCAAATCAAAATTCACATGCACAGTATTATAAAAATTCTTAATCTTGGTTGTTATCTAAAGAAAATATTGATTAATTGTTTCAGATTATTATTTAAAAATACCGTATTAATAAAGTATGATATGGACTGCATTAACTCAGTTTTTTCATGTGCCAGAAAGGACCTGCCATGTAAAAATCTATTTATTGACTTAGGCCTATATTTTAATAAGCTATGTAATAATGTAACATAAACCAATTAGTAGCCATGTTTCTTTATTTAGTTTATTGTGATGGAAGCCTCATTACTGGCATTGCCTAGGAGGCCCCTAATTTATTCATTGCCAATTGTATTTCTATATCTTTTTTCAAATAGTAAGTTCATAATAATGTACAACTTTATGTAAGGTTAATTAGCTATATTTTGTTAATTTTTAGATTTAAGAATTTTTTACCTTGCACTATCTTGTAACCTCTGTATGTACAGTGAAAGAAGTTTGTATGTTATGTTATGTAATGTTTTTTGGTGATGAATAAAGAATTATTTTCATTCATTCATTCATTTTGCTCATAAAAATTAGGTTCCAACTTTAGACCTGCTAAAACAAAATTTTAAATTGACATCATGTCGGGGCTACCTGACTTGACTATAGCTCATTAATTGATTGCTTTTATTTAAGGAAAATTTAAAGTTGTTCGGGTTCGTCATTGAATTAAATTCGAACAACTTCACCAACCTTAAAGGACTGTTTGAAAACTATTATGTTTTTGGGTTGCTGTTGTTCAAAATGCACTAGAGATCGAAATTCAACAGTTTTTAATGTTCAATAAAGCAGGTTCACAAGAATCTAGGAATGTTTTAGCGAATTTCCCCTATAGGGAAGAAGCTATTACCGTAGGTCTCATAGTAAGACCTAAGCCCGAGACTATGATAACTTTTCGTTTTGGGGCCACCAGAAGCAAAAAACACCATTCGTTCGAATTTATATATATATAATATTTGTCTGTTAGCACGATAGCGGCCGTAAAAATGGTCCATTCTTAATGAAAATTGGTACAGACGTGTTAAGTGGTAATCACTCGGACGAGTTCGTGAACCAGCCCGATCGGACCACCGGAAGGGGGGGTAAAGGGGGATAAACCCCCCCAAAAATCGGTTTTTTGAGTTTTTACATAGAAAAATAAAATTTATCGAATTTTCGTTGGCACCATTGAATTCAGCTCAAAAAAACAAACAATTTAGTATTTTGAATCACTGCTCTATGTCCATTGGTTATCGAGATATTGAATGTGGTAAACACAGTACGTTGTCCCAATGTTAACCTTATGGGAAATAAATAAAATTCTATATCTCGGTAATTTCTCAACATATCTTGATACAATTTTGTAAATAGCTTCTTCTAGTTCAGATCTACTACATATTGAATTAAAACCACCCAATTTTAATACCTGTAGCAGCAAACCTGCATACTCATTCCCCATGTTATTCTTATGGAGCTTACCAAAACATGTCAAATCTCGCTATGTTGGATTGAAATATGTCGTTTTGCATTTGAAATTCGCTGAGTATGCAGGTCTGCTGCAACGGGGCTATTATTTTTGTTTATTCTGTAATCAACATGGCAACCCAGAAAGCTTTTGTTAAATTTTAAATTTCTAAATATAATGTACATTCTAAAAGTAAATGCTTGGGACACAAGAAAGTGGGTTTAATTTATCATAGAACTGTATGGACAAATTTCAACTGGAAACTAAGTTCCTTCAATAGAAAAGATAAAGCAACAAGAGTCGAGAAGAATAAAATAAAAAGAAAAAACATATGCTACCGGATTGTCATTACGTAATCAATCGTTGAAAATAAATTTGAATGTTGGACAGTATATCGGTAAGATATCTCACAAACTTACTATTTTAGTCTGTACATGCCAAAGAACTTTGGTACATGCACATGGACTTACTTAGAAACTTAAAAATATGACAAAATTAGAAAACCCTTTGATTGAAGATTCAGTTTCAATAAGTAATAATTTTTAAGAGTTTTTTTTATAGATACAGTTTATAAAATCGTTGTACCAAGTGTAACAGTAAATAAATTGATAATGAGTTATCAGGTTAAATTATAAATAATGAACGTCAGTTTACATTTAAAAGAAGTTCGTTATCAAGATGGTGATTGAAAATCTCTACATAAAAAAAGAGATTAGCTGGATACGATGAAATTCCTGTGATTGAAGTACCACGTTACATTTCAAAGCCCCTCATCGCAAACCTTATAAAAGCGTAGTTAAATGATAAAAAGAAGATTTCATCGGGATATTAAAATTGCAAAAGTTATATCAATAAAATTCAATATAAATATGAATCAATATATATTATAGGGGCCTACCTATATAAGTATTGTTATTGTACGTCTTTTCTAATTTTATGGTTTTTGTTTAAATATTACTGATTTTCCATTTATTTATTAAAAAACGAAGAGAAGTTCAGAAAACTTACAGCCAATATAAATTTTACCATAAATTTCAAAGAGTTATAAAAAAAATGAAAAATTACTACAGTGTTGCATGGCTTTAGACTCGTAAAGCACTCTATATTAAAAGTAGGTAAGCTACATATATTAAAAGTTTTTACATATTTTTAAAGGAAACACCCAAATAGGAATATTTGTCAAGACCGTTTAACGGTGTAGAACATGATAAATTGTTGAATATTTTAGAAAGCTTTGGAATTAAAAATTTGGAGTTGATATAATTAAAATCATATTTTGATGAAAGCGTATAACATTGAACTAAAAAATGATATCAGAAGAGAAATTATGAACGTCAAATCTTCCATTTTAAAAGTAAATTTTGGTGTCCTACGAGTGCCAATTTGGACCCACTTTTGTTCATATTCTATATTATTGGATTCTATTTCATTTGATAGCAATCCTATTAATTAAATTGAATTTTTAGGAACTGCCCCACCTTCGGTATCCCAGTATACACTACACCTAGCCCGGAGCCGCTTTGCATCACTTACTTCGGGCTAGGGCTGTTGGTCACGGCACTGTCTACAGCGAAAAAGCCATTGTTTGTTGGAGGCGTTTGAAACCGGGCCGGTAGATCAATTTGATGATACAACAATTATAATTATATGTCATTGTTATGAGGAGAAAAGGTATAAGGAAGAAAACCTCCAAGACCTTGAAAAAAATACTAAAAAAACATTCGTCATTGAATCGAAGGAAATCTATTTTAATCATGTTTAAAACCAGACAACCCGTCACCCGTCACCCCAAACTGTAACTCCAAATTTACATGTCCATACGAAATCAAGAGGATTCGATATAGATAAAAATTTAAGTTGGCATTTTCATACAGGCTTTACTAAGGCAAGAAGGCTTTATGAATTATATTTGGCCTTGGTATACTGACATCATGTATAGGCAAATTTAGAGAAAACAATATCCTAACGTTTCCTTCAATTTATATTTTCAGTTGTTTGATATTTTTTAGAAATAACTTAGATCTGTTCCCTTATCAACCTCCTTCAAAATTTAATCTCCAGAAAACTAATCCCCTACCGATACCTCAACGCAGAAGCACATTTTTCCAGCACCAGACCTATATATTCATCCATAAAGCTTTTCAACAACATTCCTCAAAATGAAACAAACACCATTAAATTATAAAAAAGTTTAAAGAGTTTCTTATTCTTTGAGATTTTTATAGCTTAGAGTGTCATTTCTGAGTAATTTGTTTATTTTATAACGTTTATGTTTTACATTTTGTATAAATTGTGTATATTACACATGCTGTTGACGATTGTTTTCTACATTTAATGACAATAAAATTATTTGAGTTTGAGTACAGAAAGAGTAATAAAACGAGTTTCAGTTTGGATTTTCACATAACAGAAATTGTCAGACCTATGTAAGCTTAAACGAAGGCTACTGAAGCTAATTTATTCCGCAATGGCACATAGTGAAATTTTAAACAGCACTGTATTCTGTGACAAGAGAGCAAATCAAAACCTGAAAGAATAAAAAATGACAATAATATTCTGAGTTTGAAGAAAAACCCGGTTAGAAATTAGTTGTGCAGTTAAGAATTTTGACAGTATTATTTATTTATTTTGAATATTTACATGACAGCTACAGGTTACTTAACCTAAAACAGCTATCTTAACTAATATAACATAAAACAAATAAACAGAATAACAGTACAGATCATAACGAAAACATCATAACATAGGCCTATAAATTAAATTAATGGCAGTCTCTTTACTTAGAAAAGAAAAAAAACAACAATACTACTAAATAATAAAAAATAAGAAAACTCAGCTCCATTGAACTTGGTATTCAAAACCATAACAAACATAATTTTATATTTAACTAAATTAAATAAGGAGTTTGTGCTATAGCTCAATTTATAAAAATTAAAAGTCATAATCATTAAGTCGATTGAGGCATTTACTTCTAAAAATATTGTGACTGTCAAAAAATAAATCAAAGTAATTTGGATTAGAGTTAATAAATCTTAAAACTGTGTATAAGCTGAAATTAAAATGACCAACAGTGTTGCATCTAGGCAAAGAAAACGAATTACATTGTCTTAAATTATTTCTAGGAATGTACAAACCAATAAGATTTAATAAAAACGGGCTTTCAATTTTATAATTAATTAATTAAAATAAAAAAGACAAAGCTAATAGATTCCTCCTAACAGAAAGTTTTTCAACTGAAAAAATGGCTCTAAGTTGATTAGTTGGAAAATCCCTTTGACAAAATATATTAAATCGTTTAAAGTATAAATATCGGAGAAACTTATTTTGAATTATTTCAATCTGATTTATTGATGTGAATTGACTCGGTCCTTATACTAAAGAACAATATTCCAACCTGCTTCTAACAAACGAATAATACAATTTGAGGATGGTATTAACATTTTGAAACAATTTTGTATTTCTGATTACAAACCCCTGCACCCGGTATGCCTTATTAACAATGTCATTCAGTGGTTCCCAACCTTTTGGTGCTCACGTACCACCAACCACATTTTCAATATTTTGGTGAACCACTGCAAGGACCCTCCCCCCCTGCCTCCGAGGGATCCCCTCCAACAATGCTCATTTTTACCCTTTGGAGGATTTGTTATTGACAGCAAATTTATTCTATTTGACTTTTCAATATAATTTTTAGATCCCATTTTACTTTGTAAGGACAAATCATTTAATAACCTCACGTCATTCTTTTAGTCACTCATAGAAATTTTCCTAGTGTAAAATGGTGTATTTCCTTTACTATACCCTTTTCTTTTTTAGACTCGATTATAAGATTATGCCCTCTATTAGATTTCGGAGGTAAGAGGATGAGATAAAAAAATGTCAACAGGGCGTTTTTACTACTAAATATATATTGTTAATAATTTAAAATCATAAAATCAATTTTTACATGCGAATCGAACGGAAGGGTCTCATGCTTACAAATCACTCCGCACTAATATCTGATATGCCGCCCTGAAAACAGATTTTGTTATGCATAATTTCGTCCTATAAAGATTGTATGAAATTGGCATATTATGGCCAAAACAGATGCTGCAAAAGTTAATAGCCTCTTAACATTAAATGTGTCATTACTGTTCGACGGATCAGCATTCGCTCGTAACCCTAGTATTTTATTATTTACTACTTCTTCAATCTTGTGCGTACCACCTGAAAGGCCTTCGCGTACCACTAGTGGTACGCGTACCACCGGTTGAGAAACACTGATGTAATTGATATGATTGTCAAATTTCGGTTCTGAATCAAAAATTACTCCCAAGTCCTTAATTTTGTAAACTTGGTCCAACTGATTGTTATTAATTGAATAATTAATTAATAAACGAGACTTCCTTCTGTTGAACGACATAGAAAAACAATTTTTTTTATATTGAGATGTAATTTATTTGAAAAGCACCACTCATACAACATGTCTATGGCAGATTGCAAAGCCTCAATGTCAGAATATTCCCGAATCGACCGATACAGTTTAAGATCATCAGCATAAAGTAAACACTTGCCATTAGACACTATTTCTGGGAGATCATTAATGAAGATTAAGAAAAACAAAAGGGCCTAAATTTGAACCTTGCGGAACTCCTGATGTATTATAACAATTTTTGGAATTTGTGTTTGAGATACTAACTACTTGAGAGCGGCTTTTTAAATACGAGGCAATAAATTTTGTTAAAATTTAAAGAAAATCCTAAATTATAAATTTTTTGTAACAAGATATCATGGTTGACTTTGTCAAAAGCCTTAGAGAAATCTGTATATATAACATCAACCCTGCCACCAGTATCGAGTTCGGCAGACACGTCAAAGGTAAGCTCTAAAAGATTCGTCGTAGAAGACTTATTAGGCAGAAAACCATGTTGACACGGGGTGATTTTCGACCGGACAGAATTATAAATCGTTTTATACAGAAGAATTTCTAAAACTTTAGCAAAAGAATTAATTAAAGAAATAGGACGATAATTCTCAACATTTTTCCCTTCTATAAGATTTAAATACAGGTAAGACTTTAGTTTCCTTCCATCTATGCGGAAAAGTATCCCTTGATCACGTAGGCAGGAAGTTCGTCTGGACCGGATGATTTTTTTGATTTGAGTGATTTTATAGCACTATTTACATCAACAACAGAAAATTTACCACAATCATTGCTTTCAGACCAAATTGCCCTATAATCAGTTTTAATTGTATATGAAGAAGGCGTTTTATCGTACACAGAGGAGAGGAAAAATAGTCAGCAAATGCTTGAGGAATGTAATTTTTCAATATTGTAGTTCCGTTATAAGTCATATTTGTTAAGTCTAAATCAAAGTTTTTGGATACCCGTTTGGATTTGATGAAGTTCCAAAAATACTTTGCGTCACAGCCTATGCCAAGTTCAATGTTTTGTACATAGTTCCTATAGGCTATGTTAATTTTTGTTTTTAATGAAGCTCTTATGTTTTTGAATAGTTCATTATGATGTCTGGAATATTTTCTCCTTCGAGCATATCTATTTTTTAACTTAATACTAGTAATTATTTCCCTGTTGAACCAACATGGATATTTACTTTTAAAAATAATGTTGCGCCTAGGCACACTCTCTTGAATACAACTTGAAAATAACCTATAAAATATATCTACAGCCTCATTAACGTTTTTTGAGCAATACAGTTCCCCCCAATCACTATCCCTTAAACTACAATATAAACTTAAGAAATCAGCTTTTTTGAAACAATAATACAGTACAGTATTTTCAATAATAAATGCTTTGAAAGATGAAGATAGCAGCTCGATAACACAGCTATGAGAAAGAAAATACAATTTAAAAGACAAATGAAGCAATACTCAAGAAAAGTACTCATGGTTGAGTTTTTTGCATTTTCTTTAATACTGTACTATGTTTATGTCCCAAGGACATAAACGTATTTATCAAAAAACTAATGTTTTTCCTCAACTTTCTGAATATGTCTTTTTATCCAAGTACGGGATTCATAGGTGTCAGTCTAATGTTTTTCTCAAGTTTCCTTGGGTAATTTAACCTTTAACAAGCCTTTAGATACAAAATTATATATATGTGCGCAATTTTCCATCGTTAAAATTAGCTAGTGTAACGAGAAGCACGTTAGTGTAGCTAGTGTGAAGCTGTATTACGAGAGTTTCCTACTTTCACAACTTGAACCCCTGGAACACAAACGATGGGGATTACTGAAGTTGTCTGAAGTTGTCCGATAACGGCTCCGGCCTGGTTTTCCCGGCCAAAACCCACAGCCGGACAAAATATATTACAGTCTATTTATTAAAGTAAATAAACAGACTCTTAATTCGTCTATTTTAACCTAGATGCATCATCATTTACGACAGTCAAAACTTTCAGCGACTAGCGACTACTGTTGCCCGTCGCTATTAACTACTAACTACCGTGAGAAATCCCCAGTTACGCGGGGGTGCCAAATGAGCTCGCGCGAGTATACGGGCCGCGGTGCGGGGCTCGTGGCCCGTGCCGCCCGCATGTCCCACGGTATTCGCGACTCGCGGCGGCGCGTGCGGCCCCACGTGCCACGAGCCGCCCGCATACGGCGCGGGGGGTGGCTGTGATAATAGAAAAATGCGCGTAGGCCCTAATCAATTGGGAGCTTTCAATTGATGTGATTGCTGATGGGCTATTGCCTCAAGTTTTTTTCTCTGACGGGTTGAACGTAAAAATGATAGCTGGAAAGGCGAGAATGAACGAGGGGTGAAAATCAACAATGTTTGTAGGGGTTATGATTATAAGCCTTGGACACCAGAGAGTTTGGTTGTTTTTTTTAATTTTTGTAAGATTAAGGGTCACCCACTTGAAGTTACTCAATCAATCAATCAATCAAATAATTCTTTATTGCCATATATAACATTTTACAGCATTGGCATGAGTCAAGTATAAGAATACAAGAATACTCGGTGAGAAGTTTTGAAGATTTCAAATTATCACAACGAAAAGTCAAAAGAATTGTTTAGAGAAAAGATGCAAAGTAGTGACTGTTCTCAGTCTTCTTGCTATGCGTTGTAAATCTGAATCCATGTAGACTAACGACAACACAACTTCCTTAGTAGGGTCAGATGGTAAAGGGGAAAGGGGAGGGGTCAGAGGGTCTCTGGGGCGAGGTCCGGTTGAAATCGACTTGTGCGTCGGGCCGGGTCCTCAGAACAATACCCACCGCTGGGTTGCGACGATGTGCGACGATACAGTGCCAAAATTATATTTGCTATTGATATAAAAACGTTAAGAATAGATGTCATAAAATCAAATTACAAGAGCATTAAGCCTCTGGATTTCTATGATTTGTTTGACCTAATTTAGGCCTAAAATCATATGAACAATCATTAGCCTTTTATAGTCGAAAACTCTACTATTTTTTGTGTCATCATTACAGCAAATGGTGAAATTATGTAGGAATATATTTCTCTTAAATTTTACATAGAGCATTTTGGTTTTAACATGAAAATTAAAACATTAAAACGACATATACATCAAATTTCAGGTCTCCAAAACCTCTGCCACTCCATCAGACCACGGAGGAGCGTGCATGTCTTCCTCTCTCGCCCAGTGGAGCCTGCACTGCGGACGACACGCAGCTCGTCAGGCTAAGTACAGGGTACTCTCAATCAAGATGGCCGCCGCCGCCGCTCCGCACGAAAACCTCATTCCTCAGCAGTCGCCCCACTTGGGTTTCCTCTCCGTGCTAAATTTCCCCGCGCGCGTGATCCCGAGGCTCACGGACGATGGTATCGCCCAGCTGTGCCGGCAG
Source organism: Flexamia atlantica (assembly GCA_035578135.1). Classification (NCBI taxonomy): domain Eukaryota; kingdom Metazoa; phylum Arthropoda; class Insecta; order Hemiptera; family Cicadellidae; genus Flexamia; species Flexamia atlantica. The sequence goes on along the minus strand of JAQJVK010000011.1, from coordinate 3,803,961 downwards.
GGAGGCTGGAGCTCGCGGTCTTTGTTGTTGTTGACTCGGCGGTCTGTGACCACTGAGATATATTATTTCTCTTTGAGATAAGACTATGTGTCACAGCAGTAAACTCATCGCTGGAAATTATCGAATAACGTTTGAAGTCGTACAAGAATTATACAGTTAATGCACTGTTGAAAGTAGCCAAGATTTTAATGTTGGGGGTAGTAAATGAAAGGTCTTTTTTAAGTCATTCTTCGCACCTGAAGATGGGAACAGATTTCAGATACCAAAACGTCGTGAAACTTTAAATTCAACGTTGGCGTTGAATTGCCTCATGAAACTTTTTTTGTTGATCGATGGAAGTAAAAATGAATACCATTATCCCAAAAATTGTGAATTTAAATAAGTCTGACGAAATATTAATCAAAAATTTGGCTGAAAATTTATTGTAAATCCTGATTTTTTTATAGGAGAAATCGGTAATGTAAGTAATTTATTTATATCCGTACCCTAAGCTGCGTCCCTAAGCTGCGTTATGACTAAATTGAATTATGAACTTAACCTTCGTCATACAGCTCCTAGTTAGTTTATAACGTATTACCTTTTACAGATAAAGTCAATCATAAAACAAACGTAAATGGTCATTCCGGCATCAATATCTTCAGGCAGGAAATTTCAGCCATAAGGCGTCGCATGTTTTAACGGTGCTTTATGGTTGAAAGTTTCTGTGTGGAGATGGAATAATGTATTCATGCTGAAACGGCCTTAACGTTTGTCGTAAAATAGAAGCTAAATGACGAAGGTAAAGTTCATAATTTATTTTTTAAGCAACTCGTCTTTATTTACAAGAGTATCATTAAGCCCATTCGTGCGTAACGTGAGTCGTGTTGATCATGATCGTGTAGCTTTTAATTACAAAATGTAGTTGGAGTTGGAATTTAAAAAAAATGATTAAGATATTTTAATGATAAAATTAAATGTAGGAAGATTTGGAACCAACAATAATTAATTCTTCTACTAAAATTGATATCAAGATAATCTTGCTGTAAAGGTATAAATCCATAAGGAGAGGGACTATAAAATATAATAATTCATGAAAACGTAAATAGATAAATAACTTCTTACATCATTTTCCTAATAAGTTTCACAGACCATCGCCAGTAAATTATGATACTTGACGATAAAGACAAATAATGAGGCATGTATATTGTATATACGATGGTATACATATATACGTCAGTATACTATTTGCATTTACTTTATCTAATTTAAATCATTATTAAGGATGTCTATATAAAAAATACGCAGAATTTCGACATATTGTGACGAAAATGTATAATCTGCCTGTTAGCAACCTTTTTAACGCAATCAATTTCCGTGAGCTGCTCTTGGATTTGACCTGCCGCCGCCTGCCAGGGGACCGATTCGACGCGACTCGTGGGGCAGACTCAGAAAGGAATAAAAGCGAGGGGAGATTAGATTAGCGGAGGCAGACAGGGATGCAGGTATACCTGGACCTGACCACCCTTATCAGGGCTGCCACCTGCTCAACTCTTGTTTACCCTTTTATATCAAGAATATTGAATTATGCCAAGAATATCGAATTATATCGAGATCGAGATTGGTGTTTATCCTGTATATCAAGAATTCGGGTTTATAGTCAGATTTCGATAAAGCAATCGGCTTTGCTGTATCATTATACCATGTAACTTAAATTTTATTTAGCCTAACTGAATAATTGGGTTATCTTGGGAATAAAACAATTTATTCATTACGTTTCTTTAAACTTGTTCTTACAAGAATACCATTCGAAACGATTTTTATATCGTGATCTTTGTCCTTACACTTGATACTATAGTACCTTTTCAGAAACCAAGTTTCACAGCACTTTCTTTTACAATCGCTCTTCTTTGTTTTAATCAATCATTTAGTTTTTGTTGTTGTTGGTTTAATATTAAATAAAGTTGTGGACGTTTTGAGAAAGTATTCGAGCCTGCTAACAAAATTACCATCCACTCAAGGTAGAGTTCATCAATGAAGGAAAACATATTAAAATATAGACCTAACAAAAATAACTTTTAAAACATTTAATACGTTTTTCCTAAATCTTCTTACATCCACTCGCTCAAACGGAAGGCAAGACAAAGCAGTGGCGGCGGCAGCGGCAGAGGCACTAGTAAGTTTACTGACCGTTTGAGGCCGAAGACGCGAGGCAAAGCAAAAAGACGAAGGCAAGGCACTCCGGCACAAAGGTAGAAGATAATTGTGTGGTGTAGCATCAATCATGAAAGAAGAAAGAGCGGGGAAGGAGAGCAAAACTGGTTTCTGTCCCCGGGGCGCTTGCCCCCCCCCTCCCCCTCCCCCACCTACACAGGCCCTTTCATTTCCGTTAAGTTCAAAATCTGGACCTGTTCTGGTCCAAGGGTTAACGGCGGGGCGGGTTGATGCCCCAAACCCGGTTTAATACCGGCCCCCGTGAGGATTACATTTCCATCGGATTCGGTTTTGTTCAGCTGTCAAAACTGTCAACAGCTGATTGGGCAGTTGCGATTTTGCGATTTTTTCGTGTACGAGTATAGGTGTATTCGGGCCACGGGGGAGTTGCCCACCGAATAGGAATACTCAGTGAAGGACGAAGGTAAAAGGGTGTTCGGTTCTGTTTACGTATAGGCTACAAAAGTTTGAATTACTTTAAACGCGTTGGGATCGTAATATCACCTTGTGACCTAAAAGTGCAACCTCTGATTTACATTAAATCACTCATTAATACTACGATCACAAGACCGTCCTCATAATTAGACCAGTTCGTAAATTGTAAACCACAAAATCAGGAAAAATTGTGGTTAGGATCCCACGTTAAAAAGTAGGTCCCTTTAGTTTCCATTGGTTGCCGGACTATTAATTAACAGTCCTGTCTAAGGAACATGTCAGCCTTAATCAGTAAGACTACAATATCGCGCCACAATCATTCTTCACTCATCTGTCATTCATACTTGGCTTAAAATACCTACCTGGGTAGGTCGCCATTTCAAGCAATGTAAAATGTATGTCTTGATTTTAATTTATAATAATGAAGTTTGTATGTGGTTCTTTTCTCAGGGTACGTGACGAATAGACTTTTAAAGAGGCACATCAATTTGCAATATTGTATCAATATGCTCTTGTAACCAAAACAATCAAATCAACTTACTACCAAGTTCGGATCCCACGTTAAAAAGTAGGTCCCTGTTTCCATTGGTTGCCGGACTATTAATTAACAGTCCTGTCTAAGGAACATGTCAGCCTTAGTCAGTAAGACTACAATATCGCGCCACAATCATTCTTCACTCATCTGCTATTCATACTTGGCTTAAAATACCTACCTGGGTCGCCACTTCAAGCAATGTATAATGTATGTATAGATTTTAATTTATAATAACGAAATTTATATTTGGTCCTTTTCTTAGGGTACGTAACGAATAGACTTTGAACGAGGCACATCAATTTGCAATATTGTATCAATATGCTCTTGTAACCAAAACAATCAAATTAACTTACTACCAAGTTACACTGGGTTTAAAAGATACTCCAACCGGTTTAGTATAAATTAAAAGAAGACATAAAACAACCTAAGGAAATATGTTGCTAATAATGTAGAGCCAAAATAATAGTGCAGAGATGGAAATAAAGAGCTCTACGAGGCCCCATAAAGCATCCAACAACAAATGCAAAGTAAGATTCACACATTGCAAAGATAACGCATCTAATGGGGTGGAACAAAATTACTATTAGGCATAACCAATGGGTTTAATAATTATTTGTAAATGTACCTCAGTCTCTGAAAGATAAAATTTCCAAGCATAGTTTAACAACCGTTTGCTGAACCCTTTGCGTAAACTCAATTTTCTATCTCTAAGGTTTCTATTTTCTAAGGTTGTTAATGGAAAAGCTCCTGGTATTTATGACATGGGAGTTTTTGTTCTCTAGAAACTTATTATTCGCTTAGTTGATATTCTAGTTCATTTATTTATTTTTAAGAATTGAGGCATTTTCCCTGTTTGCTTAAAACTGCAGTGGTAATCCCACTACATAAAGAAGGTGATAAAAGTAATTCAATTATCTCCTTATTCCATTGTTGTCCTTGTTCTAAAATATAATAATTGTAACAAATAGAAAAAATCCTACTAAAGTTCTTAAATAACAAAGACAATAATGATCCAGAGAAGGGATAACTGAGGATGCTCCAACTGTCAACTGAAATTTTTGGAACCTTTGTGTGAAAAGATAAATAATGGAAAAACTATGTTCAGCAGTATTTATTGGCATTACTAAGGCTTTTGACACTTTTGAACATGAAGTATGAACATTATTAATAAATTATGGGATACTGAAATAAATGGCGTCGCTTTAAATTGGTTCATTAACTATTTGTGTAACATATCTCAATATAGCCCACTACATTTGATAATAAGCTATATTTCTTATCTAACACAAATCTTCCTCAAGGAGCAGTTGTAGGACGAATTTTATCTTTAATTTATGTGTCAATAATAATTTGTGCAATGCTCAATTTAATGGTAGTTTAACAGCCTTTGCCGACGACATTCCACTAGCTTATTCAGAAAGCAGTTTGGGTCTTCACATGTCTTTTATGCAAAATTATAAAAAAAATACTGAGGTGTTTGTTCGATGATAATCGTTTGATTTTAAGTGAAAAAACCCGTCTGTGATTTTTGGGTTAAGAAATCAATATAATTTTAATAACAATATTATTTATCACGATCCAGATTCTTTAGGTTTTTGTTGTAATTTTTTAAGTAAAGTTTAGGAAATAAAGTACAGTAGCTTGAGCTGGTCAGGACCTCAGCACTAAGGACCTCTATTCTTGCCGAAAGGGTCATATTAATAAAGTGAGGGAAGATTAATGTGATCCAAGTTTTATCTTCAAATGTCTGACCACAGAGAAAACATATTATTATTAATTCTTTAATAATATTATTTCATTCTTCTCTGTGGTCTGACCTTAAAATATGTTAGCATGCCTATATGTTTGTTATGCCCTTGTTAATTCTAAGTTAATTCACAGTATAATTTGCTGGGGTGGAATACACCTTTCTTCTATTCAAACCATTACTTCTAAGTGTTTTATTAGACGTATATTAAGAAATAAAAGAACGGGCCCACCGACCTGACCTTTTTTGGCTAAGACACAGTTATGTATTTAAAGTGGAAGGCACAAAAAGCCATAATTTATCCAAAAAAACTCATATTATGATGTGGTAATAAAATAAATGTATCTCTTTTAATACAATGCCACCGAAGATGTTCTCTATATTTACCGGTACCGAGGCTTCCCGTCATTTGCGAATCCGCGACTGTGGGACCGGGAGACGAACGAGGGGCCAGCGGTGGGGAATCTATAGAATTCCAATAATACACTTCTTATTTAACTGTGTATAAAAGGAAAGCACCATGAAATACACAATTTATGTCTAAACCACACTATGACGTAATCACCTGTTTTACAAACGTCATTAGGTGGCCGAAACCAGCCCTTTTCCGTCAGTGGGCCTAAAACTTTCGGTCCTAGGGCCGAAAGTGAGCTGATCGTTTAATTTCTTGAAAGGACTTGAGAACATCACATAATTATACGGCATTCAATAGGTTGCAAAGAGAGGATAGTTTCAATCATATGATTTTTCATAGCTGTATTTGTTTAAACCATAACAAATAATTTGTAACGTCGACTGTTGTTGTCTCGACTTCGTCTCGATTTTGAAACACAATCTCTAGTACAAAACTTCATTTTCGACCCTTGTTGCGAAATATAATATTTCTATGACATAGAAATTACTTCTCGATCGCAGCACAAAAATAATGTAGTTTAACTGATAAATAACAATTTATAAGAGTTTTATAAGACTGACTTCTGACTATCCTTTTTAGATACTGACAACAAAATGATTTTAGTTGTTGTGAATATGTCACGAGTAGTTATCAAAAGTGTTAATTTGCTTTAGTTTAGCCTGTGATGTAGGATGGCGCAATTCTCTCACAGTTGATGGTCACTTTGTTCGAGCCAATCTATTGTCATGCTCTTCAGAAAAATATATTGATAAAACCTATTAGTCAACATCATTATGGACTTTTAAGAACAGTTGCATAAACAGTGGATTCATCTCCTACTCTTAAAAAACTAATCCCAACACTATCTTAATGTTAATAATTCAAACTGGCATTCAAGAGAGTGAACGAAATCAAACGCTCTAATTTTGACAAGCTCTGAGGTTTTGTGGAGTTAAAAATGAAAATACTACGTAAACATTAGTTTAACTATTAAATACCTAATAAAATGGCAAAACAAATTATATATTTACTGAAACCAAAGTTTATTTTAAAATGTCTGCGAATAATTTATTTTCATCCTTAAAGAGATTATATTTTGTTGGAGATTTAGCCTATCGTCAAGTTTTAGTTTCCACTTTCTTAAAACCTTTGGATAATTAATTATAGAAATGAATATTTACATTACATGTGTATTACATTTCTCATAAAGTCGGTCTGACTTCGCCAAAATTTTCTTTTCCGATTTCTCAAATTTCAAACTGTCGAAAACAGTATTATGCCAATCCATATATTATATGAGAGGAGCTAGTAATGACCAAATGTCGGCTTTCAATTTAAATATTACAAAAATGAAAAGATTTGAAAGCATTAATATCTCCTTTACTAAAATAATGATTGACCACTGTATGAAATTAAAAAATCATGGAAAACTTGATAATTAATTTTCTCTACCACGTTTATCAAGGACTGTGTTGACGAGTTAAATGCTTGGTAACAAATTGTAGGAAAATTTAATCTCTTCCATAATATCATCTTCCTCTTTGGTCGATTTCCGTTCTATTTAAAAGTTCTTTAAAAACAAAAAAGCTAACCAACCTCAAATTTCAAGCAAAAAAGCAACCTCAAGCAAAAAAGCTAAACAACCTCAGAATTTATCGTGGTAAAAAATATTGAGCTAGGGGATCTTTTTTGTTAAACTTTGTACAGCAGTTTTTTTTTTCTAAAACGTTAAACTCCATTTTTTTAATAGTAGAAAATAGTCGTTAACGTTAAGGGTAGAATTTTAGGGTGCGTTTTAATAACAATCGGGACTACTCTTGTTACTTCTGGTAGCTTACATAATAAATAAATTTACGGTGCGTTATCAAAAAGTTAGAAAATATTAGGCTATAGTTGAGGGCCCATTCTCGACTTACAACGCTAACTCTCCACAGTATCAGAGCAAGAGCAGCAAAGGATAGAAATAAGTCCTCAACAAACTAAGTTGATGTTTAATAAATTAAATTATTATGTTTTCACTATTTTACAGAACATAATTATTTACCTTTCATATTTATTTGAATGTTCTAAACTAATTTAGTCTATGTTAATTCAACAAACTATAACAGAAGAGTTTTGGGGTGGAAATACCTCACCGAGTGCAACACGTCATTTATTATTCACTGATGGTGAACTGTGAGCCAGATTTTGACTTCAGTGGAGTGAAGTCTCTAATGCATTAATTGGTCAACGAACGAACTTAGCAGAGTGTCGGTCGTTGTGTCTGTGCGTAATGCGATACCTATAAAAAATGTTGCACTCATCGTTTTCAAATTTTGCGCAAACGTTTGATAGCTCATGACAATAGCTAATCTAAATATAAAAATAACTTCCTAAACAGCTTGTTGGCATTTTATTTAAAAATTATGAATACCTTTAATTAGCATCAAGAATATATTTTAATAACCCTTGGGATACGGTACACGTGAAGATCGCTTCGAATATAAAAGGAACTAATGATGAAATATGCGAGGGGTATATTTTCTGAAAAAATACATAGCACACTGTCTAATTGACGATTCGTCAATTAACTTGAAAAAAACAAAATCAATTTCTAGTGGAAAAACGAAATCTAAACGTATAACTCCAGAATGTTGTAGTACATTTATTTAACATATTGTACCGAGTTTTGATTAGATATTATAACAACCCGATTTCTAAATATTGGCGTTACAATGAATCATCAGCGGGTACGGGAAATATGTTTGACGATTCTTCAATTAATTCGGAAAAAATTTTATTACCAATGGAAGATCAAAATATTAAACGTATAACTCTAGGATTTTATAAATTTATTTAGCACTTATAGTACTGCATTTTGAATAAAAAATTAGAACAACCCGATTTATAAAAAATGTTGTTACTCTCAATGAAACATCAGCGGGTGCGGGAAGTTGGCATAATGCCAAGAACGCGGGTGCGGAAATTGGGATTTTAAGTTGCGAGGCTGGGAGCAGTTGGCAACACTGGTTCCCGGATCTACTTTATCAGCGACAGCCGGGCGACGCGACTATCGCGCCACTGTCGCATGCTGATTGGACCAATGGGAGGCGAGTTTAGACGCTCTCGTCTGCGACACAACAGTTGCCAATCGACCCTGGCGTGCATATACACTGACGGTATTTTTTATAACGTCTTTGTTGAAATTCTTTTGTTTCCTTGCATATTTTAGGAGTGCTATAATAGTTGTTCAGATATAGCAATATGAGTAATCTTCCAGTAATCCCACATGAGGGTATTATTCGTTTGATTGAGGAAATTGAAAGACGACCACCTCTTTATCAAAAGTCATTGAAGGAATACTTGGATGTCGGATTAAAAAAACAGCTGTGGGATGAAGTTTGTTTTGCGGTATTTAAGGATTGGAACAAATTAGCACCAGAGGAGAAATTTAAACAAGGTAAGTTTGTTAAATAAGGACATTCCATTTTTCAATATAGTCTAGTCGACTTAAAATATGCAGTGTGTATTGGAAAAAATAAATAACGAAACATAAAAACAAGATAGTCTACAATCTATTTTTATTTATTTTAGTAAGTTGGTTGTTGATTGGAATCAGCTGTTGAGCTGTTGCTCAGTGGCGTAACTATGGGGGGGGATGAGGGGGATAGAACCCCCCCCCAGAATCCTAATAAAAAATATTAGTATAGCACAGCAATCGTACTTCTTTAAATACAAATACTCAAGTTGTATGATGTTAAAACTATGAGAGGCCTAGAATTAAAATTTGGATAGGACTAAAGCCTACCCTGCCGCGGCGGGGGTGTGGGTTCGTCCTTGGTTCGGCGAAGAGCGGAGTGTCACATTGTTGCCAAATGTGCGTCCGTCGTCCGACACTGTCGCTGTCGATCAGTCTATGCTTTTACTACAGATACGGTGCATGATTTTGCTACTCCTTATTAATTTGAAAAGGAAGGATTATTTTAATTTTCATTCAAGAAAATCGTTTATCCTTCTGTTTACATTAATAATAATAATCATAAAATAGTAAAATTGTCTGCTCTTTTGTTTTTAATGCCTTAGTCTTAGCGAGGTATCCAGACATAAAACATACACAGTGATAAGAAAAACTGCCAGAGAAATAACAAAACAATGTTATCGAAAAACTACAATGTTATCGATATTGAAAAATTTCTTATTTTTGCCTATTTGTGATGTGTTACGATTGTAAAAAAATATACTATTAACCAAGAAAATAATGCAACATGTCAATTTTCAAAATAAGTGGCCATTATTATAAAAATTATCAATATTCACAGAATTGAAACACATTTTTAATAATTCTCAATAAGTCCCAAAGTTTGTTTTCTAAGTTTCTAAGTTTCAGATTAAAAATCCTTGTAAGCAGAGCTGAATTATATCATAGCTCTATGGCCATACATTTTTAAGAATTGTAATTTATGATCTATACAACTTTTTTAGTGTTGGACGTGAAAATACGGTTTTTTGGTTGGTTTGGGGAATCCAGCATAACTTCTAGACCATCTCGCTCGGTTCTGCTCAACAACAAAATTCGTCGAGCTACTTAAAAAGTAACCCGACTGTTTGTGTTTTTCTTGATAATTATATAACTATAATCGAAAGTTGTATTTAAGTAATTGTAAACTACGAAAAACTCAGATGATTATGTTGGAGATGGGTATGTTTAGTATGATTCCTTACAAGGCACCAAAGACGCCCCTTGGGTACTGCTCTTAATAACTACCTTTTTAAGGGTAGTTATTACCTAAATAAATTCTAAAAACTAACAATCCTAATATTATTAAGTAAAATGTTCTATATTATCCGGTGTGGTGTACACTCTATTCTCTATTTTATTCTTATCCATCCTCCCCAAAGCCAAGTTCTAGTTACGCCACTGTGTTGCTTACCACATCTTGCCAAAGCACCAGCTGTTCAATAGGTGGTCGAACTGCTAAACAGTTCTACAGGACCGATTTTATTAATTATCTATAAGCCTTTCGGAGGCTTTCTCCTGTTGGATTTAGAAATAATTAAAAGCACTTAATTTTCAAGAATTTTGAGAAAAAATTAAATACCCACATAGTTTCTAAAAAATACCTGAAAACAAGCTATTTAAGTTGGTTTGTAGCCAAGCTTTGGCTGCCAATTATCATTATTTTCAAGAAATAGAATACGGTGTAATTTTAGTAAATTTTATTTCTTTCAGAATATCACCTTCCGCTTTGGTAGATTTCTTCAGCATTTTAAAGTTACTTGCAAAAAAGCTATGCAACCTCCGAATTTATAGTGGTTAAAATAAACTGAGTAAGAGATTTTTGTAAAATGTTATACAACTAAATGTACAGTTCTTCCAGAGAGATTTTAATAACTAACGGGCCTTTGGAAAGCATTCCTCACGTAGATTTACAAATAATTGTGATAATTTGATTTGTATAAGATTTATGGTAAAAAATGAAAAAACATGTTTTTTATAAGAAATACATTAACAGCTGATTATCTGATCATGTTTTTTTTCAAAACAATTTTATTTTTGGAAAAAATCAAATTTTTTCTGGTATTTCACAGGAAAAAAGCATATATACGTACTATTTTTCTAGAGACCGTTGTATTTAATCACAACGGGCTCTGCAGCTAGTAGATGAATAATTTCATGATGCAATTTGACTCATTATCACATTTCAAATTTTGAAACCTATGAGAAATATGTTGGAAAGTGTAATTTCAGTGAATATAGTATATAGCACATATTTAAATAGTCTTCTTTAACACTAACAATAAAGAAAGAAATTGTTTTTATTTTCTAAGAGTTTTTTACCGAGACTACTTCATATTTGTTTTAATACTAATTTTTACTTGACCATTGTGGTGGAAAAATATTTCCCTCAAACTGAAAAAAGAATCGTCTTTCAGTTTTGATTGTTGTCTGAAACCCTGTAGCCAAGGCCGCACTAAAATACGTGTAACCTTGCTGTAGCCATAAAGGGTCATAAAATAAATTTATCATGAATGTTAAATTTCCACACATAGAAGAATCAAACAGAGGTCGCTTTTATTTAAATGGGTCGTCCGTTACACCCAAGTACTAGTTACAGTTAATTCCAGTTACAGTTACAGTTAAGTTACTAGTTACTAGAATAGGAGAGGGCAGCGACGGTGCTGCTCTCTCGCGGCGTAAATTAAATTAAGTCCTCGACACCCTCTGGCCAGCGCTCTTTACCCGCTGAGCGCAACATTAGAAGATGCCTCTAATTCTTCTCTATGGTTTCTATCTTGTTGTACAAATTGAAAATATTCATCATAAAAGCTTTGATTTTAGCGAATTTCCCCTATAGGGAAGAAGCTGTTACCGTAGGTCTCATGGTAAGACCTAAGCCTAAAACCATCATAACTTTTCTTTTTAAGGTCCTCAGATGCCAAAAACACCATTCGTTCACTTTCATAAATATATATATATATATATCTATATATCTATATATATATCTATATATATATATATGTGTCTTTAAGCACGATAACTTGCGCAAAAATGGTCCAATCGGAATGAAATTTGGCATAGACGTGTAAAGTAGTAATTATTCGGACGAGTTCGTAAACCAGCCCGATCGGACCACCGGAAGGGGGGGTAAAGGGGGGTAAACCCCCCCAAAAATGGGTTTTTTGAGATTTTTACATAGAAAAATAAAATTTATCAAATTTTTATTGGCACCATTGAATTCAGCCCAAAAAAACAAACAATAGTATTTTGAATCATGGCTCTATGTCCATTGGTTGCCGAGATACTGAAAGTGGTAAACACAGTACGTTGTCCCAATGTTAACCTTATGGGAAATAAGTAAAATTCTATATCTCGCTTATTTCTCAACATATCTTGATAAAACTTGGTAAATGGCTTCTTCTAGTTCAAATCTACTAAATATTGAATTAAAACCACCCAGTTTTAATATACCTGTAGCAGCAAACCTCCATACTCATTCCCCATGTTATTCTTATGGAGCTTACAAAAACATGTCAAATCTCGCTATGTTGGATCGAAATATGTTGTTTTGCACTTGAAATTCGCTGAGTATGCAGGTCTGCTGCAACGGGGGTATTTATATTATGTGTTCATTACATAATGAGTGTTTTTTCAGCGCAAGATCTCCAAAAGAAATGGCACAATATTAGAAGTTGTTTCACACGGGAGCTACGAGCGCAGGAGCGCCAGACTGCAGACGGGCCAGGAGCAAGCAAACGTCGGAAATACATTTACTTTAACAAGCTACAATTTTTACTCAATGCTGATTGCGTTCATTCAAGCGGGAGGAAGAGAAAATCCTGGACTCCAGCCTCTAACCCGTGCTTGGACAATAATGATCAAACTGAAGAAACTAGTAATGAAGATGACGAAGATGCGCAAGACGAAAAGAAATACGAAGGACATCTACCGACTGTCCATCGAAAGGTCAAAAGAAGAGTTGAGAGGGAGAAAGAAGAAAACAAATTTGATGAAGAACAACTTCTCAAAGTATTGACAATGAGTCCACAGGCTCAAGAAGAAACAAATTGTGTGATTGACGAAGAAACGAACTTTGTATTGTCGTTAGTACCGACTCTGAAATCACTGCCAGAAGAATGCAAACTTCAAGCCAGAATTGAAATATTGAGTATCCTTCAAAAAATGAAATTCGGTCGTTCCACCTCACAAGAATGTCACCGATCCACCTGTTCCGAAGAGTCACCATGATCTTAGTATTCATTAAAGACCTATTAAATATCACGTTTGTTATCCTGATGTGTTTCAACGTGGGTTTCACAATATATACATTATAACTCATTGTCTAGCTTATACCATGGCTACAATTTGTATCTAAAAAATAAAAATTTTTGATGAATAGTTTAATGTCTTTTTTAACAAAAATTTTCTCTACAGGAAAGGAGTTTACTATCGTGGATGATTATTTTCAAATTTTGCGCAAAATTTAATTGCTAACCGAAAAAAGCCTAAAATTTTTAAGCAAGTCCTCTGGACCGTTTTTAGCTATTTTATTATAAAAATAAAAAATGTCATTATATCAGCTTCGATGATGATAAGTTCATTAAACACTGGGATGCAAATAAAGATAATTTCAAATACAAAAGGAACCAACGATTAAATATGCCTCAAGTATGTTTTCCGTAATCAGGTAAATCATGACCAATACTAGTGGTTAACGATTCTAAAATTACTTTGAAAAAGTTTTATGAATATTTCAAGTGAAAACCCCGAAATTCACACGCAAAATGTCTTTTGCCATATTACTAGAGATGGTTATACTTTTACTAAATCGTACCTCAGATAATCTTTTTTCTTTCATCTCTGATCGTACACAAGAAACCCGTCAGAGAGCAATAATAGCTGATCCTCAATTCCTCATATTATAGGTAGGAATCAGCTGCTGCTACTCTATGGCGGGTCTTAAATACGTATTGTAATATTATTTATTTATGTCCCATGGTTTAATAAACGCATTTTTTCGCCAATGTAATGTTGTTCAGGTAATGGATTTGGTTTGTTAATATTTGTGAGTTCGTCTAATTTCACGATAAAATAGTCAACTCCTGGAAAAGGCCGACTTGTAAAAGACAAAAGTCAAAAGGCGCGATTTGGTATATTGGTTAAAATACTGAATGTAAAAAACATATTATATGGTATTAGAAAGAGCTAATGTAACAAAAGCTTTTCTCAATTTCTGTCTCTCACCACTACTGTCTCGTTCAATTTGTGTCCGTTTTCTTCCCGTCGTCGTCTGTTGCTGTTAAAAGTGAGGTTATGGTTGTTAGATTGTGAAGTTTTGGTATAATTTCTGAATAGGCCTAGCTATAAATAAAAATTTAAATTGGTGTGATTGTAGAATTTTTGTTCTGCTCATGGAGCCAAAATAATGTCATCTATATTCTGTCCAACGTGTGCTAATGTTTTAGCTGTTGAAGAACATCTTGGACATTTGAGGTTTAAATGTAGAACGTGTCCATACAGTTTTAATATTACCCAACGTATTACTCACAGAACTTACCCTAAGTTGAAGGTGAGCATATATTCTTTACTATTTTTAGGCACAGGTAGGCCTAATACTGAATTGAATTTAGCTGTTAATGCAATCACCGTTTGGCAAACACATTAAAAACACTTTATTCCATAATAAGGTAAAATTCATGGCTTGGTTGTTAATTTTATAAATAGGCTTAAAACTAATCAACTGGACCACTAAAAAACAATGTAACACAAAGTCATTTAAGCTTACTGAAACTAGCCTTTACTGAAGCTCAAAACTGCAATAGATAACAAACGATAAGGTTATCAAGGTAACAGTAAGGTTCTTGCATCGTGTAAGAGTCAATTATACATCTACTCAATATTACGGAATTCTACAGTTATGGTGCACCAAGTATCGAAGTCTACCGCTCGTTGGTTGTACAGGTGGAATCATTGTTCTTCTGCAATGCTGTTTGTCAAACGTTGTATTTTTCAACAAATGTCATATGACACGGTTAGTCGCATAGTTGCCATTGCTGGAGGTATAATGCGCGAACTGTACCTGCAGCAGAAGATTAAATTGTATTTTAAACAAATCTTTTTTTATAAAGAGTAATAAGTGATCTACCAATAGGCAAACTTTGACAGTTCATTTGTTGTTAATATTTCTTCTTTGTTACTGATGGTTGTCCGAATTATATAACGAATGAATCAACCAACAAGTTTTTTGATAGGCTACCAGATCACTGCTTGTCAAGTTTACTGTCTGGTCATAGACCTAAGTGGAGTAAGCTTACTGTATACACAATGGAGCTTCGCCCATGTTGAATTATGTAATGACAAGACTATTTAATGTAGGCTATGCTATTTTTTGAACCTGAACCGACCAGGAAAATTAAAACCTGTAAAATACAGGAGAAAATCAGATTTGGAACTCATACCCAATCTAGCCTAGGCCTTTTAAGTTTATTGACCAAGCATCAATCAATCTTTTATTTTTGTCACTTTTAGCAAATTTCCCCATTTGGAAGAAGCTACAACCATTAGCGTAGGTCTCATGTTAAGACCTGAGCCCGAGACCATAATAATTATTTTGTTTTGGGGCCGGCAATTTTTATATCTGTATCTTTAGGCCTATATTAGGGTGGATCGAAAAAACTAAAATTTTGGAATTTTGAATTGTAATAGGCTTAGGTCTTAAAAGTTGTGAAATACCGGTACTGCAAAAAATAACTTTATAAAAATCATAAGATCTTTCAGTCGCACAGTGATCTTGAAGTTTAACATGTAAAACTCTATAAGAGAATTAGTTAGGCCTAATAATCGTAATTTGGTTTATGCTGAACATTCATAACAGTACAAAAGTTTTGCCATGAAAAATGGAAAGAGCTCTATAAAAAATTTTGAAAAATGGTATATAAATTGTCTAATTAGGCAATAGCATTATCGATCTATGGCCTTCTGAATATCCCTTTCTGCGTTTTTGGCTTGTATTAACTCAATAACTCTGTGGTGTAATTGCACAAATTATTCCATTGTTCAAAATGTTTATACGTTTTAATGAGCTCTTTCTAATGAGTTTAAGTTGCTTCACACGGATATGACTTGTTCCATAAAAGGTACTTGGGGTTCTACAATTAGCAACTCTATCAGATGTGGATTATGACTGAATACAAACTTAGCTTGGTCTGGGATTACTCATATTGTAGTGTCTATGCGATTAAAACCTATTCATGATGTCAGCCTCCTGAATCTTATAAATAGATATAACTGGTTGGCATCTGTAATCAAAAGACAAATTGCTAGTTTCTCCTAAAAAAGTTGAGGAATGTATAGCCTTCAGGGGCAGGTTGTTACAAGGGCATTTTTAAAATCATGATGTTATAGGGCCTACTTATAAAAATTATGTAAAATTGGGTTTTAGAAGAAGATGGCTAAAAATAATGGTAACTGCTGGAAATATTTCTATAAGTATTTGTGAAAGAAATAGGAGCTATAGGCCTGTTTGAGGTACTTTCTAAAAGGAATTTTGGTATAGGCAAATTAAAAATCATGTGTTAAGAGTTTTGACTACATTTTTGACTATGGTAGCCTTAGGGTTTGTTCAGAAATTCTGATCTCAGTTACAGGGTGACGCCACCGGGGGTGGATTTCTGGGGGTGATGATATTTGGTGGATTTGTTGGCAGTGAATGGGAACATGTTTTTATTATAACTTTGATTGAGGTGTTAGCATAAATTGAAAATTGTTATTAAATAAAAAAGTACCTACTTGGATTAGACCTTAAAATAGATAATTTGAATAGGGGTTTGATGTTTGAATTTGAGCATACAACAAACTTCAAACATTAAGTGAGCTGGCACCCCCAAATATTATGACAATAATCCGCCCATAGATACCAAAGAACAAATATTGTGTCTGTTAGCACAATAGCGGCCGTAAAAATGGTCCAGTCTTAATGAAAATTGGTACAGATGTGTAACCCCCCAAAAAATGGGTTTTTTGAGTTTTTACATAGAAAAATTAAATTTGCCGAATTTTTTTGGCACCATGGAATTCAGCCAAAAAACAAACAATTTAGTATTTTGAATCACTGTTCTATGTCCATTGGTTACCGAGATATCGAAAGTGGTAAACACAGTACGTTGTCCCAATGTGATCATACAACGCACATGGCAAATAAGTAAAATTCTATATCTCGGTTATTTCTCAACATATCTTGATAAAACTTGGTTAATAGCTTCTTCTAGTTCAGATCTACTAAATATTGAATCAAAACCACCCAGTTTAATATACCTGGAGCAGCAAACCTGCAAACTCATTCTCCATGTTATTCTTATGGAGCTTACCAAAACATGTCAAATCTCGCTATGTTGGATTGAAATATATTGATTTGCATTTGAAGTTCGCTGAGGATGCAGGTCTGCTGCAACGGGGGTATTGGAACCTTTTTGAGCGTCAGAGTGTGAGTATTTGATTGCATTAAAATGAGCAGCCTATGAAAAATATTGTTTGGCTGCCTACAATATCATAACAGTATGAAAAATACTGACTAATACAATATTGTTGTGTTATCAATGTATGAAAAATAGACCCATTGTTGTCAAAAAGATGAACCGAGATAAAAATAATTGCTTCAGATAAAGCTCAGTTATTTGGTATTTCAGTGGCTCTATTTACTTCTCTGTTGTTTTTATAGTTAATTGAAAGTTTAAATTGAGGAAGACTAGAAATGGAAAGTAAGTTTATAAGGTATTGTATACCCTGCTCTAAATTCCAGTAAATAGCTAATTTACTGCACCATGCATGTTTGGAATGTCAAAGGAATTATGAAAACTCTGTTGCTATTCAGAAAACTAAATTTTATGTTTTTTGTCCTTTTAATAGAATCCAATCTGCTCTAAACACTACGACAATAACTCAAAATACCCCCGTTGCAGCAGACCTGCATACTCAGCGAATTTCAAATGCAAAACAACATATATCAATCAAACATAGCAAGATTTGACATGTTTTGGTAAGCTCCATAAGAATAACATGGGGAATGAGTATGCAGGTTTGCTGCTACAGGTATATTAAAACTGGGTGGTTTGAATTCAATATTTAGTAGATCTGAACTAGAAGAAGCTATTTACCAAGTGTTAACAAGATATGTTGAGAAATAAGCGAGATATAGAATTTTACTTATTTCCCATAAGGTTAGCATTGGGGCAACGTACTGTGTTTACCACTTTCAATATCTCGGTAACCAATGGACATAGAGCAGTGATTTTATATACTAAATTGTTTGTTTTTTTTAGCTGAATTCAATGGTGCCCACAGAAATCCGATAAATTTTATTTTTCTATGTAAAAACTCAAAAAACCCATTTTTGGGGGGGTTTATCCCCCTTTACCCCCCCTTCCGGTGGTCCGATCGGGCTGGTTCACGAACTCGTCCAATTGATTACCACTTTATATGTGCGTACCAAATTTCATAAAGATCGGACCATTTTTGCGGCCGCTATCGTGCTAACAGACACATATATATATATATAAAAATTCAAACGAATAGTGATTTTTGCTTCTGGGGGCCCCAAAACGAAAAGTTATAGTGGTCCCGAGCTTAGGTCTTACCATGAGACCTACGGTAATAGCTTCTTCCCTATAGGGGAAATTCGTTAAAACAAGCTCAAATAAAATACAGGGTAATCGCAACCCCCCATTGGTTAATACTAAATAATCATCTATTTTATTAACATCCGTTAATTAAAAATCTTTGAGTTACATTTGAAAATATTGTTAAGATATATTTTTGAAAATTGTTGAAATTCTTTATAATTATCTTGACAGATTTTTTGAACTACTGTATTAATCCCATTATCATTGTACTACAGTAGAACCTCGATAAGCAGACACTCGATAACAAAAAAAGCTCGATAAGAAGTGGACTCTTCAAGTCGAAATTGTAATTGCACTTACTGTCTTTATAAAACGAACCTCAATAAGACTGTTCAATAAATGAACCTCCCTTCATAACAAGACTGTTTTCATTATCTCCTTGAGAGTCTTCTTATCAGGGTTCTACTGTATACAAAAGATTTCTTAAGATTTTCCTTGGATTTTAGAGTGTAGGTTACTTGATGCTATGATGTTTTATTCACAGTTTTGGCAAATTTTAAGTTTTTTTCTAAATTGGAAATAATTTTTTTCAGGGTTCTTCTTAAATCAGTAGTTTACTTTCTATTTTGTTTCATTCTTGTTTTAAAACAAAATTCAACTGATCTAATATAGAGCAAACTTTTTTTTTAAAATGTACAGTGTTGTTATATGGAGAGGATGAAGATAACGTTTTCTTTTGTCACTATTATTGAAAGAAAGATGATTTGCAGGAGATTGACGATGTGCTGGGTGGAGCAGCCGCGTGGGAGAACGTGGACTCCACTGACGAACGCTGCCCGGTGTGTTGGCACCCACGAGCTTACTTCCTCCAGATCCAGACCCGCTCAGCTGACGAACCCATGACTACGTTCTACAAGTGCTGTAACACCAGTTGCGGACATCGGTGGAGAGATTAGTCATGTTGCACGGTGTGTTGCGACGTGGATGCCTTAAGACTTTGTCATATGCAAATTTAAAGACTTTGTCGGCTGTAACCATGTCTTCATTAGCCGACAATAAAGATGAACCTGTACAGGATGAACCTGTACCGGCCGGTTGGTCAGACCCTAAAGTTATACAGCTTTGCGGTAATGACAACAAAGCCATAAACTTGGCTCATGAACTGATTAAGAAAGGTGAAGTGATAGCTGTACCGACCGACACCGTGTTTGGTCTCGCATGTGATGCATCAAATAATGCCGCCATCGATAAACTGTATGAGATTAAAGGACGGGACAGGAACAAACCTCTCGCGATTTGTGTGTGTGCTGTAAGTGAAGTGAAGAAATACGCCAAGACAACATATTTGCCAAAAGGCTTGTTGAAATCACTTTTGCCTGGACCGGTAACGGTGCTTCTAGAAAGGAAAGAGAGACTTAACCCGTATTTGAACCCAGGTGTGAAGAATGTAGGGATCCGTGTTCCAGGGACAATTTGGCATCCGTTTATAGATTTTGTTACAGCAGCCCATGGTTATCCTTTGGCATTGACCAGTGCCAATGCTAGTAACGAGCCCAATTGTATTCATGTGGAAGAGTTTCAAGCGCTGTGGCCCAAACTGGGAGCAGTCTTTGACACGAGCGTAAACATGGTGGAGCACGGGTGGAACAAGGATCGGGAGGGCTCGACGATTGTGGACCTTAGTGAACCTGGCAAATTCAGGATAACAAGGAAAGGAATCGGATATGATAAAGCTATGAAGAAACTTAGCAAGTTCTTTCTTGAAGAAATAAAATAACCGAAATAAGATTTACTTTTCATTCGTAACTTTTCTTATAGTTGTAAATATACTTTATTTAAAACTAACATGTATTTTATATTATGTGTGTCAAATTTATATCTCCCTATTTTAGTGTAGATGTTGTATTTAGCTAGCAGATATTGGGTAAATGAGCAATGTAAACTACACCTTTTGGCAAAACTTGTCCTATTCACTGCCAAAACAAAGATGGTATGAAATTCACATTTTCAGTGTACAGTAATTTCAATTCTTGCTTCTGTGGTAGCAGTTCACTTAAGATTTAGTGACATCTAACAGCTGGCTGGATAGTTTTGACAATTACTCGATTATTTTGTTCAGTACAACTCCTGATCTGGCCACCGCAGCAGTGAGCCTTGGCCATATAACGGATTAGCCGGATAAATCAACGTATTGTGAAAAATATAATTTAAACCTAATTAATTATTTGATAATACATTGCTAATAAATGACCTCCATGTAAGTGTTAAAAAAAGTATTTTAGTACAACCAATACAATGCAATATTGAATTCCTCAAACAACAAACTGCTTAGAGGTTTCTCTAACTCAATTAGAGTAGTGTGCAAGAAATAGGGTGGGCAGCAAAAACTTGAAACTCATCAAATTGCCTGCTAAACTTCAGCTGAAATGATAAAATGAAATGTTTTTGTGGAGATGTCATAACTTTGATTATATTTTTCAGGGTTTTTTACATGTAAATTTGTGTTTACTGTAACATATGATCATATAAGTTAATTAACTACCTAAAAAATAAATAGAAAATTTGCCAGCAGCACACTCACTCACCCGCCCTATTTGGTGCCCATGACTAATACTACTGGTATACTCAGTACAACTCAAACAAAACAGCCAGATATGCTATAGAGTGTCAGAGAAACTTCATGGCTAGATGTGAAAAGTACATTTGATTTTGGCTTCTGATAAGCAGCAGAGTAAACCAAGGCCTGATAATAGGGGCTCAAACTTTTCCATTTCACTTTTTAAGAGCTGTGTCGAAGTGCATAACACGGGGCCAGGTAGAACTAATTGATGAACGAGCGATGTGAAGTGAATCTATGTATTAGCGGAGTCAAAGGTTCGTTGACCATCACTGTGTGATCGTGTTCGTAACGCAAATTCGAAAACGGTTCCATTGATCATGTTCAAATTTTGCAAAAACGTTTAATTGCTCATTGAAAAATGCCTATAAATTTGAAAGCAAATCCTATGATTTTTTTTTGCAATTTGATTCAAAGATTTAAAAAATGCCATTAAATTAGCATTGGTAAAAATTGCGTTTATTAAACAATGGAATGCAAATGAAGATAATTTCAGATACAAAAGAAACTACCGACTAAATATGCGGCAAATATATTTTTTGCAAAAGGTACATCCTATGCTGTGTTTAATGATTCTTCAATTACTTTGAAAATGGTTTCATGATTATTACTGTTGGAAAACCCAAAATTCCCACACGTAAAATCCTAAGGGTTCTCCCAGTGTCTTTTACTAAAACATTTACAAGAAACCCGCCAGAGAGCAGCAGCTGCTGCTTTACACCTGATGGATCAGCTGCTGCTCTATGGTGGGTTTAGATTATAGAATATTATCCACATTTTAGTAAAAGACATTGGGAGAACGATTCTTCAGGATTTTTCAAGTGTGAATTTTAGATTTTCCACTAGTAATAGTCATGAAACTTTTTTCAAAGTAACTGAAGTAACCACACAGCATGCGCGATGTACCTTTTAAAGAAAATATATTTGAGGCATGTTTAATTGTTGGTTTCCTTTGTGATTGAAACACTCTTTATTTGTATTCCATGGTTTAATAAACTCAATTTTTCGGCAATGTTAATTTTCTGGGAATGGATTTGGTTTTGTTATTGTCTGTAAGTTCCTCCTGTTCTTATCAGTAAAAAACTACAATAACATCTTTTGAGTAGTAGGATTGCTCAGAATATTTTATGGCTTCTTAACAGATGAAAACAATTTTCTTCTGTTACACTAATGTTTGTTTTCTGTTTTTCAACTTGCCAAATTCTACCTTCTTTCACTAGCTAAACATTTGTTTTCTGAATTTTCAACAGACCTCATTCTTAAATATTAAAGCATTTGTTGCCATATTTAAGCAAGGTAAACTGACTACTTCTATTGGGGCATATTTACTTTTTGTTATTTTTTTTTGAGTGTCTAACCTTTCCAATGGATCTAAACATCGCATGTATAAACTTTCTTCTTCTTCTTCTTTTACTTTTTCTTCTTATCAAGTAATGAAACCGCAGAAAAACAAGAACAACATGAGAAGCAACTGCTTACAGTAAGGAAGTTGAAGGTAATGTTAAAGGTGTTGCATTTATTAAAAAAATAATGTAACATTATTTATTGATAAGTTATACCTAAGGGTATGTTAAAAAATAGAAACTATTGTTTTAACTTACTGAAAACACAAACTAAAATTTTACATCTTAAAATATAAAAAATTGTACATCATGGTCATTTAACCTTGGAGATTTATGTTCGCTCTTCATTGGACCCTTAAGTTTATGGAAGAATTCACTGGTAATAAAACTATGAAATACGAGAAGGGGGGTAATTATTTTTGTCGCTTGTCAGTGGCAGACCGTCTTTACGAAGGCAGACAAAAACTTCTAAACGAATTCGCAGATGAAAACAAAAACTTTGAATCCATGGGAATTATGAAGTATTAAGAGTTAGTATCCAGCAGTCAATTAACAAACTTAAGGAACAAGAATAAATTACAGCAAAACAAATGGTTTGTCCATTAGGAATCAAGATTGTAACATCTACAAAAAATGCAGTCACAAATTATATAAATTTTGCAAGTGAATTATCCATCTCATTCTTAACATTCATTTTTTATCCCTCTCGTATTTTTTATTTTTAGGACCTTCCAATTATGATTGTGGTTTCTTTTTTCTGGTGAGGGTCAGGTCTTTTGCTGGCGAAGGATGTTTCCCTCCCTCCCTTTTCTCATAGTTTCTTTGATTCTCCTGTTAGAAAAAGTTGAGTGATTGTTTTTCACTTCAGAATACATTTTTCTTTCAGGCATATTTCTTCAGGTGCTTCCAGGTTTTTGTCTTGATGAAGCTGCTGATAATTCTGGAAAAATGATTACAGCATAAATCACTTTTTACAAAATTTCATCTTCTTATTATAAAGTTGAGTTTGATTAGGACTATTAGTTTCGGATAGGTATATGTTGTTTTTATCATAGCAATGTAATGACACTAAAAAAATGGAAAACAGGCTTCATTGTGTATCCCAATCATTGTAAGCTCTGCTTTTTTCTTGAATATACATTACATTTTTACTTGATAAATTGGAGATGACAGCAAGTTATTGATGAGCCTCATTCTAGTTCATAGATCTTCGAAAGGCCTCTAGGAGGCTTGCAGTTTTATGACTTATAAGTATGGTTGTACTGAATTGTTTTGTTACTCTCTCTGAGCAAACATTTAGTAAATCAAAGTAAGTTCCACCAAAATGAACCAAATTCTCTAGCCCCAACACTTGAGCGCTTTCCAAAGCTGTGTAAACTATATTATAGTTTACTAAAAGATCATGATAATTACTCAGTGACGTATCTACAGTTTCTGTCGCCAGAGGCAAAATTGGCGTTTGCCCCCTCCCCCCGTCTGCAATATGCGAAAATTTGCCCGTGATGCGACAGAGGTTTCCCGTCAGCAGTGTTACTGAGAGATTTTCCAGCCGCAAAGCGAAGATTTGACCTAAAATTAAATTTTTCACATTCTAACTAATCGGAGCAAGCCAGTAGGGGGTGCCGCTGGCGCCCGGGGCATATGCCCCCGCTGCCCCCCCCCTAGATCCATCACTGTAATTACTCTGTTGCTCTCATTACTAATAGAACAATATTTTTCATAGCTAAATACACTTTCGGTAATTCACCTACCATTGCACCCTGAAGCTTATTTTTACATGGAAATTAATGGAAAATGAGTGTGTGATGTTGAGATGATAGCCTTGACTATTTCTGATTCACATTGTCAGGATTACAGTCCAGTACCCTTAGCATATCATTTCAAATTCAAAATCATGACCAAATTTTTACAAGACCTTGCTTAGGATGGACCTTTGAATTTTGAAGCAAGCTTTTTATCTATGTGCTACCTAACCAATAATTGTGTTGACACATTAACAGCAATAAAAGCTGAGTAATTCACTCGCTTTGTAAATATCTCCAGATTGATCCTAAGTAAGATCCTGAATCAATTTCCTGAAGGTTTGAAGTTGGAATTCAGCTGCCTTCGATTATTGGGCAGTTTAATAATCGTAACGAAATGAGTCATGCTCTTTCTCAGTAACAAGGCTGTCATCTCATCCCACTCTCATCCTTCATTTAATTTGGATATAAGGTGCCGCCAGTGCTGTGTCCTGGTCTTAAATGAACATTGACATTCGACGACACTGGCATTAGCATTAAATTCAACGACAGTTTATTAGGGTACCCGTAGTGTAACTAACCTGTGACGAGAGGTACCTCTAGTGTGATATCTGTGACACGAGGTACCCGTAGTCTGACCTGTAATCGGAGGTACTACCCATAGTGTGACTGACCTGTGATGGGAGGTACGCTTAGTGTGACTGACCTGTGACACAAGGCACCCATAGTGTGACTGACCTGTGACACAAGGTACGCTTAGTATGACTGACCTGTGACTTGAGGTATCCATAGTGTGACTGACCTGTAACAGGAGGTATCCATAGTGTGACTGACCTGTAACAGGAGGTATCCATAGTGTGACTGACCTGTGACACGAGGTACCCATGGTTTGACTGACCTGTGATGCGATTTCATGCAGCATCTGAGCGGCGCCCCTGCCGGACTCCCTCACCATTCGGAAAAGGAACCCATTCTTGTTGTGAAGCAGCTTCCAAGGGTGATCAAACTCCTGCAGGACATGGACAATAGTATAATTCTCATCAAAGGCCGAAAATAAAGTTTGGTAAGCTCGAGATTGTGCCTTGTACCATTCAGTATTTTTGTACACTTACGGTACCCTGTATTGTTATTAATATTTTTATTATTGTTCGATTTCGATGATAGGCCTATAAAACTCAATAATCATGTTTACACTGAATAGGCTTACCATGTTCTGTATGTTTTTTCTCGTGTCTCAAGCTTCCTACCATTCGACCTTCAGCTGAGCAGTTGAGGTGTGAACACTGACAAGCGTAACTAACGAAGTTGATTAATATGCTTTGGAATTGATTAATTTTGAACCAAAAAATCAAAATCAGTAGTCAGTGGTCTGGAATGAGTAACCATACCACAAGCACGCCGGAGTCCAGCACCATGAGTCTGTGGGAGTCCATGACGGTGTGCAGACGATGGGCGATGGTCAGCACGGTACAGTCCGCGAACTTGCGTCGGATCGTGCTCTGGATCAGGGCATCTGTCCTGCAAAGTCGTAGGATGAGTTTGACAATAAAATAATCACATTTGTTTGGATTTAGTCAGGTTTTACTGCATCTTTCCTGCAATCTTTTTAGTGACGCAGATTCCCAAATAAAATAAAAAAAAAACTAACGACAAACAGTTTTTTGTTTGGATTGCTTTGTAGCTTCAACAAGATCTAAAATACCAGATATATGTCCATTTTTGCCTAAAACTCGCAAAACCATAATTAAAAAAAAAATAACAGTAATCTGCAAAACGACAGTACTTGCAAATTTCCTACAAGAAACACAACTTGTATTTATTTATAGAACTAAGTGTAAGGGCAATGCTGCAAATTGAAAATTGGCTATTTTTTCTTTTTGAGCAGAGAGAGAGAAATAATTTCTCTGTGGTATGAGCTGATGTATAAGGAATAAGCTATTCCCTTATGGGTTATAGAATGAATTGGCCCAAAGCTATAATAACTGTTCATTTAGATGTCCCCAGACCCCAAAATCACTTTCCGTTTAAATTTTTCTTCAGAATATATACAGATTAAAATTTTTTTAGATTAGAGAGACAAATCTTGTAAAACTCGTCTGATTACATTAAAACAATAAAGCCAAGAGTACTCTAATGACTTCTAAGCTTCATTATGATAACTCTCAAGGAGAATTGTTTTAAAATTATAGTGACCCTAGTAATTTCAAGTTAACCCTCCCTTTGGGGGTAGACGATGGGCAATGGTCAGCACAGTGCAGTCTACAAATTTCCGTTGGATCGTGCTCTGGATATCGCTCCCAGACTCCTGGATTTTTTAATTTTAGCCTTATTTAAAACTTAATTCTCTGCAGTACCTCACCGAGGACATTCCACAGTTCCTCGTCTCTGTACTGGTGGTAAGGACCTAAGTTAAATTTAGTTTATAATATTGTATTCTGTGTGAATGACTGGATAAATGGCATAATATAATGTTTAACTTAGAGTTTAGCTTTTGAGCTTTTGAATTAGTTCCTAGACACTGCCAGACTCACTGCGGGTCGACGTTGGCGGTGGCTTCGTCCAGTATCAGGACGTGGTTGTTACGCAGCACGGCTCGGGCCAGACACACAAGCTGCCGCTGGCCCACGCTGAAGTTGCTGCCTCCCTCCGCCAGTCGCCAGTCCAGCCCCCCCGCCAGCTCCCTCACTACCTCCCGCAGCTCCACCTAGTGGTGTGTAAGACGAGCTTATCTCAGAAGGTTAGTAGCCTAATGGATATTTTGTCCACTTTTTAAGTCCCAGGACAGTGTTGTAAATTTTATCAAATTCAACATCAATTTTGAACACATCAAGTTCTGTTGTGTTGCTAGACTAACAGTTTTGCGTCTTAGACCTAAGTTCAATAGGTTGCGGTTCCATTTCCAGCATACCCACATATGTTCATGCAAATTCGTTTTAAAAGAGCTTGATTAAAAGAAGTAAAAGAAGCTTTACAAGAAGGAGCTTTTACAAGAAGTAAAAGAAGTTAACTGTAAAAGATTACAGTTATTTTACTCTTTTAAAATACAAGTGGAGTAAACACAGTAAATATTTATGTACCAGCATTCATCAAATTTATCTTCGAAGGAAATATAATTTCCCTACCTCTAAATTTCCTTGTCTCAAATGCCTTCAAAAAATCTAAAGAGTTCCTAATGTTTCTTTTTTTACACATTGTTATACCAGAAACAATAGCAAAAAAAAGTTAAAAAAGCTGTTGGACTTGTTGGCTTAAATTAACCTAAAGCTAATGGTTTTATAACTCAGGGATTAAATATTTCAATGAGAAATATTTAATATTTAAAGTCTGTGCATTACCTCACCAAGGGCATTCCACAGTTGCTCGTCACTGTACTGGTGGAAAGGATCCAAGTTTGATCGCAGGTCGCCAGAGAACAAGACAGGTTCTTGCGGTATGATGGAGATGTTGGACCGCAGAGTTCTAAGGCTAACCTTCTGAGTGTCCACTCCGTCAACGAGGATTTTCCCTTCGATGTTGTGGAGACGAAATAAAGCAGAGATAAGGGACGACTTTCCTGCTCCTGTGCGTCCTACGATTCCTATCTGACAACATGAGTGCTCATATTCAATCAGGAAAGTTTATCAAAGTGCAGTATTTTTTCTGATTTGTAAAAAGGTATGGATATTGGGCAAACAAAAAAAAAAGGAAAAAATGGGAAGTTGAGAAAAAGATTATTGAATGAACATAAAAAAAAACTGAAAGGTGTAAAATGCTAAAAAAATGGGAAGAAAATTAATCTCATATTGTGAAAGAATGAAAGATTATGTTTAAGGGGTAAGGTTTAGTTAAGAATTGAAATTGTTAATATACAAATCACACAAAGAAGAACTAAATTTCAAGAACCTCATGAAGGAAACATGTCGATTAGTCCATCAAGACCTATTTTGCAAAGGGGAATTTCTATATGCTCAGAGATTTTGTTCCAGCATCATATCAATGCAAACATTCAAATTACTTTTTAATTTGTAAAATTTTAACACTATTTTTACAAATTATTATTGACCGTATTGAAAATAATAAAAGCAAGGGTTAAGCTTTTTTACATACCTTTTCCTTTGGGTTAATGACAAAAGATATGTTCTTCAGCACCCTAGGGAGTTGGAAGGAATATCTCATGGAAACATCTTGGAACTCGATCATTCCTTTCGCTGGCCACTTCTCAGGTGATTGCTTCTCTGCATAGAAAGCACATATCTGCATTAATCAATTTTATTTATTTCTGCTCTTAAGTGTAAACTAGATTACTCAGTTGCAGCTTTGCTTGCAAACACTACAATCTGTGGTTTACCTATAGAAATATTTTAAAGTATACTTTATGTTTAGATTCCTTATGTTCAGTGTAAACAAAGTACCCATAAACTGAGCCCGGTCACATGTTGATGGATAGTGCCACTTTTCTGAGACTTTAGCCCTTTACTGTGATGCATTTTTTTTAAATTCTGACATGTATTGCCAAATCTTTGTAGAGATACCTTTAAGTTGACATCTCAAATGTTAGAATCCATTCAGCCGTTATTGAGTCATGACTCCGAAAATAAAACCTCTCATGTATTAATGTAAGCCATGTATAGATTTAAGTCATTATGGTTTTAAGAACTAAACCACTTGTGGTTAATTACACTCATTTACATAGAATTCGTCTTTTACGTTTCATAATGACTATGGATTCCTTTTTTTTCTTTTTCAATAACAAATTAATTAAATGAGCATAATGAATCCCCAAAGTGTTTTATTGTTGATAAGTCTATTTATTAATACCAATGGGGTTTTCTTTTTGGAGTCGCAACTCGTTAACATCAGGACGGTTTTTAATGTTTGAGGCATCAAATTAAAGGTATTTTGATGTATATTTATCAACACCTCTCAGAATTTAAAGAAAGAGTATCACTTAAGTACAGTTAAAGGCTGAAGTTTCGGAACAGTAGTGATATACATTGACACTATATTAAACTATACAATAGACAATAGACAATATTCTTTATTTACAAAACATAAAGAATTGTAACAGCGTCAACTCAATTCACTCTATTTACATCCAAACATAGTGATAGACAAATTAAAATGAGTATGTAAAAGAAATTTATTTCTTTCCGGGAACGATTGTATGCAGAGAGCAACGTTACCGCCGCAGTTGTCGGGCGAAGGTTCGCTCTCGAGGCGGGAGTACTCGAGGACTCGCTCCACGCTGGTCATGATGTTCTCCAGCTCCGCGGACTGACGCATGGTGAACTGCAGCATCCCCGTGAGACCCATGGCCTGCGTGATGGACAGGCCCACCATGCCCCCGAACACTCCTGCACCAGAGACGAAAGTAGTAGCTACAACTGACATCGTAATTTTCAGTTGATTTACATAATCATTTTTGGTGTTAAATCTTTCTTCTTTGTAAGCTAGAGTGGGCAAGTTAACAACATGTCGAGGTAAATGGAAGTATTAGAGAGGTCATAGAGTAATGAGGAAGTAGCAATACCGGAAAACAAGATTGTGTGAAGAACCATCTGAGGATTTTGTTTCTTTTATCATAGCTATCCAACTCAGGCTCTTATCCATTCCTTTGCAGCTAGGTAGTTGTTCTTGGTTGTTGATCTTGCACAACCAGTTTACCTTGTAAAATTCAAAATTTGGAATTAGAATTCAGAATGCTATCGAGAGCACAATCAAACAAGGTTTTATTTTTGAATGACATGTTTCTTAGGTGAGGATTATTACTTCGTTCCTATTTTTTGGGCTTCACTCACCTTAGTAAGATTTCCTTTGGGGCTTGTCAATTGACGAAAACACACACAAGTCACACGTAACACTCACGACTAACACACGAACATTTAAAAGCGTCCCAAAGTCTAATCCTTGAAAAAGCGTGGCATTATTTTTTATTCGTGGCCACGCGAAACGTCGGGTTAACTGGGACACTTTTAAATGTTCTTGTGTTTGTGTGAGTGTTACGTGTGATTTGTGTGTGTTTTCGTCAATTGACAAGTCCCAAAGGAAATCTTACTAAGGTGAGGGAAGCCCAAAAAATAGGAACGAAA
Source organism: Flexamia atlantica (assembly GCA_035578135.1). Taxonomy (NCBI): domain Eukaryota; kingdom Metazoa; phylum Arthropoda; class Insecta; order Hemiptera; family Cicadellidae; genus Flexamia; species Flexamia atlantica. Next base: position 3,773,795 of record JAQJVK010000011.1, on the reverse strand, counting down.
CAAACAAGGTTTTACGACTGACGATGTTTTGATTCTCAGAAGGATTTATTAATGACTGCACCCATTCACTGGCATTAGTAAATGCTATTGAATACCTTGAACCCGTACCTAAAGCGTACCCGTACCCAGAAATTATTTTTGGGGGGATATTGTCAATGAAAATACCCAAAGGGAGTAAGTATCACAATAACCTGGGACACTCCCCAAACAAATTTTGAAAGATAAACTCACATTTTTTTAACAATCTTAAGTCATTACAGTGCACACTGTATCTCTTGGAATCCAACCTAAGTCGAGGCTGGCCCCTGGTCAATTCAGAAAAATTGGAATTATACAGGTATTGTTTGTTTGTTTAATGCCTATTACTAAAAAAAGTAGGATATTAAATTTTTGTGTAGTTACACTTGTTGTTTAGCCCTTAACAGATTATAAATACACACAATGCTTTTTATGGTAGTTTATGCAATTCACAACGTTATATTCACTCCTATCTTTGCCAACAGTTACATTTCCCATTCACTCTCAATCGGTAAAAATGCTCAATCATTTTCATGGTCTTTCGTGAGTTTACCGTTAAACCACATAAGGTAAGGTGATCTTTTCCTTATAATTCCCTAACATAAAAGTGAAGCCGTCCATCCCTTACCTAAACGAACGTAAAAATAAAAAAAATGAGAAGTTAAACTTCTTAATTAACGTGTTTTCCTGTTTCTAAGTTACTGTAAAATTCTGATAGTGTTTGAATAGTAAATAAACCAAAGAGTGTCTATAGTGTTTTGTGTCATCTTATAATTTTTTGGGGTAATAAGCTGCTTTTATTATTTTTCTACTCTAGTACCCTCTTGTGTTTCCGAATAGTCAAGTGCCCAGTGGATTTGAAATTGTCCTAATTTCCACGTTATACAGCCCTGTTGTTGTTCCTGAATGACAGCAAACAACAACAGTTAATCTTTATTTACTCAGGTTTGCTCTTGTGTAACCTCCCCATGCTAAAGGGTATTCCTTGTTGTATTCATACATTGTATAGACTGATGTGAATATTAGGAGAAAAACTTGACATAACGATTACTTAAAGCATTGACTTTAAAGGGTCCAAACTTACTAAGGTTCAACAGAAGGAAACTAAACACCACAAAAATGATGTAGAGCAGGCAGACCAAATCTAACCACATTCCAAAGGCTCGATTGGATGCAAGAAACATGTACCAAGCTGACGAGTGGATATCCTGCAACAGAGAACATTATTGTGGTAATGTAACAGTTTTCTGTGAATAAAGACCAGAGGAACTCTACAGCATTTTGGTAACCTATACGTTTAGTATTAAAAATCTCTCAATTTTCAATTTTTTACAAAACATGTTCTTAAATTCTGTTAAAATATATATAATTTTTCATATTCAAGCCATGGTGGAAAGACAATAAACCTATAAATAATAGGCAAGCATGATTTTTGTGATCCTTTTTTTTTCTCAGCCTGTGTGCAACGTAGGAAAAATCTAAGCACACCATTAGAAAAGAACTTTCCTGTAGATGTGCACACCTCCATTATAATTTACCATAGTTTTTGAGATTTGTCAAAAAATTAATTTAAAATTACAAAAACAAAATTAACGTGGGCTTTATGAGTTGCCATGTTGGTTACGGAATAACAACAAAGTATAATCAAATGCAGTTGTTTCTGGAGTAACAAGTAAAAGTTTTGTAACAAGTAAAACACAAATATTTTCTGGTTGAATTTTGACCAGTAGGCGAAATGTAGTATTCTCAGAAGAAATAGGTGTGATTCTCCGCTTCCATGCTGACATCACTGAGACTGCAAACATTAATCACTTGACAAATGATCAGTTGACTCTCGACACAAAGATGTTAGAAATACTGATTTGCAAACTTAATAATGTCAGCATAGAATCTAAGTTCCACACCTATTACTTGTCGTTCCACCATGGGTTTAAGCAAATAAAGATTTATTGATCATGATTATTGTAAATTTTTTTCTGGCAAAACTATTTAAATTATTTTAAGTAAAAGACTAATTAATTACAATAGTGCCTGTTCACCTGATGATAGTCGAACTCCTGGGTCAGCATGTGCTGGGCCTGGAAAGCTCGGATGGTCGTCAGTCCCTGCAAGGACGCACTGAGGTGAGCGAACACGGGACTGCGAGCTGTGAGACAACACACTACAGGTAAACCTGGCAAATCTACAAAAAGTCACCATTAAAAACATATCCACTAATTCCACCACTACACCATGTGCACTACGTAAACCACTGATCAAATACTGTCCAGCATAACAGAATATTATTGAAAAAATAGTCCAGCCTTTGTAAGAATGTGTAATAATTTGAGTTATTATTTCAAATTAGTCAGATTTTCTAATTTTTCTGTCTTATACAGAGAAATATGAATGAAGTGTAAATATAATTTTTAAAGTTTTAAACTCTGTGGTAGGTTATAAAAAATCAACAAATCAATAGCATCCAGTAAAACTTACATTTTACTAAAAATTCAAGTAGTTGGTGACTTTGAGGATTCAGTAAAATAAAGACCAAGTTGAAACTGCTTTAAGAGCACTGTATGAAATTCAGATGAAAACATGTATGAATTTCAATGCAATAAGAATACAGAAAAGTAACAAACCAACACTCTCAAGTCTTTTGATGACTCTTGAGGTAGAAAGGTACATCTTGCGAAGGAGGTAGAACAAAAATGCAATCAATGCTGTGGGCAAAAGTATCCATGGGTTGACAACTGACACAACAAGAATCACACCCAGTAGTGTCAGAGTTCTCTAGAAAGGAAAATAAAACAAATAATTTTGGTACAAATAAAAATTTATCAAAATAGTTTTGTTCTAATATTCGTGAATCATACTGTGAAGTTAAACTAGTAGAAATATCTTAAATGTTTGTATTTTTAATGCTCTCAGGTGATAAAACACAGTTATTTTAGCGCAGCACAAAAACAAATTACTGAAATATTTTTACTTAGCTAAGATATTATCCAAATATTTTGGCTTTTCTTGAGTCGTTAATCGCCACCCATTTCGTAAATTCACATAGCTTTAGCAGTCGATATTAATTTGCCTGAACAACTTTATCAGGAAAATTAAAAGTTTGATCAATAAAAGTTTACCTTACTTTTCACCTTGAAAAGTAAAAACAGTACAAGTATGATTTCAAAATTATGTGCAAATTTATAAGTTTTGCCAAAGTAAAAACCTATAATTACTGAGAAGAAAAACATGCTTACAGATAATGATATTACTGTTATATTTCTTTAATTTTACTTTCTAGCACTAGTTTTATTTCTATATGTTCTTGAAAAAACAAGGCTAATGTCTACTACATTTGGAGTCAGAAAATTACGAGCTTCCAAATTACTTTAATAGCTCCTCTCTCTCCCTTGTAATGTGCATAACACTGCTGAAAACCCTCCTCCCTCTCTTGGGGCATATGTGATTTATGGACGATCTCTTTCCCTACAGAAAAGAGGTAAGTGACCAGTATGACGCTGAGTAAAATATTTTATAATATCATACTTAAAAATTCTACCTTCATACCTGAATACATTCAATGAGGACGTTTGGAAGACTTTCATCCACATTTCCTATATCTTTGGCAAAACGGTTTAGAATTCTGCCTGTAACAATTTGAAAATGCTTTAAACAAACCCTTTGTGCTATCTGAATTGGTTATGGCAAACTTATTTTACCAGCAAACTTTACCTAGTGGTTTAGGATATATTATGGTGGTTTCCCACTTAACTAAAATAAAGTTACCCCACATCAAAGCTAGATAAAAGTTTACACTTTTTTAGCCCCATAACACAAAGCCAAAGTTAATTTTTATATGACAAACTTACCACTGGAAGTGTTGTGGAAGAAGTGCATTGTCGCTCTGGTTACAGAATCAAACATCCGGTGATGGAGCTTCATTGAAGCTCGCATGCACATAAAGAAAAACAAAAAAGATCGGAGTAGAGTCACAACGAACATGGCACAAGTCAATATTGAGAAAACGGAAACACAGACTCGTCTGGGTGAGTAGAACAGGAACTCATGCGTAATGTTGGTAGAATTGGTAGCAGGGGCCGTGTGATGTGGGTAGACATATTCTTCTAGGTTCACCCTGGAAAAAAAATTGAGGCAATAACACTATTTTTTTCCACTTCTTGGAAATTTGTTTAGTTAAAATTCAAAAAGTTTATTTAAAAAAAACGAAGTTTACAAACCATGCAATGTTAATGCAAAGTGAAAAAAATTACTGCAAAGCATAATTTGTGTACAGAATTGTTATCCAAGTATGATGGTTTATTCATAAATCACAGAAGCATTTCACTGTGTTAAAATTAAAAACTATTAGATGAAACTAAATATCAAAATATATATAAATAAAAAAAAAATATATATATATATATTTATGAAGATTATTGAACCGTCGACTTCAGTGTACACCTGCAAAGCAAGCATGTATAATGGAAATTATATCAAAGACCACTGGAAGAATGACAAATCTATTTAAATGTTTAGAGTATTCTTTTTAATTTGTTCAGAATATGATTGTGCTGTGAAGTAGTTTATACTGACAAAACGTTAATTAAATCCACCTATATAAAAACACCAAAACAAGTCAATTATTTAGTAAAGTTTTCACTTTTAGAGCCTTTTAGACCAGGGTTTGGATCATTCCCGATCAAAACGTTAAAAAACGCCACTGGCGTAGAAAGACACAAAATACAAAAATATACAAAGACCAAAACAACAACTTACCAGTGAGTGACCCAGTAGTCGCCACCGTTAGCCAGCATTTGTGTGAACACGCACATCAACAACATGACCACAACAGCGCACTTGTTGCCTGCGGCTGCGAAGTACTCCGTGAACACGTACGAGCGAATCCCCCCAGACGCGTAATCCTCCACCGACGACTTGTCTTCGCTCACACCTCCGTCAACCGACGAGCAGACGCTCTGCAATGAGGAAAGTTTAATTATGTAATTTTATTTAGAGATAAATTTTATAAGTAATTAAAATGGTAGTTTTCTTGAATCTCTCAACACATAAATCAACACATAGTTTGTTTTTAGTGTTTATAAATTCAAGAAAACTGTACCAACGATTTGTATAAAGAGTGCAACTTGACTGCCATAAAATTCTGTTTTTAATCTGTGTATTTCTGTGAATTTGCCATGCTGGGACATTATGAAGACTTCATGAGTCCTGCTTAGAGATACTTGTCTTTATTCTTTGATCGTGTGAAAAACATTTTGCTAAAACTCCGATGTGATCTAAAATTTTCAGAATTTAATATGTGAGCAGCCTCAAATTAGTTAAAATTTCGGGAGTTATTCCGTTTGTTGTTATACCTCGAGATTGCCTAAAAACGCAAATTTACAGTTTTAATTTATGAAAATTTCCCCCCCTGGGGGTTTTCTGTACCCCCCGCCCCCCGATATATCCCCCCCCCGAAAATAAATCCTGTGTACACCACTGAATAAGGAAATTCCCTGCACTAGCTTTAATTGAAAAGGACAACTGTACATGACTAAAGAAATTTTTGTAACTGTAACATATGTATTCATAAAGATAATTAGTTGGCTTTACATGTGTGGACAGGAGGCGTGTGCGAGAGACTCGGTGTGAGAGTGACGGCTCTTCCGGTGTGAGGGACAGTCTCGCCTCTTGAGCGATGGACGACAACAGGAGCTTGGTGAATTGTTGTCCGGACACTTGCAGCTCTCTGAAGGTGCCCTTGTCCACTACACAGCCCTGTGGATTAACCAAAGTTTGCATGTTTTATTTTTCAGTTAGTGCAATTTCCTATTTTGCCAGAGCCCAATCAGTCTAACAAGCTTGATTGATTTTATTTATTTATTTTATTTTTATTTATTTTTTAATTTTTTATTTCTTTTGTTATTGCTGTTTTTATTTGTTTTTTTTTTATAAATAAATAAAAACGGTTCATCACAGTAAATAAATAGTTACATTATACTTTTCGAATAAGTAAAAACTTCTAATTGGTTGGGAAACTATTAATTTTATTAATTACCAGCACCAATTTTCGACGTGGACCTAAATCTACCATATATTTTTCAAATACCACTCATGTATCATTGCACAGCCTAGACTACAATTTGCCCAAGCCCTTGTGTGGCCTTGCCCAAGCCCTTGAAACTTTGTATAGACGTTCCTTTTAAGGTAAAGGCATCTGCTAAGAATGAATTTTTTAAAATTTGAATTTTTAAAGGGTTTTTGGTGAGGTTGAAGTTTTCCCTTATAAAAATGTGAGGAACGATCTTTTGTTTACATTTTCAATGTTAGATATTTTTCGTGATTGGAGCCCCCTCTTATAGAACATATTTCCAGAGCCACTAAAGAACAAAAATCTAGTTTTGCTGAACATAATACATTAACTATTCAGATATAGAAACAAATCTCAAAACTTTACATACTGTATCTGTAATTAAGGACGAACTATGACAGCTCTGTATAATTAGGAGATTTAGAAAGCAGCTAAAACTTGCCCCAAAATGACAAAAGTAAACTCTTTTCTAATTAGTCCAGTGAAATTGTGAAGTAAAAAGGGTGAAAGTGGCAAACGGTTCGGGGTATCTGGATTTTTTTTAAAGTTAGGACCAAAAAGAGTAAAACACCAAGTTTACAGAAACAGGAACCTTGTGCGTCTAGAAAATGATAAAATATTAAAAATTATGCAATTTTTATGATTTTGCCAAATATTTAAACTTGCAGCAAACCAAAAAAAACAAACTTGCAACCTTTGCATATCTTTTACGTGTAGAGCAAAATGTGTAGTTAGCAAAATAAAGAGAATACAATTTTCTAAAACTTTGGTACGTTTGGTTTTTTTATTTGCCTAGTTCTTAAGGTACAAAGAGTTAATGTCCACCAAACACTAGAAAATTCATTTTTTGTCACTCATAAGCATTATATCTTCTGAATGCCCATTTATTCTGTAATGCACATTTATTTTGTAGAGGTATGGCGGGTAGTCTTGTTTTGTATAAAATGAACAATAATGCAAAATGCTAAATTTTTATCAAAATCCACAGAGTCATTTTAGAGAAATATGGATTTTTCCTATTTTTTCCCCAGTTTATCAAAGAGTGTCCAACATAACTCAATTGTGCCACTATTGGCATGTCAGAAACTATTAGAGGGAACTTTAAATAAATAGCCAAGAGATTTTTAAGATAGCCAAAAAATATGAATTCCATTTTCTTGTAAATTGCCGCCATTTTCACGCCAAAGATTACAGAAAGGATCACAGGCAGGTAATTAACCTTTTATATCTTGTCAAAAAATATGATTTAGGAAACAACACCAAACATAAGGATAAAACCCTTTTCTCTTCAAAATAACTCAACAAAAGATTCCATAGCAACGTACTGCCAATTTAATAAAATTTTAATTTTTTTGTTGAGAGCTATGTTGCTAAGCAATTTAAATAAAAAATGCAATGTAAAATTTGAAAATTCTTTAAAAGAAGGACATCCAGCATCAGGGTAAATATGAGTTTTAATTTTTATGAAAAAATTGCCTTCCCATGGTAGTCTTAGTTATTATATATATTTTTAATTTTGGGTACACACCTAGGCCGAGCATACTTAACAATTTTTTTGCTGCATATATGTACAATTAGATTAATTTTTTATCCCGATTACAGGGTAATTAGAGCATCTTTCCCACAATACAAATATAAGCAGCTACAATAATATGCTCGTTTATTTTTTTCTTGTTTGGTCTGTTTTTACTCTAGAACACTAATATTTAAATATTTAGGTTAGGAGCATTGTGAAAATATATTCATCATTATAAGTGTCAAATTTTATGTTATTGAGTTTAAAAGCCCCTTTAAGAGTAACGTTTCAGTGATTATTTGTTGGTTTTTGCCAAATAAGTATAGAATAATCATCTCATTTTATAGTTCAGTTTTTGCATTGCAGTGCCAAGGTGTACAAACTCTACCTAAGCTATCCTGTTTTCCTGTTTTTAAATAAGATATTTTTTATAAATACAACCGATTTAGATTAAATTTTGTGCATTCGTGTTTATGGCTTAAAAAAGAAATGATGAAATTGAACAGAAAGAAGAAAGGAAGCACTTGTTACTTCTCTCTGACTAAGATCAGGCATAAATTTATCGCTAATAATTCATATTGAGTTTAGTCTAAAAATGTTACCATCAAGATAACATATGTTGTTTGATGAAAAAATTAATGTTCATCTGGAATTTTCTCCTCATTCGACAAATAATTATATGTTCACTGAACATTTTCATGTTCGTGGCGAATGTTTGAAAGTTTTGGATGCAGCTTTGTTATGCAATCAAAGGACAAAAACATGGATTTGTTTATTTGTGCTACGCTAAATTATTTATTTATATCTAATTCCATCCATACGACATTTTTTCAGCGGGTTGGTTATGTTATTGTTTTCATTGATTCGCCTGTTCAGTAGAACTACCGACCCAGTTAGCATGAGCAATATGAATAGTTCATTCTATTCATCTTGAACGTAACTGTACTGTAAGTACAACTTTGGACGTATTGCAAGTGCAATAATGTTTTTGGACATTGAATTAATTATTGGATGACTGAGTGCAATAATTTTTTATTGTTTTATTGTCCATGTAAATATAAACCTTATATGATCTGATATTAAATTTATTAATGTTAGTTTGTTTTTAATACCAAAATGTATTACTCATTAAAAGGTATTTTTAATACTATATTTTGTACTATTAAAAAATTGTCAAAAAGCATGACTTTTAGTGTAACTTTCAAAGACACTTCATTTCACCGTTAATTTTTTGTTAGCAGTATATGTTTCCAATCAGTTTTAAAATTTATTATTTATGCTGTACAAGTGTATCACCAATGTCCATGGAACCCGACATTAGTAACATACGGTAAGTGAAAGTTTTACTTTTTGCTAGTCTTAGTTTTAGATTTATGTATGTACAATTAAAGCGAACAGTAATGGCACATCCATAAGAGCACAGAGTACAAGAATCTTGACATCAACCCCTAAAATATACCATAATCAAATAATATTCTTCCATAATGGAATAAATTATTCCTGTAATATTATTATTGAGATTGTAAACAGAAGGAGACCTCTCATCCTAATGGCCCTGCTGTGCCTTTTCTTGTTCTAGCCAGGATTTGAATCGGCCGTAGTTTGTCTGTATCACCTACAGATTCAAGAGTTCTTTTGCTTATTTTACAACATGAATACAAAACTGTTAAAATATCCCCTGTTGAAAGCGTAATTAATTGTTGATATCAGCATGCTCTGTTGGAGAATTCTGTCCTAATTAATTATAAACCTGTTACTGAAGTGTTGAAATATAAAACATACATATCCTACTTTTTTCTCTACTAGTACTCTAATCTTAAATTTAATTTCGTTTCAGAAATCATAACTTGATGTAAAAATTTTATTCATATCATACAATTTTGACATGATTGTGATGAATATGAATAAAAAAGGGTTTTATTTTTTGTCTTTCTTTTTTTCCAGAAAGAAAAGGGAATTACAGTGTTTGCAAGAGTGAAGATATCCCTTACCCCAGTGAACTTCCCAGCAGTGAAGAACCAAGACTTAAACATTTTTAGCTTCTCAAGGATATTCACTTTCGTACCCCCGAGGCGGGTGCAAGGTGGACAGGTCCAGGGTAGGGTTTTTTTTTCAGGCCCCCAAGAGGACGCAATGCAGTGAGGCCCTTGACTCCGACCCCTTTTCCTCATTAATACAGGTGTATTCCACTTGGGAGGCATTGGGGTCGTGACTAACATTCATAACCCCCACAAAAGAAGAGAAGAAAGAAGATTTAAAAAATACTTTCTCCATGATTGTATAGGGGGGAGAAAGTAAACCATAGTATATAGTGTAGAATGTATTGGTACAGCCCCTTTGTACGCCCAAGATGGGTATGGCGTGTGCAAGGGGGATGGCCCAGGTAGGTAACCTTTTCAGGCCCCCAAGAGGACGCAATGCAGTGAGGCACTTTACCCGACCCCTCGTCCTCATTGCACTCCAGGTGTATTCCACCTGGGAGGTCAAGGGGTCGTGAAAAATATACCCCTCCCTTGCTGAAGAAAGAACGAATAAGCAGGAAGATCTACCCTAAGAAGGCAAGAAAATCGAGTACTGATTCCACTGTGCACCCAAGAGTGTACAGCTAACAGAACCGAAAGAATACAACTACCAGAGAGAACATTGCTCAAAGCAAATACAAGGTGTCTTCATCGCTCATCCGAGCCAAACCTTCTAGATAGAGTTCCAACACGATCAGAAGTACAACTGCAAGATAAAAGCAAGATGTCTTCAGCGTCCTCCCAAACCGACCAGGAGGAGTGCTGGATAGAGTTCCAAAAAATCAGAAGCACAACATAACTCCAAGACTAGAAAAGCAAGATATCTTTAATGTCAGTCCGAGCCGACCAAGAGTGCTGGAACAGGTCAGACCTGGAGTTCAGGGTGTGGAGGGTGCCAACGGACCAATCTTTACTGCAGTCGCCTTCATCAAGGTAAATGTAAAGTCGTTATTATTTTTGTAACATATGCGCTCTTAATATATATTATTGTCTGGTAAGTAATTGGTATTCTATTCTATTCTTTAGTTGCTGGTTGGAAACATTATACTGCTTGTTGGTTTAAACTAAAGAAAATTAGACCATGTAGCCATGCAAATTTGTACACTCCTTGTTTTTAGGGTCATAGTTACTTTATGTTGTTAGTTTGGTAATTTTTTCACCATTACATGCCTATATAACTCAAAAATGTTTTACTGTTCGAGGAAATCAAAGTGTTTATCGTGAAGATAGAATAGAAGATGAATGGAATAAACGATTCATGTTGCTTTTGCTGACTGGGTTGGTAGTTATACTAAATGTGTGAATCAGTCAAAATAATAACATAACAGTAAAATTATTTATCAGTAATTAAACTGCCTGAAATTTTAAAACTTGGTTTTGATGTGAGTAAACACTGTTAGTTTACATAACTGAATTAGTTATGCTCTTCGAAAATTATTTCAGTTCTGTCCTTAAATTTACATGGTATTAAGATGAAAGAAGCACATCTGTATCTGTATCTGTATCTGTATCTGTATCTGTTTAATACAGTTAAACGTCATACAGTTCAAAGTTACAACTTTTTTCTTAAACGTAACAGATAGGCAGGGGCGAACACTTTCCTAATGAGCAAGGGTGTTTAAGTTGTGCCCCTCTTGTCAATGCAGGTCCTCATTTCACACTACATGTATCAGTGGAGCAGAGGATTTAAGTAGTTGTTAAATGATTTGTCGAATAATAGAAAAATTTATTTTAATATTTTATAATCCTATTACTTTGTTTCAGTATTTATAACCAAAATCTCTACTCTAGGACTAATTAATTGACTCACATACAGGAGACTCCCTCTTATCCGGACACATGTCAACCGGACATCGGTTTAGCTAGACTACTCTTGGAGGAAGTAACATCTTTTGAAAGAGATATTTTTACCAAAACATCGGTTTAACTGGATGTGATAGGTAGAAAATGGATGACACTGTATCGAAAACTTTTTGAGGAAAAATGTTTGAGACCAGTAATGTGACGTGTCTAAATACTATGCTCTCTTCAAGTAAAATGAGTTATTGAGGGAGTTTACTGTAAGTGGTAAAGAAGAACCGAAGATAGAACATTTGCCCTTAAACAAAATACATCCCTTCTATGGTTTAATTATTCCTTGCTTCAAAACAAATACAATTTGTATTATAACCATGGGGTGCCCAGTATCTAGTTTTTGGTCTGTTTTTTTTCTCATTTTCTATATAACCACATCCAACTATTATATGTACAAACTGTGAATAACGCTAGAACAGCGCACATTAACTAGTGAGTTTTAAAACGTTCATCTTGATTTAAGTTACCATTTTGAATAATGAGGGTTTATATTCAGTAGCTACGTTTTCCTTTGCCACAGACATATGCACTCATAACTTAAAAGAGAAACCTACTAAAAACATATATATATATATATATATATATATATATATATATATATATATATAATAAATCTAATAAAGTTATAAATTTAAAAAAGAGGTCACTTATGAATTGTAAAATGCTTTTAATATTTTATAGCCAACATGTGATAAGTCAATATCCAAAGCACCTATAACTTCCTTAGAAAGAACCTACTTCCAAGTGTATTATTACTACAGTTTGTTCATTATATGGCTATGGCTAGTAGGCTACTAACCGTATCATATGATAATTTAAACAAATGATTTTGGTAAACACAGCATTTGACACACAGCGGGACTGTAGAACAATGTTTCCAGAAAAGTACCTCCTCTTCCCCCCGTGCCTTGCAACCAGCTGACTCTGCCATAGCCGGAGATATAATGCGCGAACTTAATTTGTCCTTTGGATATCGAATTCTTATACTCAAACTGACTTGTTGAATATCATTGTTTTCAATGGATTCTTACGGAGAAAGTTTTTTTTTTTTTAATTTCCTCAGGGCTACGCCCTATAGAATTTAAAAGTACCAATGTTAAACTGTAGAGAAGCTTATGATGTCTAACAATTGATGTAGTCCACAACTCACCCCTTGCATGAGGACGATGTGTTGCATTCCGTCTAGGTGTTGGAGTTGATGAGTCACCAGTATAACTGTTTTGCTCTTTAGAAATCCTGAATTACAAACATCAAATGTTTTCAATAAATCACATTAAATGAAAAGAAACAATTGATCAATTTTATTTTAAGTAAAATGTTAATATATGTTAAAAAGTCAAGAAAAATATAGTCTTACAGTGATTTAATAACAACTAGAGATAGTTTTAGGATGATTTAAAATGAAGAGGATCTCAAATTTGCTTGCATGTTTGAGTTTGTATATAAAAAATTATTGAATCACCTTTTATGCATTCTTGAAAAATGTGTTTCCCAACTCGAGGATCAACCGCTGATAGAGGATCATCCAAGAGGTAAATGTCTGCTTGTTTGTACACAGCCCTGCAAATTGAAGAATCATTAACAAAATGAATTATTTATATGGGTGACCCAGCTAGGATGCCAACTTTAAAAGAAAATTCCATGCAGTACAGTAGTACAGTAATTTATTTTCAGTATTTTCAATAGGTCGGATCACTCAAATCAAGTTTATACCATTATGTATAGAATTTGCAATGAAGTCATCCAACAAAGTTTAAGATTTAAATTAATTTTACCTCGCAAGATTGATCCTAGCTTTCTGTCCCCCACTGAGAGACACCCCCCGGTCCCCGACAATGGTCTTGTCTCCATTGAACAGCTGTTTGAAGTCTTGCCACAAGGCACAGACCTCCACGACTCGCTGGTATCGCTGCTTGTCGTACGGAGCTCCGAACAGGATGTTCTGTCGGACACTGCCAGCGAACAGCCAGGGGTCCTGACTGGCGTACGAGAGCTTTCCCGATACATGGATACTGCCCGAGGTTAGGGGCAGCTCTCCCAGGATAGCATGCAGCAGTGACGACTGGAACAAAATCACAGTTATTGATATCAACAACTGACGGTCATGAGATTTTCTTTCAATAATACGTTGTAGGGAAATGGGATCTTTTTCTATCAGGTAATGGTTGGTAAAATGTGACTTTATATTATCGTTGACTGATCTCTATAAATAACTCTGTGCTCCTGAAAAAGTACTATTAAATTTCAGAATATCTTAACCCTTTGCCGCCAGATAAGAAACTAAGTCCTTTATGGAGAGAAGTTCATTATGGTTTCTGGTCACAACCAATTTAATATAAAAATACAAATTATTTTATTTATACAATTAAAATTTTAAAAGTTTAAATTTAAAGTTATCGCTATAAGGGCCTTTTCTTATACTTAACCTGATACAATAGAGAGGTCCTTAAATACTTAAGTAGTATAAGAATAAACTTAAAACTATAAAAAACAGAAAAAGTAACAAAACTTACTCAATTACACAAACTTCCATCTATCAGTAATCACGCTCAAGACACACAGGCCAAGGTCATTCGGCTATAAGCGAAAATTTTTCATTACTGCCACAACCCGACGATGTGGTTCCCAGGACTTTGTGGATTCTGGTAAGCCAATCCAGAGATGACAAGCAGTAATAACAAAAGCCCGGTAATACATGGCTGCTGTATGATGAGGCATCTGATCTGAAGTGTTAGGGAAGCAGATCATATGAAGCCTTTATTCTTCCTTGATTTACAAATTTATAGCCATGTACAAAATAGTTTAGGAAACTAGTTTTCAAAATTAAAAATTAAAAATGAAGGAATTTCAATCGATTTCTGATAATTTAGTTTTTTACAATCCCGTACCATTTCCGCTCGGAGGACTCCTTTATTTTTATAATACAAAACAGGTATGTATTATACGACTATTATTCTACTGCAGAAGAAAGTCTTAAATGCTGTAACTTACCAACTGAATTTTGAACTAAATCAGTAATGGCAGTTCAAAAATCAGTAATGGCCATGATTCCAAAACTAATAAGAAGACTCAAATTTTGTTGATTTGTTGCTATATATGCATGCTACACCACCTGCTCTGCTAAGTCAGTCGTTTTACTTTTAGTTACAGTTTGTGGCCAGTGATGCGGGACTTCTGAGTGCAAAGCCAAAACCAATAGCATCAATTGCGCTATTTAATGTAGTAGCATTGTATTTTGTTTTATTTGCAATGCATCATTGTTGCTTCATTTATATTTGATTATTTGTGTAAAATCACATCTCATTGTAAAAAATGAAAAAGTTGTTACAACGCAGTAACAACTTTTTTTATTAATAAGCAAAATCTCAACATTGGGATTAGAAGGGAAAAAATTCTGAGATGCTCATAAAAAATAACAATACGGCCACCGATTCCGCAGAGAAATTTGATTTCTCTGCCAACAGTACTGGCAATCTGAGTGATAGACATAGCTCACTAAAAAAAAAAAATATTCTTTGCACGTGAGCAGTTAGCGGCTATGCAGTGGCTTAGGGTACCTAACTAACTAGATTTATTAAGTGCTTAAAGGGTCAATATTATTGTCCCTTGAACAAAATTATTGTTGCTGTTAACATAGTATTTTGGGCTAAACATAAGATAATGTCACAATGTCACCTGTTTTGTCAGCGGTACTAAATGGATATTTAAATGTTTTTTGAAACAGTGATAGATGGATTTGACTTTAAAGAAAAAGAACTATTTGAACAAAAACAGCTGCACAACACTTTAAAGGAGAAGGATTCAAGTTTTGTTAGACAAAAATCTGACTAGCTCGGGCCTACCTTGCCACAGCCGACAGAGCCGATGACAGCCACGAGTTGTCCGGAGCGGATGTTGAGCGAGACGTCGGACAGAGTGTTCTCGTGCAGGCCGGTGGTCCACTTGGCGACTGCGTCTGTGATGGAAATGGCGAGCTGCGGCTTACGCTCGACCACAACAGGCGGTGAGGAATCTTGCTTGGATTCTTTGTTGAGATCACTTTGACACTCTGATGAAGCCCTAGTATTGAGTTCTGCTGAGGATAAGAAATCCTGGAAGGCGATAGACAATAACAGTTAATTGTGTGCCATAGGATAAAATATTATACTGAGAGGTCGGTGCAAGTGAATCATGTAATCATTCAATAAAATAAATTGAACCAGAACTGAAATCTGAGGCAATAATTTCTTAATAACCCAGAAGCTTACTTTTTCAAATGATTAAATAAACAGGCAGTCAAAGCCTTGCATAAGGAAAAATGAAGTGTGTCCATTAGTAAGCATGCAAAAATACTTTCTAAAAGAGTAATATTTCATAAAACACACCTGAAGCCTCTTTATGGACACCAAAGCCTCGGCACCTTGGGTGATGGCTTTAGGCATAAATATCGTCATTGTGTGTTGTAGCACATTGTAGTATGATGTAACTATGTATACCTGAAATTCATAAGTTTATAATAATTGTAACAGTGTAAAGACAATATGAAAATACAGTAGTCTGTCACTAATCCGGCAGATATGGGATTGCGATGTGCCGGATTACTGGAAAAATATATGTAACTATGAAACATATTTAGCTAAGTTAGCGGTCTTTAACCTGTAATGATTAAATATGAACAATCAAATTTGATGCCCATTTGCATCTTTGGCTAATTTATTTCTGTCATTTACCTGCGATTGGTCATTTACACATGATCAAATTTTGCGTCCATTACCATCTTTTGCAGTGTTACTAGCTGCTCCTGTTGTTTACTCCATGATAGGCATGTACACCATTGAGAAATTGGCTTTGACACCAGATTATTGATGTGTTTATACAGTAAATTTTGGTACACTGGGATTTTAATGCAGTGCTGGAATACAGAATTTATGTAGTGTTTAATTTTTTTTAATCCTCAAAGAAAATTACGCTTGTCCTATTTGTATTTGTTTGATCCAATCTTAAATGAAAAATACTTTCACTTGTATACAGGAGGATTGTCCTAAAATATCTTCTAATTTTTCCTTAATTAATCATCTTTACTTCTTTGTTGGTGATAGTGAGTTTATGTTTTGATTTTTGCATACATTTGCCATCACTGATTAGTAAAAAAAAGTGTCATGTCGTTTCGTGATCTTGAATATGATAATGCCGTCTTCAGGTAAAAAATAAATTAAAAAATAAGAAAATAAGCCCTGGCTGCGTGTTAATAATAATGCTATGTTCTAGGTTCCTTCCCGAATCAGATTACAGATCTCAAAACATTGTGAAACTTGTTTTTCCTAATCAGTAATCACAAATATCCGTAAAAATCAAAATCAAAATATCTTCGGTTATTTATATTGGAGTACCAGTAACTTTCGGATAGAATTTTATTTGAATAAAGTACTGAATAAATAACTAAAGTAAATATTTTATCAGACTTACTTTTGTAGCATTGATATAACTGCCACTGAAGATGTACGCTAAAAGACTCACAAAAATAGCAATACGAATGTGGAATATTGTAAATGACGAAAGAATACCTCGGATGTAGGCTGACTTGGAGATCTCTTTGAGCTCTGCTCTAAAAAATATAAATTAATTGGTGAGTTTTATGTCATATATATATATTAAAAACAATTATAGAGATTTACATACATCACATCATCACACGTAGTACATGGAGGAAAATAAATATACAATGCTAAATGATCTACAAAACTGTGAGAAATCAAAAGTTTCATGATTTGTTTGGACAGGAGGCCAATGAAACGACCTCAATGTATTTGTCACGCAATTCCACATTAAAATAAATTAAATTACCATAAACAGATAGGATGCTAAACAGCTATAAGGGGTATTTTAAGGAATATATTATAAATAATTTAGAATGGATGATATGAAATTTTTTTTATTGGCAAAGATCATAAGTGTGTGAAAGAACTATTAAGCCAACAAACAATACCTGCGAGCATCAGAAACGAGTTTAGCAAATGGTTCCTCCCAAGCATACATCTTGATTACTTGAATTCCATTAATAATTTCGTTCATGAGTCGAACTCTTTTGTCTGTGCGGGTTGCAGATCGCAGTCGAAAACTAGAAGTTTTCTTGCCCAACCAAACTGCCAATCAAATGATTAAATTAAAATTTTAGCTGTGCAAATTCATTTACAGGCTACAGTCATTAAAAAAATTCAGATTTATATCTCTTTTAAAAGGTAGACCAAACACAGTACAGCTCAATAGAACATGCAAAGTTGGTCTATAAAAAAGTCTAAAAGGGCATTTAAGAAGGCTAAAAATTATTTATTGAATATGGAGTGCAGATTTTTAATGTAACAATGAAATTAAAACTTACTAGTTAAAAAAAATCATTTTTTTACTTTTGAACCATGAGTCATAGATCTATTGAATATTTGGACTCTGAAATCACTAATAGGACATGCTCTTTCATATGAAGCATAAATCAACGATTTTGGTTTGAGGCTGGTTGGAATAGGAAAGTCAACATTGAACCTTCGAAGAAAGCAGGTAGACTGATGGGGCTAGAAGAGCCCCCACTTATGTTATCACCAAATTATAAATAATTTGTCCTGAAATTTCTTGATTTAGTTCATGTTTTTCTTAAAAAATAAATCCTTTATGAAGACTCTATAATATTACAAAATCATTTTCTAATGAATTATCAATTTTTCAAAAACGTTAAACCTGAAGAATTAGATTTTTTGCTTTTTAATTGCTACTTATTAGAAGACTTTATGGGTTAAATATTTCCTGATTTACTATCACAATATTTTTTTATTTACCAAACATCCAGCTACACAACACACACCTTGAATCGGTATGAACGTGAGCAGGGCTGCCACTCCGACAACGGACGCAGGGCCGATCTGTTCCCACAGGAAGTATGTGACTGCCAGAGTCTGCAGAGGGCCGATGATCAGGTAGGGAAAGAACAGGGCGCAGATGTCGAGACGCCCGACGTCGTTGCTTACTAGGTTCACTACTCGACCCATCGTTTCTTCTCCAAGTCTATTCCTACTGAGTTGTAGAGCCTGAAATGTTAAAGACTTGAAGACTGTAGGCATTCACGCACACACAAATAAATACAGGATAGACAATCACGAGGCTGGCCACCGACAGGAGCACTGCCACCCTCTGGGGTTGACAACCTAGCGCCTACAATTTTCAGACCGTCAATCGTTTGCTGTCTTTAACTTGTAGACATTGTGAAATTAAGTTAAAGTTAATGTTTTTGAAAAAAATATTAAAACTATTTTTGAAAAACAGGTTTTTTCAAATTGATTTTGAAATAAAAAAAAGAATCTTGCATTTTATTACTGTTAATTAAACAAATATTTTAGAAATTTACTTGCAATAGACACACAGACAAATTTATTTTTGAAGGACAAACGTTCTCTATAACAAAATTCCAGATTGTGTATTATAAGATGCAGCAGAACTACTCTAAATTTGAAATTTTTCTGAATTCAGAATTAAAATAATCAGCATTACTATTAATCTAGAAGACAAAAATCTCTACGGTAATATCAAATCAAATCAATCTTTCAGCTAACAGTTTGTTTATGAAGAAGCCATTAATCTTGCTTCAACTTTCCTTAACACTGAATGAGAGCAGTTTCTGAATTCATTAGACCAAAAAGGTTTGTCCTTTACGCAAAGCATGTGTCTACTTTACCTTTCTATAGACCAAGGAACTGCAGCTGAGTCTCATTTTCATGCCTACATGCATGATCCCCATCATGTAGGGATGGATCACAATAATGTTGATGGCCGAGCAGACTACAATGCCCGCAGCGTAACAGTAAGCGTCAGACGTGCTCACTGCGCTGTCCTGGCGAAAGTACTCTATCAGACCTCCCAGGAACAGGGGCTGGGTTACCCTGCATAACATATTAAATGTTAGCATAGTTTTGGCAAAAAAGGTGATTCCTACTGGGAAATATAACCCACTTGAAGTATGTGTTGCAAACTGCAAGCGGTACTGTAGCAAAAATCTTCTAAAATATGGAGGTTTTTAAGCCAAAAAAATTAAAAAGAAAACTCTAGTATTTCTTCTACAAAGGGTTTTACCATATGACTAATAATAATAAATCATTTGCTAAGGAGTTACAATGAATTGATTTAGAGCCTCATAAATTAGAATATCTACATTTATTTGGTGGGCAATAATGTTTTTTATTTCCTATTGCCAAACCAAATATAAAAATACAGTAAAATATTTGGAAATAAATAATTTCTTTGATTAATACATTTTTAAGACATCTTTACAAGTT
The DNA here is from genome assembly GCA_035578135.1 of Flexamia atlantica. Classification (NCBI taxonomy): domain Eukaryota; kingdom Metazoa; phylum Arthropoda; class Insecta; order Hemiptera; family Cicadellidae; genus Flexamia; species Flexamia atlantica. The sequence goes on along the minus strand of JAQJVK010000011.1, from coordinate 3,754,025 downwards.
TTACAATAGTTGCCAAAAAATAATCAATACGTTGATACACGAGGGGTTTTCTTTTCAACATATCTCAATAACGGCTAGATAGATTTTACGGTTTGAGATGCCAATTTAAAGGTATTTCTAAGTAGAATTTTAAGTATCACTTGAGTACAATAAAGGACTGGAGTTTTGGAACATTGGCACTATTTGTTGACACTAGACCCTTTGAAAAATGATCTAGCTACCCGTTGACAAGTAACATCCCTTTGAAAAATGTGAACACGGTTTAACACCTTTGCTGCAGTAGAATTACACCCTGATCTTCATTTCAGTGCGTCACAAGTAACAGGTTCTTCGTGCCTAGTTATAACCTGTGTGCATCACGAGTAACCGGTTACTCGTGGCGAAGCCAACATTTCCTTTGCGATATATCAGCTGAGAGTGAAGCTAGAGCACTGTAGTTGCCATCACAGAAACTAAGACGACCTTATTTTTTCATTCTGCAGCTAAGGATTTGTTTCTGACGTCATTCTACGAAGAAAAAATATAAAAACTAATAACCGTATTTCATTGTACAGGTTTTAAAGATCGATGAACTCAATAGTATATGATGAATAACAACAACAGTAAAACACTAAATTCATTGTTCCATAAATAACCACAACTAACCGGCATGAGTAACTGGATACTCGTGTAGAGTTAAAAATCAAATTATAATCTCTGAAAAATTATGAATTTGTGGATATGACATTTATAGTGATCGCATTACAAGTGGCCGAGATACGCAAAACACACCCTGGGAATGATCGTCGATTTCAGCCGCAGCACTCTAAGCAATGTCTGGCACAAGTAACCGGTTATTGGTGATGCAACGTCAACCACGGATTGCAGTGTTTGTAATCAAAGCTGCAACAGTGTAATTTAGTTTTATTAAAAATTCCTCTTATTCTAACACAATTTCAGATGGACTTTGATATGATCATTTATGTACCAGTGGTTTAGTAGTATTACAAAATGTTCTTAGGTCTGTATGTTCATATGCTTTTCTTAATATTACACAGTACATACTTGACCACTACCTCCATGAGCGCTAGGATGGTGCCCAGAGCGAAGATCCGGGGCCCAAACATCCGCAGTAACACTCGGAAAAGGCTCGGCTTGTGACTTTCACTCTTGTCTGTCGAACATTCTGCCTCCCAGCACCTAGCATCAGTCGATACACATCACTGACAAGCTAATAATAAATATGGGAACTAGGGAACTAGAATCTATAGATGTTATGTCTAGAATTTTGAACTGTAATTTTATTAATTTTTACATTTGCAACCAAAAACTAACGGGTTATAAGCGTAGTCTGTTATTAAATCTTCAAAACTTTGTCTTCTACAACTTCATGACTTCTAATGCATATCGCAGTTTTTATTTTAGATTTTCCAATATCATATGATTATGCTGTAATTTTTGAAAGTTTGAGATTTTATAAATATTGTTCAGTTTAAGTCAAGGTAGTAAAATTGCTGCAAGGTAGAAAATTAATTATTCATTTTACACTTTATGTTATTTTTAAAATTAAACTAAAAAATATATAATGTTTTATTACTTCTCAATGTTGTCTCCCAGTTTCGAAGACAAGTGCTCATCTAGTGGAGTGAAAAGATCACTTGAGTCCAAATCTGTCTTGTAACCTTTCCAGAATGTTTTTAAGGTCCAGCTGGAAAATTTTAGGATTCTTTTAATTAACGTGTTATTGAAAAAAAATAGCTCAGAGATAAATTAATAAATTCTTATTGTAAATTATTCATTGTCAAGGTCATCATCTAAAATTTCAATAGACACTTGATTAAAATTACTTCACTTTTTAAATAGTTATTTTTAATTAATTGTGACAATTCAGGTGGTGGAAGCCACTGAAACCTTATTTCTTGGTACAGTAATTTTTCTTTGACACATTTTTCAATAGCATGAAATGTTATTGAACATGAATATTGTTTGGCATTGTGTTCCTATGTTAGTACTATATAATAAGTATGTAAATCAGTTGTAGAAATTTAACCCCAGGAAAGTTATTTATAGATGTCCATTGTTACAAAAAAATACCGGTTGTATTCTAAATGTTACTTAACATTTGGAATTGTGTCTTGAGAGAGGAATCAGAAAAATATCAATTTGCTATTGCTGCTAATGCAAATTAAAATCATACCTATTTTTATCATGGTGTTAAAAATTTAAAATTACAGAAATAATTGGCTATTACACCAGTATACCTGGTAGCAGAACAACAAAATTATTACCTGAATGTAAGTTTTGAAAAGATGCTGGCTTTGACTTGTGGGCTGGGTTTGTTGTAAAATTCCTTATTTTCCTTTTCCATACTTGTAAAAAATAAACAAATTAATAGTATAAAATAATAATACAACTCTTAATTCGGTTTTACTCTCTAAATAGATATACTCGTTTATGTAAAAAACACAATTATTGAGATTGAGAACAATTAAAAGGATTTTAAAAGTTTAGGCCTATTGATGTAAAATTATTATGACCACAATTACTTATCTCTTATTGAGTCAACATAATCTTAAATTGTTTGCAATTTTTTTAAATGAAACGTTCAATTAAAATTGCTGAGGACAAAATAATGATTTTAATAAAAAATTCATAGGTATACAAATTTGAAAAATTTGTTAATTTTCAGTCTCAGGTTGATTACAGCTGGGCTTCGAGGCTTGTAATCAAATGAATCTGTCGACCTTGGTCTACTATTTTCGTCCTTATCTCGGCCACATCTGGCACATGGTTGTAAATTGTTTGTTGCCAATGTTAAAAAATAAAACGCGGATTGCTAAAATTACACATTGACGAGATTTAATAGCACATTGAACCTCTAGCGTTTGTATTGTACCAACTAACGTAATCCAATTCACTAATTTTTTCAATAGCAAATTTGACTTGGATTGAATAACAACTGTCGAAACAAAAAAAAACTATACCGAATTCTGTAAAATATGAAAGGTTGTTTAGATTCTAATCTGTCCAAGTGACATTAAAGCCCACAAGAATATATAATCTTACATCTTTGCAATTCAATTTGCAGCTTTAACAACAATCTTATTATAAATTTCAGGAGTCTATGCGAATTAAATACTAATTTCTAATTTGCAAACAAACAGATATCATATCATAACCGTTACTACCGAAAATAAGCGTAATTGTTGCCGTTCCCGTTTTCCGAACTTTAATTTCCGCTGTTTACCGTTACCGATAACTTCACATGATCATTTTCACTGCCAATCGTTCCAAATTTACAGTAGCCAGGTCTGGTGTTTTCGCAAAATTACAATTGCTGATCGCGATCGGTAAATAAAAACGGGCGATCGTTTTTACGGCTCATGACAAATTTCGCAAAATTACACCAAGGCCAAAGTCTTGATGTCCATCCGCTGTAGGTAAAACTGACTATGCTTATAAACATTTATTTTAACTTTTAACATATGCTCCCATAAACAGATTCCTTCTAACGTTAATTATGCCAAAATAAAAAAATGACATAATAAATGTAATAATATAATTATAATGGTAGTTATCAGAATAGCATATAAATGTTTTATAGTTGTTCTACATTATTTGAAATTATAAGTTATTACAATACTAAATACATCTGTATTTCCACTTACCTAAAAACGATAGTTTTCAAAAATTTTACAGAAAAGGTCACAGTGTCACATATTAATACATTAAATTTACATAAAATCACCTACAACGTGCGAACTTGATTCCTCCACTGATGTATCAGTTGGGATCTAATCTAGATGGTGACTATGTGACGTGTTTCTTACATAACATGTTTGACTTTCCCTAATGTGAGATGAACAATCACGCACCTCATTTGACTTCCACAGAACTACAGACACGCTTTGTTTGGTTCAACAACACTGTTTATATAACCTGATAGTATAATAGGACTGCAAGATAATTAATTTAATAAACCCAGATGGAACATTTATGTACACTTGTACAGTAATATCAATATTCAGATATTAAGAGTGTTTGGCTGTCAAGGATTTAGCTTTATTCCTTATTTTTTATTTATTTAATTTTTAAGTATCAATGATTTAAGAAGGTGAATACTATCGTGTTTCCCCGAAAATCCCGAAACTGTTCTGAGATTTTAAATTGAATTAGGCAGGTTAGAGATATTTTTCTCATGACTTCGAACAAAAAAAACCGTTTGCTTTCCATGTCGTATTTGCCCCTGCCTTAAAAATACGATTTTAGGTATCGTAGGTAAATTTGTTTCCCGATTATTTCAAAACATGAACCCCCATCGAGTGACCAATCATTTTGAAGGGCTAAATAAATTAAACAAAATGCCCCAGATCTGACGTCAATATCATGCCACTGACCAAAGTTACAGAAGTTTGAAAATTCAAAATTGTCTTAAGGGTTTTATTAAAGAAATCTTTTGTTAATAATTCTCAAAGGACTTCTGGCACAATAATTATACTTCACTTTTGATATCACGACAAGACAATCATTTTGGGACAGTGTTTACCTCAGATTAAAAATCAAACCCCAATCTGGTGACCATTTAAGTTGAAGGGATTGTTAAGTAAAAATCACCAGTGAAAAATATTCCAATTAAGTCGATTTCTGACTTTAAAAAATGGAAGCCTTATCAAAATTTTATTTTTTGTAAATATTTCAATCTTAGAACATGGATAATGTTGATATGGGGCATGGAATCTGGTTCAGGTATGTACAACGTGTACTTAGAGTCCCTCAAAACAAATAATCAATGGCTGATCGTTTAGTTTTTTTAATGAAGGACAATTCCCATTAAAAATAATCAGATGAAAATTGTTTCTTCAAAGCACATATACATTATGCATATGTGCCACTTATGTGCATTATGCATATGTGTTGCATTTGTGTGTTACATTATACATTATTTAGCATTTAGATACATTTATTTGTAATTGAGATACAAAATTATAGCAATACGTTCTCCAAAAGAATGACACTGGACCAGTTAGTGAGCAAAGATGGTTATTTTAGATACGATCAGGAAAATGTCTGTAAAAAGAAATTTCGTTAGAACTAAATTCACAAAATTAAAACTTGTTTTAGTGAAGTAACGCCTTCAATTCCTCAAAACTCACAAATAACACTGATATGTATTGCAGGTGGTATCTGCTTAGTGGAAGGTATAGCTTTAAATTGTATCATATTTTTGATCCTGACCTCAAAATTTAATGAAGAGGGAATTTGCTTCCAATTTGATATCCTTATCGAACTGAAAGTACCAACATTACTGAAGGAAGTATAAAAATATATACAATGCAACAAACTCGGCTATTTTCACGCTTTCCTTGTAAAAGAACAATTAATTATCAAAACATAAAATTTACCCTCGAATTTTATAATGTTTAGAGAATAACCGATAATGTGAATGAAGGACGGTTACAGAGATGTTTCTCAAGTCGCCTGACAAAATACTTGATTACCCCTTGATTGCTTACATATTAATCTTAACTACTTTCTGTTATCTTTATGGACCCAGTTCCTATTTTAAAAATTTAAAAAAGTTTATGATGAAATCCCTAGTTTACCGTATGTCTTACAGAAAGTGCAATATAGTATAGGTAACACATCCATTAGACTCAACCGTTTAAATCTCCAGAAATTTATACCAACACATATTACTGACACATCTGATTTATTTATACACTGCTAAAATCAATTCTGTCAGGTATTAGGTCTACCTAGAATAAATTGGCCATTTCCTCGTGAACACCCTGGACCCAAGGTTCGCGGTCTGGCAGGCAGTGGAGGCCCTTGGTTCATCATCATGTCGCACACGGCGCGGCCCCGCCACTGCCACCGCCACTTCCCCCCGGGGAGGAACCAGGGCTGCCAACAGCACCTCGCTTCCACAGAGGAACCAAGAGTGCCAACGCCACTGCTATTAACATTTCCCTCGTGGAGAGATACATGGATTGTCTTTGAACGTCACTGCCACTGGCACTTTCCTCCCGGGGAGGAACCAGGATTGCTAACAGCGCACATCACTCCTACAGAGGAACCAAGAGTGCCACTGGCACCAATAAGTGATTTCCACTGGCACTATCCCCCTTGGGAGGAACCAGGATTGGTAAGAAAACCTCACTCCCATGCACAGAGGTACCAAGAGTGCCAACGCCACTGCTATTAATATTTCCCCTGTGGAGAGATACAAGGATTGCCAACGTCACTGCCACTGGCACTATCTGCCGGGGAGAACCAGAATGATCGACTGATGCAGGTCCCTGTAAACAGAAAAGGTTCAACCAATCGAATTTGCTAACAAGAAATCGTATTATGGAAAACGATTTTTTAGTTTTCAACTTGTTTTTGAACGGGTATGTATATAAATAAACAAATAATTAATTAGTGATTTTTTCATTTTTCCAATTTAATAAGAACTGTTAGATTTCAACATTACAACTTAAATAAATAAAAAAAACAAAGAATTTAAGAGTAATTATAATGATATCATGAACAGGTTAATTTGAACAAAGCAATCCAATATGTAGGTGGTTTATGTTTAGTTTAGTATTACGTTTTCTGAACCGAGAGGGCGAGGCCTCTGGGGTCTTCCAGTCGAAATTAACTGTTGTTTGAATTTATTTAAAGTAATTTTTATTTACTTTTCAATTATTGTTATATTAACTCACCGTTTGATGAACACTAATAGAACATTGTCGTGTCGAGCAAGACCTTGACAGTGAATAGTCGTTTGTTCTCGCAGAAAGACAATCGGCCCGAGCTCGCTTCCTCGAGGCATTCCGTGACAGCCTTACGTAACCACAACTGAAGGGGCCGAAGCCGCCGACCGGCTGTATAATCTCCCAGTGATGATTGTGGTTAGTCATTCAAAAGTCACATTTCCCCGAAATATTACAAGTGACAAGTTGAAACTTCTGGTTCAAGGATTTTCTTGTAGGTATAGTAATTGAAAATTTACGCTGAGTAAAATCAAAGAGTATTTGACCAGGAACCCCTGAAAACAAAATTTAGTTTGTCTATTGTTATTGATTTTAAAGAAGTAAGAAAATGTATCAGTTTATGGATGAAGTCAACCATTTTGCTTCTAGAATCAAGGTAGATAACAGTATGAAAAGTTTTAAATCGTTTTTAAATAAAAAAAATTGTGAATACACCCTGGTACAGATCTATTCAGCCAGGAAGTCTTGTGGGGTGGAAGTGCGAGAGAGATGGAGAATACCCTCACCACTGTTTTTCCTTCATCGGTTGTGTACTGTCAACTTAAAATCCCACATGGCCTATGACAGCATTACAAATATTGTTGCAAACAAAGAATCAGATGTTTTGACAGATGAGTTATTTTGAAATTTGACTGTACTGAGACTCGCGGTAGAAGAAATCTTCACTGCGCATGCGCATTCCACAGCTTTTAGGCTGAACAAATCTGTATGACGCCGGTACTTTACGCAACTGGGAACCATATAAAAGATTTTATTAGTGTTATTGTCGTAAATATCTCACTAAATGTAAGTTATTTTCTTCATCATACACTTCAAAACACTTAATTGCAGAGTCACCTGCAGACATAAGTGTGATGAAGTTGTAAATAATGTCGTAATATCATCATCGCACCTGTGTGAAGGTTCTTCTCATTAGGGGTTTCGATCCCCATTCAGAGATGTAAGTTAAGGATTAATTATTAATAGCTATTCGATTGGCACTCGAACGTAAATAATATTTTACTTATTTCGATGATAACTTTAAATGCAGTTACAGGTAAAACTTTACGTAATATATCTGCATGCCTTCAACAAAGAGAGCATGGTTGTTATTAAATTAAACAAATTTTTTGGAAGACCGATGAATTGCATAGGGTCTTAAATGCTTAATTGATGAGAAAATTCATAAAATATCCAAGTTTGTTATTTTTTTATTATTTACAATTGTCTTTTCGGCCCTACTCTATAGATTTTAAAATCCTTGATGCTAATCACAAGTAATACCAATAACACAGTCCTTAAGATATCTTTAAGATGTCACGACGGCGAATCTTTTTTGTGGTAATGTCCCAATAAAAATGCTCATAAAAAAGTTGAAAATTAATTAATAAAATAACATGCATCTTTAATAATTGATTTACTGACCTACAACTTTAACAGGCGCTAACTACTTATTACAGTATTGTTTTAATATGAAATAAACAGCAAGCCTTCTCAGTTTCAGGGAGATACTTTACATGATTGTAAAATAAACCGAGACAATATTTAAACAATATACCTCAAAACCAGAAAAAAACAACTGTGAGAAAAAAGTTCATATCAAGGAATAACATTCTATAATAACCCATTACTTTATTGTAATAAGGATTAGAAAACAATCATTCAGGAACGGGATGAAAATATTTTAAAACAACCCATTATTACGATCCTGATCGTATATAAATGCGGAAGTTATTCCTATCGATACCCGGATTCTCCAGAGGATATGCAATGCAATCACTGTCAGTAGCTGATGCAGTTACCAGTTGCCACATCCTCCAGTCCCGGACCTGTGGACGCGGCGGCGGCGGTGGAAGCTGACTCAAGGGAAGTGCGTACCCGGGTAATCGGCGGAGCTTTGAGGATTGCATGCATGATTAATTGTGTCGTGATTGGTGTTGTGGCTATCAAACAATAAATAACGAGGTGTTCGGTGAAATTATGGCATGAAATGTCATAATGATGTAGCTGATATTGATAGAGAAAGAATTTACTTGGAGCTAACGTAAAAAAAAGTTGAAAATTATTTTACATTTTTCACAAGACAACTCCGCGGGACGGGAATTGACTATGTTTAGTCGCATTAACAAGAAAACATATACTAGCAAATGATACTCTTGAGTCAGGAGGAATAAGAGGGCTATGAAATTTGATTTGAAGATATTTGTACTATTGAGATTTACTGATTATTGTATGTAAAAATGTTCAATATCAAAGGTATTTGTTTTGGGAGATGAATTAAAGATTTTCGGACGAACGGCATAAACACACACAATAACGAGCATTCCGAAAACAATAAACAAGTGGTGAACTCAAACCAAAGAGCTAGACGCTAAGAAAGATCTCGTGAACGAGAATCTTATATTCTTATTAAAAAACGTTTGCTTATAAAAACTATAGGCTTCTTTAGTGAGAGCAACAAAGAATAGAAAAAATCTTAAACCCATCTAAAAAATATTGCCATCTAAACACAAATAAGCCAAATCAAGTATTTTCAAGTTTAATTAGTGCTCATAGACCTAAAATAACATATCTCTCATGGAGTAATTAAAAATACCCCCCGTTGCAGCAGACCTGCATACTCAGCGAATTTCAAATGCAAAACAACATATTTCAATCCAACATAGCAAGATTTGAAATGTTTTTGTAAGCTCAACAAGAATAACATGGGGAATGAGTATGCCGGTTTGCTGCTAAAGGTATTTTAGAACTGGGTGGTTTTATATTTAATAGATCTGAACTAGAAGAAGCCATTTATCATGTTTTATCAAGATATTTTGAGAAATAAGCGAGATATAGAATTTTACTTATTTCCCATAAGGTTAACATTTTGACAATGTACTGTGTTTACCACTTTCAATATCTCGGTAACCAATGGACATAGAGCTATGATTCAAAATACTAAATTGTTTGTTTTTTTAGCTGAATTCAATGGTGAAATCCAAAATTGGATCACTTTAATTTTTCCATATGAAAATCGCAAAAAACCCATTTTTGGGGGGTTTATCCCCCTTTACCCCCCCCCCCCCATTCTGGTGGTCCGATCGGGCTGGTTTACGAACTCGTTCAATTGATTACCACTTTACCACTTTACCAAATCTCATTAAGCTCGGACCATTTTTACGGCCGCTATCGTGCTTACAGATACATATATATATCTAAAAAATCAAAAGAATGGTGTTTTTTGCTTCTGGAGGCCCCAAAACAAAAAGTTATCATGGTCTCGGGCTTAGGTCTTACCATGAGACCTACGGTAATAGCTTCTTCCTTATAGGGGAAATTCGCTAAAAGCGAATTCATATTACTATGTCTAGTTAAAATCAGCTTTATATTTATCCAGTAGGCATACAACAGCCTTTTATAAAAAAAATACCGTCGAAAGTGTAGGCTAGTCCTGATCTTAAACAATTAATGCTGCAGACAATGAAGAAGTGCAAGTAATGTCAACAAAAATAGGATACGACAATGAAACTCTAGAAGAAAAGCAGCTTGGACGAGCGGGGCGAATCTTTAAATGACGCCACGGAGTCATGGCGCTCGGCCCGTGAGTCTGGGGCCGTGAGGTGCCCAAACCGGCCTACACACAACAACGGGCCGGCTTGTAATAGGGAGTAGATAGGCGTAATCATGAAAAAATATGTTTGTAAATAAAATAATGTTTAGCAAGGGCCGGCTTGTAATAGGGAGTAGATAGGCGTAATCCTGAAAAAAGATGTTTGTCAATAATATAATGTTTAGGCTTTATATTTTAAAAACTTTCCTTTGTCAAAGTTTACGGGTAGATCACTAAAATCGATCTCTAAACCATCATATATTCGTACATGTAATTATATCGTATTGATGTTTATAGTTTTATTTAAAATTACAGATTACTGTTGTTCAAAGAAAACTACATCACATAATAATTTTGATGATATGTTTAAGTTTGATCGTAGCATAGAGAGATATTTGATACAGCTGTGTCGTGCGTTGTCTAGGAAAAACAACAAAAAGGGCGGTACAGTATTTTCTAACATTTGCAGCAATTGAAACATCTGTTTTCTGTTCCTTTTTATTGGCTCGAAAGTTACCCATTGCCGTCCTAGTCCGGCGAAAACTTTTTTGTCGGACTAGGCCTGAAAAACGGAAGTATACAATCAGCTGATTTGCAGCAAACCGACACACAGTGGGGTAGATCTTAAATTTAAGCGGCCAAAAACCAAATATTAAAAAAGTTTGTTGTATTCATAATGTTTTTTTTCTGTTATCTTTAGGAAATTTGGGATGGGGAAAGCCCGGTTGAAAGCCAAGATTTGGAAAGCGGTTGATTTCACGGGTGATGGCACAGCATAGTTTTGCTTACACGATTTGCTAGAAGTAGCGTTGCTATTTTGCTAGAAGTAGCAGATTTTGATTGATTCTAGTGATGGAGGAGGAAGAAGCAGTTATTTAACTAAATATTTACATTATCCGTTTAGGCCCGTTATAATAATATGTACATAAAAGTTGAATTTTTTATCGAGTCTAAAAGTATCAAAATAAATATTTGTTTTAAACATTTAGAAATGAAAAATATGCACTCCGCCACGTTTCGCCGCGAAACCTTTTATATTTTGTGATAGGGTAGGCCTTCCTCTTAAATTATATAACCAATATTTTTGCTCCTTTTTGCTCCTAACTGAATCATGACTGTTTAAAAATATGTATTTGCTAATGTTATGAATTATTTACTGGAAACCGAAGAGTAACCGGTATATTTTGTGTGTAATATCGGATTTTAAATATATTGGAGCATTTTAAGGTGTTAAAATCAACATAAAGGGACATTAAAGAGAGGTTTCCGCTTGATATCAACTTACGTTCTTATTATAGGCTACATAGCTTAATTTAAGCAACCTAAATTGCATAGGTTACATTTGCAAATACTTTACTCGTTTTGTTATAATATCACGAGAAACCAGCATAGTGCCTGATATTAATCTATTTATAAACAATACACGTTTAAATTAAACGTGGCATTGAAAGCGCGTTAAACACAGCACATTGTCCCCAAATTATCCTTATGGGAAATAAGTAAAATTAAATCTTTGGCTTGTTTCTGAACGGATATAAAAAAAAACTTATTATAAGGCTTAATTTTGTTGAGATCTAAAGTTTTTTAGCCTGAAACTACCGATTTTTATGTTTCCGTAGCAGGAAACCTACATACTCATATTTCATGTTATTCATGTTATAAAAAGTTTAAAAAAGCTAATTTTTAATTTGTTCACATATTACAATTTGATAAAACTAGGTACTTGACTTCTTCTAGTTCTGATCTACTAAACATTGAATAAAAACCATCCAGTTTTAACATACCTGTTGCAGCAAATCTGCATACTCATTCCCCGTGTTATTCTTATGGAGCTTACAAAAATATCATATCTCTTTATGATGGATTGAAATGCTATGTTTTTGCATTTGAATTTTCCTGAGTATGCAGGTCTGCTACAACAGGGGTATTTATGTTTTACATCATTTTTGGATAACAAGTGGATAAATACACTTTTTAATGCTTGATTACATATCGTAAATCAACTTGAGGCGTAGTGTTATATTCGCGTTGTAATGTTAAAGATTCATAATGTCTTTGGAATTCTATACAGTTTAATCTAAGTAATCTAAGTAAGGTATACTTACCTTAAAGAATTTTACGACTCCCACCAGGGGAGTTCCCTAGAAATATTACAAATACAGCAACAACATATTGTTAGTTTCCATAAAATATACACAAATTCAAAGTTTTATCATATTCTACACTATAATGTGGGAGTTATTACAACTATTCCATTTCCTTCCCCACATTTCAGTTGTAAAATATTAAAATCTTTAAGGGGCTGTAAACTCTGACTGAATTATTCTTTTGAGACCCGAATAATTGCGCTGTTATAATCTACTAATTAAGACTTTTAAAATGAGGAATAACGTGAGTTTTGCTTACATTTAAGAATTTCAAGGCTTCCATCGCGGACCGTCCTTTGGTCACGCCAAAAAATAGTAAAATATATCTAAATATTCCAATTTATGACAGATAGACAACTGCAAAGTTGAATTATTATTATTTATTTATTTTATTTTATTTTTTTAAGAGGATGGCGGCCTCTTTTTACCTTGCATTCCCCCCCCCCCCACAATAATACATAATATCTAGTATTACATAATAGCAAGTAATACAGACGTTATTTACTATATTCCAGACTCTTGCCGGACCCTGTATAAACATGAAATAACAATATACTTTAGTGTAATAAAATGGCAAATACTCGTTGATATCAGGGATTCTACTGTTTTCATGTTTATTAACTATGCCTCTTTGTACATACGAGCTTCTTTACCAACACCTTTATGAAGTGTGACAGAAGTATATGTGTGATTATTTATAAACTGTTGGCAGTTATTTATCCTCCTTAAATTATAGAGTTTTCAAGTACCTATTGTTCCTTTGTTATTACCATTTTTGTCGGCTACATCAAAGACCTTCCTATATATAGTTCTTGATAGGGTTTCCAGTACAGGCTATTCGAAGATAACTTTAATGTGTTGACTCCAATGCAGTATAATAACAATTTAAATGATTAATCATTAGATGTAAAGAACTACATGTATATTAGAAAACTCTAACCTCTTTTTTAAACCAACATTCGAATAAGATAAAATCTTTATTTTTTCCAAGGTGAGCAGTGTATATTTCATGAAACACCAGGCTTCTCTAAATACAGTGAAAAGACTAGAAGTGTTATAGCTTAAGACACTCCTGCCCGATAAAATGTTGCAGTCCCAGCGAATATAAATTTTAATTCAAAAAACCGTGCCCATCATTAATCAATTTTATATTTCTACCCAAGAAAAATATTCATTCACAAAAATTTCTTCTGTCCTAGTCCAAACTCGAAGCTCAATTGAATGATAAAAAATATCAAGTAGTTTTATAAAACACAATTTCACTATAAATTTCGAGATGTCTGAATTTTTTTATGGTCTGGTTTAAAAAAAATCATGGTAGGTTTTATGACAGATCTGCTACGAATAAACAGCTTTTATTTGTATAATACCGAATAATGAAATTAAAATTCCGGTAATATTTAAAGTATGTGATTGATTTAAAAAAATATAAAGTATACTCTTTTACAGTGTGAATTACAGTAAAATAAATCAAACTACACTCCAGTAAATTGAAGAAAAAAGTGGTAAAAGAGCGAAGAATGTAATGATAATGAATACTACAATGTAATGATAATGGTAATGATACAATGAAAATAGAATACTATTACAATACTGATCAATACTATAAAGAAACAATACTTTACGTTACCTATAAATTAACAAAAATTAATCGATACTACAAATGCCATAAAATAAATGAAAATGCAGAACTTTAAAAAAACAAAATAATTAATTCATTAATCCCTATTCATATGTATTATTATAACTACCAATGCAAATACTTTGAATACATGCAAATGAAATTGATTATTTGAATTTATAAACTATTTTTATAAAAATACAATAATACCACTACAAACATAATTCATATTATACAAAGATAAAACTGGAATTGACAGTATTTCCAAAAAGCTAATTAAATTAAAACATAGTAATAGATTTTATGAGTATACATAACACCTTACGTATGATGATTACGTATTACAAGAAAATAAAACCAAACAAAAACATTGGCTTGCTTGATTTCTTATTGAATGATTTATTTTAGTATTTAGATTAAAATTGCAAATTGACTATTAGATTAAAAATATTTGAGACGTTGATTCATGTGGACACGATATCGTTTCCAAACAAAAATACTTCAAAATACATTGGAAGGCTTCTCGAAAGAAAATTGCAATAAAAAGTTGGGGATTCATTATTCAAACCATGAAAGACGATCTTCCGTATTTTAAGTTACAACAGACAGCTCTGGACTTTCTGTTTTAAATCTACGTAAATAATACCTTTTCTTTAGGCTCCACCAACCAATAGAAAAAGCCAAATAAAAAAATAATCTTTTCCCACAATATATAATATATGTTTATTAAAATTATACGTTTATTTATGTTTTAACAAAGAAATCACTTAACAAATATGAATAACAAAATACGAAAGCGAGTCAGCGTCAACGTCAAAGGTTGACGAGAGGCCCTTCAAACAAATGTTCCGGCAATGTTGTGTCTTCTCAACATAACAACTCAGTGCTCGACACCTGCCATGTGTTTGGCTTGGCTCATCCAAAAGGTCGAAACCTTCACTGCAATAATTGAACTACGTCCTATATTTTCCTCCTTTTCTACTTCCTCTTTACTCTTTACTATATTCTACCAATTACCATTACATGTTTAAATAAAAAAATCTTTAAAATTAATCAATGAGGAGTTCAGTGTAGACATTTTTGGAACTGTGAAGATTTTATGTTCTATATGTTAACAATTTAATGTAAGAGGTTGCTTGCGTAATCTTAGCTTGTATTTTGAAACTTGATTCAGCCCTAGACGTAGATGTAACTGATTATAATTCGACATAAAAGACGTTAATAAGAACTTCGCTTCGTTACTTACCCCTTGGTTTTGCAAGTAAATTGTAGTTAGATCTAGTTCATTGTGTAATTTAAAAAATGATCAGGGGTTTGAATACATAACAACTAATTCTCCTCATGCAAATTTAAAAAAATAAAATTATTTTATTATTTATTTATTAATGTTCGAAAACAAAAAATCAATTTCCAACTAATTTACTTAGAAAAAGAAAATGGTAATTTTTAACAAATCAAGATTCATCTTATTATGAAGCAAATCCAATTTTATAAACTACAGCTTCATAGTTTATTTTTGTTTCCGTAGCAGAAAACTGTTACATAATTAATACAATTCATGTTCTTGTAGAGGGGGAGGGGGTCATGGAGGTAACTTTTGTCTTTCCCGTCTGCCCAAATCGGAAACCACAGCTGACTCACTGGTGACTAAAGGAGAAAAAACTTCATAAGCATACCGACAGACAGCCACAAAACCACATATATCTAGTGTTGTGGTCGTTCCTCTTTGTCTGGCTGTTGGTATTCAGCTGATCGTCTGTTTGACCTTGAGCACCAGCTGATTGACATTCACCTGTCATAACCTCTACACTCAGTCGCTGTCACCTTGCTCGCCGGCCAACTGTCGGACTGTCACTTCCTAATCTATCACAAGTAGGACGATACCCCTGTCGTGTGAGGTCTAAGGAAGCAAAGGAGGCTGACTAAAAAGAGTTGATTTAAAAAGACTGATGAGGTGATGTTCAGATGAATAAAGAGTGATTTAGTTAGAAAGTTTTTGAACTTTATATAAGTGAAAATCAAATAGTCCAAAGAGGACAAAACGCTAAAGAAGCAAATTGTTATCATCAAGTCTATCTTGATGGGGTTTTTTAGAAGAAGGCCACCACTATTTTAATGCGGAAAAGTCGGTTTCGTTGGATTAGGTTAGGTTACTAAAAGACCAGGTAAGACCAGCGATCTCTGTAATCGCTGGTAAGACAAGATAGATAACGGCTGACAAGATAACACTCGACGTCTGAACTTGGCTTTCATTAAGCACAATGTAGATATTTTCCATTTATCTATGACTTTTTAATACTAGGAACTCATTTGTAAACAATTTATTCGTGCAGGAAAATTTTAAATAGAGACGGCCGTCTTCTATGAAAATACTCACCATGAATTTTTATCTTGAAAATTGATAAATTCAGTTTTCTACCCTTAGAAGGTAATTGTCAGGGGTCAAAGAAATCATTGAATCAAAACAACTGGTTTAGTTGTGAGTTGAAGTAAATTATGAAAAAAATAATTACGATAAACTTAAAGACAAAAGTAAACTCGAATCTAGCTTTCAACTCTTTTAAGAAAACAACTTAACCTCTTCTTTGGCCTTCAAGCACACATGAATACAGAAGGGAGACTACTTGTTTTGATTGATGGCGAAGTTCAGTCAGAGCATCCTCGCCGCCAGGACAGGGAAGAGTTAATGGATTTTTGAGGTATTAAGAGCTTCAACATGCTCTATAGTTCATAGAAAAAATGGAAAAATATCTTTGACCGTCATGAGAATTTGACCAAGAATCCTCGCTTACTGCATATTATCCACGACAACTCAGCAGACAACGGGAACGGAAGTGACAGATTACTGACTTATATCTTGCACTCGCGTGCTAAACATTCGTGTGATAAATGATAAATGCGTTTTCAATGTAATGTGTAAGCAAACGAAGAATCTAGAATCTCCAGACATCCGTTTATCTCTTTACCTCGTCTATATGAAAACTTTGTGATACTGAGATTACTTATAAAATTTAATTTAGCCGAATCAAAGAGAAACTATAAGGGAAGGCCTCTTCACTTAGTTATGTTTAGATAAGGTTTTTTTTACAGTCCATTAACAAATTAAATAAAAGAGGTTGCCAAAAAATAATTAAATTCACAGAAACGAAACTTTTTCTTTACAGCCTTGAAAGGGGAAATTCTTTTTATATAGTTTTAATAGCTTACACTGCATTATACTGTTCCTGTTCCCACCTTTTTCCAAAATGGCGGCTGTTGCATAAAAGGGTGCAAAACTGGTACCCAATGATCCTTGAGCTATTCTAAACATTTTGTTCAAATTCCACATTAGTCAATGGACTATCCGACAGAATTCAGAGGTCTAGCGCTTTTTATCTTTCATCCTCTATGAACCACAGTAGTTTGTAGTTCACAGTTTCTAATAATTTGAAACAATAACAAAACACTCTATCAATTATTAATTGTAGAACCGTAGTAACAGTAAAACAATTTAAATATTCTATACATTGTTTCATACAATAAGTAAATACTGTAAGATCTCTTGATTAACTGGTAGGTCAATGAGTGTCGAGAGACGATCGGATTGCAGCAAAATTGGAATGCAGCGATCCGAGGGGTAGGTTCGGATAATTGCAGTCCGAACCCCGTGTTCGGATCATCGATGGGTCGGACTAGCGAGGGCGGGATCCGCCAGCTCACCCGCCCACTAGCACCAAACTTCTCAGTCATGACTTAAGGAGTTGATCAGATTCTTCCTCTCTGACAACTCAAGGGTTTCAGTCATAATCATGTTTCTCACCATGCCCTGGCATGTAAGACACATGTTTATTATTGACAACAGTGGGAGGTGCAGTATTAAATATATTTCCCTGAAAAAATTAACAAAGCTCTATGAATTAAAATTATTATGAACAATAAAACGACAATGCCAGATAAAACAATGCCGTAAGACAAAGCTCAAGATAATGCTAGTTAAAAACAATGCAAGGTAGTTGACAAAATTCGCTTGTTATACTTTTATAAATACAAACTGGAACTAACTTTAGCACCAGAACTAACTAACTAAGCCTATCTTATCTGTGCATTCAACGTATGAAACTTAAATAAAGTTAAGATATATTAAAAATGTTATGCGAATTAATTCATAAACGATGCATAGCATGACGAAACAATTCAGATTATGAAATCTTAATTTACTTTACTACCTTCAAGTTAATTTATAACAATATGACTCATAAACGTTATCTAGAAACAAACTAGCCCTTTTGTCAAATGCCATCGCTCATAAATGTTGTGAACGTGCATAAATTTAGACTCCCATTTAGATGTTACAAGAAAGACAATTGCTACGAAGGAAAAAGATAAGGTTGCTTAAGTTTGATTCCATGGGTAAACAGTGGAAGAAGCGAGCGCTCAACATCTGGTCGTACATGAGTCACTCAAATTCTGATGCAGGGATGACAAATCCCCAGAACAATGGCCCAGTCTATCAGAGCAATTTACCAATAAAACACAACTGGCGGCTCGGCTCAGTAGGTCAGACCAGAGCTAAACGTCTCTGGTACGTATCCACAAGATTCATTTTTAGGTTCAAGTTTTCTGTTTCTTCGGAATTCGGTCTTCATCGCTGGATACTGATACTGGATTTTTTATATTACGATAAATGAAACTTTAAAATAATGTTAAGTACTGCTCATGTCAGCTGAAAAAATCTCTACTTCATCCGGAAAAGACAACAGATCACTGTAGGCTACTTCGACCTCTAAAACTCTTTCATCCCGGTAAAATCCATCCGCTGTATCAACAAGTGATGGAATGTAATTGATTACCCGTGAAGGTGACATTGAACGCTTGTGGGACTCTACCTTTTAAAAGTTAAAAGCCCGATGTGAATTGATTAAATATAAAATATACCAAAGTACAATCCTTATCGCCAAAGTATTGTATCCCGTCGTTGTAATAATGTTCACCGTGACGTCCTAGAGTTGGGGAAAGGTAGTCAAAGTTGGGACTGCGAAGATAATTTTTAAACCCTCTTAGACCTAATTTACAACTTAGCATTGTTATATTTTTTATAGTTTGCAGTATGTGTTTATACTATTACGCGATAAGACAATTTTTCGGGTGCAAGAATTGTCAATATTAGAGGAGTTTTGGGACAAACTTTTGCACGATCTTCGAGGAGAATTGGGAGTAGCATGTTACCACAGGCAAATGTCAGCAGCTAACATGTTACCAATCTAACCTCCCTATCTCTCTTCCAACTAGAGCCCAAACTATATCACTTACTCTTCCTATTTAATTTTAACGACTCATCTAATTTTAGATTAAATAAAAAAATACATTTTTATGAAATGACCGCTATTATTCTTTCAAATTAGTTGATTAATAATTTAACAATACAACGTAGTCCCTTATAATTTATAATTAAATTAGTTTTCTGATGAGAAAATACTACAATGAGGTGATAATCTTGTCGCTGTGTCCAGGGAATCCCGTAGTCACTATCTCTAGTTTTGTTGCAAATCATGCTATTTAATCTCCAGAGTAATTTAGTGGCTGTTACTTCTTTGTGACTAATCAAACGTTTTACATTTTACGCTGATTGCAATTTCGTAAAAGTTTTATAAGGTTTTCAGAAAAGTGTAATCTATTTGACTGCTTTAAATAATATTAAACTGCTGGCCTAACTGCCGATTTTCTTTGTTGGTGAAACATGTTCGCATCAGTCAATCAATTTTTTGTACAATTCGGTAGAGGCGTCCAGTTTAATCAACCTTAGCACATAAAACTCTATCTGAACCTACAAGGAATTCACAACGAGTGGATGCAGGATAGGACAACGAGGAAAATGCAAATCACATCTGCACATGGATCAGGTTTTGCCAGAGCGTTGACGCCGGCGTCACCGGCAATTCTTGAAACGCCCACGCGGTGGAAAGTTGATCTGTACGTGGGATACCGTTGCCACCTGCCAGAGCGACTTGTATCTGTGTGTGTATACAAACACAATCACAAAAGATGAGTCATCGAACCAGTTTCGCTCTCGCCGCGACGCTGGCGTCTGTTGCCTTGAATGAACCGGTTGCGGTTGAATGTTGTGATACACAAACAAAACATGTATTTTGGAAATCAAAGGTTTGATTATTTTTGTTTTAAGTTTTGTTTGCATGTTTAGTTTGTCTGATTTTGTAACTAGTATTCGATTGTTTAACGTTGCGAAAGAGATTGGTCAAAACCCTGAAATCATTTTACCTATCTTTGACATATTGTAAGATGACATTATTAATTCACAAAATTTGCTGGTACTATTTTGG
Organism: Flexamia atlantica; assembly: GCA_035578135.1. Lineage (NCBI taxonomy): Eukaryota > Metazoa > Arthropoda > Insecta > Hemiptera > Cicadellidae > Flexamia > Flexamia atlantica. Next base: position 3,733,632 of record JAQJVK010000011.1, on the reverse strand, counting down.
GCAGAAAGCTAGGTTTGATGTGAAGTTTTGAAACTATTAGATGAATTTGAGTTTAGAAGAATAAGCAAAATTCAAATGACGAAGCGAGCAGAATCTCATCACTGTAAACAATGTAACAAATTCTGTATACCACGTGAAATATGACGCATATCAATTCAATCTTTCTTTATTAAACAGAAATCGGCTGTGCAATGAAGCCAGAAGACTTGTCTGTGACAAATTACATAAATAATCACATTTTAATAAGTATTTGCAAATTTGTATTCTTATAAGTTGGGTCTCAACAGCTTTTATGTACATAAGAGATTTCAATGTAAGTAAGAAATACTTATCACTAACACATTTATATATTTTTAGGTAAATTTGTACAACTAGTTAGGATCCAGATACACGTTCTAACTACAAACTATACAGGGTTAGATATGACGCATAAATGTCGAATGTGTAAGTTGGTATCCAATCGAAGCGCTGCTGTTGTTGTGGCAATTGATGATTGGAGACCAATCTTCTGACTAATTAATTGTTTGATGAACACAATGTTTTATCAACTGTCAAACACCGTTCTGACGAATCTAACCTTATATGAATGGATTATTCATATACTAAACAATTCTACATTGAACGGAAGAACCGTATTTGAAAACCGTACTGTAAACAAATTTACAATGGAGTAAATGTGTATCATTATGTGTTACACGTGTCTTGACCTGATACCGGTTAGCAACTTACAGTACAACTATTTTTGTAAAATCATCCAAGTTTTAATTTTAAGTCAAATATTAAAATAATTTTGAATGTGTGATTAAAAAGTTCACATTTATTTAAGTAATCAACTCTACCCATATAGCTTTTCTTGCGACTATGGCGTAACTGATTCCTATAATTTTGAGAGCCTATACAGATTTAAAAGAAAGTACTATCGTTTATCATGTACCTTTAGATTGAAGTCGTATGTCTTTAATATAAACAATGACATATTTTATCGCGGAAAACACTGCATAATATGTATAAAGCCCAGCCATAATTCGAAGAGGCAATCATGTTTTACAGCCACCATTAAGTGAAGTGTGGTGAAGCGTTCCAACGTCACTACAGAAGACGTGTTGTCCACGGCCTCTGGAGCCACTGACGCGGAGTCGGGGGAGTGGCGGGATCATGCCCATGGCCGTAATTGCTTCTCTGAATTAAAACAAACATCGTCTCATTAAACATCGGAATAAAACTTTCCAAGAGGATTACACTTTTGCGATGACTTTGCGAGCAGGGCGTTAGCTGACTGTTGCTTTGACGTAGTGCTACGCATTGTTCTTCGTCTCTTCGGAAAGTTTTGATGTTAGGAAACGTATCATGCTCATCCGCATTTCTGCGGACTGTTCGGTGTTTGATTCGGCTCTGGAAAGTTTATTTCTAAAAATTGATATCTGAGAGTGAGATGTCTCTTTGAGATATGGGGCCTTCTATATTGAATCTTAGAAAAGTTTGTCCAAATTTGACATGGACGGTAAGTAAGTATAGTCTATAAAACGTATCAGGAGAAAACTATATCAATTAAAAGATAATACTGCAGCGTTTTGATTTTAACACCGGTTTTTAAGAATGACATGTTATTTTAAGCGAGAAAAGGGAGGGGTTCAGCCGAACTAACCGTACGATATGAGAGTTGTCATTCACAAAAATAGATTAAATCATTTGGACAAAAATTGATGGGCCTTACTGTTTTGACAACAATCTGTTGGATATCAAAAATATATTCTTTTGTAAATAATTGTTAAACCTTTTTTGTGAAGGTTTACGGTTTGTTACAAGTAAAACCTTTAACTGTTAATTGGTTCTTTGAGGAAAACATCTGGTCTAGAGTACTACAATGAATGTAATACTATCATAATCAAAAATAATTTTCAGATCCTCGGATTCAAAGGATCGAGCCCAACTCTATAATCTATTAGATCCCCCTTTGTTAATATCGTACAATTTAAATAAATCCCGGCAAACAAAAAAGAAGTGCTTAAGGATAACTGGATATTATTAGGAATTAACTCCATGAGAGAAATTTTGGTTGATAAACTTCTAATAACTGCACAATCATTTTTTTAATAAATTCACTTATGTAAAAATAAATAATATTTAAATAATTTCCAATTAAAACATAAACATTTCGTTCACAAGTGTTCAACTTTATTACATAGGCCCACAGAGATGGAAACTGCTTAGGTCAGGGACATTCCGGAAGAACGGTTCCCGTGGGAGAACAAGTTCCTGGAACGGTGACTTACAACTACTAGGAACCACCCCCGGGTGAAGTCACGGGTACAAGACGGTTAGTCACTGCATCAGCACTGGGACATCACCTGGACGGTAAATCGAACTCAATTCCTAGGTAGATCAGATTAAAAACATAAGCGATGTTATGGATTAGCGGTTTCTGTAGATTCTAAAAGTCTGTGTTTTCCGTTTGTAAAATCTATAAAAATATATATGTTGGTATAGTTAGCACATTGACTTTTACAATATGTGAAATAAGCTCCGCAATGCGACTATTCATTCACAATGTGTGACGATCCAAACAACATCTGTGGCGCTTGCTTTGTAAAAGAGAAAGAAATTACCATATTTTCAGCCACACAATATCTTGACAAAAGATTCTCAAGCGACAATAAGTTTCTTGAGATATATGCATCCTGCGAACAATGAATTTGTACCATTCATATGATGTTTAAATTATTGTTAATGACATTTTACTAACAGCTAACACCAACATTAATTGCCAAATTGAAGTTACCACGAGAAAACATGTGTTCTCTCTTTGATATTTCTTTCAATGCTACTTAAACTATAACCAAGCGAAGACCAAATGCCATTATTTTGCTTTTTTTACTTAGTTTGAAAAATTTTCAAGTGTTTGAAAAATATTTTTCCTAATTTTATGTATGAGATTTTTTTTAGATATAACAATACATACCCTACTAACGCATAGGTTATTTTAAGCCCAATGAGAGCAATTTTTATTTTTACTAAAGAGTATTATTTTGTAATTATAATTTTTGTTTTTGGAAATTTTATTTTGATTATTTCCGATGGCTAGTAAGAATATTTTAGAGGTACTGTAGTTTAATATTTGATAACAGTAAAAATACAATTTTTATTCCATAATTTTTATTTTAACATGGGCAATTATAAATTTAATTGGATATTATAAAGTTTATTTTATGTTTTAGAACGTATCGTTGTGGCTTTAATAAAACCCTTGAATTCACTTTAAAACCCTAACAATTTAACAACAGAAATAATGTCTATCGAGTCGGAGCAAACTTACGTAAACGGAATAGCAACATTAGTAAACTCTTCATGTTTGTGTTATCGAAAAATTTTTCAATACTAGTTCACATTTTTACACTTTCAATTCATTACCACGTAATACAAACCAAACAAACGATTTCGCGTAAATTTACAATTTAAAATTGTAATTCGCACTTAAAAATCTTTCAGCCGTAAATCTAATCATAAATTGTTGAAAAGTGACTGTTAGCTTATACTCTATCTACTACTTTCAACATACCTTCGTACAACCACCAATGAAACATACGCTTCGACGAAATATTAAATTTCTTCAGCAAAGTCTTGCAAAAATATAGTTGTTGAAAATGGATATTGAATTGGCGTATGGGCCACGAGTGGAGCGGTTATGGCCCGGGCCGGCGACGGCATGAACGTCACCTAAAGGGTCTCCAAGGGCCGATAAAGGGCCATCAGTTGAATTCATGTAATATTGAATCCCCCGCCCGCCGCGCGCCGTCAGATTATCTTTAGTTAACCGATCTCCGACGCCAAGCGGCGACCTGTCAACAATTCATCATGCGTTTCAGCAGTCAGCACAGTGTTGAATCAATGGCGTGTAGTCAAAAAAGTTTGGTTTATGCTTTTAACTATGTTATCTTTTGGCCATACGTAATTATAATTACAATAAATGTTAATGCGATTGATCGTATAGATTTCCGTCTTTTTGATATGTTATTTGTATCTAAAATACTGTTAAAACTCGGTACACGAAATATCCGTGATTATGAAGGGATACCTAATTAATTACAATAACCAACTATATACAATTATTATACAAAACACAGAAATACAAAACACTGGCAGTATGAGTGTGTGGCGAGATGAACATTTACTATAGTTGAGTTTCAAGTCTTGAAGATAGGTTTTTACGAATTAAGACGACGCAAATGCAAGGAGTAGTTCCAAACAATTTGATCAATAGCGGGGATTCGGTATAAAACATTTGTTAGGCTTAGGATTAATCATATTATATAAAATGACGCCTTTGTTTGACATTAAGAAAAGGATTTTGATTCATCCGTTCTTTTACTCATATATCAATTATTTGTACTTTATGGAGGGCTAACCTGGAAGTATCACATTAGTAATGTTTGTTCCAAGGTATCTTCAAATATTTATGTCCTCAAAAAATTATCAAAATACTGTGATATAAAAGTCCTAATGATAGCGTATTATGGACTACTTATCGTATGGAATCATAGTATGGGGCCGAAGTGCACAAAATTAATTGAAAAGATTATTCTTTCTGCAGAAGAAAGCCTTAATAATTATATTTAAATTGAAACAAACTCAGTCGTGTAGAGATTTCTTCAAAAGAATGGATTTATTAACTCTTCCTTCAATTTACATTTTAGAAACAACAATTTTTGCACATTCTAAATGTAAATTAACAAAAGGAAGAGATATACATAATTATAATACTCGATTTAATCATAACTTCAGGCCAACGAAACATAGACTAAATATTTTTAATAATTCACCGTCTGAATCAGGAGTTAAATTTCTGAACAATTTACTATCTCATATAATAAATGAGAATAATTTAAGACCTTTAAAAAATAAGTTTAAAAACATCTTTAATAGCTAATGCATTTTACGGTGTTAGTGAATTTTTAGACCATTGTAAAAACATTATAACTAAGCAATAAACTAATGGGGGAAAATTCAACATATATCTTTATAGAGGAAACTAGGTTCAACTAGGTTGTCTTGATCTTAATTTTAATTTTAGTTTACTTAAGGTTTTTAAAGAATATACTTCGATGGAAATTATTGTAACATAGACATTGCTTCCAACTCTGTAAAATGTTGTAATAGCAATAAAATGAATTTGAATTTGAATGTACAAAACAAAATGCAATTGAGTTAAATTGTTTACTATTTAGCTCATACGTTATCATTGACTTTGGATACCAAACCAATCGGCAGCCATTCTATTATCCAAGCAAGCCAATGACTTTGGACTTAAAGTCAATGGTGTTATCAATACTGTAATGATGTTAATGGTGTAATGGTGTTATCAATAGTCAATGGTGTTATTGGGTATATAACCTGTAAAGATTGCATGGAAATAAATAAATGAATAAATAAATAAATAAATACTGGACGCTTATTTACAATGTTTTTCTTTTGGATTTCCTTTCCTCTGATAGTTTCGAGCAAGGAATCATATTTTCCTAAGTTTGACTTATTTCTATTACCGAATCATCAATTAATTGTCGATTCATCCGGAGCGGTGCGGCGCGGCGGAGGCAGATGTGTCACCGGAAATAAAGCTTTTTTCTCGCCGTCGCGGGCGCTTCAGTGATAGGGATAGCAGATTTTAACCTTGAAATAGATAACAGTGAATCATTCACTGACACATCGTCTCTAAGAACCAACGGTCAGTGACTTACCCCTCTTTATACAGTTGTATGTTTACTTTTATTGGTTTGATGTGATATTCATTCATTAATGTAATTTATGATCAACTTTCACTCAAATTCGCCAAACTAAACCTTACTGAAAATTAACAAAATTACCTCTGATTAAGATCACGATTAATATTAATTTGTATATAACTCGTGTAATCTGCAATGTACGTGGCTTCAGTTTGTGGCTGGGAGCTTGCTACGCCTATCACATGTGATAATTCTCAATGCACGTCCGCGTCCTCGGCACACGCCGGCGTCGGCCAGCGCCAGCGTTCGCTCTCTGATAACAGTGAGATAACAGGGAACATAGCACTTAATATTGGGCCGTTTAATTTATAACATTTCAATTAAATTCAATTAACAAATTAGATTAAATTCAACTAACACCGTGTTCAAAATTAAAATGTTTATTCAATGCTAAACATGCAATACAGTAGTAGTATTAAATGTGGAAAGCGTTAAGTGAAATACTCCTATGTAAAAGTAAATTGCGTATAGAGGTATGGCCAAATCAAAGAATATCACTTCAGTCTAATAACCATTCACTAATACTAAGGAATGTTATACAAATCAAAATATAGGGCCTAATACTGAAGTAGATGAAGTTAAATAATTGGACTTATTACTACCAATTCCTAGGTAATAACATTTCTTTCTCTCTCTGTGTTACCACGTATAATTAGTGTAATCAAAGTAAAATCAATCTAGCAATTGTAAACCTAATGAACTAAATGGTCATAGTGGCTGAATATCATTCACCAGGAATAGACCACTTTTGAGAGCTACAAAAGACCTATAAAAATTCCAATATGTTTCGTTCCCAGCAGTCGTTTACTAAAACCGGCATTTTGCGACATTCGAGAAAATGAAGATGCACACTAAACCAGTAAATCATTAAGACAATAGATCGGCGAATTGCAAGAGTCGATTATAATTGCTGACATATCGGCCGTTAACATTCCCTACTTCCGCAACCGACCATTTGATGTAAATCCCACATTGCAACATCACTCCCTGGGCGATGGACGATGAGCATAACGCATAAGTAATGCACCATTAATGCATGATATGTGATTATGCATAATCTCGCACCAACAACATTTGAGTCATTCCGTTTGTTTTCAATGTGCAAGGTCGGAGGCGTCGCCGATGGCCAATGGCGATATTCAAATCGTCTCCGCTCCGGGGAAGGCGTGATAAATATTTACAAGAAAAACGGTGGCCTAGGTCGCCGCACCGCGCGCCGGTGGAATATCGGCCAAGCACAACACAGGAAATTAGTTGTTATTCTATCGCTGTCGTGCGATCTGACTGATTTATCGATTATGGATATGCTAATTTAATTGTCCGTTTGTTTGTTTTGGTTAAATTGTGTTAAAATGTTATGGTTAATGATTTTAATATTATGTAAAAATTCTTCGTAAAATTCTTCATAAAATTATAAATCATCTTTCACTCAAATTCGCCTCAAATAGACCGTAATGGTAATTAGCTGTGTCGCCTCCAATTATTAAAGTTCGTGTGATATTTTAACACGATGGTAAACTGTTTTATTTAAAAACAATCCACAAGCAAAATTATTTGTTTTTTTTATCATATCGATGACTTAAAATTATTTTATTACGAAAATCATCCACAATGAAGAAAAATAATATAAATTTATTTTTATTGTGATAAACTGTTTCTTTACAGAATAAGTTTTCGTCTTATGGTATATTTTTGAATAAACTTTTAATCAAATGATAGCAGCGAACCCTAGGTCCCGCGGTCAGAGGTGCCCCCCCCCGGCGGCTACTCAGTTTACTCGTAAACACAATTTACATTAACAATAATCATGCAAAAGACATTAGCTCTATTAAATAAATAATCATTCACAAACCAATTTCGTCGTGTACTTCTTTAATCGGCTATTAAAAAAAACTAACTTGATACAATTTAATAAATAAATCCAATAGGGACAATTGTGTAATTATAATTTGCTGTGAAAATGTTTTCCACCAAGGTATTGTTTGATACGTTACACTTTGCTTAAATAGTCTATTTATTTCTACCTTCTACATAATTACTAGACAAGCAAGATTTCTGTGACCCTTTTAAGCAAACCGTTACAAAAGTACCATACTGTAGATGTTCACAACCCCATTATAATTTATTAAAGTTTTAGAGAATTGTAGAAAATGAATTTTACATTATAAAAAAACATGGGCTTCACCTGTTGCCATGTTGGTTTTGTTACAAAAAAACAAAATTTTAACAAATGCAGTCGCATTGGAACAATGAGTAAAAACTAAAACCATATATTTTCTGGTTGAATCAAACGATATCTATTATGAATATAGCTTTGTCAAAGAACTAGCTTTGGTAGTAATTGTGCGTAAAAAAGGGTTTGTACACAAAAACTCTCCACAAGTTTCAGATATTGTCTTGTTCAAAACTTAAGAGATTAAAACATTAGAACTGTTTTTAAAACATTTTCATATTTTAATTTATAATTTTTCTACGCACCGTTAAATCTCTGATCTTATTCTGGCATCCAGGATGGCGTCAAAGGCGCGTAATTCCAACGTAATCGACCCCCTTATTATCAGTAACGATATGCCTCGGAGCGACGCAGTTTGCCTTGTCCTTTGTCACCGCTCGGGGTGAATTGGCCACACCTTCCCTAAAAAGAAATATCTTACATTCATTGTGTCATTATTTCATTATTTCATCACTATTATTTTATTATTTCTTGTATTTCCAGCCAACCATTAAGAGCTAATTTTTCATATTTCATTGCATTTAATAATTAAAATAACAACGATTTATGTTCGATTTCTGAAGATGGTACTTTATATATAAATGTTTGAGCGTTGTCTTTTTATTTTCATAAATAGACACCAATCATGTAATAACTTAAATTAAGTGAAATAATAAAGTTTTATTGAGTGTCTCTAGAACGCCTTTGGATTCTTGCATTAAACATATGCAAAATGAATGAAAGAAAACACAGTAATTAGTTAAAAGAAACTAGTTTATCATAAGGTATTTTTCATAAAAAATCCCATTTTAGGAAACAAGCACAAAAATGGAAAATCAAAATTCGTGCTGTATTTGGTCTATTTTTATATTTTACAGCCTAAAAAGTAAAGTTTCAACAAATCAATAAATTAATAATTAAAAAATAGTCCTAAAAATGCTTAATACAGTCCCGACCCCTATATAACAGTTTAACATGATTTTTGTTTTGCCTAAGGGGATCCAAAACTTATCTAAGGAGAAATCTTTTTATTTTGACTTTTTTAAGGTTACATTTTTGGATTCAGCATTTAATTCTTAAAAAAATATGTACAATTTTATTCGAATATGATTACGTTTGGATAAAACAATATTAAAATGTAAACCTAAATTTAAAGAGAAGAATAGAACTTTTAGGACTTTGCTAGCAGTTTTCTCAAATTTGTGTATTAACCTAATTTTACTTTCGACTTTTAATAACTTTGTAAGAACTGCACCTATTGTAATAACATTTTTACAACATTATTTGGTTTTGAAAGCTCTCTGTGCATAATACTTATGCAACAAAAATATTAAAAAGTACTGTAAATTTCAATAATTTACTTTCAAAACCTGCATTCTATAAATTAAACACGTATTTTAAATTAAATATTTCCAAAAATATTTATTTTATGATCTAACATATTTTCTATGCACAAACACAAGGATTAAAAAACTAATTTAGTTTCTTTAATATGTTGCCGGGTAAAAATTGACTAAAAATTATTTAAAAACATAAAAATGTGACTTTTTATGTCAATAATATCTGTTTCACTATTTCAATATTTAATCTGGACAGATAATCATAAAAGCAATTCATGAAAATCATTATAAAACTAAAATTTCAAAAATAGAGATAGAGGCTAATTAATCCCCTTAAAACAGCAGCGATCTACGAAACGACGAGAAGTATTGCCCATCAAGGGTGATGGGGATGAGCAATGCTAACGGGGAGATGAGCCCTTTGCTCATAGCCAAAGGTTAAGCCCTTTGCGGGGGCTTAAGCTCAATTAGCAATAGTTTTGTGCAAATACGTTTTTAATGCTTATGAAAAAATACTAATACTTTCATTATTAAAATTGATTTAAGACGAAAATCAATCAGATTAATTTATTTTACCAGTGAGACATTATTTCAAAGAGGAAGTAGTCCTAATGACTAAGGTAGGTAACAACGGGACATTCAGGTAGGATATGTGTTGCCTAACGGGACAACAAGAATAGCCATTTTATTTATAATAACTTCTAATTATAGTAAACGCCAGGGATATCCAAATCGTACTTGTAGTACACTGCAACTTGGTAAAATATATAAAATAGTAGGATCAAAAAAGTACCATGATTATTTTAAACTTTAAGTTCTCATCGTTAATCGTTACGCTGGGAAAACAGCTTTACAAAAATTAAACAATAAGTTCATTGAACGTTTCAAGTTTTGTTATACTTGTCACTTGCTCCAGCTAACTTTAAGAATATCCTTTTTCTCTATTATATCGTTGCAGAACTGGCAAAAATCCATTTTGAAGTTACATGATACTTGAAGAAGAGCTTCAAAGTGTCCCTACTTCCATTCGGTTTCTTTCTTCAGTCCACTGAATGTTCATAAGTGAAAATGTTCTATCTGTATTTTCATTGTGAGCAGGAATCGAGAAAAAGTATGTTTTTTTATATTGCCTACTTTTTTAAAAACGGGACATTTTGACGTCCTGACAAAGTTTTTCGGGACAACCTTTTTGTTCATAAGTGAAAATGTTCTATCTGTATTTCCATCGTAAGCGGGAATCGAGAACAAGTATGTTTTCAAATATAGCCTTCTTTTTTAAAAAAACGGGACATTTTGACATCCCGACAAAGTTTTTCGGGACAACGAAACGCAACATGAAAAAACGGGACTTTTCCGTTTTAACGGGACGTCTGGTCACCCTAACTGTAAGGTACGGTACACAAGCCGGCACACAACTCTGCTGAGCTATACGATTGTATATATAAAATGTTTGGTAAAACCAATCATAATGCGAGTACAGGAGTTGTCAACATACATCTATCTGTAAGGCGAGAGATTTGGCTATATTAAAAAGTCAAAAAGTTCCAATATAAAACAGTGGTTTTGAGCCCGTCAGAATAATTGACCTCCACAACCATGTACGACATAAAATGTTTATAGTGTCCCTTCGAAAGAACTATAAAACCCCCGAAACGTTTTTATCGTGGGATTTTTAAGACGAGAAACAAATATGGTAAATTTGCACCATCCAGTAGCGTTACAATATATGTCATATTGTGCATACTGATGCAGGCTTGGTGGCAATGCAGAGTTTAATGAATGTGATTCCAATTAATTTGTGGCTGGCTCTGAGATATATAATTTGTTGAAATGCAGCCTATCAGGAAATTAGCGTTTAAAATTACAGTACTGTATCTCGAAAGTTATCTTGTGTATCCTTTCAAAATGTTTATTGTGCACGAAAATACTGTTACATAAACATTCAGATGCGTCGCTCTGGAAAGGGTGAGGGTGAGGCTCCCACCTTTGAATTTTAAAATAAAAAAGTAAGGACTTTCCGGGCGGATACGGACTGCTCCCCCTTGCCGTTTTGGAATGCTTATAGATACTGCACAATTAATTCAGTTGAAACTAAAATTTTATTTTCATATCCATGCAGTAATTTTACAACCAAATTTAAATTACTGTAATAATGTAATCCTACTTCAACAATTATCAAATTTCTCCACTCTTACTATTCTTAGCTCTTGATTTTCCTACCATCTTTTTGGTAAATCAATAACCTATAGTAAAACTGGTCAAAGTACGAGTTTGTATATATAATTGTAAATATAATTTTAGCGTACATAAATGACATTCAAGTGCTTTAACACTGTTTAGTACTCAATTTTTGACAAGCTTCAATTCCAAAGTATTAAGACCACGCACAGACGCACGGCTATAATAACAATAATATGATCCAGGGTATACGCATGGCAATTTTGGAATACCTAATTTCCCAACTGTGAAGTTCTTTAAAGGCGTGCGATCAAAAATAATTTTTCCGATTAATTTGCGTGTTTAAATTGAATCGATTTCAAGAGTTGTGAAATTCAGGGCCATCAGTTTGAAAAATCACGTGACTTCCCCCCCCTTAGAATTTGTTGGAGCGAAGCCACTGTAAACGTTGTTTTATATGTCGATATAGGTTTTGAAGAGTTTATAATTGTTGTCATGTGTTACAAATCTGTCAAAATTAAAACCTTGATCAATAATCTGTAATTTACATCAGTATTTCTGAGACCATTAAATTTTGAAGGCCTCTTTGAATACACATATGTAATTCTTTGTTTGAAATTCATTGTTGGTGATGGTGATTTTATATTTTGATTAGGATTTTTGCGGACATTTGCCATCACTGATTAGTAAAAAACAAGTTTCACGACGTTTCGGGATCTGGAATTCTTGATACTTGTGATTCCTGTGTTATTTTGTGTATTGTTATTCTTTTCAGCTTATTGTTTTCGTGACTGCTTTTACAGTTCTCTGTTTTAGCTGTGTTTTTGTCCAGGTTTTCCTGGCTTTGTGTTACTAATCTTGTTATGTTCTAGGTTTTCTTCCACCTGAAGACGGGATTAGATTCCAGATCCCGAAACGTCGTGAAACTTGTTTTTTACTAATCAGTAATGGCAAATGTCCGCAAAAATCCTAATCAAAACATATGTAATGCTTGTATCCAATGGTAACAAAAATAAATTTTGACCATAAGAAGACAAAATATCATGATTAATATAGAAGGCCAATAAAAATCTTGTAATTTTATTCAGGAAGATAACTTTTAATAAGTTTGGTGAACTATATAAAATTTATAATTATCTAATTGATAATTTCACCAAAACGTGCAACTGAGGAAGTCAAAACGCTTAACTCCAGGTGGACATGCGTCCGCGGGCGACCCCGGCGTGGCTCCACAACTCCAGCTGATGTGATATAAAAGCGCGGGAGAGGCGCGGCGCCCGGTCAGTCAGCTGAGAGCGCGCGGGAGAGACGGAACAGCTGATCGCTGTCGCAGGAGTTGGCGCGCGCTAGCTCTGCTTTTGCCATAACCTTAAAACCTTAATCTTGTCACTTACCGTGCCGCGTTATCATGTGTTAACTGTTGCGTTCACGTAACTTTCTTCGCTTTAGTTGTTTTAATTTTTATTTAATAATTCAGAGACAATGCCAGTGCTGAAGAGTTTTACTTTTTCCCCTTCAAAAATGTTTATCCTCTTGAGGTTAGCGGTTTTTGCGGTAGTTTTAGCAAGGACGGATTCGTTACCAGTTAACAGTGGCAGCGATAACCAAGCCATGGTGAGTGTTTGGATATTAATTATAAACAATATATTATTTTTGATAAAGAAATAATAAATTATGTCGTGCTTAAAATAAGTTTCATTTTTCAGTTTTATGGTTGCATGTTATTAAATGTGAGTTGTGATATTGCCTAAGCAATTACAATCAAATCTAGTATTTTCATATTTTTTATTTGATGAGTGCAAAATTTTGTAAGGGCTTTGATTCCTGGAATTAATTAATGATAAGAAAAGTAGTAACTTAGCATATATTATTTGGATAAGAAAAAGTGAACATAAGTAGATATTTACTTCATTATTATTTCAAGGTTTATTTAGAGAAAACATTGCTTGTAATGAACAAAACATAGATCCCTAAAACAATAAATTATCCAAAGGCAAGTTCATAAAGAGTGACATGACATATTTTATTTTAAAAATATACCAATAAAACTCCTATGATAAAAATATATCAAATGTATTTTTTTATCAAAATTGGGGAATTTATATTTAGTGCATTTGATTTACATTATCAAACAAAATCCATTACCACAATTGATAAGCTACAATTATATACGTATGAAATACTCTTCTTAGGTGTAGAAATTAAAGGTAATGTATGCAGTTCTTTTAATATTACACAAAACGAATTAAAAAAATGTGATGTTTTAATAATATTTAATAAAGAATATACGTTATTCACATATATTATGTCCTTTCGACTCTGAAAAGGATAGGTTATACCAATTTGGATGTACAGATATTTGTTAAAGCTGTATGTAATTTGTTGAAATTAATATCTTGCTAGCTTTATTTTTTGTCCGTATAGTTAAAGTCTACAGTCTCGATCTACAACCTGTAATCTGAAATTGCAACATCATAAATTTTGCTTTTTTCTTTAATTTTTTCATTGTGCATTTAGCCCAAACCTAACCCATATTGACATCAACCAAATGTTTACTTTTCTTCTATAGATGAATTATTTTGACTTTGAGCCTGACAGAGAACCAAATAAAAAACTGTTAGATGCAAATAACACACGGCCAGTTACAAATAATACACAGTTAGATACCATCAATTCGGTTTGATACAAATAACACACGGGTAGATCCAAATAAACAAACTATTACATAAAAACACAAGATTACATACAAATAACACTCAGTTAGATATAAATAACACATGGTGACATACAAACAACCCACAATTAGATACAAATAACACGCGGATAGATTCAAAGAACACACTGATGGGGTTCTGGCTACTAAATTACAATAACTCAAACAACAAAAGTAACCAATGAGTAACAACCAAGTAACAACAAATTGTCAGTAAGACAAATAAATGTCCATTAGGCCTATCAAATAAATTGCAATTAGAGGTTATAACATTTGATTAGCAGCATGCCCGCTACCGCGGCCAGCGACAATGATCTACCAGCAGATGATAGTGATCGCGGCGTTTCCCGGCCAGGCCGTGATGAAGGCCGCAGCAAGCGAACCGAAACCTCGGCATATTGTCATACAGCGCATCCCATCATTACAATGGTGATTCCCGGTATTTGAACCGCGATCACTGTTTTTTTCTGACGGAATTTCCTGGTATTTTTCACGTGGAATATGGATATGATGGTGCGGTTTGAATGTAAGACCTGGGAGAACTCGTAAACATAGAAGTAGTTACGTTTTGATATAAAAAAAGAAACTGGGTAGAAATAATTTATTTTTATTGTGTTTTTAAAGAATCAATCCAAACTATAACTTGAATTAATTTATCTTAGAATAATCATTAATATACTTTTCATTGTGTGATATTACGAGATCATAACAATTGTATTGCTCTCTCCCCCAAAGACAAAATAGTCCAATTCTCTCAACATTTTACCGCAGTGGAAATATGTTCTATTCACTTCAATTGCAATAAGACTTATGCTTTGGCATATATCTATAACCAGGGTTAAAGCAAAAATACATTGATGCAATATTTACACAAAAATAGAACAAAGTCAACAGTCTCATTTTATCATTTGATATCATTATCTTGAGTTAAAAAGGTCAGGAAGAGTCTAGAATCAAGTCAAGCAACCCCTATAACTGGTTTTCTACGAACTGGCGTGCGTCACTCATTGACTACCAGCCGCTACTACGGTGACTCACGAGCCTCAGGCGCGGCGGGCTCATTCATCTCCGACCTTGGCTTCCCTGAAACCACCAGGGATTCGACATTGTTTCACTCTGCTACCGGTGATTTTCCGACAAAGTGATTTACAACCAATCATCTTAGTGGGGAAGTGATTCAACAGATAGTAAATCAGGAATTTATTGCCCATTCTAAAAAATGAGTAATGATACAAAAGCCATATTTTCGTGCTAGAACAAATTACCTTTTTTACTATCAAAACATTAAAAAACGTCTACTTGAAGCCATTCCATTTTCAATAAGAAAATAAAGTGAAATCACCACTGGCATTTTACTAAATGCACAAGTAGGCTTCCTTGCTTTATTGACATTGCCTACATTATTAAAAGATATTGATGAAAGGAGGATTACATATATATATATAATTATAATTATCTTTAAATAAAAATCTTTAACAATAACATTTTAGGAGGTTTAATATAAAGATAATTATGTTATTATCTTTATATTAAACCTAATTAATACCTATTAATACTATAATTTTTATTAGTAATTTATTGTTATATTACGGATTCCTTAATATAGAAATAATTTAATTTGTTTTAACTGCTGCCCCTTTTTTTTGCAAAATTGGATGAACTCGCCCAAACAATAACACGCCGATTTCATTACCATAAAATTAACATTGGGGAGAAAATCGCTTTCGCTAAACCATGGAATATAAGTAAGATAATTTCAAATATAAAAGAAACTAGTAAATATGCGTAAGTATATTTCCGAAATGAGTTTATATCCTGCTGTTTGGCTGTTGATTCTTAAATTAAATTTGAAAGACTTTATAATTATTACTTGAAGAAAAAACAAAACGTAACGTGAAACCCCAGAGGCAACGTTTTCCTAATATCTTTCCGTATAATATACAACACAGTGCCTTTCTTTTTATACACAAGAATCCCGCCACATTAGATCTTCACATTTGGGGTTTTTTACGTTTTTGTTTTCTCCACAATGATTACAAATACAATGTAGTATAAACCATTTTTTGTAATATAAACCATTTTGTAATTAATTTTTTTTCAAACTGCATGTTATGCTTTTGGGAACATTTTTTGCATTATTTTCAGCTGTTTCTTTTGCTTTAAAATGTTCTTGTTCGCATCCCATAGTTAAATTTAAGCAATTTTCCCCTTAAATTTAATAGAATTTAACTGTCTAAAAGGATTTCTTTTATAATTTAATGGCACTTTCCGAAAAACTGTTTATCCTTTGAGTAAAATAAAAAAAAGAGTGCAACAGTTTTTGAGTCATCGTGCTACGTACATGCCCACACACAAGCACTAAGAATATTAGATTCTGTTGATACATATACAGTATTTATATCACTTCATGTGTTTATCAATCATTTTAACAATTTTATCTAGAAATTGGAACTATTAAATACAAAATTGCATTAAATAAAAAAGATTTATATTTATAAAAGAATGCTGATTTTGGAGATTGTGCTTGCAATGTTTGTCATTTGTCATTGCAGTTACACACGAAGGTCAATTGTCGCCTCTCCTCCACATCTCGCCCCCGTGCACGCCTCCTTTCTTGCACTTTGGTCTTTAACCTTGCATTGCAATTTCGAGAGACAGAATTTACCATATGATGTAAAATGGCGTTCTGTATTAATTACCATAAACAGAAAATCTCATTATTTATAAAATTTCAGTAATTAGTTGACAGTGATTATTAAAATTTTAACAAGTCTATTTCAAATTAATTTGCTATAGGAACATGAAATTGAAAAACAATTGTATTCCCAGTTTTTTCAAACCTTAAAATCGTGCAGTCCTTTGGCGTTTTTGGTTCAAAGTTTACTTTAAATCAGTCAATATACAAATTTATTGATTTAATTCAAGTTTCCTTAACCTACACCATCAGACACAAATTATTTTTCAAACTTGTAATGTTTTTAACTGTTATGTATTAATTTATTATTATTATTTACATAAAGACTTTTCGACTACACCATTCAAACCAAATAATGCACTTAGTCCCGCCGCGTAGTTTGTAAGTAGAACGAACACATGCTTGCCAAGAAGTTTGCCTCGAACCCTGACGTCATCGCCACCTGTCAGTTTAGTAATGGGCACTAAACAATAATACTCATAACCTTATTCGATGTATATGCAATCAGGTATGAGAAAATATAAATTGTAACTGCTACGTCAATTGAAATTACATATAGCATATTTGTAAAACCATTACGGATGTTATAGTTCTGATTTAATTAGTAATTTAAATTATTGCTTGGAATTTACAACTAGAGAAAAATGTTTTATTTAAAATATCTTATTTGTAATAACCAAAGGTATTACTACCTATGTTACGTGTTTAAAAGCATTTTAAAGGGCATAGCTCATTTTGCCAGGTGGCTTAAACTTTTGCATGTTAATCCCTCTCGATTTATACTGCTATTCACTCAGTAGCTCTGCTGTTTTATACTGGATATTTAAAGGAAGGAAGAAGGAAGGGCATCGCGTGACACTTTAATGCTATGACTTCGTTCCTTGCTCGCTCCCCCTCACAATTATCTGCAATTAAAAATTTCCAGCTTCGCGAAGATTCGTTGCGTTCCACAGTGGGCCAGAATCCCTCAATTTCTGGCCAAAGTTATAGTATTTAAACATAAACAAACAAATTTTGTAACAAAATTTGCACGCCTTACACAGGGTTTGGCAAATGTCTGGATACACCCACCTAACTTTTTAATGCGTCATAGTCGGAAAATCAAACCCGGCATACCATCACAATATGAAAAGCTGCACTTTTTCATGAAAGTCCCATTTTTGCCCTCACCCCCAAAATAGTGTATTTTGAGGGCAGCCCCAATTTTTAAACGTATACCCCTAACGAGTGACCTCATTTTAAAGAGTTTGTTCACAGAAATACAATGGCGCAAACCGGAGGTCAATATCACACCCCTGACCAAAATGGCGACCATTTCAAAATGTGAGATGGACAAACTAGCTTAGTGTAGATACCCCACTTTACCTTTTAAATGGGTTAAAGTTGGAAAATCACACTCGGACTCCCATTATACCTGAAAAGTGGACTGTTTTGTCAAAGCCACAAATTTGCCTCCGCGCACAAAATGGGGTATTTTGGGGGTAGCCTCAAATTTTAAAATGTAAACCCCTACCGAGTGACCCCTCATTTTGAATGGTATGCAGGAGAAATGAAATGGCGCAAACCCGAGGCTGATATGACATCCCTAACCAAAAGGGCGGACATATAAATATAAACATTTGGATGGGAAAACAAGCATACATTTTACTTATTTAAACATTTAAATGCCTGCCACTTTGGTTAAGTTATGTCATATCAACCTCGGGTTTGTGCCATTTTATTTCTCTTGATAAACCCTTCAAAATGAGGGGTCACTCGAAAGGGGTTTGAAAAATTGAAAATTTGGGGCTGCCCCCAAAATACTCCATTTTTGGGGCGGATGCAGATTTGTGACTTCAACAAAAAACAACCAAAATTAAAAAGTAAAAATTTGCTCTGATGAATGTCTTTCAATACAAAAATGTAAAAAAAAATTAAGGGACACTTTGGGGCAGCCAATTTGAAGTGCCCCCTGAAACTACATTAATTGAGGCAAAAACCAATATGCCTATCATAATCGGGACTCAAAGGGACATTTTTATAACTCTCTTAAAAATTGTAGTTAGTTTTTTTTAAATAATGTAATGAAATTTAAAATATGTATTCGTAGAATAATTATAGCCGAAAAAATCTGTTTAAAACTCATAAATTGTTTAGGGGTTACCTCTAATTAAAGACTCCATAGCAGGTTAAGTTAAATACTTCCACTGAACTGATTCAAACACTAAACTTAACTAGTTCAATTAAGCATTACCATCAGTTGTCAGACTAGAATAACATACTTTATTCACTTATATATCTAGATAACGATTGTAAATTTATCCCCAGGGACTTCCAAAATAATATTTGGACATTTTCTTATCACTTTCAGCCCATTTTAAGCCTTTTCTATGCAGATAATTTTTTACCATTTTGGCCAGTTATTTAGGGCTGCTGTCCACTGTGCGTTCTCAGAAAATGTAAAATAGGACCTTTTTTAGAGTTCTCATCAATGGGTCTGGTGCAGCCTTTAGTATAGCTTGCCTGATAGTATACGAACGAGTCTTAGTTATTTTATGAAACTCGAAAATAAGGTGTAGGGAACAAAGAAATTGGTTTGAGTAGGCTGAGAAGGCCTAGGCTTATATCGGTTCGGCGTAACAGTAATTTACTATAATATGTAAAACTTATAGTACAATAAACAAGTCACCAGTAAATCAATATTTAGAATCAAGATATTTAACTCGGGAAAATATTACTAGTATTGAAAAACCTTATAATAAATTGAGTGCCAGTTCTCCTATTGACTATTGGAGAAAAATCAAAACATCCCTTTTTTAAATACGGAAAATACTTGTTAAGTTAAAAGAATTAATACAACTATTCAACTATACAACTAGATGAAATAATACTTTTAAACAGGTTTCTACATTGTTCTAACGTAGCGATCACTCAGGCGTCCCAGAGCAATGATATCCTCCTAAACATCTGCAGGAAATAAGGATATTACCAGCGATTTCCTCATCACCCTCTTCTTCTTTTTCTCTCTTCCCCAGCTGTTCACGATGTTTACCCCAGTCACGATCGCCGAGTAATTTATCATTCATTACCGTCACGCGGGGCTGCGAGCAGGCGTGTTGTTTCAGTTGGAGCGCAATTTTCGCCGGCGCAAATCGTTGAATTCACGGTCAAACGATTTACGATGCAAGAGAATCTCCCAGTAAACAACCGGTTATTGATGTTTTGTTGAAAACACCTCTGGATTTATAGATCTTTGATATCAACTGATCGAGGAGGCTGTTAAACACTGCGCTTGTTGTCTAGGTCTTAAATGACTAAGTTCTATACAAGGGAGGCTTCAGTCATTAAGTACTTCTTATTTTGTATCTACAAAAGAATCAAGAATAAACTTTCCATTTTCAGAAGGCCATTGAAAGAAGAATGAAAGATCGGTGTTTCAAGCGTATCTTATGGAAAATCTGGGTATTTTGTGACCAAAATATAATTTTTTATCAATGATTATCGTTTTGTTTGCATGATGGGAGATTCAAATGTTTGATTACGTTGAGGAGTAGTAGAGTTTTTGATCTTATTAGAAACGTATTGATATTCGAGCTGAAGTCCCATACCTTAGTGTGAAACACTATTTGAATAAATAAAAAGTTAAGAATATAGCAACTAATAATATGATTTGTATGTATAACTTGTTATCCTTTCAATTTACAGAGAACACACAAATGATTACAAAATGTTGGTTAAGCCTTCGGTTTATCTGCTTCACGTCTCTTGACATTTACTTCAATTATCTAATCTCTCATTTCCTAACATCTGCAGTTTAAACCTGATTTGTAGGATCAACCTATTTATAGCCAGCATTACCATGGCATTACATCTAAAACGCCTATTGTATTAATCGTTTTTATGCATAAATAATACGTAGAATTGTAAGTTGTACAGTTAGTATGGTACAAAATCGATGCTCAGAGGTAGTCTGTTTTAAAGATTTAGACTTTATCTCTTTGTTGCGCTATCCAGTAAGATAAAGAGCAACGATCGGTCATTTACAAGGTTGAGCGATCAATACTGTAGCGTAATTGTAAACATTTTCATTGCAATCAAAACCTTATCACAGGTCATAAGTCACGTTCGACACTATCGGCACGAGCTTCCGTTTCTCTTCCCTTAAATGTTTACAATCAATCGCCAATACTGAGGACACGATCATTGTTTGCTTTTATTGTTGTTTGTTGTTGAGGCAACATTTTTCCTCGAGTCGGTACGTTAGGAGCGGGCCGTATATCGTTGGGAGATTTTAACATTTCAAATTAGATAGTTTTTACTTAAATTTGTGGGATTATTATATTAGGTACAAACAAATTATATAAATTTATTCTTCATCTGTGTATTGAGTCAAGAACAGTAATCAGTAGGATTTAAACTGATTAATGATACATTAATTTATATCTTTTTAACTACAACAGTGCATTGGTTGTATGTAAGTTCTGAAACCAATTCTTCTAAGATTTACGTAACAACAGAATAATAAATCTAATTCGTCTTAGTTTTTGTTACTTGGGTCTACAAGTCAAGGTAGGTATAACTGGCGCCAATTCTTGAGCACACGCCGTCGATAAGACTAATGTTAATTTTAGCATTGGGCTTATGGACGGCATGGGCCTTAAGAATTGGCGCCAGTTATACAACTTTTAATTTCTGGCAGGGTCAACGTGGGAGATAATATCTACCCAAAATTATGGCAAATGTTACACTCATCACCAATTATACGAGATTGCTTTAGCACTTATACAGAAATGAGGAATCGTGATAACGCATGTTTTAAATATTTACAAAAGAAACCACATCTGACCACCTTTTTGTTTTGTTTACATAACTGTATTTGTTTACGCATATAATGAGACGTTATGTAAATACATAGTTTTATTGTCATTCTATTGGTTGTGGCTAAGTTTCTTAGGAAGCAGACTGTCGTTCTAATCATCAACAAATTCAGTAACCTTATAGGAATCGGCGATTTACCTTTAAAGTACTCAGTACCTGGTGGACCGAGCCTTGCTCGGTGTTATTTCATGTTTACCAGTTCATCCAGTTACTATAAAATATTTAAATGTCATAAAATTAATAAATAGAAACCTTTTTTATTGTTCCATGGACTCTTCATCCCATTTGCTGTATTTCCCCTTGATGGCTGTAGATTCCAAACAGCTGTTATGATTATGAGCTGTATACTTCATTTGTTTACACTTTCCTTGTTTATTTTCGTTGCTATCACGGCAACCCATAAGGCTAATGTTAAAATTTTACAACTTTGAAATTTGATTTATTACGTTATTAGATTTTCTCTGGCCAAGTAATCTGCATAAAAGACGTTTTTGAGCCATAAATTACTTATTTCTAGACTTTGAAGGAAATCCTCGGAGCCGTTTTTGAGATAAATGTGCAAGCAAGCAAGCAAGCATACATACAAGATAACATTGCTCATATAAGAGTATAGGATAACAAAATGGTTTGTAAAACCTTTTAAAGGAGTGCCAAAAAATTCAATCTAGTATTGACTCCATAGTTAGATGTTTTATTATTTCTTAGCGGAAAATTTATTTTAAAAACAATAGCGCAACTTGATAAAATCTCGTTATTTCCCCGATGTTATTTTCATTGGATAAATCTGGCCAAAATTTACTCACGCCTGTCCCGGAGGACGTCAGAGGTGTTAAGTGAAACGTGCGGCAGTGACAAGATGAGATGAAATAAATAACAGATGAGCCAGGATACTCCCCTGAGTGCGCCGCGCCGTGCCTCGCCGCTAGCGCCGCCTCGTGGCAGGCTGGGATACTGCTGTACTGGGTATACAGGCAATGTATACTAACCAGTATACACCATGTATACACTGATCAGGGTGTAGTCAGTCGAGTACGTCTGATGTATAGTCGATTGGTGTGTCAATCACTCATCAACCGATGAAAACTTAAGTGGAATTATTTCGCATTTCACACTGCCAGCCCAGTTAGCCGTGCGGTGCTTTTTTGCATTCAAGTTCAAACAATGTTAAAATAGGGAGAAAAACACAAATAGGTGATTGACTGCAAGCTGACATCGGGAAATAAATACAGTAAAATAATGATTATTGCAGTATTTTATCATTGGATTATTCATCAATGCAATAAAAATTAATTCAATACTTGTGCAATTTTGAATTAAGTTGATTTTTTTTTAGTCTTTCGTTTGAGCTTGTGAATAAATGAATGCGAGTCGAATATTAGAATAAAATCTCTACATTTTTAGCAACAGTATGTATGTTTATGATACAGCCTTGGCATGCAGGTTATCTCTGGAGTTAGTTGTTGTTATCTCGCCTCCGGTGATAACACGAGAGGTGTTATCTCTGTCGTCATTGTCACACCCGAGTCCACTGGATTCGTAATGAAGGCGTATATTGATAATTCATTCAACGGAATAATTGAAAAATCAAAATCACTGATAATAAACAGATTTTTACTCTCATATAGTCATGTGTAGTCAATTTAAAATTTAGTTGCAAACAGTTAAACTGCCAATAATTATTATCACGGACTAGCTAAAATAATGTGGTTGTAGGCCTATCGTATTTATCTCAGAAAATTGCTCTTTTCGAGATTACCGTGGAGGTCAAACGTCAAGGCCATCCAACAATACCGCAATCCACGACATAAGTTATTGTTTGTTTTGGTAATCTCTGCATAATTTGACTTTGTAATTAATTATTTGCATACATATACAAACAGTTTTTACAGAATATTCATGGATTACGGAAATTTTCGTTATCTTAATTTGTTGTTAGTTTGAATAGATGTCAACAATTAGCATCACAGCCAGAAAATCACAACCAGATATCATAACATGAACTGCACAAAAAAGGTAAAGTAAATTGAATCTTGATCCATCGCATTGTATTAAAACTTATCAAGCAATGATCAGAACGTTAGTACAGTTTTGTAACTTATCATTCATAAAATTGGAAGCATTTTTAAACAGGAAGCTATTAAACTTTATCGGATGAAAGACCAGACGAATTGTGAAACTCATATTGATGAACACTTTACATCTTCCGCGGCTTTATGTTTCAATCACCGAATTCTTTAAGTAGCCATGGTAGCGGGTTCAAACAGAAGATCACTATTTTACTAATAAATAAATCTTTAAAAACCATACGTTTAGGTGCTGTGTTGGCTGTGTTTAGTTTAACAGGTTCACTAGCGGCCGTCACGCCCTTCTATGATACGGAGTGACGGAGGTCCGTAGTGGGTGTGTTAGAGCTGTTGTAGTGAAGATTATACTTCCTGATTTAACAAATGAAGTTTTTGAAAATAAACCTTTAAAACGAAATAAAAATTAAAATAGACCAAAAAGTTCAAACACATCTTAAGACTATCTTGAACTAACTGTGGTCGGGGGTGGGCTTGTGTAATAATTATACAGATTCATATATTAAGTACTTTCCCTCATTTCATTGGTTAGTACAGTAATAATAAAAGATCCGCAAATTTTCAACATTAAGAATGTGAATGAACATTCTAATGCAAACGCGAAATCGTCATGAACACTTGAAAGTTATTACCCTGAAGGAGGTCTGGACAATATATTTGTATCAAATGCCACAATCCTTTTGCAAAATTAAAGCATATGGGCGGATTTAGGTCATAATCTTTCGGGGAGCCAACTCACCTAACGTTTAAAGTATTGTGTGCTCAAATTCAAATATCTAACTCGTAATTTTATTTAACAACCCCTTTGTAATCAATGCAATGCCTCAATCAAAGTTATGATGAAAATATTTCCCCCATTTACTGCCGAGAAATACTCCAAAAATCAGGGGTTGCCAGGCACCCCAGAAATCCGCCCATGACAAAGCGAAAATTAATTTATTTTTTCCGTACATCATATATTTAATTTCGTAAGGCAATTCTTTGCGTCAAAATTGTGGGCGTCTGGCAAGTCGTAGAGAGATGGGAGAGGCCTCAAATTGAAGGTCTGTATTCCGTGATAGCGGGAAAAATAATGAAATTGCTTGAAATTCACCAGAAAACAAGAAATAACGTAAAATATCTGCCATTTAAAAATCATTGGGATCTAAAAACGTCTGCTTTGTTTACATAAAACATGTGATGCTGATACTTGATTAAAAACCATATGGTAGGCTGGATATCAATGTAAGGTAGATTTATTTAGTTTGCTATGAAGGTATTTTGTGCTATAACAAATAAGGATTGTTTGAATTTTCCCTCAAGGGGCTTTTAGTCCCTTCAAGCCACTAGTTTTTGATGATAAACGGATCTGTTTTTTTCTCATGCGTTTTTCGTAAACGAGGTCAGTAACTACGGTAACATTTTTTGGATTATAAATACAACACAATCTGCAACCGTACAAACGGACCATATGCCATCAGATAAGTAAAAGAGACCACAGAGAAGATCTCTTGTAGAGGATGTTGAGATCCTGCGCTCCAGCTACGGCGCAGTACAGAGTCGTGAGCGCAGCAAGCTTATAGTGATCGTGAGTCAGAAGATGGCGTATGATCGGTACGCAATCACCAGATGCAGCAGAGGAACTAGTCACTCTACCAAGAGAACAACTTCAGTGTGCGATAATAGAAATTCTGTAAAAGAATTAGACTTTAGTGAAGAATTCTCGATTACTCCATGGTGTGATTAAGTTATTTTTGAAGCGTGCTTGTATTATTACTAAATTATTTTGGGCTTTAATGGTTTTACGTTCGAAATGACGGGACGTTCGTTGATAACTTTTTTTTTTATAATGTTAACCTTCAAGTTTAGCGGTGACATTAAAAATCGTTGATTAGCTTTCGGTGACGTATTCGCGGATAGTTACAGAGGAAAACAATTAAATGAGCGAAGGTCGTCTCATTACATTATGACTCACTTAATTGTATGAAATGACTTTTTTGTGGTTTCAATGGAAATTCAATGAGTCATCTTTCCAATAAACTCGACTTAAACAGAGAGAAAAATCTGTGACTAGAGAAGACATGAACAGAATCCGAACATAAAGCCGCACAACATAAAGCCGTGGAAGATGTAACATGTTCATCAATATGAGTTTCTCAATTCGGCTGGTCTCAGAATCTGTGGCAGTGATATAGAGAAGATTAACGTTTTAAAAATTAAGTTTACTATATTTTATTGAACTCAAAATCTGGAAATCAATCATCAGTTTCCAATTAAATAAATGCATCTTGAAAAATAACGGTGTTGGTAGTTATTTTTCAAAACGGCATTAATCACAAAGAATCACCCCCCCATCAGTTTTTCCGTTTGTTAGTTTTCCGTTTAACGAGCTGCAACAAGTGTTTGTATTACACGAACGATTAATCTCTTTTAATATTACACAGTTTCTTTCGCCCGCCGGCGCCGGGCAGTGGGGCAGTGAGCTGTGTGATAGCCACCTATATCACGGAAGTGTTGCATGTAGCGGCGCTTCCTGTGGTCAGCGGACCTTCGCCGCCAAGGGCGCGGGACCGTCGCATTACCATCGCATCATCTGCCAATTAGCCGCCGACCGCAGATTCGGCACTGACTGGTGATGTGCGATACGATACATATCGCAGGTGTGCATCGTATCGTCCGTATCGTATCGAAACCCTGAATCGTATCACCCCTAAATATCGAAAACGATACGTATCGAATCGAATCGACCAAGAGTTTAAAATAAAATGACAGGCAACTATATACCCCCGTTACATCCTCAGCAAATTTCAATTGTTTCAATAAATAATTAAAAGGGTGCCACACTTCAAGATTTTCCAACGTACCTATGTTCATAAAACAGCATGTAGAATATTCTCCATAAGAATAACGTGGGATATGAGTATGCAGGTGCTGTTATTGAAATGTCAAAATGGGGGATTTTAGACCATAATAAAGTAGTTCTACTTTTGAGAGAAACCCAACAACAACAAACTTAAACATAATAAAGTAGATCTCAACTAGACAAAGCCACATACAAAGTTTAAGTTTTATTAAGATATATGTCGCTAAATAAGTGAATTTTCCATAAAAAATCGAAAATATCGAAAATATTGTAAAATATCGTAAATATCGCCTCTATGTGCCGATTCGGGATTGAATATCGTTTTTGGCGATACGATACGTATCGTTTTCAAAATATCGTATCGAAAATATCGAATCGTTTCCTGTGCATCGCGATAATCCGATACGATACGACATGTATCGCACATTACTAGCACTGACTGTTGTTGTGTATGTGTTTGGCACAAGGGACTTGTGCGGTAGAGTTAGGCCCTTAATTAGGCGATTCTGCTGCGCGGACCGCAGCTAATGTGGTCAGCTTTCCTCTATCAGATTTGCGCGGGGGGGGGGGCAAAGCAGAGGGTTGTAGTGAATTCCGCTTAAAGTTAATACTGTATTTTATAGGGTAGCGTGTTATTATCTAAACCTTATATTCTTTTGGGCCGAGGTACTTAAAACAGCATTCGCCCCGAATTTGTGGTTTGGCCTTCAGTAGAAGTGGCTGGCTGATTTCAGTTTTAGCCATACCAAAAGACGACCGTTTATATCGGATTAGAGTAAATTATTTTCAATGGAAGGTTTACTTGTGCCGTCAAGTTATCCAGTTTAATTAGTGTGGAGAACCACACCAGCTATTCCGTGCTGTTTAAAAACGCATCGTTGGGTCTAGAACGTCAGTTCAAACGGTTGTTGAATATCCATCTTTGTAGTCGTCATAGTTAGTTATTTTGAAAAGTGAGGCTTCCTGCGTAGTTTAACTTGGACGACGCGCTACAAGTGGCTTAATATACACACTTCTTTATTTTTGGTTTAAGCAGGCAATATTTTTTACCATGTATATATTTCATCCATGGTCTTTTGTATGGTGTTTTTGGTTTTGTAAAAGTGGTCATGGTGTTTTTTTTGGTGGTCTAGATCAATAATTCGTTTCAACTCTGTTTCAGATCTACCTGTCGCAGTTTGGATACCTCAGTCCGTCGGTCAGGAATCCTCAGTCAGAACACATACTGTCCGAAGAGGTCCTCACCAAGGCTATTCAAGAGTTCCAAGCCTTCGCGGGTCTAAACGTTACAGGTAACATTTTTTTAAGAATTATTTTTGATACAATAAAACTATATAGATAGAACGAAATCTTACACCTGTATTATCGGCCCTTATTGAGAAGCAACAAAAGTGTATAGTACCGATGGCTATAGCAAGCCTAACCTGCATTTACGAGGTATCAGCGCAAATAGCAGGTGCTGCATTATGTAGACTCCAGACTGCAGTATCTCTTATTCACGGTGCAATCTGTGGCGGCGGCGTCAATGACTTAAGCCTCCGTCAATGACTCTCGGCACTGCGTCAGTCATCAAACGCTCCTTTCGTGCCTTAAACCGTGATTGAATGATGTTGAATTAAATGTTCGCATATCATGTAGTATTTTAAAGAAAATTACAGTTTTCTCTCAAAACTTTTTTATATTCTGTAAATATCCATATCCTAAACTCATGCAGTTGACTTATTTTATCACATTATGATTACAGTTATGTTATACCGAAATAAACACTATGATGATTCTCTAGTAAGACATTGCTGTAATGAAGCCAGTTTTATAAGTTGTGCCTTTCTGTGGCCGACACTTTATTTTGAAAATCAATTTCTGTATTTCATAAAAATCATATACTCCCGCAAATAAATACATGAAAACCTGGAAGATTCATTAGACGGAATACGAACTTGTTTAAAATTGTTCCCAGTTACTATCATAGTGAATTTTAATATAATTATTTTCTTGTTTCTAGATCTATTGGGAAGACGAGTGAAATAGTTTTTCTTCGTAAATTATTTTGATATTTAATTAGGAAATATAGCCCGTATAAAATGACATGGCTCGGACTGTCCATGACATTAATGCTTAAATTAACATATGTCTAACGGATGGATTGGACCACGTAATTTGATACGGACTTACATAAAATCTGTGTCACTTTAATACCTCCGATTATGACTGATATCGTGGCCTGCTATGGTCACATAAAGCAATATGATCTTAGATCTAAGCGTGAGGCGGTTTATAGACACTGCATTATTGCTTCCTTTCACCTCCGCCATTCCATGTTTAGACATCAAGGAAAGATGTCTCTCCTTCAGCCGCAGCCGCTGCCGTTCAGATCATGAACTGAAACAGATGCGGTTGTAAGGAGTTTGTGATAACGAACGTAAATTGACAATACAACTCGTGCTAGTTTCGCCTTAGTGAAAGTTAGGCGCTAAAAAAGATAAAACACAAAATTAGCGTTAAAGCTAGAGCTTTTATTATGATTGGCCCCTCTTTACTTTTACACGTACAATTCAAAGGCCAATAACAATTGGAAACAGGGTTCAGTTTTAAACCTGGCCGGTATTTGAATGGGCGTATTGGGTGACTTTCAAATCAATATACTCCGAAGTGACCACTGTATCGATTCTGCTACACAGTAATTAATAGCAGTACAGTTTCTTTAATTTTATTTAATTAACTCTTAAATATTCCGCTCCTATGAAATAACACTAAACCTTTTAAAACACATTAAACTAAATATTAATAAATTAATTACTCAAACAATAATCCTCTCGTTGGGGGCGGTGCAACGGGGGCGCCTACCCCTCCTCAATCACACCGACACAATACAATAATAACCGTTTCATCGACAATCGGTACCGCGACAGACAACAATCAGTCAGTAAAGGCAACAATGCGACGTGTGCAACTGCAACAATGGCGACGATTAGCGCGCCGTTAGCTGGTCAACAATGAGTGGCCAACAATGGCTGACGGGGGGATTCTGCCCGCGTCCAGCGCCAAGGTCCGCGGGTCTTCACCCATTGTCAGCTTCCGCGACTGTCAAGGCCCCGCTGCTGCAAGTTCAAGGACAGCCGAGGATGGGCTGGGACAGCCGGACAGCGTCTCCATAACAAGTAGAAGAGGACAGGAATAGAGAGAGGCTTCGTAATCAAAGCTGTTCGTTTTCGTCTACAATCAGTGGGTGTGAAACAAAACTTATCATTACCTTTTGATTAGACACATCTACACCTATTGATATCTTGCAGCAGCATAGGTGCAGATGGAAATTGATTTAGATTTTTTTGGATAGAAATAAAAAATGTCTTACAAGACTTATAATATATTTAAAATTTTCATTTCATTTCCCCATGACTGTTTCCCATCTTTTTACCGTCTCGAATGTAAGTGCAGTATAAATATCAATATAGGTGTCGTAAGACGTATTTATATCTAGTATTTAGAGCAAAACGTATCCAATTGAAAAGTTATTTAGATTTTTCGTGTTTTTTGGGGGATCGCGGAGATTTTAGCCATCTTATTGTCTCTCAGAGTGTGTTGAAAGCTTGTTAAAGTTTTTTTTTCGTTCATCGTATCAGTTAGTCTTTACTGAATTGTTTAAAACTTGAATAAGAAACAATCTATTTTCCAGGCTAAATAGGGGGACGTCAAAGAACAATTGGCTGCTGCCTCTCTAAAAAATGCAAAAACACTAGCTCATAGTAATTCGAAATGGAAAATTCTCCATTATCATGGTTTAAATGAATTAGAAATATAAAATCGGAACTGTCGGTTTAGTGTAATTCTGTGGACAAAATCAAACAGCTTTGACGTTAAATTTTCACAGGTGCGGCAACCTCGCGCTCCGAGAGTCCGGAGGTGCCAACCTCGAAATAATTAAATATCTCGCTTTGCCGGGGTAAATGCTGTTGCTTCCGGAGCCCTCTCGCATTATCCCCCTCTCGGTCCCATCTTGACTGTTTACATTATTAATTCCGCCTGGAAACACCGTTTGAATGGAATCATACCGTCTTCTACCTCTTTGTGCACTTTAACTTGTTACACGGATGCTGTTACACGTAGCTTGCCCAATTTGTGGCATGGTGTTTTCGAAATCGTTAGCGGTAAATGTGGACCAACAAAAATAATGGCTTATTTTTTATAGTAATTAAAACTGATACAGCATATTAATCGTAGTTAACGAAATGCGCTTGGTTGTTGGGATAATGTTATTGCAGCTTTAGGCAGGTAGGCAATTTTATGGCTGCCTAAAAATAATATACCCTCAAATAATGCCATGGCAGGTGTTTAAGCTCAGAAACACCAATCGAAAAATAAAATAAATATAAGTCAATAATACATTGTACTATTTGCACTTTGACGCATTAACAAGTTTCATATAGTCAAATTTTTCTCCATATTGGTAAAAAAAACGGTCGTTATTTTGAGTAGAGGAACGATCACTTTTCCGGAAATTACTGGAAATTCTGGATTCACATGGAATTTATTGAAAACATCTTTAAAATTAAATACCCAGCCAAATTCAGCAACTCTTGCAACCAGAAGAAAAAGGAGTATAGTTTCATAAAGATTGTTCATCGTGTTTTAGTATTCGTTTTAGCAATTAATAACACAGTTCTATTGTTCTATTTCTGTACGTGTACTTGATCCTGTACTATTAACGAGGTTTATTTCTTCCTCACGCAATGAATTGCGTTAATCACAACAAAAAACGTTTATAGAAGTATTTGCTGAGCGTTATTGTCCATTGTTTAAATGTTTAAGATTCTACTCGGCCGGAAACCATTTTGAAACTAACTTCGTGCAGATCAGTATCAAAGACTTCGCCGTTTTGCAACTGGTTTCTTTAAATAATACCGGCTGACCTTGGAAATGCTCGTTGGTTCCATCACTTGGTTCCATTAGACTGCGGCTTCATGGGGGTTCGAGTGCAGTGTTGAGAAAAATTAAGTTTAGTTTTTATTTGAAAATCCCTTTAATTTTTCTCAAGATTTCGGAATTGCAAGAATTTTGTCAGTAAAATTATAACAAGTTTACTTTTTGCAAAAAAAGTCTTTTCATCACTCTGCATACGAAAATTGCCCGTTACCGTACAGCTGAGATCTACGAAAGACCTAGATTTCCTTATATCAAAACAAATAATGGCCAGCTGATTTTTCGATACCCAAACATTTCATTTCTGTACCCAAACAAACTTTTTCCGTATCGAAACAAAATTTTGCCGTACCCAAACAAATGAAGTTTCTATTTTGACAGTTCAACCAGCTGACTTTAAACTGAAATAGACAGTTCAGCCGTATTGTGTTTGCTTACAGAAAAATGACTAAATTATGAAGTGTTGGATGATTTTTTTTAAGTGATGCAAAGTATTGTTCTCAACTCGTCACAAAAGTCCCATTTCGGGGCTCAAGAGTGGTTTACTTGCAATGCTTACGCCTCACAAATAAGACACTGTCTTGTCCCGAAATGGGCTACTTTCGTGACTAGTAGTGAAGTATACTATTTCAGTTATTAGTTGTTAACTGAGATGAAATTGTTTTTTTTTACACATAATGATCTTGGAAGAAAACAATTTTTTTAGGAAATTATTCAGAGTAGACTGATTTTTGAGGATAAATAAGAATATTTGCGTTAATATCAATCAGAACCCAATGCGATAAACAATTGTAGGAATTGCTTTCTCAGATATTAAAATGTTTAAAAGGTTTTCAGCGTAAAAAGTATAAATAAAAACGTAATTGTTTTTAGATGTATAACATTTGTACAATGTATCGTAATAGTATAACGTTTGTACTTGTTACAACTATAGCACAGAACTATTACAAAACTTATTACATGACTCAGGTGTTATTCTTACAAATACACACCGTTCCGAGATTATCTAATATCCTCTAATCTTCACTCTGCTCACGAACCTTCGTCTTCCTGATCTGATCCGAGGCCACAAAGCCAGTTAACTCTAACTTCTAACATCGGATGTTATGTTAGTTTACAAAATCAGTTTATTTCCTAATCGCTCTCCTTCAGCGAATTATACAAAGAAAAAAATATACAGTGTCATAAGATACAGTTGAAAAAAGATAAAGTTCTGAAAATATAACTCTATTAAATTACTCTAAATCTAGTTAGAACGAAATAAGAAAGATCAATAAATCTAGTTAGAACGAAATAAGAAATATCAATAAATCTTGTTAGAACGAAATAAAAATATCAATAAATAACATTTTTCCAGAATAATAGCAAAGTCGTAAATTTTCTTTACCCCTGTAGTTGATGATACACGTTCCTCATTTAATTAAGTAAAAGAAAAAACTACATGTTTTAAAATGTTTGTAATTCAAAACAATCAAATAAAGATTACAAGTCAACTTGTTTACCACAATTGAAATAATTTTTAATGATTTTATCATCTCGTAACAGATGACTCAAAAAAGTGATATAAATAGATGAAATTGGTATAGCAGAGAGGTGTTCCCACATCTCTGATAGTTGCAATCTCTGATTTTGCACTTCTAATCTGAACTTATATGAATTTATTAATTTAGGCTTACGATTATCCGTTCCATGAAGTGAAAGCTCAGATAAAAGGCCAAAAGGGTGTGAGACAGGTCTTTGCGAGAAACAAAGTTGCACAGTTCATATTAACATATTCCATACTCATTCTTCATTCAGTATAGCCACGTTAAAAATTCGCCAAGAGCATTGACATCCTATGTATAGTGTGTCACCAAATGAGTATGGAAGAGCATAAACTAAAAGAAGCTATTTTCTAGGGATCTGCAAGCAATTTCCCCTGACTCGTAAAAGAAAGATAAACATCTTAATACATTACAGTTAGTTTCTTAATCTGATATTTCGTAAACATTAAAAGAGTATGACGCTTGTTTCACGCTCGTGATCTCAGTAAACTTTTAAAATGAGTAAATCCATAAAACCGCTTGTCACTGCAGGTGCGTTGTGAATCAGCCTTCGGCGCGGAGAACTGCAGGTGAATCAGCCTGAGTCACTGCCTCAGCAAAGCTGAATGGAGCTGTGGGCGTCAGCGTATCGAATGTCAATCCGATATCTAGCGATCTTTGTCCTCTAGCCTCTAGGTTATACTGGACATCAGTCGATTCATGACTCATCAAAGAGAAAGTCACCGATACTTGGTGATTTAGCCTATCTAAAAATATATGAGTCATCACGTGATAAAATGTGAATCGTACTCTTGAAACAAATTAAACAAACAGCGTTAACATTAAAAAATAATGTTGGTCAATATGAAGAAACATTGTTGAAAATGGTAATAAAGTTTTAACACAAATCCGTGAAATTGTTTAACGCTCTAAGAATAATTGTAAGAACAATTAGATTATTTCAAATTTAACATAACCTTCTTTACACTTGGATCTATAATATATTGTCCTCCTTAACTATATGCATTTGTATGTACGGTTTTCTTATTAGAAGTTGCCATAATGTTTACGATCGCGATCTAAGTCCAAGATGACCCTATCAGCAAGGTAAACATTTAGGCTATCAAGTACTATGGTTTTAAATTGAGTATTTAGTTCTTTGCGGGAATGACGCTCAGTAAGAAGATTTGAACAGTAACTGGCTAGTCTGGCCAACTTAGTCTTGCTTTCTGTTATGTATAGAAGTAAGAAAGAGCTATATACAAAGGTTTGTTTAATATTTTGGTCTTGAAAACTTCATAAGAAGTGAAGACAGGTTCAGTTACAATCACATAAAAATGAATGGGTTTTAATGAAATTCCTCCAAGCACTAAGTTAAGTATGTTTTTCTATTTCTCAGGAACTCTGGACCAAGAGACTGTCGAACTCATGAACACGCCGAGATGCGGGGTGAAGGACAAAATTGGGTTTGGAACGTCCTCCAGGAGCAAGCGTTACGCCCTCCAAGGTAACTGATAACACATATCTAACATGATGGCAACAGATTTAGCACCTTAACCTAGTTCTAACACTTTCAATAATCGTTCGTTGTTTAAGGTGATTGCTGCAATCAACTTAAACAACACTAGTTTCTCTTTTGATTCTTTTTCTGATAACGTCCCTAATAATTTTTGTTGGTACCTTAGGGCTTACTTTTGTACTTCTACTTCTATACTTCTATTGTTAAAAAGGGCGCATATTCAATAGCCTCTGCAGCGCCTTCCAACTCGATCAAGGTATTTTAAAACAGTCATGAAGAATATGTCGTAGTGAAGGCCGGTCTCACTGCTATATGATTTAACTGCTGGATCTAGATTTAAGAAACTTTTTCCCACATGGAGTTGAACCTCAGCATCAAGTCAATCACTGATCTGGTATTCCCGGTAAACTCATTAATTAAAGAAATCTGGTTTTAGATCGCTAGTCGACACTCGCATGAGTCGCATGAGAGGAAATCCCTGACTGGTTTTTAGTCATATGTCTCTTGGAAGTTCTGTATTTCTGTGAAATATTCCTGATTAGAAAACGTCCTAATTTTTAGATACGATACGAGGAAGTGCGATACGATCTACAATATATATTTATTAAGTGCACTGTGGTAGTGTCGTTGGACGAAGAATCACGAGACCGACCTTCCTACTGTATCTGGTCAGCTCCTTTTCTCCCAAGAATTAACATGGCAATACTACTAAGACCAAACAGATGATCACTTTATAGAGTTAATGCAAGCAAATACATAGTTTGAAGCATTAGGTCTCAATCAGGAACAACTTCAGAAGCGTATAAACTTTAGCGCCGGAGAGTCAAGTGACGATAGAAATGTGACTTGCGCAATGAGTCACACCTGGCGAACCAACCACCGGTTTTTGCCTGTCTGCGTCATCCGCTCCTGCGCCTCCGTCCTGAGCTGTCATGTTATGTCTGACCTGGGTCACTCAACCATAACCTCCAACTTTCGATTCGTGACTGGTTAAAATTGAGCTTCCTGATTAAAAAACATTAAACTTCTTGGTTATTCATTAGGTCTGTTTTCAGGAACATTTTTTCAGAGAGTGTTTGGTATAATTTAGCTGGTCCAAATAAAAAAGCTATCATTAACAGAATCGCTGCTAGTGGGAGAAAACCTCCACACGAGGTTTTTGTTTTTTTCGTGAGAAAAAATTTTGCACTCGACGCTTCCAGGACTAAAAGGACTCTCTTTAGCATATATCACAAAACCTCAGCTATTTTACAGATGTGTTCACTTGATAAACCGGAAACAGTTACAATGGCGGGTGATGGAGCTGACTTCCGGTCACCGACCTTCGGAGCTCCATAGCTATTGAGAGTACGTTGTCGGTAGTCTATGACATTGAGGCTCTGTCGAAGGTGTTGCTAGTTCGGCCGTGGGTTGTGTACCAATCGTGTCGCAATAGTGGGAGCGTACTCGTACATTACACATTTTGAAAAGAATCAGTTAAAAAAGTGAGGATATTTTGTATTGTTGACAAAGCTGAAATGCCTCGGGGGCGTGTAGCTTCAGAATGAATGTAACCCGTACTTCCTTTCTCAGTAGTTTATCCTAGGCAAGGTTTATTACTTGACCTTACCAAGAAGAAATAATAGTAGTCTACCTTACATGTTGTGTTCGTAGTAGCAAAAACGTCACATGTATTCATCAATTACATTCCTCTAGTGGCAGTCATTGTCACTCAACGATGGCATTCCTAGGTTTCCAAGCTTGCTCCTCATTTTTGAAATTCCTACAGAAGACTTGATTACTTCAGAGAATTACTCTTGTTTACTATAAGGTCAGAGATTTTTTATGGCCAGGTGAATGTTTGTTTTCTCGCCTGACATAAAATATGGCAGTGTTTCTTTATAAAACACTTGTTTTTTATTCAATTACTGTATATAAGTAGAAATATCGATGATTATTGGCCAAACTAATCTATTTATCTTGTTGATAATTTTTATCTATTCATTGCTTTCCAAATCTCAATCCCAGTTAAATTTAAAAGAAATATTTTCACTCCATTAATTCAACAACATCCAATCATTACATTCTTGGTGGTCAATAAAAAATTCAAACCATTATTCCTTAAAATAAAACTGTCTACGTATGTATGTTAATGTAGTTAATAGAGGAAATATAGTTGATAATGTTCGGGAAAATTTTCTTTCTTCTGGTATTTTTTCTATTTCTTTTATGAAATTAATTTTGTTTGATCACTCTTACTTCATGATGCTGTCGAACCCCTGAATGGGACACTTGTCAACTTAAGACTACCCAGTTGTTATATTTTCCAGTAGGTCACTCATCATATCAGAGATGCTGATGCTGACATAGGACGCAAAGTCTTCATGTTAGAGCAGAATGGTTAAGGGACAGAAAACATAATCCATTAATTGGATATATATAATATTACAGCTAGTTAAATCAATAAATTGTAATATTTTTGTAGTATCTATTTGTGTGTTCAGTATACAACTATTTGTTCTCGATTACCTTCTCTCTCAGTCACTAGCGTTGTTGTACAGGCAGCAGGTGGAGGGTGAAGGACCTGACGTACAAGATCTCCAAGTACCCGCGGAACCTGGCGAAGGCAGACACAGACAAGGTGGTGAAGGAAGCTTTCGCCGTGTGGGCCTCCGTCACGCCCCTCACCTTCACGCAGAAGAAGAGCGGACCCGTCCACATTGAGATCAGGTACGGTACAAGCTGAACGAGAGGCTTTTGTGGAAATTTGTATCTATAATAAAAAAATGTTAACTTAGGATGTTCTTCATTATGAAATAAGATCATGCTTGGCTTTCTCAGGGTGGCAGAAGGGGGCAGTAACTTCTGTTTTTTGGTGGATTTTTTGGCAGGGAAGAGGGAATTTGATTTCTGCTGTAACTTTTGGAATGAGCTATAAAATAAACTCTAAGGGCATTGTTGTTGAATAAAATAAATAGCTAATTGGAATTGGGCTTGAAACGGACCATTTATTCAGAAGTTTTATGTTGTAATTTGACCATTCTTTATTCATCAGGTGAGCTTGCACCCTCAATGATTATGACTAAAATCCTTCCATGAATAAAATCCCAAATATTGTCTCTTGAGAAAATTCATTTTTAGATATTCCTTACTTATTTTAATCTGACAATCTTTGCAGTTATGACTGTAAACTTCAAAGTGAACTGAAATACCTTACTCTTATATACTCAATCAATCAACGTGTCTGTCTATGATATCATATTCAATTTTGTTTGTTCGGATGCTAAAGTGTAAACCTCACTTCATTTATTTTCACTGATCAAAGTAAGTGATTTTTATTGATATTAATGTAAGAGG
This sequence comes from Flexamia atlantica, assembly GCA_035578135.1. Classification (NCBI taxonomy): domain Eukaryota; kingdom Metazoa; phylum Arthropoda; class Insecta; order Hemiptera; family Cicadellidae; genus Flexamia; species Flexamia atlantica. Next base: position 3,695,642 of record JAQJVK010000011.1, on the reverse strand, counting down.
ACACGAACCCAAACATTTATATTTATATGTGAGTTCTCCAAGAGTCAGCCATCTTACAACCCTGCAAGGCCCAAAGACATCATACTAATTGTATTGTAACTATTTTCTAGAATATATCTCTTCGTACTTGTTTAAACATGATTGGTTAGTCAGAAAAAAAGAAGAGTATCCCATCCTGTGCCCTAGTCACTAGAGCTCATCGCTCCCTTGTCCGCCAGGTTTGAGCGGGGAGAGCACGGGGACGGAGACCCGTTCGACGGGCCCGGCGGCACCCTGGCTCATGCCTTCTTCCCCGTATACGGTGGCGACGCTCACTTCGATGACGCTGAGAAGTGGACTGTCAACTCTTACAGAGGTGTGTTGACTCATAATTTAAATTGATCCTTGGTTTATTGTTTGCCTTTGTGACAAAATATTTAATAAGGATCCAGAGAATTGAGGTTTTTGCTATTAGAGACTCTTTAGTCTTTAAACACTATGAATAATTTGTTGTTTTTTCTTGTTAGTAGTTTGTAACGATAAAGATAATCATTGCTCTTAAAACACTAATAATCTCCAATTTAGACAGACACTGTGTTGTAGAAAGGTAGTGAAGAGAGTATACATGAGTTAAATCTATTTATACTTTCGAATATGTCTTCTATTACAAAAAGATTTTACAATTGACTAAATAATTAGAAATCTTCATTATAGTATACCCCTTGGACCCCTTAGTTCATCCCTTTAAATATAACTAAGAAAACTGAAAAAATCTTATTTTGAATATACTTTGTACTTCGTCCCACAGCAAATAGAGTCAGAACCAAATTTATGTAATGAAGAAATAAGTAATACTAAATAGAAGATAAGAAAAAAGAAACAATAATTTAACTTATTTTTAGATGTTACAAAGTTTTCTGAGCAGCCAAAAGGACTTTTTACAGTTTAAAACTAACCAAACTGTTTTGAGTAATCCTATTGGCCTCCCCAGGTACCAATCTCTTCCAAGTGGCAGCCCATGAGTTCGGCCACTCGCTCGGTCTCTCGCACTCCGACGTGCGAGCCGCCCTCATGGCACCCTTCTACCGAGGCTACGAACCCACCTTCGAACTGCACGATGATGATGTCGAGGCTATCCAGGTGTGTGTCCAATACATGAAAATACTGTGCTTATATTAAATTTTCTTGATCATCATCTTCAATGAACAATGAGAATGAAAATGGATAGAAAAAATTATTTCCTCAGGTCTACAATTTCTTGTTTAGGATATCAACCAGTAAACGTCATTGTACTGCTGTTTTTTAAGGATGTAAAACCATAAAAATTGCAATACAACCTTTTATCGGCTAATTTTTGTTTTCTCCACTAATTCAGTATTGAAGTTGAAAGGAACCCAAGAAATTTCAAGGGCAGTTTTTTTCTCCTTGTTCATTATTTATTGCTGTAGACATCCTGTTTGATAGGCCAGTTGTAAATAGATAATGAGACATTATTATATAATTCTACTTCTGTTAACGTTTATTGAATTTTTTTAACTTGATGGAAAGTCTTGTTATAATTTTTTAAATTGGAAAAACAATTAATTAAAAGTAAATGCTACTGACATCTTGTGACATTTCTTTCCAAGTTTTTTTTTAGAACCAGAACGATAAGAAAGTTTTTAATTAAAAAATACACTAGGCATACTTATTATTGATTCAAATATCTCAAAAGTTACTTTTTTTACACTAAGTTACATGCCATAAAACATGAAAACAGAAAATAATGAAAGAAAGACTTAGAAGCCAACTTGAGGGTTAAAAGGAAAGACTTAAAACATAATGCAACACAATGCACCAGCCTCGAGCACCCTTGTATATAGCCATCAAAGACAGTTCCCTTCGCGGCTTTGTGTCTGGTGGTAGTGTAACTTGCTGTGGCATTTCACCCTTTTACCCTCGTACTCTTTCTGTTTTGCAGCTTGCCCAAATGGAGTCTGAGTAAGTTTAAGAATAATGGAAGTCTCTTAAGTATTTTATTCATCTCAGAATTTTTAGCTAAGATCTCTTCCCTTAGGGGAGCAGGTTTTTAGGGACTCTTCTGATAATGTTGATATTTCACAGTTGTATTAAAAAAAAAAAAACAAAACAGTTTGGTTGAAAAATGGATTTATCAATTTGCATTTGATTAGGCACTGTATCAATGATTGATAGAGAGAGGGTAGATTAAAATTATCTGGGTAAATCAGAATTAAAAAGACTTTTTAGTAAAGGTTTTTATAATTAAAATTATATGTATTACATCAATGTAGGAACAAAACTTTGCATATTCTCCAGTTAAATTTTATTTTGATTTATTGGTAAAAGTTGAAAAGGCTGATGTAATTTAAAGTATTATTTTCAAGACGTTCTTACTGTCTAAAGTATTCTATATTAAGGGCCATCCATACATTGTAACACCCCTGGGAGGAGGGGTTTTTTAGCAGCGTTATGAACCGTCACATGAGAGGGAGGAGGGGGGGTTAGATGCAGCGTTATGAAACAGCTTAACCTCAAGATTGTAGTCTTATTTGATTTAAAATTAGTCATTTTTCTCTAGTTAATATTCAAGTTTAAAAAAAATTGTTTAGTTTTATTATATTAATAATTTAGTATTAATAATAATTATCGTTTAATTTTATTTTTTAATCGTATTATATTTTCTCATAATAATGCAAATGGAACTCAGTTTGATCAACATCTAGCTATATAAAAATTGGAACAAAGAATGACTTTTGAATGAACTTGGTTGGACCGGGATGGATGCCTGGTTCTAACAGACTTAACTTAGTTCATGCAAACGCTCACAGGTTGCGCCACTAGCACTGCCTCCCTACAGAATTTTGACTACTACATCACCCACTATTTCACCAACAGGAAAAAATAAACCTCTGACCTCTAATTCCTTTATTCATTGTGTTTATTAACACAAGTAAACAAAGCACATACCAAGTTTAACTAGGATACTTTATAAAATAAACCAAAAAAGATTGTATTTCAAACAACCACCCATATAAGTACTAACCATGCTCGGCGTTGCTTGCCATTGTACATTCAAGAGATGTACTACTGGACGTCTGACCTCAAGTACTAACACAAGTTGTCTCTGGCACAAGCAGACGCTGAATCATCTGTCAGGTGTAGTGATTATCAAGGGTACATTACAGTTCAGCGAACGATGTTGTAGTGTCTTCCTATGTGGTGGTCGCAATATCTAAAAAGCAGAGAGGGAGAAACTGTAACAATCGTTGACTTTCAACTACAAAAATGCATTTTCCGAGAAGAAACAGAAAACGGTTCAAAACTCATAAATTGTAATGTAAGATAATGGTTGCATCAATAATTAGAGTTAATATTTGTCTTTTGTTTCATATTACGATTTTTAGAATAAGACAAATTGGGGGGTATGGCACTGTGTCACGTAATTTTTAGCGGGTCAGTGTTGCCATTACACTTCTATTACAGGGGGGGGGGCGGGTCTAAAAAGGCAGATTTAGTGTTATGTAATTTATGGACGACCCCTTACGACTGCCCCAATCAAAAAATACCAAAGACAAAATGTTTTTTATATTACATTTCTCCTCTCTGTTCATAAAATTATTTGCTCACAGATCCCCCAAAAAAGTTAAACATTAATGAGTAGTTTTTATGTTTCAAGAGTCAAATCAGTAACTTTTATATGTAAAAACAGATAGTTTAGAAAAATTATTTGAGTTTTTACAATTTAATTCAGATGACACATGACAAAAGAAGAGGGAATATTAATTCCTGAAATGGCAAATACTTTTCATATTTTAATGTTGTATGATTGGTTTAAGCTCAGTAATAGGTGAAAAATATAATTTTTTTAAGAACTGTTAGATTTTTCTTTGTGTATTCTTTGATGAGAGTGTAGGTATCTTTAATATAAAAACAAAGAAATGCAGAGTAAAATCAATATTAACACCTTAATGGGAGGTTTGGAATATTACATTACACTACTTTACACTCATCAACTCATTACATTACTGAGGAGCGAGTGGTAAAGTATTTATGCGTATCCACTGCTAATGCTGGCCAACTGATAAAATGACTGATGAGGAGCGAACGGTAAAGAACATGCTGATTATATGATTATTCAATGCGCTCAAGCTGATTAATTACACTCACGGTTTGATTTGACTTAGCTTGAATTTTTTATAATCTCAGAGGTATAAATATCACATTCAGCTACAGTGATCCTGAGTAATTGTGATTGCATGTATCGTATGGGAATTCAAAACTGCGGTTTTAGGAAAAGTGTTATACGTATTTCGTGTGTATAGCGTCTTTCTCCTTTTGCTAACTGTTTGGCTCAAGCAAGAAAGACCTATCAATCAATCAATTTCTTTTTCATTGAGTATGCATAAAATATACTATTGAATAGTGTCTTATTCTATCAGAAAGGTCTTATCTATCCTACCTTATTAATTAATCCATTAATATCTATTACATAGGAGTGCAAGGTGCATTCTGGAAAAACAAAGGTGAAGCTAGTGAGGCAGGAAGGAGGGTAATGCTAAATATATTCATCTTATATTTTCTTTAAAGTTTTAAGCTGAACTCTAACACTCAGTTAGAGCTGAAGTCTAAAATAGAAAAATTTAATTCTAGCAAAAGTGACTAGGAAGGCAACTGCAAAAGTTTTGAATAGCTGAGTGGACAAAGCGCTCACCTCATAACCTGAGGGTCACCAATTCGATTCCTAACAGGATCGAAACTGGGTCCAGTTGCCATTTGTCATTGAGCTATGAATTAATGATGCTATCTAACGAAAGGTCGCTGTTAGAAAGTAACAAGACTTGGGTTTGGACTGTTCCCGATCAAAATGTTAAAAAATGCCACTGGTGTTGAAATACGCAAAATAACAAAAATTGCAGGTTGAATCATAAAATTCCTTACATGCAGAGCTTGCTATCACCTGAAAACTAACAGAAAACCCTTCATCGAGATGTGCAATATTCCAGGAGCTCTACGGACAGAAGGACTCCGTCGACAACCGTGGCTCCTGAGTAATTGTGATTGCATGTATCGTATGGGAATTCAAAACTGCGGTTTTAGGAAAAGTGTTATACGTATTTCGTGTGTATAGCGTCTTTCTCCTTTTGCTAACTGTTTGGCTCAAGCAAGAAAGACCTATCAATCAATCAATTTCTTTTTCATTGAGTATGCATAAAATATACTATTGAATAGTGTCTTATTCTATCAGAAAGGTCTTATCTATCCTACCTTATTAATTAATCCATTAATATCTATTACATAGGAGTGCAAGGTGCATTCTGGAAAAACAAAGGTGAAGCTAGTGAGGCAGGAAGGAGGGTAATGCTAAATATATTCATCTTATATTTTCTTTAAAGTTTTAAGCTGAACTCTAACACTCAGTTAGAGCTGAAGTCTAAAATAGAAAAATTTAATTCTAGCAAAAGTGACTAGGAAGGCAACTGCAAAAGTTTTGAATAGCTGAGTGGACAAAGCGCTCACCTCATAACCTGAGGGTCACCAATTCGATTCCTAACAGGATCGAAACTGGGTCCAGTTGCCATTTGTCATTGAGCTATGAATTAATGATGCTATCTAACGAAAGGTCGCTGTTAGAAAGTAACAAGACTTGGGTTTGGACTGTTCCCGATCAAAATGTTAAAAAATGCCACTGGTGTTGAAATACGCAAAATAACAAAAATTGCAGGTTGAATCATAAAATTCCTTACATGCAGAGCTTGCTATCACCTGAAAACTAACAGAAAACCCTTCATCGAGATGTGCAATATTCCAGGAGCTCTACGGACAGAAGGACTCCGTCGACAACCGTGGCTCCGGCTCGGACAACAAGCCCGCGACCGACGCCCCGCCCGATGAGGGGGGCGAGGACAGTGAACTGTGCAACGACGCCACGATTGACACCATCTTCAACTCTGCCGAGGGTGTCACCTACGTCTTCAAAGGTGAGTGAGCGGAGGAGCGGAGGTGGAAATAGTTTTTTTTGTGTCTACGCCAAAGGCATTTTACAAAAGAGTTACACAAATGCTTTTAAGGGATAGCGGTCCAACCCCCTCAAATTTGTGTGGGCATGCCGGGAATCGAATCCGCGACCTCTTGAACTGAAGTCCAAGACGCTAACTGTTAGGCTAGAAACACGCCCCAATGGGAATCAATGTAGTGCAATGTTCATTGGGCTGGACAAAGGAGGAAATATGCACAGGCTTGTCTGTGTTCGGCAATATGTGATATGTTTTATTTAATGTTGGATGTGGATTGTGTATTTCCCACCTGTGCACTCTTCTACAGTAGAGTGCACAAAATAGGGCGTCGTCAAAACCTGTAAACTCATCAAATTGTCTGCCAAACCTCAGCTGGAATGATTAAATGAAATGTTTTTGTTGAATTGTCAAAACTTTGTTCACTTTTTTCAGGGCCTTTTGTGTGTAAATTAGTGTTTACTGTAACATATGATCATATAAGGTTATTAACTACCCAAACAAATAAAAAACAATAATTTCGCCAGCATCGCACACACTCATCCTCCCTATTTGGTGCGCAGGACTATAAATGAAGTTTATTTCAAAATTATGCATTAAAACAAAACCCTATAGGATTTATCAGGTGGCGGAATGTGGTTGTTGACCACCACTGACTACTCTAGCAAGAATTTTAAATGCAAGGCCTATTATTTACATTCTATCATTGCTCTTTCCCCAGCAATAAAAAGAATTTGTTTTGTCATCTATGTTTTTCCTCATTTAGGAGTTGGCCTCCTAAATGAAAAGTTGGATTTTAGTTTGAGGAGGATCTCTCCGATTAGCAGTATTTCAAAGAAGGGCTTGGTTCTTCAATTTTAAGTTAACCTCTAATGATTTTTTTTTCAATTTTGGCTGGTAATGTCTTTATATAATTATATTAATGGTTAGATGTTTATGATTGAATTCAGTCTTGTCAACCACTAGCCTCATAACATCTAACATCGTATGTCAGGGAATTATTGTAGATTTTTTAATTAATTTGAAAATTCAAATTACTCCGTCTTATTTTATTAGATTGTAGTTCAAAAAGCATTAGGAGGAATAATGAAAAAAAACTAATGCCTTCTAGGCACATACAATTTTTTTAAATCTAGAGAGATCTGATTTTAACTCTATTAAAATTTATTAAATTGTATTCTGGTGATGATGAAAAATAAAAACGATTCCAGGTTGTCGCCCCAGACTCCTCTACCTGCTTGATGATGACCCTTTCCTCCCCAAATCCTTACGACAGTTTGATGTCCCAAACACTAACCGTGGGTAAGCCCCTGTCAATGTCTCAGCCATTAAAAAAAAAAAAGAACCAGTTATTCCAGATTTTTTTTTTTTACTGAGCAAACAGAAAATTTCTATTTTATTAATTAAAGGCTATGTGAAAATGTGTGGTAGATTGGATGTCTAACTTATACTACAAGGGAACTTTATTCACCCATTGACCTTTTTTCTTCTCCTTAATCAATAACCCAACCCATAAACATTCACAGACTTTATTGAACTATCTCACTCAATATATCTTCAACCAACCAAATATTTATCTCTTGTCATATCAGATACTACCCTCCAATAAAATTAATACTAAATCAAACCACGTTACAGGTCAGCACTACTGGAAGCTTACGGAGACAAGTATAGAGAAAGGCTACCCCCGACTGATTTCGAAGAGCTGGATCGGCTTGCCTGGAAACATCGATGCCGCCTTCACCTACAAAAATGGCAAAACATACTTCTTCAAGGGCTCCAAATACTGGAGGTACACGGGCAAGGTGATGGATGGGGACTACCCAAAGGAGATCTCCGAGGGTTTCACTGGCATCCCTAACAACATCGACGCGGCCATGGTGTGGGGCGGCAATGGCAAAATATACTTCTACAAAGGTACTAGCCTGCATGTTCTATAAACAACGTTATGCATAGTACACTCCCAATTATCCGAGGTCTTCGGGACCAAGAATCTCAGATAATACGGAGGATGCTTATATTTTGATGCTAGTGTTACGAGGCCACACTAGTAAGAAAAATATTAGTTTTATCAAAATGTAGAGTATGTAGGCCAGTAAAAAAGAATTTCAAGACAAAAAATTGATTAACTACACCTTAGTGAGTCGGTGGCGCAGTTGGTAGCACACTCGGCCCTGGTTCTGTGGCGGCAGCGTCGCAGGATCGAGTCCCGATGATGCCGCATACTTTTAGCAGTACTGTTCATCAGTACTGTACCGGCTCACTCCTTGGGTTTGCTTGATAACTTCCACGCACAGGCCTGAGGCCTATGTGGGGGGGCAAATACAAGGTTAGAAGAGGCCGCCACCCTCTTTTTTAAAGAAGAAAGAAGAAGAAGAAGAAGAAGACCTTTATATAAAAGTAACAATTAGTTACAAAAAACACGTCATCAAGAGTCATCATTTGTAATGTAACGTCTGCTTACATTCTTACGAACATATGTTTATGGTTGGAGTTCATCAGTGTCAAGCAATGGTAAATGTAAGCCAATTCGAACGTAGTGGAGAATTGGTGCGATTGGCATTTAGGATTTTTTCTACATCACTCTTATAAGGCCTCATGCGGCAAATAGTTAGCTGAAAATTTGGGCAAGCCATATTCGACTTTATTCGACGATAGTGAACTCCCACCTTACATCCAGTAGACAAGTTGGTCAGTTCGTCTACTTGTGAATTTGAATCGAAAAATATATCTCGGTTAACACGTTCAGCCTGACTTGCGCCACCAGTGGTACATGACTGAATTTTCAAACTTATTAAAAGGACGATGCAATAATCAGTAAACTAACCTCAAAGACGAAACTAACCTTAGTCGTACTTTTAACTAAATCATAAAAATATCCGTTGATTTACCTTGTGTATACCTAAAATAGCTAATTTGAGTGAAATTAATCACTTTTAATTGTGTACCACCAGTGGCGCACGTTGTCTGGTGGGCATCCAGCCAAAGTGCGCCACCAGTGGCGCACGCATGATTTGCCAATGTCGCGGCAGGCGGCGAAGTGGCGAACGATACACTGTTAGTTATTGTAACCTCCGCACGCATTAAGCACTTCCCGAGCCTTTTTATGCCCCTTCCACCATTTTTGGCATTTTTAAAAGTCATTTTGATCTTTACAACATTTATTTTTTTTATAAAAAGTTTACACATGTGCCACTGGTGGCCACAGTGAGTCTATACAACCTTAAAATATGAACACACTAATAATATAACCCAGAAAAGCTCCGAAAGCGCTGTGAAAAAGCATTGAATCAAATGGTAACAGTGCGCCACCGGTGGTACATGTCGGAGTTTTGGAAAGTTTGCAGTGCGCCACCGGTGGCACATGTCGGGATTATGGACAGTACAAAAACTGACTGTTGACTTGCGTCGGGCTGAACGTGTTAATGCAGAGTATAACGGATAATGCTGAACGGATAATTTAAATGTTCATTTAAATCATTAACTTGAATAAATTTATATTTTTAGTTCTATTTATTTAAAACTTGATAATTTTCTATTTACTTTAAGCAAAATACATGTTAGTCATGGTATTATTTTGTACCAATCGTTGAGATTAGAACGATCTTGGTTGCCCCGAAGTCATGGGTAACTGGGGCTCAGATAATTGGGAAAGTACTGTATTCATATTCATACAAAACACAATAAATTGAATACGTGATGAAATATTAGATTACATACCCCTCAAAAACAGCCTCCATAGTATTTTTAACTAGAGTCGTATATTTTTAAAATGTTATCTGTGTCTTGTAATAAATTTCTTTCTAAATGGTTCTTTTATCTTCTTGAACTATTTTCAGACTGGTCTGCATCAGTTGTGAGGTAGACATGAGGTACCGTAACAAAAGAATCTTAGTGTAGAATCCTCTTGTATAAGTGACTAGAAGCCATATATAAATAAATATGAAGAAACCAGATCTTCTACTAGAAGCTTGTATTTTTTCAACTGATAACTGGTTGCATTATTATTGGATGAAAGATGTTAATTTACGACCAGATGTTTGGTAGCTTGTTTGTCTAAGTAGTGCTCTCTGACTTAGTAAGGTAATTTTGGTGAATAACTCATGTTGATTCAATCACAGCAATCAATCGGTGCATAGAGAACATTTTTTATTCATTTCATCAGGAGCACCTCAAATACACACGGATAGGCCATAACAAAACTATTCTATTTGCTTTGGGCTGCGTATTTTATTTTTTTTTCATTGTTACATACGTTTATGGTTGGAGATAAACATATCTGTTAACAGAATGATGTATTTGAGGTGCCGATGACCGAATGAAATCTGTTTGAAAACATGTTTGCCAAGCACACTGATTGGTGCTGATTGATGTAATTAAGCAACACAATTTATTGGTAATAATCAAATTGTTGTTGCAATAAAATCAATATGGATTTTGGTAAGATAGAATTTTGTTTAAATATTGAAAACAAATAACAATATAATTTTAAAATTCAGGATGTTGAATATTTTTAATTTTTTAGGCTCTAAATTCTGGAGGTTCGACCCTACCCAGAAGCCACCTGTGAAGAGCACGTACCCCAAGCCAATCAGCAACTGGGAGGGCATTCCTAATGATCTGGACGCAGCTCTGCAGTACACGAATGGCTACACGTACTTCTTCAAGGGAGGCAGCTACTGGAGATTCAATGATCGAGCTTTCATGGTTAGTCATTTTTCCACATTTCAGTCATTTTTGAAAAGAATTTTGAATAGTAGTTGGTGACCATTCAAATTTGTAATGTTACATGTATTATATTTGTGCCTAAAGGCAGATGCAATAGCATATAGAAGTGTTCCAGATCTTATTGTAGGCTGGGACAGTGGCGTGTCCTATAATCCAGGTACATGGAGGTCACAAATTGTGGATATTTTTATGCGTTGGCTTGTGTATGCCGTATTCCCTGGTGGGGATTAACGTCCACACTATTGAATTTTATGTTTATCACAAGACCATTCTCAAAATTAGACCAGTTTGTATGGTGAAATTGTGGTTTGGATCCTACGTTAAACTGTAGGTCCTCAGATGCCATTGGGCTATTAATTAAAGGTCCAGGGAACATGTAGAAGAATTTTGGCAGTACTGTTCATCCTTGTACTGTACCGGCTCACTCCTTGGGTTTGCTTGATAACTTCCACGCACAGGCCTGAGGTCTATGTGGGGGGGCAAATGCAAGGTAAAAAGAGGCCGCCACCCTCTTTTAACAAAAAGAAAGAAAGAAAGAAAGAACATGTCGACCTTAGTCAGTAACAAGACTACAAGATTGCACCTCAATCATATTACACTCATCCATCACTCGTACGTCAGTTAAAATAAGCAGCCAGTGGTGCATCCAGGTACAGACTCATAAAATGTGAGGTGGAAAGCAAAAAGGGATCTCTTGTCGGGAATTTTCGATTTTAAGTTATTACGGTAATATTTTTGAATTTCTCATTTGATTCCTAACAATTTGGCGCAAGTCCCATGAGTCTACAATTTGTTTTGGTAAAGTTACAGGACTTTGAAATTTCGTGAAGGAAATGGGTCATTTTGATAATAATTGACTTGAGAATTTCAAATAAGCATAAAACCTATATTTTTCATATTTAAGAAATGATTTTTGTATCAAAATAAAGCTTACAAAGTCTTCTTTCAAGGGAATACCAATTTTTGTCTTAACTCACATTAGTTTGAAGGATAATAATATTTTTATCAAAGCATATCGTAAAAAGTCGTATTCAAGGAAAGGGATCTCTTGTTGGCCCTATGTTATTCTCCATAACGACAAGAGGTCGCTTTTTAAAACTGGATATTTTACTATTATCTCATTATTCTATAAAGTTTTTTTATCATCAAAAAACCATAGAACCTGCACTGATAAGACATCACCTACCGCAATATTAACACTGGTTCACCTGACAGGCTGCATAGCTATGAGTGCTGCAGCCACAAAAAAAATTCCTAACCTATCTTTTGTAATCAAATTACAATGTTTATATTTAATTTTGCTCATCATTGAGGCATTCAAGGAGCAATAATATATAATTAATTGCTCATTTATTACAATAAAATTAACTATTACTAGCTGTTGGTAACCCGCTTTGCTGGGTTGAAAAATCTTATGGTGTAAATAGTGGTAGCTCCAAAAGACGTAATTTTGAAGCAATCATTATAACGTCCAATATAATGTATAAATTCAATATATTTTGGTGTTTCTCCATGCACACATTTGAGAAAGCCGGGGGTGGTATATTTGGTGGTTGCAGTCTTATTTTCCCTTTCAAAACAGTGCATAATTTGCATTTCCATTTTGAATTAAATTATTTGCTATGCAATAACTATAAATTTTGTCCATCTTGCAAATTACTACATTCCGGTGTTCAATAAAATCTAAATTTGATTGGAATAATGTGTCATTCATGGTCCAAATCATAGTACCCTGTACTTCTGCGAACAGCTTGTAAAGTTGTTTAGTTTAAATCAGCTTCTTCTGTATGATCCCTTTTTCGAAGGTTCTCCATTATCTCTGTTCTATTATTTCTTTCATCACCTTGTGCATCTGTCTCCCTTTCTGTTCCAATCTGTTTCGATTGTGTTTCTTGATGTCACTGTGAATTTTCCCATGATACCTTTAGATGTGTTTCTTTTTCTTCGTTGTTTCATTTTTTCGAGCAATATCGTCTTATTTTTTGAGCATCTTATTTTTAGTACTAACATTGAATTTAAAACAAAGAAAATATGTAACTCTAAATTTTAGTGCACTTTATGTTTTTAATAACATAACCTAACAGTAAAAATTTACTAAATAATTGAAAACGTAAACAATAACAAATTTGCTAAATAAAACTTTATTCGCCTGTTGTACAAAAACAATTGCAGGTGCTGCATTCTGTTGGCCACCACTGTAACCACGCTAACCATTTCAAATTAAACCATATGTATTGATATAAACAAATAAAACCTAAAGTACTCACAAAATCCTTGAAATAGGTCCCTTTCGGACGATCCTGTACCTAAACCCTATACGATATCGAAACCCAACTATCATAGTGCACATCATGAGATTCCAAGCTTTAATTTGATACCACGATCAAGGGTCTACGACAAGTAGTTTTGGCTGTAGCACTAAATATACCAACACACAACTCTCTTTTTATATAAATATATTGATTACCCTACTCATAAATAGTCTCTTGAAAAGACAAAGTTTAGTAGCCAAGATATCGTTTATAAAAAGGGACCTCTTTTCGGGACCGTATGAAATTGGTGAGAAATTTTGTTCTCTTCACAACAAACTTCGTTGTAGTTCTCTAAAATTCCGCTAGAATTCAGGAGAGTTCATTTTTTGGACCAACGAAGTCCAAAAGGAAGTCATTTTTTTCATGCTTACGAAGTGCATGTTGGAAATGTTTTGTTGTTGTTATGGTGAAATAACATTGAGTGACAAGAGGTCCCTTTTCTCAAGCCATGCAGAAGCTAACAAAATTATTTATTTCAACCTTTTATAACTTAGATTCGATATTTTAACCGATACAGGCCTGTTCTATGATAAATGAGATATAACAATCGATAGAGACCAGAATTTCAATATTTTGACCCTATATTTTGATTTGGATTTTTGCGGACATTTGCCATCACTGATTAGTAAAAACCAATTTTCACGACGTTTTGGGATCTGGAATCTGATCCCGTCTTCAGGTGGAAGAAAACCTAGAACATAACAAGATTAGTAACACATGGCCAGGAAAGCCTGGACAAAAACACAGCTAAAACAGAGAACTGTAAAATCAGTCACAAAAACACTATGCTGAAAAGAAAAAAACAATAACACAAAATAACACAGGAATCACAAGTATCAAGAATCCTGGTATCTCTCCTGTCTGGTGATTCTTGATACTTGTGATTCCTGTGTTATTTTGTGTTATTGTTTTTTCTTTTCAGCATAGTGTTTTTGTGACTGCTTTTACAGTTCTCTGTTTTAGCTGTGTTTTTGTCCAGGCTTTCCTGGCCATGTGTTACTAATCTTGTTATGTTCTAGGTTTTCTTCCACCTGAAGACGGGATCAGATTCCAGATCCCGAAACGTCATGAAGCTTGGTTTTTACTAATCAGTGATGGCAAATGTCCGCAAAAATCCAAATCAAAATATAAAACCACCATCACCAACAATGAATTTCAAACAAAGAATTTTGACCCTAATCGGATATATCGGCCGTACTGAAAATTTATTTTTTGCCGACAAGAGGTCCCTTTTCGCTATCCACCTCACAAATCAAGTTCTCACAATAACATCTTAGTCTCCCAGAGCTGGATCTTTGCAAGTTTAAAAGTTTAGCTTCGCAAAAGTATTTACGTTCTAATATTTCCTCTAATTTTCTTGTAGTTCCCTGTTTACAATGTTTACTAATGGAAAGAAATTTGTACAAGCACATTATTGTGGACATTTGTTCTTTCCAATACTCCACATACAGGGGAGCCCAGAGTGACAATTCGAGAGCACATGATATTTGGGGGGGAGGGGATAGTCACCCCTGCACAGCATTTTACCATGAACCCCACACAACTAATCCATTACCTCACGCTATCTTTTAAATGCGTGTGAGGTCGATATAGTACTTAGGTAAGAACTTATATTTTTCATAAGTTCCCCTAGGGGTTTGAGTTCAAGCATGAATTGACTGAAGTAATCGTCTGCAATCGAATGATTGATAATGAAGTAAAATGGATTAATGTTATTATAGGTAGTGAGGTACATGATGAAGCTTGAGTTTGAAGTTTCAACAGAGGAGGGGAAGAAATCATCGATGACGTGGAATTAAACAAAGCCATGTTATTATGCTACTAGTCTGGTAGATAAAAAATACTAAACCAAAACAAAATGTGGGTAGATATTAGAAACAATGTTTTGCTCTTTGAAAAACAATCAATAAATAGGTGACATGTTTTTTGTTTAGCATGTAACACATGACTGACACAAGAAATTGGTTGTTGAATCAATTAATTGATCACCTGAAAATACTTATTTCCCCTCCTCGAAAAATCCAAGTTCATCTGGGTTTGTTTGTATTTTGTAAATACAAAAGCTTCATCTTATACTAGACTACCTCTATATTTCATTTTTCTTTCTTAAAATTCAGGAATTTAAGTCCAAAAACTTTGGACGTAGTGATCCTGCAAAGTAAAAGAATAGTGACATTTTTCATGTTACAGTTACATAATCGGTAATTTAACTCTATATCACTAATAGATTCAACAAAACAAAATAACATGACACTTCACTGTTTACGAGTTGTAACCTAACGTTTGTATGACAGGTGGACAGCGCAGACCCTCCGTTCCCGAGGCAGGCTGGCTACTGGTGGTTCGGCTGCCGAGCAGAGACCAAGGGCTCGTACACGGGTACGGTAGATAGCGGCGCTCACTCCGAGCGGAGGCACGAGGCTAGGCATAGGGATAGCTCGGACGATGTTGGCGATATTATCCTGGATGGAGGTGAGCCCGAAGCTCCAGCTTTCTGACATTCTTGCCACTAAAATCAGTTAATGGTTAATATTGAACAACCCTCTCCAATTTGGTTTAAATTGCTTATGGGAGATGTATTCTGTTTAAAACTCAAAATAATTTTCAACATGGATAGAATTGATTTAAGTTTCATTTCTGCATTTTGATTTTTTTGCTATCCGTACATAATGTGCACTGGCCACATTCACCAAATTAAAGCCCAAAAAATACAAAGTTACAAAACATTTTTCACTGTTTAGTTTATTTTTTTAAATCAAATAACCAATTTTATAATATAAATGATTGAAAATACAAAATTACCTAATCTTACAATTTTATTAATCTATTTCAAGTTATTTTAGTTGAAAGTTTTGTATATTTTTATAATTTCAGAACTGTTTATTACTTAACTACTATTTTATTTTGTATTTATTTAATTCTTTAATATAAAATTTGGAGAGATAATTGTGATAAAGAAACTTAAATTAATGCAGTTTGAAGTTTGCATGTTGCAGCTTTTTTCAATTTGGTGGATGGATACCAAAGGTCTTATGAGATTCAATCCAATAAAATTCATAGATGTGTTAGGGAAATGAATAATAAAATGTAATATTATTATTCATAATATTAGTAATATTTAATGGAGGTGAGCCCGAAGCTCCAGCTTTCTGACATTCTTGCCACTAAAATCAGTTAATGGTTAATATTGAACAACTCTCTTCAATTTGGTAATTTGTTTATGGCTTGGGGTTGATTGCAAATATTAAACATTGAGTATCATTTTGAATTTCTTTCGAATTGTTAAAAATAAATCTAATTCTATATTTAAAAGACAACACAAATCTACTAACATTTTGTTACTGAGTAATCAGTTTTGCTATTTGGTTATGGCTTGGGGTTGATTGAAAATATTAAACATTGAGTATCATTTAGAATTTTTTTCGAATTGTAAAAAATAAATCTAATTTTATATTTAAAAGACAACACAAATCTACTAACATTTTGTTACTGAGTAATCAGTTTTACCTGTTGCACTCGGAAAGCGCCCTGCAACAATCTCTCCAATGGTAAATAATTTTGATCCTTCATATCTATATAAATGAGGGAATGAGGCTTTAGTATAGATTGTTAAAACATAAAGTTGAAATTGAGTAAGAAATGAGACGTAATAAAAAGGGGAGTCGTACCTCTTGCCGTCAGAAGGGGTCTTGATTCTTTACTCAGCTGCTGCTTCAATATTTGAAATTCAGACGCCTTCTATCGCTTCTCTTTCAAGACATTATGTAATTGCAGGGCTATTAACTTTTTGAAATTTTTATCAAACTATTTATAGGGTAAGAATAATGAAATTTCAAACTGCTTAGTAGTCATATTTATTTTACATTTTCATCTGTAAATACTAAAAATACCTTGTAAATAACATGTATCCTGGCAACCTCCATCATGGTAACATCCCAACTAACTGTAGTATAAGCATGCTAGTTAGTGAATTGTAAAATAAGTCACTTATTGATTAATCAAAAGTTTACTACTATACTATATAAAATAATATTACTTAACCCTGATTCTAGTTTGTTAAAATGTGAAATCATAGTGGATTTTAAACTAAAGAAATAAATTTAATGAAAGGGATTATGATTTACAACATTTATTTTAGCAGACGGCATAAATCATATTATCAAGAGATAATTTAATTTTACAGTCAGCTTAAATTTAGAGTAATCATAAAATCTTGCATGATTAGACAGTGTACATATTAAAAAATCTGATTTTTTGCATTGGTTGCTTAGTTATACACTTTTATATTAAAGTTCATGTGTAAACCCATGAAAAAAGGAAAAAAGTTATTATAACTCCTGAATTTCTAAATTATCAGATTTTTAAAAAATTAAAGAATACATTATAAACTAAAAGCATGCAGTGGTAAATGCATGTTTTGAATGGTGTTTGAGACTTATCTTGTGCATGTTTTATATTTATATTGAACATAGATATTTTGTTGTTTTCCAAAGGACTTGCAGGATTTTGGTTTGTTCTGGTCAAGTTTGATGATTGTAAAAAAATATTTTTCTGTAAATCAATAGCAATTAAAATGGCAATGGTACTGTACATTTTGCACATACAAGAACCTTATCACGATTAGTTCTATTAAGAAAATAATGATAGGTAGTCACTTAATTACTGTAATAAATAAGTTCTTTATATGGATTTATTGACATTGTGCTGTGGTTATGCATGTATGCACCCAGAAAATCACTCTATTGCATGTTGCACAGAAAATGCACATGCCGGTGTATTTAATCTGCGTATGGCTCATTAAACTAGAATAAAATCTATACAAAAAATTAAGATGAGGGTAAAAAGTCTCTACCTACTGCTGCAAATTTTTATCTGCACATGAGTGCAGTGCGCACCTGCAAGTGTTTGAAGTGTTTGCAAATGTTTGGAGGGGGTCTTGAGTTGGAGGGATGGACAAAAAGTCGAAATCAACTGTTTTACTAAATTGTTATTGAAACTTTTTACAATTCAAAATTCTTACATTATTAAGGGTCTAAAATGAATGACAGAGGAGTTTGTCCTGCATTTACCACAATTTATCGAAGAAGATGAATAAACAATCAAGGTGAAAAATTAAACATGCATTGAGAGTGATAGGACCCACAAAGATATTTTGGATCCTTGCTAATGTAAACCTTGCTAAATGTGAAAAACTTGAAATAATCAAAGTTATTTTCATTCTTATCAGTTGATTTATTACTTATCCAAGCAGCCACTACTCTAACGCTCCTGACTTCCAACTCAGTAGCATAATGGCAAAATTTTCAGTCAGGACTGTAATATAAATACCATTACCAAATTGAACTTTCACTTACATGATTTTTTAGAATTAATTTTTGTACTGTGGAAAACCAAAAGGGAATGCCATTCCCCAGTGCCCCCACACCACGGCACCACTGCCCTTCACATGTATTACTCCAAACTATGCTTAACTCATGAAATTTGAGACGCTAAGATAAAATGCAGCAGCATTGGGGTTTTTCGCTTGAACGCTATTCTTTAAATTATGGGATTCTTGGTAACATTTTGAATATATAGGATCATTTTGTCATTTTAATAGTTATTCTTATTAAAAAAATCACTCAAATCTCTTTGTGAATGAGACATATGATATTTTTCTTGCAAACATTTTAATAGTGAGTAAATACAGCTTGTTAAATTGAAAAACAATAAGAAGCATGAAGAAAAGTTTTGTTTGTTGGTCCCTGTTATTTTTAAGATTGTACATATATAATTATAATGATTATTGGATTAGTTAAATGTCGACATCTCAACAATAGAAGCATGATGGTATTATGAGGTGACGTGTGGAAGGGATAAACATAATTATTTATTTTGATGTTTGCAAGTCTACGTATTTTAAGAGTTCTCTTGGATAAAAGCTTCTGCAGATTCAGTATATGTCTTAACTGAGTTTCTTCATAATAAATTGACTTGAGAAAACAAATACATTGTAATGTCCATAAGATCTAGAAGAATATAATGAATAATGAAATAATCAAATGTAACTTTGGTTATTAGTCATTGAGCATTCCTGTGATCTTGTTTGAATTTTATCTTTCTTGCTGATGGTTGTGAATGATGTATTGCAATTTGTCCAAAAGAATAACTTGAAGTGGTAAAGCTATAATTTGTAATATTGTTTTATCCTGGCCTCAAAATTGAACTAGCCATTACTGAATTGATTTTAACAGTGTTATTAAAATCTTCATTATGTCACATATTGTGTTAATGGCTGCAAAACTATCTGTAATAAAATCATCTATTAATATAATTTGTATCGGTCGACTTTAGGGAGTGATAAGGCAACGTATACAATTTCTATTCTGAAAAAAACATGCATGTCACGGTAAGCATGACAATATTAATGTGAATGTTATTGTAAGTATTTAAATATTAGCCTACCAGGTCATCCCTACCTATGAAACCTTTTTAGTAGGAAGATAAGCTTAAATGTTTTGTAAAAATAGTGTTAACAGCAACATTTTACCAACATTTATTATTCTTCATCAAATATGTGGTGTTCCTTAATTTATGTATGCTTATTCATTGATATATGAGCTTATTAATGCTTAGCTTATGAAATAGAACATTTGCTTCTTAATATACCATTTTTAAATTTTATTCTTGCACATTTATCCAATTTCATTTTAAGTTCAATAGAACCTTGAAGGGATATAAGTACAGTCAAATTAGCTTCCATGCTATTCATTCTCTTGTACACAAAATTTATTGGTTTGGTTATTTTACAATTTTCTAAATATAGATTGTTTCCTACACATTTAATAGAAAAAACCTATCCTAATAAAGGTTTTTACAACAAAATCAAGCTTTATAAAATTGTATACACCTTCACACTTAAAGTCAATCTAATCATCCAAACTTTCTTGATTGGCTTTGACTACAGCCTAAAATATCTCATCTCAAGCACTTTGTCTCTTTGTGTATCCAAAAGTAATTATTGAAATATTTTTCTCTGTGCATGTTTACGTGTTTAAAAAAATTATTTTTGAAACACAAAAAGTTAGTAATTTATTGTTATTGTTTTATTTGTGTGGACATAAAACCATTTAACCTATAAATTAAGCATATTTTTACATGGCATCAATCTGCAAAATAATTAGATGTTTTCTAGTCCGAACCCTTTTTACCTTTTCAAAAATAAATAGGTGATATTTATATGTAAAAACACTCAGTAATGTTTAAATGACCTGTTATATCTCTTAATTTGCTCACAGGAGCAAATTAAGCAATTTTTATTAAAATTTGGTCCCAAATTTTTGCTGGTAGTGAGACTTTTTTATGAAGTCAAACTAATTTCATGAATTGGCAACTCAAAACTCCTTTTGAATAGAGTTATGGCTTAAAAAAGTCACAACAACTTAAACAACAACAACTTACTTGAGTTGGGTTGTGGCTCAATGAAAATAAGTCACAAAAATAATAAGTACCAGCAATAAAGAACACAAAATTGTTCCTACGATTCCTTCAAAGTAAAAATCAATTAATGTGCAAGAAGTAGTTATAACTCGGTGATGGTAGTCATACGGTGCTGAGATGGTGTTGTATGGTGTTATAGCCCGCCGCAGCTAGTGCCAAGTATATGGTTGTACATACGCTGTATATACGCTCTGACGCCACCTGCTCCAAGGTCCGAGTCTAACTACGATATGTTGCTCCAGACTTTGACTCCGCAGAACGGCAATAGCCTCATGCAGCCATCGTTGCAGCGTCGAGGTCATTGTGAATTGTGATCTGACTGTCGCGATATTGAGGTCTATTGTGAATGTGATCTGACTGTGATGTTCTCCAAGAAAACGTGTTCAAGAGATTAAATTTGTTATTTTGACATGACTTGTGTGTCAAGTGAGATTTTTGGTTTATGAGGAGTTGTAAATTGTAAGCAATTGCTAAGTGTTGAATCTAAACGAGTAGAGTTTTCAGTAAATGGAAATATTGTGTAAATGAATGCTTTTAAAGTTTAATTCATTGTTCAATTAATTCATGAGGAAATCAGTTATAAGATAATTTGACGATATGAGTACCACAAGAGCAGCTTGTAAATTTTACATTATTTGTATATAGTTATAAAGACATTTAGCTCAATATGTGTTTCATTTCTTGAAGTTTAAATTATTCAACTGAAAAAAGAAAAAAAATATTAGCTTTAATTACATTGTTTTTATAAATAGTATTTATTTATATATGTTTCTTAGTGCTCAAAATCTGTCAGTTAAGATTATGATGAAATTATTATTGTTCCTGATAAATATTTCATTAATATAAAATTCCAGTTTTCCATATTCTATATCTGAACTATTAGGATATTTAATAAATCCATTTTAGTAAGGATTATAATATTTAAAGTGTTAATTATTTGGTTTTGTATGTGCAAAAATAGAAATAATTTTTCAACAGAACAAACCATTGTCCAAACTGATGAATATAACAGATTGAGAATCTAACTTGTGTTTGCTTGATGAACCTACAGATGACCCTCCCACAGTCAGGGACACCAACCTAGCCTCCGAACCAGTTCCTCATCACAGTGGTGCCAACACGACAACATCTACAGTCTCCATTGCGTTATTGTTGGTAGCTCTGCTAAGGATATGCTGATGAAGATTGCTGAAGGAAGCTACATTAAAAATTCAAAGGCTCAAAAATGTGCTAATGTTATTTGTAAAAATGCATTTATGTATTTATTTGATATTTTTATATTAGTATTTTTAGTGATAGGTTTTTAAAATGAATATTCATTTACCGTATTCTTCTGAAAATGGTTAAATATGACAAGTGCATTCCTTCAGTAAAGATAGTTATTAAATGAGTTTAAAGATTTGATCGGGGGCGTCGCTCTGGAATGGGTGAGGGAGGGAGCCTCCCCCTCTAGAATTTGAAAATCAAAAAGTTGGGAATTTCCAGCTAGGGAATCGTACTTCCACAATTATCAAATTTCTGTATTATTACTACTCTTAGCTCTTGAATACTCAACTATCTGTATGGTAAATCAGCCTACAGTAAAACTAGTCAAAGTAAATGTAATATTAGCAAAACTAAATAGTATAAAAAACTGAAATATTGTTTACTATTTAATTATTTGTTAAGCTTCAATTCCAAAGACACTTAAAGCTTTGTTAAGCTCGTGTCACTTAAAGCATCCAGTAATTACATGAGCCAATTTTGGAAGTCGAATTTCCCAGCTCGGTCTTTAATGGGTGAGTGATAAAAAATAATTTTTCCAATTAATTTGCGTGCTTAAATTAAATTATTTCAGTTGGGAAATTCAGATTCAAGAGTTGAGAAATTCAAGGCCAACAGTTGGGAAAATCAGGTGACCTCCCCCCCTTAGAATTTTTTGGTGCGACACCACTGGATTTGATTTAACTTATGCAAAACATGAATTTTGTTTATTTGTAGTGCATGGAACTATAATATTCCATTGACATTGACATTCCATTTTATAGGCATTAACTATTAAAATTATCATAAACTAAAATTTATCACTTTCACTACTTATACTATACCTACATAAAAGTAGAGTTTAGTATATGTAAATAATTGATGAGAAAAATATTTGTTGAAATCATTGAATTGTTGACAGGATAAAAGTGTTATTCTAGTTAATCAAAAACAATCAGAAACCTTTTAATTTAAAATAATGATATAAATACAATTTATTGTTTTTTATTTACGGTAAATTATTGATTTATAAAGACTATAAACTTTTTTTAGATTTACCGTCTTAATTAATTTCTTTGACTAAAAGCTCTTCCTGTGATAATATAGAAGCTTTTCCTATTTTTTGTCTAATTTCTATAATTGTAACATTTTCCTAAGTTATTTTATTACCATTATATGGTATTTTGTCTGTATTTTACCCCAACCATATTTTTAGCTTAGGCCGTAAAATGTAGGGTAGGCTGTTGTACCTTGAGCATAGTGAACCTAGGAACATAGTTTGCTCTCAATTAGTGGTACCATCTAGCGGGCTAAAAATCAACTATGTTATAATTGCAGCAACCAAGAATGCGCTAGTGTCGATCTGAGGTTGTTTAAGCAGTTTTGCATGTGGTTATTAACAAAACTTTATTTCACCTCCCAAAAGTAAATGTTTTTCACTTTATATTTTGTTTTTTATCATTGATTCAGCATTCCGGTGGCGGTGTGTTATGTTATTCTGGGGTAGTGTGTTTATTGATGAGTAAATTTGTGTAATAGCTGAATTGGCTAAGTTTAGGTTAGTGTCGTTACCCGCCATTTTAATTAGGCAAGCATCCTCTTGTTCCTTGGAACACAACGCTTCCCAAGTACATTATGCTGGTTTGTTTGTGTTTTTGTTAAAGAAATATCATGTGGCGAAACAAGGTTGGCGTTAAGAAGCCTCCAGTTAATGCAAAAAATCTGAAAAAAAACCGTAGGGGCTATTCTATTCCCTCCAGAAAATAAAATTTCAGGATCAGTAAATTTTCAGGATGTTAGTAAAAATCAGAGAATCAGTATGTATTCAAATCCGGTAAAAGTAATTTGTAATAAAATTAATAAACCGTAGCAACTAGTTTTCATTTTACTTTCAAAATATCCCTCTTTTTTCCAAGGTAAAAAGGGTGTGTGTCAAGGTACAAGAGCATAGTGTACCTTGGAACAAATTTTATTTTATTTTTATTTAATGCTAAAACAAGGATTTCTTAAAACCAATTTAATACTATTATGGCCACTATCCGAAAGAAAGCCTGTGTAATTTTTACATTGTAAAAACAGCTATAATTAATAAAAAAAAAAAATTAAAATATCAAAAGTGTTTCAAGGTACAACAGTCTACCCTACTGAGAGGATTCTGCTAGTTGTAGAGTTTACCATTCAGCTTATCTTAGAGCGCTGTGACTTATATTAATTTAATTTAATCACCTCCTGTTAAGATAAGGGATTTTTCCAGTTTGCCTTATGAGTTTGTAACATTTGTTCGATCAATCTATATTGATCAATAGCACCCTGGAGGTCAAAATTAGTGAATTTTTAATTCCAATCATGCACCAAATGTGATTTACTACAGCACATTCTTCCTCCCTCAATAGCTACTATGTATCATAAAGAAATCTGTGTACAAAACACTGTGTGTTGTTCATCATGGACAGTCATTCAACCTTACTTTCGTAAGGAGTGTCATGATGAAAAATTTATTATCAAATATATTGAATTGATTATTTTTTATGTTTTCAATCGAAGTTTAATTATTATTCGTAAGATATATTTATTACTGTAATTTTGAAAGATATTAAAATAAATGCACATATAATTACTCTTTCTCAGTTATTTCCAAAATAAATTCATCGACTTGGTGCTTCCTTGATAATCTGATTGTTGAATCTCAGCCAGGTTCAAAACTGGGCCCACAATTTTTTTTTGTAATTGGGATATAAATTAACAATGCTATATGGGAAATATGTATGTAGATTTGCTGCCATGGAATTGCAAAAAAGGGAAATATATTTAGACTAATATACAATAGATTTAAAATAAATTAAGCCACATATCTAGTTTAATTAACATATGTTGAGAAATATTATGGGAAACGTCACTTGTTCAGCTGAAGATAGGGTATTAACCCCGAAACATGTCCTGATATAACAAGAATAATAAATATCTGAGCTGTTTATGACATATAAATGAAATACAATGGAAAATTGTCAGTTGTCTTTACATCGAAAATAGTGTGGTTG
Source organism: Flexamia atlantica (assembly GCA_035578135.1). Taxonomy (NCBI): domain Eukaryota; kingdom Metazoa; phylum Arthropoda; class Insecta; order Hemiptera; family Cicadellidae; genus Flexamia; species Flexamia atlantica. The sequence goes on along the minus strand of JAQJVK010000011.1, from coordinate 3,670,853 downwards.
AGTAAAACCTAAAAAAAGTGCCTTAAAATGTAAGTTTAATCGAGATTTTATCATAAAATATTTTCTTTGTCGAGGTTCTCTCATGGAATTGTATTATTTTGGTTATGCTTTTTCTCCATAAGGAATACATGGGATGGTGCAGTTAAAAACGTTCAATGCATTTTAAATGGGAAAAATTCAAACTTTGATTGTTCAAATCTCTTTAACCATTGAGATTATTAAAAAATCATAACGAATAAAAAAGTTCCTAAAATTAAGAGTAGAATCAAAAAATGCCATACAATACATTTCATACTGGAAAATGGTGGCCATATTTTGTGACTCCAAAAAGCAGCTTGTAAAATAATGGGAAGTCCCTTGAAAGAAGTTTACTGTCCGAAATAAAGTAATAAAGTTAGCTATTGGAACACTTTAGGTTGGATACCCAGTATGTTAAAAGTAAGGAAGATATTAATAGAATTTTATTTTCTCCCCATAAGAATGTATGCAGGTTTGCTGCCACAAAAAATGAAAAAATGAGAGATTTCAAGCTAGTATACAATAGGTCTATATACAATAAATGAAGCCACATATCAGTTTCATTCAGATATGTTGAGAAATAAGTGATATACACAATTTTACTTATTTCCCATAAGGTTAACATTCGGACAAGGTACTGAATTTATCACTTTCAGTATCTCGGTAACCAATGGTCATAGAGCAATGACTCTACAAAATTCAAAATTGTTTTTTCAGCTTAATTAAACGGTGTGAATCAAAATTTGATTATTTTAATTTTTCTTCATAAAAATTGCAAAAAACCCCTTTTTGGAGGGTGTGGTGCCATCCTGAAAGTCTTCACAAGCTGATTGTTTTACATTGTTTTACAGCTGCTGTAAATATTTGGATTTAGACTGTTTAAGTTAGTAAAAAATGTACTCTCTCTGGAAGTATAAATAAAAAATTAAATAAGATTTTCGGTCAAGTTATTATTTGTATAGTATCCCCGTTAGAGGGATTTTCAGTTCGTTTATCTTGGAGAAAGCCCCCGGATTGGTGGCTCGATAACCCGTTTTTGACACCTCCCAGGATGCTTAAAAAACAGCCTTAAAACAGCATACCTTTTACAGGTGCACCTTTTGACATGATTTTCATCCTCCCAGCTCCTGGTCCATAAGGGGAAATTTCATAACAAAATGTCAGGTGTAACAGTCTTTATTGATATTTTCAATTATTGTTTGATATTGAAATTAAAAAATATTACATATTTTAAGTTAGCAAAAATATACTTTTCGGAAAAATTTTCAAGTTCACTTTATGGTGTCTGGTTCAGCAGTGGTGAAAATCTAAGGTGTCCAAGCTTCTATCGAGTGTGATTCCTGGGGTACAGGAGCTAAAGCAACAATTTAATGAACATGTTAATAAACACTTATTATAGTTATTAATTTGACTTAATTATTAGCTTAGGGTCAGAGTCCATATGTAATCTTTGAAACAGTTTCAAATGTAACTGTATGTACGTTCATTCGTGGGACCGTAATGTGGAATTTGGAACATACAGAAAAGTATGACCTGAACCACAGCCATTACTGGTAATTTGATTCTAGTAGCACAATAAATTCGTTCAGAATTTAGAAAAATTAATAATGCTTAAATTCGCTCATCAAATTGTGTTTTACACTTCAAAATTGCAAGAATAACCAACAGAACTATAATCCTTTTATTAACTCTCATTTGAATCGGTCCATTTTAATAACTCCTGGGCTATAGAGACGTCGTAGTCTTCCCCTCATTAAGGGATTGTAGATCCAAAGTAAATTGCAGTAATCTGTGTGTTTTATATTCAGTTATATATTTTACATTATTATTGGTAAATTAGGCCATTTCATACACGATGTTCGTTAGTTTTATCCATATAATAACAATATTATAGAATAAAAAAACAAATAATTTAATGACAATCTCTTAACCATGTGGTCTGATTCTCATCCATTACATTACATTACAATATAAAGTCGCCAACTACCATTAGGGGGTATTTGTCAAATGATTATTAATCATTTTATAGGTGAGTCATAATTAAAAACTATGACTCATGCAAACTAATTTGTCAAGGACCCTAATTAAAAACTAAAACTCAATCAGTAATTGGATCAGTTATAGCTTAAGACAAATGATGCGCTCAGGCAGTCTGAAAGCCCGTTGCTAAAATGAACATTAGTTTTTTGGCCGGACTAGGCCACGTCATTTGGCATGACCTATAGTTACCTGTATGGCTGAGATGTCATCGGAGTGAAGGTCGAAGGTAGGTTGTCTCCTCATGTAGGGATTCATGATGGCACCTTTAGTACTGGAGTGGTCCAGCCCCAGAGAGTGGCCGAACTCGTGGACTGCAGCTTGTACGAGGTTCGTTCCTGAAGCAATTGTTTTATGTTGAAAGATATGCGTATAATGCACAGAGAGCTGGAGTCCTCTGCCTAATTATTCCAGCAGTATTAGGTATGGCATGTCTTCTTCAACTTATATTAACACAAAAACATAAAATAAACATATATTAAACATTTTTAACTGGCCTAACTATTTCTTTTTTCCAGTTTTAATTTTCTTTATAGTTAGTTTGTAGTACTGGGTAGAGACTAGATTTGATGTTTTCATAATTTCCCCAGAGTGTACATAGTAATTTCTCCACTTTCTCAGTGAGTTACTAAGCTGGGAAAGTTTTGGAGTGCTCCTCTGACCAAGCAGCATCCTTTCCAGTTCAACTGCCTCCTTCCTGCTGATCCTGGAAAACTGACACCTGAGTTTTCAACACTGAGTGATCCAAGTTTTATTTCGCACAATGAGAGTGTGTCTCTCAGATGATGTGGAAGTAGTAATATTCAAGGTTGGAATCCAGGCTCTCAAAAAGTTAGTAAAAGTCTTTAACTGAATTTCTTCTATAACTTCATACTTACCAGACCGCGAGCCAATGGTCCACCTCTCAGTGTCATCGAAGTGCGCGTCCCCAGCCCATGAACTTACTGGGGCAAACGCGTGTGCAAGAACGCCAAGAGGTCCATCAAAAGCATCACCGTCACCGTGTGCTCCTTCCTCAAATCTATAAAATAGAATGGTAGATACTTGAAATAAAGAATTTTTTATTTTTTATTTTTGTAGAGCCAAGGAATTTGATGGTATTAATTTAGATGTGGGTATGGAGCACTGCAGAAAGTGGCTAGCAAACAATACAGTAGCACTTTCTCTTCATTACTTTCAATGACCCAAGAACATTTTAATTATCTAGGGTACTGAGGTTTTTGGTTGTTTTTGGTTCTGGTAACCTTCCATGGTGATTGGCTGCTATTTTAAGCTAGCAAAAAATCTGTAGTATAGTCAGAAAACTATTTATTTTATTAGGGCTCGCTTAAGCTCTTAAGTCATGGCTGAAACACTCTTGGTAAAGGCCTCTGAGACAAGCAGGTGTTAAAGCCTTGATTTAAAAAGAACTCAAATGGATCGCTTGTCAAATTTTTGAGAGAATATATTGAGATCATGTGCACCCACATGAAAAGGCAAGTGCTAAAAAATTACCATTCAGTGTCTCCCCATTCAGTAGTTAGCTATGCCTCTGGCTTGATTAGGATGAATGTCAAGGTCCTGGGTTTATTTGCATTTCATTAGAAACAGTAGAATGTTATTTCTTTCAAGATGAATGTAGAGGGTTATCTCTACATTCATTCCAACCAGGGTTTACTCATAATACCGTTTTGTATGTTTACCAAAATCCGTACTAGTGTTTTTTGGTGTCTGAACAGTCTGACGAAATTGTTGTCGGCTAATCTACAGATGAAAGACCACAGCTGTGCCCCTTTGTTAAGTTATAATGAAAAATTATTCATCTTTGAAGTAATTATATTGTTATCTTGTGCCCTTGTTGTAATAAATTGTAAATCAAATTATTTCAGATAAGGATCTTTCACTAAGTCAAAAATTCTAGTAAAAGTCAGCCATCCCATCTTGATAGAACAGATGGGGCAGCTGACTGACTTTGTCAGTTGAACAGGACACAAAGACAAATTTTCAAGGCCACACTACGACAATTTCAGTAAACTATTCAAGTGATAAAGGGAAACAGGCAATGTCTGGAAGGGTGTTAGAATTGCTTTAGGGCTACAGTACCTGATTTCGATATGGACTTTCCCACTCCTCCTCTGCACAAACCTCAGGGGAGAGACCTGAGACCACGTATTGAAGGCCTCCCTTATCGCTCTGTCTGTTTCCTCTTTGCTCAGGTCATTGCTTGGGTACTTGGTGATCTTGTAGGTAAGAGTCCTCTTCCTCCATCGACTACCTGTAATTTTCACACAGGATATGTATAAATTATTTAAGCATATAGTTTCAAAAGATCAACCTGGATTTTCTCCCTTTTGTAATTGTAATTTGTACCTTGTCTTTTTTTAATAAATAGATTTATTTATTTTGCCAATTCTATTCTTACACCATACACTGCATTACACACCAAACTGCAGTCATAGATTATTTTGATGATCAAAGAACATTAAATTTTCCTTTTGCAATATTATATAAATATATCCAGATTTGGAGAGATTTTTAAAATTGTTCTTACTACCAAAAAAAGTCATTATACTTTGTGATTTCACAGTTTTTCAATGTAATTGAGTACTTGTATGAATACATTTCAATGTATTACCAGGGGACGAATTGATTAATACTGTACAACTAGCAAATTCTCCCTCCCTTTACTTATTTAGTCAATGAAATAAGGGTAATATTGCACACATTAGCTTTTAACAACCATCCCATCTAATATAGGTTACCTAAAATTTTAAAAGCCTTGCTCTCGCCTGAACCAGTGGGAACTTTGTCTTTAATCCCACACCTCGGTTTGTTCATTTGTGTGACAGTGTCACGGTCCAGCCTTCCTGTAAAACAATGAGTCAAAGCTATAGTTTACATGTACACCAAAATACACAGTTATTATTACTGGCACAGTCAGAAGAGAGTTTGTATAGCATACTGAAATATACAGAAGAATACAGAAACTATATCCATTACATAAAATAGAAATTTTGAGCAATGGATATAAAACAGCATATTATCTCACAGTTCGAGGGGGAAGAACGTATAAGTTTACGTAACCCCTAAGTATACGTAACGTATAAGTTCAGTATCCCCTAAACTTGGTTTAGGTCACAAAAGGGAGGCCTTTAATGACTGACAGAGCGTCATTGACGGAGCGTCACTGACGGCCTGTAGCATCATTGACGGAGGCTTAAGTCATTGACACCGCCGCTGCAGATTGCACCTTGAATAAGATATGCTGCAGTCTGAGGCGTCTGCATAATGCAGCACCTGCTATTTACGGTATTGCCTGGTAACTGCAGTTTAGGGTTTATACAGTTTGATGCTTAGTTAAGTATAAACTATAGCCCGTTTTTAGACCCAGGGTTTATAGGTGTCCTAGTGATTTTTTCCTAAAGTTGATAAGCTACTTCATAGGCTGGTATTGTATGAAATCTAAGCCTAACTTAATAATAATATTGTTATGATTTGAGGTCTACAAACAGCCAAATCGTTAATTAAGTTTGTTAAAAAGTTCTTATGACTATATGTTAAAGTATACACTTTACGTGATTGATTGTAAAGTCTAATATTGCTCATTCTGCATCTAAAGTGTAGACGAAACTTGTACAGTACCTAATTTACATGAATTTGCACATTCAAATTAAGCTGTTAACATCACAATACAGATAGCCAATCAGAATGATGATTGCTTGATCATTAAGAATTGTATTAGCAAATGTCAACGTGTTATCTATGCATGTACTACCTACCAATGAATAAACTATGAAAATAGTTTATCTATCTATCTATCTATCTATCTATCTATAAAGACTAGATAGTCTTTATAAACGTACTTTGACAGACCCTTTCATGAGGTTTTGTTTCAAAACCCGCGTTCAAGCTTCTCCCGTTCGATGTGGAATTCGACGGGCATAAACTGATAATGTAATATGTTTTGAGATTCGGTTGGAAGTCTGTTCAACAATTTCGTAACACAAACTTTTATAAAACAATACCAACAGTTCAACATACTTGATATAGCATTTAATTTACATCATACTACACAGAAATATCTGTTTTATGTGCTTAACTCTTGGTTGGACAGTTACTTTTTGCCGATCACAGCGTGGTAAATTTACCGTGCAGTAGGAAACGGAAGTAACGGAAGTCAACAATAAAAACAATCAGCTGATTGCAGTAATCCGACGTTTGATGCATGTTTATTGGTTGCTTCAGAGGAATGAAGTGGTACCACCGGTATCGGTAGCAAACGTTTGTTAGTTTGTTATAGATTAGGTTTGAAGAATTGAGAAACGTAATCTTCCAATGGTTTATGCAAGGAATGAGTTGTAATTAAAAAATAATGCTTTTTTCCTGAGTAGTATGATGTAAAGTATGATGGCGTTCGAATTACGTTACGGGCTAGTAACGTAATTCGAACGAAGTGAGTTATACTCGACTTGAAAATCACTCTTTGTGAACTAACCCCACTTTTATTATTTTATGAAAATTCGTGAAATTTGAACTACATCATATTTATACCCCGAAAATTGTTTTAATCTATATATGAGTAGTTAATTACACGTTTAAATATTTATTTTTTAGTTAATAGCCTTCCTTTAATTTTACCGCACTTCGTTCGACCTATACGTGACATAGGAGCGTACTCCTAGTATACTATTACTGATAAATCAATAAAGAATTAAAATATGACTCTCTGGAAAACCACCTTATCATGTTTTTGACCGGGCGCCAAAGCCACTAATAAAATACAAGTTACTCTCTCATGGTTGATTTTTCTTTATTCAAATCTCCACTATCATATTCTTGTAAGAATCCTGAAACAAACCTCCAATATTTAACTTCACAACTGTTGGCGAATAATAAGATTACACATTAGTTATCGTTGGTTTTATGAAACATCTTTTCAATGACGTACGGTAACTAAGTGATAAATCATCGTAACATTCACCAGCTAACTTCGAAATATCCGTTACAATAAAATTAGCATTCCTTTTTCGTTTTGTAATTTGTAATCTTTAAGCAATTTTGACGACTTACCAGTCTGCGGCAGCCCCATGAAGGCCTGGTACGCCTGGATGGCCTTGCGGACGGTCGCGCGGGTGGTCATGCGGCGGGGCCCGGCGGGGTCGACGGGCGGCAAGTAGCCGAACCGCTCCAGAAACGTCTGCAACACATCCGGCAGGAAGGGCTGAATGCGGACTGCTCCCACTGGCAGGTAGTGACAGCGACATACGGACTGCTTCCTCCTAGCAGGCAGTGATAGCGACATACGGAATGCTTCCTCCTAGCAGGCAGTGATAGCGACATACGGAATGCTTCCTCCTAGCAGGCAGTGATAGCGACATACGGACTGCTCCCCCTGGCAGGCAGTGATAGTGACATACGGACTGCTCCCCCTGGCAGGCAGTGACAGCGACATACGGACTGCTTCCTCCTAGCAGGCAGTGATGGTGACATACGGAATGCTTCCTCCTAGCAGGCAGTGATAGCGACATACGGAATGCTTCCTCCTAGCAGGCAGTGATAGCGACATACGGACTGCTCCCCCTGGCAGGCAGTGATAGTGACATACGGACTGCTCCCCCTGGCAGGCAGTGAAGCGACATACGGACTGCTCCCTCTGGCAGGTAGTGACAGCGACATACGGACTGCTTCCTCCTAGCAGGCAGTGATAGCGACATACCTACTGCTCCCCCTGGCAGGTAGTGACAGCGACATACGGACTGCTCCCCCTGGCAGGTAGTGACAGCGACATACGGACTGCTTCCTCCTAGCAGGCAGTGATAGCGACATACCTACTGCTCCCCCTGGCAGGTAGTAACAGCGACATAAGGACTGATTCCTCCTGGCAGGCAGTGATAGGGACATACGGAATGCTTCCTCCTAGCAGGCAGTGAGCAGTTGTTTACATACGTATTGCTCCCCCTTGCCGTTTTAAAATAACTAAGACTGATTCCTGCCTTGAGTGTACTCTTTCAAAGCATTTGCCTGACGATAAAACATATAAATATCTAACCTAAATATAACCAGACTTTTACTAGTCAAAATTAGATTAACATAATGTATTGTATTGTAACGTTGTCAAAATATCATTAAAATATCTACTTATAACAAACATGACTCACTTTAAATCTTGTTTCACATCGTTCGCCATCTTGCACTTGATTCACTGTCAATCGCCGATGTTGTGTGTAGTCTGCACAATCGTCTATAAGGATTTCAATATAAGACCCAAGAGGAGCAAAAATATCGCAATTTTGTAAGGTTTGTTAAGTATTAACGTTACAATAAAAAATTGTTTACATCTACAAGTTAGTGTTTATTTACAATTATAATGAGAAACACGAAACTCAAAATGATGACTAATAAATAAATTGACGTCACTATTATACACATTGTGAGACTTATTAAAACCCGTGTGAGTTTGCAATTTCTCCGATGGTTAGAATCGATTCTTCACTATTGATATTCATTCATGAAGAACGACTGTAAACATCGATAAATACAATGGAGTCGGCTGGGTTACGAGGTGTGGGACGGACAAGTCCAATGCGTGATGTAGGCCAGGCAACGAATGCTAAAAAAAGATATAGAGGGAAATGTAGGACCACAATTTTTGACTTTGGAGCTTTGTATGGACTAGTTGGATTAGGTGGACATGTCAAAAAGTCCTCATCCGTAGACCTTATGCGGGGGTGGGAGGGGGGTCTGAAGGTACCATTTTTAGTTTTTTCCTAAATATCTCGAAAATTACCAGCTTTTAGTATTCTCTAATAAATTAGAAAATAAAAAAATATTAAATTCCCTGTAAGAAAAGTATATGTCTATTTTTGTCCAGTCATTTACAAGGTAAGCACTAATTTTATTAATATTTCAACAAATACCTTTCATGTAACATAAGAAAGGCATGTAAAGTTGTGTGTTACATACATGCCCAATGGAGCAACGATTTTTCACCTAAAGGAAAATAAACAACATTCATGAAATATTGACGAAATTTCCAGTCATTGGACTCCTCAATCATAAACATTTGTCCAAAATATAATACTTGATGAACTCATATAAAAAGTGATTTTTCATGGGACTACTATTACAAATGTGGTTACTACAACTTGTTTGTGAGCTCGCCTACACCTTTATTTTCGACCAATTTTGATGATTGGGGTGTCAAATTACTGGATTTTTTTCAATATTTGATCAATATTTTTCAATATTTCTTTATCAATACTTTTTTTGCTTATTTTCCTTTAGGTGAAAAAGCGTCGTCCCACTGGACATGTATGTTACACACAAATTTACATGTATTTCTTATGGAAGGGATATTAGTTAAAATACTAAAAAAATTAGTGCTTATCTTGTAAATGGTTGGACCAAAATGCACCTATTATATACTTTTCTTACAGTAAATTTAATTTTCTTTAACCTTCCAATTTGATAGGGAATACTAAAAGTTAATAGTTTTAAAGATATTTTGAAAAATCCTAAACACGGTACCTTCAGACCCCCCTCCCTCCTCCCGCTCAAGGGCTCTACAGACAGGAACTTTTGATGTTTTCACCTTATAACAAATCAAAACAAAGCTGAAAAGTCAAAAATTGTGTTCAACAAATTTCCCTCTAAACCTTTTTGTTGCCTGGACTATTTGCAGATGGCAGGTAGGCTTGCCATAGACCAAGTCATGGTAGCAAGTAGACTGCGCCAAGAACGTCTGGGACAGATCCGACAAAAATACGTTTCAAGAACCTGGAAGAATGTTCTTGAAGCAATATGCAACAGATCATAGAAAATATTAGGTTTCAATTCCTGACATAACGACTTCTTGAAGGCCATTAATAACTTTTAAAATCTCTTCGATCTTCAATTATTTTTCAGTAACTTTAATTAAAAATGTATATTTTTTATAAAGAAAACCTCACGTGATCGTGTTTATAACAATTACAAAACGTTATAATTAAATATCAAAGTTATCGAACAGAAAACAAATTGACCCACCTGGAATATCATTTTCGAAAGCTTGGACGTACTCTATGCCATTGACCCATTTATGATTTGACGGAACATTAACAAAACACTTTAAAAACAAAAATTTAAATTTGATCCTTATTTCTTTTACGCTATCAGAGCATGAAAGTAATAACATATTACTATAACATTCTAAAAATAAAACCACAACGATTGATTACTTCTTTGTGAAATCGTACTACAAAGCTTTTTTCGTAATTGAAAAGCTTATCTCAAAGAAAAGCGTGTTGGAGACGTCTCAAATAAAGTTTTGTTTTATATTTCATCATTACTCATAATAACTTAATTTTTATATGAAAAAAGTAATGAGTAATGATAAAATAAAAAATAATGTTACGACCATAATGAAAATACGAATCGGAATCAACCGTATGAAGCTTTAAATTCAATAATGTGGTTATCATATAGTATCCCATAGAGTTTCCTTTGATAGTCTTGTACCTGTAAAAACTTAGTAGTTCTAACATATAACGTAATATTTGACAAATACCATTCACTGACTCGCACACCTCACGAGATGTTCCCACGTAGATGAAAACTTTAAAATGGACAAGTTTGCCATCACATATGAAATGTTATTTGATTAAATTATTTGGTATTGCTTTAATGAAAGGGTACCTACATTATGACGACATTTCCTGAAAATTATCGTAGTCGAACTAGTGGTCGGATTCAATTCTTTCTTATCACAGGAATAACTTTTTTGGATAACTATAATAAAAAACACAAAATATATTTAAAATATTATGTAATATAATATTACTTACTATTGCTTCATTGGTATCCCCGACGGGTGCAGAATCGGCTGCTAAAAACACAACTAACATAACCATTAACTTCGCGACCGTGAACATATCTTAAGGTGAAAAATTTAATGTTGAAAACAGAAATTTGGAACTGGCCTTGGCAAGGCTGTGTCAAACTGGGTTGCTGACTGTGTACTACTCGCCAGCACCGTTGTCGACTTTTTATACTTATTTTAATCAAGTGAATCAGATGACCTGTGACCCCGGAAACTCCATTCCATATTTCTGAGCTAGAGGAAAACCCGAAATATTCAGGCATAAATATTCAGATTCTCTTTTTCTTTCGATGGAAACAGAATTTGAACATTATCTATACTTATTTAATACGCTAGGGGTTTTTTTGTGATCATTACTCCTCCTAAACTACTGGGCCGATTTTAGTAATTAAGGTGTCATTGGAAAGAGCTTGGCGTGAAGTTTTGTAGGAAATAAAATTTATAAAGGTTTGACTAAAGGGAAGAGCCCTAGGCGCCCTTAAAGTTTCATATTAGTCCATAAGATTTAACAGGAAATTTCAAATAATGCAGCTGATTGGAGCAAACAAAATTTTTCAGCAAAGCCATATGTTGTTAATAGAATGGAAACCATTGCAGTTAGAGATAGAGCTGGAGGCATTTTAGTTGATGGAAGATGTAAATAAATAAACTATTATCCTAATACATTCTTAAGGTCAGAATTCAGTTTTAAAAACATTTATTTTGAATCACATGTGTGAAGATATTAATATTCACCTATATGTTTATATTCCAAAGTAAAATACTAAAAGAAAAAATAAATTCTTATTTATAGATTCTATAAATATGAATAGAAATAAAAGAAAAAAGAAACAGACTTAACATTCATTATGAGTAGATTTATTGAACCATTTTAGTTCGGTTTAAGATTAAGACGGGTCATACGCTACTTAGGGCCGCTTTCCTCAATTAAGGTTTGAAATAAACGTGAATTTAATTTAAACCGCATGAATATTCTAATGTTTAAATTATATACCATATATCCAATACTTGGTTGTGTATACGCTTCGATTGGAGTGTATGGCGAATGTTAATGCGAAGGGTTAGTGAGCAATTACCTAAAAGAAAATTACATGAAAGTGTAAATTACTTGTATTTAGTTCAACTATGAAATGCTAACCATGAATGATAAAAACATGAAAATGATATAATTTAACTATTCTTTTTGTCTTTAGTGATGTTCTGTAATAAAAAGAACCCAGTTTCCAGTAATTCCAGCATTCGCTATGACTAGGTATATGTTGTGTCCTTCCAGTCTGTTCATTTATTATGAAGTTAATTCTAATATAATCAGATTATATATTTGTTATGATTGTAAGTTTACATTCAATTACTTTACTAAATACAAATGTAAAAATAAAATCAATTAACATATTTTCATTAGTTTTACTATTTCCTCGTTAAATAATATTATAGATTCAAGGACTCCAGTCTAGCTCAGGGTCAGTCCAATAGAATTTACCTTCCCTCCCAGTACTTTCTCTTGGACTGTTGTATATGTGGCAGCAGGTCATGCCAACTCCTTTGAGGGGCTCTTAATATTCGTAGAGAACACTAAAGAAACATGGACAGATGATTGAGTATTCACAAGAAATTTAGTTTAAAAAAGCTTTTGTAAAAAATTCAGTATACAACAGGAAGTTCAACCATATAATAAATGCAATAGTTCTAGATTACTGTACCATTATTATTATTATTATTATTTTGAAATCAATACACAACAATTGCTCGATTTCGAGCAACGGGTTCCCTAGTATTATCAAATACATTGGCATAATAGATTTTAGATTGTCGAGGGTTTGCGTTAAGTAAGTGACTCTGTATCTAATTATTAACGGAAATTGAAAAGAGGAAAACATATTTAAAAATTCAACCAAAATAAGTTGAGGCCTAGTACAATCTCGCTAAACCTAAATTCAAGTTTTATTCATCTGTATTATTAAAATAATTAATGAGATTTTTTCTCAGCGTTTGACTACATTGGCCACTGTATATTTTACCTTTCCATGCAGATTTGATATCAAATTAAATCTATAACCATTGAATATATAAACTAACTAAAGATGTGCCTTGTGCAGGATTGTAAAATATCCCATTAAAGACCTTCGTCTTGGAGGCTTGTAAAAATTTCAGCGAATGTGCTGAAACCTGTGAACCTGTGAATTCATATTTCTTTATAACAAAACATATGGTCAAGATTTAGTTACATAGCTATACGATATAACGCAGGCCTATCAAAAGTCAGTCATCAATCCAAAATATGATTTTTATTTCTTAAAATATACAAGTTTTCCTAAGACAAGAGAAAAAATCTAATCTCACAAAAAAAGGGACATAAATAACTCAAGAGGTGCTCAGAAGGTGAAATTTTCAATCAAACCACTGATGCATTTTTCAACGGTGAGAATAGTTTGTAAAATGCTAAATTACAACCTACGCACAGGATTTTACCTATTTAAGGCTAGTATTTAGTATTTTATGAAAATGATCATTCATTCAAACTTAGTGTTTGTCACATAAACATATAGTGAAACCACAATCTTATGGACCACATAATTATCTTATGGAGTGATTTTATGAGCTATCACCTTATTAGCCTCGAAATAATATTTTCGAAATAATTAATATATGAGGATTTATGATTTTATGGAATCTGCAAACTTATTTAGTCACATCTTAAAGAGATATTTAAATAAGTGGCCAAGCTAACAATGAAAGTTAATAATAGAATATCATACAAATATATTACAACACTACAGTAAAAATACCTTACTTAGTAACCAAAAATGGTGTGTCATTCCTATATTTTAATGTAAACGAGTTTTTAAATGATTAATATACATGATATATTTACATAGTGATAGAATTTGCTAGCATTTTATACTGTATACCAATAGTGCTACTTAGTTTTATCTCAAGTTGATTTTAATAAGAAAGGATATCCTCTTGGATTAAGGAAAGAGGAAAGAGTAATCATAAGCTAGTTCAGTATATCGACATTACGCGTTTACGTGCGTGGAAATTCAGAGGAAAATTAATACAATATTTATGTATTTTCCTAGTTTTCTTAGAATTCCCAAGAATGTTGTTAAACTTGTTATAGTAATGTTATCTTATAAACATAACCCCTTGTGATTGACACAGGGTTTTATCATCATACGGGGCTTTATCTAATCTTTGCCTATTTTTTAACCTTTTGTCTAAGGAAATTATGTCAAAACAATTTTGAGGTTTATCGCATCTTGCAAAATTATCTTTCGATAACGTGACGATTTTTGAAGACACTAACAAACATCACATCGAACTATATATCGTACTCAAGAAATTCCTTCTTCGTCAGCAAAATTGTATAATATTTAGAGTTCTTAGAAAACGATTATGAACTTTCTATCCCTCCAATCTTAAAATTATAAACTGTTCTTTATTTTTTTAAAAAAGGATAGCGGTATTTTTTTACCTTGCAAATGCTCCTCCCCACATGAGCCTCAGGCCTGTACGTGGAAATTATGAAGCAAATCAAAAGGTGAGCCGGTCTTGTACAAGAGTAAAACGTACTTACTGCTAATATGTGACATCGTACAGACTCGAACCCATGACATAGCTGTTTAAGTTCGGGGGCCAGTGGGCTACCAAAAACGCCACCTACTCATTTGTGAGACTATAGCTCTGTGGTCTGTCCTTAGGGTTAGTTTTTAATGGCCCCATAATGTTTTTTTTTAGTATCAACCCTAAAACCAAGGCAATAGAAAATTAGGTGACAGTTATTTTTAATGGAAGGGCACCCATTTTGACTGAGAGGTCATTTTCGGACTCCAACGTGGATTCGTCAAGATGGACACAAAATCATTTTTTCTACTGTAAAGGTAATGCAGTTATAACTGTTAACCATAATTTTATACTGATCTTTAGCATCGTGTTGTGTAAAAGTATGACTATACTCTCAGGATAATTGATATACTAGCTAGCTAGTAACATGTAACTAACTTTTATAATTTTTGAGCCATGTCTACTTGATTTTAATGGGCTAAATATCTCCAGTCTCTGCATCTTGAATCCACCACTTTGAAATGAGCCAATTTACTTTAAATATAAAATTACTATGGAAAGCTCATTATTCACAACTATAGTTTTCACGCTGGATTCAATTCTGCTCATCTTTTTTAATTGTGTTTGGGTTAATACCTCAAGAACAACAATAATAATAACTAAAAACACGTTGCACATTGAATCCAGTGTGAAAATCTGGATCAATATTGCTGTATTATACAGGGTGTTTTTTTTAAACGCAACCCATTTTTAAGATTGAATAATGCACATATGAATGTATAATGAGATTTGTTTTATTGAGCTTTACATTTGATACAACCTATTATTTAAGTTTGATCACATTTAGTTTACATTATGAGCTCAAACAGTCCGCCATTGGCATTTGTAAAAAGTTATGCTCTCTCCATCAAATTCCCGAAATTTAATGCAAGTTACCTCTTTGAATTTCTTGCATTAAATTTGTTATGTTTGTTTTGAGGTGCTGAATATCATGTGAATTGTTTTCGTAGGATAATTACTACTTTCATGTCTGTGGCAAATTTCATTCTGATCGGACCATTTTTACGCGAGTTATCGTGCTTAAAGACACACACATGAAAAATGCAACCCAGAATTTGATTTTATCGGTGAAGGATTATTTCCCCTCAAGATCCCCGGATTTGACCCCACTATATTATTTTATTTGGGGATACATAAAAAGTAAGGCATACGAAAACAATTCACAGGATATTCAACACCTCAAAACAAACATCAATATTTAAATGCAAGAAATTCAAAGAGGCAACTTGCAACACGAGTTCGGGAATTTGATTGTAAGAGCATAGTTTTATACAAATTCCAATGGCGGACTGTTTGAGGACCTAATGTAAACGAAATGTGATCACTCTTAAATAATAGGTTGTATAAAATGTTAAGATCAATAAAACAATACTCATTTATTATTTATATGTGCATTATTCAATCTTAAAAATGGGTTGCGTTTAAAAAAAACACCCTGTATAATCTGTGACTGTATCTCCGGCATTAGCCGGGGAAACGGCCCGGAATCATCACTTTTTGAATTTTTTGTTTTACTCAAATGTATCGATAGTCACTTTGTAAATAAAAGGGGGTTCCCGTTAAATAAATTACCGCGGTCACTTGTTCGACCACATATGGCCTCTCACCAGACTCCCCCCCCCTCACCTGTCACGGTCACCGACATTGTGGACTTTTGGTTGACTCATCGTGCGTCTACACTCTCCGTTCCCGCATCGCCGACTACTCCCCTCCCTTCTCTTGGTGGCGTCACATCAACAAATTGAAGGGGGAAACCTAAAGTTGCAAACTACTCACCATGAAATTCCAAAAGGAAATCATTTGGTTCATCAGGTAAATTTGTAAACCCTTTATCAATGAATCATGATGGACATCGTGGAGTTTCAATCGATTTAATAAAATCTTTTCACTATAATTTTAACCCGATATAGATAAAGTTATTGAAGTAATTGTGTTATTCACATAAGTATTTTATAAGTGGATAAAACTAATTTAAATAATTTTGTTTCAAATAACTTATTTTTTTGACACTCGACATTGTGAATAACTACGTAAAAAAATGCACCTGACAAAATAAATAAAACCTTTTAGAACATAAATAACACCATATAACTTATTTGAAGAAGTATACCAACATATTCAGCTTATTAGCGTTTCTGCCATAAGTGTTGTATTTGAACTTTCAAACACTTTGTAGTGTGGAGGCGCTCAAAAATAAGCTGAGGCTCATTATTAACGTAGGCCAGTTGACAATAAGTGGCTGTATATTACTATATAAATAAGCACCATGTTTTGTTATTATCAGTTGTGAATATAATTCTTTAAAAATTAAATAATCTAAATTGAATTAAGTAATACAATGCATTTTTTAAAGTTGCAAATTTAGAAAACTCCAATTTTTGTTGCAGAAGATACTAACCAATGGTAGGATCTGCGGGACATTTTACGAGCACTGCTTCGAAACCAAAAATAATGTATGTCATTAAACTTGAAATTTAATTGGGAAAACTAAACTAAATTATTAATGGAAATCTTTGAGTAACATTATATGCAACAGTATGATGTTATATTAATTTTCTCAAAATGTTGCTAATATTATTTGAACAAGATATTGTTTGCGAATGGCCTCTAAATGTGCTGCCTTAAAATTTATTGTGTTCACTGTAAACCTAAGTAAGTTGAAAAAGAATAAAGAATTCAAACCTGTATTTGGAGTCAAATTAATATAAATTTGTTGTATTCGAGTACAGCTAATTTTTCACAATTTACATATTTCACTTATGCACAAAGTATCATTTGTCTCATAAGATATAGAAAAAATATAAATAAATAGAAAACATATTTTACTTGTTTCTTTTAAATTTTATTTTTGTAGACGTCTGCAACATACAACGTTAAATATTCGAATTGGAAAGAAAGTATAGGTAGTGAAGTATAATTTAACGTTAATTTTTTTTGCAAAATAATTATGAAAACAGATAGAAAGCAGTTAACTTCAATGTTATATTTCACCCACTATAACTAAATCAGTATTTGGATTTTTTCCAGAGAGAGGCAGGATTTGTAAGTACAAGTGTTTGAAGATTAAGTATCTTAAAAATTAAAGATTCGGGTAAAAGCATACGACACGCCTAAAATTGATAAAATAAATATTTACCACAAAACAGAGCAGGCAAAATAAAAGCCTGTGCAGGTGGATGACGAACATTATTAATAAACAGGGAGTTTTGTCATTTAATAACAAATGTGTAGCCTAATCACTGAAAAGAGTCGCCAAGGCCTTATTACACATTTCTTCTGAAGTCATCCGTCATAACCAACTATCTTAATTATATCTAGATTTTCAAATAATTGCCATAAAATAGATGTTGCTAAAGAAAAATTAAATATAGGTCATAAAATACCTTCTACCAAAGTAGGCTTTTAGTATGTTCTTATTTCGAAAGTAAAGGCATGAGATTTTCCAGAGGAAAAATCGATACGTACAGGTAATTATTAAATTCAACACTTTTGAAAATAAATTGCTTTGATGTAAAACTGGAGACTTAAAATTAATGTGTTTTGAATGTTCTCAATTTGGCTGAATAAAAATGGCATGCGTTACAGTACAGTATATGTTAATTCGTTAAACAGAACAAAGACGTTAGACAGTCACCTCTATATCCGAGTTTAAACTGTCCCCTTGAAAATAATTAAAATATCGCTGGGTATGCAAAGTAGAAAAAAACCATTTCTAATTCTTTCGTTAAACAAAGGAAAGTTTCATTTAGAATGTTTAAATAAATCCTTGCTAAGATTCATATATTATAATTTTTTTCTACCTTAAAGTTGAGATAAAATTGAATAAACATATCATGGAAATTATCATTACCGGTGATAGACAGAAAACTATATAAATTTATGAATCGGAAACCCCTGAACCAAAGAAACGACATTATATACGGTTTGGACCGTTCCCCTTCAAACTTCAAAGGAGGGGTACAGTACCTAAAAAAATTTTTGTTTGATTTCTCAGTACACACACATATCTTCTCAGTAGTATCGAATGCTTGACACCCATTAGACAAGTGGCAGTGTGTGGAGTGTGGAGGCAGTGTGCGGCGGTGTGGCGACGCGGGGCACTCCTCAATGAATGAGCGCTCGCAGCGGCGGCTCCCGAGCTCGCACTATCGACCAGGCGGTGCGCGGCGCCCGGCTCCCGGCTGCGCAGCCTGCTACAACATGGCGGCCCGTCGAGCCCGATGCTCCGCGGGACTGTGACTACGCGAGTGCGGGGTGCGGTGCTGAGCAAGTCGCGGATGGACGCTGTGCCGGACCGAGGGACGGTCGAGCATGAGCCTCGGCGGTCCCGGCGACGAGAGTAACTCGCAGGACCGCGACGCCGGAGGCAGGTCCCTACCGACGTCCTCGGTACATGAGCGAGAGGATCTGCCCGGAGGCGGACCTCACGGAACGAGGGCGACAGGAATACGCTCCAGGTAACCGGGAGGGCCGGGGACACCGGGGAGCACGGGGCAGGGCCGAGCGGGGGTGCCCAGGAGAAAAATGGCGGTCGTGTCTAGACGGTGTTAAATTGAGTTTGCAAAAGTTGGTGGGGACCGTTTCGACGTATGATGTACCTAGTTTTGTCGGACGTTTGGTTTTTAAACGTGACCCTTTTATATGCAGTAACAGTGACAAGTTTGAGGCGAGGAGAAAAGATAAACTCGTAATACATAGTTGGTATTAATATTTGAACAGGGCGAGTTGAAAAAATTCGATAATATTCCCATACGCAAAGCCAATGGCTGTCTAAGCAGTGTAAAACCCAGAATCCTAATGGTATATACTGCGTTATCTTACATCAAAAAAAGCATCGGTAATTCCAAGTAGAAAACTTTCAAAGGATTGTCACATCATAATCTTCTTTTCCAAAGTCTATCGGTCGCTTATTAATTACTGGCTTCTGGAAACCACATGCAGGTCACAAAAGGTGCTCCATGTTCAAAGAGTTATTATTGTCAGTTCCTTTCTTTGGAGTCATTTCCAGCTAGACCTTACCCTTATTGCTTAGCTCCTGAACTATACCTCTAGCACATGAAAAATTTAAAAGCAAATATGGCTCGAGGAACTGTATTTTCTTAATTTCCAAACACCCGGAAATTGGTCAAAGAATGTTTAAACACCTCCAAAAACGCACAACAACGTTTAATTATTTCAGTCAGGGTGACTCCCTGGGCTGCTTAATCATATATTATCATCTACTACGTCTATTCTATTATTTCATTCATGCAGTACCCTCCTGGACCTAAACGTTTTCTTTTTCTTGAATCCAAACTACATTTTAATGTTTCCCAAGTAAACGGCGAAGAAGCAATTAAACAAGACGTTTAAATCAGGGGGGTCGCAGTGTGAAGTTACGGGGTTATCTTGGACGCCCCACGTGACCTTGATCCCCCACCACACCCTCCCACCCACACACGCGTACACACCCCGCGCACACACGCACACGCACACGCACTCACAATCAGTAGGTACTAGAATGAACGAACAATTAGGATACGTAATAAGTCACATGGGCTGAACACTTTCTTTACCTCGCTTTATGAAAGTATGGATACAATGAAAGTATTGGTTATTTAAAATTTCCCTGTTTAATCACGTCAAAGTTTTTAATGAAGTTTTCTGAATTTGAAAGTTGATATATTAAATATAAGTGGACAGTAACATTCATAGAGGAAATTGATTCTGAAATAACCTATATCGGCTTTAGGAATCTATGAAATCCTAAACAAAAACATGAATTTCAAGTTAAACATAAACTTTATTACCTTTTCACTTTCTCTCCTCTTAAAACAATACGAAAAAATATAAAACATGTAACTTCTTCATCCGACTTAGCTGTAAGCAATAGTCAGTTTGTCGGGAGCAGCCTAGGTCACATTCCTTGTGCATTATAAGTTATTGCTCAGAGATCTACATGCATGAGGGGTCAACTCTTTAAATGTATACATTTATAGTATCATCGTTCTTATGTTCAACAAGCTTAGGATTAAGTCATCGAATAAACTCCAAAAATCAATCGATATAATGTATTTAATTGTAGGAAACCAATAATATTAATTTGTTGTTTACACAATTACTCTTTTAATAGCTTAGGATTAAGTCATCAAATAAGCCCCAAAAATCAATCGATATAATATATTTAATTGTAGGTAACCAATTATATTAATACTTTGTTTACACAATTGTCATCCCTGACACTGATAGACCTAATGAGATATAGGTCTGTGAGTGTAAATGATTCTCTATTTAGCTACGCAAATTTCCACTACTTTAGTTTGCATGCTCTGATTAGCACATAGAATTTACATACCTTGGAGGAATGCTATTTTAAAATCCTTAAAAATACGGGAAGGGATGAGTATTTTAATATGGCCCCTGCAAATAACGAGCATCCAACATATAATGCTAGTCAGTAGGCGCTGGATTTAACGACCAAAAAAAACATAAATAGCGACCAAAATTTTGTTTTATGCTGCTTTATACATACAATACTAATTATCAGGCTGTGAAAACGTTGTGAGATTGAAGGTTTTTTTGTTTACAGTCTGTTCGTTATGTCCTTATCACCATTACCGTCATGAAACAAAGTTTTCATCAAAATATACAACATAGTTTTGTATATTTTGATGATTTTTTTTGTGGTTGTTGAGTGAGACATGAAAAACAGGAAAACTCAGGAACACATTCCCACATTCTCTATGGAATTAGGATGTGTGTAATTTTAGCACATGAAAAAAACCATAATTCAGTTTTTCAGATAGTTTTAACTGCACTATTAGTCAGATAGTCAGTCAATCAATCAGGCAAGCAGGCATAATGCAAAAATTGCTTAGGCCTATTTAGTATGAGATAACAGAATATTGCGTTGTAAAGCCAATGTCCATCTGTTTCCCTGTTTTCAGCGAATTTCCTATGGAATAGTGAGTTATTGGCATTACCCGCACAATGGCGTTGAGGCATGGGATCATGATAACTTTTCATTCAGGGCCTCAGGATGCCAGAAATACCAACCGTTCAAAACTTGATATATTTGTCTGATGAAAAGTGCATCTTGACAAGTGGTACTTATATTGTTTAACATTTTCAATAATATATTAGGATATTTCTCGTCATATTTAGTGTATAACAGTTGTTTTCGCCTTCAGCTCGCCTTCAGGCTCCTGTAGGGGGACTTTGGATTATATATATCTCAAAAAAATAAAATTACTATAATCTCATTCCTGCATAGTATCATTGGTATTTTTAGTGGGGTTGGAATAATGGGATTGGATGGAGATAGCGGAGTTGTTGAGTTGGAGAAGTGCGATGGTTAAGATAAAAATATTTGCCTAGAACTACACGTATTGCCGAACATTAGAAAAATACCAAACTTCTTACATTTATTAGTGTTACTTTACGGTTAAAAAAGGTTAAATTGGTAAATTGGCTTCTGATAACCGTTAATGGGGACATGGAAATACTCTAGGTGAAAAAACCCCGAAGAAAATTGAAAATTCATATAAAGTCCAGATTACCTTTTTGATGGGTTTACAAGACTTTAAATTAACAAAAAGACATCTGATACATAAAAGGGGAAAATGTGCTATATACATTCCCCAAGAGAAATTAACACTGTAAAAGTACTTTTTAAAACTATTAAGAAGCAAAAAATAACACCTGAAAGTAAATTTCTAAATTCATTGAAAGTTCAATTTTAGAGGACTTTTTGAGGAGTTGCCAAAGTTAGAGGAGGACTAGTCAAAGTTAGCCATTGGCATGAGATATATTTAAGAAAGGATGTTTATGTGGACATAGGCCTACCTTAAAACAAAAATCAAGTTTCTTTTTTAAGAAAATAAATTAATACAAAAAATGAAATTTGAAGTTTTTTAAAAGACTAACTTTATAGGGTTGAAAAGGGTTCTAATTGGCAAATGACTTCTAGTAAACGTGAATCGTGACTATGATAAAACTCTAGGTAAAAATAGATCTTTTTATCTAAATCTATAAATATACAGTTGCAAAAAAAACACAAAAAGAAATGAGGGCTTAAAACATGCTAACTTTGGAGTGCTTTTTAAAGGTGAAAGTGGCGATATGCACCAAAGCGAGTATCAGCATAATGTTGACAATTTCAAGCCCTTTTCTGAAAATACCCTCTGCTTTCGATAGAACTTCTCTTTCAGGAGCTTTAGCTAAAAACCCTTTTTTATGAATAGGGAGGGATTATTATTTAATTTTGAGACGTTTTCTCGTGCCAAATTTCATGTTTCTAGCTCATTGGGAAATGGTAAAAGATTCCCATGCCTCAGTGAGTGAGTGAGAGAGTGGAATTACACAAGCACAAGTGACTTGTATTGTATACTAGTGTATATTAGGTGGAATATAATATTCCTACATCTTGTGTAGTTCTTCAAAAAATGTAAAATGTATAAGCGTTCGTAAAATATATATAATAAATAACTTTTTCGTTATACTGCTTCAAAAACAGATGTTTTAATGCATGTTTTCCGGACCTAAATACACTCTTTTTATTCCTAGGAATTAATAGCTGATGTACTCGATACCAGCTGACTCTTTATAGTCCTAGGACTATAAAAGTCAAAAAGTGCCGAGTACGTCGTAATAATCGAACAATATTCATTCGATTACAAATAATCGAAACATTCATCGTTATTATCGAAACATTCATTGTAGTCAGTTTAATCAATTTGTGAAACTCGCTCATTTCACCAATCGATTATTACATGCGTTCGATACGTCGATAGTTGTTCATTGTTGTCAGTCTACCCTAACACAAATGAAACAGATAATCAGCTGATTGCTTCAAATTGCAAGAACAAGACGGTGACATCTTTTGAAGGCATCTTTAAAGGTAAACAAGCTGAAACATTTTGGTTTTCTTAAGTAGTTTACGTATTGTATTGAGCAATATAACGAAAAATATAGTTCATCACACGGACCTAAAGCTGCTTTTCGTTACTCGGTCATTTTTCAACCTCGGCTTACAGCCTCGGTTGTAAAACTTGACCTTGTACGAAAAGCGTCACTTTAGGTCCTTGTAATGAAATATACTATTGTTTCGCAATTTTAGTCAGAGTTTTATTCATTTTGGCGAGGATAATAGTTTGTTTGATATCTTGGACAGTTTCGTTGGGAAAAAATCGGAGCAACCCTAACTCTACTGTTGGACAGTAAATGCCCCAAATGTGGGATTTTCGCTCTTAGAAGGGTAACAAAAGCTCCTAATTGTATTTTTAATTATCAAAAATTATAGCACAATAATAACCGATTTATCATAGAAAATTTGAATTTACTAAACACAGTACGTTGTCTTAAGGGGATTTTGTACTCTAGCGACCGCATTTCCCGGTGATTTATTTTATGTTTGGCTAAGATATTATTTTCTATGTCTGGGTGACGAATTAATTGGACAACTAAACAATTAGTGTTTTTCTAACGGCAATTTTGGTTTTTGATTTTGATTCTCTTCGTAAGCTTAATACTAACTTAAATTAAACAGACAAGAGCAGTGTATTGTCATCCTGAAGATTGGTTGGAGATAACCCTGTTTGATGGGTTCAAGTGGTCACCTGGTTAAAGAAAAACGACCATCCCTCAAAGTATGAAGCAATTCTATATGTACATTTTAAATACAAAGAACATTAATGTAATGCAGCTTTGAAGTATTTATATTATGTGAAACTGGCCTTGTATTGTGCCATACAACTTTTAATTTCCTTAAAAAAACTTCACTCTTAGCTAAAGAGGAGGTGACAATCATTCTTGTTAAAAATGACATTGACGTTTGTTACTATGCGTGGTTAACTAAATAATTAAAAGCCAGACCTAAGATTACGTAACAATAGTAGTTAAAGGGAAATAAAAACAGAGGTTGCCTAAAGAGGCAATTTACAGTATTCCTAAGGGGTTTAGAAAGTTACATCATGAACGAAATTATTACTCACTGTTAACTGCCAGGTCACCATTGGTCATACAAAACCTCTGGCTACTGCCTGGTCACGAGACCCCACGTCTGGTCACTGCCTGATCACCACTGGTCATTCAACACAACTGTTCACTTGGTGATCACCACTCATTCACGACCTCTACTTACTGCC
Organism: Flexamia atlantica; assembly: GCA_035578135.1. NCBI lineage: Eukaryota > Metazoa > Arthropoda > Insecta > Hemiptera > Cicadellidae > Flexamia > Flexamia atlantica. The sequence continues at coordinate 3,646,214 of JAQJVK010000011.1, read as the reverse complement.
TGGTCACTAATGGTTATACAGTAATGGATTACATTTGGCTACTGCCTGGTCATCACTGGTCATAAAACACATCTGATCACTGCACCTGATAACCACTTGTCATGAAAAAAATCTGGTTACTGCCTGATAAACACTGAACACAGTTAATGCTTGGTCAACTCTGGTTATACAAACTGGCCCAACGGGACACGACCTCCGGTTACTGCCCGGTCGCCACTGGTCATACAACACCTGGTTACTGCCCTGTCATCACTATCAATACTTCACATCTAGTTAACTGCCTTGTCACCACTAGCAATACAACACTCTGGTCACTGCTTGGTCACCACTGGTCATACAACACATCTAGTTACTGCCCTGTCATCACTATCAATACTTCACATCTAGTTAACTGCCTTGTCACTACTAGCAATGCAACACATCTGGTCACTGCTTGGTCACCACTGGTCATACAATACATCTAGTTACTGCTTGGTCACCACTAGCAATACAACACATCTAGTTAACTGCATTGTCACTACTAGCAATACAACACATCTGGTCACTGCTTGGTCACCACTGGTCATACAACACATCTAGTTACTGCCTTGTCACCACTAGCAATACAACACATCTAGTTAACTGCCTTATCACTACTAGCAATACAACACATCTGGTCACTGCTTGGTCACCACTGATCATACAACACATCTAATTACTGGTCACCGCTGAAAACGGAATATATTACAAGAGAAATCGCTTGTTACGGGACCACCTTTTGCTGTTAATATTGTCAGTCACTAGCTCTGCTTAGACTGGTATCAAAACAAAAAATGCCTGGGTACTGAAATGCAAAATTGTCTTGTTAAGCTTGTTTGAACCTTAGTTGTTTGATAATGACCAGTCTCCTTAGCTTCATTAAAATATAGTTTTGCGTACTCCATTTTTGAATCAATTTGCTATTCTTATTTTCTTCCCAATCCTTTCATTATTTTTGTCTTCTAAAACGTTCCTTACAGACCATAACGACAGTTCATGCTAAAATTGAATAGAAAACACTTTAACTACAAACTTTCCAACCTTTCATGATTGTCCATGGCAAAAATTTACAGAAATTGTTGTGTGTCTCTTTTGTTACACTGTAAGTAGCTTTGTATCTAGGTAAACTAGCTGATGGTCCCGCTTCGCTGAGACAGATAATTGTAAATAAAAACCATCTGTAAATGCTATTAAATGACGATTGTAAATACTTCAGCTGTTCAGCCCTTTTCTTCATACTTGTGTATACAGGGAACGTTTTATCAAAAAACGTTTTTTCTAGGGATTTTCTCATCGAGACCTTTTATTCAAGTATGTAGTTGATGGAGGTCAGACATGGTTTTTCTCAAAAGTTACGGTTTGTTTGGGCTTTATAAATAGATATATTATAGGTTGCAAATACAAATCGAGAATAAATGTTTTTAATGTGATTCAATACCCAACGTTTAATAAAACCAATAAATTAAATGGACCATTGATTGTCAATTGGTTAAAACAACTTATTTTTAAACTTAATTGAAAGCGATCTATAAGATACAAAAACTCCATTTAAAGTACCGGTAAGCTATTATAACTTTAAAAATTTTTGTAAAAATAATTGCAAAAACTATGAATAAAAAAAACTGAGTTGAGAAAATAAAAGAGACAAGATGAGGGTCAGAATAAAAATAAGACGGCTTCAGGCAACGTTTATTTGACCCGGTATTCATCTATCAAGATGTCATCGAGTCCTGACTTTCATCGGAAAATAATCAGGGTGTTGTTTCTTTTACATCCGTGAAATTCCGTTAGGGCTAACGTGCACACATTGAAAATTCAAATGGTAATCAGGGAAATTATTTAATATTATTACAAACCTCTTAGTGTTCTATCTTTGTGATATTTAATAGGAAGACGGGATGTTTCAAAAACATAACGCAGACGTTCATTAAGTTTGTTCTACTTCACTTAACCAAGCCAATTTCATTCTAATCAATAACTGGCTTGTTAATTTCCTTACAATATATTTTTATCGTTTTCATTCATCCATTTTTAGGGTTTGGTTATGTATAGTTTAATATCTTAGTTGAATATTTGTATTCAAAAAATATATTTAAATAAGCGAAAGACTTGTCCTCATTTTCTATAATATAGTCAAGGGAAGCAAATTAGGTGACTGTACAATTCAAAATAAACATACTAATGCCGTAAATCTCCACCTAAGCCGGGCACCGTTTTGTCTAGAGTGGGCCTTACTGCAGACTGAATCATACAACACAGTTATTATTAAGATTAATAAGAGGCGGACGAAAAATCACTCCGCGAAAAGAACCCCGAAAATAATTTCCCTTACCCTACGAAAAAGCGTGTCACTAGAGATAGGCCCTAAACCCGCTCGAGTAATAGTCCGCGACTGACAAAGTGCCCCCAATACAGTATAAAATTATCAACTTGTAATTAATTGCCTTAAGGTCAATATTTTCTTACACCCCGGAAATTCTTTTCAGGGGACCTAGCAAGGGGATTGCCCTTAGAGACCTGCTACGCACAAGTATCGGTTAGTATTAAATGAAGAGGTTAGCAGCCGGACTATTTAAATCAACGACTATGCACAGTTGATTATTACCTCTTATCATAATAATTACATAATATTATGTACAGTTTGTTACGGTTTTTCATCACCGTATAAATTATACAGTAAATATTGTATGTTGTAAATAAGCTGAAGATGGATGCAGAATTTAAGAATCCAAAATATGCTTTTTTCCATAGTAAAAAAAATTATTTCAAGTAATGATCAAATAAAAAATAATTTTCTCAGTAGTCCCTTTAAGTCTTAGAGACCTAATTTGAACTTTATTACGTGAGAGACGATACTTTTTAAGATAGTATAAAGTACCTACTTTCAGCAATGTTTCCCCTGAGATTCATTATACCGAGGAAATAATCAAGCAAGGTATTTAAAAGCGCTTGAAAAGTAGATAGATTAAACAAAAAAATCTGTGCGAAATTATTTTAGATGCAAAAGAAGATGGAATGAATTTTCTACGACTATTTCATCATATTATAAAACATGATTTTTTTATCAAGTATATGCCAAAACAAGCTTTGATCCAATCGTTAGTATCATACAACAATATACTAACCTAATTAATTTTCTATAAGAAAACGACATTTTACTCTGCATAGTTTGATATAAGGTAATAATTAACCTAGAGCATCGATTAAAATTACTTAATTAATTAAATCAATTTAAAAATGATGGTCGTTTTCCGGGATGGAGCAACATCGATTTGGCCGCTGTGGGTACCTTTCTGGGGGATAGTTTTCTGGTGCCAGGTTAATTAGAATTTAAATTAATTACCCACGATTGTTAAGTTAACCGTGAAATGTTCGTTGATTGAAATACATTATAATGTTTGGTCCTAAAGTTTTAGCCATAAAAGAACTCCTAGATTGATACGTCAAAATAAAGGAGACGTTTTTCATGGAGGTATTGAACCAATAAAGACAAAAAGTACCACTATTCCGCAATTTTTTGCGCTTTACAATACCTAAGTAATGACTTTTCTCAGTCGTATTGGCAAATCTATGTAAAAATACCATTATTTTATATTTCAAACAATAAAATCCGCCCAGTTGTTATCGAGCTGTGAATCCCTAGCGTAATTATATAATACAGCTAGTGACTGTACATGTGCGGATCGAACTCACGCGTGTCGAATCGTCATTCGTCAATGTATGTAAGTGATTTTAACATAAAAAAAATTGAAAAGAGCAAAAATTCCAGCGAGTTATATAGCAAATCAGTTGATGTTGAGTAAAAAAGTAGTACTGAACTTGCTCTGTGAATTCATTGTGAATTGAGCAAAAATTTTTGACATTTGCAAGGGAAAGATTTTTTTTAGAAACCTGAGTTACATTTTTGTTGCATCGTTTGGGAACCAATAAGGCTTTAATTTCGGCTTACTTAAACATAAAAATATTGTTTCAAGTGGCCCACTAAAGAAGTATTTTATGATGTTATTTAATTAATTGATTCATAATGATATAATACAAATTATGATGATATATCATCATAATAATAATAATAACTCACAATTAATTACTTATACCCACTTAATACCTACTTAATCACAAGCTATGATTTGGCAAATACTTTTCTTAATATACCTTTCTTTTCTTTCTTTTTACTTCTTTTATTTTTTCTTATTTTGTTTAGTATTGTAAGTATATAAAACATTAGTTTTAATCCTTTATATTGTTACACGGAATTATTCATTGGGAGTGATCGATTTATAGATACTATTGAAAATCGGTATTGCAAAAAAAAACTGAAGTAAAATTGGTTGTTTTATGAAATTAATAAAAAACGTAGAAAATTTGTTAAGGTATTTTTGCCCTATATGTTTCTTTAAGACCCCTATAGGATGTAGAGTTTACAAAAATGTAGAGTTCAAACGTTTATTCACAAGTCGTGCCTTTTTCAAAAATGCACCACTACATTCGTTATGGCTTTTAACCAGGCACATTGAAGGTAAATCTATACTTATTTATTTAGCATGAAAACACAATTATAATTTGAGATTTTATTTGTGGTCTTATGGGTTCAAGAAAATGTGTGTTATCGGACGCACCCTTTTTTCCCACGTTTCAAACAAATTTCAACAGCCGGCTCCTTAGGCTCCCTTAGTCGGTGTACTCGATCGTAGACATCGTTCAACAACGATATATAGTGGTTCGCAACCACTCCCCACCATTGAAACTGCACCAGATACAGGAAAGTCATGAACGTCCAGAACACAGCGAAACTGGTAAAGTTCGTTCTAAAGGGCTCGAAGAAATACGTCACGATGTAGTTTCCCTCCCTCAGTAAGTTTTTAAAGGTGAAACTCAGCCAAAGGGTCATAAAAAAGGGTAGTTGCGATTTGGCACCCACCAGGACGAAAACGGAGAAAAGTACGCTCTTGTAGATCTCGGCAAACTTCATTGACATCTCCACGCTCTGGTTTTTCTTCTTGTCCATTTGGCTGACGAACTCGGCACAGCTGAGGACGCTGACCACGAGCGACATCGTCACCAGGCGCAGCGAGCAGAACGATCCCCAGTTTTCGTTTTTGACCAGGAAACCGGCCAGGAAAGGGGTCGGCAATTTCATTTCTTTCTTCCCCAAGGAGAGACGCCATGCTAACATGAAAGCGAGCGTCACTAACGTGAAGTTTATTGTGTATATGTCCATTTCAGTGATAATACTTCATGATTTATGGGAAACATTAAAACTTTGAAATTTACGATATTTTATCTGGAATGTTACCATGGAAATAAAGTAATGACAACTAGGCAAATGAATTTTTTTGTCGTAGCTAGCGGAAAAATAGCTAAGCAATCCTATAATTTTGATCTGGATTATTACACCCGTTCTTCCTTTGGTTTCCTAAATTACCAACTTGAATAGAATACTTCTGTACCTTACGTGTAATTATAACCCCCAAACATTAATGAAAAACTTTCCTCACTCACAACGATATTATTGTAAAATGTTACCATAACACTTTAGAAGTTAGCAACAATTCCTTTTTAAAAATGAACTGTGTAATGTTACTCGTCAAAGTAAGGACGTTTACAATTGTGTAATATGAGTTATATTTTAAATCATATATAGTTCAAATATTAAGTTTGTGCAGTGGTAATTATCTACCACTAATTTGTACTGTAGTTTCACATCTGGCAGGTGCTTCACTAGACCTTGGTAGCCATGGACAACAGGATGGTAAAACAATCATTGCACCTTTGAATGCTTACGCTAAATAAATTGCAGAGATTTTTTTTCGGTATTGATGGTTAGGTACCCGTTGACAAATTTCACTTTACAGTTTATTGTAAGATAACAGGTGTCCTTACTATCTTACCTAAATCCACATTCAGATTCAAAGTGTTATAATTTTTTTCTCACGTGGCGATTCTGGATTTTTCCCGATACGTTCAACAACTAAAGGGTCTGTCGCCACTCAGTTGCAACACTACGCTTACCGCTTAGCAGTTATAGTAATTTTAATGTCATTCAAGCCATGGTACATTATTTATACAATATTTAATCGGAAACTATGTAAAGTATTGAAATGAGCAATCTGTGCACGGGCTCTCAAGTTAGATTAGATAGGGCCTTGCCTTTTCTTTAGTGATTCATAATTGTATATTTTCCAACATTCTGTATTAATTAATTAGTCATTTATTGGATAATTTAATTTCTTGAAGAATGTCTAGTTTCAGCGATTTTTAAAAGGTATTTTATCTAGTTAGAGCAAATATAGGGATCATGAGAGGAACAAAAAGGCTTTTCAAATAATATTGTCTGTAACTACAAATGATTCTTCAGCATTACATTATATTATTATACATTACATTGTTTGAAATGGCGACCTATCCAGCTAGATATTTTAAGCCAACTATGAATGACAGATGACTGAAAGATAATCGTGGCGCGACCTTTTAATCTTGTTACTGAATAAGGCCGATATGTTCCTGACTAAAACAGGAACATTTGTAAAGCATACATAAAGCATAATTATTTTGTAGTTTTATCTTTCACCAAAACCAACAGAGTAAACAAATAGTAATAAATTAAATAACAATATTAAAAAAATAAATACAGCACAGAACGATCTTAAAAAGATTTATGAATAGGTTGTATGATAAGGATTGCTTGGGACGGTGGCGTGTCCTGTAATCCAGCTACTTGAAGGTCATGATTGCGGATAGGTATGAGCGATGGCTTGAGAACGCTGTGTTCCATTCCGCACTATTCAGCACTCGTTCTTCGGACCATCCTCATAATTAGACATGTTCGTAAATTAATTGTAAACCAGGCGGATTGTGGTTCGGATCCCACGTTAATGTGTGGGTCCCTTAGTTACCATTGGCTGTTGGGCTATTAATTGACAGTACTGTCTAAGGAACATGTCGGCCTTAGTCAGTAACAAGACGAAAAGATCGCGCCACAATCATCCTACACTCATCCTTCTCTCATATTCCGGTTAAAATACGCAGCCAGTGCAGCGTCCCGGTCTTAAGAGGTATTGAAAGTATATAAGGTTTTATTTTATAATGTATGATGTAGGCAAACCATATTAAAACTAAATAAAACCATAAGTAAAATAGATAGTTTAACCTTCATAAAAGAGTGTATCTGATTGCTAGACACAATCATTTTAAAAGATTCATTTTTAAATGTCTATATCACTTCATTACATGTTCATTAATAAAATATCGTACGGATTAATTTTTAATGAATTATAAAAGTTTTATATTTGTAATAATTCATGACGTTGCCATGACAACTTCAAAAATTTCCCTTTAGTACCATACTTTGAAGTACCATAGGGCGAAGCCCTGAGGAAATTTACTCAAACCCATTCTTAGCGGATTCCCACGCCCTAAGAGGAACGTCCATGCAAAGTTTCAAGGTTATAGGTCAGACAGTTTAGGCTGTGTCTCGATACGTAAGTGGTATTTGACAAATATATATATCATAAATCAAATACAAAACAAAACAATGCATTAAATCACATACATTTACATTAAATTGGAAATATTCCCCCCATAGGCAATAAAATTTACCTCATTCTAGTTTGTTAAGATATGTGAAAGTAGGTAAATCTGCATTCGGTTTATCCTGTTAATTTTATATAATTCATTCCTTTTTGAATCTTCGAGTTTAAAAATGCAAACAATGAAAATTCGTAAAGTAAACTATGTAAATTCGTTTTCGCTTAAAAACAATCGCTATACAACAATCACAATTGATACATCTATTGAAAATCAGCAGACGATTAGGTTAAATTTCTCTCCAAACCCCCTTCCCCCCAAAGATCCATTTTTGAAGCCATAAACACATCCCTCAACTTCAAACTGGAACTTCATTCATTCATCATGTTTAAACGCGCTTTTGAAAATCCAGAAGGGCGTAGCTTTTATTCGGTTAGAGGGCGAGGGAGGCGGCGGCGTTAGTTGTTATTTCGGCAGCGACGTACCTCCAACTCCGCCAGTGTCAGTTATCACTGAGTATCTGTGTAATCAATTGTGAGCCGGCCGGGGGGGGGGGGGGGTGCGCATGCCCCCAGCGAGGGCGACTTCATTCTGTACATCGGCACCCAACCCTGCCGCACCGCCCTTATCTCGTCCCATATATTATAAAATGTGTAGAAGTAATCCTTCCGCCGATAGAAACTTCTCGCTGAATTGCTGAGGTGTATTGCTGCATTTCAATGCTGAAGGTGGCGTCTCTATTACAGTCCCTTAAAACGGCTATTGAGCTGATTAAAATGGAATCAAGGAGCTGCTAAATGGAATTGGGCAGGTGGACTTGGATAGAAAAAAGAATGGTAAAAATGCTCATGTATGACCTGTCGCAGAAGTAAGACTTTCGTAATTAGTAGGATTATGTTTATCTAAAGAATTATAATGCGACTATAAGTGCGATATCTAAATTAATTTACACTGAAATATATCAAAACAGTTCCATTTCAAGAAACACACCATAGATTTACCAAGCTGCAGATTGATATGAACAAGGACTATGATTGGAAACAAAATGTTTATTAAGTCGTCAAAAAATCAGAATGATGTGACTTCAAAATTAAAAAGTTTGCTTGAAATTAAAAGTATTTTCCTCTATAATATTTTTCCAAAAAATAAATACATCGAATTTTTAAAATTTTGGTAATTTTTGGCTTTTTTTATAAATGAATGCCTGGCTATGTTGTAAAAAAGGTCTGTGCATAAAAGAATGTTATGATCTACCCTCAATAGTGGTCATCATTTTTGTAACGGATTATTTATAGTTTACAATTGTAATTTAAACCTCAATTAAGATATTTAACTGTAGAACACAATTACGAAATGTAAATCGAGTTTATCGACAGGCTCTTAAATAGTTGTTCATAAGAACAAACTGATAAAAAAAACTGAATCACAATGGAAAATAATACTATATTCTACAATGGAATATACTTATACTTATCATTAAAATATAAAACAATAGAGTACTCTGTTTTTGTATTATTTTTATTTCATTAATACTGATACGTATTTCGACCTAAGGCCATGATCACATTTCAGTAATTAAGAATGCTTTTATCTTGGCGTCTTCTCGTTAATGATACGAATGTACAATTAAATAGTTTTTTTAACTCCTTGGGTTAAAATAATTACTAAAATAATTATTAAAATAATTAATTGGGTTAATAATTAGCTTTTTATGTTTTATGTTTTTCGTATATTTTATTTTTCAAATATTATAGGGTTTACCTTCTGTATTTGCACTTTATTTATGATAGCCTACTGGTATTTTCTATCTAGTCTATATAATATGACAAATAAATAGTAGATTTAAAGTTCTTCTTTGGTATTCTTTTTCTCTCCTTTTAATTCGTAATCGAGTAGTTTTTTATATATTTATATTTATGTATTTATTTAGTATAAATACATTACATAACATATAAATATATATTTTATTTTTTATTTTTTTAATATTTCTATAATCATATAATTAAGATGACAAGATAAACAAAAATATTCTTATTTTGATTGTGTAGATTAGGTTATTACTGAAGTACAATGTAATCATGGCCTTAGGTCGAAGCAAATGTCATTATTAATGAAATGAAAACTTATATAAAAACAGGGTACTCTGGTTTTTTATATTTTAATAATAGTGTTAATAATACCCCTACAATTTGAGCAAAACTTCGAACTTATATTCGACCTCATTTCAAAACATTTAAAACGTTGAGGTAGGAAAGGTAGAAAAGATAGTTTACCTGGAACGAAATAAAACAATAAATCAAGTGACACAAATGGCACAAACGACCAATTGACGCGTAGGGCGTTTCAATCGCTTAAATGTTGCCCTTAGTTAATGTTTCATCGGAAAATGAATACATTTAATATCATCGTCAGTCTTCACCTTCCTACGTATTTTCCTCGAATAATATCCTACCTTACCTTTAATTTAATAAAAATTTCGGTCTAATTACTCCTTGATCTTAGATAGTAATACCTAGGCCAGATTCCCTAATCCAGAAGAAGAGCTTTCTAACTTCTGTTCATATCACATTACTTATCAGCGACCAAAGATTAATGCATGTCATTGTGGATAGTCGTAAGCGTCGTCAAAAAAGTAAATTCCCATAAAAATATGTTTTCTTTCTTTAACACCTCAATGTTCGTCAAATCGTCAAAATATGCGTAGTATGATTAATTTTTTACTGATTGTTTACTTTTTTAAACTTTGGTAAATCATTAAATTCACCGACAATTACTGTATCCTTGAGATACAGTTAAGCCATTACAAAAAATGTTTATGTAGGATTTTGAAAGCGAGTTATTGTTAATGGCTATCGAACTGAATCGTGATTTCTTCATGGCTTTGGCAGTAAACTGTAAATTGAGCTCACTGAAGAGGGGACAAACAGGGTTTATTCTGGTAATCCCACTATTATCTGGACGTCTGTTTGTTTGCAGCCCTGTGATCGGCATGGTGCACAACTACTGCATCGGTTGTCAGGAAATTTAGTTTGAATCCAGTACAATTGCAATAGTTCAGTTTTCTTAATGTAGATTGAAAATTATTTTATGGTTAATTGTTGTTAAAAATATAAACTGCATACATTGCGTTGGATAGCTAAAAAGTACCCCATAAAAGATTTGTAAATAAAACTCAGAAAAAAACCTACTCAAAACCAAGGATACTTTTAAAATATTCCAATAGAGAACACACACACACACACGCACACACACACACACACACACACACACACACACACACACACACACACACACACAAACACACACACACACACACATATATATATATATATATAAATATATATATACTCTTTGTAAAAATAGGTAATACAGGGAGTTTTTTTTAAACGTAACCCATTTTTAAGATTTAATAATGCACTTATAAGTATGAAAGGAGTATTTTTTGCCAATATTTACATTTTATATAACCTATTATTTAAGTTTGATCACATAATTTAGTTTACATTGTGTGTTCAGACAACCCACCATTGGCATTTGTACAAAGTTGTATTTTCTCAATCAAATTCCTGAACACGTGTTGCAAGGTACCCCTTTGAATTTATTGCATTAAATATGTTATGTTTGAGTTGCTGAATACCCAGTGAATTGTTTGCGAAGCCCTTACTTTTGATGTATCCCCAAAGAAAATAATATAGTGCGGTCAAATCCGGGGATCTTGGGGGAAAATAATCCTTGACAGATAAAATAAAGTTTTGGGTTGCGTTTAAAAAAGACACCCTGTATTTTAATGTCATTAAGTATTACTACAATGCATATGTGTATAAGTAATTTAATTATGACCCATAATATCAAATTGATGTTTTCGGATCTAACGTAGCAATTACTCGTAGAATAGGTTAAGTCTATACCTATAAGCCGGATTTAAGCATGCATAATAATTAAACCTAATATATGAAAACAAACAAAAATGCGGGAAAACTTCTATAAGGGCTTTCCAAGGGGTTTTAAGTCCATATAATAACTTGGAACCCCCAAAAGGCTCATGTACACGCTAAGGGTTTTCAAACAAAATGGTTATCATCAATATTGATCCAATACGTTGGCTACTATCTTCTGGACAAAAATCGCCATTTGTTAATATTTTGACTGCAGCTGTTACGCTGATTTCGTTTTATTTGCTGAGAAATTTTATTGAAATGGGCTAAATCCATTGCCCAATGAACCTTTAATGCCTCTAAAGATTTCAGAGGGGTCACTGGGTCGACGTACTGAACTGAGACAATCAAAAGCCACATTTTGGGTATTTTAAGGGCAAAAAAACACGTAAATCATCAAAATTAACCTGGTAGTTTGGCCATATTCTTCTGCAGAAAAATCACCTTATTATTTTAATATACGAGGATGGCATAGACAAATGAGAATTCATTACATATGACTGTTATTAAATTTCATAATACATCCTGAGGAAATAAATGAAGCCCATGAAAAAATTTATGCATTCAGGTTTACCCCAATCCCAATAATCTTCATGCGAAATTTAAATTAATCTCCAAAGTAGTAAACGCTTTCTTGCCTAAAGTTGAAACTATTTCAAAATCCAATTAAATTTCAAGGGGTACAATTGAAGGTGCGCGGCGGGATGTGAGCAAACAGTTTAGCAGGAGCGGCGCGACCGCACAACGCGCCTCGGCTATCAGGTGTGTACAGAGCTGAGGCTTCAACTGGCTAAGATTGTTAGTAAATTAACAACGGTAAAGGAGTAATCCTGTAAATGCAGACTTATTCACAACTGTACCTAGCTTTGTTGACAAAAGAACCATGCGTTGGTTAGCTATTTGTATTTTAATTTGATAGATAACCATCTTCAATGGACGTTTTGATAAAGCGGTGAGGACGGCGGACTTCTGTCTCAGGGACCAGGGGTTCAATAACGCCAGTCACTAATGGGTTTTTCGCTACAAGATAAAACAGTAGTGTATTCCTAGCTCTAAGTAATGTGCAAAACGATTCTGGGCTACTGGAATGTTAAGGTGGGACGTAAACATATTCTTAATGAAGGGTTTACTCCAGACCATGTGTGTTCGTCGTTAAATCTAGAATTTCACCGCTCATTGATATGTAAATCTACATTATCAATAGGCAAGAATGATTTTTGTATCCTTTTATCTCAGTCTGATTGCAACATAGGAAGAATCCAAACACACCGTTAGAAAAGTACTTTCCTATAGGTGTGCACAAACCCGTTATAATTTCCGTTTACAATCGTTTTTGGAAATTTTAGAAAAATGAAGATGACATTATAAAAGAATTATAATAGGCTTTATGAGTTAATTATTACTACAAATTATTGTTACTACTTCGTTATTGACTTCATTTCTATATTTTCTTTAGAGTCAATGGTAATTCTAAACCCATGTTTACTGAACTAATTTTGACCACACGATCCTTTAAAGAAATTAACTGTTTTTAAACAGATTTGTTACAGGAAAATCATTATTTATGATGGCAGTTTATTTACTATATTTTTTAATAGGCAAATACTCCTTAGAGTACTTTGGTGTTGTGTAAGCTCCGAATCACAGATTTCAATTACATAAAAAGGTTAAATTACCTTATATCCGTCGTGTGATCCTATTATTAGTAGTAATAGCTACCACGTTGTTTCGAAGCTTAAAGCTTCATCCTCAGGCCTGCAATACTTCGAACGTTGCCCTCAATTTGAGGTCGTCATGAGTTCAAAAATACTAAATCACTGACACTTGTTAATAAAAATAAAACACAATAAAACATTTATAAACGAACATTACGAACATTTAAAAGATTTAGCCAAATCACTATTTAACAACAGACCGGCACGGGCCCTTACAGTACCTATAATCACTCTTCATGTATCACTTTTACAAATCTTTACACCCCTTATGACAAATGTTTGCTGAGGACCCAACACTAGTTTTGTGCCCAAGCACTCTGGGAATTTTTGTCCAACTGGATTGAGATATGACCGTGCGAATGCCCAGTTTATTAGTGATATGGCCGGGCGGCCGATTGAACGGTGTAGGTGTTACGGCCGTTTTGGCGGGTCCCACACCGTTAATAAACAAAGCGACCGATATTAAACCTCCCGACCTGTCTTGCTCCGCTAGATTTTTCACTGGGACAAATTTTCAGGGAAATCAACATTTTTATTTTGAGCTTGGTTGTTGGTTAGTGAGCTGTATGTACAAAATTAATTTCTGAAAAATCTATTTTTGGAAACAAATGTATACTAGACACACCTTGTATATCATTACTTACTCCATATTACAAAAAAATGCAGCCTACGTTATGAAACAACATTTTTAGTGGTACCGGTTTCGATTCGGCGAAGAATCATCTTCAGCCACTATAAACAAATTATTCTCACATTTTCGTGGTTGTCAACATTTCAAACATAAATTACATTTTCAACTGAGCTTCAGTCACCTACGATAGAGCAGTACCCCCCCCTACAATACAGTTCGGCATACACCTAGTTACACCAGTTAGAGCATACACCAGTTAGAGCATACACCTACAATACAGTTCGGCAATAAAACCGCTCGTGTGCACTTTTGGCGCGATCCGCACTCGTTGAAATGTGTATATCTACTGGCGGACGAGCGTGTACGTCACTGGTCAGCTCAGAGAAATCAGCTTATTGTTAACTTACTGACCTAATCACAATATACAGGGTGTTTGATGTATATATATATATATATATATATATATATATATATATATATATATACAATTTAAATTTTAAACTGCAGTAAGTTGTTTATAAATTAAGCCGTAGACAGCGTTAAAAGAAGGCAAATTTTATAGGATTTCTTATGGTAGGCTATAAGGAAATATATCTTAGTTTGATGAGCAATTGAGTTTTTGGGATAAGTTTCATAGGCTGTTGAGATTCAATTAAAATCTGGAAAAGACGGTTCACAATTATTTTTTATGATCATACAGTTTTTATGATCGTTCAATGATAGTTCTTGTAGTAAAATCGTTGTTTCGGGCATTCAAACGTCCCTTTTGAACTCCCTAAACAACGAATTTACAGCAAAAACTGTCATTGAACGACTATGATCATTAAAAATAATTTTAAACCATCTCTGCCAGATTTTAATTGAATCTCAACCGCCTATGAAACTCATCTCAAAAACTCAAGTGCGCATCAAGCTAAGATATATTCTCTTATACCATAAAAAATCCTATGAAATTTGCCTTCTTTGAACGCTGTTTACGGCTAATGCATAAAGAATTTAAACTGCAGTTTAAAATTTAAATTTTATAGATATCTAACACCCTGTAAATTAAAATTAATCAATCAGTAAAATATATCAATGTAACGATAGATATAGAGAACAAGTCTGGGAAGAATATTATATATTTTAGTATTTTTAGAATGAAGACAGAATATGTTAAATAGGAAAGATGAATACCCGGACAAAGTAACGTTCAGGCTCTATTAGGGCGAAGCGATATTTTTATGGATACCCTGTAGAGTTAAGTTATGGCATTTTCAGGGTATGTTCCTTGTTATCAGTTTTTTTACAGAAGACCCTCTGTTTCGTCTAAATCCTCCAGAACTACTCCCCTTGGGACGTCAAAAATTCAAAATTGTATTCTATTGAAACCACATGATTAAAGATTTCTGATATTTATATGATTCTACTAGCAGATATACCCGCAGCTTCGCCCGCTGAAAGGATAACTAATTTTAATTTACTCATATTATGCCATGTGCAATTTATAGGAATAGTTATCAAATGGACTGATAAGGGTTATGGGCCATTGGCGTACATTAGCATCCTTAAGGTGCAACTGGTAACTCCACCCTAGATTGAAATGAGAAGGTGTAACGTTTCCTCTAAAAGTTTTCCCTCATAATTAGAAAATGGTATTAAATTAGCTTTCTCCCGTTTGCCAATACCGAGAATTTCTATTTAGACATACAGCAGCCATCATTTCATTTCCACTATTTTATAACATCACACAATTTTACTATTGTAATAAAATATATAAAACTAATAAAGTATCACGGGTGAAGCTTTATTATCAGCAAGCATAAAGTAAGCACGAAGTAAATTAAATACATAGTTGATTTATTTATTTAAAAAACTAATAATTCATAATAGATTTAATCGTAAATACCATAAAAATATTTAAAGTAATGGCTTGCAATACTGGGTAGAGATCGACCATTGGTTAAAATATACGTGTTTGTGTTTAAGCAATACAATTACAAGTTTTGGAGGTGATGTCCAAGGTTTTTTACAATGTTAAGATGCTCAGTATGAACCCCACAAATCTTACGGCAGAGATTCCTTCCAGACTCTGCTGGGCATTAACGTATACACTTTTTACAGCTCTTATTTTGCGCTGATTTAACTCTAAGAGGATTTTAATAGCCTAAAACCTGCAATAAAAGTAGTTAACTTCCATCTATATTTTTTATTTGATTTATGTTAGCCTATGTCTCTTGGAATCTAGGGAAGGCAGAATAAGTTAACTAGAGCAGTTATTGTAAAGCTCTTATGAAGTTATAGTAAAGCTCTTATGATTGAAGAGTGAGGTAAACACTAGTGATAATTAAGAAAACGACATGACATTTATGGTTCTTTACTTTACTTTTCAAATAATTACAATGACCTTCTGACCTTCTAAAATGAAATTTTTGAAATAGTTTTTTTCTACTGTACAAGTTAAAGTATCCACAACTCTAAAAGTTGTAAACTTTTAAAATATCTACTTTTTTTATTACGTCCCTGCAAGAGAATAACAATAAAACCTCAGAAACTTACGTGACATAGCCTAAAGGAGTTTTAAGAACGATAGCAATATGTGTTGGCCAGATAAATTATCTCACATTTTAAAAATAATCGGTTTTGATTGTATAAAATCACCCTAAAAAATAACAAATACAATTACTCCACAATTAATTATTTTTGTAATATTAAAGAAATTAAAAATCAAAGAAGTTTTAATGTAAATCAGTTCGAGGGCAGTATTCATACGTTAAACAATAGTTTTAGTGGGCGTCTATTAATTTACTATTTACCTTCAATTGAACCGGGTTACCGAAGGACTAGTAGGCTACTTGCCCGTAACCGGGTAGGTTACACCCCATAGGAACACGTGGTAACACCTATTTGTTCCTGTTAGAGTAATTAAAAGTAAACTGTTATGTCAAGTAAGTTCGAGAAGAACTAGTTATTTTGTTCTTTGGGCGAAAGCCAACTTTTTTAGACCGGTAAACATTTCGTCAGTTTTCTTTGTCCAGACAACGTCTTATAACTAATGTGAAGATATTTTAGGTAAATATTTGGAGTAGTTTTCACTCAAAAATTTTTGTTAAGTAGTTTTCACTCACAATTTCATTTTATTTTAAGTGTGGTGTACAAGAATCGCTCGGAATTCCTTCAAATTTTATTGGTTCGAATATAAATCCTAGATTAATGCAAGTTGGGTGGGTATACCACTATGAATGGGTAGGTAGTTTTGGCAGCGGTTTTCTATGACTTATGTGTGATACTTTAAACGATACTGTGCCAGGGGCAATTTTTTGCCATTAAATAAGTAGTTACTCGCCTGTCGTCGAATTGGAACCGGGTCTAGGATTGTACCTTATAAATTTGTTAATTATTCAATAGGTATTTGCACTAGGATTTGTATTGGTTATCTGTAGACTAAGCCGTGAAAACCTACATAAATATGCCAATAACCAATCTAAATTACACATCGGGCATGCATTGCTCTTAAATTATGTATTTCTTATTCCTTATTACTCTTTAAATAGTACTACAGGGAATTTCCAAACTCTCTCATCTTGAGACCTTTTCTTAAGGACTATTTCCTTCCACCAAGACATTCACATTTTATAGTATAATCAAGCGTCTCCGATGCCTCGTTTTCTGTCAGTCTGAATGACATTTTTACTAATAATTCTTTTTACTCATTGGAGAAACTTTAAATTTAGCAATAAAGTGCATGTTAGTATGGGGAAAAAATTTCACAAAATATTATTACCTACCCTAAGCCATTTTAAGATGGCGGCTACTTAAAAACTTTAATGTCAAATTTCATGAAAATATTTGTATTTAATAAAATTGCACAATGATGATAAAATAATGATGGATTTGAAGGCGGGGCCGAGCAAAACAGCCGTGTTAGTAAGAACTGTAGTCAATTTTGACCAATTTCAATGCTTGGACCGTGGTAATTGTTAGGTGCTAGTCTAAACACACCTCTCTCATTTCCTTTCTTCATTATCCTTTTAAACTTTAAATGTATCTCTCAATCATACTATCATCTGTTTTCATTTATTTTTTCCTCCTAGCTTGTCATTGTTTGAATTCATAGAGCAATAAGGGTTTTTCGCCTGATAATTTATTTAGATTTCTTTTCCAAAGAAATTCAAATTGTTGAAATTATATATTAAAACTACTGAGCATCATAATAATATCTATTAGTATAAAGTCACTACAAATTAAAAATTACGTCATTCAAGATGATAAAATCATCAGGAAGTTGGAAAGGCGATATATTTATTCCACATACCGTCACAGAAGGTATTAACAATAAATGTAAATATAACGTATGTGAACTTTTCCTAACCAGGTTTTTTGACGGATTCAAACCGAATATTAACTATGTGTTAAAATATACAATTAATATCATTACTTAATTTTGCATTATCTTTTCTTTTCGTTAATATTAGATTATTTATCTGTAAACTATATTCATTCTTATGTTCACATATTTTACAATACGATATTCTCTTTCACTAACCACATCCATCCCTTGTATTTTCATGAAACGTATTTTATCTGAAAGTAATTTGGCCCTCCGTTCAACACTAGTATTTAACTGCTCTACTACCCAATATACTGCTGAAAACGGGATTTAAAACTAATTACTCGGCTATATGTAAACCGATTCCCTCGATCCTTGAAGGTGTCGTTTGATTCGTCTTGGAATCTATCATATATTGCCATTCCTATGGATATTTCAAACCGCTGTAACGATTTATATTAAATTAGACATAAAATATTTTAAAATACCGTTATGTCAAGATGATTTAAGATAGGGCGTTTACATTTAACACAAACTGCAGAACCGATATTGCGATATGAGTCGCCTTTCAAGCATGTAAACTTTATTCATTTTACAGGAGTTAAACTGTAACCATTGACTTTGAATACGAAGTCAGTCTGAAGACTTTAATTATTTATAGTCAAAGCTATAACCTAAATAACACCAAAATTTAATAGTCTTAATTTAAATAAAGAATGACACTAGTAGTCTTAATAATTTAATAGTCTTAATTTAAAAAAAATCACACTAAAATTTAATAGTCACTAAGATTAATTATAGTCTTTATCAGTTTTTTCTGATAATTGTTTGGGGGAAAACTACCTCAGTAATAACCATATTTAAATTCATAAAACATTTTGTACTAGAAAAAAAGAATATGATTCATGTAATTTTGTTTTATTTCTGGAATGTGTGGTGTGGGCTCAATTGTTGAAGTTTGGAATAGATAATAAACTTTATTATATTGGGTTTTTTTTCAATTAAATACTAGAGTTTTGAAAATAAGGGACAGTAGGCTTTTACAACAACGTTTACAACGAAACTTAAAAAAAAACTTTGTAGTAACGCGCTGAGTACACCAATATGCTAAAGATATAAATACACCAGATTTTGATTAATTAACAGTGAAACATCTTAATAGCCTATTAATTGAGCACTAACTGAGCCTATTAATTGAGCACTAATTGATACCACTTTTAGTAGACCACTTCAAATTTAGTTTCGGGACGCGGAAGCGCAACGTGTAATGAAATGGGCCCCCTCCCCCTTCCCACTGGTCGGTGGCGACGCAGCCCTGGGCGTCTACCCCCCCCCCCCCCCGCGTAACCCCTAACCCGACGATCACCACTACGTGTTTTTATTTCATCCACTTGCTCCAACGACGCGCCGTCTATCGCTTGTTAACAGTCCCCTGATGTTCGATGGGTAAAGGAGACATGATGCGCTGTCGGAGTTCCAATGATGGGTACCGATTGGAATCGATTTATTTATGTAACAATTCTTTCCGGACGCATGATCACATCCGTTTCAGTTTTGTTTACTAAATAAACAACTCAATAAAAATTAGTATTTTAAATGCACACTTTGGAGGGCTATGTCATACAGGGACTAAGCATTGTATGCAATGAGCTTTGATGGCACCTGGGGAGACCGACTCCGGAGGCCCCCGGAGAGGTGCCGGAGCCTCCTGGAGCCATAAGTGCGGTGTGCGGTTCGCAGAATCAAACATGTAAAATAAATCAAATAAATTTCAATGAGAATATTATTTTTAATAACATTCATGATTAGATTTTGTAATTTTATAGTTTTAATTCGTTGTATAAAAGAAGTATTTTGAGTATATATTTATTTTTATTTATATGATTAAAAGAACAAAACATGTTTATTTTCTTAGATTAGTTCTGAGCGTTTTTATTATTTATATTGAAAAATAAAGGAACCTCAAAACAGGCATAGCCTAATGAGGCACTATTTTATTTTCTCTTTAACTTTTTTGTCATATTTATGGCAACATGGCATGTGAGGACAGTTTTATTTCGTTCTGTAATCATTTTTCTTGGTTGAAATACTTTTGTTATGTTAAAAGTGAGACATATTTTCTGTTTATAAAATTGTTATTGTTATTGAGAAAATAAAATATAATCTATTCTATTCATCCCCTAATGAATTGTTTCCTCATGAAACATCGTTTGTCATTGATGAAAAAATAAATTAAATATAATATATTTTTTCTATAATTATAAATAGGAACGTATATCACAAAAAATATTTTATGCCTTTGGCTCTTTTTACCAAGCTTGAGCCTGGATGCGCCGGTCTATCCTCACGACGCAAAATGGACTCCCTGGAAGTAGAACCACGTTGCGATGCATTTGATTTAAAGTTTTCTACAAGTAAAAAAGTTCTACATATTATTGTATTTTCTTGTATAACAACAAATATGAAAAATAATTTTTTTTGGAAGTGTGGCCGAACTCCTAAATTAAGAACTGTATGATAATACAAGGAATATTCTGCTATGTTTACTCAACACGAATGATCTCTATATATTTTAGTAGCAGTTGCCCGTGGCTTTGCTCACGATAAAAACTGTAACTCCCGCTGCCTAAATGAACATAGAGCCACATACTGAGTTTATGATTAAACAGATAAGGTACAAAAAACAAATGACAACTTTAATTTAACTAACTAAATTAAATTTAACTGTTATATAGTACACATCACCTAAAAAATCAACAAAACAACCTTAAACCATTATGATAGTAACCAAATTATAAATCAGCTGTAAAATTGTATCCGTATGTGAAGCTGAACCACCTGCTTGTTGAATGAACATTGAAAATTAAACAAAAGATCATCCATTCCACTTGCGTAGGAAATTGTATAAACTTCGACCCCGCCAAAACCCCTTAAAACTTTGAATTAAAAAAAACCGTTCTAAGCGGATGCTTACACCCTTAATATAGTCCATGCAAAGGTCCAAGGTTCTAAGTCAACTGGTTTGGGCTGTGCAGTGATAGGTCAGTGGTATTGGACAAATATAAAGAAGATGGACTTTCATTAACCAGTAAGATGTTTTCAGGAATCCTCAAAGTCCGCAGACCTGCTGCGACTGGAGTTATTCTATTGCTGCCCCCCGCAGAGGTATTTCTATTTGGCCTCCCTGTACTGTACATGTGAGCAGATTCAACGCCCCGCCGATAAAGGCCTCATGGGTGCCACTGCCCTGGGAAGGCTTATGTCCAATATCGTTGAATCTGCTCGCATGCATGATATATATTGGCCCTTAAGCAGGAATATAAATATCTCCGTCGCAGCAGACCTTGCGTACTTAGAGAATCCTAAAGCAGTTTTCTGCTTCATGAAAGTATATGTACGTAAAACGTAGAAATTGCCTTGATTTAATGTCAAAAAAAATCTAAGGTTTTAGGGTGCATCTTGAACATAAAAATACCCCCGTTGCAGCAGACCTCCGGACTATATGCATGACCTTAATTTATTTCTTCCATAAGAATAACACAGGGAATGAGTATGCAGGTCTACTGCAACAGTCATACAAAAATTTGGTGGTTTTGAAACAATATCAGGTGTCAGGTGAATCTGAACCAAAGAAGCCACATACCAAGTTTTATCAAGATATGTTGAGTAATAACCGAGATATATAATTTTTATATAGGGACTATGTACGGTGTTTTCAGATTTAAATATATTTTGAATAGTGTTTTTTGCTTCTGGAAGCTCCAAAATGAAAAGTTATCATGGTCTCGGGCTTAGGTCTTGCCGTAGACCTATGATAATAATTCCATGAATAAAATTCGCTAAAAGACAAAGGCAAAGTATTTTTTTCTAATGATGTAAATAAAATAAATGGTTTAAATTAGCTCTTTTAATAACAGCTGTTACAGGGAAGAAAGGTCTTATTATTATATCTAGTCAGTGATTTATTTTATGTTCTGTACCTGACAGCTGGTTTGACATTCTACAAAATTTCTTGTTTTTTTACATCTGTTTAAATATAAACATTTCATCAATTTATATTCTGCCGTAAGGATAATATGGGATCTTTGAGAGGGTCTGTGGCGGAGTCCGAGGGTCAGATCAGGATGGAAACTACTTAGTTTTCCTATTCAATGCCTAAAGAAACAGTGTGCCAAATTTCAGCCTTCTGGGTTATTGGGAAGTTGGAGAATTAGTGATGAGTGAGTCAGTGAGGGCTTTGCCTTTTATAGGTATAGATTACAGCTAGCAGGTTCAATCAAATATCGGGAAATCAACCCTTGTCACCGAGGTGTTTTTAATTTTAGTTTGCTAATTTCTGGGGATTTATCTATGTTGGTGGCCCATAAGAGTTCATCCTTTACATTTGATTTAGGACTTGAGCAATATTTATTAAAAATATTATAAAAAAGCGTTGGTTTCTTTACTACAAAATGGGTAAACGCAAAAACTACCGAACCCATAAATTATGTCTTTTGCTTAGAAGATACAATGAATTAATAGTTTAACTAGAACAACTAAGTTCTGTTTGATTTATTTTAAAACATTTTCATTTAGCTTTTGAGGTGAATTCAGCAATATGTGCTGATAAACGTGAAAACTACAGAACCGAACGGGCTGAAAATTTGCACAAAGGTAGATCATGATCCTAGCCGATTCATAGGTCGATTCAAGTTCTTAAAATACCCTAGGCTCCGTAAACTTGTTATGTATATACTGTAGTATGTGAAAAATACCCCCGTTGCAGCAGACCTGCATACTCAGCGAATTTCAAGTGCAAAACAACATATTTCGATCCAACATAGCGAGATTTGACATGTTTTTGTAAGCTCCATAAGAATAACATGGGGAATGAGTATGCAGGTTTGCTGCTACAGGTATATTAAAACTGGGTGGTTTTAATTCAATATTTAGTAGATCTGAACTAGAAGAAGCCATTTACCAAGTTTTATCAAGATATGTTGAGAAATAAGCGAGATATAGAATTTTATTTATTTCCCTTAAGGTTAACATTGGGACAACGTACTGCGTTTACCACTTTCAATATCTCGGCAACCAATGGACATAGAGCCATGATTCAAAATACTAAATTGTTTGTTTTTTTGGGCTGAATTCAATGGTGCCAATAAAAATTTGAAAAATTTTATTTTTCTATGTAAAAATCTCAAAAAACCCATTTTTGGGGGGGTTTACCCCCCTTTACCCCCCCTTCCGGTGGTCCGATCGGGCTAGTTTACGAACTCGTCCGAATAATTACTACTTTACACGTCTATGCCAAATTTCATTCCGATTGGACCATTTTTGCGCAAGTTATCGTGCTTAAAGACACACACACATATATATATATATATATATATTTATGAAAGTGAACGAATGGTGTTTTTGGCATCTGAGGACCTCAAAAAGAAAAGTTATGATGGTTTTAGGCTTAGGTCTTACCATGAGACCTACGGTAACAGCTTCTTCCCTATAGGGGAAATTCGCTAAAATTAAATAATATAAAACTAAAAAAAATTATATATTAATATTTAACATTGTGATTTATATCCAATATTGAAAAATTGTAAGAACCACTTTCCAAACATCAATCTAATAGTATAAATCTCAAAGTGTTTTTACTTATTTTTAGTTGTTTATTGATTTCTCCATTAAGGCTAAACAACTCCACCAATGTTCATAGATAATATTGTGATAGTTGAGCAGGTAATTTGCTTGAATAATACATAGACATACGAGTATTTCTTAAAATGAAAAACTGCTCTTAGTAGCTGCTCACGTCTTCCTATGGACGTATAAAGTTTAAGGCAAAGAGTTAATAAACAAATAATAAACAGAAAAAAGCTTTGAACACGAAGAACGTACAGAAAAGAAGCTAGAACAGCGAACCAAGAAAACTAGTCCATAACATAGATTAAAAATTTCAAAGTACAGTTATTTTAACCTGTGTGAACACAGCAACTAGTCTTATAAAGCATATAAAGTTAAATCCTAAGAAATAAAAAACTGAACAGATTTTTTAGTCTGTGTCCGATAAATGGGAATTAGAGTTTAGAGTCTATATATAGGTACAGTAGACTGGAAACTATAACTATTTCAGTCTATTTATATTATTGCTGTAACGACAAGCTCTAACATGTAGCGTATGTTTAAGCTCAGGATATTTGGAGATAAATTGCCGGAAAAATACTGGAATCGTAGAAATATAGTCACTATTAATAGTTGAGCTAATAGTCATCTGTATAGACCGCATAAAATACTAAAATCAAATAAAAAACAAGAAATGTTTTAAAGATTATAAAAACAACAAGAATTACTTTAACAATAATAAACGGTAACAGTATTACTTAACTGACTCAAGAATATATTGTTGTCTATTAGAATTAAAGCAAGTTCATGCATTATGTTTGTGAGGGAAAGCAGAGTCCCCGCTTTTAGCTTATACACGTCCGATCAATTTTCCCTAGTTCCGTACAATAAAGGAAATGATGCAAAGGATAAAAATAAACAATGAGACTCGTTTAAACAACCAGTAGAAAAGCTGGGAATCGGCTACAATGCCAATAAAAATGTTTACACTGTAAATAAAAATTGGGTGAAAACCGATTCGGGTCACAGTCAATGGGAGGGGTGGCTAAGAGCCCGAGAGGGGGTGGGAGGGGGGGGCGTGACGCCACAAAGAATTTTAGGGCCGGCTGAAATGTTCGTTTCAACAGTTGCCCGATTCTGTTCTGCCGCTTGCAATTAAAACAGTGCAACGTTCATAAACCTCCACTGGTGCATGTAATTTCATCAGTTCACATCATTGAGCCGCTGAGATTATCTTTGGTTATTGTGTTCTTAGGAAAGTTGTCAACAAATTATTTCTTTCGTAGTTAGCGGAATAATGAGTTTGTTGTATTATTATTTATTCTTTACAACGAAAACAGAGTAGAAATTTTGCATCCTGTAAAACTTATTTATAATTCTAATATGCATGATTAAATAGTGTTACAGAATTAAAAAACTTGTTAAATATCGTATATTTAATTTCGTAAGGCGATTGTTTGCATAAAAATTGTGGGCTTCGGGCGAGTAGTAGAAATATTGTGGCTCAACTAAAGTTTTCTTTTCCGTGATGGCGGGAAAAATAGTGGAATTTCCAAAATTATAACATTAAATTAGATATAACGTAAAATGTTCACAATAAAAATATTAGAAGTCAAACACGTCGCTTTGTTTACATAAAATATGTGGTGCTGATGCTTGATTCAAAACCATGTGCTAGATATTAACACATGGTGAATGTAAAAGCCAATTTACTATAAAAGTAATTTACACTTTAATAAGGAGGGATTGTTTAAATTCAAGTTTTCGCCGATTAGGGGCTTTTAGCCCCTTAAAGCTACTAGTAATGGTTTAATTTTACTCATGGAGCACAGCACAGGAGGCAGGATGGTATTTGTGTTCAATATAGGTTTCTATGGAACACAAAGAAACTATACTATTTTGATAGTTTTACATTGATATAGGTTTGACGGTAATTGCAATAAGATTTTCATAATATCATTTTGTATATTAGAACAACATAAGTTGAATTAATGAGATTCCTTTATTTTCTGTAATGATTTCTAATGCAATTCTAAAACTTATGAACAAAGTTAAATGAAATAATACAAGGATCGTAAATTTAACCCTATCGGACCTGTTTGGTGCGGGCTACTCGAACACTGACCCCTGACCGATTTTTCTATCACAATGCAAGAGAATGTTCGCGGAACGGAGGCGGATCGGGGCCGGGGGCGAGTAGGCCTGTAAGGGTGTGTTGGGAGGGTGGCCACTAAGATGAGGGTCGGTTCATTTCATCTCCTCACTCTCTGTGGGTCACACCTGTATAATATACCACCCTGACCTTCTCCCTTATTAAACACATTTTTGGTCCGAATGCTTCCACTTGCATGTAAACCGGATTGAAATGTATCACGTTAAAGTTAAATATATTAAAAATACAACCTTCCAACACGATTTTGAGTGTGTGATTTGACAACGATGATTAATTAGATGGCTTAGATCGGTAATCAGTGGGTAGGTTAAAAATAATGCGCACTAATGATAATTTATAGAATTGCTGAACACGGTCCCACCACTGCAATTATAATAACGATCAATCAACGATAGTGTGCTTTTTGTACTAAAGGTTCTTTCAGATCCTCCAGTAATTCTTCTTATGGCCGCCGTGGTTGAAAGGCGGTGAATCTTACTTTCAGGAAAATGCAATCAAGAAGTATCATGAGTCATTTTATCAACTGTCTATGTAATTTAACTATGTAATTCCTTTGTAACGTTAATGGTACTCTCAACCTTAAACGTCCAAAAATAAACAAAAATTTGAAAAAATATTTTTTGCGCCTAATTTTGCTATACATATCCGTTTATTATGGTGCAAAACTCAATTTGTGTGATGCTAAGCTTATGTAAGAATACACCACTTTCCGCAGAAAACTCGTGATTACAGAAGGTAGATTGACTCATTTCAGCACACTAACATTGATATTACAAAAGAAATATTCAAGCTACATCTTTGAAATTTTTGATGGTTATGTAGATTATATTATTTAAAAAAATATTTTTTTCAATAAATTTTGTCTTGTTGATGATTTTTTTAATTGAGAAAATTACAAAAAAATCAAAATTTTCATAGTTTTGTCATTACATACAAAAATAGTACCTCACCATCTTAAAAATACTTAATTTATAAGCAAATTTAATAATGAGAAATGGCTCATTTAAAATTAAAACGCGTTAAATAGTTTTTTGAAATATAAATTCTAAAAAAGGCTAACAAAAATCAACAAATATGATTTTTAGGCCCATTGGAATTGTTTTAAAACCTTTTTTTATGGAATGATGGTTTTTTAGTTTAACTGAAGAATAAAATACTGTTGTTTACTGAAAAACAGCTTTAATAACCGTTTTAGCTTTCGAGGTAGAAACTCAACTAAAACATATTTCGTTTTTAAATGGAGAAAATTATTATTTTGGGTTGCATTCATATAAAGTTTTACTCCAGTTGTCAGGGAGCATTTAAAAATTCTAAAGCCTTGTACGAAAAACAAAATACTTTTTTATTACAAACGATTATTGATTGTTTATTTAAACTTTTGTTGGTTTACTAAAAAATATACAGTAAACCCATTATATAATTAATGGCAAACTCAGTAATTCAGTATAGGCTCCAAGAAAACATAAATAAGTGAACATCAAACTGAAGAAGTGAACTTTAAAAATGTATCGAAGAAGAATAATGTACTGGAGTGACATGCACTTTCCCACAAATACTTTCCTAATCACGCTCACATACAAACTTACGCACACACAATTTTGTGTACGCGCACTGCAAAATACCGATGGAAAAAATAAAGCCTCAGATTGCTTGAGATAATATAGCTCTAAAATATTACTTACTCTTTTTAAGGAGCTCAAAAATTCCTTGATCCGAGTAATTACATATATATCCTTGAAATCATAATTTTATAAACTCTTTCTTTTTCTTGGATACCTTAGCGATTATTTTAGTATCATACTTTTTTTTAAAGATATACGACAGGAGTCATAATTTGAAACCCGAAAGTATATTTAAAGACGTTAAATGTTACACCAAATGTTGAATTTGGCGATAATTTTATTAACAACCATGAATGTGAAAATCTATTAAACGACTATACAAAGTTTCCCCACATTAACTTGGAATAATCATTACGTCCTCTTCATTGAATCTACTTTTTAAATATTTGAATTAAGTTAATCCTGTTTAGTAATTGGTTTCGATAAGTTTAGTACATTTATTTTTATATAGTTTTATAATATACAAATTATCAATTGAAATTTCAAAACCTATACTAAATGTTAGGTTGTTGTTAATCATAGCAATAGCCTATGTCTTCTTATATTGCTTTTGTACCACATTAAATGTAAATGTAAAATTTTTATTAAGGAAGTATTGTACATACATGTGAATTACAAATTTGATTTCGTTTTTTCCAGAAGGAATGCTGCAAAAACGGGAAAATGAATTTACTATCTTCCAAAAAGATCACATCGCCAATATTTATAAGGTGATTAGTGTTAACATTTTCAAACCATCTTAATTTAATAAAATAACAAATAACTTAACAGGTTAAGGGGGCATCGTGCACAAATCGCGGAATTTTTTTTATTTTTACAAAAACATATACGAGTTAAGTTTGGCTTAGTTTTTACCAAAGAATTATCCAAATAAATCAGAATACTTCCGGTATACATACATTCACTTTGATTTTAACCTTGAGAGTAAATTTGACTAATAAATTATTATTATTAAGATGTCTGTTGCAAT
Organism: Flexamia atlantica; assembly: GCA_035578135.1. Taxonomy (NCBI): domain Eukaryota; kingdom Metazoa; phylum Arthropoda; class Insecta; order Hemiptera; family Cicadellidae; genus Flexamia; species Flexamia atlantica. The sequence continues at coordinate 3,617,713 of JAQJVK010000011.1, read as the reverse complement.
TTAAAACGTTTCAGTGTTTCAAAGAGTAAGAGGATATTATACGTTGTGTAAATAATTGGATACAGTCTTTGTGGTTTACACATGAAAATTCCATTAATATTTTTAAGAAACTTATTATTGCACTATAACAACTTCAACTTAATTAATAATAACCTGTTTTTGTTCTTTTTGATGGTGTACTATGTCCCCATATCATAGTGTTAGTAATATACCCTTCTTTAAATATTGAGATATATTTTAACAGCAAGGTTTTGTGACAATAGTCAGGATTACGTTTACTACTAAATCGCAAATTGTCGTTTTTGTTACTCTGCATGTACTACCCATAGATATGTTTATGTTTTAGCATAGTTTGACGCGAGTTTTGTTTTTGTATGTCGATAGATTCAATAGCTACGAACTCACGTAGTAAACTCTCTAGAAGGTAGAAGGGATTATCATGTTTTTTTTTTTTTACTTTCCGAGCAATCATTTTTTCCCCTTGTGCATTATGACATACAAAACATGCCATGCATTATGCCTTCTTCTATTGACGTAAAATTCAGGATTTCACTTTAAGAACAAATAACTTAATGATACTCTTTTGGATTTCCTGTTGTTCTGAAATTTCGGAATTCACGCATTATTTATTCTACTATTCGTTGAATACATAATGTGTTTACATTTATAATCATTATTCATTTTGATCGGGTGGATTTCAATAATTTAATTTAAGCTATTTATGTATTTAATTTTTGTTTAGGCCTGTATTTACACTTTATTTTTCAAAGCATCTTATTATTTAGGTTTATTATTCTCGTTTTGGAAGTTATATAACTATTGTTGTTGGTAGTTATATTACCAACAACATGGTAATCAGTAATCTAAATTTATAACGGAATCAGTAATTAGTTAATTAGTTGTTTTTGATTACTAATATGAATTTTCTTGGTAAATTAATGCACTTCGTAATTTTTTCCTTGAGTAGAAAATCTTGAGACACTTGTCAGGCTGTTTAAACTTTTTGCATGTTTGATTTGATGGATTTTTACACTTGTTCTACTCCATGAAAACAGAGTGTAGAGCACTTGTTCTATTCATTCTTCTTCTTTTTAAACAGAAATTTTATACTTCAAATCCGTATGTAATAAATGTATAATACTGTTAATCCAGTATTTAATGAATATAGATTTTGGTGTGTTTGTTTTTCAGTTTCGGTGTCATTCTTTATAGCAAGTCCTAACTGCCTTGCTGACGGTTTGACCATATTACCATATTACGAAGGCTGAAACACCATAGTGATTTTTATAATTGGTTACGCTAGGGTTTAAAACAAGTAAAACGATGGTATTTATTCTATTAAAAATCGGGTTTGTAGTTGAGATGACGCTTTATCAAATAAATGCCTTCTTTCTTCTATCAAGCTTATGAACAGAGTCGGATGAGGTAAAACGAGACAAAATACACAACTACAAGGAATATTCAAGATATAGTCTTATCTTGCTTTTGTTGATATGTTCTTAAGTAATTATATGTAAGTATAATGGGAGTAAAAGAGCATCGTTATTAAGGTTATTTAGAATAAAGAAAAGAGAATAAAATGTGTAAAATTTAAGTAAATTAGTTTTAATTTAAGTAGTGAGTGATTCAAAAGTCACCGTATTCTGGAATTTAAAAACAATTAGCTGCAGTTCTATATAGCCAAAAACGTATTCGCAATACGGGGTTGCGGCTACCTTAAAGGCCGAAGTGTGCTATTAATGTGCATTTAGTGAGCAATTAATTATTAACAAAGAATAGCCATCGTGTGAGCATCGCCTCCAAATGTTTTGGTTAGTCGAAGGACATTTTCACGCATTGTAGAAAAGTTGCATTGCTGGAAGCATTGCCATGATAAGTTACTACAAAATGCGTTCAAGACTTTCAGTCACAAGTTATTTCTAGCCCCAACTATACATGACCTATTACGCCGTTCTGTGATACAGGAGTTCTACATGAAGGACCCAAAAACGGTTAAATTGCTCTGAGAGTTTTTAAAGAATTTAGGCTATATTTGAAAAAGGAGTTTGTCTTGCACACTTACCACACTAATCATTTTGTAACCACTTTTCATGCGCGTATTTGGAAGAAAGGTTTACAAAAAGAATCCCAGAAATTACAAGAGTTGCGAAATAACTTACATTACATGGGGTTATTAAACGAATCATTCCTACAATGCTCAGGTGAGTGTCTGCTACTGTAGTCCTCGTTGACACGGTATCAGTACGGTATGGGGTACGTCAAAACATAAAAGATGGACGTATTCCCCGCTTATGCATTCAAATTGTTTTATATGTAAAAATTAATGTGAAATACCTCGAGCATATTTCTTGTAAATAGTTTAGTTTTTAAAGTCTTTAGAAATTATTTCTCAAAAGTGATTCAAAGATTTATAAGGCTAATAGGTAATTTATAGGTTATTCTTATACGACTCAAAATTTTTTTATTTCTACTTTTCCTTTTCTCTTACAATATAAAGTGTCCACATACCTTGGATTTCAAATAGCAATTTATGATTTACTAGCCACATCACATAGTAAAGATATGAATTATTTTATGGATGTACAGATATAGTTAGCACAGTAAAGGTAGTGGAGCACCTATCCCTTTTGTCTACACGTATATTAGGGAATCGAGTGTATTCCATCACAATTACGATTAAATGCTAAGTTTAAAAAAACTTATTGTCACTACCCCTAGTTATAGAAACAGTTTTTAGATCACACGGCAAAATTACCGTCACAACCGACTGAAACCTCCCCCTGTATCACAACAGAGAAATTTCCCTCCCGAATTTCAAGATTAAAACGGAAACGTGTCTCCAAAGTAACCGTGCCGTCGCAGACTTGTAATGAGTTAGTAATAAATCAATTACCAAGGTTCAGGTGAGTGAGTGAGTGAGAGATGAGAAACAGAGGGAGAGAACGCCGTGTAAGTCGACTCTCGATGGATCGAAAGCTCTCGACAACTCCCCTCAGCCTCCCCCTGCCCCCTCCTCCCCCTCCCCGCCCCTAAACCCAACCCTTCAACCCTGGCTCTCGTATCCCGATTACGATTATTATTGATACCTTACCAACCCCCTCGCATTTTTCTTCAGGCGTCTGGGTCGCGGTTACAAACATGTGGTTTTGTGGGATGTAAAAACAATTATATGGCTTTGAGGGGAAAGTGTCCAATTGTCTTAAAACCCAATACACGGTAAAAACGTCTGTATCGTGACTCTTAAATCTATTTTCTGACCAGTCATACTCATCTACTTTGTAGCTTTGGACAATGTCTTAGGTTTCATGATTGAAATCTTACTAAATTAGTGATTTTTAACAGTTATTACGGAAGGTTGTTTGATCCCCCGAATTCAGTTCTCTTGGACTACCTTTGGTGTGACTTTTTTCTGTGTGTAGTAATTCCAAATTTATTTTTTCAATAATTTAGATAAGTCCCCTTAAGGTACAGTAAAGTCCAATGACTTTAAAACGGTCCCTACTCCTACAGGATGTTTCCGTGAAGGTATTTACATCATTATTTAATTTGATTTTAATATTTTTACATTAACTCAATAGTTTATTATGTTAATTTCCGTTTGTTTGTTGTAATGGGTAAACGCAAAAGCTATGGAATGGTCGCGCTGAAATCTTGCGCATGGTAGTTCTTGAAACGGTGCAACAAATAGACGACCGCTTCCTTAAACTCCCCTCGGGCTTCGTACCATAGAATTTTTATGTATATATCGTAAAATATTTAAAAATTTGGTTTTTTTTGTTTTTATTTGATTTTTATGAAAACTAGTGTTATTTTTCTGTTATTTATTTATTTGTACGAAGAATGAGTAGGCTACAACATCTAGTTAGTAATGTTACTGCAAAATGTTTCATGCACAACTACTCTGCTCAATACTGTTGATTTCTTTATTGGTAACCGACCTATTACAAAATCCAATAACAGCCATTTTTGTTGTTTTCAACTAATTCCCACACTAAACACATTGTCATCAAAATATTAAACGACAGTTTGTTAGTATATTTAATGCATTTACTGGTTAACTGATAGGGAAAGAGACCAAGAAAGTAAAAGATCTATACAAAAATTACTTATTCCACTATGAGTCCAGGTCTTTGGAATTCAGTGCAGTTAACTATTGTTTTATCATAGAATTATCTTACAATTTTGTTTTAGAATTGAAAACGTTCATTTACCTTTTTGATATTTGTTTCTACTTTTATAAACATATTTTTTGATTTCTGAAAATTTTTCAAAAATACCAATTTAATAAGTATTTTTAGTTTGATACTGCAACATATAAGTTTAATTTCCTTGTGATTTTCTCTTTATTCCCAAGAAGAATACTCCTTTTTCACCGATAACTGAAAATAGGTATATCTATTTAAATATTTTTTATTGTAATAGTCGGTACTCCATTAACAAAAATGGTAGGCCTAAATCTTAGTAAAAATCAGAGAAGCTCCTTGATAAAATGCTTAAAACCCTCAAACGTTTTTCACTAGCAGTTGATATTTTTGATATAAGTACCAAAGTCTCTTATTCTTAAAATTATAAAAAAATATTTCGTTTCAATGTTTAATCTATCCTTAAAAAATAACTTTCCAAGGTATACAATTCCTGCAAAAATGTATCCATTGTCTCATTTCTTCAAAAACAAAATATTAACAATATTGAAACCTCAGTTAAATTATCATTTTTGATCAGATGTAATAAAGAAGGTTCAACCCGTGAAGTGTGTTAGACGAAGGGGGGTTGTAAAGCAAGGGGGTAAGGTGAAGTAGGGGGAGCTTATCAATCATGGGGTGTGTCGACAGACGTATCAAACCATTCGGGACCAACGGCGCCTCAAATATGCATGGCCTTTCACACTGCCTTCCAAAACCAGCCTTTATGTACCTCAAAGGTGTAATTAACAGTTGTTGAACATCATCTCTAAGTATTGTGGCGATATTTTGTAAACCCTTTGCATGAACCAAAATAAAAATATTTCCGAGAAAGATGTACGATTGAGAAATTCAAAAGCCATGAAGACGTTTATAAATGCTACATTTTGTAGTATTTTAAATAAATAGTACACATTAGAATAAATAATAACGTGTTGAGTATACACGTTCTTGCAACTTGATCATTAAACTAGTTGGAAGGTCTCTTTAGGCCTGCTTATCAAAGATCCCTGAGATACCGTTGCAATTCACAGTATTTTCCAGAAAAAAGGCCATACTAAAGCCTTAGAGCATTTTAAAATTACTCTTGACAAACCTTTTATCTTTTGATTCCCTTCTGCGATTCCACATAGTCCCTCCTCTTTTTTAGTTTTGCTTGTGCTGTGCTGGAACCCTTGGACAGGCCTCTGTCTCAAGGGCTGAGTATACTTGGTGGTTTTCCAGTTCTAGTTATTTTATTATGCTCGGACGGGTGTCCCATTCGAGACTCATTAGTTCCAACCCAAGGGCAATCAGAGGCAATCTTATTTCAGACACTGGGACTGAAAAATATGACAAATATCCTCAAGGGCGGAAAAAATGAACACCACTAATATCGCTGTTCAATTACCAGCCATTTTTCTGGTCCACTCTAATCTGTCAACGGCAATATAGGGATCTCTTGAAACGAGGAGTACACTCATGTTTTACTTAATATTTCGTCAAAAAACTCGATTGAAGGATTATTAGCCACCTATAAGAGGTGCGTGTCGTTTGCCTGTTAAATGATTTTTTGTTTTTGGTGAAAACCCTTTACCCACCTTAACCGCCGCAGAACATTGTTCGAATACAATTTTAAGCCAAAATGAACGCTTTCGTTGACTACTTTTGTGTTCAATTGACTAGTTGAGTGCATTGTCAACTAGAAAGAAACAGTTCATATTATTTAAGTACCTTAACAGGCCTGATGTTTTGACTCCATCATTTTAACTTTGGAAATAGTGAAGACAATGTGATTAGGTTTTCAGCTACGTCTCAAACACGACCTTTCTCCAACCCGGCCTAATATCTATGGAGCTCTGAGACTCAAATTGATCTGTAAGGTGTGTTGATCGGATGTTATCAATCATGGAACGTCGATCATGTATCTGCTCCATTTGGGCTAACAGTGTGCCTTCGGAGCGCGTGCTTCCCTCGCCCTCGCGATACGTTCTTGCACCGTCTTAGGCGTGTTGTCCGAGGCACAAATAATCAAGTAAGAGCCATTTAACGTTTAAATGAATGGTTTGTTTTAATCACGGTACATTGAAATATCAATAAGGACATTTTAGTAATGCGAAACAATGCTTTGGGCTGTGATGCTACAATGACACATTTCACCCTTTCGTATTTTAAGAATGTCTTAAAATACTTTTGTCTCTAAATTTATTTATGTAATTATCTCTAGGTAATTATTTAATTGTTGGAGTTATCCTCAGATTAAAACTAACAATAGTGGTTCCTGATGAAATCAATCACTTTGTTATGACTTGTTTAATTCGCTTGCAAATTTAGGCTGCCGTATGTGTTTTCAAAAGCAGCCGCTGCCCTGGTTAAAACCACACTGCTCACAAAACATGCTCGAGACATGGATTTTTAGTTGTCTCACACTATTAGAGAGACAACTAAAAATCCACACAGTTTTGGTGTTAATTTGGCACTCGGGAAAAACTTTATGTTTAGTGACTTCAACGTTCTTTAACTACCAAAAATATTTTAATCACATTTTGTTTGAAAATAAAGCATATTAACTATAAAATACAGAACATTTACTATTTTAGACTATTTTTTTTAGTTATTTTGCAGAGACAACTATATTTCAAATCTCATTACTAATTCAATTTAATGAGCCAAAGGTACGTTAACAAGGAGTAAACTATCCAAATTGATATCTGCAAGATAAAATCTCTAATTTTAGGGATTTTACTGGAATTTTGCTACATCATAATAATTTAATTGTGCGATTTTGTATATATTTGCCACCTAACACACAGTTTTTAAGTGTTTTTCGTATTTTTATATATAAAGCAGTAAAATATTTGGGAGCCTAAAAACAGTTGGGGTGTCGGTGTCCACGCCAATCATCAATAACTACCACTATCAATCTTGCTCAATGTTTTTCCTGACTTTTCTTATCCTAATATTGCCACCTCTGATCAATATCACCTCTTTTATACTTTCCGTGTCATTCGAGAAATAGAAAATTCTAATTCAGGCTGATTAGCAACTCTAAAAAAAATGTATGAAATTCAACTGATAAAGTATAGTTATTAGATGCTTTTAATGTTTATCTCCTGAGGTGTGTAACATATTTCAACGCAATGAGCTACTTGCATTATATGAGATACATTTCAATAAGCTGTTAAAGTTTATAAACATTATAAACTGTCACATTTAAGGCAAGGTTTGTTTGCGATTGTTAAGATTTGTATAAAACGTTCATGAATTAAGTTTACTAATTTTACTTTGTACTGTCTACTCAAACGTTTGTTAACTGGCTGCAAATCTATAATTTTAATAGCTGCAAATCTGTTAATGACTTGATGGTCTTTCAAACAATATTTTTTATAATTATCGAGTATAGAGATGCAAATAAACTCTAATTTATTAATATTTACTCGTCTAATTTATTAATATTTTACTCGACAATTGACTCGTCAAGAAATCTAGCTGGAAAATAAAGATATCTAAATATTAGCTCTGAATGAAATTGAAGACGATTCTGATTCGTTTGCAGTGTTAACGTTTGCGTAGGCGGATGCCTGAAATGTGGTATGACTATCCGTAATACTATCCGTGCGGTGGTGGAACTATAGGCATCAGGTCAGGTGGTGCTTAAGTGGACATTACACTAAGAAAGTAATGAATTGTTTACTTAATAATAGTAAACCATACATTTTTTGTGAATGTAGTACAGTTAAAGACAGAAATATTTTCAAAAGTTAAGACAATGTGCTGAAAACATTGAATACAGTTTTCACGTTTATTACTTTTATTGTACAATATTTTAGAACATCCACACTGTATTTTTGAGATTGATAAAACTTTCTTGTTTTCCTTGGTTCATTCTATTGCTATTACACTTTATACTATTTTTTCTCGTTGACCAAATGAAAAAAAATTGTGTCTGTAAAGAGTTGACTTTAAACTTGTGTTAAAAAAATAGGGAGAGGAACTGTCACATATTGCCCAAATCTTACTATTTGCTTGTTTTTTGTTCATTTTTGTATGCATCCCTATTGTTTTAAGTCTTTAAGCCTAAGTTTTCTTTATTATTTGCAGTGTTCTGTGAGAGTATATAGTTCAAGAATGCTAACTGTAGGAATAGATCTGTGGGATGTTTATAATTTTCTTCACATTTTATTTTATCTACTGGCTGTCAACTAATTAAAGTTATAGAATGAAAATAAATATTGATAGAAAAAATATCATTGCTATTTGAACTTAAAAGTTTTATCACACCGCGCACTCAGTTTATATTAGCTCATACAAGCCATACTAGCCAAAGTAGGACTATTTAGCTTGAGGGCTCAATACAATCCACATATCTTCTGTAACCAAATGACACCGCAAACTACACAAAAAAACTAGAGATTTCCCAACTTTAGCTCCCCCAACTGACACCTCTTCGTGTTGCAGGTACCAGCAGAGATGCTCCGGCCGAGCCGTCATCTAGCTACCTGTGAATCAGTGTCGGCGACTCTCCCCCGAGTCGGACCATGCCCTTGGCTCGAAACACCTGCACAGGATGGCTGGTCCTACTGTTCTTGATGTCGTCCCGCGCGTCCTACTCGCCTCTAGCGTTCGTCAACCCATGGCTGTCGTCGTGTGATCTGCACCAGCCTTCCCCGCCGGACCTCGGACTGGGTGACTCCTGCGACACGATGAGCTCTCCGCAGCCGCAGCCGTGCTCTTCGTCACGAAACTCAGATAATACAACTCAGTGCCTTGAATATTTGAATGAATCGCACAAAACGGTTTTGTGTGCGGGCGGCAGGACGCAGCTGCGGCTAAGGCATTGTTACGAACATTCGGTGCACACGTCACTCGGCGCGGACGTGTGGACGGACAATGCGACGTGCGAACGTGCCGTGCAGGCGCTCATAGACACCGACAGACTAGCCGGCAAACTCGAGTGTGCGTTCGCGGGGGTGCTGTCTCGCTACGACTGCGGCCAGAGCTACTCGGTCAACTTCAACTGTTCTCACTGTCAGGTCAGTCAGTATTCCAGTATCTAGTATAAGTTTAAATGAACCAAGTTGAAAAAAAATATTTTAATTTTAGTGGTAGTTTTTTAGTTTTATTTTAGTTTAGTAAATCAATAGTTCGGGGCTCGACAGTATCGAATTCCTTTAGCATTACTGTTCTCCCTTGTACTGTACCGGCTCACTCTTTGCTTTTCAAAAACCTTCCATACACAGGCCTGAGGGGGCAAATGCAAGGTAAAAAGAGGCCGCCACCCTCTTTGAAAAAATAAAGAAAGTTAATGGCACTATGATGTCTTACACTTTCAAAGGTATTACTTAAACATCAGTTAAGAACTTTTTTTTATTTCCATCATTACAACAGTATTACAGTAACTGCATGTAATTCAACATAATCACTTTTTTACGGTTGTATCCTTTTTGAGCCACAGTTAAAGAGCATTCTCGAGAAATCGATTTTGATCCTCGGATAAGCAGGTAGGTTTCAGAATCGCCCGAAACATCCCTCATTTAATCCATATTAGAGGGGCCTACTCTCTCTTTACCCGAAATTATCTTTTGGCTCACATCAAAGTTTTGATTTGAAAACTGACATTTAAACGGAATAAAAATATTTACCCTATTTTCCCAAAACGAAAATATTGATTTTTGAAAAATTGTTCCTAACCTAACGAAATAAACCAAATTGATGAAACCAATCCCAACATAACCTAACCTTAGAAATGTAGTTAAATATTCTTCAAATAAGTTTTAACAAAATTAAGGTTGTATATTGCGTTTAGTTTAAATGGTACTATTCAAGTAAGAACCTGAAGGTGAGCGAAGGATAGGAATGTTGGCCCCTCTCTCGTGGATTAAAAGGGATGTTTCGGGCGATTCTGAAATCTACCTTCCAAACCGTGATCAAAAGGGATGTCTCGAAAATGTACCTTAACCGTGGATTAAAAGGGAGATACGCCTGTTTACTGAACTGATAACAAATTTTTTTTGTTATTTCTAATTATATTTTAGCATTTTTTATTAACAACTGTAGTTTATAATCGCTTCAGGATTTTTGAAATTTAATTTTAACATTTGTAAAATTTACCTTGATGGAAGATGCTAAAAAGTGACACTTTTCTTAATTAGAACGCCCTTACTCTCTTAATCTTAGGTATTAGTATGGATGAAAATATGATTTAGTAGTAAAAGAGATTTTCGATTTGGAATTCCTTGTAATTGTACCTTTGTCATAAAAGTTCTGATTTTAATCAAGAATCATAACTCCGGTGGTGAAATGATATTTCATCCTTCATACGCTAAAGCTATTCCCTCCTCAGATTGGTTTGTATTGTGACATCAAGCTTTTATTGTGTTTTCGTGTCGGGCTCCCAGATAACTTCAGATAATAGATAACTATATCGATAACCTATCTTGATTTTCTGCCATTTCTCATCACAGATATACCGCCGTCATTTTAAGTTCGATAATTAATAAAACCCCATCCACAAACCAAGAAAATATAAACGTAAATGGTTGGTCTCCTCTGTGAACACACTGACATGGTTAACAAACAAAGATCTACATAAAATTCACATGGTTTTTATGTCTTTTGATCCCGTCACTTCCACTTCGCCTAGTTTAGACAGATGTTTAGAGTTTTTCTGGCAGACAGAGAACCGCGGCTTGACAAAACAATACATTCGGCGAGCTGTACTGACAACATTTTCAGTCTCTCGCCAAGTATGAACGAGCAATGTCGGTTAATTTTGTTTGAAATTTAAGATTGCACCAAATGAAACGGAACGGTGGTTCTTTAGTGACTTTGCCACTTTTACTGATTTAAAAGCCGAGAGAACAATCTCATTCTAACATTCAGTAAACACTATAAACAGTTTGTGTTTTTAAACTAGTGTTTGACTTTGTCAAATTTTTCCTTGTTTAGAATTATAGTCATGAAATTAGTTGAAATATTTTACTCGTTCATTTTAGTATTCATACCAGTGCCGGTGGGTAGTCATCAAACAGACAAATCTGTGTCATCTTGTTAGAGTCATTTTTTACAATTACCCTTTAAGTGCGTCGTCTCCCTGAATAATCATCAATCTGTTAACAAAAGTCTACCTATATTTTAAAGAAAGTCTACATCATAACCGCGATACATAAATTGGGCAATAAAACATAAAATTACCCGCTGAAATTTTAAATCACGGTCTGGTCACAGTTTGACTCCCCCAAATTTATTTCATATTTGACACAGTTAAGTCAAGAAGCGATATGAAAGTTTTACCGTGGGGAAGTGAGGAGCCCTCTTCACGAGATGCGATCTTGTAAGCTAAAAGGACGCAGTGAAGAACAAACAAGAAGGGGTGAGGTTACGGGGGGGGGGGGGCGGTTGTCTTGGTGACCACATTGACCACGGACCGGAACTGCCGGCGGGAATCGAACCTGAACCTACAACCGGTCCGGCTCTTATGGCGGTTTATTGCCCCAGGTCTTCCCCAGTTTGGTGTTCTTTCGCTTCTATTTTCTGTAACTATACAATATCGCAAGTTCGAATCACATATTCTCCCGCTTGCGAAGGGAGAAATTGTGATTTACACTAGTGGTTTGAAAATTTGAAAATTAGAAAATTTTTATTCCTTATAATTAATTAATATGGTCACTTTTAGTTCCAAAGTTACATTAATGCCTGTATGCTAAAATGACAGCAGAATAGCGGAATGCCAGAGGGATGTAGTTAAGGATGAAAATGTTTACGTAGCAAATAATATTCATTTGGAACGGTTTCTTAACTATACAATTTAGTATGTACGTGTGTTATTTATTAAAAAAATCAATATTATTTTTACAATATAATAGAGGAATAAATGGTACATAATAATATTTATTGGCCTAGTTACTTGAGATTAAGGTAAGCCCAACTAGAAATATTTTTATAACATATTTCATATAAAAAAGGTATTATAGCAAATTGAGAGTATCATTGTTATAATTTAAAAACACTGTAAAAACAATTTTCTTTACTCTACAAAAAGAATATCCAGTAAGTCAATTCAGGTATTTCTGCTAGGCTTGCTGTGATATACATCTATAATCTACCTGTAAAATTATCAAGAGCCACGAGTTCTGTGATTTTATTATCTAAAACACCCGAACAGTGTTCGCCTAATTTAGTTTTGTCTGATACAAAACACATTAAAAACGGAAATACCTGCAAAAAAAGTAATATAGGCGTGCAGCCTATTATATGGTATGATTTTCCAGTATTAAAACTGAAATTAAAAACAAAATTTAGTTGATCTCCTCCACCTGACGTGATTATGATGGCTCGGCTCGCAGGTGTTTCGTGGAATGCTTCCGATTGAATTATTCCCGTCTTAATTGCGAGCTGACTAAGTACAACCCTCCCCCTCCGTACACCTTCTCCCCCCACCGCTGCTCCCGGCTGAGAAAGCTATTAAAGAGTTGAACACATTTGTCGCTCAAGTTCCATGGTTGATATCCAAGCTTGTTTAGTTTTTTAACTTGCACTCTAAGAGATAAATGTAAGACCTGTTCACACATTAATGAAAGATAAAGTTAAAGTTTAAGTAATTCATCTATACTGTGTCCCATCTGTCATGGACCAGTTTAGTAACTTTCAAACCAAATAAGAAAGATGAAAAATATTTTTCACATCAGTTCCGGTAGAAAAAACCCATTGATGTGTATGTCATATCTGCCCCTGTCCCAAATGTCAATATCTTGCCCCTAACCAAAGTTACAACTGTTTGAAAATTCCAAATTGCTTATTTAAAGTTAATATTGAAAAGCACTCATACCATCCAAATGGCTTCTATACTTCACTGAAATCGTTAAAAACTATTGTTGTCTTCTGGCACGATTAATACTCTTCGGTTTAATTTTGACAACACCACTTGCAAAATCGAAATTTGAGAGTTAGCAGTGCTACATTAAAAATGTAAAACCTCAACAAATTACTATTTTAAAAGGCTCGTTAAGTACGTCTTCATGGTAGACATAAAGCGGCATGAAGTATACCCAAAATTAAAATAACCCATGTTGGCGAATTCCCCTATCATGGTAAGACGACCCACATCAAAAACCTAACAAACAAAAATCAACCAAAGACCTTAACCACACTGAGCAGTATGTACGTCAATGTGCAAAGAGATATAAATAACTTAGGGATACAACTAACTGTTCTGTGAGTTTAGGTTGCTGGTTGGGGCTTGAGGGCCAAGACCACGATAACTTTTCGTGTTTTTTTGGGAGAAGAAAAAACACCATTCGTTACCAGCCTGATTGACCCTAGGGATGGGTGGGGGAGGGGATAACGGGAGATAAACCCCCAAAAATGGTTTTTGAGCTTTTGTATGGACATTTTAAGATAAAAAATTTGTTGTTTTCACGATTAAATTCAGCAAAAAAAGATTTTATTTTTAGAATCACTGCTCTGTCTATTGGTTTCCGAGGTATGTAAAGCGGTAAACATGGTACGAAGTCCCTATGTTATCCTTATGGGAATTAAGTAAAATTCTACTTCTCGCTATCTCTCAACAATATAGCTTGGTTTGTGGCTTCTCCCGTTGAGATCTATTGTATATCAGCTTTAAAACCCACATTTTTACATTTCTCTGGCAAAAAATTTGTATACTCATTGCCCAGTTCATTCTCATGGATAACAAACGAAATTCCATATCTTCGTTATTTATGAACTTATCTTGATAAAACTTGGTATCTGGCTCCTTCTTGTTGAGTTCCACTGAATACTGATTTTTATGTATATGCAACAGCCGACCTCCATACTCTTTCCCAAGTTATTTTTATAGACGAAATAAAAAAATTACACATCGCTTATGACAATTCGCATTCGTTGGAATATGATTCTAATCATTAGAAATTTGCTGAGAATACAGGTCTCCTACAACGGGAATGCATTCAAATTAAGATATTTACAAAATATAAAATCTTGAGAACGCTGACATTTTTAGAGGAGCTGAAAATCGAATAGAGTACACGTTTGTGAGTTTCAATTCGAAAGCCGTTCAAATTAAATGGTTACTCGACTGAGATGTGTTTTTTTGATTCTGTGCAACCACCGCCCCAAAATTTTGATTTTGTGGATTGGAGTTGTAATAACGAAATTCGACCATGGATCCTTGTTCGTGTCAGGAATGGTTTAAAAACTGTTTTAAAAGGGGAGCTAGAGACCCCAGCTGGGAGGGTGTTAGGCCCCATGTTATTTAAACGGGACCTAATACTTCTTTAAGGTACACATAAATCAGAAACAGTTAATTTCATGACTGAAATATTTATACCATATATTCATAACATAGAGCCCTTATCTACAAAATCAAACATACATTCCATTGATATAATATTATAAAATATATTTATATATTTTAAGACCATATATAATTTTTTTTATTTACATACCATAAAAACGCATAGGGTGCTATGGTAATCTCCTTCTTTTGGTCACAAATCTCCGTACAAAATTTGACTTGATAGCTTAAGTAGTGTTTGAGAAAATGGTACCTGGACATTAAAAAACGAGATATCCAGAAATAAACGTTTAAAGTGGACCAAAAACCACTAGAGAAACCAATAAATCAGCAAAACAAAAAATGAATTTTTACTTCACCAAGTATGCACACAACATTTTGTATTATATATTATTTTAAAGAAGAATGAATGTAGATATTTTTTAATGAAAAACAAAAATAACATTCTTATTCAAAAAAAGCTCCCAACTCCCCTTCAACAATTTTCTTAAAATTTACAAGCGATTTGCATGGTACCGATCTATCACATAAATTCTTTCTAATATAAACCTTGAGGCGATTTCGAATGTCCAGACGGCTATAGGGGCAAAATATTGTCCTCGGATCTGCGGCATTTTGTTTCTTCTATAAAGCAATTCAAAAATGGGTGGTCACTTAATGGGTGTTTATGTCTGAAACGTTTGGTAACCGCCCCCAAAATTACTGTTAAAGAAGGAGAAGAAGGAAATTTTTGTAAATACTTCCAATCTGTGAATAATTTCAACAATAATGGCAGTACTTACATCATTAGTTGTATACGTACCAATACAAATAAACATTAGGTAAAAAAATATCAAAATAAGACATAAATATTATATTATTTTTTAAAATATAAGGAATTTATTAATGATGGTAAAATATA
The DNA here is from genome assembly GCA_035578135.1 of Flexamia atlantica. Lineage (NCBI taxonomy): Eukaryota > Metazoa > Arthropoda > Insecta > Hemiptera > Cicadellidae > Flexamia > Flexamia atlantica. The sequence continues at coordinate 3,602,358 of JAQJVK010000011.1, read as the reverse complement.
TACTTTGAACTATTTTTTCTTCATTTAATCAAATTTTCTTGTAAATAGATCAGGTAAAACGGAATTTTTTTTGAATCTCTTTTGAAAGAGTTTTATGTCCTGGAGGCCTGTCTCCCGGCTGGCACACTGTAAAACTGCTTAAAGTGAAAATGGGCTTTACGATAAACATAATGTATATCTATCACAACCATGTAGTACAGTATATGCTTTGTTAAGCTAGAGACTCGGTACCTGTATTGGAATTCGATATACTGACCCATAGTTAGTAGCGTCTTGTTGGATGTCGATTAAAAGCCTGCATCAAGAGTAGAAAAAATATTCAAAATTATTAAGCTTTATTTTAAAACTTGACCTATCATATTTAAAATTGGCATAAGTTTATTTTGCACAATTATGACAAGTAAACATAGGCCGAGTTTTGTATTGTGCCCTCCTGGCGAATTTCTTTCTCAATTCCTTTCTTATAGGGTATTGTTTTAGGGTAGGGGTCTTTTCTAGGCCTGCGACAATCTTACATTTTTACTTCGAGGTCAATAGACATATAACCACCATTCATTCAAATGTTTATACTTGCGCCGTGAACATAAATATTTTCAAATTCTCGTAGCTAAAGGGACGCCATTGTAAAAATCGATTTACAAGTACATTCTCATTTACTTTAATTTAATTGTCTAGCCTTAATTAATATACTATTTCAAAAACATGCAAAAAGAGTACCCCGGCGTTTATAGACTGGGACTGGATTGTTATTTCCTCTTTCTTATTCAATCCATTTTCAGCTTAGTCTTGCATCATATTTCTTTCCTTCAAATATCCAAACCCTTATTCTGCCAAAACTTACCATTTCCAAGAGCTATTTAGCGGTATAGCAGTAGAGCAACTGATATGGCCCACGTCGTCCGTTTAAGTCCAATGCTAAAATTAACATGAGTCTTATGAGTGGACTGGGCAAGTTATGTGATTCGGCCTATAACTATGTACACGATTCTGCGTTACACTGCACGTCTCGGCTCTGCGTTGTGACACTGAGCGCTGCAGGTTAGCGTTGTGGGACCGTTGTGGCGGACCTGAGCCCTGAAGCTCAATCAGGGGGATTTGCGGTCCATTTGTGGTAAAACGTTTATTAAACTAATGGAATCATTGCGTAGGCGCTTACGTGTAGGCGACGAAATATACTTTTTTACTTTTATCAATAAAGTTATTGTTGCCATACCATATAAAAACGGTAAGTTTTAATCGTAAAAATCCGTGAAAAGAAAATTAATTATCTTTGCAGATAGAGTGTTGACAATTAAATGAGTCGGGCATATTTGTAGTATTCGTAATACGCTAAATTTTACAGTAAAATTGAAAGTTTATTAAAAGTATTAGTATTATAAGTTTTAAAATTTTATTTAATAAAATTAAAAGTAGACCTGCTTAAAATATAAGGCGAAACCTTAGAATCCGTCTCCACCGTTAAAATCGAAGTTATAAAATAGATTCTTTCGATATTTACCATCGCGATTATGTTAACCGAAACAATATTTCGTTACTATCTACGAAACAATAATTAAAGGCATAGATGTTTATCTGCTTGATATTGTAGTAAATAAACAATGATTCTAACAGGTTAAATCAAAATAAAAATACCCCCGTTGCAGCAGACCTGCATACTCAGCGAATTTCAGATGCAACACAACAAATGGTATTTCAATCCAACTTAGCGAGATTTTACATGTTTTGTAATCTCCATTAGAATAACATGGGGAATGAATATGCAGGTTTGCTGCAACAGGTATGTTAAAACTGGTTGGTTTTAATTCATTATTTAGTAGATCTTAACTATAAGAAGCCATGTACCAAGTTTTGTCAATAAATGTTAAAAAATAAGTAAGATATAGAATTTTTTTATGTCCCGTAAGGATAACATGGGGAATGATTATGCAGGTTTGCTGCCACTAAAAATTGAAATTTCGGGGATTTTAGACTAAAATACATTAGATCTCATCTAGATGAAGCCACAAACCAAGTTTTATCCAGATATGTTGAGAAATAAGCGAGATATAGAATTTTACTTATTCCCCATAAGGTTAACATGGGATAACGTACTGTGTTTACCACTTTCAATATCTCGGTAACCAATGGACATAGAGCAATGATTCAAAACACTAAATTGTTTGTTTTTTTGAGCTGAATTCAATGGTGCCAACAAAGATTCGATAAATTTTATTTTTATATGTAAAAAACCCAAAAAACCCATTTTTGAGGGTGTTTATCCCCCCTTACCCCCCCTTCCGGTGGTCCGATCGGGCTGGTTCACGAACTCGTCCATTCGATTACCACTTTACATGTCTGTTCCAAATTTCATTAAGATCGGATCATATTTACGGCCGCTATCGTGCTGACAGACACACACAGGTTCGAATTTTTATATATCTATCTATCTATCTATCTATCTATCTATCTATCTATCTATATATATATATATATATATATATATATATATATATATATATAGATAGATAGATAGATAGATAGATATATATATAAAAATTCGAACGAATGGTGTTTTTTGCTTCTGGTGGCCCTTAAACGAAAAGTTATCATGGTCTCGGGCTTAGGTCTTACCATGAGACCTACGGTAATAGCTTCTTCCCTATAGGGGAAATTCGCTAATTAAAGATCACAAAAATATGGTTACAATTACTGAATAAGTACATAATCTTTAACTGTACCTACTAAACATTGAGAAAATACACTTTTTATGACACTTCGGTACTAACGTCGCATAAAATTGCCTAAGTTTGAGTCGAACATGTCCTTCCTTCTATTATATCGTAAAAAAACTGGAAATGTTGAACCAGGTAACGCATGTTGATGATAAAATGCTAGGTTCGTGATTTACCTGCAATTGAGTAAACTTATGGCTCCAGCACATAAAAGATATCATCAGTGTTACTCGACAAAACATAGAAATTTTCGAACCATTTACCTACATACAAGTTGATTACACTGCCAAATATATCCATCAATTATATCACGTTTCATTCCTAGAATCATCATAATACCACATGAAACTGAATTAGCTAACAAAGCAAATTGTTGCAATCCATGTCTGACTGCCTGACAATATAGGTTTCTTACTTTCTCTAAATTGTAATAGGATAGTAAAAGATATAACTGAAACCGACATTTTAATAAACGGTTAAAACAGTAACCTACGCTGTTTAAATGGAATACGTTTCACATTAATAACAATAAAACATATGTATTTAAAGAAAATAGATTATTTATATCAAATCGAGAAATATCGATTTTTAACTTTGATTTTAACGGTGGAGACGGATCCTAAAGTCTACCCAAATATAATATGTCATCGAAAAAGTCAAACTAGATTTTATACCAATTGGAATATGTGGCTGTAGCTGTGTTGTGGCTGGATTGCCTACCCAACGCCGCCGCCGTGCGCCGTGTCGCTTGTTTGGTCGACGAGCGTCGCGTCACGACACATGGCGTACTCTCTTTAAGGTTACTTTAAAAATAAAATCAAATTTAGTGACGCTCTAGGAAAAATTGTAAGGATTTAATTATTAATATTTTTTTGTATAACTATGAATAACTATGGATTAAATGGCATAACCACGTTTACTTTATTTACATTAAACAGGTATATGTAGGGTATAAATTGTATGATTCTTTTTAGATTTGTGTACTGCCATAGGAAATTTCTAAAAAAAATGAAATGCGTTTTTAAAATACAACCATCCCTTAGCAAGGGAAAATTGACACAATAATGCAGTTGAGTAAACTATCATGTGTGGCCTCCGAGTTTCTAAACATGAATGAAATAAATTTTTCCATTTAAAGCGCCAGAAGAAGCCGCACGGCGCGGCGGTGGAAATCAACAGTTCTGAAAACACGTGGGCGTAAACGTATTTTAATTGAATTGATCTCCGAAGCGGGAACATCATTCCCCCACGCGCAGATCCCGACCAGACACCTCCTCTGTCTGGCCTCACTTCCTCTCTTTCCTTGTTCCAATATAGTGGTAAAGGTCAAGTCAGCTCTGGTTTACTGATGTTTGTTTCAATGGTGAAATGGCGAAAGGAATTTCAATAATGTGGTTTACACATAATTGCCAGCTTTCACCGTAAAAAACTACACTTTTGGAGTAGATGTGTACAGAACACTCGAGGGTCATTCAAACTTCATATTCCGAGCCAAAAATAATCTGACCACTCGGCCATGGATCGAAACAACTTTTAATTGAGCAAAGGTGATGCCTTTAACCTCACAAATCGACTGTCCAACTTATTTGAATAAATATAAAAGTCATATAATATTTATCAGGTTTTTCACCCGATAGACTAGCATTCTTGCTTAAAGCCCACGCCTCAACAACTCAAGGAAAACATAGGAGTTTAATTTATTGTTGCACCCACTGAAGTCACACAATGCGACCATTCTGGTGTAGTTTACATTTAAAATGTCAACCTCCCTCACGCCTCATTAGGGAAGACTACATGTGATATTCTCACCACGCATTTAAGGCCCACGCACGAAGTCAACCGAGAGTTGTATGTCACCTTTTATAAATATCCAAACGTTTTGCGTTTTATTATTCAATAAATGAGCGGTTTCAGAAGCTAGATAAGTATTACTCGACTCAGCTTAGCATCATCTTTCATTTTTCATCTTTCTCATCTCTTCATTTCGTATCCAATAATCGGTTGTGTGTATAGAGCGTTGTGATTGGCTGAATTACTATTGGTTTCCTTATACATTTGTTTGGAGTTGACAAGTAAGATCGTAGAAGTCTTTTAAGAAGGATGCACCTAATAATTATTACGGCCAATAAAGTATCGTGTTAGTCCGATGTTGTCGGCGTGACCATTCTGAATCGGTTGCCGTTGCCATCTTGCAAATGACCACAAATTGCCGTTGTCATCTTGCTGGTCCATCTTCAGATCAGTAGTGCAGGTCTGAATACATTTTAAGAACTGAATATTATTTTACTTACTTCCAGTATATTTTAAAATCAATGTGCAATTTTAGTTAACTTTGTATCATGCAAGAAGCTAACTACACCTATCATTTTTAGTATTCCATCAGCCGATAAGAGAAATTAAATTTTTATCTTTATACAGTACCACTTGTAACCCCTTGGTAGATCACTGCAATTAAAAATGGATCACTAAGCTTTATCAGATAATTTTTCACTTTGGTATATAACATGATAAGAGGATATTCTATGGTTCTACGACATACACAAACACATATATTAGTTTTTCCATCGTTCGTGTGTTCTCGGTGGCGTTTCGCAATGCGAACGAGGAGCGGGCAGTAGCGGATCGATGTGGTCACGTGTCCAGGCGTGTACGGGCGCGACACGTGACCGTACACGCTTCGCTATTTACGGGCAGCTACGGGCTCGTAACTGCCGTACAATCGTAAGCGTCGCCGGAGCACAAGTTGAGTTTACGCTGAGTATGTATTGTTCCCTTGAGTTTTTGAGTTTCAGTTTTGACTTTAACCCGCGTGATGGAAAGAAATGGCTGACAATTATAGATTGCTGACTGGTAGTCGTATGCGAACTGTTATTTTTTTATTTTACACAATATTTGGTTATTTGTATTTCAATTAATGAGAGACTACAACAAGAGTTTTACTAGTGTTGATTTTTTATGGATATTTGCTTTAATACAAACAAAACGTTTCGAACAAAGAACTTTTTAACAGGTGGTTACTGAAAATTGTTTGGTTCTGCGCAAGGAGTAGGCTAATACAGGTAGAATTTGTTTGGCAAATTCAGTTTAGACTTTTCCCATTGGCTGAAAAATCGTGATTTACTGGACAGTCTTTGAGCAACAGAATGATAAAGAAGCAGTGGACACGCACTGCTCAAAAGTTTTTATTTCCTTTGGACAAAAATTGTTTATTATACTAAGCTTCTCCTGAAATTGCTACTTCAATGTTAAGTATTATGGAGACTTACCAAACTATAAGGGTGACTAGGTTATACCTTGAGGCAGACCTTGAGAATGAAGTTTGTACCCTGCAAAACTTGACACTAAACTTTTTCCAATGATATTTGAATTATTGAAATTGGTAGAGAACTATTGGAGGAGTCTGGATCATAAAAACAGTTGCGTATTAAATTATTTTGTTACCTTAAGAAAATTATGACTAACGCAAGGAAAAACGATTATTATAACCATTGATTTAAGTAGATTGGTCGTTCTTACCACTCGCCGGCGCAATAAAAGGAATAGATAATTTTGCTAACAATTATTGTTAGCAACATCGATCGGAACAAATTTATTTAGTAAATTAATTTTTCAGTAGTATACCCTAAACCTCCCATTCAGTAGTCTAGTTATTTACCTTTCATACAATCCTTTTGATCAATTAAGTAAAAACGTGATATATTTTAAAGCGGTTAAGGTGGTTTGAAAGTTACTTTAAATATAAAAATATTCTTTGGAGACCGATTTAAATTTATCCTGAGAGAAAGGAAAGTCTAGATCTGAGGACATTAGGAATTGATGGAAGCCAGTAACCGAGGGGAGGTCTAACGTTCACTTCCAGTTGTAGGAGGTTAATAATTGATAACACCTGTCTGTCTGAGCGTCATTGGCGCCGCCGAGATCATCCACAATGCCTTTGTATAGAAGTTGGGCATTTTACCTAAGTGTTGGATATTTGTGGTGTAGGAGTGGGCGTTGCGTAAGTCGCTGTAAAACATGTTTGTGGTAACGTAGAATCTCTTGGATTAAATGAAGTAATGAGTGTGTTCGGCGTTTCTGAAGTCGCTCTTCACGTGACGCGTCCACTAATATAGAAAATTTATGTTAATATCATGGCTGCATCTTACAAGATTCGGAGTTTGGTGTCTGAGACGAAAAGAGTATCATATATTGTGATAGCAATATCGAAAGTCCAAAAAAAATATATAAAAAACAGGGACGATTACAAAGAAAGTAATCGGTGATAGAGGGTAAAAGGGTGTTCGTTCATTGTAATAGGAATGCCGAATATCCTAGAAAATAAGAGATAGTTATACAAACTAATTTATCGTCTATCATAAGTGTTGAAGGGTTATTTTTCGCGGTAAATGGCAGTTTTTCTATTATCAAATAGGGAATAATATACATATCATAGATGGTATGTGGATCATTATGCCTTGGATATAGGGGTTTTTTCTTAACAAAGTAATGAATCTGTTATTTCTACATAGCGTCACCATGGAAGTCTAGGTATGCCGTTCAAGGTCGCATGGATGCCGTCTTCATACTGCTTGACCAAGTAAAAAACAATTCAAAGCCAAATCCCTGTTGTTACCAATTTGTTTTAGATCATTTTTTTCTATCTGAATTTTTTCATTATTATTATTATTATTATTATTATGAACTACAAAACTAACGTAAGGTAAACAGGAAGATTGATTATTTTTTTAAATATCCCGACAGCAAAATTTCGATGGTGTGCAAACCGCTGATGATCCACACTAAGTAACTAAATGACATCAATTGAATCGTTATTTGTCAAAATAATTAATCTCCAGCACTTGTGACGTACGTGACATTAGAGTTTTAAGTATTCGCTGTTTTTTTTACCCACTGTCATTCAGTAGTAGTTCTCAAAGCAATATGTTGTAAAAAAAAACTCAAAGATGTTTTAGAGTGACGACACGTGCCTGAAATATTACTACGATATTAGTAGGGAGGGAATTGATTTCGTTTTGACATTTTCAGAGATTGAAGTGGCATTGTATAATTGTTCTTATTTGCATCTGGCATCCGGTACCTGATTGCACTGGCACCTTACTGCTTACTGTATCGAGCCTGCAGGGTGTGAGCTGGGATCACAGCTAGTTTTGTGGCTGCAATTCACGCAGCACTAACGTGTGACCGGATTGCCTACCCAACGCCCGCCGTGTGTCGCGCTTTTGGCCTGCCAACGCCTTTTTTAGATGCGATTCGTGCAAGCCCTGGGGTAATATATTAACATTTCAATCGACTCTCGCTAACTCGAAATTCCAGGGTAATAAGATTTTTCTGAGTTATGCCTAGTTAGGCATAGTTCGTGTCATAATTCTTTCTTAATTTCGGTTTACAGAGGCAATTTGGGCTATATTCAAGGTTATAGGTAAACCAAATGAAAATTCGAGTTGGAGAGATGATGAAAAGAGACTCTCGACCGAATATGACGTTGACATGTTGCGACTTGTATGCCGAGGTTTCGACCTACGGAAGTAAAGTTAAATTTCGACTTATAAAGGTAAAGTGCATAATTCGACCTTTCTACTAAATTTCGAGTTATAGAAGTAGTGTTGACATCGCTTCGACTTACAGAGATAAAATATTACCAAGACATTATTTCGAGGTACGCATAGTTTTTAATTTTGACTTAAACAGGGTTTCTTTGGTGATCGAAATTAATTCGAGTTATTGAAGATTTCGAGTCATCGAGGTTCGAGTTATCGAGAAGCCACTGTATAAGTGCAAGCCAAGCTTCACCCGAGATTGATTTTACCTGACCATGGTCCATATTTAGAACGTTCTTATTTAGGCAAGTCATATTTAGAACGTTTTAACCTGAAATCTTAAGAACTATCAGTATGAAGATCATCATAAATAAGATATAGCATTAGGAAAACTTTCAATTTGTCTTGAGTGATTATAAGCGAATCTTTATTGGAGATTTTAGATACACCAGACAGAAAATAAAATTAACCTATTAAAACAACCAGACGTACATGAAACCTGTGCTCTCTTAAGGAAAACAGAAAGAAGTACATCTAATCATAAAAGTTTTATCGCAAATTTTTTTTTGAAAAAGTCAAGAGTCAAGATGCATTTTACTCGAGTAGATGAGAAATACATATGAAATGTGCCTTTAACAACAGAAGAATAAGAGAAATGAAGTATATGTTATAATTAATAAATTCACGTATTGTAATAAGAGGAATTTTAAAATTTACTATTACCACTAAAAAAAAATAATTTTTTTAACGAGTTTGGGTTAAAAATATATGTCACCGCATTGTTGGTTACTTTGGTGTGTATCAACGATGATATCAATTCCACATCAACAGCCTATCAGCGACGATTGCCCGCTGAGCGGCAGATATGGCGGTTATGTGGTCTACCAATCGAGTTCATTACTTTCTGAGACAATAAACGGAAGGTTACTTAATACTTGTGTTATAAATAACATTACATTTCTGTTTTAGTTTCTCCAAGACATAGAAATGTGTTAATGCAGTAATTCGGTTTATTCGTTTTGTTGATTAAGCTATGGCCAATTAAATGTTTTTGCTTGAACTGCTGCTAAAGTTGCCTAAACATTTCTTTGAGACCAACTATAATGTTCACATTGAAAAAGTTACCTTTTTTCTGATTTGAAAAGAAAAATCTTGTGAAATGAGAACTCCATTACTTAAGGACAAATAATTATGATGTTCAAGGTGTTAAACAACTATTTTTAAGTCACTGAATAATTTAAACTCCACTCAGTTCTACTGGCTTCAGCCTATTAGACATGTCAGTTCACATCCAATTTAAATAAAATGAACATTTACCTAAATTAAATCATTTTTAAAGGCTAGAGCAATAAAATAGTCAAAGACTTTTTAGAAAAAAAAGCATGTGTCTAAAGAAATTGCTTACGAACGAATTGCTTGACGAAAGAATTGTTGAAGAATTGTTTTTCTATGTGACATTGAAGGTCGGGCCAGACGGTTGCTTGAAGGGTTCAGCACGTTGGGTACGTCCTAGTTTCTATGTTACCAATCAATAAGTGTCTCGGTCGCTTAGAGACTATTATTTAACAAACAGTTATCCTCAAAATAATTTATGTTAAAATATTTGTTTTCTTTTTAACGTCATGTAGTTCTGTTCACAGACACAACTTCCTGACTAATTACAGTAACTTTTATAAAATAAAAAAATATGAAAAACAACTTATTGGCAGAACTCATCGTTTCTCTCATAGGTACTCGTTTTCTATATAACTAGCCCATAGAGTTCAAGGTTATTTTACGTAATCTAAAAAACAGAAATTTATTTGAAAATTATTGATTTAATTGATTATCAGTTAAGTACATTCTCAATCGGTTAAAAAACCTCTGCCTAACTTAATAACCAAATTTAGATCAAATACAGTGCACTAAATGAAAGGTGCACTTATTTTCATACTAGCTAATTAGCTAAAAAGTATACACAATTATTTTCCTCCTTCCCTTTCTAATGAAATGTTTCACAATTTCCTTAAATGTGGCTCAAAAATTTCAGATAACAATTTTACTTTAAAAAATTAAAAGATAAAATGAATCCTATCAAAAACATTTTCTAAATTAAATTGCAGGTGTTTATCCTGATTTACAAACAGGTAAAAAAGTAGTCCTTTGTGATCTGAAGGCAGTCACTTTTTTCTGATTAACGATAAGTTTGAGTCGATGGCAAATACAGAACCAAGAATGCACTCCTAGTGCACAGTACACAAGTGTATTGTTCTCGCCACAATGGAATAACTGCCACTGTATTGTGAGCGGTCTCGTTCTTTATATTAGTGGCCGAGACAAAGACTGTATGGGCTTTTATGAATATTTTATCGTAAATATTTAGTCTCAATTCAAAACCACTTCTTCTGCATTTTCTTCCTGGATGAAACTGTGTAGCTTTTCGTGCGCCTAAATCCTTGAACTGCCTTTTTATCTTTGACTACAAATTAATTTGCAATGTATCATTACACCATTAGAGTTTTAAACCATAATTCTACTTTTAGCTGTACCTTTTACCGGAAATGTTAATTTGTTAATCCTTATGTAACCATGATATAACCCATGTTGCCGATCCGAACAAAAGCGTATAGGTTTCAATATATAAAATAGCATTCACAGGAAGTCTATAGAGTAAAGTTTTAATGTTCCTAATCTAATCTTTGGAGGTCTTACCCCAGACGTATTTTCTTTGACCTACAATTTGCTGTGATTTTAAGTTTCTACTTATATGTCAATATTTTGCATGAAAAAACATTTTCATGGAAAACATTTTGAAACGTTTTTTAAAATCTCGAGTTTCATATTTATGCATTTGGACTACAAAAAAACTGGCTTAATCTGATTTAAAGGAGCAGTGGTTTTACATTTAGGAGGGATGCCAGAGAAAAAAAGTACGAATAATATTTTAATCTTCATAGCTTTTGATTCCGTAAACTATTCACAAACATTTAATTCTGCGGAGAAGCGTGGCTCAACTAGTTAATGAATAAAAAAGTCAGTAGGCAAGGGCGATTGCAGATTTTCCCAGGGGAGCAAACAGGTATCTTGTATCAGGATCTGAGGACTGGAATACAACAGGAATAGGGTACGAGCCTCACACAGCCGGAGTTTATGTAAAAACCTTTAGTATCTTTATTTCTCTTTAAAATCTTTATGAAGCCTTTGAACTGATCAAATGAAACTTTCAGGTTAAAAATGAAAAGTAATATTTATATTGGACGTTTATTGATTGAGCTGTTTGAAATTTTACAAAGCTTAATTTTTTAATGTTTTTCAGCCCCCCTCCCTTTCAGGTGCATATGTAAGTAGGAACTTATTCAGAGTGAAGAGGAACCCCAAAATAGTACAAATTAAAGCTCTTCACTCTTATTTTACCTACAAATATCAGATGACCGTGATATTATACTTCTTTCATACATTTGCATTGCATTTCGCATCACTCGCATGCTTTAAAAATTTGTTACCATTCTGGTCACGATATGTGCTTAGTTTCAATTCTTACTTTGTCTGTCTAAAATAGCATGCTTTCTAAATAGCCATTTACTTTTGTAGGGTATTTAGTTGTCAATGAAAAAGACGTCATAAGCTTGAATGTCTATTTATACTTTGCCTAACTGGTCTTTATTTCACCAATCTTCAGACGTTGCAGCTGTCAGTCCCACTCCATTCGTCAGTTGTTTCAAATTATTAATGTTATTAATATAACAACGGATTTTCCTCATTCTTCTTGTTACGAGTATTTTTATTTTATTTTTCGTGTATAATTTTTAATCTTGGCCATACAATTGTTGAAACCTTTTTACATTATCCTGCGATTTGACGCAGTATAAATACTAACAAGAACCATTATTTAATCTAAATTTGTTACTCATCTATTCTCATATTAAAGGGAGGAGGCGTCTCTCTGACATGATCGATATTCCGATCTGACCAATGCTGCTGAACCTATTGAGCTTTCATTTCGTATGCAGGTAGGTGTAATATGTCAGGGGTCCGTATATTCTTATTCTCACTTGAAAAATTCCTTAACGCCCCTTTCCAAAGATGAAGAAATTGGAATATTCCTTTAGGATGTCGTTGCACCGATATAAATACAGTATAAACAGACTGAATCATAAGTCTATGATACACTATCACTTATCATCATAGACTTATGACACAGTCAATTTACATATAAAAAATCACAGGCCTTATACTACTCCATTAAGTTAGATTGTATATATTTTACCAAATTTCCCCTGTAGGGAAAAAGCTATTACCGTAGTTCTCATGGAAAGACCTAAGCCCGAGATCAGATAACTTTCCGTTTTGGGGCCCCCAAAATTAAAAAACGCCATTAATTTGAATTTATATATATTTTTATTTGTCTGTTAGCTCGATAGCGGCCACAAAAATGGTCCGATCTTTATGAAATTTGGTACAGACGTGTAAAGCGGTAATCACTCAGACGAGTTCGCAAACCAGTCTGGTCGGACCACCGCAAGGAGGGGTTAAGGGGGTAAACCACCCCAAAAACAGGTGTTTTGAGTCTTTTTTACATAGAAAATTTTAAATAATACAATTATTGTTAGCATCACTGAATTCACCTGAAAAAATAGTTTTTTGAAATAATGCTCCATGTCCATTGGTAACCGTGATATTGAAAGTAGTAAACACGTACGTTACCCAGTACGTTGTCCCAATGTTAACCTTATGGGAAATAAGTAGAATTCTATATCTCGCTTATTTCTCAGCATATCTTCACCTAGATGAGCTTGAGTCTTCACCTAGATGAGATCTAATGTATATTAGTATAAAATCCACGATATTTAAATTTTTGTGGAAGTAAACCTGTATAATCATTCCCTATGTTATCCTTATGGGAAATTTAAAAAAATGTATCTTCCGTAATTCACAACATATCTTGATGAAACTTTATATCAGGCCTATTCTAGTTTAAATATAATAATATTAATTTAAAACCACCCAATTTTAACATACCTATTCCAGAAAACCTGCCTACTCATTCCCCATGTTATTCTTAAGGAGCTTACGAAATCATATCTTGCCATGTTGGGTTGAAATGTGTTTTTACGCAATTTGAATTCGCTTACTATGCAGGTCTGCTGCAACGGGGGATTTAAACTTGCCGAAGTAGCAGACCAATACAGAGTAACAAAGAGGTTATTCCACTAACTGTCGGACTAGAGTGGGGGACTGGTGTACTTACTGCCCAATCTGGGCGTTCGGTCCACATACAAACGAAACTATGGTGTTGGTCTTAGACTAATTAGCCTATCGGGGTTGTCGGTTCAATTTTACCTCACGGCCAAAGTGGTTGAAGCGATCACATGTTCAATATGAAGGATATTGATTTTGGTAATTTACCAAGCTGTACCTACCAATCCCCTCTTTCCTTGTCCACAAAGAATAAGGACCAGAGAAAACATTCTTGTGGAAATAGGGTGCGTCTTGGCATTTGAAGGAATAAAATGAATAAAACGAACGTATATGCTGTTCCTTACAAGCAAGCCCACACTAAGGCCTCCCCATGTACATATATACAATACGTCCTCTAAGATTATTCCACTGAATATTTCTTCACAGCGCGAGAAGCTTGACTTTATTACTGCAGTCGTAGTGAAACTAGGTGTTTTATCTGACTGGTAGGACTTCAACGGATTTGCTAACGGTCGTAACGGTTTGGCTGCTATTTGATTCTTAGTGACGCTCCGCCAAGATGATAATGTCTTATTACTGGAGGTAACAAACAAAACAGTGAAAAATACTTTTGAGTGCTGCCAATATCCTTTATGTAAGGCTGAAAGGGAGAAGATTAACTTACTCTATATTTATCAAATTGAATGAGTCAAACTTTTTATTTTGAGGAACATAACAATAATTGTTAAATATTTTTTCTAATTTATTGGGGTGTAATCGTTTTAATGAATTAAAACGCTGTCTTTGAAAAAAGTGACAATGTTATGAGTGTTTTTCCTTTTGTTAGAAGTGAATGAAACTATTCTATTTATCATCATGAGATTGTAGTTATCATAACAAACCGTATAAAAACTAAATTTACACTACCCCCAAGCTACAAATTTGAGGCAATCGACGATACGCTTTTGAGTTAACAATCTTCAACCTTTAATTTTAAAAAGGATTGGGTAAGGTAATTAATTCATTGTTTAAATACATCTATAAATACTAAACTTCAACAATTGCACTCGGTTGTTACATTATTGACTTTATAAGCAGAAGAATATGTCCTATGTACATGGTCCACCTTATAGTGTTCGCCAAAATTTGAAGTGGACATGTAGTGACATTTCAACTACTTATTTTGACTATTTATTCATGATTTAAAATTTATGTTCCTTATAAAATGATTAATCAGCTTGAGTTCTTCTTTGTCACACCAAGCTGCTTAACTATCCTCTCTTTAAATCGTAATTAACAGTTTAAATTCAAATTCTTTTAAACTATCGAATTTTGGTAACTGTGCCCTCCTTCAATTCTGGCTAGCAAAAACAAAAAAGGTGATAACAGGCCTTAGAAAGTCTAATTCTGAATATAATGTCAATTATTTGCTAGTAACATTTCCTCTCGACACGTCTCTTCCTTTGTGCTGACGAGCTTTACTTTGTGCTGCGAGTTCTAGGTATGGTATCCTTGTCAGTAATCTGCTGGTAACATACAGTCTCGACACGTTTCTTCCTCTGTGCTGGTGAGCATTACTCTGTGTTGCGCGGGCTATGTATGGTAGCCTTATAAGGCATTATATTGATAATTATCAATGATCTGCTAATAATATATCCTGTCGACAAGTCTCTTCCTCTGTGCTCTGTGCTGACGAGCATTACTTTGGCTGCGAGGGCTAGGTGTGGTACAAAGTCTTTAGATAAGAACAGAATGGTAATACTATTATACTGTCGGGTCGCCTAAATCCTATAAGGCCATTGGAACCAAGCGGTTATAGGTTTCCGGTCTATAAAATACGTCATGATCCCAGCAGTAGGTTTTAGTTCAGACTATAAAAGACGTCATGATTTGTTTACATTTGTGACTTGGATAGCCTAAGTACTGTTATTGTTCTCTTCTCTTCTGCTCTACAGACCTTGGGTGTGGTTGCCTTGTCAGTTATCTCCTACTAACATACGGTATCCTGTCGACATGTCTCATCCTATGTGTTCTGAGGTGGCGAGCATTACTCTGTGCGCGGGCTAAGGGTGGTAGCCTTGTCAATGATCTGCTAGTAATACATTCTGTCGACACGGTTCTTCCTCTGTGGTGGCGAGCATTACTCTGTGCTGCGCGGGCTAGGTGTGGTAGCCTATCAGCTGTGCGGCGGGCGCGGGCGGGTTGGCGGGAGAGGCGGATCACGTGATCGATCCCACAGCTGACTCCCCACTAGTCGTGCTCTATCTGCCACCACCTCAGCAGCCTCGAGTGGCTTATTAAATTGGCCACCCCGCGCAAGTCTCTTTCTAATTAAACATTCTGTGACCCGTGCCTCACTCACGCATCGAGTCAAGGTCAAGGCGTAAAGCGTACTACTACCCCCACGGGTGGACTACTACCCACGCGGTTACACCGGAGGCAGTCGCAGCGTACTACTACCCCCGCGGTTACACCAGGGGCAGTCGCAGCGTACTATTACCCCCGCGGTTACACCGGGGGCGGTTGCAGCGTACTACTGCCCCCGCGGTTACACCAGGGACGGTCGCAGCGTACTACTACCCCGCGGTCACACCGGGGGCGGTCGTAGCGTACTACTACCCTCACGGTCACACCGGGGGCGGTTGCAGCATACTACTACCCCGCGGCCACACCGGGGGCGGTCGCAGCGTACAACTACCCCGCGGTTACACCGGGGGCGGTTGCAGCGTACTACTACCCTCACGGTCACACTGGGGGCGGTCGCAGCGTACTACTACCCTCACGGTCACACCGGGGGCGGTTACAGCGTACTACTACCCCGCGGTTACACCGGGGGGGGGGGGGTCACAGTGTACTACTACCCCCGCGGTTACACCGGGGGCGGTCATAGCGTACGACTACCCCGCGGTTACACCGGGGGCGGTCGCAGCGTACTACTACCCCGCGGTTACACCGGGGGCGGTCACAGCGTACGACTACCCCCGCGGTTACACCGGGGGCGGTCACAGCGTACTACTACCCCCGCGGTTACACCGGGGGCGGTCGCAGCGTACGACTACCCCCGCGGTTACACCGGGGGCGGTCACAGCGTACGACTACCCCCGCGGTTACACCGGGGGCGGTCACAGCGTACTACTACCCCCGCGGTTACACCGGGGGCGGTCGCAGCGTACGACTACCCCCGCGGTTACACCGGGGGCGGTCACAGCGTACTACTACCCCCGCGGTTACACCGGGGGCGGTCACAGCGTACGACTACCCCGCGGTTACACCGGGGGCGGTCGCAGCGTACTACTACCCCGCGGTTACACCGGGGGCGGTCGCAGCGCACTACTACCCCGCGGTTACACTGGGGGCGGTCACAGTGTACTACTACCCCGCGGTTACACTGGGGGCGGTCACAGTGTACTACTACGCCTGCGGTTACACCGGGGGCGGTCACAGTGTACTACTGCCCCGCGGTTACACTGGGAGCGGTCACACCCCGCGGTTACACCGGGGGCGGTCGCAGTGTACTACTACCCCGCGGTTACACTGGGGGCGGTCACAGTGTACTACTACCCCGCGGTTACACTGGGAGCGGTCACACCCCGCGGTTACACTGGGGGCGGTCACAGTGTACTACTACCCCGCGGTTACACTGGGGGCGGTCACAGTGTACTACTACGCCTGCGGTTACCGCCTGAGGCGGTTGCAGGCAGGGTGGGTTTGGTGGAGTCGTTGCGCGAGGGCTTTTTTTCTCACTGTGTCATTCTCCAGGTTTATTTGACGTTTACAGTGATACAAAAATTGGACATATTTGTTTAAGTATTTATTATGGAAAGAGAACTCAACTAATACGAAATTAACCCACACCACTATGTATTTTACTGTAATTTCTTACAGTATGTGGTACTTGAGGCAAAATTTTATTTAAAACACCCTTTCAAAGGAAAAGGGATGCGTAATTGAGTTTGCTTGTTAAAACCCGTTCATGTTTACACAGGCAGAAGCTACATTGCATTTAAGTGAGCGGACTTGAGAAAAAGTACTGGCTTAATTTATAACTAATAACTTAAATAAATTGACTTAGGATTTTATATGGATGAACAGGAACACAATTTAAACCCAAGTTACTTTTTAAATAAACTCAATAAAACTACGTTAGACGTTTGCGAATATAATTTGAGCTCTTACAGGACCGATTCGGAATGTGTCACAGGAAAATTAAAACCTTCATAAGTATATAAATCCTCTTGTCATTTCTAGTTTTTTTAGAGTGCTGTATTGTTAGACTACTTGGGTGTGATGAACACGTTTTGGGTTATGAAAGTTCAACCGCATTTAATAAAAGGAAAATTAAATAATTTTTATAACACAGCCCTTCCAAATCGAACTCCTCTATGATCAATCACGTTACCTCTAGATCCGTACAAAGCCTTTTACTCTAACACATTGTTTCTCAAACGGTGGTACGCGTACCATTCATTGGTGGTAGGTGATGGTATTTTAGGTGGTACGCAAGAGATTGAAGAAGTAGGACAAAATAAAGTACTAGGTTTATAAACGAACGCTATATAGTTGAATAGTTAAGGCATTGACTTAATGCCTTAACTTTTTCAGTATTTGTTTTGGTCTAATATGTCAATTTCGTACCATATTTCAGGAAATATTGTTACTCTTTCATTTTAAAAGTAATTCTTTCTACAAAACATTTTATCACGGTATCTAAGGCTCTTCCCTTCAGTCAGACATTCATAAATTCTATTTCTGCAAAACGTGACGCCAAGCTCTTTTTAACGACACCGGAATTATGAATTATTAAAACAATTTCAAAAACTCTTAATTACGTTCCTGAGGATTACGTTAGGGTGCGGTTTCGGTAGAGCGTTCCTAATAAGCCATAATATTCGGTCATTTTGCCGTTAACACCCTTCACATGTCTTACGAGCATTGTCCACTTGTTGCTTTGACTGCTTACAGGTATAAACTCTAAATTACGTTTAGTGATATTTTATCATCATGCACACACACACTTAACACAGTTCTGTTCTAGCACAGTAAAGAGAAGGACCATTATAGTTCAAAGACCACATTGAAGGTTACGTTTACAGTTAAAAGAAGAATAACACAGTCATACGTAATATAAGTCTGAGCAAAACTCTCTAGTGCTCTTACTCACTTTAAATTACATTATTTATTTTTGTAATTTTTTCTAATGACCCCTTTCACTGATAGGGATACGATTTAGATCCTACGTGATGTAAATAATTTTACTTATTCATTGATGCAAATATCATGTCATAATTATTAATTCAATAAATAGTTGATAATTCATCTATCTGGATTGCTCACTTGATACAAAGTTTTATTCAAAGAAAAACTACCAAATATTTAAAGTAGATACTTAAAAGATTCTTAATATAACAAAAATACGTTAGGTATTTTATAATTTCTTAAAACATGGTTTTGATTTCCTCTGTGAGTTTATTGTACCATCTACATTTCTATATAAACAAATTCAAATAGTGAGGTGATGGTATTTGTAGCATTGCTTTTACCTAGTACTGAAACTGGTTTTCTGGTTAGAAATCAGAATGTAATTCAATCTGAAAATAATAACTTTAGGCTTGTGAGGAAGAGAACAGAAGATAAACGAAAAGTTAAAAAAATGTTTATTATTTACGAAATGAATATCATTTCACATGGTCGCGCTACTGACGCTCTCCAAATCTTTTTTTGACGGAATACTTTCTGGCTTTCAAAAGAACAACTCCTAAACGTTATTCCTTATAAAAAATGGTAATATACGAGTATATAAGCGTTATTTAACGCTTGTTTCTGCTTTAAGAGAATTTAAATCAACAGATATAGAATGACGAAAGAGATTTCAATGACGGAGGGAAATGATACTCCAACTATAGTCTTTCTAGAGATGTTGTTCTAGAAACCTTTGGGGTAGGATAAAAACTGTACTGTATTGAATTTCTCAAGTATGAAGTTGATATATGGTGGCACGTTATTAGAAATTTTGATATGGATCAATATTTGTCAAATCTTCAAATCAGGATTTCACACTTACAGAGCCTATAAGGGCTGAAAAAGAACGTTAACATTTTTTAACAGGTAAGATTTTTCAAAAGTCTAATAAACAATACAAAAAATGAAAACTGTCGCTTGTGAACGGTAACTGGTAATTGGCCGATCATCAGTAAACGTTTTTATTTAGTCAGCACACAAACCTCTCGTCCAACACCAATCCGCCATTAGTAAATTAGAACTATGCACACATTGTAACGGTCGCGGTCCACACATTACATCGCTGGTTCAGTTACCTGCGGTCGCGCCTAGAATTCGAGTTAGCGAATTAGAATTTACTGTTCAGTATTTCCAGACGCCTTCAAATGGCCTATACTTTCGAAAGCTGACAAAATATACCCTAAAAATGTTAGAATTTTTATGTTCTAATCTGACTATGTACTCATGTCATAGATGAAAACTTACCATACTTTTTGTCGCCGTTTCTCAGGGGATTCGAGTTTGTTGGGCTTGTTTATTTTCCATTGGCATCGATACACAACAAAGTTGAGGCTGCAAAAAAAACGGCTACTAAAAATTATATCGCGTTGATAAAAAAAATAAATAGCTAGTGGAAAACGTCTGACGACGTAGTTAGGATATGCAAAGCAAACGTTAGAAAAACAATCATTCATATAGACATACAGCAAACAAAACTTTTTGAAAACATATATTTTCTTAGGAAACCTGTAGTTTTCATCGAAGCTGTGCGTTAGAGAGCTATCCTAAACAAAATTAGGGCATGTGGGGATGTTGGGATAATCTATTACGTAAATTATTGTAATGTATGTTTGTGCTGAATACGAGTAATTGTTTATTGTACTATTACTTTATTTATATTGATGGATATTTTTAGGATAATTCGTCATAAGTAGATAATAAAAACGAAATCTTTTCAACGATCACGGATGTACGGCGGGAATAACTTTCCAAACACGCTAGCGGCTGTGTAATCGCAATTTCATCTATTTATAGTTACACTAAAATAGAGAAAGACTTGCACGTAAAAGACGATCGTGCAAATTTGCCGATAGCATTCAAGCGGGGATGTATCATTGTGAAAGACGCAAACGGCCGCGACAGACGATCGCGCATGTTGTCGGCCGCGACGATCGGCTGCAGAATGCGCTTCCCGCGCCGCTGCGTTTCGTTCAGCCGACGTTTTACTACTGCCTTCCCAAGCAGTGTTACCAGATTCAAAAACCCTATTATCGTACCTAACAGGGAAAATCATCGTAGGTTTAATAAACTTATCGTACTTTTTCAATATCCTTCGTAAATTTGGCATAAACCCTGTAATACAGAAGAAAAATATTTTTAATACTAAAACATTATAGATTATCCTCTAAAAAAGTGGAAATTAATTATAATATAGGCTTTAAAACATCATCAAACTATAGTACCGGTGAAAATTTCGATCGTACCACACTCAAAATTATCGTATAAGTACGATAATTATCGTATAGGTACGAAAATTATCGTATAAGTACGAAAATTATCGTACGTCTGGGAACACTGATCCTGAGGGCGTGGAACTGTTACAGCAAACAGACTTTTCAGCGTCGATATTCTTAAACTGCTCAACCTAGGCCAAACCATACATGCCTATTCAGAGACACTCACTTGAACGGACTCCAGGAACAACGAGTTGTTACGAAGTTATCAAATCAGTTACAGTTTTAACGAAATCTGATAAGTATGTCAGTTGCCTGCCATATCATGTCGATGGCCTTTTCAGCCTTGCAAAGGGGATAATTTTTAACCGATTCTAGATATACTTGATATTTGCTTTACATAGTTTATATTCACTAAAAATTAACAATTAAACCGAACATGGATTATTTCTATGTGTAATCACAATTTAAATCCCGTTGATAAAATATACAAACAGCGATATCTCTAATTTTCTTATAACCATTACATAAATTGAATGGACGTAATTATAAATAAACTATGTCTAGATAATTAAAAGGGGGAAACGTGTTATTTTTTAGTAATAATCATCATAATATTTTTTATTTGTTACCGAGGGTTTGACGAATATAAACAAGACAAATAATATAAATTTAAAAAAATCAAATCATAGGATGCGTTTTCAAAAGGTAGGTTAGGCGTAGGAAGAGGATGGCGAGCTGGGGAAAGACTGGGGGCGGCAAGTTTGCGCGCACCTACACGTTAATAAATACTCCCATGAAACCTACCGTCTCTTTCCCCAAACGTTTCCATAAATGATGCGTCCGAGTCAAATGCCATGTTTTAATAGTCTTCAGTGAAATAATTTTAATTGCTCCGTAACCAACCAGATTTCTCATCACCTTGGCGCAAGGTTTTCATCTAATAGTCTCACTGGTGCCTCTCGAGCAAAGTCCATCCAGGAAAGTTAAAAAAAATATCCTTCATTTCAGTCAGAGGAAACACCGATCTCATCGATAGGCTTCGCAGTTTTCAGCCTTTCTCTAATTCTACCTAAGAACAGCGACATCAAAGTGATATACTGAAGAACAGGATTTAATCCTTTCCTTAGAATTGGAGATCGATGGTGCATTGGGGAGATCTTCCGATTGCGAAAAGAGCGCAGGGGAGAGTTAGATCCGAATGACGTGGGTTTGATGGGTAGCGCTCGCACTCCGTCTGATGTCCGAATGCTATTTCTTCAAATTTGGTAACTAATTTATTAATAGCTTGATAACAGAGGGTTGGGGGGGAGGAGGGGAAGATTCGTGTTATTTGCGTGCGTCTACACCTCAATGGATACTTCCCTGAAAAGTGGCGTCTTTCCATTTCCGACAGCTTTCATAATTTATTAAATCTCGTACTAATTATTTACTGCGGACACATGTCCTATTAATATTGTTATAATAGATGGATTCCGTAAGGTAAATCGTTTTATTTCTTTTATACACTGGTTACTTTGAGGTTATCGTGCCAACTATATAACACTTTGTAAGCGACACATGTTCTCTATTTGATTAGGTACTGCTAAATTTAGGCCTATTCAGTGAGTAATCGGAGTAACATAATGGTAACCTTATCGATCAACTTTATGGTTTGTTTACTACATGTTTTGCAACAGGTAGGGCCTAATATCGTTGAAATTTTACCACTGATTTCGGTAACAAATCTGTTATTCACAAGAAACGCAACCTTACACAACGCTCCTGATTAATATCCTGGCGTTTGATATCTTAACCTAAAAATCTCAATATTGAGAATTGAATTCATAAAAAAAGATATACGAAACGGAAGAGGAATTCATTTACTTTGATGATGTCTTCAATTGACCTCTCACTCTCAACCCTTTAAACCTTCAACGATTATTAACAAAAAGTAAATTCTTTGTTTGAAATTCATTGTTGGTGATCGTGATTTTATGTTTAAAACAATAGATCAGTCAGCTTGTATATATAACCGAACGATAACGTCTCAAACCATCCTAAATTTTTGTACATCGTAAAGCAAGCTTAGATATCGACTTCAGCAGGTTAGCCCTATTGGGATTGCTCCTGTAACTGCAAGTCAGACCGGTTCTACATTAAATATGTACCGCAGCAACAGCTCCGTTTCCGGTTCCGTTAATTTCCCTTCCTTCCTGTTTAGCGTTTCCCCCAGCTGTTGCGCCCATCCTGGTTGACGAGCTCCTTAGCTCCCTCTTGTTAACCATCCATACATGATCAGTTTCATATCGGCTGATCTTGATAATGATGCCTTTATATTTCTTGGTAAAAAAATTTCTTCTTGTTCGTTCATCATCTAGAACACTTAGGTTTTTTCTTTTATATAATGAAACAGGTTTTTACTTTCTCTACCCTGTAGCTAGTGGATGGAGAATCTTTGACGTTAGTGAAAATATTTGTTTTGGTGATCCCTAATTACCAGAAACGTGATTTTTGGAGATGATGTCCCTCCACACGTGTGTCTGTTTGAATGCCTGTATAACTCAGAAAACATGAGTGGTGTAGATTTACAACTCCACCGTAAAATACACCAGTATTTTCACAGTAGGCAAACGTTTATATTCTTAATTACATATTAATGAAGTAAATAAATACAGGGTGTCCCTAAACAACCCGGTCCCCTTTTGTGTTTTTGTTCCTTGCATAGAGGCAAACAGATTTTGCAATATAGGCTAACCATGGGTCTCCCATGCCTCATGTTTTCCGTCTGTCTGTCTGTATGTGTTTTTTTTACAAACAAATTCATAACTCCTAAACGGTTTGAGGTACAGCGTTGAAATTTTGCACAAATGTTTATCCTATTAGGCCCTACCTACGTTTGAAAGTATACCAAAATATCGTGAACCGTTTCAAAATGGCGGCCATTAAAAGTTTTTGATGCAAAATTTCACGAAAACCGTTAATTTAAACAGAAGATTGCAAGATACACAAAAGTGAGTCCATTATGTACTTTTCAATGATACCTTGTTTGTTGAGATTGGATGAAGATTCACTGAGAAATTAGTTTTTTTTTGTAATGGAACTTTTCCCCATATAAACAATGTTAAAATACGGGGTGTTAAAATCAAACTTTGACGGCTTATAATCCACTTAACTATTGAGTTTAGGAAAAAATGTCAAAAAAATAAGTTCTTAAAATTAAGCGTAAAATCCAAATACGTCATAAAATACAGGGTGTTCCATAAGAAAAATCAAAGTTGTCCGCCATATTGGAAAATGGCGGCCATTCACAAGAAAATGGAATTCATATTTTTAAATGTCTTAAAAAAGTAGGTGAAGTCCCCCGTTTAAAGTTATCTATAAATCCAATAGTTTCTGAGATACCAATGGTGGCACAGTTAAGCTGGACACACCTTAATTTTAACATTGTTTAAATAAAGAAAAGTGGTCATCCAATGCGAAAAAAATTAATTTCTCAGTAAATATTCATCCAATCTCAACAAACAAGGTATCATTGAAAACTACATAAAATGGACTTACGTTTGTGTATCTTGCAATTTTCTGTTTGAATTAACGGTTTTCGTGAAATTTGGCATCAAAAAATTTAAATGGCCGCCATTTTGAAACAGTTAACGATAGTTTGGTATACTTTTAAACGTAGATAGGACCTCTTAAGATAAACATTTGTGCAAAATTTCAATGCTGTACCTTAAACCGTTTAAGAGTCATGAATTTGTTTGTAAAAAACACATACAGACAGACAGACGGAAAACTAGGCATGGGAGACCCATGGTTATGTTGAAAAATCTGTTTGTCTCTCTCTATGCAAGGAACAAAAACACAAAAGGGGACCAGGTTGTTTAGGGACACCCTGTATGTATAATTATTTATTAATACTTATATTATTTTGATTTTTACAACAATTTATTTGTTCGGCTATTATATTTTTAGGACTTTAAGTGTTTTTTATTTTTTAAATTTTTACATTTTAGTAAAAGTTTACTTACCACAATTATTTGGCATCAAAACTGGTTTCAGAAATACTGTTATTTTCATTCAGGATAAAATGGAGAATATTGAAACCGAGTCCTACCTTATTTACCCACGTTTTAATAAAATTTGGTATTTAAGTATAGCCTACTAACTTTAAAAATCTTCAGATGCTTTTACAATTTTATGACTTCTTTTACATTTCATAAATAAATTTTTACTAGCGTCATAAGCAATTAAGGATCAAAGGAAAAGGGTGGGCATGATAAATGATTAAAGTAATTGTGTGAAAATGGCGAACAATTTAGCAGGCTTGTCACAGCTGCAACAGGTGGTCATGCAGGCACCATAACACGGTGTAACTCGACAAATAGATGGGGGGATTACACGATTGAACACTGGCAGACGCTTACTTAGGACACTTTCAGTTAATAATGCACGTCTATCTACCTTTCTGAATACCTGCCAGCGTTCTCTGCACATCACGTGGTTGATTTTATACTACATTACTACATTATCACTTTACTAGTGGATTTTTACTGACAATTGGATAATTTTTTTTTGGTTGTCGATAACCATTCATTTAGATTAGACTTTGTAAGAGCTGAAAGGAACAGAAAAACATTAAGCCTGAGGGAAAAATATTTCTTAATGGGAACCAGTAGAGGACAGCTTAAAACTAGGACAATCCCAAGGCGCAATCGTTATGAGAGTCACAGTGATTGACTCGGGGGACAGCTGATTACTGGAGGCTGTAGCCTTCATGTTGAGATGTCGCATTGCAGTCGGCACAGTCAATCAGAAAATTTAGACCATAGATGTATATAGTGAAAGTATACCAAGCAGTTTCTGCTTATTAACTGCTTTTGAAGCTGCACTTTCTGCTTTTGAAATAGCCTCGAATAACCAACTATGTGTCTGAACAACTGTTGTCATAAAAATGAGCATTGCGTACACCTTAGATATCTCCATTTGAGAAATTTTACCTTTTGTTTCCCATTTAAATAATATGTGAATTTCTATATACTGTTACACAGTCACCTCCTGGTGATTGGTACCTGGCCTTTGGTACCTGCAAGAGATTATAAGCTAACTATCTGTGTTGTGTATTCATTTATTGTTGCATTCTAAATGTGAGTATTAAATCATCATGTGATTATTACATCTCAAAATACCTTCTGAAATGACAAATAATCACTGCAAGATGATCATTCAATTTTGTCTTGTTCATAAGAACTTACGCACAGAGAGCATAGAGCATAGATCTATATGTTCTCTGT
This sequence comes from Flexamia atlantica, assembly GCA_035578135.1. Classification (NCBI taxonomy): domain Eukaryota; kingdom Metazoa; phylum Arthropoda; class Insecta; order Hemiptera; family Cicadellidae; genus Flexamia; species Flexamia atlantica. Next base: position 3,576,232 of record JAQJVK010000011.1, on the reverse strand, counting down.
GGCATATGAAACTTGTGTTATTTTGTATAATAATTTGAGGAGGTTGATCAATTTTAAAAGTGATTTCTGTGTTTTACAGTAAAGCCACAAAAATCTTTGCAGCTCTAATTAACAGACTTACTTTTATGGTCTTAACACAGTTTAGTCACACTCTCTATTTTACGAATTTAAGGAGTTATATTTTTTCTTTGGACAGATAGAAGGAAAAATCACTACAATGTGTTATTCAAAGACATGTGGAGGGTATTCAAAAAACATAAGGCTTTGAAACTACAATATACTTCTATAAACACATGATGCCACTTACCTCCTGTGACCCCCCACAGCCATGTCTGGTATATGACCTGTCACTGTATTAATGCTTATAGTCCTTCGGGTAGAAAAAGCCATCTTCAAAGACATTTTCAATCAGCTAAATAGGAAGTGGTGATGGCAATATTGTAAGAAGAATAAGGTAAGGATAAAAATGAGTAGGGTTGATCAGGCAAATTGTACTGCAGTGGGACTGGGATTTGAAGGGCTTTTGCTCTGCGGGATGAATCCATTTGATCCCACATGTGAGCTCAATACAGCAGTAACATTTGTCAGTAATTTTTTAAACTTATTCCTAAACAGTTTCTTTCATGTCTGTCAAGAGGTTGAGACTATAGATTGCAGGAAGCATACCAGTATGGCATGGCTAAACTGTGGTTGTATTGCAGGAAGCGTACCGGCAGTGGGGGGTGTGTGCCTCACTGTACATTGTGGTCGTATTGCAGGAAGCTTACCGGCAGTGGGTGTGTGTCTCACTGTATATTGTGGTTGTATTGCAGGAAGCTCACTGCCAGAAGGTGTGTGCCTCACTGTACATTGTGGTTGCGTTGCAGGAAGCGTACCGGCAGTGGGTGTGTGCCTTACTGTACATTGTGGTTGTACTGCAGGAAGCGTACCGGCAGTGGGTGTGTGCCTCACTGTACATTGTGGTTGTATTGCAGGAAGCGTACCGGCAGTGGGTGTGTGCCTCACTGTACATTGTGGTTGTGTTGCAGGAAGCGTACCGGCAGTGGGTGTGTGCCTCACTGTACATTGTGGTTGTATTGCAGGAAGCGTACCGGCAGTGGGTGTGCGTCTCACTGTACATTGTGGTTGTATTGCAGGAAGCGTACCGGCAGTGGGTGTGTGCCTCACTGTACATTGTGGTTGTATTGCAGGAAGCAGCGCACCGGCAGTGGGTATGTGCCTCACTGTACATTGTGATTGTATTGCAGGAAGCGTACCGGCAGTGGGTGTGTGCCTCACTGTACATTGTGGTTGTGTTGCAGGAAGCGTACCGGCAGTGGGTGTGTGCCTCACTGTACATTGTGGTTGTGTTGCAGGAAGCGTACCGGCAGTGGGTGTGTGCCTCCCTGGTGCCTCACTGGCTGCACGGCCGACACAGAGTCAAGCCTTGTCGTTCCGTCTGCCAGAGGGTGGAACAGAAGTGTCCCTTCTTTCTACCGGGTGACCGCGCCCCCTCCTACCCCACCCAATATGCGGGGGAGCCCACATTCCTGTGCCTCGGTAAGTTTTTTGTGAATTTCTCTCATTGTATTGTAGGGGGCACGTGTAGCCACCACGGTTTATAAACAAATCTCAATTAGTGACCGCCAATCCAGTAGAAATAAAATTGAAATTTTCTTGAGCAAAGGTACCAACAAAAAAGACAAGTTACTTTTAGATATTTAGTGGTATACAATTGTAACAGTGACAGATTAATTCTGACAAACCCTAAAGAAATCTATTTGAAGTTAAAAAATTAGACCCTTTTGTTATTTTCCATTGCGCCCTGGATGGCGCTCTGACTTCTTTTTTACAGCACAACGATTATCCCACCAGAAAGGTTGCATAAGGTGAATGGCTTCCTTGCATTTGGATACTTCTTTTTTCTTTAGGTACATCACAAACTAACTGATCTTGGTCACACAGTCTGGTCCTGCCCTCATAGACGCTTGTCTACGCCCTCCCTCCAGAGACATGTCACCAAGTTAAAGCTGAATAAAATTGGAGGCAGAAATGATTTCTAAAAAGACAAGGGTCAGTCCATTCCTAATCTTACAGATCCTTCCACCTGTGGGTGGCCGCCCAAAGCTGCCTGCAATGTTTAAAAAGAATTGGAAGCAGTGCACAAGATTTTCATAGATCTAAGATTAGGCACAGCCTTTTGGATGGACTGTTATTGGACTTTGCCTTTTGTAGGTATAGATATTTGTAAAAACTATTAATAAAGGTGATGTTAGTTCGCTTTGAAAAGTCCCTGTAATACACATTAAAGTACAATGTTTATTTGTCAAATTAACTGTGTGGCTAGAAAAGTATTATTAGTATTTAGTAAAAAATTTGTTTTGGGTAATCAAATGGTAAAAATGATGTAATTGCAGCCAGAAATTAAAATATCTGTATTATCAGTAAAAATGATAGTAAAAATCTCTTATACTGCTAATAGTACATTTATTTCTGACTGTTCAATTAAGTGTTGAGCCAGGAAGGGTCGTAAAGGCACTGATTATGCCATCGCTAAACAGTTTGGTTTTACCAGAACAACCGATGTAAACATGGACTAAATGGCAGAATAATGGATAATGGGTGAGATAATATTCGTCGAATGAGAATCTGCTTAAAGCTTACTGGACCATTATTTAATCGTACATAGTAGGATCAATATCATATTGTATTGAAATACCTTTTTAAGCGTACAATCGAACGTTCTCTACCCTATGAGTAGTAGGCTACATGGAGAAATTATTATCATTGACTTCATAAACATAATATAATAGTATTATTTTCATAAAAATTGTCATATACATATGTAGATAGGAGATAAGAAACGATTAGAGCTTGGGCTGAAACCAAATAATCAAATTTTGATGAACTTTGATATCCAGGTCACTAGACCATGATATCTCCAGACATTTATTTTCATTCATCTGAATTTTTTAATTTTATAAGTTGTTTAATCCCCAATGAAGCCAAAAAAAGTCAAAAACCAAAATTTATAAAAATAGATGCTCAAGAATTTTAAAGGTAATTTTATGGTTTCTATATTTTAAGATACTAAACAAAATGACTAAACCTGCATATCTGCAAAACTTCAGGTTCAGGCATTATAAGAATTTAAGCGTTAACAAATTCAATTTTTCCAATTTTTCTTAACATTGTCGCTCGTGATAAAAATTTACTTGAAACCATTGTTTTGCTTAAACAAATAAACAATCCAATACATCTTGAGTTATTAGTATACCGGAACATTACATGTGGAGAAGATTACATTTTGCCCCCTATTAAAAAGATTGAATTTTACAAAAATTGGTGCATTGGTACTAAATATAAATATTTTTGAATATATTGTATTTTTTAATTTTAAATAGTTTTTTAAAGGTTATATACTCACAAAAACCCTCAAGATAAAAACAAATATTTCACAAATGGCCCTTAAAATTTCATAAGTTTATGTACCTTACTCTCTGTTTTAAATTTAAATGAAGAAGTAAAAAATACCAGTTAAGTTTTGGTACTACGATAAAATTAATTCAGAAGACTAGTAAAACCATACCCGCTACCTTAAATAACTGAACATTTATGTTCGAAATTATGAATAAAAAATTATAAAATTTAGCTATGGAAAAAGAGAGAATGCATGTGCTAAATTTTTTTTTACTACTGTTTTCTTTTCTTGCACCGATAAATGAAATTTACACTACAGTAGAGTCCCGCAAACCCGGACTTCGATAACCCGGAATTCTGGATAACTCGGAAAGCCTGCAAGAGCAATAAAGTGCATTGAGATTCAAGGCCAGAGCACGGTGTGACACATTTAAAACAGTTTTAGTTTTTCTTTAAGTTTTTTTTGCAACTAATATAGTTTTTATATTTTTTACTATGCAATAAATAAATGATTTCTTATAGAAATAACAGAAACTATTCTTATTTTTTCTTATTTTTACTCATTTCCCGATAACTCGGAATTTTCACAAACCCGGACACCGTTCGGTCCACATTAGTCTGGGTTTGTGGGACTCTACTGTATAGGTAAGTTAATAATACAGTAATTTTTACCATATAGAAACTGGAGGTTATCTTCATAAATAGAAGCACTATGAAATTAGCTCTAATATAGTTAACTAAGCAGCTTAAGTAAATCTAAGCAACTCTTGAAGTTCTACATCCTATATAGTATAGCTTAATTGCTTGTACTAAGTTTCAAAGTTTCCAATTTGATCCCAGCCTATTGTGAATAAACTGACTGTGATATCAAGGGAATTCAATTCATTAGCCAGGGATTAGTAACATAATTAACCGGCAAACCCTGTTAAAAATATTATGAACAAATGTAAAAATGTAGGCTTTTATGGCCTGCAAAAACCAGTGGAAGGGTTTATAATGCTAATTTAACATAAAACTGACATAAAACAAGACTACCTAATTATTATGTGATACACGTGTTGTACTTCAGCATTCAATCTAAAACACTAAAAAGTTCAAACTCCTGAGCCCTTTAGCTGAAAATTTGCATTAAGTTGGATCATGTATTTGGCCTGGCCAACATTACAGCCCAGAGTTTCATATTTTGTTTCAGTTTTACAATTTTAGTTTTGGATTAAGAAATGTTACCATTTGGTATTTTGATAACTCTGGTAAATTTAATGTAAGTTATATTGCTTTTTGGCGTATTTAAAAATGTTAACTTCTAACTTCTTCCGAGCACCCCTTTGACTCTCTGGAAGTAACAACTGCGCAAAAAAGTAGATAATTTTTCTGGCCAACATATATGCTGATATATTCCCCTTTCTCTAATCTCTTAGTTAGTACTAATATCCTAAGAAGTTTCAAATGTTCTTAAAAATGTAATAAATGTGATTAAAATTTAAAACATCTAACAGCACAATATGTTGTGAAATGAATGATCAGAACAGAATTAATCTGATCTTTGCTGCATATTTTTGTTTTAGTTCTGCTCGATTTAATGACATTATACTCTTCATAAATAATCATATTGTTAAAACTGATAATTTTAATTCATTCATTCTAATTTTAATTCGACAAAGGGTTATTAAGTATTCCTTAACTCCACCATATTGCAACTGATTTGACAAGTAAATAATTGAGTCAATGATCAAGTTGTAATCATCATCAGTTTGGCTACAATCAGTTATAGATGAGATAGTCCCGACTCTCACATTCAAAGCTATGATGATTATCGATCAATAAATACATTACGTTTTTTTTCTCTTGAAGAAACTGTTACACCATATATTTTTTTTCTCACTGAGCTATCAATGATATGTTCTACATGATTCCTTAAAAGAAAAATACAAATACTATAAATACAATCATTATTGCAATAATGTTATACATTTGCTGTAGTAAACATTCCCTTAATATATTGGCATGCATACGGAAATTTTAAGTGTAATTTTTTTATGGCTCTATTTGCACTATTTAAACATCTGAGAAACTGCATTACAATAGCTTCCCTCACACCTTGGTTTCTTCTTGTCTCTTTGGGGCATGATACCTTCTTAGGCGCTCCCAGAAAAGAAACCCCCTTTAGTGAGGTTGCTTAGGGCTATAATTTAAGAATACTGTTACCAGGCGAATAAGAGCACCAAATTTGGAATGAAGGTACCTTAAGGTACCTATACTAATAAATTTTAGCTTAGGAGCCCTTTTGAATTTTTAAAAATATAAATTTTTATTTGAGCATATCTTTTTAACAAATGCATATTTTCAAAAACTGATTTCCGCATTATACTCAGCTTGAAAATCTAGTCTGTAATGGCGTGTCGCAATACTAAATTCATATTTAAAAAAAACTATCTTGCATCCAATATGGCGGATCCAAGATGGTGGCCAAAAATTAATACCCAATCAAAATGAAGTATTTACTACTCAGCAAGTAAGGCGGTGGTTTGAAATCGATCTTGGGAAATATTAGCTTGGATACCCATAAATAAAATGTTTTCAATATATATTTGTCAGCCATTTTGGTTTTTGGTGCCGTGTTTCGAAATTTTTAAAAATTCAAAAGGGCTCCTAAGCTAAAATTTATTAGTACACCATAAGGTACCCTCACACCAAATTTGGCGCTTTTATCCGCCAGGTAATGGTAATTTCACTAAGCCACCTCTTTGGGGGTGGGGGGTGAGGGACCCCTGTCTGCCCATGATCCAAGAGATTGGTCAAACACAAAATCCTTTAATTTGCCCAGTTAGACATTCTTGACATAGGCATTCTTGGAGCAGGCTATCTATTCTTTTTTTTGTCACACCTAAAATCCTTCCCTCAAGGTATCTGATCATTATATTAAAATGGGAGCAGGGCCCAATAAGCTCTGTTGAAGCCCATTGACCCATATTTATCACAAAGTACACCTCGTACTGACACTTAATGGTTTGAATATCAAATTAAACACTTTTTTCCGATTGTAAAATGTGTAGCAGGTTTTACTAAAGCTAGCTAAATACGGCAAGACACCAACAGAACATGGTAATCACAATTATTAATTAGGTGTACACTCTTACGAGGAGGAAATTTAATATTGATGTCACAGACACTAAACGTTAATTAATTAGCTATATCATAATGGGGGTAAACTTGGATATTGACTAAAGTGGCTAAAATCCCTTTCGAAAAGGGCTAAAGAGTCAACATCCAGAGCACCCTTTGTTGGTAGCCTATTAAAACTGTTATTTAAAAATATTAGTTAAGGTTAAACTAGCTACTTCTGGCCATACACAGAAGAGGTGTTTGTTCGACACTGATTCATTCTTTAACCATTTCCTAACTGCGATTCTCGTTCCAGATCCCAACATCCCGGAGACGGGGGAGCAGCTGGTGCGGTCCACGTACTCATCGACCTGCTGCTTCGCGCAGTGCGGCCGCAACCTGTGCGTCTCGCCTGCGACCTGTGTCCCCGACGCGACCCCGGCACCGGCGCAGCACTGCGACGCGACCGCGCCTCCCCCCTCCACCCAGTGTGCCAGTGGCGCCTCCAGGGCTAGACTGAGCGTGGCGCTCTTCGCTCTACTACTAGGCCATTTAATAGATCGACGGTGTAGAAAAAGAACTAAAATCAGTTGGAAATAGTTTTTACTAGCAGGGAGAAGTGGGGAGTGGGTCGACCGCCAGGTTGATGCCTTATGATAAATTGGAAAATTGGTTTGCTTCCATGACAGGCGTTCGTCGCACGGTTTTCCTGTGTTGCAGATAAGTTTGTAAACATGCCTGTTTTGATTGGCTGGGGCGTGTTTTGGGTTTTTATGATGTTTTGGTATTTTGTTCACTTATAACACTATTGAATCACAGAGTCTATTAAGAGATTAGGTTATGTTTAAAATCAATAATAAGAGTGATTGCTCTCGCCACATTAATAATGGTTTAATTTATTCTGAAAATGGTTAAGCTGTCAATTTTATTAGCATTGTATAAAGTACAACACAATTTATTTTTGATACTACTAAAAAACTACAAGGTGTAATGGAATTTTAATCTTCAATATTACTTAAACAGCTAATTCCCAATATATATTATTTAGGGATCAGCTGTTTCAGTACTTTAGAAGATTGCAATTTCATGTCACCTAGTATATAAGATTATTTTACTAAAAATATATGGGCTGATAAAATCCTAGATGATATTAATTAAAATTATAAATTTCAGATTGGGCTATATGGAAAAATTTAAAATCAGACTCCTTTGAATATTTAATGGAGTAAAACATTATTTTTGAATGTAATTTTACAAATGTTGTGTTATGTTTTCATACCAACGGTACACTGACAGTGTTAAAAAACAGTTCGCGCGTTACATCCCCGCCCGTGGCAGAGTCAGCTGGTTGCAAGGCATGGGGGGAGGGAGGGTACTTTTTCGAAAACATTGTTCAACAGCACCACTGTTTGTCAATCGTGGTGTTTACCAATATCATATGTTGAAAATTCATATGGTACGATTAGTAGCATAGTGGCCATGGCCAGAGATATAATGTGCGAACTGGAATCATTTTTGTACAGTCTAAAAAGTTAACAACACTTAAATTTTTCTTTTTTACACTTGGGCATCATAATCTTCAACCATGGCCTATTCAACTGCTAGAGCTGTCAGACATTTTTTACTCTTTCAATGACAACGGAAATTGAAAAATAAATTTTGACAAACATCAACTGTACTTAGGATATAAGTGACAATAAAGATATAAATTGACAGCTGTTGGAAAATGTTATCGTGTCAAGCTAGTATATCTTAGCTCAGCTGTGGTGTCCTGATGACTATCTAGCTGTTTCAAGTGTAAATAGACCCAAGGATCAAGATATAATGCGCCGAGTGTAAAAATTGTTCCTTGTCAATTACAACAGGCATATTTTTGTTTTAATGTCTTACCATTGTGGGAAACTAGAATCAGATTATCAAAAGACTTAAACTTTACAAATCAGTATTGACAAACGCATATCACTCCAAAACATGCAACAACAATTAAAGAATGAAAAACTTGTGTTGAGAGATTGGTTTTTGTTAGTAAACTTAACAGCAATGTCAAGCTGCTCATTTTTAGTGGATCTGAACTAGCCAAGCTCATAACTGTACCAGGCCTCGTACAATTAATTACAGGCTTCAAGATTAATTGAGCAGCTGATTCTAAATATAATTTGAGTTAGGAATCAGCAGTTTCAAAGCTCACAATTGAGTTCCGCCGGGTGTAGTCTAGTTTCCTGTAAGGTCTAGGGTTCCTAGTTTCCTACCTCCGTTTCTCAGTACTACTTATACGTTTCACTATCAGTTCTACATGAAACACAGTGATGAAAGTTATTTTCTTGTCAGTGCGACCGAGTAAAGGACTCACACTCCCCATCACCTCTCTGCCAGGAAAACGATTTCTTACGGATGAAAAACTTAAAGACAATTGTTTAAAAATTCGTAGTGCTCTGAAGAGGACCTGGAGTGTTTAGGACAATTTTAATATTTAAATAATGGGATAAATAATAATTAATATAAAATTGTCGAGGGTTAATAAAATAAGAAATAAGCCCAAGAATAGATGGGGAAAGCGAAGAAATGTGTGTTTGCCACTGTTTGTATATTGTATATTAGTTATGTTTTATACGATTACGTTGATGTGCGCTGTGTAGTCAGCTGTGCTGTAACACATTATCGTTCCGTTTCTGTTCGGTTTCAAAAGGCTAAACTCGATTTTTGGGAGATTGTTATTCAAGCAGTTGAGAGATGTTGAGAACCTGATGTAAAACATGTTCTGAAATTATCATTTTCTGGAGGACAGGAAGCAATAGTTTTTCACAAAAATTCAAGCAACAGGTCCATGTTTAAAAAACGTTTACTCAAAATTAGTTGAAAAGCTAGTGGTTGAGCAATATTGAGCTGACTTTGGTGGCAATTCTATGACCCATTAAATTCTTATCTGCCTGAATTTAATTTCATCCCTTTTAAATAATAGAAGTAAAAACCATTAGAATGCAGTTCAGTCATTAACAATGATTGTTTTGAAATTTTTATGTTTGTGATAAGTTTATACATAACTTGTAAATAATTTTATTATTTATTAATTTTTTTACAAAACAATAACAATACTTAATTTGCCATTTAATCAAAGCTAAACAATTTTGTTAGGGCATATGTTTTTCAGCTTTGATTATAAGAGCTAATTGTTAGCTTTGAATACAGGTCTATTATGATTTCATTAGCAATAAATTAGATTTTTTCATATTTCTATTTTCTTTATTTATATTCTATGTCATCACAACACTGGCAGCACAGTAAACATTACTGGGTCATAGACAGAATTAAGGTAACCTTATACCTATTTTTTTTCAAAATCAAGTAATAACTTTTTTTTATAATTCATATTATTTACAGTAGAGGATGTATATTTTTAACATAAATACAATTTACTTTTGATCTAATTTATAACATGTTTTTTTTGTCAGGAGAGGAAGTGGGTTATTTTCAAATTACAAGCTTCTTGCGCATGTCTAACTAATTTATGGCCCTCTCAAATATATTTTTGAATAAAATAAAATGGTTGAGGGAATTCGATCGACAACTAATATGGATCTCAACAGTTCTCCAACATGCTGAATGGAATACCCAGGCCTAGATTATTTTGATCTAACACCAAACCAAAGAAAAGTTTGGTAGGGACACAGACTTTAGCAGTGACTGTCCACCAATAGAGGTAGCTGTAACCTAGGCTAATTTAGTACAATATCCATTACACGCACAATTAACTGGTAACATCGGCCACATTAATATTAACAAGGCCTTTTGTCACATCATCAACAATTGTTTGAACTGGTTTGAGGAAACTTCGAACCTTCATTCAAATTAATGATTTAATTTTGATGAATTTGTTTTCAAGTTGAAACCAGACTGTTTTGCAAACACGGTGTTGATTAAATAAATAAACTAACAAACTAAAGAGTAGATAATATGTATATTACATTAGAAATTGGAATCAATTAAAGTGTTTAATATTCTGTTGTACACTTGTACCGATATAAATTGGAAAGTTTATTTGGTCACTGAAGAGTTTAAATTAATGTTGTTTTACGTGCCAAAAGATTTGTCTTTTGCTCCAGTCCACCCATTACTCCATAATACACAAAAAAAAATTTGGTTCTTATGTTTACTGTGATTTACTATTTTGTGTGTTCCTTTTATTTACAACACAAACTTATTTATGTAAAATTTAGCAATTAATTTTCACTACGGAATGCTCCCTAAATTATGTAATGCCCCTAGGGGGATGGAGTAGGGTTTTCCACAGCATTGTGTACTGTTACTGGGTTAGGAGGAGTGGGTTCAAGGCAGTGTAATGTAACTATCAAACCTAAATAATTTATTTCTCAAATTTGTTAATGAATTTAAATTCCCTTGAATTCATGTTTTCTTACTTCTTTTTGGGGGTGAGGTAATAACTCCTAGAATTACGTATAATGTGGGCTTAAATGCCCAGCATTACGTAATTTTCAAGGGGGCGGGTTTAGAGTCACCGTTAAAAGGGGAAAGGGGGGCTGAAAAGATGGATTTTAGCCTTAAATGTTTGAGTGACCACCCCTATGTTGCTGGTGAGTATTTAAAGTATGCTTTCTGAGATTAAATTTGTGTTGGCAATCAATAAAAGTTGAACTTTAAGGTAAACAAATCTCTGAAAAAAGCAAAACTTAAAATTGAGTACAAGTTTAAGATAATAAAAAATAAGTAATTACTTACAATATTAAAACAATAGTTTCATCATTGTTTGAAACTAGCATTTCAAATCAAAAAGAGAAAATTACTTTGAATTATTTTGAGTGAAGTTAAGATCTCATTACTCTTGGTGATGTGGCAAATGCTTACTTATGTTCAGATCTTACTCTGTGTGGCTACAGCCAAATTGTATACCGATAGAAAGTATGTGATATCTGTTCAACAGTCAGATTATATAATGTTATATTCTTAAAGTATTTTAGTTTTGTTTAAAAGTTATTCGAAAAACACTCCAAGCTTTGGTTGGAGAATTTGTATTGCCAAAACATAGTCTTGAGTACAGTAGTTTTTTTTCAATGTGGAAGTCTTTATTGATCTTTATGAGACTGTTACATTAGACATAATTTTCTAAAAGCTTATCAATTTTATAAAGAGCTGTATAAAAGGCCTAATTAAAATTTAAATACTAAAAACAAACCCCAAACTAACTTTTACATTTAATAATTGAAACAAAATTTTAAGGATTGAATTAAAGAAGTTTGCTGTTACATTATTGCTGTGGTAAATCATAACAACATTTAAAATTTGAGCAAGTTTTAGAAAAAAAAATAGTTACTCTATTGGTACCAAATTACAAATATTGTTATTATGTTCATAATAGATCATTAATTAAATGCCAGATAATATTTATTTGATTAAAGTTGTTAAATTTTATCACAGCAATAGCATAAAATATTCACCAAATTCCTTCATATAAATAAAAGAAAGAAGGATTTTATTTTTAATTAATAATTAACAAAAAACTGACTTTTTGAATAATTGTGAGTCTTTGTTTGTTGGTAGATAAATATTGCATAAGAGATCGTTAATAAAGTTTGTTCTTTTTTTATATAATATTTATAAAAAAAATTGTTATGTGATTCAGACTGTTAATATCGCATTTCATCTGACAAAAATGTTCAAATCCAAGATACAAATGTTCGAAAGCACCATGAGTTGATGCAAAAAATTATAATTTTTGACATGTACTACAAATTTCTTTGGCTGGTATTGTTTCTGAACGGAACAAAAGCTTTGAAGGCTCTGTACACCCAAGGAAGGGATTAAAAACATTTAAACCGTGTCCTCGTTATGTATATCTTCAATTACAAAAATAACACAGCCCAATGAAAGTGTCCTTTTCCGTCATATTACTTCATACTAATTTCTGTATATTTTATTTTTTGTTCCGATATTAGAGGAATAAACACAGATTTTGGAAAATGCCTCTGTGCCTGAATAAAAAAGTAACCAGAGCAAATAAATTTAGCTAACATTATTATTTTGTGGCTCTATTACGGCATAGTTATTTTTTTGTAACTGAGCATCACTCCTTATTAATAAATTGTCAACAACTGTTTTAATTAATTAACTCTTTTCTTACAATTTAAAATCAACTAAAGGACTATACTGACATAAAGACGCAGGTATAACCTAACTTGTTAAAAGCAAATTGATATGCGGTTTTGTATAGTACTATCCTAAATGTATTTAGAAAAACTTATCAAAATTTCTACAACTATGTAACTAGCGTTTCTGATAACTTAAATGCGTGTTGAAATCCTTGTAAAAAGTAAAACTTAGCTCGATATCGTATCAAGGTGTTGTGTAGTGGAGAGGTACCACAATTACTGTAAATGACTCACGTCGTAGGTACGTGTCGTAACGAATATTAGTTCCTCGATAGTATAGGTTACTCAAGGTACTTTTGTGTTGGTTACCAATAGAAGTCAGAACATTAGTTATAAGGTGTACGTATATTTTGTAAGTGCAAAACCGCATCTCTCTTTGGAACTGCATTTTAAATTGACAAACTGCTAGTATGAGAAAAAATTCATGTTAGCAATGGGCTTCTAGTGTAATAAAAATAATAATGCAATAAAAATCACACAATAATAATAATTATTATAATTATGTAGCATAACACATCAATAATGAGTGTAGACTAAAACGTTGAATAAAAATTTAAAAAAATCATATTCATCCTGAAAAAATTAAACAATTAAGGTTTTTATTAGGCTTCATATGGGGCCATAACAGTCTGATATTTTTAAACATCAAAATACTGTAAATAGTCTGAGTTTCCTTTCACAAAGTGTTGCTGTTTTAAAGTAGTATTTTTGTTTTCTTGTTCAATGTAATTTTATTGCATGACAATAAAGTCCAGGATTATATGTTAACCAACTATTAAAAACTGAACTGTGTTAAGAATTTTTAAGAATCAAACTCAATTTGTTTCTCTCTATTGCAAAACTTAAGGATTAATATTTTCATATTTTTACTAAGGTTTTCAAACAGACTCTGTTCTTAATACTGAATTATTAGACAAGTCAAGAGTGGGATCAATTAACATTAAAATTGAGAGTGTACTGGTTGAATCTAGTAATCAAATATTGATAATTTCTCTCTTGCTTCCAAGGTTTTAGTACTGATATCCTGTTCTGAAGGTGTATTACTTATTCTCTCAAGTCTTTCATTGAGCAGTTGTTTTTAGTTTTAAAGTAATTTCCTGTGTGTTATAATGATCCATAAATACATAAAAGTATTGATATTACCATAATTTTTTTTATGAAAGTAATTATTGTAGCTACACAGACTTTCCAAACTGGTATTGATCTTTAAAATAAAATAAAGTTGCTTCCTATAAACAGCTTACATGGATTAATAATTGTAAATTGCAGGGACAAATTTCATGACGACAATGAAAATTGATTTTGGTCATATTCAATTAAAAAGAGTTAATAAACTACCTAGGAAACAGTTCAGTGTTTGCTTAAACTTCCCATTAAAAGAGTGAAAATCAATTCAAACCATCCTGAAAAAATTAATACCCCAAGTTTTTCCCAAACTCAGAGTTCCAAAGAGTAATGAGGTTTTTGCGTTGAACTGTCCACTTCACCTCCACACGTCCATTGTTATTTTATTATTGTATTGCGCTAGAACACGTTGATTGTTACATTTTGTATGAAGTATTTATTTTGTAGAATCGACAATGTCCAAACAAGTCAATTTGATTTGGAAATATTACAAAACCGAGATATTAAAATGTTTTATTGTAGTTTTAAACTATATTTATTTCGATGTGTATTATTTAGCCTAGCGGTACATGTATATTGTCATTTAAGCATCAGATATTGTTTACATTGTAAATTTCATAAGATGTGCTGTTATTTTTAAGAATCAGAATTTTGTACATTCGAATTACGTTGAAGAGGATACCAGGTATTTTATAGTGTGAGAGTTAGAGAGGTGTCATATTAGTTACCAGATAAACTTTTATTTTACCATTGTTTGTATAAAGAGGAGTTTATATTGTAGGCCTAAGACAGGGTAGGGCCAAAAATTTAAATGATTAACATCGCCTTATTGCAAAACATTAGAGGATGCAGGAGAAATACGTGTTAAAATGCTGATTTTTGAAAACAGTAAAACAATCAAACATTTAAATAATTTTAAGGATGAAAATCGGTACCTAATTTAAGAAATACCACTAAGTTTAACCTATTTTCAACAATCATTCCTGTCATGCCACAGCTTTAATGTAACACTCATAAAAATTGTGACTCGATTCGACCGGAATTCAAAATTAGTTTGAATGGTTGTAACAAGTGATTTATGAATAGTTGTAATCACAATGACACTCCGCTACATTGGACAGCGCGTCTCGGTGGGCTCATGATCAACTCGACTAGATGATGTAAATACGCTAGTGAGACCCCGCAGCATTCGTCCTAGAACCGTCGACTGACTTTGCTTCACTGTACGTGAACAGGTTTTTTATCCAACAACTACTTGTAGACACATTGTACCATACGTAGAGCGGCGCTGTGGGCGCTATAGAGTAGTGGGTGGCACTGCCTATGTTTCATTTCGTTGATTGTTATGAGAGAGAAGAATTGTTCGTTGTTGCGACCTGTTGTTAATTCACAATAATAATGATATAATGCGAATATAGTCCCATGTTAATTTCCCTATCTGAACGGTTCTATAGTTCTATGCAAGTTAAACTAATACACAATTTTCGTTGTACATAGATAACATTATTATATTGAAATAATAAGCGGATTCACATTGAAAGGGGTTTGATTTATACCTGAAAGCCAGATTAAAATACTGGTATCAGAATGTGTGAACGCTAGCTGTGGTGAGAACCTGCTAGACCTAAGACTAAAAATGTGGTTGTTTTGAGTCACTGAAAGTAGTTATGTAAGAAAGTGAAAAACCTGGTCAACTTTATTTTGGTGAGTGGCAAGAGATGAAAGAAAATTTATATGACAGTGGAATCATAGGAGTAAAATTGTAAAATAACAAGGTTTATTGGCAAAGGTAAGGCTACAAATATTGCAATGTAAAGGTGTCCAGGAATTAATTATAGTTTTTCTTAAAGCCAAAACAACTACCGGGCAGGAGTAGTAGTAAAGCATGATTGCTTCTAGTAAAAAGGCCGTGGCATTTAAATGGCAACACCATTTTGTCATTGCTGTTAATGTGGAAAACCCTATCCCTGATCCAGTTTGATTTCAAGTATAGACAGTAAAATAGCTAGCCCAATCTGAGAATAACAATTTCAAGTAACTGTTGCCTTTGATTCAAAATTACCATTTAGAATCACCACAGCCTTATTTCTACGGATGGCCATGAGTAAAGGTAATGCGGCTTCAAAACATGGTAATGTTTCAAGGTTAAAATCCAAACTATTTATTGATTTTTATTTTTCAATATACATAGGCTTTTACTTTAATCAACTCTTTGATTTTTGTAGAGTAATTTATGAAGTGAATAGTGAGGCTCATAAATTGAATTTAGTTATAAATATAAGACCCACCACTGTTTATTTATTTATAGTCGAGGAAAGACATGAAAAAAACACCTAACCCTGAAAAAATTCCTATAAGGGAGATTTTTGCATTTTTCTGTCATATTTTATGTGCTGAACAACATACTAAAAGTTTACCAAAGTTCTACCACCGAAGGTGGCAATAGCATTAAAGATATAGGAAACAAATGCCATAGGTGATGTATAAATGAATCTGGTGTCACAATACCACTGCCGATAATTGAAGGGAGGTATGAACTTCAGTTTTCGTAGGTAAAAAAAATCGGCCGCCATCTTGGTTTCGCCATATTGGATGAAGTAATTATTTTCAAATGTAAACATAGTGTTGTAACACATAATTTTGAACTAGATTTTCACACTATTTACATTGCCGAAATCCGTTTTTGAAAATCTTGACTCGTTTTCAAGATATACCCGAACAAAGATTATTCCCTATATAATCCTAATGGACGTTTCGAGATTGGAATATTTTTGGGATTTTCTTTGGACTATTTTCCTTATAGCTCCGGATGTAATCAAAGTATTCTGTTCGTTCTGGTCTTAAAATATTCTGTACAATTTTGGCTTCCATATAAGCAACTTATCAACTGATTCAGATTCACTAGGGATGAGCTATGATACCTTTATTGACCAAAAGATGAGATTTTTCTAAAATGATACTGTCAAATAAAGGATCATAACTCAGGTTAGACCTGTCCGATTTTCAAGATCAATAGTTCAAATAAAAGCCAATCAATCACCGATTTATTTAAGACCTTACAAAGGATTGTGTCTGATCAAGAACTTGAGATATGAGTCCTTACTTAAGGACAAAACTCTAAAAAGATTACATTTTAATTTGAATAAAGAATTATTACTCTTCTTAGAAATGACTGATTTTCAAGACCAATAACTCAAAAGAAAGCCCATAGTTTACCATTTAATTTGAGACTTTAATGAGGATTATGTCTCACTTAGAGCTTGAGATATATGTCTTCTACGAAGATTGAATGCTAAAAACGTTAAATTTTAAGTTAAATAAAATAATATACCTCGGCTTAAAATTGTCCTATTTTCATTATCAGTAGCTCAAATGAAAGCTAATATTTTACTGATCAGTTTAAGACCAGAAAGAAGTTTATATATTATTTATAATGTGAGATATACAATTTTTACTGAATATTGAATTTAGAAAAATCAAATTTTATGGTTAATAAATGTATCATAACTCATCTCTAATTAATCTGAATCAATTGATAAGTTGCTTACATCGAAGCCAAAATCCTACCGAATATTTTAAGACTAGAACGAACAACGTATTTTGATTACATCCGGAGCTATAAGGAAAATAGACCAAAAAAATTCCAAAAAATATTCCAAGCTCGAAACGTCCATAAGAATTATACAGGGAATAATCTTTGTTTGGTTATATCTTGAAAACGAGTCAAGATTTTCAAAAACAGATTTCGGCAATGTAAATAGCGTGAAAATCTGGTTTGAAATGATGTGTCACAACACTATGTTTACATTTGAAAATAATTACTTCATCCAATATGGCAGATCCAAGATGGTGGCCGATTTTTTTTAACCTACGAAAATTGAAGCTCACACCTCCCTTCAATTATCTATCGGCAGTGGTATTATGACACCAGATTGATTTATACATCAACTATTGCATTTATTTCCTATATCTTTAATGCTATTGTCACCTTTTTGGACGCCATCTTGAAAATGAAGCACTTCCGGTGGTCAAACTTTGGTAAACTTTTAGTATGTTAATCAGCACATAAAATATGACAGTAAACACAGAAATCTCCCTTATAGCAATTTTTTCAGGGTATAACCCTATCTTTCCTCGACTATTATTAAATTTCATCAAATCATATTAGTTTTTGTATGTGCCCTTAATAATAATGAAAACTGATAAGTTTGTGCATATTTGCAGCTGAATATAATTCTAATGGTGTCCTTAAATTTTTCCTACATAACCACAAAGAAAATAGTATCACAAAAATCATGCTTGCCTATTGATATACAGATTATATTGCAAACAAAATGATACCATACACTACTCATATAACATGAATAGTTCAGTGAATGTAAAAGATCAGTGATGGTGTGATTGTGTGATCTTCCCAGTCGATCCACCACATTGCTGTCGACCTGAAGATTGCTTGGCAACCAGATTTCTGAATGTATGGCGTCAAGCAACCGTCATGAGCGATAACCGAGGTCCGTGCATGCACATGCCAGTCTCAGTCATCTTCATTCGGCCGTATCTTCATTAATATTGGTCAAGTCTTGAAAATTATTTCTATTTGTTGATCAGCTTGCAAACCCAACAGTCTGAGTACCCACATGAACTATTAAGAAAAAAGGTTTTTGTTTTTGTTTTTCAGGCCGTATTTTTGTTAATATCCATGAAATATTGACAATTCTTGCATATTCTTGTTCACCTCACCTCGCCCTCTTGGCTAATTAGTCCCATTTGCAAAAAAAAGCTTTTCCTGTTGTTTCTAGGGTTTCCAATGTCTTACATGGTAAAAAAAACTATCATTTCCGAAATCAGGGCATTATTTCCTATATTTACAAAAAAGGTTTTTCATTTTTTTGTAACACCACCGTACCACATAGTATATGATTACTAATTTGGCTTCAAAAGTAAATAATCCACACGATTGAATTATTAGTGTACTGTCATTCATAAGTATAAGTATTGACAAACGATTGATAGCTTGTTTGTTGCAAAGGCACTTTTACCCTTACGACCAGCGATTTGCCTGCCAGCAATCAGATTGCGAGTCAACGAGCGACCAAATCACCTAATGTATGGCCGGCTTTAGTGTCCAGTCACTGAATGGATGTAGTTGTGCTAATCACTAAATTTATTTTAAACTTTTTTCTTGATCTTCTTTTATTAATTCTATTTTTTCTCATAGTTCATAATTTTTATATCCGTATCTATTAAAAGAAAGTCAAATAATTAAAATTAAAAGTGAGATATCATTTTTTGACTTTTTGAAACTAACAAATAAACTTGTATCAAACAAATTTTATCCATCAGATTGCCTATAGGTGTGTAGGTACATTACAACTTCTTTGCTCTTTGTAACAGACAATAGGTATCGATGGTGCCAGTACCAAGAACCAATGTTTAAGGTTTCAATATTGCAAATCTATTAATTTTGGTACCAACACACCACTGATTTACTTACAGCCTACAAAAAAATAAATACATCCAGGAGAGAGATTGGCTAGAAAACTGTTTTCACTAGACCTAACAGGAAGAGCAATGTTGAAGTATGAATACATAAGAAATTAGTCATAGTCATAACTCTTTATTTATTGTTTGCACATGTAGTACAATAAATAGCGTCACAGTCATTGACATATATAATAACTACCTAGCACCTAAATCTAGAACATATTTGAATTTATAGGAATTTATATTACTAATCAAACAGGATTCTCCAAGGTAGAATTGAGAATGGTTACCTCAAAAACTGGCAGGGGTTATTTCTAATTGTCTATATTGGGAAATGTTATCCAAAGAGGGACAGGTATGCACCTAACCAGGGCCTATACAAATGATTTTCTGGGACCTGCAGATCATATTTTGGCACTCCTGTTACTCATACTGTGGACTCCCTCTTGTCTGGATACCGGGTTGACCGGACTGCACTCGGTGGAAGTAACATCTTTTTAACTGGACAATTTTCACCAAAACATCTGCTTATCCGGACATGATCGGTATAAATTGGACAGTACAGTATCAATGATTCTTATAGAAAAATATTTTAGACCAGTAATCACATGTCTAAATACTGTGCTCTCTTCAATTCTAGTAAAGTATGTTAGTTTTCGATGATTAAGGAACAATATAGACGATTCCCGTGAAAAATAGACAATAAATACCATACAAATTATCATAAAATAGAAAATGTTATGTTTTAATTCAATAATTAATTTTAGGAAATGTTGGTTTAACCGGAAAATCTGTTATCTGGAGGTCTTGGTCCCGAGGGGTCCACAGAACAGGGGGGTTACCTGACCAAAACCCCTCTCTGGGTGGATACACAAATAAAAATTTTACATTTTGAAAGCACTCTGCAGACATTTGGTGCAAAAGCTCAAAAGTGCAGAGCTAAATTTGGTTTACAGTTTTTTGTAAATTGAGTAAAAGTGTTAAATCTGCATGATTACAGGATAGAGACAAAATCCAGAAACTAGGGTGGAAGAGAGAGATAGACAGGAAGAGAGAGCAAAAGAGAAACAGCTATCTCTCTCACATATTTTTTGTCTTAATATTATAGATCAAATAAGACCAAAATGAAACTTGTTTGACATCTCATTCAAACCATAATTAAACAATAGACTATAGTGTAATATTTGGTGGTTCTCCAAGGTCAACTAAATATTAGCTTAAACCCTCCAATTTTCGCCAAATCGGAGATAATATTTCTCGTAACCTGTTAACATCCTTTCCTTATCACTTCTGGGAATATTGATTGTGTGAGATTTTTGTGGGCAAGGATCGCTCTTTCAGTTTCAATCGTCTAAAAATACATCACAATAATTATCTTCCTGATAAGAACTCTCGTATCAAAAGCTTGGCTCGAATTTCGAGCTTTTCCAAAAGACTCGAGCTGAGCCAAACATTGAAAAGCTCAACGGTTCAAATACGTGAAACACCCCTAAAATACCGGGTGTCCCAAACCACCCGTCCACCCCTTTCAATTTTTAACGGTTTGATCTAGAAACACCAGAAAAAAAATCTTAATCACTAAATCGCATTTGGAGAATCCAATTAAAGTAATTTCATTATGAAATGTCTACAGGGTATCCCAGAACTAATGGTCATGAGTTCATATCTCGAAGATTTCAAATATAAACATATGACATTTTTTAAGTCGTTTTAAAGGTCTCGTCAAGAGAAACATTTTGGTGAAAACAGAAATCAATTATCTCAATCCGTTCTAAAATGGCGGCCATTTAAAAAAATTTTAAGAGGTATTTTTAACACCCTGTATCTCGTAATCCACTGAATACTTTTTGTTCCGATTCATAACATGAATTCCTCTTACACTTAGCAATACTACTTTATGTTACGTAGAAACAAAATGTCAATTTCTTCAAAAAACAAAAAAAGTACCAACAAATTAAAGTTTGGAATCATAAGACTGCATAATTACAACACGGCATGATGATAACAGTGAAAACGTACACACACTGAACAAAACTAAGTTAAATCAGCTGTTTTATTGCATCAGGTGTTTTAGTTCACTTTATACCTACTAGTGTCGTCAAAAATCATGTTTCCTCCAGTGCAGCTGTTGAGTGTCCATTACAACCGTCAGTACAGTTTGTTATAAAAATCAGCATTTTTGAATTATATTAAATAAATAAAAGCAATTTATTCAAAGCGTAAAAAGTAAACAAATTGATGATTTGCACATAAAAAAGGTTAAAAGTATTTAAAAGATTTTTATTAGAATATTTTGTTTGTGTATTGATACTGTTTTTTTTGTTTTTAAAGAAATTGACATTTTGAAGTGTTTCTATGTAACATATCGTAGTATTGCTATTGTAAGAGGAATTCATGTTATGATTCAGAACAAAGAAATATTCAGTGGATTACGAGATACAGGGTGTCAAAAATACCTCTGAAAAATTTTTTTAAATGACCGCCATTTTAGAACGTATTGAGATAATTGATTTCTGTTTTCACCAAAATGTTTCTCTTGACGACACCTTTAAAACGACATAAAAAATGTCATATGTTTACATTAGAAATCTTTGAGATATGAACTCTGCGGCGTACTGGACTAATAATTTGATATTAATTAAATATTACTGCATAAGAACAGCTCCCGTCAGCCGCGATCCCACAAGCAAATGAACCTCCCTCGTTCAGCATTAAAGAGAAGCCAGCTTTAATGAGCGATTATTTAATGTTTATTTATTATGTTAATATATCTGATTCTTAATATTGCTGGCTCCCAGTCCCTAACCATTCTAAGTAATATTGAAACATGCTAAATTGTGGTTAATCCAATTGAATATAATCCCTTGATAATTATTATATTCCCTATTAATGAAATGTTATGACAATTTATAAATAATTATTATTACTGCCTACCCCATTGTTGGAAAGGTCCCTGCCCCGGCCTAGCCCCTCCTAATTTACCTTAACCACTCATGATGTCCTCCTGCTCTGCTTGCGGATGTCCAGTTCAGCTGCCCACAGATGACTCCCGCCGACGGCCAGTCCAGGGGGCCGCGCGGCTCGCGCATGCGCGGACGGACGTGGTCAGTGAGTCGAGATTATGACCTTTGACTTGTTAGTGGGATACTGAATGGTGACTTACCTTGACTTAATTATTAGGTGGCCAATTGGGGCGCCACAACTCTTGACCATTAGTTCTGGGATACCCTGTAGATATTTCATAATGAAATTACTTTAATTAGATTCTCCATATGCGATTTAGTGATTAAGATTTTTTCTGGTGTTTCTAGACCAAACCGTAAAAATTTAAAAGGGGTGGACGGGTGGTTTGGGACACCCGGTATACCTTTATTCAGATTATTGATGAGTAAAATTGGTCGGTATATTACCAAAGTAAACTAAGCACCAAATTTTAAAAATACTGACTTAATTTCTGGTGATTTCTGAATTTTGAATATCTACAACCAGCACCAACGAACTAAGTGATGCCGGTAATAACAGCTGATCAAAAGGGAAATTTGTTTTGGTTGGATGTTGATGTGGCAGCTATATGGGCCAAACAACACAAGAGGTGGCAAACCCTCTTTTTGAGTGATGCCGAATTGGATGATGCGTTAGAAAATTTGGAGGATCTTTCCTACTCCGGAAGTGATGTATACTTTCCTTTATCATAATCTGGGAAGATGAATACCTAATTATTACTTTAGAATAAATATTTAGCTATTTTTTTATTCTGTCAACATGGCTGTGTTTTTGAGGTTACAATACCATCCAAAGTGAACTAAGTGACATGCTTGTTATTTTGCTTATTGTCTTGGAATTTATTAGCTGTTATTGAAACAATTTGGTTCATTCTCTATAATGAACAATATTTAATTATCTTTGTTTCTACCCGCCTAATGATTTACTGTATTTTAAGGAATGCAGAAATGTGGATCTTAGTCCTCTTTGGTTGGACGCTGATCCCAATGTGCCACTTAGTTCCTTGTGCCACTTCAAATTTTTTTTATTTATATTTTTAAAGTGTCAATAAATAAAAAAAATTGTATATAAAATTGATGCCCAGTGTGTTTTCTATTGAATTGTTACATATTACATGTCATATCACATTGTTAATCTTTATAATCCAGCCAAAATGAACTAAGGTGCTATTGAAAACACATCACATCCTGCAAAAGTGAACTAAGTAACGGTATACCGATTTATTTTTTTATATTTTAACTGACCTTATAAAAGAACATTTTTTATAACTTGTTATTTTAAGTGCTGTGAAAGAGATGAAGTATCAGATTTTGTGGTTTACAAGTAAATTAACACTTAGTGTTAACTGGATAATGTTTTTGCAGCCCTCAAACTTTAATATCAGTTTTCTCAAAATGTCAAGTAAGGCGCTTAGTTCAATTTGGCAATACACCGACCAATTTAAAGAAAGCTATTTCTTGGGATTTCTTCATTCCCCACAATGTAATCTGGAAAGCCTGACACTCCCCAGACCCAACGGGGTCATAGTCCAAATGTGTCAAGTTTGTGAGGCTCTACGAAGTTACATAAAATAGTTTTATAAAGGGCAGTAGGGAGAGGATAATCAATCAGGTAAAAACTGATTAAAATGTTATGTGAAGGCCTCTTTAACTCATGAAATGGATAATTGTTTAACATAATATTTGTTAAATTACGTGTTCCATCCAGCTCCACCCATTATTATTTTACATACCAATTTAGGTCAGCCTTATCCAAAACAGTAACAAACATTCCCAAAAAATAAACTAACAGTTTAATTACAGCAGACAAGTATTTGCAAACTGACAGTGGGACTCTGCATTGACAACGCAATTAACAAGTCTCGACCTAGCTGTATTCTTAATTACTGTATGCGGTTGACAACAGATGGGTGTGGAAGGGTTATGGAGAGCAAAGAAAGGCGAGGATAGGTTACAAAAGTAGAAAAAAAGAGAGCACAGAAGCGCTAACAATGTTGCAGCTGTTTTATGCAGCCATTTGTTATCAGCTTATTATGCAGCCCCGGGTTGCCTCAAAATGCTTCCAAGTGTTACCAGACTTTTCGGGCAGCTCGAACACTCCAGCTTAAACATTTTTTGTGCAGTTCTATAAGCTGTGCCAGACCACCACTCTAGCTCTGAAAGCTTTGCTGGCCAGTGATATTATTTGCATTAAAACTAAGGGAATGCCTACTACTAGAACGCAGTCTGACAATGTGGAGTAAATAGCAAATGTCATGTATATTACAGTTCACTGTACGAAAAGACCTCCTCTCCATTGTAGAGTAGATTCATTGGCCTGCTTAGGGTTTATGTCATCAAAAAATGTCTTTTTAAAAATTATTATTCAGGTTACCAACTCTTTTGCTCAATATAAGGTTACTCGAGAGAAATATAAATAAAATAACATTTTTTAATTAAAAATGTTTATTTCGCACACAATAAATGGTACAGAGTTGAACAAAAATATTGTAACAGATTTCTCAACATGTTTTGTTTAAAAAAATTAGCTCAAGAGTAAAACCTAGAAAAATATAAATAACAAATTGAATAAGAATAACTTTTGAAAGAGGTACTTGCTACAAAACAGTTTGGTACTTGCGTTAAGTAAATCAGAGGTTACCCCATGGAGAATTAAACAAACGTGATAGTGGTTCGAGCCTGGTTGACTTGCCAGACGTTGAGTTCCTCATACTGCTCAATACACTCTTCCACTTGGTCGGGGTGGTAGCCCTTGCTGGTGCACTGCTCCCGAACCTCAGACAACTTGACAGTCTTCTTGCCAGCAGCGAGCTCTCGGATCACACTGAAGATCTTGTCTACTACCGACTGGGCTCTATACAGTGAACGGAGTTGGTGGATTAACAGCGTGATAATGATTAGAATTGAACTATACAGTACAAAGACTAAGAAGACACAAGAATTGAGTAGGTCACTTTAATCCGGTCATCTCATAGTTGGAGCAACTGTTAGTTTTAAAACTAGCCAAATTAAAGAGTGGGATTTGAATATTTTCAAAATTAATTTCAACAAACTAGGGTTCTCTAACCCTAAATAAGTTTGTCCAAAAATCGCTTTGCCTAATGTCATAGCATAGCATTGACTTTGAATGGTCAAAGGTCCTATTCCTAAAATAAAATTCGATATAATGTACTTAAAAGAGTTGCTTAGTGAAGTTTGATTTTAAAAATCTATTAATGAATTTTGAGGCTACATTCTATTTAGGTAAAGAGACTTTTTTCACCATGAGTTATTGAAGCACTCGGGTTTCTGCAAGGACTATTCCTTTTCCTAATAAGTATTAATGATTTACCGGGAAATGTTAGGGTCGACTCTGTAATTTATGCAGATGATACTATCCTAATAGCAGCTCATAAAAGACATTTACACTCTCAATTTAATCACTAAAGAATCCATACATCTAGCATCAGTTCGGTTTTCAGCTAACAAGCTTAAATGTAGTCAAGATAAAACACAAAATATTTCAATGAGTCTCTCCAATGAAATTGAAAAACATTCTGTTAAATTGCTTGGCTTTTATATTAATTCTAAATTAAACTGGCAAGAACAAATAGACAAAACTTGTATACTTTGCTTTTTTTCAGTCACATATATCTTATGGACTAATCCTATGGGGGCATTCGTCTCATTCAAATAAAATTCTTATTTTACAGAAAAAAGTTATTCGCACTATCTGTGGAGCGGGTTCCATGGAGCACTGTAGACCTCTTTTTGTCCGACTTAAAATAATGACAGCAATTAATTGATATATTTGCCAGATTCTGCAGTACACTAAAATGAACTTAAATGAATTTAATATTAGACAAGATTTTCATTCTTATAATACAAGAACTAAACTTCAATTAGATACACCGGCTGACAGACTTTAAAAAGTAGTTTTAGCCATAAACTGAACTCTATACGTTTCTTTAATAAATTGCCTGTTCCAGCCAGAATTGTACCCTTCAAGGAATTTGTTTAGATCAAAAATATGTGAATGGTTAATTTACAATCTTTTTATGACATTCCGGAATTTCTAGAAACCAATGTAAATATTGAATTTTAATGTATAACTAATAATTAAGTTGTATATATATACAGGGTAAAGTGAACCAAGAGCTGACGTCTTTATTATAAATCTGACAAAGAACTGCTTATGGGAGACTTCCCTTTATTTTTAAAGCTGCTTTTTGGAGTCTCATCGAAATTTAAAAATATGGCCGCCATTTTCCAAAATGGCCGACAACTTCGATTTTTCTTATGGAACACCCTATATTTTATGGTGTTTTTGGATTTTACACTTAATTTTAGGACCTTTTTCTCATTCTTTCCTAAACCCAACGGTTAAGGAGGTAGGAGCAGTTAAAGTTTGATTGTTTCCCACTTGAAATGCATTGGAAAATTGTTGGTAGTCTTGTGACAAAAAAGGTTGGGTTCAATAAAACTTACCAAAGAACAAAAGTGTCTTAAAATGTAAGTTTAGTTGAGATTTAACCATAAAATTGTTTTTAGTTTAGATTCTCTCATGGAATTTTATTATTTTGAATGCTTACTTCCTAATATACTTTACTTCATAAGTAATACATGGGATGGCACAATTAAATGGACACAATGCGTTTTAAACTTAAAATAATAATAATAATAATAATAATAATAATAATAATAATAATAATAACAATAATAATCTCACAAACTTCCAGACTTTTAACATCAATACATTGTATAGCATAGGCTTGTCTCACCTCCCGCCTCTCTCTTCTGTCTGCACCAGTGAAATCTTGGACATTTCTAAGAGCCTCATCGCCTCTCCGACATCTTCCCGCTCGACCGTGTCACTGAGTCGGAGCCTCGCGAGGGCAGTGGACAATCGCAGAATGGCCAGCAGGTTACGGGCCGATGTGAACGTCATGTCCTATGGATCACCATAAAATTACTGAGCGAGGAAAAGTAATTTTATTGGCAACGAAATGGTTATATATAAAAGCGATGTAAACACCTGTATCATTTAACAAATTTTTAATTCTACTACCATAGGCGCTCCAGATTAAACTTGAGCAAGTTGTGGGGAAGTGGGTGGATGTTAGAACCCATTCTAGCCTACTTTGATGCAGTTATTTATTTATTCTTTTAATGGCCCTTTCATCAGGCAATCAGGTAAAGCCCTAAAAAAGTATCTGTACAAGGCTTTCTGATTTAGGCCTACTAATTTCTAAGCAACCACATAAGATATTCTAACAACAGCACCAAGTTCAAAACTTTAAGACTTGTGGTTGCTTCAATGAGGGGAAGCTGAACACTGATTTTTTGAATTGTAAACATTAAAATATAAGATTAAAAATTTTGGATGTTTTTCTAAGTTTGAAAATATATTAAAACTTATTAGACCAGAATTCTTACATTATCAACATAAAAAACAAATACAACACCTTATTGTTACGTGCATCTTTGCGCATCTCGACGTAAGCGTCTACGATATAGTCAGTCAATGCAGGAGGCACTGCGGGGTTCTTACGTTTGCAAAGGTCAATGTATCTCCTCATCAGGCCCATGTCCAGAGCCGTGAACTGCGCGGGTGGCTGCTTGCAGTGTTGGTGGACATATGTAATGTGTTGTGCCAACCTGTGAAATGATTGGTCAATATTGAAAAACTCAGATCAACCAGAAAAGCAACGACAAAACTAATCCGATGGAACACTCACTGGACAGTGAAAAAGAGAGCACAGAAGCGCTAACAATGTCCAAAAGCGCCAGAACATGTAACATGTGGAACTTGTCTGCGTCCCGTGCATGTGTGTGTGTAATAACACATGCATTAATAAAGCTATGTTACATACTGACCAAGACCAGTTGATTCAATCTGATTTACGATTTACAATTTCAAAATGATGATGGCCTTAATTGTCTTTTGGCAGTTTTTTGGGGTGCCTAAGTTGACAGTTGTGGCTTTCCCCCCACAGCGAATTTCCCCTATAGGGAAGAAGCTATTACCGTAGGTCTCATGGTAAGACCTAAGCCCCAGACCATGATAACTTTTCGTTTTAGGGCCCCCAGAAGCAAAGAACACCATTCGTTCGAAATTTTATGTATATATCTATGTCTGTGAGCACGATAGCGGCCGTAAAAATGGTTCGATCTTAATGAAATTTGGTACAGACATGTAAAGTGGTAATCGTAACCACTTGGATGAGTTCGTAAAGCAGCCCGATTGGACCATCGGGAGGGGGGGTAAAGGGGGATAAACCCCCCCAAAAATGGGTTTTTTGAGTTTTTTACATAGAAAAATAAAATCTACCTGAATTTTTGTTGGCACCATTGAATTCAGCTCAAAAAAACAAACAATTTAGTATTTTTAATCACTGCTCTATGTCCATTGGTTACCGAGATATTGAAAGTGGTAAACACAGTACGTTGTCCCAATGTCAACCTTAAGTAAAATTCTATATCTCGGTTATTTCTCAACATATATAGATAAAACTTGGTAAATAGCTTCTTCTAGTTCAGATCTACTAAATAATGAATTGAAACCACCCAGTTTTAATATACCTGTAGCAGCAAACCTGCATACTCATTCCCTATGTTATTCTTATGGAGCTTACAAAAACATGTCAAATCTCGCTATGTTGGAATGAAATATGTGGTTTGGATTTGAAATTCGCTGAGTTTGCAGGTCTGCTGCAACTGGGGTATTTGTGTATGTCTGTTTTGTAGGGAGCAAAAAAAAACTTAATCCCATGCATTTAACAAAAATAATTGCAAGATACTATATTAAAAAGACTGAACATTTTTCTTATTAGAATCAGTTTTGGAAGCTACTATGAAGTTGATAGTAGTTATTTTATTTAATTTACATAAGAAAAAAGTGTGGTCCTGAATAACAAATTAATAATCCATAACCCAGTGACCAGAAAATAAGGGAAGCACATTTTGGGTTGATTAGGTGACAAATGTCACTAGGTCAATTATTCCAAGGAATGTTCTGATAAATGTTTAAAGGTTCAAAACCGAGCCAATACGTCAATTCATTAATGACTAAAACAAACACAACTAGGTTTTGTCAGAAAGGTTCCCTTTAAAACGAAGCTTTTTTGATGCAGCTGCTGCCTTGCGACAAGGAATAGTGCGACCTACTGTCTCAGTTTAGCATGTGGGTTATATGATATTACCATGCAGCACGCTGCTGCGACATGTGAAGGCGCCCATAACGTTAAATCCAACTGCGAATAACAGAGTTCCTTGTCGCATGACAGCAGCTGCATAAAAATCCCATGGTGTGACGGGGCCTAAACAAGGCTGAACAACTCATCTCATTCGTCCAATTCTCTTAATTAATTAATTTAAATAACACATGCATTAATAATTACAATTACAATTTCAAAATGATGATGGCCTATAATTGTCTTTTTATTTTATCAACATTCAATGAATTCTATTAGAAAGCACAATGATCAACGACGCTGGGTCCAGATCGAGTCAATACCTGAGGTCAGTGTCCCGTACCTGAGGTCAGTGCCTCATATCTGAGGTCAGCGTCCCGTACCTGAGGTCAGTGTCTCGTACCTGAGGTCAATGTACCGTACCTGAGGTCAGTGTCTCGTACCTGAGGTCAGAGTCTCGTACCTGAGGTC
Source organism: Flexamia atlantica (assembly GCA_035578135.1). Taxonomy (NCBI): domain Eukaryota; kingdom Metazoa; phylum Arthropoda; class Insecta; order Hemiptera; family Cicadellidae; genus Flexamia; species Flexamia atlantica. The sequence continues at coordinate 3,546,316 of JAQJVK010000011.1, read as the reverse complement.
AGTGTCCCGTACCTGAGGTAAGTGTCTCGTATCTGAGGTCAGCGTCCCGTACCTGAGGTCAGTGTCCCGTATCTGAGGTCAGTGTCTCATATCTGAGGTCAGCGTCCCGTACCTGAGGTCAGTGTCTCGTACCTGAGGTCAGTGTCTCGTACCTGAGGTCAATGTACCGTACCTGAGGTCAGTGTCTCATACCTGAGGTCAGAGTCTCGTACCTGAGGTCAGTGTCCCGTACCTGAGGTAAGTGTCTCGTATCTGGGGTCAGCGTCCCATACCTGAGGTCAGTGTCCCGTATCTGAGGTCAGTGTCTCGTACCTGAGGTCAGTGTCCCGGTCGGCCTTGTCCTGTATGAGCCAGAGAAGGTCGAACCGCGAGAGCAGCGCGGCGGGCAGCTGGATGTTGTGTTCGACGGAGCGTTTGGGGTCGTAACGGCCATATGCAGGGTTGGCTGCGGCCAGGATGCTCACTCGTGCATTTAGCCGAGTCATTATACCAGCCTGGAATTCAGAGTACAGTTTTGTGTTGGCCTAATTGGAAAAAAATAAATGTTCTGTTTTAAGGGGAAAATTAAAAAGTGTGACCACTGTGGGTGATACAAAGATGAATTGATGGGGATGATTTTTTTTTCTGCCTGAATTGTACGAGTATAAAATATTAACCCATTGGTGACTTTCACAGAAATGTTTGATAGATTTTTATAAGCTATGGATTCTGTTAGTGAACCTTGGCCTAACAGATTACTGAATAGCCACTCGGACAAACTCAAGGCTAACCGTGACAAACATTTCACTGTCCAATGGTGGTATTGTGACTGTGCGGTCTAAGGTGTTACACTAAAAAAAGTAACGTTGAAGTCGTCTGGAACTTTCCACTGGGTTAAATATGTGTTAATCATGAAGAAAGATTCTAAAACAACCAAATATTTTTCAAGTTTGGTGTTGAAATGTAAATTAACATTTTGCACTAGACCCAAACATGAAGTAAGGAGTAAAGAGAAAAAATTCTGTATTTTAAGTATTATTTAGAGAGGATACTTGTCTTAATCATCATCAATACCGATCATAAATCTAAGAGAACATTTGTAATAGCTGTAGGCCTACTAGACATTGAGAGGTAATGACATTGCATTAGCTACATCCATTGTTTCCATTTAAGTCGTCAGTCACTTTGGTGATGCTGATACTTTTTCATCTGTTACATTGGCGGGAATGATATTTTTTAAGGATGCAAAATAACAACCTATTCATTCATCAATGCTTGATTTTTCCCTCTGTTACCTTGGCAATGCTGATAGTCTGCTGCTCCATGACCTCGTGGATGGCCGTGCGGTCGTACTCGGCCATTTTGTCAAACTCGTCGATGCAACAGATCCCAAGGTCGGCCAACACCAAAGCCCCGCCTTCCAGCACCTAGGCATAACAAGATTATTTGTCTATTCTCAAATAACTTGAGATGAAAAATAACAAAATGGACTAACTAATAATAAGCTGAAAAAAATCTTATTTCCTGGAATTTTTTCTTATTTCATGAAAGAGTTATTATTAACAGTAGTAAAATTTTCAAACAGACCACTAAGCTTAATGGAAAGGTATTTAAAGATATTAACCTCAAAAGCTTTAATTTAATACCATGCATTTATTCAGGTATAACCAGATAGGGATGGAAATAACAAGATAAACTTAACAAAGAAAGCAAAAAAAATATGTACATAACATAGATCCAAGTAATATGCAGAGCGGCAAAAAAGAATGAATCACTCACTACTTGGGGACTGAAGGATGAATACAAAAATTAACAGGAAATCTTTAATTTGTCTGGCAACAGGAAGCATACAGGCTACACTGAAATAAAGGGACTCCCTATGATAACTTTCATCTTGATGAGACTTAATCAAGCTTATGTTTATCGAGACCATCTAGTAGTTGCAATGGTTTGTTGTGATCAACTCTATATTTCTTAGAGATCTTCTCTATATAACTTTTGAAATGATTACTGACCATCTCGCCAGTGAGAGGGTCCTTGAGCACCGCGGCTGTCAGCCCCACGCCACTGGATCCTCGGCCCGTGGTGTACTGGCTGCGGCGAGCCAACCGCTCGATGTACGACAACAGCTGCGACTTGGCCACTCCCGGGTCACCCATCAGACAGATGTTGATGTTGCCTAAGACACAAACACAGTCAGTATCCTGCCTTTGAGTACTGCGGCAGTCAGCCCCAGCCTCCCTGGCGTTTATTGGCTGCGGCGAGTCAACCGCTCGATGTAAGACAACAGCTGCGACTTGGCCACTCCCGGGTCACCCATCAGACAGATGTTGATGTTGCCTAAGACACAAACACAGTCTGCATCCTGCCTTTGAGTACTGCGGCAGTCAGCCCCAGCCTCCCTGGCGTTTATTGGCTGCGGCGAGTCAACCGCTCGATGTAAGACAACAGCTGCGACTTGGCCACTCCCGGGTCACCCATCAGACTGATGTTGCCTAAGACACAAACACAGTCAGTATCCTGCCTTTGAGTACTGCGGCAGTCAGCCCCAGCCTCCCTGGCGTTTATTGGCTGCGGCGAGCCAACCGCTCGATGTAAGACAACAGCTGCGACTTGGCCACTCCTGGGTCACCCATCAGACAGATGTTGATGTTGCCTAAGACACAAACACAGTCTGCATCCTGCCTTTGAGTACTGCGGCAGTCAGCCCCAGCCTCCCTGGCGTTTATTGGCTGCGGCGAGCCAACCGCTCGATGTAAGACAACAGCTGCGACTTGGCCACTCCCGGGTCACCCATCAGACTGATGTTGCCTAAGACACAAACACAGTCAGTATCCTGCCTTTGAGTACTGCGGCAGTCAGCCCCAGCCTCCCTAGCGTTTATTGGCTGCGGCGAGCCAACCGCTCGATGCAAGACAACAGCTGTGGCTTGGCCACTCCCGGGTCACCCATCAGACAGATGTTGCCTAAGACACAAACACAGTCAGTATCCTGCCTTTGAGTACTGCGGCAGTCAGCCCCAGCCTCCCTGGCGTTTATTGGCTGCGGCGAGCCAACCGCTCGATGTAAGACAACAGCTGCGACTTGGCCACTCCCGGGTCACCCATCAGACAGATGTTGATGTTGCCTAAGACACAAACACAGTCTGTATCCTGCCTTTGAGTACTGCGGCAGTCAGCCCCAGCCTCCCTGGCGTTTATTGGCTGCGGCGAGCCAACCGCTCGATGTACGACAACAGCTGCGACTTGGCCACTCCCGGGTCACCCATCAGACAGATGTTGATGTTGCCTAAGACACAAACACAGTCTGTATCCTGCCTTTGAGTACTGCGGCAGTCAGCCCCAGCCTCCCTGGCGTTTATTGGCTGCGGCGAGCCAACCGCTCGATGTAAGACAACAGCTGCGACTTGGCCACTCCCGGGTCACCCATCAGACAGATGTTGATGTTGCCTAAGACACAAACACAGTCAGTATCCTGCCTTTGAGTACTGCGGCAGTCAGCCCCAGCCTCCCTAGCGTTTATTGGCTGCGGCGAGCCAACCGCTCGATGTAAGACAACAGCTGTGACTTGGCCACTCCCGGGTCACCCATCAGACGTTGATGTTGCCTAAGACACAAACACAGTCAGTATCCTGCCTTTGAGTACTGCGGCAGTCAGCCCCAGCCTCCCTGGCGTTTATTGGCTGCGGCGAGCCAACCGCTCGATGTAAGACAACAGCTGTGGCTTGGCCACTTCCGGGTCATCCATTAGGCAGATGTTATTATTCATCCCTGTACATTTCTTATAGACTTTTCGCACTTTGAGTATATTTTTTATAATTTTTCTTATATCTCCTGTTTTAATTGAGTTATGTAGTTCATTTTGGTCTCGAAATACTCAGTATTATACAGCCTTTAATATGGACTATTGACCATTAAATTCGGACAAGATTGTGGCTGGTTATATTGTTCTTTTCAAGTTTACAGTCCAATTTTATTTATATCTCAAGTTCTAAATAAGACACAACGTTCATTCTGGTCTTAAATTACTCCTTGAATGATTGGCCCTCTTTGAAACTACTGATGGTTTAAATCCGTTGGATTTTAAGTGAGTTATGATTCTCCAGTCAACTTAATATTTATTTGTTGTTGGAATTTATTGTCATTGTTACTTATTGTTATTTTGTTATGTTGTTATTGTTACTGTTATTGTTACTTACAGTGTTAAACCTCAAGTTTCTAAATGAGACTCAAGGTTCGTTCTAGTCTTAAATTAAACAGTACATTATAGGCTTTATTTATAGCAATTGGTTACTAAAATCGGATGAGATGAGCTACAGTACCCTGGTCAATACAAATAATTGTTATTTCAGAAATTTAGGTAAAGTTTTAATCTTATAAATCGCTTCAAACCCACCCATTTCAAACTATCTATAGCTCCAAAGAAGTCCAATGATTCAAGGAGTAATTTAATATCAGAACTAACGTTGTGTCTTATTTAGAACTTGCGATATAAATCTTTGACTAAAATAGAATCTTTAAAAAATTGGACTTTATACTTAAAAAGAACAATATAACCAGCCACAATCTCGTCCGAATTTTATGGCCAATAGCTCATATTAAAGGCCGAATAATACTGAATATTTTAAGACCAAAATAAACTGCATACCTCAATTAGAACAGGAGATATAAGAAAAATGATCAAAAATATACTCAAAGTGTGAAAAGTCTAAAGAAATGTAAAGGGATGAATTTTAATTTGAGTTTATCTTTAAAACGAATCAAGATTTTCAAAAACAGATTGTGGCATTGTAATCAGCGTAAAAATTTACTTTGAAATGATGTGTCTCAACACTATCTTTACATTAGAAAAAATTAACTTATAAGCAATATGGCGGATCCAAGATGGTGGCCAAAAATTAACAACTGGTCAAAATGAAGTATTTACCACTCAAAAAGCATCGGGGGTGGTCCCCAGTACATTATATTGTACATGGAGGTAAAAAATGAAAAGAGGAAGCTTTTTTCAAAATTTATCCCATCATAAAAAACCACCATTTTGAAACGTGATTTTAAAGGTGTAAACCAACTTTATTCTTTGGGGACTCATCGGATCTTTAATTATAGTGCTAAAAAGAAGCTCTGATCAAATTTTCGTGAATGGACATCAGTTGCCGATCTAAAACACTAATTTCACTGTACTAAATGCCACTCCTGCATTAAGTTCTAAGTTAGTGAGTTCTGGCATGAAATAATAAGACAACTTAAAACTAACAAAACTATTCCTAAAAAATATTTCTTTTTAAGTTTAAATTTTGTAAAATATTGAAATTTAATAAAACTTGTTATTCATTTCTTGAAGGCCTACTTAAGGTTGTGTGAGCTTTGTTAGGGACAAACAATTCCGCCAGATGGCAGGGCAATCTCATGTTTTTTTCTTTGTTCTCCTCCACGTTTTATCAGTGCCTGTGACTAGGACGTGTTGTATGAACGTCCAGGCAACATTCTATTGTTGAATGCGAGTTGCCTAGTCAGATTATGCAGGTGATCTGTTTGTTCTTGCATCATTCCAGAAAAAAGTTTAGAATACTATACTTTAATTTTTCATGACACTGCATGGTATTCTATGGTCTTCATAGTGATATAATCACTGGATAGCCGAGTGGATAAACGCTCACCTCATAACCTGAGGGTCGCCGGTTCGATTCCTGACAGGATTGAAACTGGGTCCAGTTGCCATTTGTAATTGGGCTATGAATTAACTATGCTATCTAACAAAAGGTCGCTGTTAGGTAGTAACAAGACCCATGTTTGGACCGTTCCCGATTAAAACGTTAAAGAATGCCACTGACGTTGAAATACAAAAAAAAAATTATAAGAACATTAGTTTTATTTATTTTTTAATTTCCTTGATGTTAGGTTTAAGGTATTCATTAATCGCAAATAATTCCCAAATATAGGCCCTGTAAGTTAAACTGTGTCCTCATGAATGATGCAAGAAATCTGAGAGTTTTTGGCCTATTTTCACTTTTGGCGTTTGTAGCTCGCATAGTTTTTATAAAAAAATTATTTTTAGTTCCTCGGCACTATTTCATTGTATTTCATATAAAAACAGAAAAAAAATGTTCGTAACAATTATTGGCTGCATTACCTAAATATTCCGAATCAGTACGATTAATCTTTCACACCCAAGTTGACCAATTCAAAAGGAATACAACTGAAGCTCTTTCTATTGCAGCTGAAAATCAGCCTTTGTCTTGACCATGTTCGTGGTTAGAAGATAGGACCACTCACGATTGCTAAGGGTTAAGCTTGATAAATGCGCACGTTAACACCTAGGTCCGGCGAAACATCAGTTTAAGGAGCGTATATAGAACTGGTCGATTTGTATTGCGTGTTTTCGTGATCTGTGTTGTGAACTTTTAGACAAGACATTGCTGAGTACTCTTCAACCAATTAGGTGAGTGATGCCCACAAAAAAAATATAACTGAAAATATCAATGATACCTCACCAAAAAATCAAACCATGTCATACAGAAATACAATTAAACTACGACAAATACTCGACCATGACCGACCTCTGATCTTCATGCCGTCCGGGGTGCGGTCCACGCCGCCGACCAGCAGCAGCAGCAGCGCCTTCTTGACATCCTCGTGGCCATAGATCTCGGGCGCCAGACTCGCCGCCAGCTTGCTGTAGAAGTCGTCGCCGACCAGCTGGTGGATCTCCTCCTGACTCAGCTCCCCCGCCGCCGCCGTGTCCTCCACCTTGCTGTGCGACTGCACTTTCTGCGGAGAAAACATGGGTTTGATGTGTAATTTTTTTTAAAGGAGTTAATAATTCCAAAAACTGGGAAGGTGGCAGGTCCTATAATCTAGTTACTTGGAGGTCACAAATTGTGACAATTTGATTGTGACAAAGTGACGGCTTGTGGATGCAGTATTCCCTAATGGAGATTAACTTCTTAACAAGGGAATACTACATTCATACACAAGGCCATCCTCATAATTAGACCACTTTGTAATTTATTGGCAAAATTATAGTTTGGATCCGACGATAAATTGTAGGTCTCCTAGTTTCCATTGCCTGTTGGCCTTTCAATTAACAGTCCTGCCTATGAAACACGTCGGCCTTAGTCAGTAACAAGACTACAAAGTCACCCCACAATCCTACACTCACCTCTCATTCATACTTGGCTTGAAATACCTACCTGGGTAGGTCACCATTCAAAGTTAAAGTGTTTCAGTGGGTGAACAAAGTTGTCCCTAGAGAATCCAGTTGATTCCATGCTCTTACACGTTACTGTTGAAGTTTAATCATAGGCCTAAGGATTTTCTTGACAAAAACACAAAAAAATGCCATTGACACTGGAAAAATTTGTTAATGTGAACTAAGATGCATGATAATATTCAAGTTCAAAAACCAAGAAAAAACAAAAGCGAAATTGAAAAATCTGGAAATTAATTTTTAATTGAACAAATAAATTATTGGTATATCAAAATCTTAAGGAAAGGCTAAACAAATAGGTCTTGCAATATTTGTTCAGAGACAGATGTGAAAAGCACACATTCTATGTCCACCTTTCTATGTCATTACTCAAGCCTCTTTTGAAGGTTAAATTTAAAATCGTAATCTACTTTTTCCAAAAAAAAATTGTAAATAGTCTGTGCATTTAATATTTTTCTCGATTTCTATTTGAATATTCAATGCAAGAATGACAGAGACAAGCAACCTACATGTGCGTCCAGATAGGTGTCTGTCAGAAGCCCTTGGATAATCTGACGGAAACCGGTCCTCATGAGGGGCAAGAAGACACCGGTGATTGACACGTGGTCGCCAGGCAAGCACTGACGAGTCGTCTCCCCACGACACAGCACTGTCAACGGCCGGGGGATGTTACCCACTGGCACCTCGTCACTCTACAACAATGATTACCTCATCAGTCTACGACAATGGTTGCCTCATCCTTTACAACAACAATTACCTCATCACTCTACAAGGTTACGTGGTTACCTCGTCAGTCTACAACAGTGGTTACCCGGTCAGTCTACGACAACAGTTACCTCATCACTCTACAACAACGGTTATCTCATCACTCTTTAACAATGGTTACCTCGTCAGTCTACAACAGTGGTTACCACACCACTATACAACAATACTTACTTCACCACTCTGCAATAAGAGTTATCACATGCAAACATTGCACCCTCTTGTTTCGCAAATTAACAATAATTGCAATTGGTATTGCAAAGAGACACAGTTTCAGTACTAGTCTGTTTTACTTAGGGGTGTGCGAGTATTCGACCGGTCGAGCTTTTTAGGTCGAGCTTTTCAGTATTCGGCTCGGCTCGACTTTTTTCAAAAAAGCTCGACACTCGAGCCGAGCTTTTGATAACAGAGTTCTTAACGGAAAGATAATTATTGCGATCTATTTTTGGAAACGGTAAACCCGGAAGAGCGTTCCCTCCCAAGAAAATCATAAACAAAAAATATTCTCTAGTGATAAGGAAAGGACATTGACAGGTAACAAGAAATATTATCTCCATTTAGACAGAAATCGGAGCTATATTTGGTTGACCTTGGAGAACCAAAATACAGCAATAAAGTCTATTGTTTTATCATGTCTTATCTCTTTAACTATATCGTACAAGTTTAATTTTGGTCTCATTTGATTTATAAAAATAACACAAAAAATATGAGACATCATTTATAGTTGTATGACAAGTAGTTTGGATTTTTGCCTTTTTTAGTAAGGATTCCTTATCTCCTAATTAACTCACGCACGCTCGCACTGAGTCAGACCATGGCAAAAAACCGGGACAGGGGCTTGGAGTAAACAACCTCCCCCCCCCCTTGTTCACTGATAAGGAGAGTGAGAGGTAGCTATTTCTTTCTTTCTCTCTAGTCCGTCCTTATTTCTGACATTTCTTCTTTTGAATTTTCTTAAACCGTACATTGTTTTCTTCACAAAAGCTCAGAAATGCAATTAATTTTAGGATGACAACAAATGATTTTTGTTATTAAATATTATTTCATTCATATTCTGAAATAATACATTTAACCATCAATATTATGCCAGATTGGGACTGCTATTTAATTTGTAATCATCTTTGTGAAAATTAAAACAATCTTGTGTTTGACTAAGTGTAAATATGTTATTTTTTTAAGATATAACCATTTTAAAACCTTTCCATTAACTCCTTTAAACTCTTGAAATTAATTTTGTAGTACCTATAGGTAACTAGATTGATTATTTAATTTTAACTATTTATTTTAAAGTGAAAGCATTGTGGAGTCAAATAATAAATGTAGATTTTAACTTGTTATTTTTCTACATAAATAATTTTTTGTGCCAGTTTGATCAATTTTATGTAACATAATACAAAATATTGATGAACCTCTCAGATCAATAACTTATTTTGGAGATAAGCTTTCTAGTTTTGAGCTGGCATTAAGGTATGCAAACATGAGTTTATTGTATCTTTTAAAATTAAAATCAAGCTTCATAATTTGCTGGTTGTTAAAAAGCTCGGCTCGAAAAAGCTCGAGCTCGAAGACATTTGAAAAAGCTCGGCTCAGCTCGGCTCGAGTTCAAAAATCACTATTCGCACACCCCTAGTTTTACTGAACTTACTAGTCTGTTTTACGGGGATTTGGTGTAAGTTAAGTCAAGATGGATGTTTTGCACGAACTGTTGTGCTGAGAAACTGCCCTCTATTCATGATTGGAATTAGTTGTTACTTGCAGCCTTACGTTTTTGTATCCCAGCTTGATTATAACCATCTTTTATTGATGAACAAAATCGTTATTAAAATAATTATTAACCTACTTACCAGGCAATTGTCTACTTGAGTCTTAAACTTTAATTGTAACCACTAACACAGTACATTACACTCAAAAACCTACTCACATGTTCTTGTATTTTTATTTCCTGGAACTTGATGAACTTTGACCCTCGAGACTGGAGATAGAGCCGTCCGCCCGACTTGTTGATTCGGCAGTCGTCACTGGGACACATCACGATGGGCATGAACACAAGAGAATTCACCTGAACATTTACAGAACTTGTTATTACAATCACGAGAAAGGAATCCTATTTGCAGTCTACATTTCTTAACAATCACTTAACTATTAATTCCAACCACAAAAATCCAGTTTTTAGACTGAATGACTGTACATTTCTTTATTTGCAGTCTACATTTCTTAACAATCACTTAACTATTAATTCCAACCACAAAAATCCAATTTTTGGACTGAATGACTGTACATTTCTTAACAATCACTAAACTTTTCATTCCAACCACAAAAATCCAAGTTTTAGTCTGAACGTCTGTAATCAGGAGTAAAAGAGATGTTTCCTATCAAAAAGATTGAACACTACTACATCAACTTCTAGCTCAAAACAAAAAAGACACACTTGAGCTGGGTCATATAAATAGAACATCTTACATCCATAATTAAAAACAAATTGTACTGGATTTTATTTGACTGACCGGTTGATAAGTTTCAGCGCCACACTGGTCGCAAGTGTAGGTAGCCACCACCATCATCGGCTTGACTTCCGTACATCGAGTGACGACGCCACGTACTGTAACCAGCTGTCCGATACAGTCCGCCTTCACCTCTCTAATCGGGATTGGCTTTCTGGTCGATCGGTCCGTGAAGTAGATCTCACTGTAACACATCCCGCGTTAAAACATTTCATAAAAATGTTTCTTTAATTTAGCTTTAAATCTTTCAGGTTTCTTACCTTTATGGCCTGTTCACTTTGTTACAAATGAATCAAAACAAGTCATAATTACATCTTCATAGTACCTTTTGGATGGATGATTTATTTATTTTTTTTTTATTTATTGATTTATTGATTGAGCCCAATTGCCATTTTCATGGTTGGGTTTGTTGTGATAATATACAAAGCTTAAAAACTAGATAAAATGTCCATTTGATGAACTATGATGTGTGAAATAGTCTTCAATCTTGTAATAACAGTTTTCTTCAAGTAATTTTTTTTAAACTTCTTTTGAATTTGGAAATGTCATTAATTTTCTTGATGTTTCCTGGTAAATTATTATAGATTTTTATTGACATGTATTCTGGTCCTTTTTGATAAAATAATGTTTTGCATGTTGGTATGGTTTTTATTTATTGTATTGTAGTCAAGGCCGTAGCCAATGGGGGGGGGGGTTAGGGGGTCAGAACCCCCCCGAAATTGTAGATATAGCATTGAAAACGTAGTAAATGGGGGGCGAAACCCCCCCCCCCCGAAACAGGCGAAAACCCCCCCAAAACCCTAAGAGGGAACGTAGAGGGGCCCGGAAACTGTAAAAGGGTCGAAACAGACGATAAAGGCGCCGAAAAGCATACACGTGACAAAAAAAAAGGTCACCACTTTTGCCGAGACGGAAATTGGGCCGGCGGAGGCGGCTAAACCCCCCCCCCCCCCCCCCGAAAAAACTTCCTGGCTACGGCTTTGATTGTAGTTGTGGGTGTTCATTCTGGACAAAACAGGCACTTTGTAGAATGTGCATTGATGCAAGAGTTAAAATTTTATGTTTTTTAAAGAGAAGACGACATGAATTTATTTTAGGAATCTTAAAAAGAGTTTGTAAGGCTTTTTTGAAGGATAAATACTTTTTTTATTTATTACTGAGACCCCAGAACATAAGGCCATATGAAATTTGAGATTCAACTAGGCATGGTAAACCAATTTAGTAACGTTGACGGAGCAACATCTTAATAAAGTCTTGACCATTAATATCCCACTGCTTATCTTCTTACAAAGGTGTTCTATATGGATGTCCCAGGATAAATTATTTGATATAGTGAGTCCAAGAAATTTCACATTGCTGCATGGAGAAACAATATTTTCATTTAACATCAAGTGGATGTCTTCTGACAAACCCTTGTTAAATGACATAAATTTTGTTTTACTGTTATTTACATTTAAGTTATTATCTTGAAACCAATCAATGATATTGGAAATTTGAATATAATTTGAAATTTCTAGAGCAGATTCTTCTTGTTTTGAATTATAAAACGTTGTGTCATCAGCAAATAATATGATTTCACCTTCAGTGGGAGTATTAATTAACTGATCAACATAAATGATAAAAAGTAGAGGCCCAAGTATTGTTCCTTGTGGAACTCCTATATTAATAATTGATTCTTGTGATTTATATTTGTTTCTGATTGGGTAAT